>CAWUFW010005895.1:0-1246151 GCA_963921515.1 Calotriton arnoldi
GTGGGGATGACATCCTAGATGGATAACTGCTTTAGAGAGGGCCTGTAAAGTACAGAAGGTCCCTCAGGAGCAGTGGGCAGCAATCTTGTGGCTCTCCTTTGCTGACAAAGGTAGAGACAAGCTCCTCACTGTTAGAGAGGAGGATGCTGATAATTACAAGGTCTTGAAGAGTGCTCTTATTGATGGGTTTGGCCTAACCACTGAACAGTACAGGTTGAAGTTCAGAGACACCCAAAAAGCACAGACTCAAGACTGGGTAGACTATGTGGATTGTTCTGCCAAGGCTCTGGAAGGCTGGTTGATGGGCAGTAAGGTGTGTGACTTCTCAGGATTGTATAATCTGATAATGAGGGAGCAGATTCTTAATAACTGTCAAAACCAGCTGTTGCATCAGTACCTGGTTGACTCTGATCTGACCTCTCCCCAAGAATTGGGAAAGAAGGCAGACAAATGGGTCAGAACCAGGGTGAAGCAGAAGGTACAGAACCAAGGTGGGGAAACCAAGAAGCAAGATGCTAAGAACTCTGACAAGGGTGGGGAGAAGGGTAAAGATCAAAAGTCTTCATCAGGCCCCCAAAAATCTTCTTCTGGTGGGGATTCCCAGTCTACCAAGGGTAAAGGCCAAAGAAAACCATGGTGCAAGGTCTGTAAGCAAAAGACCCACTGGACCAGTGATTGCACCAAGTCCAAAGACTCCAGTCCAGCACCCACCAATGCCCCTAAGGCACCTGTTCCCCCTAGTACAGTTGGTGGAGGTGCTCCAGCAAAGGGTTTAGTAGGGTTCACCCTGGGAACTGAGTTGGGCTCTGACTTAGTCAGGGAACTGACTCAGGCTGTGTTAGTCTGTGATGGAGGCATGGATGTGACCTCCACTGTGAGTCCCAGTAATCTGGGCAAGTACAGACAACAGCCTTTAATCAATGGACGAGAGGCTTTGGCATTTAGGGACACAGGGGCAAGTGTCACAATGGTGACACAAGACCTTGTGCTACCTGGGCAAGTTATACTTGGTGAAATGTACCAAGTGACCAATGCTAGCAATGTCAGAACAGACCATACTCTGGCAGTTGTTAACTTCTCCTGGGGAGGGGTAACTGGCCTTAAGAAGGTTGTGGTAAGTGCAAACCTACCAGTCGAATGCTTGCTTGGCAATGACTTAGAGACTTCTGCTTGGGCAGAAGTGGAGCTCAGGACCCATGCAGAAATGCTGGGGATCCCTGCAGATGTGTTTGCTGTGACCAGGTCACAAGCTAAACTGTCTAAAACTGAACAGGCCTTGGATTCTGGAAGAATGGACCAAGTGCCTTCCAAGAGGAGGAGTAGTAGGGTTAAGGCAGTGCCTTCCCCTTGGCTCAGGAGGAAGATCAGTCCCTTGAGGGGGATGATCTCAGCCCTGAAGAAGGAACTGTCCCAGAGGAACTTGAACCTGAACAGGTTGAGTTCTTGGGGACAGGGGGACCTTCTAGGGCAGATCTGAGCCAGGAGCAGCAGAGCTGCCCCTCCCTTGAACCCCTCAGACAGCAAGCTGCTGCTGAGGCTGCTGGGAAAGCTAGTGGTCCCCATACAGTGTATTGGGATGATGGACTCCTGTACTCAGAGAGTAGAGACCCCAAGCCTGGTGCTACCAGGAGGTTGGTAATACCTTTGAAGTTCAGGGGCTTCCTATTGACCCTAGCCCATGATATTCCCTTAGCAGGACACCTGGGCCAGAACAAGACTTGGGACAGAATTGTCCCTCACTTTCACTGGCCCCACATGTCTGAAGACAGTAAGGAGTTTTGTCGCTCCTGTGTAACCTGCCAAGCCAGTGGCAAAGCAGGTGGCACTACAAAGGCCCCCTGATACCACTACCTGTGGTGGGGGTGCCCTTTGAGAGGGTAGGGATTGACATTGTTGGTCCCATGGATCCCCAAACAGCCTCTGGGCACAGGTTTATCCTGGTGGTAGTGGATCATGCCACCAGGTACCCAGAAGCTATTCCCCTCAGGACCACTACAGCACCTGTGGTGGCAAGGGCCCTCCTGGGAATCTTCTCAAGAGTGGGCTTTCCTAAGGAGGTAGTATCAGACAGGGATGCAAACTTCATGTCTGGTTACTTAAAAGCAATGTGGAAGGAGTGTGGAGTTACTTATAAGTTCACCACACCCTATCACCCACAATGCAATGGTTTAGTTGAGAGATTCAACAAAACCTTGAAGGGCATGATTAAAGGGCTCCCAGAAAAGCTTAGGCGTAGATGGGACATACTCTTGCCCTGCCTTTTATTCGCATATAGGGAGGTGCCTCAGAAGGGGTTGGTTACAGCCCTTTTGAACTTCTGTTTGGCCACCCTGTGAGGGGTCCACTGTGCTTGGTGAAGGAAGGATGGGAGTTACCTCTCAAGCCCCCAAAGCAAGATATAGTGGACTATGTACTTGGTCTCCGCTCCAGGATGGCTGAGTACATGAAAAAGGCAACCAAAAACCTTGAGGCTAGCCAGGAACTGCAGAAGGCCTGGCATGACCAAAAGGCTGTTCTGACTGTTTACCAGCCAGGACAGAAGGTGTGGGTGTTGGAGCCAGTGGCCCCAGCAGCTCTCCAAGACAAATGGAGTGGACCCCACACTATTGTTGAGCAGAAGGGTGAGGTCACTTACTTAGTGGACCTAGGAACACCCAGGAGTCCCCAAAGGGTTCTCCATGTCAACAGACTTAAGCCATATGTGGACAGGGCAGACATGGGCTTGCTCATGGCTACTGATGAAGGGCAGGAGGAAGAGAGTGACCCACTCCCTGACCTGCTCTCACAGAACCCTGACGATGGGTCAGTTGATGGTGTAGCCTTGGCAGGCAGCCTCACTACCCAGCAACAAACTGATTGCAGGCAAGTCCTCAATCAGTTTAGACATATGTTTTCACTGACACCCAGTCAGACCACCTGGTGCACTCATGAAGTGGACACTGGGGACAGTCTGCCTATTAAAAACAAGATTTATAGGCAACCTGACCATGTCAGGGACTGTATCAGGACTGAAGTCCAGAAGATGTTGGAATTGGGAGTGATTGAGCCCTCAGATAGCCCTTGGGCTAGTCCAGTAGTCCTAGTACCTAAACCTCACACCAGTGGTGGGAAAAGAGAGATGAGGTTTTGTGTAGACTACAGAGGCCTCAATGCAGTCACTAGGACTGATGCCCATCCAATACCCAGGGCAGATGAGCTCATAGATACTTTGGCCTCTGCCAAATATCTCAGCACATTTGACCTAACAGCTGGCTACTGGCAGATCAGACTAGCTGATGCTGCAAAGCCCAAAACAGCATTTTCAACCCCTAGTGGGCATTATCAATTTGTGGTGATGCCCTTTGGTCTGAAAAATGCACCTGCCACTTTCCAGAGGTTGGTGAACACAGTTCTCACAGGACTGGAAGCCTATAGTGCAGCTTATCTAGATGATATTGCTGTCTTTAGCTCCACCTGGGAGGATCACCTGGTCCACCTCAGGAATGTTTTACAGGCCCTGCAAAAGGCAGGCCTGACTATCAAGGCCACTAAGTGCCAGATAGGGCAGAGTCAGGTTGTGTACCTGGGCCACCTTGTGGGTGGAGGCCAGGTTCAACCTTTGCAGAGCAAGATCCAGACCATCATGGACTGGACTGCTCCCACTACCCAGACTCAGGTGAGAGCCTTCTTAGGCCTGACTGGGTACTATAGGAGATTTGTCAAGGGGTATGGATCAATAGTGACACCCTTGAATGACTTAACTTCTAAGAAAATGCCCAAAAGGTTCAGTGGACAGTTAGCTGTCAAAAGGCATTTGATGACCTCAAGCAGGCCATGTGCACTGCTCCAATTCTGCAGAGTCCTGATTACTCCAAGAAGTTCATTGTTCAAACTGATGCATCTGAATTGGGGGTAGGGGCTGTACTGTCACAATTGAATGAAGAAGGTCAGGATCAGCCAGTAGCTTTTATTAGCAGAAGGCTGACCCCTAGAGAGAAACGTTGGTCAGCCATAGAGAGGAGGCCTTTGCTGTGGTCTGGGCTCTGAAGAAGTTGAGGCCATACTTGTTTGGTACACACTTCCTGGTTCAGACAGACCATAAGCCCCTCTTATGGCTAAAACAAATGAAGGGTGAAAACCCCAAACTGCTTAGGTGGTCCATTTCCCTACAGGGGATGGACTTTACAGTGGAACATAGGCCTGGGAGTAACCATGCGAATGCAGATGGACTCTCTAGGTATTTCCACTTAGAACATGAAGACTTAACTGGGCAAGGTTAGTTTAATGTCCCTACGTTTGGGGGGGTTGTGTAGGAGAGTAGGATCTGCTTCACAGGGGTACCCCCACTTTTTGCTGATACTTCACTGGTTTTCGACATTAGTCTGGCTGGGGCCCTGCTATTCAGAACCCCAGCCTAGCTGTTTCCTCTTTAAAAGGGTCTCCATGTGCCTTAGGCACATCACTGATTGGGATCTGGAGTGCCCTTGTAAGTCCCTAGTATATGGTATACTATGTACCAAGGGCATAGGTACCTCAGAGGCCTGCCAGGGGCTGCAGCATGTATTATGCCACCCCTGGTAGGCCATCCAAACTGGCACCACAGGTCTGCTACTGCAGCCTGGGTAAGGTGGTGCATGCACCCCTTGCTGTGGTATAGGTTACCTATATCACTAAATGCATACACACATATAAACCTATAAGTCACTCCTAAGGCAGGCCTTATCAATCCTAAAGGCAGAGTGCATGGTTCCTATGTGAGAGGGTGCCCCTGCATGAGCAGGGCCCCTCTGCAGCGTTCGGAGACCATCTCTGATGCTGTTTGTAGTGCAGCCTGACCATATACTCTTAAACGCATTATATCCTCGCGGTAAAATGCTAACTATGGAATGGCTGCACCTAAACATGTCGTGTTTGGTGTCAAACATCTTGGAATACTACCCCCCGCCAATCCTGGCGGCGGGGGTAGCATTCCACCCTTCTAGAGGGAAAGGCATGTTAACTCTGACGAGTCCGGTAACTTCTTTCCAGAGCCTGGCATCACAAAATGGATGCTGCTGCCACAGACACGAGTCTGGCCTCCTGCTGCTGGACGAAACTCCGGCAGGGGAGGCCTGGACAATAGGTTTCCTGTCCCAGGGAGGTGTGACCACCTCCCCAGACAGGACAATGTGTATTGGGGCTGGGCGGGAGCACTTTCGGGTGCTTTGAAGTCCTGCACTGGGGGCACATTTGGTGTCCCTGTGCATACCCCAGTTCAAACCGGATCAGGGGCTTGCAGCCCCTGCTTTGGCGCGAACTGGACAAAGGGAAAGGGTGTAGCCACCCCTCTGCCCTGACCCACCCATAGGTGGGGCCACAGAGTAGTCCATCCCCTATTTTTAGAATAAAGGTAGGAACCCAGTCCCTAGGACTTTAGATTATACCTGGACGAAACTCTGAAACAGAATCCTGGACCTTCGACGCTCTACTCACGATTAGAGGACTGAAGAATCTCCCTTGGGGTCAAGGAGTGACTCCCCTGCTTGGCAGGCACCAAAGAAGCATCTGTCCGGTTCGCATCACTGAAGCTCCCGTCGGACGCCGAAGTCATCGCATCACCAGAGGTGGATTCTCAGACTTCCCCGAGGCTACCCTGAGTCCCCAGCAAAGCTGAGGCCCGTGGCTATCGTGGGTGACGTGAGACCGTGACCCCTGGACACCGAGCACATTTGCAAGTGCACCATCTTCTGGGTCTCCCAAGAAGTCGTGCTTTGGGCTCCGAGTAGCCCTAGCCTCCAGCACCACCTGCACCGAAGATCACTGGCCCCCACTCCACGAGTGTCCTGTAAGCCAGCTCCACGTGCGGCGTCACGAGGCTCCTTCGCGGTCGCTAGCCCGTTGGCTAGTAGCCCTTAACGAAGGCCAATCTTTTCTTTACTTGGCAGTCTGGTTGCTCCAGGCCTGCCCTCACTTACCCTCGCTGGGTGAGTTCCCCAGACCTTGCTGGTCTGCATCATCGACGATCTACATCTTACTCGAGACTTGCCGTTGCCAAGGCTTGTTGGGTCCAATCTGGTCGCCGACACCTCTGCACTCGACAGACATCGAGCAACAGCCCGAATCCTGCTCCTGGTCGCCGACAACGCCTCCCGGACCTCGTGGCTGAAGAGTCAAGACGACCGTCATCGAATCTGAAGCACTCGACATCGGTGGGCATCTGTCCATCGCCTCCCTGGTCACTGGCTAGTGACCCAGACTCTGTCCCCTCTGCTTTCAGGTTCTTCAGAACTCCGATCCACTCTTGGATCCACCCGGACACTTTTCTCCTGGTCGCCAGCAGCACTTTGCAGCAGATCGCCATAAGAACCGACGACGAAACCCGACCCCGAAAGGCACCTATGCACCCGGCTTCCCTGGGTGAGGTAACACGAGTACTCCGGTGCTCCCGTGGGTAGAGACTCTTCAAAGTCCTAGATCTCAAAGGGTTTTGTCCTAGTCCTCTTCTAAGTGTCCCTTTCCTCTATTTTCCCGATCCCGACTTTCTCCATAGAAGTTAACGGCGTATCGCGGTTGTGTATTTACACTGCACGCGTCTCCCGTGGGTCCCCTGTGTCACTACCTTGGGTGGTTCCTTGTGGTCCAAGCACTTCTAGAGGCTCTAGGCCTAGTGTCTAGTTCAGTCGTGGTTCGCATACCACTTTATTGGTATATGGTTTGAGTACGCCCCTAGGGCCCAAACGTGTATTTGTGCTATTACTGTGATTTAAGATCTTATAACCTATGTACTTCGAACTCTAGCCTCATAAAGAGACTAGAGGGGTGTGTTTAGTAATAAATACATATATTTTGAATATATACCTGGTGTGGTGCTCTTTCATTTGGTCACTCAAGAGATTATAGACTGGTAAAACAAGCTGCTTTACATTCCTTCAAGACTTAGCCTGAAGGCTGCTCTCCACAGCTACCACTAGGATAGCTTTCAATAAGGTTGTCTTTAACCTACCTACCATAAGAGTCGATTTGGACTGGTGCAAGGTGCCCACTATAATTAGTGGACAGCATATGCCAGGCCAACTTCTCACAGAGACTGACTGAGAGAGATACTGAGAGAGAGACTGACTGACAGAGAGACTGACTGGGACTGACTGGGACTGACTGAGAGACTGACTGGGACTGACTGAGAGACTGACTGGGACTGACAGAGAGACTGACTGACTGACAGAGAGACTGACTGACAGAGAGACTGACTGACTGACAGAGAGACTGACTGACTGACAGAGAGACTGACAGAGAGACTGACAGAGAGAGACTGACAGAGAGAGACTGACCGAGAGAGACTGACACAGAGAGAGAGACTGACTGAGAGACTGACACAGAGAGAGAGACTGACTGAGAGAGACTGACAGAGAGACTGACTGACAGAGAAAGACTGACAGAGAGAGAGACTGACTGACTGGGACTGACTGAGAGAGACTGACAGAGAGAGACTGACTGACTGACAGAGAGAGACTGACAGAGAGAGACTGACTGACTGACAGAGAGAGACTGACTGACAGAGAGAGAGAGAGACTGACTGGGCGAGAGAGACTGACAGAGAGAGAGACTGACTGAGAGAGACTGACTGACAGAGACTGACTGACAGAGAGACTGACTGACAGAGAGAGACTGACAGAGAGAGACTGACAGAGAGAGACTGACTGAGAGAGACTGACTGAGAGAGACTGACTGACAGAGAGAGACTGACTGAGAGAGACTGACTGAGAGAGACTGACAGAGAGACTGACTGAGAGAGACTGACTGAGAGAGACTGACTGAGAGAGAGACTGACTGAGAGAGAGACTGACTGAGAGAGAGACTGACTGAGAGAGAGACTGACTGAGAGAGACTGACTGAGAGAGACTGACAGAGAGAGAGACTGAAAGAGAGAGACTGACTGAAAGAGAGAGACTGACTGACTGAAAGAGAGAGACTGACTGACTGAGAGAGAGAGAGACTAATAGAGAGAGAGACTGACCTGCAGAGAGAGACTGACTGACAGGGAAAGACTGACTGACTGAGAGACTGACTGACTGAGAGAGACTGACTGAGAGAGACTGACAGAGACTGACAGAGACTGACTGACTGACAGAGAGACTGACTGACAGAAAGATTGACTGACAGAGAGAGAGACTGACTGGGACTGACTGACTGACTGAGAGAGACTGACTGCCAGAGAGAGAGAGAGAGACTGACTGACAGAGAGAGAGAGACTGACTGACAGAGAGAGAGAGACTGACAGAGAGAGACTGACAGAGAGAGAGAGAGACTGACTGAGAGAGAGAGAGAGACTGACTGAGAGAGAGAGAGAGAGACTGACTGAGCGAGAGAGACTGACTGAGCGAGAGAGACTGACAGAGAGACTGACAGAGAGAAACTGACAGAGAGAGAGACTGACTGACTGAGAGAGAGAGACTGACTGACTGAGAGAGAGAGACTGACTGACTGAGAGAGAGAGACTGACAGAGAGAGAGAGACTGACTGACAGAGAGAGAGTGACTGACAGGGAGAGACTGACTGACAGAGAGACTGACTGACAGAGAGACTGACTGACAGAGAGACTGACTGAGAGAGACTGACTGAGAGAGACTGAGAGAGAGAGACTGAGAGAGATTGACAGAGAGAGACTGACAGAGAGAGACTGAGAGAGAGAGACTGAGAGAGAGAGACTGAGAGAGAGAGACTGAGAGAGACTGACAGAGAGACACTGACAGAGAGAGAGACTGACTGACTGAGAGAGAGAGACTGACTGACTGAGAGAGAGAGACTGACTGACTGAGAGAGAGAGACTGACAGAGAGAGAGAGACTGACTGACAGAGAGAGACTGACTGACAGGGAGAGACTGACTGACAGAGAGACTGACTGACAGAGAGACTGACTGACAGAGAGACTGACTGACAGAGAGACTGACTGAGAGAGACTGACTGAGAGAGACTGAGAGAGAGAGACTGAGAGAGACTGACAGAGAGAGACTGAGAGAGAGAGACTGAGAGAGAGACTGAGAGAGAGAGACAGAGAGAGAGACTGAGAGAGAGAGACTGAGAGAGAGAGAGACAGAGAGAGAGAGACTGAGAGAGAGACTGAGAGAGAGAGAGACTGAGAGAGAGAGAGAGAGAGACTGAGAGAAAGAGACTGAGAGAGAGAGACTGAGAGAGAGAGACTGAGAGAGAGAGACTGAGTGAGAGACTGACTGAGAGAGAGACTGAGAGAGAGACTGAGAGAGAGACTGACAGAGAGAGAGACTGACAGAGAGAGAGAGACAGAGAGAGAGACTGAGAGAGAGAGACTGAGAGAGAGAGACAGAGAGAGAGACAGAGAGAGAGACAGAGAGAGAGACAGAGAGAGAGACAGAGAGAGAGACTGACAGAGAGAGACTGACAGAGAGAGAGAGACTGACAGAGAGAGACTGACAGAGAGAGACTGACTGAGAGAGACTGAGAGAGACTGAAAGAGAGACTGAGAGAGAGAGACTGAGAGAGAGACTGAGAGAGAGACTGAGAGAGAGAGACTGACAGAGAGAGACTGAGAGAGAGACTGACTGAGAGAGACTGACTGAGAGAGACTGACTGAGAGAGACTGACTGACTGAAAGAGAGAGACTGACTGACTGAAAGAGAGAGACTGACTGACTGAAAGAGAGAGACTGACTGAGAGAGAGAGACTGACTGAGAGAGAGAGACTGACAGAGAGAGAGACTGACAGAGAGAGAGACTGACAGAGAGAGACTGACAGAGACTGACAGAGAGAGACTGACAGAGAGAGACTGAGAGAGAGACTGACAGAGAGAGACTGACAGAGAGACTGAGAGAGAGACTGAGAGAGAGACTGAGAGAGAGAGACTGAGAGAGAGAGACTGAGAGAGAGAGACAGAGAGAGAGACTGAGAGAGAGAGACTGAGAGAGAGAGACTGAGAGAGACTGACTGAGAGAGACTGACTGAGAGAGACTGACTGAGAGAGAGAGACTGACTGACTGAAAGAGAGGGACTGACTGACTGAAAGAGAGAGACTGACTGACTGAAAGAGAGAGACTGACTGACTGAGAGAGAGAGACTAATAGAGAGAGAGACTGACCTGCAGAGAGAGACTGACTGACAGGGAGAGACTGACTGACTGACAGACAGAGAGACTGACTGAGAGAGACTGACTGAGAGAGACTGACTGAGAGAGACTGACTGAGAGAGACTGACTGAGAGAGACTGACAGAGAGAGAGACTGACTGACTGAGAGAGAGACTGACTGACTGAGAGAGACTGACTGACAGAGAGAGACTGACTGACAGAGAGAGAGACTGACAGAGAGAGAGACTGACAGAGAGAGACTGACTGAGACAGACTGACAGAGAGAGAGACTGACAGAGAGAGAGACTGACAGAGAGAGAGAGACTGAGAGAGAGACTGACATAGAGAGACTGACAGAGAGAGACTGAGAGAGAGACTGAGAGAGAGACTGAGAGAGAGAGACTGAGAGAGAGAGACTGAGAGAGAGAGACTGAGAGAGACTGACAGAGAGACACTGACAGAGAGAGAGACAGAGAGAGAGACAGAGAGAGAGACTGAGAGAGAGAGGCTGAGAGAGAGAGACTGAGAGAGAGAGACTGAGAGAGAGAGACTGAGAGAGAGAGAGACAGAGAGAGAGAGACAGAGAGAGAGACAGAGAGAGAGACAGAGAGAGAGAGACTGAGAGAGAGACTGAGAGAGAGAGACTGAGAGAGAGAGACTGAGAGAGAGAGACTGAGAGAGAGACTGACTGAGAGAGAGACTGAGAGAGAGAGACTGAGAGAGAGACTGACAGAGAGAGAGACTGACAGAGAGAGAGAGACTGACAGAGAGAGACTGACAGAGAGAGACTGACAGAGAGAGACTAAGAGAGACTGAGAGAGACTGAGAGAGACTGAAAGAGAGACTGAGAGAGAGAGACTGAGAGAGAGACTGAGAGAGAGACTGAGAGAGAGACTGAGAGAGACTGAGAGAGAGACTGAGAGAGAGACTGAGAGAGACTGACTGAGAGAGACTGACTGAGAGAGACTGACTGAGAGAGACTGACTGAAAGAGAGAGACTGACTGACTGAAAGAGAGAGACTGACTGAAAGAGAGAGACTGACTGAGAGAGAGAGACTGACTGAGAGAGAGAGACTGACTGAGAGAGAGAGACTGACTGACAGAGAGAGAGACTGACAGAGAGAGAGAGACTGACAGAGAGAGAGAGACTGACAGAGAGAGAGACTGACAGAGAGAGACTGACAGAGACTGACAGAGAGAGACTGACAGAGAGAGACTGAGAGAGAGACTGACAGAGAGAGACTGAGAGAGAGACTGAGAGAGAGACTGAGAGAGAGAGACTGAGAGAGAGAGACTGAGAGAGAGAGACTGAGAGAGACTGACTGAGAGAGACTGACTGAGAGAGACTGACTGAGAGAGACTGACTGAGAGAGAGAGACTGACTGACTGAAAGAGAGGGACTGACTGACTGAAAGAGAGAGACTGACTGACTGAAAGAGAGAGACTGACTGACTGAAAGAGAGAGACTGACTGACTGAGAGAGAGAGACTAATAGAGAGAGAGACTGACCTGCAGAGAGAGACTGACCTGCAGAGAGAGACTGACTGACAGACAGAGAGACTGACTGAGAGAGACTGACTGAGAGAGACTGACTGAGAGAGACTGACAGAGAGAGAGACTGACTGACTGAAAGAGAGAGACTGACTGACTGAAAGAGAGAGACTGACAGAGAGAGAGACTGACTGAGAGAGAGAGACTGACTGACAGAGAGAGACTGACTGACAGAGAGAGAGACTGACAGAGAGAGAGACTGACAGAGAGAGACTGACAGAGAGAGACTGACAGAGAGAGACTGACAGAGAGAGAGAGACTGAGAGAGAGACTGACAGAGAGAGACTGACAGAGAGAGACTGAGAGAGAGACTGAGAGAGAGACTGAGAGAGAGAGACTGAGAGAGACTGAGAGAGAGAGACTGAGAGAGAGAGACAGAGAGAGACTGAGAGAGACTGACTGAGAGAGACTGAGTGAGAGAGAGAGACTGACTGACTGAAAGAGAGGGACTGACTGACTGAAAGAGAGAGACTGACTGACTGAGAGAGAGAGACTAATAGAGAGAGAGACTGACCTGCAAAGAGAGACTGACTGACAGGGAGAGACTGACTGACAGACAGAGAGACTGACTGACAGAGAGACTGACTGAGAGAGACTGACAGACTGACTTAGAGAGACTGACAGAGACTGACTGACAGAGAGACTGACTGACAGAGAAAGATTGACTGACAGAGAGAGAGACTGACAGAGAGAGAGACTGACAGAGAGAGAGAGAGAGAGAGACTGACTGGGACTGACTGACTGGGACTGACTGAGAGAGACTGACAGAGAAAGACTGACTGACTTACAGAGAGAGACTGACTGAGACTGACTGAGAGAGACTGACTGACTGACTGACAGAGAGAGACTGACTGACAGAGAGAGAGAGAGAGAGACTGACAGAGAGAGAGAGACTGACAGAGAGAGAGAGACTGACAGAGAGAGAGAGACTGACAGAGAGAGACTGACTGAGCGAGAGAGACTGACTGAGCGAGAGACTGACTGAGAGAGACTGACTGACTGACAGAGAGAGACTGACTGACTGACAGAGAGAGACTGACTGACGGACAGAGAGAGACTGACTGACGGAGAGAGAGAGACTGACTGACAGACAGAGAGAGAGACTGACAGAGAGAGAGAGAGACTGACAGAGAGAGAGAGACTGACAGAGAGAGAGAGACTGACAGAGAGAGAGAGACTGACAGAGAGAGACTGACTGAGCGAGAGAGACTGACTGAGCGAGAGAGACTGACTGAGCGAGAGAGACTGACTGAGCGAGAGACTGACTGAGCGAGAGACTGACTGAGCGAGAGACTGACTGAGCGAGAGACTGACTGAGCGAGAGACTGACTGAGAGAGAGACTGAGAGAGAGACTGACTGAGAGAGACTGACAGAGAGAGAGACTGACAGAGAGAGAGACTGACAGAGAGAGAGACTGACAGAGAGAGAGACTGACAGAGAGAGAGAGACTGACAGAGAGAGACTGACTGAGCGAGAGAGACTGAGCGAGAGAGACTGACTGAGCGAGAGAGACTGACTGAGCGAGAGAGACTGACTGAGCGAGAGAGACTGACTGAGCGAGAGAGACTGACTGAGCGAGAGACTGACTGAGCGAGAGACTGACAGAGAGAGAGACTGACTGAGAGAGACTGACAGAGAGAGAGACTGACAGAGAGAGAGACTGACTGAGAGAGACTGACTGAGAGAGACTGACTGAGAGAGACTGACTGACAGAGACTGACTGACTGAGAGAGACTGACTGACTGAGAGAGACTGACTGAGAGAGACTGACTGAGAGAGACTGACTGAGAGAGAGACTGACAGAGAGAGAGACTGACAGAGAGAGACTGACAGAGAGAGACTGACAGAGAGAGACTGACTGACTGAAAGAGAGGGACTGACTGACTGACAGAGAGAGAGCGACTGACTGACAGAGAGAGACTGACTGACTGACTGACAGAGAGAGACTGACTGACTGACTGACAGAGAGAGACTGACTGACAGAGAGAGAGAGACTGACTGACAGAGAGAGAGTGACTGACGGAGAGAGAGACTGACAGAGAGAGAGAGAGAGAGAGAGAGAGACTGACTGAGATAGAGACTGACTGACTGAGAGAGAGAGACTGACTGACAGAGAGAGAGAGACTGACAGAGAGAGAGAGACTGACTGAGAGAGACTGGCTGACTGACTGACAGAGAGAGACTGACTGACTGACTGACGAGAGAGACTGACTGACAGAGAGAGACTGACTGAGCGAGAGAGACTGACTGAGCGAGAGAGACTGACTGAGCGAGAGAGACTGACTGAGCGAGAGACTGACTGAGCGAGAGACTGACAGAGAGAGAGACTGACTGAGAGAGACTGACAGAGAGAGAGACTGACTGAGAGAGACTGACTGACTGAGAGAGACTGACAGAGAGAGACTGACAGAGAGAGACTGAGAGAGACTAAGAGAGACTGAGAGAGACTGAGAGAGACTGAAAGAGAGACTGAGAGAGAGAGACTGAGAGAGACTGAGAGAGAGAGACTGAGAGAGAGAGACTGAGAGAGAGACTGACTGAGAGAGACTGACTGAGAGAGACTGACTGAGAGAGACTGACTGAGAGAGACTGACTGAAAGAGAGAGACTGACTGACTGAAAGAGAGAGACTGACTGACTGAAAGAGAGAGACTGACTGACTGAAAGAGAGAGACTGACTGACTGAAAGAGAGAGACTGACTGAGAGAGAGAGACTGACTGACAGAGAGAGAGACTGACAGAGAGAGAGAGACTGACAGAGAGAGAGAGACTGACAGAGAGAGAGAGACTGACAGAGAGAGAGACTGACAGAGAGAGAGACTGACAGAGAGAGACTGACAGAGAGAGACTGACAGAGAGAGACTGAGAGAGAGAGACTGACAGAGAGAGACTGAGAGAGAGACTGACAGAGAGAGACTGAGAGAGAGACTGAGAGAGAGACTGAGAGAGAGAGACTGAGAGAGAGAGACTGAGAGAGAGAGACTGAGAGAGAGAGACTGAGAGAGACTGACTGAGAGAGAGAGACTGACTGACTGAGAGAGAGACTGACTGACTGAAAGAGAGAGACTGACTGACTGAAAGAGAGAGACTGACTGACTGAGAGAGAGAGACTAATAGAGAGAGAGACTGACCTGCAGAGAGAGACTGACTGACAGGGAGAGACTGACTGACAGACAGAGAGACTGACTGAGAGAGACTGACTGAGAGAGACTGACTGAGAGAGACTGACAGAGAGAGAGACTGACTGACTGAAAGAGAGAGACTGACAGAGAGAGAGACTGACTGAGAGAGAGAGACTGACTGACAGAGAGAGACTGACTGACAGAGAGAGAGACTGACAGAGAGAGAGACTGACAGAGAGAGACTGACAGAGAGAGACTGACAGAGAGAGAGAGACTGAGAGAGAGACTGACAGAGAGAGACTGACAGAGAGAGACTGAGAGAGAGACTGAGAGAGAGACTGAGAGAGAGAGACTGAGAGAGAGAGACTGAGAGAGAGAGACTGAGAGAGAGAGACTGAGAGAGAGACTGAGAGAGACTGACTGAGAGAGACTGACTGAGAGAGAGAGACTGACTGACTGAAAGAGAGGGACTGACTGACTGAAAGAGAGAGACTGACTGACTGAGAGAGAGAGACTAATAGAGAGAGAGACTGACCTGCAGAGAGAGACTGACTGACAGACAGAGAGACTGACTGACTGACAGAGAGACTGACTGACTGACAGAGAGACTGACTGAGAGAGACTGACAGACTGACTTAGAGAGACTGACAGAGACTGACTGACAGAGAGACTGACTGACAGAGAAAGATTGACTGACAGAGAGAGAGACTGACAGAGAGAGAGACTGACAGAGAGAGAGAGAGAGAGAGACTGACTGGGACTGACTGACTGGGACTGACTGAGAGAGACTGACAGAGAAAGACTGACTGACTTACAGAGAGAGACTGACTGACTGAGACTGACTGAGAGAGACTGACTGACTGACTGACAGAGAGAGACTGACTGACAGAGAGAGAGAGAGAGAGACTGACAGAGAGAGAGAGACTGACAGAGAGAGAGAGACTGACAGAGAGAGACTGACTGAGCGAGAGAGACTGACTGAGCGAGAGAGACTGACTGAGCGAGAGACTGACTGAGAGAGACTGACTGACTGACAGAGAGAGACTGACTGACTGACAGAGAGAGACTGACTGACGGACAGAGAGAGACTGACTGACGGAGAGAGAGAGAGACTGACTGACAGACAGAGAGAGAGACTGACAGAGAGAGAGAGAGACTGACAGAGAGAGAGAGACTGACAGAGAGAGAGAGACTGACAGAGAGAGAGAGACTGACTGACAGAGAGAGACTGACTGAGCGAGAGAGACTGACTGAGCGAGAGAGACTGACTGAGCGAGAGAGACTGACTGAGCGAGAGACTGACTGAGCGAGAGACTGACTGAGCGAGAGACTGACTGAGCGAGAGACTGACTGAGAGAGAGACTGAGAGAGAGACTGACTGAGAGAGACTGACAGAGAGAGAGACTGACAGAGAGAGAGACTGACAGAGAGAGAGACTGACAGAGAGAGAGAGACTGACAGAGAGAGAGAGAGACTGACAGAGAGAGACTGACTGAGCGAGAGAGACTGACTGAGCGAGAGAGACTGACTGAGCGAGAGAGACTGACTGAGCGAGAGAGACTGACTGAGCGAGAGACTGACTGAGCGAGAGACTGACAGAGAGAGAGACTGACAGAGAGAGAGACTGACTGAGAGAGACTGACAGAGAGAGAGACTGACAGAGAGAGAGACTGACTGAGAGAGACTGACTGACTGACTGAGAGAGACTGACTGAGAGAGACTGACTGACAGAGAGAGACTGACTGAGAGAGACTGACTGACTGAGAGAGACTGACTGAGAGAGACTGACTGAGAGAGAGACTGACAGAGAGAGACTGACAGAGAGAGACTGACAGAGAGAGACTGACTGACTGAAAGAGAGGGACTGACTGACTGACAGAGAGAGAGCGACTGACTGACAGAGAGAGACTGACTGACAGAGAGAGACTGACTGACTGACGAGAGAGACTGACTGACAGAGAGAGAGAGACTGACTGACAGAGAGAGAGTGACTGACGGAGAGAGAGACTGACAGAGAGAGAGAGAGAGAGAGAGAGAGAGACTGACTGAGATAGAGACTGACTGACTGAGAGAGAGAGAGACTGACTGACAGAGAGAGAGAGACTGACTGACAGAGAGAGAGAGACTGACTGACAGAGAGAGAGAGACTGACAGAGAGAGAGAGACTGACTGAGAGAGACTGGCTGACTGACTGACAGAGAGAGACTGACTGACTGACGAGAGAGACTGACTGACAGAGAGAGAGAGACTGACTGACAGAGAGAGAGTGACTGACGGAGAGAGAGACTGACAGAGAGAGAGAGAGAGAGAGAGAGACTGACTGAGATAGAGACTGACTGACTGAGAGAGAGAAAGACTGACTAACAGAGAGAGAGACTGACTAACAGAGAGAGAGACTGACTGAGAGAGATACTGACTGAGAGAGACTGGCTGACTGAGAGAGACTGACTGGGACTGACTGAGAGACTGACTGGGACTGACTGAGAGACTGACTGGGACTGACTGAGAGACTGACTGGGACTGACTGAGAGACTGACTGACTGACAGACAGAGAGAGAGAGACTGACAGAGAGAGAGAGACTGACAGAGAGAGAGAGACTGACTGACAGAGAGAAAGACTGACTAACAGAGAGAGAGACTGACTAAGAGAGAGAGACTGACTGAGAGAGATACTGACTGAGAGAGACTGGCTGACTGAGAGAGACTGGCTGACTGAGAGAGACTGACTGGGACTGACTGAGAGACTGACTGGGACTGACAGAGAGACTGACTGACTGACTGACAGAGAGAGAGAGACTGACAGAGAGAGAGACTGACAGAGAGAGAGAGACTGACAGAGAGAGAGAGACTGACAGAGAGAGAGAGACTGACAGAGAGAGAGAGACTGACTGACAGAGAGAAAGACTGACTAACAGAGAGAGAGACTGACTAACAGAGAGAGAGACTGACTAACAGAGAGAGAGACTGACTGAGAGAGATACTGACTGAGAGAGACTGGCTGACTGAGAGAGACTGACTGGGACTGACTGAGAGACTGACTGGGACTGACTGAGAGACTGACTGGGACTGACAGAGAGACTGACTGACTGACAGAGAGACTGACTGACAGAGAGACTGACTGACTGACAGAGAGACTGACTGACTGACAGAGAGACTGACTGACTGACTGACAGAGAGACTGACTGACTGACATAGAGAGAGAGACTGACTGACAGAGAGACTGACAGAGAGAGACTGACTGACTGAATGACAGAGACTGACTGAGACTGACTGAGAGAGAGACTGACTGACAGAGAGAGACTGACTGACAGAGAGAGATACTGATTGACTGAAAGAGAGAGACTGACTGAAAGAGAGAGAAAGAGACTGACTGACTGGAAGAGAGAGACTGACTGAAAGAGAGAGAAAGAGACTGACTGACTGGAAGAGAGAGACTGACTGACTGGAAGAGAGAGACTGACTGACTGAGACTGTGATGGAATTGGGGTCAAAGAGTGTATGAAGCTATGCAATGCCTCTTAAGATTGCTATTGTATGCTAATAAAAATGTATTATCAAAATGTGCTCTTTGTAGTTACATCTGCTTTTGAAATATAGCATTGTCGCATTGTCTAATGTTTTGAAATGGGTTAGATTTTTTTTACTCTAGCCCCGCCCCCCCACTGACCCCGCCCCCCACTGACCCCACCCTCCACCCCTACCGGTGCGGCCCTCGGCCACAAACCACACTGTAATTTTGGCCCCGACAGAACGTTTGTGAGTACCCATGTTCTAGACCAAGAGAGATTAAAATGGACCATAACTTGGACCGGTTAACACTATCAAACGCTGTTGATAGATCCATAAAAGCTAGGTAACGGGGGAACTTCTTGCTAGTGTGTACTTTCCTATAATTAATTTAAGGTTTAGGCACTGCTCTATAGTACCCACTTTGGGTCTAAAGCCATACTGGCTGGGATGCAATATTGCTTTTTCTTGTGCCCTGTCGTTTATACGTTTGTATAGGACTCTGCCCAATATTTTTAAAGTAGTATCTATTTGCGAGATAGGTCTATAGCAACTGGGCTGAGAGCGGTCCCCTTTTTTAAAAATAGGCACTATGATTGAAGTCGACCATGATTTGGGAATGGGAGCAGTAGCGAGGCTATTGAAGACATTCAGTACTAGAGGTGACCAGAATGTTGGGTTGTATTTTAAAAGAGCTATTGGCACTCTGTCAGGACCGGCTGCCTTACCCCTAACACTCTGTTGTAATGCCTCCTCTACCTCTTCTAGGGTCAGTTGAATTAAACTAAAATCAGGATCCGGCAGGTTGTCTGTAGTTAGGTTAGCCTGGGCATACATTTTGGAATAATGGTTCTCCCAGTCCTGACTAGAGATATAGAAACCAATCTTTAGATCTGTGCAATTGGGTTGTTTCATCTTTTTAACTGAAGCCAAGAAGAGATTGCTATTCTTCCCGTTTGCAGCTAGAACAAGTGATTCCCATTGTTGTGTCACCAATTCAGTGTTTCTTATTCGTAGTGCCCGCTTGTATTGTTTGCGAGCTTCAGAGACAGCGATAGGGTTTTTTGGTGTGGTCTTAAGGGTGCGTCGCAAATGGTTATTGGCACGCGAGCAATCCTGATTAAACCACCGTGGTCTACTGGTGTGTTCGAAGTTTGGGACCATGAGCTCTTTTTTTATTGCGTCACAGACATGAACAAAGGAAACTACTGCAACGTTGGCAGTGTCCGTCTCAGTGAGGCATGCCTGTACTATTGGGTCATTTCCCGCTATTACCTTCTGAAATAGGCGTTCAGGTGCTACAGATCTCCATTTCAATCTTAGGCCATCTCTAGAGGGATCAAGATGTTGCGCCCCAATCTCCTTATAGTACTTTGACCTAGGAGCCAGCATTAAGTGTGCTTCAATAGGGTTATGATCGCTGAAGCTAGGGGGAATCACGTTGCCATATGATAGATAGTCTATAAGAAAAGAAGATATGAAAATGTAGTCAATAGTAGAGCTGTGACCTCGTCCTGTAAAAGTAGGGGGATATTAGTATCAGTGCGTGTGAGATCCATAACATTGACTAAATCGTGGGCAGCCAGCAGGGAAATCAACTCGCGTCCCCTGCCATCAAGATTATCAGTGGCAGTATCCTTTATAAAATTGAAGTGCGGGTTTCTTATGTGTGGGTTATAGGTGGAAGCCGAGTGAAGTCTTATATTAAAATCACCTCCTATACACATTCCCCCTGGTTGCCTGCTATCTAAAATATTATATTCGAGTAAAGAAATGTGATCGGATAACGAAGTTAGATTGATGTTTGGCACATCAGTAAAATCGTTATTATAACAGTTGATTAGGTATAATGTGCCTCCCCTTTTGTATCTTATCGTTAAGAGGTTGGCGTTGTCTGTTTTAACGACCTTAGTGCTTCCTCCTGCTTTAATGTTGACCCAGGTCGCCAGGCCCCCACTCGCACGACCAGAACTTGGAGACGCTAAGTTATGAAAGCCAACAAAGCCATTAATGTATGATTCTTTTATAGACCAGGTTTCTTGGAGCATTAGGATGTCATACTGGGAATTAAATAAAATCCACTCGGGGCATAACAGTTTGGAATGCAATCCTGCTATGTTCCAGCTCAAAATTTTCAAGATGTTATTTTCGAGGCTTTCAGTTATACAAGGCCCTGGCATATTCGGCAGAGGGGGGGCCTATGGCAAATGCAGTGGTAGTTAAAGCAGCTCTATCTGTAGGAGAAGATTCCAGTCAGTCTAACCCATCCAAACCCTCTAATATGGCAAATCTGTTTCCCAATGGGATAAGGGGGGTAGGTGGGAGATTCGGCCTTACCATCGTGGGCTTATAGAAAAAGCCAAGTGGGAGGCAGCAAATGTTGGTAATGGGGGCCCAGGTGTCTTTCTGATGGGATAACAAATTGCGAGCAAGAGATGGTCCACGTAAGTTAATCACAATACAGTCCCCCACAATACTTTTTTCAGATCGTCCTACCCAGCCCACCCTCCGAACCATTAATAAGTTATTGATATCCGGGGACCTAAGGCCTCTATTTTTGATTAGCCAGTCAGCGCTTTTGTTTCTCAGGTCCTCCCAAGATTCTTTTTGTTTAGCCCTTAGTGGAGGGACTCCTGCCAGAACCACTACGTAAGGACATGCTGCCGGCGGGAGATCCAGGATGTCTGTAGAGTACTTGGGTGCTTGCAGTGCTGATGTATCTATGGGGTTACCACCTTTTTTCCTATAGGAGGCACAGTTGGGATTATTGATAATGTCTTTCTCCCGATGACTGGTAATAAGTGGCCTACTTCCGCCTTCTGGGGGTTGACTATGCGGTCCATGCTGTCGGGTGGGTCACTGAAGGTTATAAGGGGTAGTATCACACTGGGCTATATTAGGGAATGTGTGTGCTACTGTGTGTGCTACTGGGCCTCTAGGTTGAGGTATACCGCAGGGCGCATTACTGGGGTGGCACTCTGTACTTTTGTCAGCATTTGGTGGTTTATCAAAACGGATTGTGGGACCAAATCTCCGTCTCAAGAACTATCAGTCTCTCCAGCAGTGGTTTTAATTTAATATCCAAAATCTTGCTAATTTTGTCGCATAAAATATCACAAAAGGAAGGGTCTTCTTGGGAGGGAACTGTGATGGCATTGTTATTAATTGCTATTTTATTAGCTAGCGGTACATCTGGTTGTTGCGAGGCTGGTTGCGATAAAGATTGTGTAATGTTTGGGGTTTTCTCCTGTTGGACAGGTTAAGCCCACGTTAACAAATGGTTGCTGCTGGCTGCTGTTCTTGGCGGTTGTTTCCTCTTGTTTCCTGTCTGTTTGTTGGCTGCCCTTTTCCTTTTGACTACCACATTTTGTACAGTTATCGCTGATGATACTGGAATTATAATATTGACATCTATGTTTATAAAAAAATAAATAAACATAGATGTCAATATTATCATTCCAGTAAATTAAAAACTTGATCCACTCTTTGTCCTTGGGGGTTGTACCTTTCCCCCATCTTAGGGCAACTCTGAGCTTCGCAAGAAGAAGGGCTACTGAGAAGATATTTTTAAACTTAGTCATTGATTGAACAACGAACGCCTCAATAGAAAGAAAACAACTATCATTAGACAGCATGTTTGGTTACATGAAATTAATTATGAATATACATGTAAACATAAATGCACCAACACATTAACTTAACCTACTCTTGTGCCCTGCAGTACAATGTGTTCTATAATTTAAACTTATTCTGAAACAAAAACCATATTCTATGATTTACCCATTAACGGGTGAGTGGATTGCAACAGCTTTGGTTTGTAGGAGGGAGGCACACAATCAGTTTTTGCACCAGTTTAAACCAGGGAGGAATGTTTTTGTTGTAAGCGAGCACATGACATCGGAGCTCAATAATGGGGAAATCATAGAATATGGTCTTTGTAATAACATCGAAGAATTGTTGGAACAGACATGGATTACAATGGATTAAACGGCTTAAAATTTGGTTTCTGAATGTTGAATTCCTGAAATTGAACGCTTGCAGAGCTGCAGCGGCTTGAGACTGGGTGGTGACTACCTGCCAGTTTGGAATCTTCTTGCAGTAATGCAATACCTTACTTCTCCTTGCAAGCTGAATCTGATCCTGAGTTATCCGTCATTCACTCCCTTAGATCCAGGGGGTTGGGATTCTCAGGAAGTAAGTATTTTTAAACTTGCATCAACCAACTGTGGCAAACTTGGAAATTTGTTATTTTACAAAGTCTTTTTAACAGTTTTTTTGTTCTTGCATCACAAGTTATCAAACAGTTTTATTCTGAAGTTACCGCCACTGGATCAACTTTTCCACTGCAGATAATAACCTATAGAAATGTTGGACAATCCAATCCAAACGCGCTTTCACTCAAGTCTTGTCTGCCCCTTAGACTAAATCAACAGTCTCACGATGTTTTGGGATTTCTCCCAAGCACCTTTTTCTCTCTCAAACTCAATCTTGACCTCCATGCAAAATGAGGCTTACCTTAGAGTATTTTCACGAGGAGTGTTCTGTGAGAAGTTGGCCTGGCATATGCTGTCCACTAATTATAGTGGGCACCTTGCACCAGTCCAAATCGACTCTTATGGTAGGTAGGTTAAAGACAACCTTATGGAAAGCTATCCTAGTGGTAGCTGTGGAGAGCAGCCTTCAGGCTAAGTCTTGAAGGAATGTAAAGCAGCTTGTTTTACCAGTCTATAATCTCTTGAGTGACCAAATGAAAGAGCACCACACCAGGTATATATTCAAAATATATGTATTTATTACTAAACACACCCCTCTAGTCTCTTTATGAGGCTAGAGTTCGAAGTACATAGGTTATAAGATCTTAAATTACAGTAATAGCACAAATACCCGTTTGGGCCCTAGGGGCGTACTCAAACCATATACCAATAAAGTGGTATGCGAACCACGACTGAACTAGACACTAGACCTAGAGCCTCTAGAAGTGCTTGGACCACAAGGAACCACCCAAGGTAGTGACACAGGGGACCCAGGGGAGACGCGTGCAGTGTAAATACACAACCGCGATACGCCGTTAACTTCTATGGAGAAAGTCGGGATCGGGAAAATAGAGGAAAGGGACACTTAGAAGAGGACTAGGACAAAACCCTTTGAGATCTAGGACTTTGAAGAGTCTCTACCCACGGGAGCACCGGAGTACTCGTGTTACCTCACCCAGGGAAGCCGGGTGCATAGGTGCCTTTCGGGGTCGGGTTTCGTCGTCGGTTCTTATGGCGATCTGCTGCAAAGTGCTGCTGGCGACCAGGAGAAAAGTGTCCGGGTGGATCCAAGAGTGGATCGGAGTTCTGAAGAACCTGAAAGCAGAGGGGACAGAGTCTGGGTCACTAGCCAGTGAACAGGGAGGCGATGGACAGATGCCCACCGATGCCGAGTGCTTCAGATTCGATGACGGTCGTCTTGACTCTTCAGCCACGAGGTCCAGGAGGCGTTATCGGCGACCAGGAGCAGGATTCGGGCTGTTGCTCGATGTCTGTCGAGTGCAGAGGTGTCGGCAACCAGATTGGACCCAACAAGCCTTGGCAACGGCAAGTCTCGAGTAAGATGTAGATCGTCGATGATGCAGACCAGCAAGATCTGGGGAACTCACCCAGCAAGGGTAAGTGAGGGCAGGCCTGGAGCAACCAGACTGCCAAGTAAAGAAAAGATTGGCCTTCAGGAAGGGCTACTAGCCAACGGGCTAGCGACCGCGAAGGAGCCTTGTGACGCCGCACGTGGAGCTGGCTTACAGGACACTCGTGGAGTGGGGGCCAGTGATCTTCGGTGCAGGTGGTGCTGGAGGCTATGGCTACTCGGAGCCCAAAGCAC
Organism: Calotriton arnoldi; assembly: GCA_963921515.1. NCBI lineage: Eukaryota > Metazoa > Chordata > Amphibia > Caudata > Salamandridae > Calotriton > Calotriton arnoldi. The sequence continues at coordinate 24,093 of CAWUFW010005895.1, forward strand.
GACTTCTTGGGAGACCCAGAAGATGGTGCACTTGCAAATGTGCTCGGTGTCCAGGGGTCACGGTCTCACGTTACCCACGATAGCCACGGGCCTCAGCTTTGCTGGGGACTCAGGGTAGCCTCGGGAAGTCTGAGAATCCACCTCTGGTGATGCGATGACTTCGGCGTCCGACAGGAGCTTCAGTGATGCGAACCGGACAGATGCTTCTTTGGTGCCTGCCAAGCAGGGAGTCACTCCTTGACCCCAAGGGAGATTCTTCAGTCCTCTAATCGTGAGTAGAGCGTCGAAGGTCCAGGATTCTGTTTCAGAGTTTCGTCCAGGTATAATCCAAAGTCCTAGGGACTGGGTTCCTACCTTTATTCTAAAAATAGGGGATGGACTACTCTGTGGCCCCACCTATGGGTGGGTCAGGGCAAAGGGGTGGCTACACCCCTTTCCCTTTGTCCAGTTCGCGCCAAAGCAGGGGCTGCAAGCCCTGATCCGGTTTGAACTGGGGTATGCACAGGGACACCAAATGTGCCCCCAGTGCAGGACTTCAAAGCACCCGAAAGTGCTCCCGCCCAGCCCCAATACACATTGTCCTGTCTGGGGAGGTGGTCACACCTCCCTGGGACAGGAAACCTATTGTCCAGGCCTCCCCTGCCGGAGTTTCGTCCAGCAGCAGGAGGCCAGACTCGTGTCTGTGGCAGCAGCATCCATTTTGTGATGCCAGGCTCTGGAAAGAAGTTACCGGACTCGTCAGAGTTAACATGCCTTTCCTCTAGAAGGGTGGAATGCTACCCCCACCACCTGGATTGGCGGGGGGTAGTATTCCAAGATGTTTGACACCAAACACGACATGTTTAGGTGCAGCCATTCCATAGTTAGCATTTTACCGCGAGGATATAATGCGTTTAAGAGTATATGGTCAGGCTGCACTACAAACAGCATCAGAGATGGTCTCTGAACGCTGCAGAGGGGCCCTGCTCATGCAGGGGCACCCTCTCACATAGGAACCATGCACTCTGCCTTTAGGATTGATAAGGCCTGCCTTAGGAGTGACTTATAGGTTTATATGTGTGTATGCATTTAGTGATATAGGTAACCTATACCACTGCAAGGGTGCATGCACCACCTTACCCAGGCTGCAGTAGCAGACCTGTGGTGCCAGTTTGGATGGCCTACCAGGGGTGGCATAATACATGCTGCAGCCCCTGGCAGGCCTCTGAGGTGCCTATGCCCTTGGTACATAGTATACCATATACTGGGGACTTACAAGGGCACTCCAGATCCCAATCAGTGATGTGCCTAAGGCACATGGAGACCTTTTTACAGAGAAAGCAGATAGACTGGGGCCCTGAATAGCAGGATCCCAGTCCAACTAAGTCATAAACCAGCAAAACACCATAAAAAAAAGTGGGGGCAACCATATAGTCAGATTCCACCTTCCTACATGTTCGACCTTTGAATCCAAAGAAATCTAGGCAATGCACGACAAAGAAATCCAACGCTGCAATCAGGTCTGAAAGCTAAATAGTCAGCAGTTGGGGTATGGCATGGGCTTCTTTAAATAGTCTGAGGCCACGCCTGCCTGACTCAGCTCTCAGACCAGCTGTCTGACTCAGCTCTTGGGCCACACCCAACTGACCCAACTCTCTGGCCACACCCGCCTGACTCAACTTTTAAAATGACCACTGAGGCCTTACTGAGGGGCAGAGCTTGACTAGTCCTGCTCTTACTGTACCGCTGTGCCTCAATCCACAGTGCAAACGGGTACAGCACACTTCCTTGGTGTATACTTGGAACTTGATGTGTCCTGCGATTGTTCATAACCTGCCCCTGCTGTCATACTTCTGGCTGAGTGGGACTGGAGGGGTTGCAAAGTCATGTGATGAGCCGGGGAAGGGGTTTGTAAGGGCCTGACATTACCGATCCATCCACAATGTTCCAACGTTGAATGCTCAAAATGCCACAGTGGCTAAAGAGGGATATTGACACAAGGCACTACTGAGAGCCGGATGGTAGATCCATTGTTCTATCATCTCGCAAGCCTTCCAAACTTTCACTGGGAAATGTGTAGCAATTCACCGGGCCATAGCATCTAGTTCTCAGTTTACTAGACATCAGGTTTTCTTTAGATACCAGCACACTCATTTGCTGATCTTCAAGAACCTGCAGCTCTTTGTCACAGTCAGCAGTACTGGAAAATAAAATCTTAGTGGTCAAAGTAGTTTGACGCAAAAATATATAAGGTATATCTAGCAAAACAAGTCTTAAGCAGGTTGAGGATGCAATAAGTGTGTTATTCTAGTCCACTGATCGGAGATTGCCTTGAGTACTTTGTGGAGAGCAGTAATAAATGAAAGCAGATGAGTATTTGCCTTCTTACATGATCATAGACTATGGCCCAAACATTTTGTTGGATCACTCACGTGCATTGTTGGTACTAAGAAGAGTTTGTGAGCTAAGGAGGAGGTCCATGGTTTGGAAGCTGCAGTCTTATGCATTAGAGGACCCAGGTTGTAGGAACACCATGAAAGAGAAGACTGAATTCTTCAAGGTTAATGCTGGACCCATGAGCAGTTTTATAAAATGTGGGAATAACTCAAGTTGTATGTTAGTGACATGAGCTAAGAAAAGTAATAAAATAAATAAGTAAAACAAAATAATTGATATGAGTGCATAAAATAGTTGTAAATTTCATTAGACGGTATGTAGAGCAAAGCTATTTGTGGAGTGTGGAAAATCCTCTGTATTTTTGCTTGGATGCCAAGTGGGGAGAGGGACACCTCCAGCTCAATGCATGACTGCTCCTTCGGAAAGCTGGCCAGCTTCAAATGGATCCTGTCCAGCTCCTGAGAGAGAGGACTGGGAACACCGCATTCTGTATGAGTATGGGACTGAATGCAGTGCACGTAGAGTTCAAAGTGTGTGTACAGAGCCAAGTGTATGTGAACTTCACCAGGCATATACAATCCCCTTTATATTCACTGTGCCAAGTGTATATACACTGCATGTGCTTGTAAAGTGCTGGGTACAATCCGACTGCCAAGCACATTTTCAGTGCAGGATGCATGTACCAAAATATGATTTAGAGCTGAAGTTTGAAGGGCATAGTGCATACCCTGAAAAGGAAATGCTGGGTTTTCTGAACAACTTAGCCACATGTTGTTGTAGTTACAGATGCAATCAACTCCCCCCAGACAGTGGAAGTGTATTGCCTGCATTCCTATGGTTTGAGGGTGGAGACCGTACACTGCCGTGAGAAAGAATGAAGACAGGGCTCCCCTTAGAAACGCAATGAGGGCCTTGTTAGGAAGAGGCTGCTTATTACTTTTCCTGAGCACTGCAGGTTTGGTGGATAAGGTTGAGGGGTGGGACTGCAGTTGCTATTGTTCAGGTGAGGAGGTTTCTAGGGAGAGCCATTCTTTTGTGTGCCTGATTACTGCTACAGGAAAGCTGAATTACAAGCAGGGGCAGATCTCACAAATCATTGTGCCTGTGTTGTGGCTGCTCCAGATTGGAGAGAGCCCCAGTGCTACCTGTCCTGAAAAGCATTACTTTACACACCTTCACTAAAACAGACTTTGTTATCCTTCATCCCGCCCTGGTCATCAGAGGGAGAGGGGAATAACAACTCTAGCACAAACATTTAGAATACAACATTCCTGTTTTGCGTTTTTCCTTCCATTGGATTTTATGGGAAAATTAAACTATATTTATTTTAATTCTACTTACCCGTGGATGATGGTGGTTGGTGTGCGCGCTGCTGTTCTCGTGGCCTGCAGAGATAGTACAGCACATGCAAATAATGTTGTTCTTGTCTTCGCTTTGCATGAAATCTCAAAAAGTCTCTACAATATTTCTAAAAACATGCATGAAAACTGACTTAAACTGAAAACGTCTGACTGTCGACTCTCCTTTTTCTTTCGGATGACTCTCCTTCCTTTCCATCCTTTGCTTGCCTCATGTCTCTGAGCCCAGCCTACTCTAGGTAACATGCATGTTTGCCTTACTCCCTGTTACTGTATCACTGCAAAATGTCCACACATCTTTTCAAAGATCACAGCCTCTCCTTTAGTAGTCATGCCCAATAAAAACTCCTATATGACCATCGCTACAGGTATCACTATTGTGATGGATGCAGAAAATCCCTTAGACTAAACGTGAATTCACAGCCCTGGCACTGCTGTTGGCCAGACAACTAGTGTCTCAGCACTGGGGTTGTGGCTGATCCCCGACACTAAAACAATGGTTGACAGAGATGATGTATTGCAGTGAACAGCTTGAGCTCTGCAACAAACTAACCCCGGAAGCATGCCTCCCTAACGACATTTGGGCACAGTTACGGCACTAAATATTACACATCGCTGATACCTTTGCCAATGAGAACAAGTCGTGGGGCAAGTATATAACATGGCCTAGTGTTGTAAATTTAGACTAATTGAATATGTGTAATATGAGAAAATGCAATGTACGAATACAGAATGTAACAGTTATGAGAAATATAGGTTTGAAGTGTTGTTATTTTTGTTTAAAAAGTCATACACCTGCAACCAAACAATACTTAATCTCCTTTATTATGTGTATTAGTAGTGTTGCATAAATTGAGTCTGGCTCAGCTCTACAAGGTTTGCTTTCACATCCACAGGTGACACGAGTGAACTTAGTCCAATGCACCAGCGCTAAATGTGAAAGACCGGCTATTGTAGCCCAAAGAACCCCACACAATACATAAATGAGATGGTGTCAATGCTTTAGGGTTACTAACAGGGAGCAGTGGTAATCCAAACGATTTTTCATTAATGATTTACACACTCAAGATCAAAGAAACAAAATATGTATTTCAACATATTTATTTTAAAATAGTTCTTTTAAAATGACAGAATCTAGAGCACATAATATTGGTAACATCACAGCAGATAATAAAAAGCTGCAAAGATTTTTAATAACTGTGAAAACAGGGAAAATTGTAACATCACAATTTATAGCCCTTAAACCATAACTGTGCTATCTCTAAGTGCTATGCTAGTTCTAGCAGATGAATAACTAATAAGCCTACGTTTTGAAGGAGGAGCGCATACCTGGACAATTGGGTTTGTTGTCTGTTTGGATTAGCTTGTCAGCTATTTCAAGCTCAAGAGCTAGGAGATTGTGTCTAAGAGAGAACACAATCCTGGCACCAGTTCGTGAAGGCAGAATGGAATGCTTTGCAGACCATCAGGGAGTCGTCTTCTGCCAGGGTGGAATCTGGTGCTGTGCTTATCTGGATCCGCATCCGTGGCCTGAGTGAAGTTTCTCTCCTAAGTGGTAGTCCTTATATATTGTATCTTACCTAAAATGGAGTTTGCAATGTCACCTTAGGAATGTTTTGACATAATCATCTACATCAGTGGATGTACTAACAAGGTAAAAATACGTCAATATAAACTACATTATTTGGATTGTGGTCGTTATATGACCTTGAAAAACCCACCTGTCCCAGACTGATGTTGCACTGGAGGTTTTGTTGATGTCTATATCTGAATGACTTGACACTCACAGTTCTTGGAAAGATAGGCACAGATGACATCTCACCAAAGGCAGACATGTTGATGATTCTGCATAATTTGATGAAACAATGGCAGCCTCCATTGTCAAAGATGGCAGCCTCCATTACTTAGGGTGGATTTGGGGATAAAGGTAAACAAGCTGGACAGGCTAACTAAAATGGAGACTGTAGCTAAAATGGAACATGTCCTAACATGTGTTTAAGAACCTATAACTAAAAGAAAGAAGCCCAAAAGCAAGTGATTAAACTAATAAAATTATGGAGGGAAACAGTCATAAGATTTATGACATTCCTGGAATAATTTCTAACCTAATAGTTGCAAAATTATCACTGAATGTATTTTTGATTGATCTTGCTTATCAGAGATATTTGTTATTTACAGAATAAGAGCACATGCCAGAAATGTGCCTTTGAATAGATAGCAATTCATCACTGGTTACACGTTCCATAACACAAGTCTTCAAACTGAAATGAAAAAGGGGTCTCTGCGCTAGAAGACATGATCCTTACAACAGTAGGGCACGCATATCACCCTGGAAGGTATCTTAGCCCCTGAAGAAGCTGAGCCCTGCTCCATTCTAAAGAACAGGAGGGGCCTGGTGCCTCAGCTCACACTGCAGGCATTGATCGTTCAAGCCGATCGCTGTCTTGCCTCCTTTTCTAGTGGCTGGAAGCAGCATTTCTGCTGCCTTTCCTAGTGCAGGGGTAGTCACCATGCACAGGTAAGCCTGCCTCTCAACTCTCTCGTTGTAGGATTGTCACCACACCATAGCTCCTCAGGCATAGTGGGCTGCTCTGGGATGGCAAAACCAAGTGCTGGCACCCTCGGCCTCAGCATCCCTCCAACTGATCCCTTATTGAGGCAATATCCTCCCCTTAACCCCTGCACCTACTCTGACTGCCATGGTATAGATAGTATTGTACTGTGTAACAATATTTATTTTGTGCTTACTACCCCTATGTGGGGCGCTGAAGCTCTGGCCTGCATGCATAACAGGCGCACCAAGCCCCCTCCTATTCTTCAAAAAGAAAACAGGAGTGTAGCTACTACTAGCACTGGACTCACAGCCCTGAAGGGCCATTGAACCCTGATAATCGATATATTTTACTACCCCAACAGCAGTCAACGGGGCCATTTCCCTTGCTTGCTCCAGGGCCGATGGCATCCAAGCTTCGCTGCTGGAAAGGAGCAGAGGCTTTTAGAAGAGAAAGAGAAGGCAGATGTGAATTTGCTGCAGGTCGCACTTACTGGTGAACTGAGATTGGGTGCAGCGTGGTAGAGGTCCCTGGGAAGAACGTTGCTAATAAACGGGCCTTCCGGAGAGCCCTGACACCTGATGTACATGGTACACTCTGGCGATGACTGGTAAGGCACAGAACAAAGCCAAACAGGACTTGTTTCCACACAGAAATGGGACAATGCCCCAGAGGGAGATGATAAAGGAACGGGGATAGGCAAGATTGCTACTGACCAAAAAGATAATAGGGGCTGTGAATTGTATTGTATTGTAATTGCATTTGTATAGCGCTTACTACCCCTGACGAGGCGTCGAAGCGCTTTTTCGGCGAGTAGCACGCTACTCCGGGACCCATAGAGGATTAGTGTTGAATTAGTATAGTGAAACATGCAAGTAAATTTTAAGTGGTGGATATGTTAGTCAGTTATTTGGATTCAGAAGGATAGCGGAGGGATAGAAGAGGGAAAAAGGTTTGCATATATATAGCGCTTCTAACCCCTGATGGGGTGTTGAATTGCTTTTTTTTTTTTGGGCGAGTAGCACGCTACTCCGGAAACCCATAAAGGATTAGTGGTGAATTAGTATGGTGAAATATGAAAGTAATTTGAGTGGTGGATATTAGTCAGTTATTTGGAGTGAGAAGGATAGTGGAGGGATAGAAGGGAAAGAAAGGTTTGCATTCATATAGCGCCTGTTACCCCTGGTGGGTGTTGAAGCGTTTTGTTGGCGAGTAGCACGCTACTCTGGAACCCATAAAGGATTAGTGGTGAATTAGTATAGTGGAATATGGAATTAGTGAAGTGAACATGCTAGTCTGTTATTTTGATTGAAAAGGATAGTTGTGGGATAGAAGAGTGAAGGATTTCTTTTTGTAGGTCATAGCAGTAGGAGGAGGCTTTTTGATGAGTAAAAGGGTTTTTGGAGGGGAAGAGTCAGAGGGAAGAGTTTAGAAAGGTTTGTCTTGGGCATTGGTACAGTAAAGGAGGTGTCAGAAGATACAAGGAGGGGTAGAGTAGGAGAGAGTCAAGAAAGGGTTATTTTGGGGAACATAGTAGTGGTATGGCGTTTGCGATAAATGAGAGAGTGGGTGTAGAGGATATAGTGATAGATGTATAGGGTGAGATAGGGTAGTGAATTGGAAAAAGTAGTAGAAAGAAGTTTGAGATGAGTCAAAAAGTTGGGCTAGAAGATATATTGAGGGAAGTATAGGCTGAGAAATAGGGTAGTGCATTGGAAATGCTAAATTAGAAGAAAGTGATAAATATATAGATCCATAAGTACATTGAGAGTATATAGATGCATAAAGGAGGTAAGTATATGCAGATTAAAAATATTGATAGAGGTAGCGGATGTGCTTTTTCAGGAGAAAAGTAATAGACACATTAATTAATGGGAAGATGGGCAGCATTCCTGGCCCTGGCCCGTCTCGAACAGGCTCAAACAGGCACTCACCCTTGTCCTCTCTGCCCTTAACAGGCTCAAACAGGCACTCACCCTTGTCCTCTCTGCCCTTAACAGGCTCAAACAGGCACTCACCCTTGTCCTCTCTGCCCTTAGCCTCGACGCCCGGGCTGAGACGCCCTAACCCTGGCCTTTGATACCCCTAGTAATCAGGTGACCCCGTCAGCCAATGGGAACCCTAGCCCTAATACTATCCAATCACAACACTAGCCCTAAAAGCTAGAACCAATAGGAGATCAGGACCTTACAGCCAATCTTAGCCCTACTCCAAGCATCCAATCAGTTCAAAAAACCCTGATCTCTATGTCCAATAGAGGCCCTAGCCCTACCAGTAGTCCCAACCCTAGTCCAAGCAACCAATGGGACGGGAAGCCCTAGTCACTACTTCCAATAGAAAGCCTAACCCTACTCTTAGTCCCACACCTAGTCCAGCAACCAATAACACCAGAAGCCCTAATCGCTACTTCCAATTAAAGGCCTAATCCTAGTCCTAGTTCCACCTTAGTCCCAACAACCAATAAAACAGGAAGCCCTAGTCCCTGCTTCCAATAGAAATCATAACCCTAGCCCTAGTCCCAACCCTACATTGATTGAATCACAGATCCAGAAACCAATCAGAACCCTCAAATACCCAACCAATGAGGACACTAACTCAAACCAATAGAAACATCAGATACAACCACCAATCAGTGTATACATGTAGCAGCCACTAGCAGACTATATAAGGTCCCAGCAACCTCAGACAAGGTTTGCTGCCCAGGGAGTTGGAAGCTGCTTCTCCTGTCCAGAATCTCCTAGGAGACAGACAGGCTCAATCCACACTTTGGATTTCTGCAGGTAAAGGCCTCACAAACTTGAAATCTAACAATACTGTTTGAATACAACTTTACTCCCTCTCCTGGCCAAAAAACGAAGTGCACAGTCCCTATTAAACACAGTTTAAACAGCTCACAGAAGCACCCTCTGATGTAGAAAATCCCTGTTGCTGGAGGGGAGGCAGGGGGGCTGGTTTCACTGGCTTGATAACACAAAATGGTGGCTGGGGGTGCACTGTTTAACATACAGGTCTTAGCACAGAGCAAAGGAGAAATTTGGAGGGAAAACTGAATAGTCACCAGGAATGAGAGCGACAAACTACAGAGTTTGGACTGCAAATCCCACAATTCAACACGTTAAATGGAAGCAATCATGGGCAGGAAAACCACAAGTTTAACACACAAAACAGGTGATAAAATATACAATCACAGGCAGGTTAAAACTACATTTTTAAACTGTAACAACCACAGGCAAAGACAGTAATCACAGAAAGGGAAAATCGTTTTTTAAAAACTTTTTGGAGGAGGGAAGAGACAGCACTAGTCTGCCTCCTTACCACTTGCTGGACTCTGCTCACTGCAATCTGGGGCACAGGTAGGCTGCAACTCACAAGATGGAGGAGAATGATTTGGGGTGCACCCAGCAAAGCCTTAAGGGACCTGGGCAGGTGTGAGGGGAGGGCTCAGAGTTGCCTGGGAGCTGAATAGCCAATCCCCAGTCCTAGGCCTGCTGGCCTGGGGGTGGGGGTGGGGGGCTGCTTCTCCTGTCCAGAATCTCCTAGGAGACAGACAGGCTCAATCCACACTTTGGATTTCTGCAGGTAAAGGCCTCACAAACTTGAAATCTAACAATACTGTTTGAATACAACTTTACTCCCTCTCCTGGCCAAAAAACGAAGTGCACAGTCCCTATTAAACACAGTTTAAACAGCTCACAGAAGCACCCTCTGATGTAGAAAATCCCTGTTGCTGGAGGGGGAGGCAGGGGGGGGCTGGTTTCACTGCCTTGATAACACAAAATGGTGGCTGGGGGTGCACTGTTTAACATACAGGTCTTAGCACAGAGCAAAGGAGAAATTTGGAGGGAAAACTGAATAGTGCTCTACTTAAAAAGCTATAAGGACTCGCTGAGAGAAAATAGAGTCCAGGGCTGCTGAAGTGGAGTCGGTGATGAAATCACATGAGATAGCGAGGGAGCATAAACATTTCAGACACAGTGGTTCTGCTTGACAGCAGTCCTGAAGTGTTAGAAAATGTGCGGCAAGCAGCCAACACCCATGCACATCCACCATCCAGCACATCCAGGCTTCTGTCACTGAAATAAAGTGTTCATTCCTTAATGGGTACCGTGCTCCTCTGAAAGGTGATGGGGCTGAGATGATACAAAGAGCTTACTGGTTCCTATCGAAGTCCTTGATGTAGCAGCTACATCTAATGGTAGAATCGTAGGAGCGTAACATGGGAATCTGGATCACTGGGGAACCATTTTGCATAGAGCAGCTCCCTGAAGGGTGTTGAGGACAAGGCTGCTCGTCTTTCCAGACCTTAGCCTGCAGATGCTACAGAGGTAACACATATTCCAGACTGTGCATAAGGAGCTCCTAGATATGGGCATCAATGCAACAGTCTGGAACCCAGCACTGAAGAATATGGCATAATAATCAAACATAGGTTTTCTTGCACATAGAAGTGGCACAGTCCTTTCCAGATGGACTCAAATGAGCTACCTCATTTCTCAAATAGCTTGCCAGCCTGACTTAAGAAAATGGTTGCATCACTTGGTCCTTCCCAGTGTCACAGCTGCATGTGACCTGAGTGGAGGAAAGATTGTACAAAGTCTCTTTTGCAAAGAAACCCAGGAAAATGATTGTGTGATGAGACAACTGGGGTATGTGCAATACAGATTTCGATGTCTGAGTTTGCATTGGCATGGAGGAGAGGAGGACAAGATGATGGGGTTCCTGTTAAGAGAATGATGTAAGGCCAAGCAACAGGAATTAATTGGGTAAGTACTGAACTGTACCAGAAATTTACACTGATGTTAACGCAACATTGATGCTCTGGTAAAGGGGAAATTAAATAAGGGGCAAAGGACATAAATCACATTCAGACACGGTAAAAACCACAAACTTTGCACCTTATCTAAACCCCTCACTTTGATAAACTGTGATAAGAAGATCTTGGATGGTCACCCACCTCCATTTCTTGCGTAAAGACTTTAGAATGCCATCGGCTACCAACTTCAGAAGATCAAGTACTCGCCACCTTAAGGATAACCAGTTGGGCTTCAGGACACCATGGAGTACTTAAACAGCAACCATCCAAGTGGTAAACAACACCCTCATGATCACCTACAACTGTATGAGCATCCTGAGTCTAGATTTATCTGCAACTTTTGACACTGTCCATTATCCATCCTCACATGGCACACTCTCCTTTGTCTTTGGTGACATTGTCGTGCATTTTTGTTGCTTCCTACTTGGCATCTGAATAAAGGAGTCAGCACCCCCTTAAAAACTTCACTGATGTGGGGTGGAAGAACAGTCTGACCTGTACACCGGTGACACTTCAATGACACCAGAAGAGCCACAGCAGAAATATAGATGGAACTATGTTATATATTTTGGTAGATGTTGAGGGTAATTCTCCAGTCTACTATTTCAAGATTCCTAAGGAAGCCCAAAAGCAGTGGGTTAACAAAATGATTAATTTGCGCTGCAAGGGCAAGCAGATTACACAATTACATAAGGCTATGAACTTAGAATGTGACACTACAAACTGCCTTAGTAGCAGAGGATGTGACTGAGATTTGAGATGAGAATTCTTCAATCAACTATGGACAACACATGCAGAAAAACAACAAAAGGTGATGAGTGAAATGGTCAGAGCCACTGGCAGTCTAGGTTTTCTTGTGTTTCCTTTCAGAGGGTACCTGGCCTGGCGGATTAGGTTAAACTGTCCCTGATGGAGCAGGACCTAGTCTGATTTGAATAAGGTGGTCTGCATGTAAAGTGGCACAAAAAACGAAGGAATGTCAGTGGCTGAGACTTGTACTAGCATTACATCCATCACATTTGTGTTTTGCTAAACATGTAGAGCACTCATGAAACAAGTATTTTGTGACATTTGCCACAAACTGATCTAAACACCTGCATGACTCAAATTCCCCAACCCTCCCTCCCACTAAATATCACACCTAGGGGCATATGTACAACAGAATGACGGAGTGTGGCGTTAAGCAAAACTTGCTAAAGCCACACTCCGCCATTCTGAAAACGCGTGGATGCACCATATTTACAAAGATATGGTGCACCCCTACGTTTCCCCTAGCGCTGGCGCTAAATTAAGCTGCCTAGCGCCAATGCAGGCCCCCTTGCACCATAGTGCAAGGGGGCCTGCGTTGGGGGGAATGATTCTTTCTGTGCAGGAAGGTGTCCCTACCTGCACATAAACAATCACTAATGGGGATTTGTAACTCCTATGTGTGCTGCTTTGTGCAAATCTTCATTTTCTTTTAATGGTTGTTAATGTGCAGGAAGGGACACCTTCCATCCTGCACATAAACAATCATTCATTGCGTTTTGCTGTTTCTCTGTGTGCTGCTCAATGCAGCACACATAGAAACAGCAAAAACGATGAGAAATGTGTTTTCCATGTTAAGACGAGGTTTTCCCTGGTCTAAATTTTGACGCTGCCTCCTATTTACTCCACCCTTGTAAATAGGAGGCAGCGTCAAAATCAATGGGTATTGCGGTGAAATGCCCACTGCAACACCCATTGCCCACCCCTTTCACAATGAGTATAGCATGAAAGGGTGCCTTATTAAGCAACGTCAAGTGGCTTAATGCCACCTTGTAAATAAGGCGAAGCCCCTATCGCCACCGGAACGTCGTAAAAAGTGACATTCCTGTGGAGATAGGGGCTTCGCCTTATTTATAAGGTGGTGTTAAGCCATTTAACGTGGTTTAACACCACCTTGTAAATAGGGTGAAGGCCCTATTGCCACAGGAACGTCGTAAAAAGTGACGTTTCTATGGCAATAGGGGCTCGTAAATATGCCCCCTAATTTCCTACTTTATGTAGTCTACCACATAGAAACTGGAGTAAAGGCACTGAATGGCTCTGGTAGAGCACAAGACTAATCCCAATAACCAACAATAACTACACAAGCACTAACCTTGGGACCTGAGGCAGCGTGCTGCCCAGTGTAAAGCACAACAATGCCTCATCAGGGGTAGTAAGTGCTATATGATGCAATCACAATACACAGTATAACCCACACTAAAACTATCACAACACTCAGCAGTCAGACAGCGGATTGTAGTTCATACAGGCGGACTAATAATTCCCTTTATTGCTTGACTCTCTTACACTCACATAAGACAAAACTGCTAAGGGTCATAACCATCACCCAGTAGTCTACTAGTCCACAGCAATAAATCACCCATTGCCATCTGAACAGGCACAGATTAACTGAAGAGCTCTGCCAGATAACGCTGGCCAACGGAGGACTCTAATTTAGTCCACCACTGCAGGACTCAACCAGCTGCATACTATGGCCACTTGTTGGAATCTCACAATGGACATCAGATTTGGGATGATATTATCAAAGTCCATCCCAGCAGATCTCGCCACCATTTCTCCTTCTAGCCTATGCTTGCTCAGAACCATAAACTTTAGACAAAATATCTCAGAATGGACAACCCAGTGCAGTAATCAACTAATTGGACGATGAACCCAAGAAATACCAAAAAGGGACCTGCAGAGCTTCTCAAAGCTACCAGCTTGCTAAAAACCATAAACTGCGCGTCTATCTCACACATTTTAACATAAACACACCTCAGTGGTCCTCACACACAACATGGAAACACTTCCCGAATACGATCAAAACAAAGACAACAACCTTCCAACTACACACCCCATACGATGTAACGTGCTACTTATTAAGGCAAGCACTGCAGCGCCCCACACAGGGGTAGTACGTGCTATATAAATGTTGCAATACAATACAATTGAATGTGCAGTTCTCTGTAGAAATTACATAGATTACTTCACTAAGACAGAAACAAGTATAAGGTGTACAAGTAATTCGGGAATATATAAATACCAGTTATGAGAGTTCCCCTGAAGTGACTTAGAGTTGGGGAAAATTAATCCAATATATCAAGGCATTCATGCAGAAGACACTACTGTGTACATTTGAGACTTGGGTACTTTGAATTGTCCCAAAAGGAATACCCAGAGATCTACTCAAATTGCACTTGTAAGGAAATCCATCTTTCTGCTGTTCGCTCACCCCCTTGTTTTTGCTCAGGGCATCTGAACTCAAGCCCTGCCACATGTATTCATACTAAATGATATAAGATTGTATTTCCAAGTTGCCATTAGGATCACTCTTGTAAGACAGCTATCTGAAAGCATGTCCGTTCCATAGTTGTGCAGAGAACAGAAGTGAGAGCAAGACTCCTTCTAAAGCATTGCATGTGGTTCTAAATTGCATGTTTTCTTGGCAGCTTTTGAAGCAGGTCATAGCTCCTGGAATGTTACTTATACTCTGTAATTGTTGATGAGTAAAAAGTATTAAACCTAAATTTGCAGCATCTCAGTAGCCTGTGCTGAGAAGACCTAATTCTCTAATCATCAACCAATCATCAAGTCCTACTCAGCACCCTTTCCTATCAAGTGGTTTTGAGTGACATTGTCTTGCAGTGGCTCCCCTACTACTTGAAGAGCAGGTTCCAGTTCATCAAGATGTACACTTTGAGATCTGAGCAGATGGCAGTAATCTGTGTGTGGTACTCCGAGCATCTATTGTGTCACCGGTCACATTCAAAATCTACATCAGTGGTCTTCAAACTTTTTAATATCACACCTGCCTTTGTGTAAAAAATAAAAATAAATCATCAGCCCTCCAAGAACGAAAACCTGTTTTTTCTCAATCAGTCTATAAAATCTGCAGCTCTAAATATATTTAACAATTCAAATATTAAATTTATTTGTAATTGACCCTTTTAAAAATGCAATCCAATACATGATCGCCAACATGCTATGGGCAGCTTGGTCTTCCTAAGTGTAAAAGCATTCATGTGTGAATCTTTATCTGATAGAGACATCTAGCCGCAGATTCCTTAACTTAGAATATCCCCCGGCGTCAGACTGGATCTGGAGAATTTTTTGCAGCAGCACCTCTGCGCGCCGGGGGGCGGCGCCGCATGGCTCCGCCCTGTTGTCGTCCACGGACATGACGTCAGCGGAGCCATATAAGTCCCTCCTGGCGCGCTGACGTCAGTTTCCTTCTTTTCCGCATCCCAACGCGGATCCAGGAGTAAGCGGTTCCTCTGGCCTGTTGTTTCAGGCCTTCTCGACGCCTTCGGCGTCCGGGAACAGTGTGCGATGCCTTCGGGTTTCAAGGAGTGTGAGACCCGTACGGCAGATGTCAGCGACGGATCCGCACGCGATCTGTATGTGGTGCCTAGGAGAGCACCACGACTCCGAGGAGTGCGACGCCTGCCGGCAGATGAAGCCGAAGTTCCTGCGGGAGCAACGGATGAAGTTGTTGACTGCCCGGATGTCCCGCTCAGCGTCGTCACGCCGCCGATCTCCATCTCGAGCTGGGGCTCCTGTTCGGGTCCGGTCACGGAGTCGTTCCCGCGGACGTCGTTCGCCTGACGCAGGTAGGCACAAGCACAAGTCACGGAGGTCGTCGACCTCACATAAACGTGACAACGGGGCCCGCTGCTCCGGGTCCTTACCGGGCGCGGGTGCCCAGGAGTCGGCCCCCTTATACCCACCCTTTCCGGGTGTTGGGGCGACTCGGGCCCAGATGGAAGCATATTCCAAGGCCCTTCAATCCATCTTTGGGTCACCCCCTCTCCCTGGCGCGCCCTCGGGCCCCACAGAGGGGGTAGGGACTCAGGTCGGGTCTTCGCCGGCGGGTTCGCCCTCGGCGCCGGCCGAGTGCCTCGACTCCGGTTCCGGAGTCGCTGCGACATCGGGACACGGCCCGGAGGGGCATCCCAGTCAGACGTCGAGCCCTTCTGCCCCGTCTCCGCATAGCCCTTTGGGGCTCCCTGTGCCGACGCCGGATGCGGCTGCAGCACGGAGCTCGACTCCTTGTCGACATCCTTCCTCCCCGCAGGCCTCAGTGAAGGGCGAGTCGACGCCGGTCCGATGCCAGGCCGAGTCACCTCTGGTGATTGTCGATGTCGATTCGACGCCGTCTCGACGTCGGTCGACGCCACTGACGGCGCCGGTCCCTGTTGTTCCTCTGTTCGAAGAGGATGAGGACCCGGAGCACCCAGGGTTGTTGCGACGCTCTCCGGCTCCGCTGCCCCCTGGACAGTGGCCCTTTGCTCGGCCTCCGGCTGCGTCGCCTCTCCTTTCTGGTGGACGCGTTAGGCTTCAACCATCCCCTACAGATGGTTTGTTATCGCCACCTAGAATGGCTACAGAGGCTAGTGCGGCATTTGCGAGGGCTGTTCGCAGGGCTACAGCTATTTTACACCTGCAACCCCCCTCAGTCTCCTTGCCTTCTGATCCATTATTAGATCTCCTCCACCAGGATGCTGTGGAGGTGGAGCCCTTGCTGCCTTTTGGCGGGTCGTTATTTGACACCCTTCTTGGCACGTGGGCACGGCCCTCCTCTCGAGACCCTGTAGATCGGGCCATCGCACGTCGGCATCGCCCGGCTCCAGATGACCCTGTCTGTTTGTCCCTTCATCCTAGGGCTCACGGGCGGGTAGTCCAGGCGGCTTTCGCCTCGCAGCCTTCCTCTCCTCTCCCGTTGCTGCCTCCCACTAGGGAGTCTCGTTGGTTGGAGACATGTGGCCGCCATATTTTTGCGTCCATTAGTTCGGGCATCCGTGCTCTGAACACGTCTTGCTTGTTTGCATGGGCTACTTTTGCCCTTTGGGACTCAGTCGAGCGTCTTCTTCCCTCTCTTCCAGAGGGTCCCCGTGCTGATCTGGATCGTCTCCTTCATGATGGCCGAGAAATGGCACAATTTACCATTCGGTCGGCCATGGACACCACTGACTCTGTGGGTCGGGCGATTGCCAGGTCCGTTGCTCTGCGTCGCCATGCCTGACTGCACGATGGCGGTTTCCCTGACAATGTTCGGGAGAGTCTTCGGGATTTGCCATTTGATGGCGTGACCCTTTTTGACAGTCATGCGGACTCAGTAGTCAACGGCCTCATGTCTGGGCTCCCATGACTTTGTGTTTTCTAGTCCTTTTGCGGAATTTTATTTTCAGGTGCATTGTTGTCTCTGCTTGTTCTGGGCCCTGGGTTCATGACGTAATACCCAGACGGCCTGTTTGGCTTCCCGCCGTTTTTGCTTCTATTTAGTGCAGCTGGTCAGCTGATTCTGCTTTCTTTTGATTCCTCTGTCTATGAGTGCGTGCTCAAGAGGTGCCCCTAGCTGGGGTTGAGGCTTACCCTATGTGGGGTATTCGTTGGCTATTGTATAGCTGCCTTCCTTACACAGAAGGCTTGGCAGGCTCCTGTGGAGTCTTCTTCAAAGGGGTTGTCCTGCAGATGAGACTGTGGTCTCTTTCTTATGTTGTGGACCCTTCCTTTTCCTTCTTGCGGCCCACAGGTTGGCATCGCTCTATTGCCTATCCGTTGGGGTCTGCGGTTGGTCCGTAACACTCCCCTGCATCTGTAGATGCTCACTTTCTCGAGGTTTCTGCCTTGCCTGCCTCTTCCAGGAGTGTCATTTCAGCTTCGCCCTCCTTGTCTATGTTGGCTGCCCTTATCGTCACCCACTGTCCCTTGGACCACCTTGTTCTGTTCCGTTCCGGCACAGTTCGTCCTGCCCATGGACGACCTCAGGGCAGAGCCTTGTGGTGCAGCTCCCAGGCACGCAGGGCTGACGCGGCACGATTCTTCTGTGTTCTATGCGCGTCAGGTGGATGCTCCCTAGTATGTTCGCTGTCACGGGGGCTTATGCTTTCCTTACGCTTCTGCGATGACTGGTTTCTACTCTCCTCTCTCCGGGATGGGTACTACTTTCTCGTAGTTCAGACCTGTCTGGACTTTGTCTATAGACGGTGGCATCCTCGCCACGTACGCCAATACTGTACATTGCCTTGTGCCCTACTTTCATAGGCACTTCCCAAGCAAGAGTTTCCTCTTCCCCTGCTGCTTTCCGCGCAGGAGTTTGTCACACTTCTACTTCGAGCTGCTGCTGCTGCTCTCTGTGGAAGTGTTCTCTTCAGGACACTCACTGTCTTGTGTGGTCTTGTATGTACATCTCTGTACAATTTCCTGTTACTCTATGTACGTTTAGTACTGACTCTTTCGAGTACTGCTCAGTCTCCCAGTCTGTCTCGCGGGGGACCGTGGCTCCTCCCTGCCGGTTGGCTGATGTCGCTTACGGGTCTGGACATTGCTCTTTCCGGTTCTGCTGTAACATAGCTGTTGGTACCTATGGTGCGCTCTTGTATTCTTTTATGAAACGCATCCTTCACGGCTGTGTCCTTTCTTGATGTAAATTCTGCCCTGCGCTCTACACACCACAAGGGGTCACGCATACTAGGGTTTCCTTGCTGCGGTGTCCGTGGTCTTGCTCTCGGCCTTCTCTTGGGAGAAAGCCTTCTGTGTGTGTCCAGCTTGCCGGATCCCTTTCGCCGGTTGACTACCTTGTGATGCATCTCTCGCATCTGGGCTGTTCTCGCTGCGTTCCATTGTGCCTTTCTTTTACGTGGTGTGGTTCTAGCAGGACACGCGGTCTGCACATGTGTACTTCGGTCCCCCGCATGCGTGTCTCTTCTTGTAGTCATGGTTATATGCCATTCTGCTTGTTGACGTCCGCCTCTCACATGGCATTTTGTGAAGGGGCGATTGCGCAATGACAGGTCTTGTGTCTCTGGTAACACAGGCTCTTCCTGGACATGGTCAGCATCCTGCCACTGCTGTCCAAAGTTTCCTAGCTGGTACGCTTTCAACAGTGCTTCTCCACTGTTGTGCATGCTCGACCTGTATGCTCTGACTCGGTCATACCGTCTTGTCCTCTCTCTGGGTCTTTGTCTCTTGCAGATCCATCGGATCCTGCGGATCCATCGGCTCCTATGATCAGTTCACCTTCTTTTGTGGAAGTTATGGACTCTCACATTCCGCACTGACATTCTAGTTCTGTGCTCCCTTTCAACCCTGTATAAACGAGAGGGCTTTCATGCCGTCCCTGGGCGGCTTGTGATGCCTTTGCCTCCCATTGTTTTCCGCTCCTTACAGAGCTTACTGGTCTGGTGTTGGCCACGCTGGCATTGCTGCCCCCACTGTGTTTAGTCAACTTGTTGATGACTGGGCTCTCTTTGGAACTTGGTGGGGTTCAGTCGCAGACCCGCCTCCTATGGGGTATGGCTTTGGTATCTATTCTAAGTTAAGGAATCTGCGGCTAGATGTCTCTATCAGATGAACGAGTTACTTACCTTCGGTAACGATGTATCTGGTAGGGGCACAGTCTAGCTGCAGAGTCCTTAACGCCCGCCCCTCCTCCCCGCTCTGCAAGGACCTTTTCAGGTTGGGTTTATGCACTCGCCTCCTTCCTGGTGGCTTTTGTCTTCCTGCGGGGTGGCGTCTTTCACCTCCCTCCTCGGTAGGATGATTCATTCTGTTTTACTTGTTCTACTCCACCCATTCTCGTGAGTGGGCGGTGGGTGCATGTATCCTTCTACATCCCTACACCCTGGTTCTTCCAGTGTGGGGCCTACTAATGTTCTTCTTCCCTCCCTCCCACCTTCTCCATTGCTTTGGGGTCTCTTGTCTCTTGACTCCACTACAGTCAATTGGTTTGGGGTCTATTTGACTGTGCCTCAGTCCATAGATCTCTTACAGGGGATACGGCATTCCTGGTGTTGCCGACCTGTGGTAGATCGTCATTACTTATGTGGTTCCAGTCTTGTTGCCCTTCACGGTTAGATCTTGCGATTGCAGGCTTCCTGTCGTCTGCCTTGACATTCTTTTCGTATGTCGTTTTGCCTCGGGGGAGGGCATAGCCTTCGCTTTTGCGGGGCTGTTTCTCAGAGCGGTGCTCTGCTCTTTCCCTTCAATTGCTTTCAGTATACAGTGCTTGTCACTGTCATTTATGGTGAGGTTTCTCACCATTCGATTCTTTTTGTTTCACTGATTTTTTCATCTTTTTTCGCACACTGTTCCCATACTCTCACAGTTTTTGGTGGTGGCTCCGCGTTGTGGCGCGGAAAAGGTTCTCCGAAGAAAACTGATGTTAGCGCGCCGGGAGGGACTTATATGGCTCCGCTGACGTCAAGTCTGTGGACGACGTCAGGGCAGAGCCATGCGGCTCTGCCCCCCGGTGCGCAGAGGTGCTGCTGCAAAAAATTCTCCGAATCCAGTCTGACGCCTGGGGATATTCTAAGTTAAGGAATCTGCGGCTAGACTGTGTCTCTACCAGATACATCGTTACCAAAGGTGAGTAACTCGTTCATTAGAAATTGAGGGGCAGGAGGTACTTTGAGGATTACACCTACTCCCAGCCAGGATATAGCTGTAAGCTGTAACCAATGGCGCTCTCAGGTGTTTTCACTAAAAACAATCAAAGAACTATTTTCATCATAATGCTCCTCTTGGCCAGGGCCTGGTGCCACATAAAATCAATTCAGGCTCCCCAAGTTTAAAGATCTTTGCTCTACATGGAACCACATAGAGCAGCAGCTCTTAACCTGTTGTCCGGGGTTTTTCAGAGGATCCATTACATCTACTCATGGGCTCAACAACTACTTAGAAAATTAAATAATATTAACAGAATAATAAAGTGTATATATATAAAGAAGTAAAATTGATAATTTCTGTAAATGTGTAGAAATTTGAAATTGGAGGCTAAAAATTAAGTTGGTTTCCTCAGAATGATTCATGTGAGCAGTGGAAGTGCATGAAACTGAATATACTATGGACAAGGGTGGCCACAATTGAATGTAGAAAAGCTACTACCTCCCCATTAGAATACAAATTTTGATTCTTTTATATTGGTTTGTGAATGAAATAAAAATATTTAATTATTTGTGTATTTGTTTGATGAGTGGTTGTTTCCGTATTTTGTATATATTTTTGCTGTTCGAATCATTGAAATTGCTTAGGCCAGGGGCCCCAGATTCCAAATAATGGCTCAGTGGGAGGTCCCCAGATTCCAAATAGTGGCTCAGTGGGGATCGCCGGATTCTAGTAATGATTAAGTGGGGGGGTTCACCTAAGTCGAATGGTTAAGAATCATTGATTTAGAGTACTCCTAGCAGCTGTGAGAAAATGCCCCTTTTTTGCGTGGTGACCCCCATTCATTTTTTTATGGACTGATGCTACTGGTTTTTGAACATCATAGCCAATTGGCAGCAGGATCTGGCACCACCTAGCCCAATGGCAAACAATAACCGAAGTGGTTACTCCAGATTATTCAGTGGGTTTATGGCCTACCGTTTACAGAAACCCAACCGCCAATGCCAATGTCCTCAGATCAGCTGACGGAGGAACACCTTTCACTCTTTGGACAGGAAGTAGAGGCTCTTTTGGTCATAGAAGCCATCGAGAAGCTGCTAACATCAGAAGTAGGTCGAGGTTTCGATTTCTGCTACTTTCTGGTACCAAAAAAGAATGGAGGGCTTTGTCCTATTCTATATCTGTGCGCTCTATACTACTTACTGAAAAATGAAAAGTTCAAAAAGACACCCTCTCAGACGCTCACTTTCATCAGAGCCATTCTGAACACAGTGCAGTTCTGCACCTATCCTACAGAGTGGTGAGTCCAGGATATTCAGGCTTTGATACCAATGTTTCAGCCTCTATCCTGTATTTCGATGAGGCTGACTCTGAAGCTGGTGGGCCTCATGGCATCCTGCTGGTGAAGCATGACTGTTGGCATATGCAGGCTCTGAAGTGGAACCTAATGGCCCAGTGGATTCAGTATCAAGGGAATCTCTCCAACCTGGCCCAGATATCAGAGGGAAATGCAAAAGACCTGCAGTGGTGGCTAACGAACCACGATTGGGTCAGCGGCAGACTCCTCTTCCTTCCCCACCCAGAACTCACAGTGGTCACAGATGCATTACTCCTAGGTTGTGGCGGCCATTTGGGAGAGGTGGAAATCCTCTGGCAGAGTTTCAACTTCACATGGACCCTCTGGAGTTGAGAGCGATTTGCTTGCCATTGAAAGCCTTCCTTCCATCCATCAAAGGGAAGCTGGTTCAGGTGTTCACAAATAACACTACCACCATGTGGTGCTGCAAAAAACAGGGCAGGCTGGGGTGGTGGACCCTGTGCCGGAAAATTCTGCGCCTCTGGACATGGCTGGAACGTCAGGACATTTTCCTTGTCACGCAACACCTGGCAGGATCTCTGAATGCCAGGGCAGACAAACTCAGCCGTCGATGCCTCATGGATCATGAATGGCGTCTTCACCCAGAGGTGGTGCAAGGTCTCGTCCGAGACTGGAGAGAACCTTAGTTAGATGTATTTGCCACTGTCGAGATTACGCAATGTCAGCACTTCTGTGTGTTTGAGTTTCCAAGGCAGCTCTCGGTAGGAGATGCATTTCAACTCAAGTGGGTCTCAGGACTCCTGTATGCTTTTTTGCCAATACCACTCCTGCCCCGAGTTCTTCAAAAGATCATAACTGAAGAGGCCCAGGTCATCTTACTGGCCCTAGACTTGGCATGGAGAGTGTGTCTCAAACTCCTGAACATGAATCTCGGGTCCGATCAGGCTGCCTCTTCGAAGTATCTCCTGTCACAGAAGCAGGGCAGGGTTCTGCACCCGAACGTGTACAGTCTCCACCTGTATACATGAGATTGAGCGAGAACAACTGAGAATTTTTGATCTGCCTCCTGAAATATGTGAAGTCATCTTAGCAGCCCGGGTTCCCTCGACAAAGACTGTATATGCTTGCAGATGGGACAAATTTGTGCCTTGGTGTACTGCCAATTTAATTGATCCTCTGTCTGCACACGTATCTGAATTTCTTTTGTTTGCATTGTCACTTGCACGGGCAAGGCTTCGTTTTGGGCACAGTTAAAGGCTACCTCTCAGCCATCTCAGCTTTCTTGTGGTTGCTTTATCAACCCTCCCTATTCAAATCACCCATAGTGACACGGTTCCCGAAAGGTTTACAACACGTTCCTCCCTCCACCTTTCATTATGCCCCAAAGGGACCATAATTTAGTCCTAACATTTTTGATGTGTTAAGGCTGTGCATGGCCTTTTAAGCCCATGCACAGCTGTACTCTGACTGTTCTCCATTAAAATAGTTTTTCTAGTGACTATTACATCCACTAGAAGGGTTAGCGAACTGCAGGCGCTCTCAGTCAGCCATCCATATACCACTTTCTTTCGGGACAAACTGGTCCTTTGAACTCGAACATCATTCCTCCTTAAGGCTGTGATAGCCTTTCATGTTGGCCAGAACATTATGCTGCTGATTTGCTTGCCCTCATCCTTCCAAGGAAGAGGAGAGACTCCACCGCCTGGATCCAAAAAGAGCTATCATTCTATATTGAATGTTCCAAAGACATTTATGAAGGACTATCTACTTCATCTCCAGATGGATTGTACTCTGCTCCAAAATCTTCTACGGACTAGCCAAGAAGCAATCCCCTGAGGGCTTGTGGGCTCACTCCACCAGAGCCAAAGTTGCTCCCACTGCGCTAGCTTGCGGAGTCCCAGTCCTGGACATCTGCTAGGCAGCCACATGAGCACCGCAGCACACATTTTTCAAACATTACTGTCTCGACAGCCAGATCGGGCATAATGGGCATTTTGCCTGTTCAGTCCTCCAGGACTTTCTAGTATAAACAGTTCGCAGACCCTTCTTTGGGGAAGTATTGCATGGGAATCTGTAGCAAGAAGTCTCTCAACAGATGAATAAGTTACTTACCTTTGGTAACGCCTTATCTGGTAGAGACTTTAGCTGCAGATTCCTTACTGACCCTCCCATCCTCCACGTTCTGCTAACTGTGATTTCCATTCCCAGAGGTTCTTGACCTCACTTTAGCACACTAGTCACAATACCTCAGTTTGGCTCTGTGTTTCTGGCATGGACAGTAGCCACAAAACCAGGTCAGCGCTCTGGAGTGGCGCCTATATAGGCATTGCACATGTCACTTCCGACGTGGACTAAGCATACAATGCAGAGCTGATCAACGCCAGCCACCTAGCGGCATGCAAGGGGACTGGTCAGAAAACAATTCTGGATCCAGTCTGATGCCTGGAGAATATTCTACTGTAAGAAATCTGGGGCTAGATAGAGTCTCGTCTACCGGATAAGGAATTCCTGAAGTTAAATAGCTTGTTATTTAAGTCCCTACCTCCATTATCTTTTATGGGAAGGAGTTGCAGTACCACTGGTTGACCATGTGTAGTAAAGGACTTGCAACAGTTTTTTATTTTTTTATTTCAGTAGCTACTTACACTCAGAGTTTGTGAATACCAAAAAGTAGTAAATGTAATCAAAAGAGTAAACTTTGTCAAAAGTGTAAGTTAGCTGTGAGTCAGGCCCTAAACAGGGCCTTAAGTCAGAAGTTAAAAACATTGACCCGGGGTGACCTGGTGGGTGTAGCCAACCTCTACTCAAGGTGGTCTGCCTTAATTGCACCTAGTTCTCAGTGTACCGTGAGCAGTGATTTCTGATTGGTGCTTTATTTATTCATTTCTACAGTCCTCCTTATTGGATTTTAGTTGTCTTGGTATAATTGTTCTTATTAAAATTGTCTTAATTTTTAGAAATTGTTTGTGGGATTTTTATTGTGTTTCAACTTTTTGACTGATTTAGTGTTGCTAAATACTTTACACGTTTTTGTAAATCAAGCCTGTCTGCTCTGTGCCATAGCCACGGGGGTTGAACTCAATTATTGAAACAGTGTGTTTGCGCTGGATTTTAGGACTTGTTACTTGGGTTTGTGTTATACCTGGCATCTTTGGTGTGTTTTCCCCTGGTTTTTTTGCTTCCTACCTCCTGTTTTTGACTATGTGCTGCATTTGATTTTTGCTGGTTTTAGAACTCTGGGCACTTTACCACTGCTGATCAGTACTAAAGTGCAAGTGCTCCCTGTGTAAATTGTGATTAGGATGGGTTATCCATGATTAGCATATTTGATTTACTGGTAAGTCCCTAGTAAAGTGCACTCTGTGTGCCCAGGGCCTGTAATACAAATGCTACTAGTGGGCCTGCAGCACTGATTGTGCCACCCACATGAGTAGCTCTGCAACCATGTCTCAGGCCTGGCACTGCAGTGTCTGTGTGTGCAGTATTGAACTGCCATGTCGACCAGGCAAGTGCATCCTCTTGCTAGGCCCAAACCTTCCCTTTTACTACATGTAAGGCACCCATAAGGTATGCCCAAGGTAGCCCCATGGGCAGGGTACAGTGTGTTTAAAAGGTAGGACATGTACTGGTGTGTTTTATATGTCGTTTTTCACTATTGAAAGGACTATCTCTCCAATAGGTTATCATTGGAACTGCCTTGTAACCTCTTACATGTGTAACTTCAAATTGGGAAGAGATAGAGATTTTGAGTTTTGAGGTCCCTGAACTCACAGTTCAAAAATACGTGTTTTAGTGAAGTTGTTTTTAAATTGCGTGTTTGAAAATGCCACTTTTAGAAAGTAGGCCTTTTCTTGCTTTACCATTCTGTGCCTCTGCCTGCCTGTGGAATCCACATCTGGTTTAGACTGATAGTTGGGATGTCTGTGCTTTCACTCTAGAAAGTCACACAAAGGGAGCTGAGGTGTACCCTGCATATCTTGATTGCCCATCACCAGGCTGATGGGTCTTCCTGAGCTAGAGTGGTGGAAGGAGTTGTCACTGACACCTGAATAGGGCTGTGCCTGTCCTCACACAAAGCTGTCTCCACCCCCCTGTAGAGTCTGGAGCCAGGTCAGAGAAAGGCAGGGTCTTGTGCATTACAAAGACTTTCCTTTGAAGTTTGCCTACTTCAAAGGCAGAAACTGGTTAAGTACTGGAGGTGTGACACCATAACTTCAGAACACTTCTGGACTAAAAGGAGATTCTGCCAAGAAGAAGAGCTGGAGAAGCTGTAGGAGGGGAACTGCCACTCTGCTTGTTGCTGTGTTGTGTTGGCCTACTGCTAGGCTTCAATATGTTCAGATTGGGGACTCTTGCTCAGAGCAATTTTTGCTTCCATGTTGGGTGCCGCAGGGCTCTTCACTGAGCCCTACACTGTTCAATCTTTACGTGACCTCCTTAGCTGATAGCATCAGGCAGTTTGGCTTTTCGTTGGCCTCCTACGCCGTACAGTGGTTCCCAAACTGTGCGCCGCGGCACCCCGGTGCGCCGTTAGAACTTGCCAGGGGCACCGCGCACGTCTTGGGAATGTGGAAAAGGTAGAATGCTCTGAAGAAGATTTAATGTGCGAAGTGTGTAAATTAACTCTCTGCAGCCCCGAGAACCAGTGCAACATATGTGCGGAACCCTGCTCCCTTCTCCCATTGGTTGAATTCACTCACACGGGACCACAGCTTTCTTTAAGCGCTGCGGCGAGAACGGGCTCGGATTGGGACTTCAAAACTGTCCCGGCGCTGATTGGTAGAGGTTCATCAGCCTTATCTTTGCAGGATTTAGGATTGGCTGCAGAGAACGTCTCATGCCCCTAAGTGCCTCTGTGTAGGCTGTGCGAAGGGCATGTGCAGGAGCAAAGAAGGCTGCAATGCGGGACCGAGCACAGAAGAGGCACCCCAGAAGTGTGAACCCCCCTCGAGCCAGCAACCTACCGACTAGGTGAGAGAAACCTAGACGTGTGAGGAAGACCCGAGAGGCACCCCAGAAGTGTAAGCGCTCCAAAGCTAGGAACTTGTCTGCTTGCGAGGACGTGAGAGAAAGACACCCCTCGGGTGTGAACATCCAAGAGGCGCCCTTCTACAGATGAATAACCCTGCGCCAACCACAACTCTATGTCTGAGGGCCCCAGAGCCTCCCTCGACTTGTGATTGCACCCGACCTGTGCTATGAGGGAGAAACACTCTGACCCGTGTTCACCCCTTTCACGCACATCTGGACAGGGTAAGAGGGTTTAGTTCCTTTTCTCATAAAATGCTTTTAATTCCAGATCTTTCCCTCCAGGTTCTTCTGTTAATATATATTATTTCTTGTATATAACCCAAGTCTTACTTTATGTCCCCAATTAAGTTATGTACACATCTTTCTGGGGTTAAGAAAAGTGATTTACTTATTTTATCTTCTAACTTTTCAATTGCTTGTATAAAGCACTTTAAATATTTTGGCCACATTTGAGGAATAGAAAACGACATAAATAAATTAAAACTCCTACCCCAGGGCTCCTCTGTACCAAGCCTTGCCCCACACACCACCCTTACTTTACTGGTCTCTTTCCTTTCACAACACTCCATCATATCCCAGCTGTGC
Source organism: Calotriton arnoldi (assembly GCA_963921515.1). Lineage (NCBI taxonomy): Eukaryota > Metazoa > Chordata > Amphibia > Caudata > Salamandridae > Calotriton > Calotriton arnoldi. Next base: position 51,519 of record CAWUFW010005895.1, read on the forward strand.
CCAGCACAGGCCTTCGTACTTAGCACGGTCTTCTGTCGCCACAAATTTCAACCTTACCTTTCTCCCTGCATCTCTTCTAATTTTAATTATTCTCCATGATATTCAAGTGTAGTCTTAGATTTCAGTGCCTTGTGCCCTACAACACATTTTCAGTGCCACATTTTGGCACTGTCCTTCTCTAAACACAGAGACCTCCAACACCTCTCAACTTGGTGTTCAGCAGCTTGAAATTATTAGCATGGGGATTGTTGGAATGGGAATGTTGCCCACATAGAAAACATGTGTGTAACCCTGGCCTACTCGTGTGCCCGGCTGCATGTGAAACTAATATCGTGATTTTGTTTAGCTCTGGCATTATACTAGCCTAGGGTGTGCCTAACGTGTTTATGGTAATGCAGGGTGCAGAACCTATGTTGTGACTTTGAGGGGTGCACAATTATTGCCCTCATAGCAGGCGTAGAACAACTTTCCATGTTCTGGGTAAGTTACACAGAGAGGTGGTGGCAGCGTCCCTGGCTTTTGTAAATCGGTTGAGTGACCAGACATTTTTATCTGTGCCAGGGAGAGGGTATGTAGTCTACCAACACCTCATGCAAATTTCTGCTTTTATGTGAACCCTAGATTCTTGTTCTGATATCACATGCTTGCATACAGTGTGTGTATATGCAACAACTACTTGGTGCATGTTTGTTAGTGTGTGTATGGTGAGAAGTTTGTACTGGGACCAGTGAGATCTATGTTGGATGGCATCTTGTTCAACACAGAACAAGATGGAGGGTTGATAAAGCTTTTCCGGACAGTGGGATGTATTGATTGCCTTCCTGTGGCTGGAATGCAGAGACACAGACATTGATGTGAAGGAGAATGGAGACAGGGCACCCTTTTAGAAATTAAATGAAAGCCCTGTTAGTAAAGTGATGCTGATAAGTTCTTCTGGAACACTGCTGTCAGTGGATGGTAGGGGCGAAGGTGGGACTGCAGTTTATGTTGTTCAAGGTGAAGAAGTTTCTAGACGGGGCTTGTCCTTTTGTCTGTCTCTAATCATTGTTACAGGAAGGCTAATAACTGCCAGGTGCACATAACTGCCAGTGTTTTATACTCCTGCTTGAAGCCAGCATCATTGCTAACTGCTTCTAGAGCATTCACCTACTACTACTGTAATTCAGTCTTTGGTAGCCTTCTTGCATTACTAGTCCATAATCTCCAAAGACCTCAAAATGCTGTTGTCCATTTGCTCTCAGGAGGAAGAGACCATGTTATGGAGGGCAAAGGGCTCTACATTGGTTCAGCCAGAGATCGTAAATTCATCAGAATAGTTTGCCATGTCTTCAAATGAATTCACACGCTTTCCTCGTGGTATATAACTCAGACAGTAGAAGGAGCAAATGTAAACTCCCTGGCCTAACCCACCCTGGATGGAACTCAATTCAAAAGGCAAAAGGTCTGCTCTTCTACAATTTCTTACTCAGAAACATCTGGAAAATCTCCTCCCTTGGCTCCTTCAAACTGGGGTGGCAAAGTGAGCTAAAGAATGATGATGGATTCAACCCAGATCTGTGACTGGGGGGTGAGTGTTTGAAAAGTTTCAGAACTCCGTCCATCATCTCCTTGTGTTTGCTTTGTTCGCCCTAAGTTGGCAGGGTATGCCCAGACGTGGGTCCCTTGCTCACTTTGCCACTGGATTCAAGCTAGCCTGGCTGATGAGGGCTGTTAGCCCGAAACCGGTCCCAGGATGCTTGATTCCGGTCCAGGGAAGACATGGCTTGGCAGTTCGGTCTGGACTGTTCCCATGAGGCACAGGGTCAAGACTGATTTGCATATAGCTGTGTCTGAACTGGGGTGGCAAAGTGAGCTAAAGAATGATGATGGATTCAACCCAGATCTGTGACTGGGGGTGAGTGTTTGAAAAGTTTCAGCACTCCGTCCATCATCTCCTTGTGTTTCCTTCAAAAAAAGGAACTGCATTTGGCTCTTTACTAGGGTAACTGAAATATCCACTCCAAGAGATCCTAAGGTACTGAGCCGAGGCTGGGCTTACATCCCCCCACCCGAATAAAAAAGTAACATAATGGGGAGCCACGGCCAACAACTAATTGGTCAAGGGAGCTGTGGGTCAAAAAAGTTTGGGAACCACTGTCCTAAGCAGACGATACTCAAATTGTAGTGTCCATCTCAAGCAACTCGGAGGAAACCACTGAGCGCTTCAGTCAATGTATGTCACTGGTAGACCAATGGATGAGCGCAAACTGCCTAAAGCTTAATGGAAGCAAAACGGAGGTCCTCCTGTTGGGCTCTGATACCTCTTTCTGGTCACAGAGCTGGTGGCCCCCTGGTATGGGAACTCTCCCAGTCAGTAAGGTGAGGAATCTGGGCATCATCTTTGATGACAGACTGACCTTCCGACATCAGATCAATAAGGTCTCCTCACTGGTCTTTTTAACACTAAAGTCAATTACGAAAGTGCGCGCTTTCATCCCCCGTGAAGCAGTAAAAACTCTGGTGACGGTTCTAGCCTTGGCTAGACTAGACTATGGAAATGCACTATATATGGGCCTTCAAAAACAGTACATGCTACAACTCCAGCGGACGCCGAACGCAGCCGCCAGACTGCTGCTGGATATCCCTAAATTCCAGTCCATTTCCCAAGACCTAAAAAAACTTCACTGGCTTCCTATGAAAAAAAGGATTGATTTTAAATCTTTGTCTAGCGTACAAAGCTATGCATGGAACCGGACCCGCGTTCCTGAAAGAACACTTCACCTGATATCATCCTCCCAGAAACCTTCGTTCATCTCAGAGCAAACTCCTCCAGATACCCAGATTTAAGAAAGCCCGTTGGGGAGGTAGAAGTTTTGTCCTGAGTACAGTGAAATTATGGAACACGCTTCCGTTAGACATCAAAAACAGCTCAACGTTGCTTTCCTTTAGAAAATCATTAAAAACGTGGCTATTCTCCAATTAACTTGCACCTTCATCCACTGAAATTTCGGCATTTACCTCCGCACACCGCGTAGATGCCCTTGGGCATTCGTGCGCTATATAAATTTTACAATCAAATCAAATAAAATCAAAATCTTGTTGTTTCTGTCTTGGAGAGTGAAAGGACTGGACTTTGTTTTCATCATCCTGTTTACCAAGGTTCTCCAAGGGCTTGTGTGTGCTTGCCTCCTGTTAAGAAGTCTCAGAGCCATCAAAGACTTCATCTGCAGCCCTTGAATTCCACTGCTGGGAGTACTGACCTGCCAAGTAGTGGCATTTCCAGTTCTGGGCCCTTGGAGGTGGCTTCTGCTGCAAGAAGAGAAAATCCACGCATCGACCTTCATCGCCTGTTTTTCCTGCTACAGTCTTGCCGTGCGGTTGTAAAACCAATGCATTGCTGCAGTACAGCAGAAGAACCGACGCAGCGCCTGTCATGCAGTCCGAAGATTGCCGCAGCCTGAGTCCTGAGTACTGTGTCTTCGACGTCTGAGGCACCATCTCCAACGCAGGCCCTGCTGTGCGGCTGAAGTTTCGCTGCATCACCTGCATCGCAGCTGGGAAATTGCCGCAGTGCCTATGTTCCCGCATTAACCTAGCGCGACTGGATTTTTCACATATCGCACCTGTGTGCCATGTCTTCATCGACGTTGCCCAGCAGAAAGGAACCGAGGCCACGTGTCTGAAACTTAACACATCACCTCCCTTCGCTGAAGGGAATCAATGCATCACCTACCCTGACAGCAAGGAATCGACGCATCACCTCTTTTGCACCACAGCAAGGAATCGACGCATCACCTCCCATGAGAGTAAGGAACTGATGTCGCTTTTTTCTCGACGCCTCATCTCCCCGGCTCCTGTTTTTGTCTTTTGATGCATCCCAGGTAGGTACTTTGCACTAAAAAGTGACACATCCATAGTTTTCTATGAACTGGACTATTTTGAACCTTTTAAAAGTGATATCTCTGCTTGTGTATGTTGGATTTTTGTAATTTTTGTCTTGTTTTATTCAGATAATTTTTGTCTTGTTTTATTCAGATTTTCTAAACTGGTGTGGTGCCCGTTTGTGGTGCTTTTCACTGTGTTACTGGGTGTTTATGTACAAATGAATTACACATAGCCCCTGAGATAAGCCTGACTGCTGATGCCAAGCAACCAAGGTGGTGAGCAGGGGTTTCCTTGGGTGTGTAACTCCCTTACCCTGACTAGAATAAGGGACCCTACTTGACCAGGGTGCAAGCCACTGCCAACTAGAGACCCCAATTTTAAACAGTAGGTCTCACTCCCTCGCCAAATAATAACTGATTTTCTTATAACAGCCTCAAATTAAGCAATGTTCATAGGCAGATGCCACACAGATATTTCCGAAGGCTTAATTATGTAGCAATGTTGTCCTTCTGAAGAACTGCTTCTGGATGTCAAAATCCTACCTGAAGCTTATCTGCCCCCCCCCCCCACACACACACTTGAAGTTTGTGTTGTGTGGAAATAAAAATAGGCCAACAAAAAACAAAAGTGCATGAATGTATTCCAGAAATTAATCTGAAAGGCTTCACCCCCACAATTCCAAGTCCAGCGGTTTTCAAACAGATTCATTGCTCAGCTTCAGCACTCACTTCAGACAGCATTGCACCACTTATCTCTGTTACACAGATTCGAGGCTTACATCCGAGAATCAGGGTTCAGAACACCAATTTTTACATTGATCTACTCCTTCCGGGAAAGAGTCACCACAGCCCAAAATGCCCACCTGACACCACTGAGATGTGCTTTCCACTTAGCTGCATAGCTCATCTGAGAAAGATTGATGGGATCACATCTCTGGTACAGATACTTCATTGACTCCCATTACCTGCAAGTATCTCCTTCATGAACTGGTGTGCTGCCTAGAAGTCTGTAGCTCTAACCAGCTGGCAAATTCAAGACCTTTGGTGGCCAGTTCAACACACGCAGACAGACATGGGAAAAGATACGATGGAAAGCATTTCTCGCTACATTCCCAGAATCTGAAACCTCACCCCGACAGATGGGACACGCACCTTTCCGTGTCCAACTGTGAAAGGAATCAAGGACCAATCTCTTCAGGTAATGGCTAACCCAGTAGTGATCTTAAACCTATATTAACACTACTTGAAATATGTCTCTAGTACTTGTAAGTTAAATGCACCTATCTCACCCATCATTGCGTTGTCTGCAAATCCCTATGATGCTCTCAAAGAAGTTCGGAGAGTCCTTATTGGGCACAAATGTATTAATCAGAGTGATTGGTGTGTCTTGTAACACCCCATTACGTATTGAAGTCTACCCTGAGGGCCAGCTTAGAGGTGTGGCGCAGCAGCCAGGGCGACTGACTCCGGATCCTGGGGCTCACGGTCCGATCGCCGGCAGCAGATCAGCCCAGCACCATGTGACTCTGGGCAATAGCTCGCTTAATCTTCCCGACGGCCCCCAGCGCCGTGACACCTCTCCGGAGGTAGCTGTGCGCTTTACAAATACTGGACATTTACATTTATTTTATTTAGTCAGTTTAAGACATAGCTACCTTCGCACCAGCAAAACCACACGCTGCAGTAGATCCTATAAGAGGCAACGTACCTGTTCTGCCCCGACCCGGAAGTGAAGACACTGTCCCCACACATCCAAATGGGTTTCCTGGAACAGTGCTATGTGCACCCATTCACAGGATACCAAAATAAACGGTCTCTTTTTCAGGTAACTCAAGCCTCTAATGTTCCATATAATGACCTTAATCACACACATTCCGAAGAACACGTTGTATCCTAGTCAGTGATGTGTCGCTGCCTCCATAGAATCTGGCCTGGTCGAATTTGCCATGTGCCTTCTGCCTAAAATCCCCAATTCATATTTGCTTCCCACACTGAACACCTCACGTACAAGGGAGGGACCAGCATCGTTCAGCTTTTGCTCCTCTGTATGGAATGGCCTAAAAGGCTACTGACTGCCTACGGCGGGTTAATTTAAAAGTAGCTCACAATAGGAAATCAGAAATCAATGAATCTATAGTTACATACATTGTACAGGGCAGACATGATCAGAGCAACAGCAAACAAGCGTTGGTTCCCCTGCCATTCAAACTGTACTGTAAAACCTTCACTTATTTAACATTTCTCCTGTGTAAATAGTTCAAATGTCAGTCGATCAGGGGAATCAATTACTCTCAATGTCAGAGTCTTCACGGTCAGATGTTGTTAGGTATTTTTCATTAGCTTTCCTAATAGCAGCTTTCAAGAATTTCATGGGCTTTTTGGGGCGGTGGGGAAGTAAAAATGTGCAGAGGGTCCTTATAATGCAGCCTTGGTCGTGCTGGGTACAGCATGGCTTGCTTGATGCCCTGTGCTCGGAGTGCTTTTTTAGGTTGAAGTGCGCTGTCTGGTTTGCTAACGACATCTTGGGGATATTCGGAAAGCTTCCCTGGGAATGAATTCCGCCCGTTTAACATTGACTTTGTGGTTTACAACTCACATGTGCTTGCATTCCATTTGTTTTAGGCTGACCAGCTCGAGTTCTTCCCTTCCATTGCTCAAACCCTATTTACTGTATTCGTCCACTGGTGTTTGATTTCTGTAAACAGGTCTTCAAATCTTGTTCTTATCTTGTCACGTTTACTTTTCTTTCGCTCCCTTCAAAGTGAAAGGATTTATGTGACAATCATGCTGGGTCCAGGGAGTGCTTGAGGAAGACTGTACAACGTTATGTTTTTTAGCACGCAACAAAATTTAAATATCTGTAAATGAACCGTGCAAATATTTCAGAATTAGGAAATCCCAAATGAAGCACATTTTTTGGTAATTCTGAAGTGTGGTGGAAACAAATATTTTAAAACGATCAAAATAAATTAATACACTAGGTGATGACATTTTCACACATTATCGTTTGTGTGCTGTATACTTTTATCAGTGAAATTGTATGTCGGTGCAAATGTAATGGTGCTTTCAATTAAAGATGTGTTGTCTGTAATAGAAGGGTCCTACCACACCATGCATATTCCACTCTACTCTGTACCACTTCAAACCACTGCACTCTGCGTTCTGCACTGTACTCCTCTCTGCACTACTCCATTATATGCCACTGCACTTTATGCCACTTCATTCTACGCCTCTCAACTCTACTCTGCACCACTCTACTCTACACTACTGCACTCTTCGCCACTGCGCTCTACACCACTCCAGTCTAGGCTACTTCACTCTACTCTGCACAACTTCACTCTGTCACGCCACTCTACACCACTCTACAACACTTTACTCCATGCCACTGCATTTTGTCAATGCACTCTACTCTGTACCACTCCACTCGATGCCCTATGCCAATCCACTGATCGTCACTCTAATCTTCTCTGCACAACTACACTCTACACAACTTTATGCCATTACTCTACCCAACTCTATGCCACTGCACTCTACCCTGCAGTACTCCACTCTAGGCCACTGCGCTCTACATTGCACCACTGCACTCTACGTCACTGCATTCTACTCTGAAATACTGCACTCTCCCGCCATTGAAATCTACGCCGCTCTACTCTGCACTAGTACACTCTGCACCACTGGACTCTGCAGCACTCTACGCTATGCCACTCCACTATATACCACTATACTCTACTCTGTACCACTGTAATCCATTGCACTCTGCCACTCTACTCTGGACCACTCTACTTTACGCTACTGCAGTCTGCAATACTCTACACCACTGCACTCTATGCCACTACAATCTTTGCCACTCTACTCTAAGTCACTCTACTCTGCACCACTGCACTCTACTATGCCCTGCTCTATTCTACGCCACTACATTCTACGATGCTGCATTGTACTCCGCTGAATTCTATGCTGCTGCACTCTACGCCACTATACTCTGCAACACTCTACGCCAATGCACTCTACACCAGTCCAGTCCACTCTGCTCCACTCCACTGTAACCCACTGTATGCAATTGCACTGTACTCTACCCTGCAGTACTGCACTCTGCGCCACTGTACTCTGCGCCACTGTACTCTATGCCAATGCACTCTATGCCAATCTACATCACAGCACTCTATACCGCTGAAATCTACGCCACTCTACTCTGAACTACTGCATTGTTTGCCAATGCAATCTACGCCATTCTACTCTGCATCACTCCACTCTACGCCACTTCACTCTGCAGCACTCCACTCTACGCAACTGCACTGTATGCCACTGCACTCTATGGCACCATACTCTACTCTGCACCACTCTACGTCACTCTACTCTGCACCACTCAATGCCACTATACTCTGCACCACTGCACTGTACGCGACTGCACTCTACTATGCAATACTCTAATCTACACCACTGCATTCTACAACGCTGCATTGCCCACTAGGGTGTGAATATTTACCATGAGGACAGGGACACTTGGGAGGAAAACATGGGATAGACACTGCGGGCAATGAAGGGTAGCATTTAATTCTGGTGCTACCTTAAACTGCGCGTAATGGTGAGGGTAGCGCTGGGAGTTGGAAAATTTCATTCAAGGCTGCGTTCTAGGTAACCATCCTCCCATTCCTTAAGCAAAAGGAGTCACCTAGATGGTTTCTGATGCCCACAGGATCTTCATCCATTAGAACCATCGTTGGTTGTCATGGAGCCAGCAGATCCTCCTCTGAGCAGCCCCGCACCAGTACCTCTACAGGACCAGGCTCTGGAACCGTATGGATCCTCTCCGGCACCCCTGAATGCGCAAGAGCTGACTCCAGTGTTCCCAGAATTCCCAGCACCGGGTTCGGACCCAGCTGCATTCCTCAACGAGGTTTAACTTCTTTGCAAGAGCATCTTGTGCACCTGCAGCCCCAATGACGCCTTATGTATTGCCCATGTTCATCCCCTTGTGTCCAGTGCTGCTCCCTCAGGGCCAGCACAGGTTCATGCCATTACTCCAACACACAGATACACTGCACCTCAGCCCTCCATGGCGTGATCGACCACACCACAGAAGCCACCAACACCGCCGCCTTCACCTCCTCCAGCACCGAGTGCAGAGCCGTCTGCGCAGCGTCCACCGTTCTCAGAGCCCTTACTTCAGAACAGGTCCAGGAGGGAAACTTAGAGACTCCTAGAAGAAGAGGAGTACAGACAAAGGATCTATGAAATATTCAGATCAGATACAGACCCTCTAAACCTCTATGCTTATGGTCAGAAATTTACAGCTCCTGACAATGGACGTTTGTAGGAAAGTGCCTTTTTTGGACATGGTTAGCCCCCACTTTTTGCCTTGAAAATAATGTAATTTCGTGTTAAAGTGCACTGGGTCCCTGCCAACCATGTCCCCTGTGCCAGAAGCTCTTTCCCTAAACTGTACCTTTTGCTTCCCAATTGGTACAATTTCATTCCCCCTTGTAAGTCCCTAGTAAATGATACCCCTGGTACCTATGGCATTAGCACTGGAGAGGGACCCCCAAGGGTAGCAGCACAAATTGTGCCACCCTACGGTCCCCTCACCAATGCCATGCACACTGCCATTGCAGACTGCATGACTTGGTGCAAACAAAATAGAAGAGTTGACATGGCACACATCCCTGTGTGGCATGCCCACAGACACTGTATGGGATATAGGTAAGACACCCCTCCAGCAGGCCTTATTGTCCTAAGGCAGGGTTCACTATATCTCCTGTGAGGCCATACCTGCAATATCCATGTTGATTCTTGGATATTGTAAGTCAACAGGGAAGCCATAGAGAGTACATGGGCTGGACATTTGTCATTATGAGTTCCCCAGCTCCATGATGGCTTCACTGTATTATGGGGTGTTTGGTACCAAACATCATGTCTTAATAAACCTGCACTGATTCCAGTCTCAGATTTATTAATAATTGCACACAGATGACCCCTTAAAGGGGTCCCTTGAAACCTACCAACCCTTAGTAAGGTCACCGACTGGTCTAAGACAGCCTGTCACCACCAGACAGAGTTCTGACCTCATGGGGTGAGCACTCAGAGGTCGAGAACAAAGCCTGTCCTGGGTAGAGGTGTTCACACCTTCCCCCCGGTCAGGAAGTGCCATCTGTGGCAGGAAGCTTCAAAGGCCTTGTCGCCTTTGAAACACAACCCCAGCTTCTCCTGATAGAAGGAGCAGGCCCCCTTCCTTTCCTCACCCCCTTTTGGTGGGAAGACAGGTGGGAAAACGAAGGAAAAAATAGGAGGTGTGCCCCCATGCCAACTTCACCCCTCAGGTGCTGGAGGCGAGGTGAAGCACTTTTTTCAGTGCCCACCATCTTGAAGATGATGGGACTTCTCCAATCAGGACTAGGGCTATGTCCCCCTCCCACAGGAGGTGGGCATAATAGAGGGTGTAGACACCCCAGGTAAGGTGCCCATTGGCCACTACCTGTCACTCCCTTGTAAACACCCCTAAATTTAGTATGTAGGTGGCAACCCCAGACACTGAAAATAGTATCCACGGACACAAGAAGAAGACAAACAAAGAAACGCTGTTGGACCGAGAACTGCAGACCTCGTGGTGGACTTTGGGTGCAAACTCCTACCTGCCGCCACAGAACTCAACATTTACCATCCTCCAGCTCGTCTCATCGCTGTGTGGCCTCCACAAACCCTGGAAAGTCTTCAAAGCTTCGCAAATCACCAGAGGAACTCCCTTAAGATAAAGAAACTAACTCCCTGGAGCCACAGGCCTCCAAAACAGCAAAGTTTGTTCCAGTGTCGTCCAGCTCCCCATCCCAACTGATGTCTCCGAGCGCCAGCCGAAGGTACACTTGCTCTGGAGGGTCAGCTCGGCCTCTGCACCAAGTCTTGAGGCCCTAGGACCCACCGCAGCTAAAACGCACCAATACCCGAGGTACCGGACCCCTTGCGGCAAAAACCTACAAAACCGAGTCCAGGCGGACTCCAACTCTACAGCCAGCCAGCACCCTGTGAGGGATTTCAGGACTCTGGAAATCCACCTCAGCAGTGGCCCAGCAGCTCCAGAATCGTCGCTCCAAGGTGCCAGCCCCTGACTGTGAGGTGTCTCTTTGCGCGCCATTGCCCAGCTGCACATCTTCACTGCACCCTGCTCGCCCGGCTGGGGCATCTTCAAACCAGCTGTGCTCCCGTGGCCCCAGAGCCCTTGCGACCTCTATTCTCCCTTGAGAGCCCTCGGACTTGCTTGAAAGTCCCCCTTTGCTTTTGCAGGTGGCCCCCTGTCTTCGGGCCAGCTACATAGTCTGTTTTTTCCTTGTGGAAGCTTCTGAGAACTTGGCCTTGGTGCTTTAGACCTTGGCCACCGAACCTTCCGATTCTAAAAGGTGAACCACAACAGTAACTGCATTGTATTGATTTTACAATTGCCTTTTTCCTTCCATACGAAATGTACTGTGCATAATTACGCACAACTGTGATTATTGCACTTATTGTGATTTTCTTACAAAAAGTATTTACCTTGTACCCGAAGATTTTAGTCTAAATATTTATATTAAAAAAGTACTATGTTTCTAATTTGGTCTTGACTTCATTCATTGAGTGTATGTATCATTTATTGCCTCTGTAAGTCCAACAAATGCTTAGCACTATGCTCTGATAAGCCTAAATGCTCGCCCACACTACCACAAAATAGAGCATTAGTATTATCTACTTTTGCCTCTGTAAACCAATAAGGGTCTCCCCGACCTGTCTGCACAGTGTACGCTACTGTGGTGCACCATATAGAGAGGTGGGTTACCTACAATGTTAAGACCAATGTTCTCACTGTGATCCTCCTTTCGTTTTCTCCAGTCTTGGAACCCCTACTGCCCTTCAATGCGACCTTGATGGAGCCAGTCATGGCAGCCGGGGAAAATCCGACCTCAGCTCTGTCAGTCAACAGACTGGGGGCAAGGCACTTCCGCCCACACTAGAGGGTCCCTCCTTCCTATCTGCACACCCATTGCCGGAGGGCTTGATCGTTCCAGCTACGTGCTCTTCTGGGCAGGTGGTGGGTCCCTTTCCTTCTGTCCCTTCAAACAAGAAATCTAAAAGGTTGGAAGCGCGAGGGAAGATGTTTTCAGCAGGGAGTATGTCGCTCAAATCACTGACTGCTGCCCGACTTTTAGTGCTGCGCACACGTTATGAAACATGGCCCATCTGGTCGCTCCCCATGTCCTGGAGGACGTGAGATCTCATTTTCAAGAAGTCATGCGGGACAGGCAGAATTCTTTACGGCATAGTCGTCATCATAATCCTTTATTTGATTTTGAATGAAAAATCCTAAAAGAGCAAGCACAATACATAAATGCAATAAAAACAGCTTAAGACATTAAGGGGCAGATTTACAAGCGCCTTGCGCCACTTTTGCGTCACTTTTCCCATGTTAAAAATTACGCAAAAGTGGCGCAAGGGCCTTGTAAATAAGCCCCTAAATCTATAAAGTGCATATGCAAATTGCCAGAGATAAAGTGCATGAGATTAGTGCAACTAGTCCGTCTGAAAAGAAAGCATAGTGTATGCCATGCACTATATACACTGTCCAGGCGATTTCAATTCTGAGAATAAGATAACATTAGCTAAAGAACCTAGCCGTAAACAACAACCTCACTGGGTCTGCTATGTTCTGAGAGGTAATGGGACTGAGGCATCCTCAGAATTCCAAAAGTGCTTTTTGCCTCGAAGGCCTAGCATTTAAAATGCCTAGAAGGTCATATACTCCATAGACTCATGCGCCCTCACTGCTGCTGTCATATAAGAACTCACCCCATAACAAATGTCAGCGCTGCCTAAAAGCTGCAAATAATACAGTGGGACTTTGCACTTTTTGAACGTTAAACGCTTTAAAATTGGTTTTAAAAAGTTAATAAAAAGCAATTTACAATATCTCCCAAAAACATATAGGGGCATATTCTCAAGGACCTATCGCCGAGTTAGCGGCACTTTATCGCATCCAAAGTGGCGATAGATTTATCGCACCATTCACAAGCTGGTGCTAACAGCTGATATCGCCAGTTTTCCTGCGATAGCAGCCGCAAAAATATAGCCACGGATGACACCGGCAACTAACGCTAATGAGATGCAGAGTAGGCGTTCCTGTGCAAAAAGCCGCGACAACACCACTTCGCAATATTCTCTACGACCAGCCAGATCGGCGATAAAATCCCAGAACAGGCGATAAGGCGCGTTAGCAGCAGGGATTTAACACCTGCTCTTACCTGGTGTTAAGTCGGACGACAACAACCACCACAAAAGGGAGCCCAGACCAGAGCCACACCTGAAGAACAACAGATGCCATGGAGCTACTGATCATGCAGCTCGGAGCCCCAAGAGGGCCACAACACCCACCGCCCCCCCCCCCCCAGGATCTCCTTTCCCCCGGGGCCCTACCACGGACAAAGATATTTAACATCAACTCTACGAAATCATGAACAAAACAATTCGCCTGATGTCGCACAAGTACAACAATTAACATTCATGTGTGGTCAGAAAAAGGAGAATCATCCATTCATCTTTGAATTTCCAAACAAAAGATTTTATTCAAATTCAACTCAAAACAACTATTCGTAAGAGCCATGGCGGGTCTTCTCTGGACAATCTGTAAGACACAACCTGCAAGACAAAATTCAAGATAAGAAGGTGTGTCATGCGCTCATCAAAGGACAGAGAGAGAGAGAAAGAGAGAGAGAAAGAAAGGGAGAGAGAGAGTGAAAGAGAGGGAGAGAGAGAAAGAGAGAGAAAGGGGGAGAGAGGGAGAAGGAGAGAGAGAGAAACAGAGGAAGAGAGAGAGAGACAGTGAAAGGAAGAGAGGGAGAAGGAGAGAGAGAGTAACAGAGGAAGAGAGAGAGATAGTGAAAGGAAGAGAGGGAGAGGGAGAGAGAGTGCTGACATTGCGGACCCAGGCCTCACTGCTCACCTGCTGCCACCGGTGTGTCTCCAACCACGTGCCGGTATACACTGCAGTCCACCAGGTCCCCTATCTGAAACAGAGTCCAGATTTATGAATGGCAGAGTCCATATCAGTGCACACGCCATCATCGCTTGGCCGCCCCTGCGCACACAGGCTGCTGCACCCCTGCCCCTCCCGCCACCCAGCGGTGTTTGCCCGCCCCTGCGCACCCAGGCCTCACTGCTCACCTTCCGCCACCAGCGTGTCTCCAAGAGGGCCCACCATGTGCCGGTGCAAGCTCCAAGCCCGGGGCCCATGACCTTGGCAGCCTCCACATCATGCAGCCCAGCCCCGCGGGCCACCAGGTCACACACGTGATTCTGGGTCTTGATTTCGCAATGGCAGAGATGATATCAGTGCACACGGCATCATCGCAGGCTGCACACCCGCTCAGCTCTATAGGTGCCACTAACTCTGTGAACCGCGAGGCAACGCCACGTGGCGGTAGGCCCGTGCTGCCCGCTGGCTCAGGCCTACACTGCGGTCCAGCAGGGCTCACACAAACCATTACCAGTCGGGACCGCCAGGACGGCGCATCATCGCAGGCTGCACACCCGCTCAGCACCTAAGGTGCCCCTACCTCAGTGCACCGAAAGTCACCGTCCCGTGGCGGTAGGCCCGTGCCGGCCGCAGTGTTTCTGGTGCCACCAACTCTGTGCAACGCAAGTCATGGACCCTTTCTGATTGAGTCTCGTGATATGCCAGGCGGACGCAGCCATGTCACCTCCGGCAGTGGGGAAGAACCGGGTCACGTAGCGTTGTCGTCACCCCCTTTATACGTACGCCAGGCCAGCGTAGGGGTGTGAATAATTATCCCTGGGCTCTGGGCGTGGTTCATTTCTGGGCTGGACAGGAAACCAACTGACGTGTGAGTCACCGTTGCAGTGTCTACGCCACACGACCCGCAATCGACAATGTTGCATGCACCCGGAGGGCGGCCGCGCACGAAGGGATTGTACAAGGAGCGCAAGGCCGCTCGGGCTCCTGGCTCATTCATGCCAACTGTTGTGTGTGTATCGCTATTGGTGCACCATAAGCCTAAGGCCTAGCCTCAATTGCAGCGCGAAAGCCACATCACATTTCCAGAATGCAAGCAGTAGTCAGACTAACATTAGGGATGAAAGCTCCTTTGTCTCAATACATAAGGCGGAAGGACATCTGCACCTCCGACCTTGGTCTTGCATGCGGCAGGCACCCCCTGAGAGAGATACCATAGCAGATGATGACGACTTCCACACTACGCACAGTGCTAATGATAGACCAACGTATCCACACCCCACACACAGAAGTCCTTGCTCGAGGTTCTCTTGCATGGAATGCCCTTGACACTTACGTACACAACAACCCATACGTCCAAACGTTGCACACACATACGACTCATTGCTCCGAGCTGTGGCATATCATCCACATAACTGCCGCAGGTCAGAAGAGTGCCGGTTCTACGAGAGCCACCAACGCAATGGCAGAACATCCCGGGCGCATGCACAACGCCTGTCACGTGGAACTGTACCGTGACCGAATGCTGCCTGTTAGTGTCCGATGCATTGGTCTGCATGTTGTGGCCCTTGTCTTCCCCGTAATGACACGCACATGGCAATAAAGTCTACGCAACTTCACTAGTGTTCAACTGTGATGAGTGTTGATTAGAATGACAAATCGTGTGCCTCAATGAGCATTGTCTGTACACAGGGAGGGACTGACTGACGGATTTCACTTAGGGGTGAGTCCCTATTGCCAGCTCCACCTCTATGAGCCAGACATAGTGGTTGGGATAGTTGCTGATAGACCTGTGCTCTTACGTGTCTTCAGCAATGTGAGTATGGTGTCCATATTCTTGCCATGTGGATCAATGTGATCCATCACTACAGGCTGTGTCCACCCAGTTGAGTGTGAGTAGGTATGCGAAGAGATGTTCTGTTGTCAAATGTGATGGGGGACACTACTTTAGGCCTGCCAACGACTTTGACATTTCATACCCAGCCCTATTTCTAACATTGCGCGGGGCAAAGTTGAGGAATTGCACGATTGTTGTTTCAGAGCAATGAGGCCACAGCTAGTGCACACATTCCCAGTCATCTCACTTCCTATGTGTGTCACGGTCAAACATGCGCATTGCTTTCATTTCCCAGGGTGTACCTATTTGGGCAATCAATGTCCTTACATTCATCCACACTTTCATACTTGATCGATTATGGACATGACACATCTGTGTGAATTTGAATGATTTATTCACATTCGGTGGAGTGTCGGAGCTGGAGCAGTACATGGCCATGCAAAC
This sequence comes from Calotriton arnoldi, assembly GCA_963921515.1. Taxonomy (NCBI): domain Eukaryota; kingdom Metazoa; phylum Chordata; class Amphibia; order Caudata; family Salamandridae; genus Calotriton; species Calotriton arnoldi. Next base: position 67,648 of record CAWUFW010005895.1, read on the forward strand.
CCCACATGACATTGTAGACCAATGGAGGGCCAGCCAGAGTCATTTAGGGATTGACAAGTACATCAGAAGAGGAAGAGTACAGTCTGCAGTCTGATTGCTGTGTCATTGGTAAGCAAACAAAATATGGCAGTCCATGTCGAGGTCCAAGGTGAGTGTCGCAGAGTGTTTCGGGGGACAGTGGGAGGTGTTGTTACAGGGCATGATGCAGAGGGCAGAACCAAGCTGAAACAGGGCATATGGCGGAGAAGAATGCTACTGGCTCCTTCTTACTACAAAGGTGGAATCACCCGCATCTTCGTCCTCTATGTCATCTGTCTGACATGTGGGTGCTGATGTTTGGTCTGCAGCACTGTGTGCCACTGACACATCAGGGACCGGAGATGTGTGTGTAGAAGTACCAGCAGCATTCATCAGCAACTGCCTTAGTGGCAGCAATGCGATGATGAGGATCTGCAGGGCATGGAAAATCCCAACAACTTTTCGCTGGTGTGCATCGGTGGCAGCCATTCTTTCCGCATGCATCCGCTCCATGTTCTCCATTATCCTCAGCATCTGTGCCAACTCTCGGCTGACATCGCTGAGGCCACTCTGACTAGACAGTTGTTCTCCTCTCAGAGTCATGACTCCAGCGATGTCGGGCATGGATTGTTGGACAACATGGAGCGAACTGTGGGTGGCCGTTAGGGAGTGTAAGTGGTCCCTGATGGGACTTAGACACCCACGTATGGCATCTAGTTTGGCTGCCATGAGGTCGAACCCCACCCGCACCTGTTCAGCCACCTCCTTCTGGCAGTCTAACACATGGCCTTGGAATGCGATGTGTTCTTCGGTGAGGTGCTGGGAGGCAGGCGTGGTGGTGGATGCTTCCTGCTGCGTGGTCAGTGCAGGGGGTGGGGCCTCCTCGATGCAGCTGGGCTGCCCTGCTCCTGGAGGTGGGTTGCCGTAGCTGTCCATGAGCTGTTGTAGGGCGTCGGTGTCAAAGATGTGGAGGTCCTCTTCATCATCACTGATGAGTTGTCTGGTCTGCTCTGCAGAAGGTGTTGATTGTCCCTCTGCAATGTAAAGGGGAGATGCATTTTGACATTGTGTTGACATGTAGTTCAAGTTTACATACAGACTGCATGGCAATGTACATTGTGACTGTTTGGGAGGAGCTGGCTATTTGATGCGGGACAGTGGACATTTGAACTACATCATGGATGTGAGGTTGTACACGTACATCATCATCTCACAGTTTCCTGCTATGCCAGATGTGATTGTCCAGTTTCTATGCACAAGCGGAACCAGTTGTGTCCTCTGTTCTGTAGTGAGAGTGTTGCACTTTGTTCCACATTGTCCTCAATGATGATGTGCTGTTATTGCTATGTGTGTGTGCTGCATTGTGGGAGAGTCGCCCCTGCAGCTGTGATTTTGCTGCCCCTTATCCCTTTGAGGCGGTGTGCCTTTGACTTCTGTGCTTCTACAGTGCTGGGATGTTGCAGACTTGGCTAATTTTGGCTCTAGTTCGGATTTTGGACTCTTGGGCATGGTTTATCCGCAGATGTGTTGTTGGCGTCAGGGGTTGTTTGTGCACGTGGATGTGTCAGAGTGTGACCTGCTCCTTTAACGGATGTGTTCCACACTCAGCCACCTCAGTGTCGTGGCGTGCACCATGTCATGATAATTGGACTGCAGCCATGCTGTTCGTCATGCAGTGTCCCTTGCATTGTCAGTGTGGCTCACAGACACGCAGCTTTGCTGGTTTTGACACGTGTGCATGGGTTGGTTGTGAGATTGGTGCAGTGTGGGGAGGGGCCCCTTTGTGCCCATAGTGGACGGGGGCCTACTTGCTGTTTGTATGTGTGCTGCAGTGTGCCAAGGGGATCAGGGACATGATCCAGAATCATTGTGGGTGTGCAGTGTGCTCTACTTAATTGTGCATGTGTGCCATTGTGCCCATCTCCCCCCGTCCCCCAGTCCCTGTTCGGTACTCACCCTGGTGCTGTTGTGTCAGCTCATGTCGAGCAGTGTCTGGACCCCCAACTCCTGCCACCGTCTCCCCACTGATGACTGTGGCCACCATTTCCTCCATCTCGTCCAGCTCCTGGTGTTCCGCTGGACTGCCACCTCCAGTCTGCATTGCTGCCTGATGGTTGTCAGCGAGTTTCTTCTTGGTTTTGCGCTTCGCATCATTCCAGCGCCTCTTGACCTCTCCAATTGTCCTCCTCCTCACTCCGACTGCATTCACCTTGTCCAGGATGGACTGCCATTTTGCATTTTTGTTTGCCAATGACACGTTGGAGGTGACGAACAGTTGTTGGTGGTGTTCTATCACCTCCGTGATGATGATCCTGTTTTCCTGCGGACTGAACCTCGTCTTCCTCGTCTTCTTCTCCTTGCCCTTCCGTGACCCCGAGGTCCCAGGCTGGTCCTCCTGGGGGCTTGTGGGGTTCTGGTTGTCCTCTGTACTTGCTCCGGCTTCCTCCATGGTGCTACGCAGTTTTAATTATTTTGTTTGTGTTTTTCGGTGCTTTTATAGTGCATTTTCCCGCATGACGCGTGGGAATTGCAGGCCTGTCGCTGGTTATCGCAGATTTTTTTAATCGCGGTTGGCCACATCGCAACTTTTTCGCGTTCGTGTTTCGCTTTTTTTCGGCGTTGCGTTAATTTTAACACAGTCATTTTGCTCATTATCGTGAGACTATCGCATAGTGTCGCCGGGTTGAGAATACAACGTTAACACAGTGTTATTTTCCCGCGATGGACTGCAATGTGCAAAGTTGCGTTAAGCTAATTTTGCGATAATTATCACACGTTCTTGAGAATATCCCCCATAATGCATTAACGATTGTGGCAGGGTCCCATCAGATAGGCAAACCATTGTGGTACAGCAGAAAGCACTCTGAGAAACAGAGGAGACAGCACACTGTAACTGCTCTAAATTGAAGCAAAGTGACCTTTCCCGCCGAGTCAGAGCTGAATTTAAATAAAGTGTAAATTCACCTAGTCCTGACAAAACAATGTAGTGCCTAATGGAGCTTTTGTTGGATTCCGTTCGTAAATTCTGGTTCCGACTAAATTCGCAAAACTTGAGTTTAACAAGCTGCCTTGGATAAAGATGGCGGTAGAGCAAAGATATTGGCCAGTTCCATCTGTTTAAAAGTTTGTTGTACATAGTCTATCCAAGGAATATTCAAACCCCTCTCAAGTGTAAGACAATCTTTTATAATGTTCCTGTTCAGGCTTGCCTCCTTATTAGTCCAAATCATCACTCAACAACAAAGGATCCAGCTTATATTGTACCTTTACATACTGTAACCTTCATTCTGAATGGATAACATGATGTGAGCTGGTAGGGGTGAGACAAAGAAACCACCTGCATATGAGATTTTCTTCTGCCTGAAGTGGAAGAACATTAGAATACCCCCAGACCCTGGCCCTATACCTAGCTGCAGTGACACATTGTGACTTATAAATAGTAAACAGAGGGAAGTCAGGTCAAGCCCACAGACTGCGCGAGATTTAAAATTGCTCCTGCTGAATTAATTAGCTGAAGGCTGGAATTTTTTTATCTGTGTTTGCCAGGCACTGGAATAGTCAAAGGTTACACCTTGGAAGGGGAAGCTGCTAATGCTATTGAAAGACTGGGTACCAATTGTTATCCTAGAGATTTTACTTTTTCCTGGGCCACATGCCATAATATGGGACTTCCCAATAGTTAAATCAAATTTACTTATAACGCTCATAAAAGACTCCACCAGGGTACAAAGTGCTCATAGTATGCAAGCCAAAAGCACTGTGTCATCCTTGTAGAGTAACATAGGGATAGATACACTCCCAATCTTCGGTACATCTCTTGTAGCACTAACTAAAAAGGAATTGAAATCATTGATATAAATTATAAACAGTAGTGGGGCAAAGATGTCACGTGGTCCATGCGGCCATTGTCGTTTTCCCTATGTTAGCATGAGCCTGTTGGAGACTGTCTTCTGCTTTGCGCATGTTACTACACAAACTTATTTTGCTTTGTGCCACGCTGCAACTTTCACATAGAACATGCTGTTGTTTTTGCGTTCTGTTCTTTTCTAGGATTTAGTCGGTACTTTCCAGACAAGGTCAAACAGCAAGGCCCCTTGTTAATCTGTTCTGGTTAGGCCCTAGCATATAGACAAAACACGCAGATGCAGCTGTTGTTTGGGAACATGTACTATGGTCATATAGGTATACACGGATGGGTAAAACACACACTTGGAGAGGGATCTTTCCAGGGAGGGGAGCATGACAGCACCTGTGATATAGATCTTCCATCTATAGACTGAGGTACGGGGTCTGCTGCTAACACCCAGAGATCTTCTAATATATAATCATTTTGCTTCTATAGAAGGGGAGGGAGGTTAGGCTACACTGTTGTATATAATGAAAGCTCCTTTTATGATTTACAGACTACTTGCTATGCTGACCGTATTTGTGTTAGGTATTTTTCTACTCGTTGTGGCATGTATACTTCATACTAGAGCACATTAGTTAAATTAAACAGTTTAAACTTTTCTCGTGTCTCTGTCAGATCTTATTTTGGATGAGTACAAGAGTGTGAGTGAAAGGGTGTGTCCTGCAACCGCGATTCCTGAGAAGGTCGGGAGTGTTGTGTTCGGGGGTGTCTAATCACTTGGTCCTCTGTGAGTGAGTAGGAGGGCAAGAGAGACACAATAGCTAGTTGGTCCCCAGGCTCATGGGTACTCAGGTGGCAGGATGACTCAGTCCCTGCCTACTAAGGTTCCATGATCCCAAGCATAGTTCTGTGACTTTGCAGAATCCCTGCAACAGGATGTAGCTTTGTCACACACCTCTGGCCAGGTGGAAAGGCTCTGACAATTTTCCAGATGGGCCAAAGTGAACTTTGGCAGGTATATTTTCATGTACATGGTAAAGGAACTTCACCAGAGCCACGTCAATGCCCACTTCTAATAACAGCAACCATAACTTAGTGTGATTAACACAATCGAAAGCTGTTGAGAGATCAATGATGATCCAGCGGGTTACTAGCAACAAGCATTCATACACCGAATACTCAGCTGGGCCCATTCATTCATACTACGCTAGCAATTTCCGCTGGTGTGGGTCAGTTGTACTCTTTATCAATATCCCTGCTACCAATTACTTTTCTGATTGAAGAGTAATGACTTACCAATGGACCCTTTGATAATTGGGAAGTTTAAAATGAGTGACATTCATTACAGTTCATAAACTCTGAAATAATCACAGAATCAGGAAGTTTTAAAATGTTTATCTTAAGATTTAGCAGAGTAAATTACAAACCACATAATACTTAATCGTATATCAAGGATGAAGCATACTAATAATCACTTATTAATCAATGACGGTCCCTCAGAGAGAAGAGGATAGAGACAGCAGTACAGCTAAAGATTTCGCTTATAGTTACCTAAGAGTGTGAGAGCCAAACCCCTTGGCCAAGGAGTTGGAAAAAAAGGGGTCCCAGAAAGGATGAAGATCAAGACCTCCGGACCAGGTTCAAACGGGACAGGTGACCTCTCTATCAACGACGCCTGCGTCGTTCCCCTCTCTGTCACTTCGCTCCTCCTCGATATCTTCTGCGTCTTCTTTTCTATGGAATCCGCCGCCCCCACCTCAGGACCTCTCTGGACAGCGGTTCAGTCTGCAATCGATCAGCACGTTCTGTGGTCCTCCAAGCTGACAGCCTCAACGCCAAAGCTAACGCCTGTTCCTGAGCTCACTAATTAGCTAATTCTATATCTATTATACTCTTCTATACCCAGGACCTCCCCTTAATGTTTCCAAATTATGAGCCCACTACTTCTGATTGGACGGGGACAGGGGGTTGATCCTCACACCATGTCAATTTAGTTCATTTTCTTTAAGCCCATTGTTATTAAATACCGCCCTTCACAATTAATACATTTGCTTTATTTCCCACCCGTCTCACGACAAAGTTTGATACACTTCATATACAAAATGTTGCATTTTGCAATAACATCGCAGATGTAGTGGAGTTGGCCACCAGGTCACGGCCTTGGATGACGTCCAAGTTGACTTCATCGCTGTGCCTTGTTTTTTCAGGGCGCATGCGTACTTCTCATTGGCTTCAAGCTGCCCTTCTGTTAACCCAGGCCCCATTTTACGAACTAATAAAAGTCAAAGAAGAAAACATTAAAATCACAAATAAATGTCTTCACTGTATACCCCTTATTTCTACTCTATTCCCATTTAATTATAAATCTATCCCGCATTAATAGCGTTAAAATACCACAGTGTTAATTGCAGCAAATGCGCAAGCTTTAGCACGTGAGAACATTAAGCAGCCATTTTAACACACACTGCGCAGAAGCAAAGTTTTCCCTCCAAGCAAAGAAAGAAGTCATACCACGTGATATGGTTGACACATGCGCAAAGAAATTCCTGCGCTTTAGCGGCCATTTTGGATTAGACAAGCGTTACATATTAGCTTAAACACATAGGCAAGCTTCACTCGTATAGTGTTCATGTGTGTATTTGTTAGTAGAGACATTACAAAGTTTAATAAATTAATACTGTGAGAGGATTGCTTTCGAGCAAGTCTCATTGTGAGTTCTTGCTCCATCAATCCCCTCTCTGATGGCGTTTCTGAGCCATCAAATACTACCCACAACCATATGCTAACTTTTAGCATAAAATTGTCTCAGCTTCATTTTTACACTTTCTATTTTTATCATCTCCTTTCAGTTTCTTGTATAATTCATTTTTCAGATCTTCTAGTTCAATTTCATCAAACTTTCGTTTCTTTCCTTTTCCTGTCACTCTATATTTCTCATTCTTTCTACAACATTTGCACCATATTATTATTGACAATACTATTATTGCTATCCCTGCTAAGGGTACTAATATTTGACCTAAAAGTCCTTTTCCTACATTAGCAAACCAGGTACCAATTGACGTAATGCTATTTGTCAATCTTTCCCATACACTATCAACTTCCAGTGGTTTTAATTCATTCTCAAGTTTTGTTATATTCTTTATATATGTTCCAATTTCTGCACTTTTGTCAGGTATGTACGTGCAACAATGTTTCGTTTTCAATAATTTACAGACTCCGCCCTCTTTTGCCAGTATTATATCAAGAGTAAGTCGATTTTGCATAACCATTGATCTAATCGCAACCATCTCCAGCATTAATCATTAGAAAACCTCCAGCAGTATCCGTTGATAAACGATCAACCACTGTAGATAATTTACATATTTTCCTTGAGTTCAGAATTATTCCCACTGAAGGTATCAATGCACCAAATATATCACCTACAATTTCAGAAAAACTAGCTCTTTTACTACGTGTTAATTCTCTATTATTTTCATTGCTCCCAGTGTTTCTTTTTATGTGGTATATTTTTGGAAAAACTATTCCAAAATAACAACTTCCATACCACCGTGCAGGAAGCCTAAAGTAAGCCTTATTCCCACACACATAATAAATCCCAGGAAAAACTGAATCTGTTCCTCCTTTTAGTCCCCAACCTCCAAGAATTAAGAAATTATGTTCAAATTCACTGGTACCGATGAAAATATTGTTATAATCAGTCTTTAACCTATGTAGACAAATTTTCCCTGTCTTTACAAAATCCAGAGCCATAGCAGCTTGAGCCTTGCCAGGTGTGTAACTACCCTCTTTCTCAGCCCAAGGTGGCAGATGAGCCTTATGCTCAGATGCTTTCTTTTGGAAATTTTGTCTTCTATCTTCTACTAAATTCAAAAATATCTTTTCTTCTTCATGTAACGAACACGTTAGATTGCTTCTATGTGTATGTGTTATATCTATTGACTTCATTGTTAGGAAAAATTCTCCCATAAACTGTGCATCTTGACTACTAAGCACTGGGTTCATAATCTATCGAATTGGAACCTCAGAAAATATCACATTTATATCTGAATAATAATACTGAAGTCTGCCTGTTTTATAAAATAAACTAGTTAATACACTACATGATATGCCATAAGTCAAAGGCAAATGATGATATGTTAACCCTTCTGCTACTGATTCAGGTAATTTCATACAGACATAACAATCACTAACTTCCATTGTATCTACATACTGAAACAATAATTTAGTGAAAACATTTAAACTAGTATCATTATCTGTTACCACATGATGAAACTCTGGTTCATCTTCTGCTTCTAATTTTACTCTATCACTTTTCAAATTATCTATCCTTTCCTTAGTATCGTTGTTAATCTTTTTATCCATTATCATAAGGTAAGGAATTGCTACGATCACAACTAACCATACTACAAGTACCACTACCAGACTACATATGCATATAGCACAGCATCTTTTACAACATTTCCGTTTCGGTCTCCCAGAAACTCTGTCGTCAGGCATTTTGACAAAGAAGATTTCTCTTCTTTTTCTTTCAAGTCTTTTACGTTATCAAGGTGGCTTTATTTCTTTCTCATAAGTCAGTTCCGCACTTGTTCCTTCGTCGCCACTTTCACTTGAATCTGAACTCTCGTAGTCTTCAAGTATTATATAAGTCCAATCAGGACCTTTAAACTTATTGTTCACAAGTTTCAATCTTTTGCTTTTTCGTTTTTCAGTTCCACTTGTTTGTCCAGTTATGCTTGTTACTTCATTTACTTGTTCAGGATCTTCACTTCTCGTTTCTATATGGTATTTTACTCTTTTAATGACACTAGGCCAATGATCACCTTTTCTGGCTTTCTTTGTTTGCACTGTCTCTTCACTTCGTATTTCTTCTTCAGAAGTTCTCTTATTTTCAGGTTGTGGCACAGTTTGTTTTTCTTCGTTCTCAGTTTCTTCTTCTATCCGTTCTCGCTCAGATCTTGTCCTCGGTTCTTCAGTTGCTCGAGTGTAAGTTTCTACTAACTGACCCTGTTCAGGATTGACGTCTTCGTGCTTGTGATTTTCCTGCTCGCTGTTTTCTTGATTTTCTTCTTCCTGAACGTACTTTTCTTGTTCTAACTGGTTCTGATCAGGGCTTATTGCACTTTGTACTTCTGCAGCCTGACCGCGTTCTTCTAAACCTGTCTGTCCCTGCTCAAATTCTGTTGTTTCGTTGTCGAATTGAGTCCAATTTCCTCTCCCTATCTGGTCCTGCTCAGGTTCTCTTATCGTTTCATTCTCCTCTTCCTGAGCTGCTTCTTCTTCACCTATCTGTTTCTCCCTAATTTCTTCTAATTTTGATCGGCTTCTTGTCTTGTTGTAAACTTCTGGTATATCAACCACTGGTATCCAGTCCTGACTTGTGCTCGGTTGTTCTTCTTCAGCTTCTCTCGAATCTCTCACCTGGGATTCTTCAGCTGGCCAACCTTCAGCTTCCTTGGTTATTGATGCTGACTGAGGATTTTGTCCTTCAGGATCTGGCACCCTTTTGGTGTGGCTTACATGAATCCAATTAGGCAATCCTGCACATTTCACTGCTGTGTTCGTAACTAGTATGACTTCACAAGGTTCACCCCACCTGGGTGATAAACATGTTTCTCTGGTGTGATGCTTCACAACCACCCAGTCTCCAGGGTTCAGATCATGCTCTTGTTCAAGCTGCCTGGAAACTGCGTCTTCTCCAACGTGGTGAGAGACAGAACGCACTAGTTCAGCCAATCCTTTGCAATAATCTAGAACCATATCATCAGTTATGTTCAGCAGTTTATTTGTAGGTACATGTGCTTGTCTCATTGCTCTTCCCATGATTATTTCATGGGGACTCAATCCGGTATTTCTATCAGGAATGCTTCTGAGTCCCATTAAAACAAGAGGCAATGCATCTGGCCAGTCTAGCGATGTTGATGCACACATCTTTAACAGTCTTGATTTTATTGTGCCATTCATTTGTTCAACCACTCCAGAAGCCTCTGGGCGGTACGCACAGTGCAATTTCTGTTCAATTTGAAATGCTTCACAGATTATTCGGATCACATCGTTATTAAAGTGACTTCCTCTATCTGATTCCAAAGTTACTGGGAAACCGAACCTAGGAATGAGTTCTCGTAGCAACAGCTTTGCGACTGTAATACTGTCATTCCTTCTGGTAGGATAAGCCTCCACCCACCTTGAAAACAGACACACTATGACAAGTACATATTTCAGGCCTTTACATGGTGGTAACTGTATAAAATCTAGCTGCAATCTCACAAAAGGACCTTCAGATTTTCCAATCTTTCCCAAGCCAATTACTGTTCTCCTTCCCGGATTATTCATTTGACAAGTCAAACACCTTTGGCAAAGACTCTCTGCTGCAGCCCTAAACTTTGGATTATACCAACTTTGTCTGAAAAGTCTAATCATGGCATCTCTCCCTACATGTGTGTCTCCATGATACATTCTGGCCATTTGTGAAATCAGACAGTGGCATGACTGGTCTGCCGTCTGTGTATACCCATATATCGTCATCTGCTCTTCGAGTACATCCTATTTTTATCCAAACATCTCTTTCACTTTCGTCAGCGTCATCTTGCAGTCTTTTCACATCATTCCATGTTTCAGGAGGTGCACATAGCATAAGTTGGCAGCTGATTCCCATCCTTTCAACCTTTTTATTTACTGACAACCTGTTTTTGGCACAGTGTTGAGCCACCAGATCTGCATATCTGTTACCGACTACCACCCAGTCATCTCCTGACTGGTGTGCGGCACATTTCACCACTGCCAATTCTTTTGGTGATTGTATTGTTTCCAATAATTCTTTTACAAACTGTCCATTTTTGATTGGGGATCCTGAAGAAGTCATGAAATCCCTCTGCATCCACAGTTGGCCAAAGTCATGCACAACCCCGTACCCATATTGACTGTCCGTAAATATGGTTACTCTTAAATTTTTCCCAATTTTGGAAGCTTTGATCAGAGCAATCAATTCAGCTACTTGTGCAGACTTGACTCCTGGTAAATAGGATGCTTCGACTATTCCAGTTAGTTCACATACAGCATAGGCTGCACTCAGTTTACCATCCTCATGCCTTAAGCATGAGCCGTCCACAAACAGCTCCCTATCTGGATCTTTTAGGGGTGTTTCCTGTATGTCAGGTCTTGGTTTTGTACACAATTCTGTGACCTTTAGACAATCATGTTCTGGATCGTCCTTAACTTCTTTAGAGATTGGATCTGGCAATAACGTAGCAGGATTCACAATAGTGCACCTAACTATGGTCACATTTTCAGCACCAAGAATAATTTGTTCATACCTTGTCATCCGACTAGGTGTGAGATGCTGAGTTCGAGTTCTTGTCAACAAGATCACAACTGCATGTGGGACAAATACTGTTACAGGATATCCCATTACTATTGACTCACTTTGTTCAATGCTCATACAAGTAGCAGCAACTGCTTTCAAACAGCCTGGCAAAGCTGTCGCCACTGGGTCCAACGTAGCAGAAAAATATGCTATAGGACGCCTGTCTATTCCATGTCTTTGAGTTAACACTGAAAGTGCACAATTTTCTCTTTCATAGCAAAATAGTGCGAATTCTCTTGTATAGTCAGGCATGCCCAAGGCAGGTGCCTCACATAATGCATTTCTTAATTTTACGAATGCACCAGCACTTTCATCATCCCATTCAAATGGATCCTTTGCTTTCTTTTTGGTTAACTGAATTAAAGGCTTTGCTAGTAGTGAAAACCCTATAATCCATTGCCGACAGTATACCACTATTCCAAGAAACATTCTCACTTCTCTTTGTGTTTCTGGCATTTTCATTTTCTTTATTATTTTTATTCTGTCAGATGTTATTCTTCTTGTTCCTCTTTCAATTTGGTGTCTCAAATATTTAACTGCTGTTGTACAAAACTGCAGCTTTTCAGGTGACACTTTGTGTCCTTCCTCAGCCAAATGGTTGAGTAATGCAATTGAATCTTCAACACAATCATCTTTAGTGTTGGATGCTACTAGTAAGTCGTCTATATACTGCACCAAGACTGAACTCCTGGGCAGCACTAATTTCTCTAGACACCTTTTCAGTATTTGATTAAAAATGGAGGGACTTTCTGTGTATCCTTGAGGAACACGATTCCATACATAGACATGATTTTCAAATTTAAACGAAAAGAGATATTGGCTATCTGGGTGCAATGGTATTGAAAAGAACGCTTGGCATAGATCAATCACAGTAAACCATTCTGCACTCCAGGGTATCTGGTATAGAATTACTGCAGGATTTGGTACTGTAGGACAACAAGGTACCACAATTTTATGAATTTTTCGCAAATCCTGGACAATCCTATACTTTTCACTAGGCTTTTTCAAACCCATGATTGGTGAATTACAAGGGCTACTCATAACTTCTTTTAATATGCCTTGTTTTACCATTCTGTTAACTTCCTCAACAACTCCTGCCTTTACTTCTGCACTCATTTTGTACTGTCTAGTATTTGGGAAAATTGCACCTTCCTTTACAGTGATTTTCACTGGGTCTATTTTGACCATAAGTCCTACTTCTTTCCCAGTGAAATCCCATACCTTGGAATTTACTGTAGTTCTTAGTTCTTCTGGTAATTCGTTTTTCGTTATCAAAGAGAACATTTCATCTATTTCTGTACCTTGCTTGGCTATCATGAACTTATAAACATGATCTTCGTCCGGGGTCTGTATTGCAACACCATCCGGTGTGCAGAAAATAGTGCAATTCATTTTGCACAGTAAGTCTCTTCCCAATAAGTTTACTGGACTGGAATCACACACTACAAATTGGTGCATTTCTCGGAAGTTTCCTATTTTTACTTCCATTGGCTCAGTAAGGGGTGTTCTGATCTTTTGATTAGCTACACCTACAACTTGGATAGCTTCTCCAGAGAGTGGAAGGTCTGGGATGTCTGCTGTTCTCACAGTGGAACGGGTAGCACCAGTGTCCAAAAGGAAAGTGATATCATTACCTCTTACTTTCCCTTCAACATATGGACCTGACTGATCTACCGGCAAGGATGCGCCAGGTACGCACTCCTTCTCCCCCTCTCTTAGGCACCGTCACTGATGGTTATACGGATCAAATTCATCCTGTAAAAGAAACTGTGAGGTTACATAATCATCCTTACCACTTCTTCCTTGATATCCGACGTCTGTACCGTGCTTTGCTCTGCTTACATTACCCTGTATAGGTGCAGGTGGCAACTGACTCTGAGGATTTACACCCTGCTGTGAGTCATTCTGCGTCTGTGGATTTAAATTATGATTTGGGCCATTATTATTTCGAATCTTTTTACATTCATCCTTCCAATGCCCCAACTTTCCGCATCCATGACAAGGAAATTTCTTTTTAGCCTCTTCTCTACTCATTCGTCCTCTCACTTTTCCACCATTTCCTGTGTCACCATTCGTTCCAGAATCTTTTCCCTGATTCTCAGTTGGATTATCCAAATTAATTCCCTGTCGCTCAGCCATTTTCACCTGAGCCCACATCACTTTGTCTTGTAATTTCTTGTGCCTATCCTCAATATCGTCTCCACAATATTTTGCATATTTCAAAATCTCATCTATGGGCTTCCCTTGCCAGCACAACATGTGCTGCTTAATCATTTGACAAATCTCTGGCTTTAAACCATAAACAAATCGGTAGACAAACTGGCTCATATTTTTATCTCCAATGTCCTCAAATTCACTATACTGTTTGAACACCTGTAATAGACGTTCATAATAGGCATGTACCGATTCACTTGCTTCTTGGGTAGTCCTGTCTATTTTCACCCAATCTGTTTCTTTCGGTGGTATTTTCCCCTTCAGGTAAGTTATTACCTGCTGATACTTTTTCATTACGTCACTTGACGGAGCACCTGTTTTTGCATCTCTACGATACTCTTCACTCGGCCAGTCAAATGTAATTTTACAATCTGTCCACAAATCGGCAGGTACCACTATATCAAACAAACCATCCAAAATCCTTGAACAATACCTTTGACACTTTCACAAACCTCTCAACCTGTTTGTACCATTCAATTGGCTTTTCTCTCAACTTTGGAAAATCATTCGTAAATGACAGAATATCTTGTCTACTCCATGGAACATGAACGTAACCTCCTCCAGGTACTTCCCGCATCGGGTACATTTGATCTACTTTCCCTGTTTCCTTCAATAAATATTCAGAATTCGATCTACTGTACCGTGCCTCTTCCTTTTTCTTTGTCCATCTAGCTTTCCATTTATCTAGCTCTCCCCATTTCTGCAATACTAACATTAATTCTTTTACTTGTAGTTTTCGACCAGAAGCATTCATGTTTTCTAGGTCTTTGTCAGAAAATGCTGCTCTATAAGGCTTCTGTAACACTTTTGACTTCCCTAATTCAATCCCCATCTGTAAGGCCAAATCTGATAATTTCTCATGAAATATCTTTACATTTCTAGTAATGCTTCTGCATACAAACAATAGTTCTTCTTCATCGTAAGTATTTAGACGATCTACTCCTACATTTCCTGCTATCATTTCTTCCAACTTGACTTTTAATTTGTAGATGTCCATGATCTTTGGGGGTGAATTCTGTCTGTCTGATCCTTGCGCCCACCTTTCTAAGTCTTCTGGTGTTACTACTGTGGCACTCTTAGTTCCAGATGATGTTACTATGTTTACATCTTTGGAGCAACCAGGTGTTATTCTTCTAGGGGTGCTATTTACAGATCCTCGAATAGGTAAATCCATTAAAGATATCATAGATTCACAATCACTGATATGATCATCAATTATTTCAGTTTCAGGTTTGGGAATCTCTACAGGTGTAGGCATGACTAGAGGTTTCGGATAATTTACTTTGTCACCATATAAAGGAACCACTGGACCAATTGTTACAGGTATGGTCAGGGAATCAGGATGTACATTCAGCTGTGTTATTTTCTGTATTAATTCTGCTCTGTTTCTGTTTACAGCCTCTTTTTCTTTATCCTGAAGTACCCTATTAACTGGTGGATTATGCAATACTTGCGGTACCAATGGTGTTCTTAATATTGGTGCACTTGGGGTACATCCACTTGTCCCTTCCTGATATGGTGGCGGGTTCTTTAATATTTCTTCCATAAATTCATCTTCAGAATCTCCAAACCTTGTTAAGTGTTTTGTCTTTTCTGTGCATTTGCTCCCTAACGACTCTTCTGTCATAAATACTGGATACAAACCCTCGGTAAGCATCGCTCTTCTCCACTGCTTCATTTGACTCTCTTGTGTCTCATTTTGGTGTCTAGGGAAAAATCCCCTATAACCCCTATTGCTTCTGGGTCTATAACGCTCAAATGCCTCTGTTTCCCATTCTTCTAGGGCTTCGTATTGCGTTAATCTTGGTCTGGGTTCTAAGTCATTCATTCTCATTCTCAAATTTTGAAGAATTCTCCCATTGAAAGTACCATTCTCTGGGAATGCTAATATTCCATCATTTTTGGTATATTCTATCCAATTTTCCAACCATACACAAGTATGATAACCTCTCTCCATCATCATGAATGAAGCGGGCGTTTTTGCTGGTGGAATGATAATTCCTTCTCTAATTTTGATGGGTTTATCCTTTTTAAAATAATTCTTAACCTTTTGTAGAAATGACATTTTTTCTTTTCTCCATACATTTTGGGTAAATATCTATGTATCGAATTATATTCTGCAAAACCTAAGAATCTCCTGTCTGGGCGGGTTCCTGTTAAAGTCGGATCACGTTTCCACATATAATCTCCACTATCCACTAAGATTTTGACTTCTATGCTGACAACCAATTAAATTCCAGCTAACATTTGTCTTTGAACCAATCTTATCGCGGCTCTTCAGTGACGTCTGTCTGACGACCCCTCCTTTACAATCTGCGCTTCTCTGTCCCTCGCTGTTTCAACCAATCCCAGCGCGACACCTGAGACGTCAGTATTACTCCTGACTACTGACCCCTCCTTTACAAGAGTCGTTCCACGCCCGCTGATTTGACCAATCCTAGCGCGGCGTTTGTGATGTCAGTTTCCTCTCCGGCAGCTGACCCTCCCTTTACAAAATCGTACGCAAACCTTTATTTTCTCTACACTTCTTTTTTTTTTTTTTTTTAAATATCTTTATTAGGTTTTTTAACCAACACAATTTTTCGCCCCCCCAGCTCCCACCCCCCCACCCTCCCTGGTCAGACAGGTATAACATTTAATACATAACACACATGCATTATATCTTTCAAAAAGCCGTAGATTCGAAAAAAAGGAGGGTCAGAAAAAAAAAAAGAAGAAAGAAAAAGAAGGAATGCACAGACCTGATGCAGATAAATCTTTACAAACAATTACACACGGCCTTGAGCTTGGCACCATTCTAATAAAGGAGTCCAGATCTTCATCCCTCTTTTACGCAGTTGCCTACCCTTCCGTTTATAGATGGCCACCTCCATATTGGAAATTGCTAACATCCTAGCTAGCCACTGTTGGAAAGACGGAGCAATAGGATCCAGCCAAGCTGAAGCGATACACAATCTTAAAACTGCCATTGCAATAAAGACTAATTCATGGCCTGGTCTTGCATGACAAGGGTCCGTTGCCCCTAATAATATTACATCACTAGACAGTACAATATCACGTTGAAGTACGGCAGTCAGAAATTTCACTATCTCATGCTTCAATGATGTTAGACCAATACAAGTAGAGAAAATGTGTACACTGTCAGCTTCATATAGCTTACATCTAGGGCAACATGTCCCCTTGCCACTCCCCCACTTGGCAATTTTGTCTGGCGTATAGTATTAAAAAAAAAACAAGTTTTAAAGAACTGAGCTTGGAGTTTTGTAGACATAAGAATTGTTCGTGACAATAGATACGCATAGTTGAATTCATCGATGGATAGGCCAACTTTTTCCTGCCATTTCTGTGAGGTTTTTTCCAGATCATCTGGAAACCGTTCATTGATAATGGAGTATATTTCCCCAATGGTACTGGCTTTATTGCTATTTAATTTTTCAACTAAAACAATTTTACCAAGGGAAACCCTTCCCCCACTTTCCGTGACAAAAAATCTCTAACTTGGAGGTACTTAAAGAAATCTCTCCAATCCAGATGAAAATCCTTTTTAAGTGCCTCAAAAGATTGAATGCCGGAAGGGACAAGGAGACAACCCACTTGGACAATTCCGGCTTGGTTCCATTTCTGTATATATCCATCGCTAAAAATTTCGGGAAGGCTAGGATTATCCCTCAAAGGGGTGTAGAACGAGATTCGCCCAATACCTAGTAATCGCCTTACAGCTTTCCATACCTTGAACCCACTATAAAGCGTTTTAAATTTAACTTTTTTATGATAACTATCATGCAGGTGTCGCCACAAGTATCCTTTACTCTTATTCCCAAGAAGTAATTGAAAGGTAGATGGTGTAATGTTACCAGGGACTGCTACCTCCCCAAGGTTCCATAATAATTCTCTACTATATAATAGCACAGAGGCCCAGTAATATGCTTTTAGGTTGGGGAGCGCTAACCCCCCACGATCCTTGGAGAGGGTAAGGAGTTTATAGGCCCGCCGAGGTTGGGCGTAAGCCCAGATAAAACTAGAAAATACATGTTCAATTGATTTAAGCCAATAAGTTGAAAATTCGAGACAGATTGCTCTAAATAAATACAGGAGTTTGGGAAAAAACATCATTTTCACCACATTAATTCTGCCAATGATAGAAAGATGTAAATTATCTAATCGACGTAAATCTTTCTGTATTAAAGCCATCATGGGTTTGAGATTTAGATCAACCACATCGTCTAATTGAGATGATATACAAACTCCTAGGTAAATAGCGCTGCCTGTAACCCGGGGATCATCCATCTTGCAGTTTTTATTCAATACTAGCTGGGTTTTCCCTCGATTCAGTGCATATCCGGATACAAATCCGAAGTGATTAGCTTCTTTTTCAATTACTCTCATAGCTGTGTTGGGATCCGCGGTTAAAATGGCAATGTCATCCGCATATGCCAGGGATTTGGTAAAAAACTCCTGTGACCAGATAGGTTTAATTTCATGGTTACAGTCTAAGTTACGGATAAAAGGATCAATATATATTGCAAAAAGCAAAGGTGAGCAGGGACAACCCTGCCGCGTTCCCCGAGATATTATTAACTCCTTGGTTAGACTACCATTCACCATCACTACAGCCCTAGGGTTGACATATAATTTTTGGACAGCTTGAATGTACCCCTCCGGTACTCCAACCCTGGACATCGAGGCCCACAGAAATTGCCAGGAGACCCTATCAAAGGCCTTCTCGGCATCGAGAAGCACCAATGCCATAGGGTCTCCTGCCAGCTCCATACTGTCGAATAACGTGAGCACACGCTGGATGTGGTTAATTGTGGATCTCCCTGGGACAAAGCCGTGTTGACATTTAGCAACAACTTTGTGAATAATAGGAGCAATTCTATTAGCTAGAACTTTCGAGTAAACCTTTGAGTCTACATTAATTAGAGTGATAGGTCGGTAAGAACCTAATAGTGCAGGAGATTTGGTTTTTTGGGGAAAAATGACTATCTTGGCTCTAGACCAAGAAATAGGGGTTTGGCTACCTTTAAAAATATGAATAATAAGGTCACTTAGAATGATTTTAATTTGATCAAGGAAAGTAATGTAAAATTCCGAGGGAATACAGTCCAATCCAGTTGCCTTCCCTTTTGGCAGACTTTTAATTATAGTTAAAATTTCTTCTGGATTGGGGATCTCTTCAAGGATGGCCTGATCAACCTCATCAAAATGATCATAGTTTACCGTATCTAAGTAGCTTGTGATTTTCTCTGAATCCTCCCCCACCCCCTCCGTATATAGTTCCTGATAAAACCGCCAGAAGGCATCTCTTATATGTTCAGGGTCAGTAAGTTGGCCTACCACCGGATCAGAAATCTCACGAATCAGATTTAATGACGACTGCTGCCTTGTGCGAACGGCAAGCTGATGCCCTGTTTGTTCGTTCATCTCATAAATCATCTCTTTTTGTGATAGCGCCTTTTTAACAGCTTTATCAGTGAAGATATTCGTGATTGCAGCTTTAGCAATTGCCACCTGACTTTGCGCATTTGTTACTGCTTCTGTACCGGGGTTCCCTATTGTTACCTTTATTAATTCTTCTTCTGCTTGCCTTAAGGTTTCATAAAGTGCCTTCATGGATTCCCTGGCTAGTTTATTGGCGTGTAGCGAGTATTGCAGTGTTTCCCCACGGATCCCTGCTTTGAGCGCATCCCAAACAACTTCAATAGAGGTACTTCCAAGATTGTCTAATAAGAAGTTAGGGATCCACTGCCTCATATGAGCACAATATTCGTCATCTAGAAGCAGGGCTTTCTCAAAGGTCCAGGACTTAGATGTTACTTTTCCCTCCCGTTTCTAGGGTGCAAATTAAGGGATTATGGTCCGACAGGGCCCGTGGTAGCTTTTCCATTTGGGAATTGGATTTGAGTGAATTAGACAAAAATATATAATCTATTCTTGCGTGAGTAAGATGTGGGTAGGAAAAAAAGGTATACCCAAGATCATTAGGCTTCAAAGTCTGCCAACCATCCACCAGCCCGTGCATACGACACATATGCTTCAAAGCCTTAAATACCTTAGGTTTACGGCCAACATATTGCCACCCGTCTTCCATAGACCAATCAATAGGAAGATTAATATTGAAATCCCCGCATATCATTAGAGGTAATGGCCAATGCGTAAGTTCCGCAGAGATCTCTTCAATGACGAGTGGATCATCGCAATTACTACCATAGAACGCGCAAAGTGTTATTGTTAGTCCATTCCCATATTGACATTCTGTGACCGCCCAACGCCCAAATTTGTCCACTTTAGAATGAGTAAAAACAAGATCGCCGCCTTTGGCTAAAATAGCAACCCCCCGCACCCTTGCACCCTGCGTCGTGGCACAAATCAACCTATATCCCAGTGTTTTTAATAAATGTGTTTGGGAACCCTCAATGTGAGTTTCTTGTAAGCATATAATATTGGTGCCCAGTGCCTGTAGACCAACGGTAACTAGTTGCCTTTTTTTAATGTCGTTAAGACCGCAGATGTTCATGGATAAGACGCTTAGCACTCCCATCGAATTATCCTTTGAGTATGATCTATATGCGCGCAATTTTGAAAGAACCATTTGTAACTCCGTATCCTGAAATTACCATCATACCAGCTTATCCAAATGACAATGATCATAACATTTTTAGACATCCTGTCTGACCCACCATACACCCACCCCTCACCCACCCCCCCACCCCTCCACCCACCACCAACTTTGGAGGTAACCTGGCCTAGCCAGGGGTTTGACATCCGACAAACAGAGCCCCGCAAGCCCGCTGAGACTCCCCCCCTATAGTATCACTTTCTAAAAAAGAATTTTAAAGAGAGAAAAATATAGAATGCGAAAAGCGCTAAACAAAACAAAACAACAAAAACACAGCAAAAAGAAACTCTAGGGTTTTAGCTCCATTAACTCAGTTATCCTTAAGGAAATAGCCACCGGGGCTCCTTAAATGGGGGTGAATAGGACTATCTATACATTATACAAAGCAATATTCCAGTATTAGAGTATTAGACCCCCTACTTATGTCCCGAGATTTCCTCTAAATACTTTTTAGCCTGCACCTCAGAAACAAAGCTGCGAGAGAACCCATTATACACTATTTTTAGTCTGGCCGGATTCTGAAGATATACCACAGCGCCCAGTTTCTGAAACGGATCAAAGAGCTGCCGGAGTCTCCATCGGCGTTCAACCGTGGCGTGAGCAAAATCCGGTCTAGTAAAGAATGTTATACCATCAAAAGATCGCCGATTTGTGGGTCTGGCCAAGTCGTAGAGGGTTTGACGCAATAAAAAATTGCCAAAAAATAACAGCATAGCACGAGGATGTTGTTGAGTAGTGGAGGTTCGTTTAGCGGAAGACAGAGGGAATCTATGAGCCCGCTGTATCTCTTTATCCCAGTCCCAGGAATGAAGTTCTGGGAAAGCCCCTTTGAGCAATGAAATCATAAAGCCTCTGGGATCATCTTTTTCAACACCTTCCGGAATCCCTAGAAAGCGGAGGTTGTTGCGCCTCTGGCGATTTTCCTGCTCCTCCATCTTCCACATAAGATCTTTAACGATTCCCTCATGCTCGTCGTGCTGTGTTTTGAGAGTGACAACCTCCTTTTCTAATTGCTCCGTCCTTACTTCTACTGAAGCCATGCGATCTACTATTTCGGCACAGGTTTTACCAACTTTCCTGACTGCCCCTTGTAGCTTCTTAGCGGCCAAGCGTGACCTACGACTATCCACTTTAACTTCATCCTGAAAGCTCTTGATAGACTGTAAGATGACCGCCAGAGCTGGATCACTTATAGGATCATTAAGGTCAATCGTTTTATTACTGCAAATAACTGTTTGATTTCCGCCCGAGGCGACAAGGGAGTCAGAGCAAATCGTAAGCGGTGTATCCTTATAGTCCCACTTCAAGTGTTTAATACTTTCCTCAGCATTCTTTTTTAGGCGGCCCTCCTTTTTCTTTTTTTGTAGTTTTTTTAAACCAGACTTAGTTCTCTGGGGGTCCGTGTTGGAGCTACTATACCACTTATTGCCTTCCTCCCCACTGGATAGCGAGATGCTAATGTCAGATAGTTCTGACTCCTCAGTTAGAGAGTAAAATTTTTCTAGGTTATCAGGTGTTCTTAGCAGGTGACTAGCCATATGCAACAATGAAGAATCCGCAGTAGCTCCAGCAGTAATGTTAATGCAGGCATTTGAATTATCAATAAGAACTCTGGGACTGGCTGTATTGGCAGACTCACCCTCCGTCGCCTGGGCCAAAGATATATTGCTTTCGACTTGATCCCCAGAGGAAACGGGGGTGTCTGATGGCCGTAATTCAAACTGGGTTTCTGGTGGCCCCAGGGCAGTCTGCTCTTCCTCTACCTGCTCCTCCGGCTTGGCAGGAGCATTCGAGTTCTCGGGCGGTAAGATATGGGCACTTTCACCCCCATTGCGGCACCAAAACTAGCAGTAATTAGAGGCTGAGAAGTATTGCCTTCTTTGAATGACTTTTCAGAGTTCTTTTTATTATCCCCAATAATCTTATCGAAGCTCTCTCCTCTCTCCCCTTTCTCTCCCCCCACAGTGCTTTTTTTGCCCAAAGTGTCCAGTCTTTTCTGCCGGGTAGTAGTAAGGATTATCCCAGTCTGTGAGGGAGCAGGCGCAAGGGATACATTCTCGGCTGCATTTTTCGTTTTGACAGCTCTTGCCCCCTTGCCTGTCATTCTTACTTGTTTGGCGTCGCTGGTGATACAAAGTAGCACTGCAATAATACCGTTCTTCGGGAAGCGTCTGGATTGCCACCGGCCGTAAGAAACCTGCTGAAGTTTTGCTTTTGGCGGTGAGTGCCCTGAAGCTCCTAGCACTCCCACATTTCTGTCGATTCCGCCGGTTCTGCTGCTCCGATGAAAACTTGCGCAGGCCGGGATGAATCCGGGAGGCCCGAATCGGATTGACGTCCTCGAGGCAGGGGAGAGGTGAGAGCTCGGGTCTTTGCGAGCACATAAAAACACTTTGAAATCCACGGGAAAAGAGTTTCTGCAGCATTCCGTAGGGTTACGATCTGATTAACAATTCATGGAATTTCCAGTTCAGTTTTCAAAAGGCTTATTTAGAGCAGACATCCGAGAACAGGGGAAGCTCAGCGGAGCCTCACAGCAGAGATGTTAGTCGAACGCCATCTTGCCTCCGGACGAGTTCTTTAAGGTATTTTCTCTACACTTCTTATTAAAATTCAGTAACAACATAAAACATTTGCTATCGGGCCAGTTTCGCTAAATTGAAAAGGATAGTTTGTCTAACACTTTAGTAAAACCTTTCGGTTTACTAAACATACACTATGAGTAAAACTCTTCCGTTTACTCTTCACGTAAGCTTCAGAAATACCTGCTACTTCTTCAATGTTACCCTTTCTAGGTGATATAACATCAACATTTTTACCAGCATATTCCTTTGCTATTACTCATACGCATAGAGTCCCTAACAAGTACTGATAGCCCTGCTTAACTTTTCAGTACTATTTCTGCCTGACAGATAACCTCACTGCAGTATGGCTTCTACTTACCATCCGCTATTCAATTTCCCCCGGGGTTTCTAGACAACATAAAACAAGACTTTTGAACAAACGGATGTTAGTTTATAAAAATAAAATTCTCATTACCCAATTAACAAAGTATAACCATCCTCTGATAACCAGAAAACTGATCCAGCGGGTTACTAGCAACAAGCATTCATACACCGAATACTCACCTGGGCACATTCATTCATACTACGCTGGTGTGGGTCAGTTGTACTCTTTATCAATATCCCTGCTACCAATTACTTTTCTGATTGAAGAGTAATGACTTACCAATGGACACTTTGATAATTGGGAAGTTTAAAATGAGTGACATTCATTACAGTTCATAAACTCTGAAATAATCACAGAGTCAGGAAGTTTTAAAATGTTTATCTTAAGATTTAGCAGAGTAAATTACAAACCACATAATACTTAATCGTATATCAAGGATGAAGCATACTAATAATCACTTATTAATCAATGACGGTCCCTCAGAGAGAAGAGGATAGAGACAGCAGTACAGCTAAAGATTTCGCTTATAGTTACCTAAGAGTGTGAGAAGCAAACCCCTTGGCCAAGGAGTTGGAAAAAAGGGGTCCCAGAAAGGATGAAGATCAAGACCTCAGGACCAGGTTCAAACGGGACAGGTGACCTCTCTATCAACGACGCCTGCGTCGTTCCCCTCTCTGTCACTTCGCTCCTCCTCAATATCTTCCGCGTCTTCTTTTCTATGGAATCCGCCGCCCCCACCTCAGGACCTCTCTGGACAGCGGTTCAGTCTGCAATCGATCAGCTCGTTATGTGGTCCTCCAAGCTGACAGCCTCAACGCCAAAGCTAACGCCTGTTCCTGAGCTCACTAATTAGCTAATTCTATATCTATTATACTCTTCTATACCCAGGACTTCCCCTTAATGTTTCCAAATTATGAGCCCACTACTTCTGATTGGACGGGGACAGGGGGTTGATCCTCACACCATGTCAATTTAGTTCATTTTCTTTAGGCCCATTGTTATTAAATACCGCCCTTCACAATTAATACATTTGCTTTATTTCCCACCCGTCTCACGACAAAGTTTGATACACTTCATATACAAAATGTTGCATTTTGCAATAACATCGCGGATGTAGTGGAGTTGGCCACCAGGTCACGGCCTTGGATGACGTCCAAGTTGACTTCATCGCTGTGCCTTGTTTTTTCAGGGCGCATGCGTACTTCTCATTGGCTTCAAGCTGCCCTTCTGTTAACCCAGGCCCCATTTTACGAACTAATAAAAGTCAAAGAAGAAAACATTAAAATCCCAAATAAATGTCCTCACTGTATACCCCTTATTTACTCTATTCCCATTTAATTATAAATCTATCCCGCATTAATAGCGTTAAAATACCACAGTGTTAATTGCAGCAAATGCGCAAGCTTTAGCACGTGAGAACATTAAGCAGCCATTTTAACACACACTGCGCAGAAGCAAAGTTTTCCCTCCAAGCAAAGAAAGACGTCATACCACGTGATATGGTTGACACATGCGCAAAGAAATTCCCGCGCTTTAGCGGGCATTTTGGATTAGACAAGCGTTACATATTAGCTTAAACACATAGGCAAGCTTCACTCGTATAGTGTTCATGTGTGTATTTGTTAGTAGAGCCATTACAAAGTTTAATAAATTAATACTGTGAGAGGATTGCTTTCGAGCAAGTCTCATTGTGAGTTCTTGCTCCATCAATGACGAGATGTAAGTTCAAGCACTGCTCCACTGTTCCCAGACCAGAGCGAAAACCATATTGGCAGGAGCTCAGAATCTTATGTTGAATCTCCCATTGTTTTAGAAGGAAAAAAACACTCTGTCCAAGACCTTAACTGAGCTGTCAATTAAAGAAATTGGTCGATATCATTTGAAAGCAGCACAGTCCCCTTTTTTAAAAATATGAACGATGACCGAGAAGGCCCAAGGACTGAGGATGTTGATAAATAGCAAATTAATAAAAACATTTGTAAGTAAAGGCCCTCACAGGTCGATATTACATTTTATAAGATCCATGGGGACACCATCTGGCCCTGGGACTTTCCCACTTCGGCTTTGTCTAATAGACTTTTCCACTTAGGTAACAGACATTCTTGGTGATTCTTCTAATTTATTCAGTAACATTTTTAATAGGTTCCCCTCATCAGTGGGCCGATAAATAGATTTGAAGTGGGTAACCCAATCTGCGTCAGATATACTATTACACAGGGTATTAGTTGAAACAACCTTTTGCCTAGAACTTTTCAATGTGTCCCAAAACATTTTGCTATTCTTCTTGGACGCAGCGTCCTCTAACATTTCCCAGTCTTTCTGTGAGCAGCTCTTCACTCCTTCATTTAAGGGTACGTTTGTAGTTTTCAATCACTTCACTGACCACCAATGGATCTCTGGGTTTGTTGATCAGAGCCTCCCTTAGCCGGCAATTTGCTAGGGAACAATGCCTGTCAAACCATCTTGGTCGCTCTTGGGCATTCTTAACTGGCTTCATCGAGCTATCTTTGATAAATTGCACATAGATCTCCAAAACTGGATAGCAAAACTTTGCCACTCCCTTCAATCAAACAATTAAAAAGGTTCTCTTGATGCTGTGCCAAAAGGAAACCAAGGAACGCACCTGGGTCCCTCAAATGTCAGCAAAGCCTGAGGACATCATTAGAGGGATTTATAGCCGGTAACAAACCAACCGGCTTCGACACCCTATTAAGTGATAGGTGCCCTGCAACCACTCAAGCATTGTGGTCTCCACAATGAGTTTCCAAGATGCCGCCATGAGTAAAAAGAGGGACAGATTTCTCATAGAGAATTTATAATCTATGGTTGAGGCTCAACCAATTCCTCTAAAGGAAGGCATGACCAGTCCACCCCTGTCAACAGCTGTATAATGCTAATAAGGTCAGCTGTAGCTACGTGTGATCCCAATTCCTCCCCTCTGTGATCAGATTCTTTTTCGTTACCGTTTGATTGTCCTATCCCCAGACACTCTGGGGCATATTCTCAAGGACTTATCGCTGAGTTAGCGGCACTTTATTGCAGCCAAAGTGGTGATAAATTCATTGCACCATTCACAAGCTGGTGCTAACAGCCGATATCACCAGTTTTCCTGCGATAGCAGCCGCAAAAAACATCGCCACGGATGACACCGGCAACTAACCCTAATGAGATGCAGAGTAGGCGTTCCCGTGCAAAAACCCGCGGAAACAACACTTCGCAACATTCACAACGACCAGCCAGATCGGCGATAAGACCACAAAACATGCGATAAGGCGTGTTAGCAGCAGGGATTTAACACCTGCTCCTACCTGGTGTTAAGTCGGACGACAACCTGCACCATGAAAGGGAGCCCAGCCCACAGCCACACCTGAAGAGCAACAGATGCCATGGAGCCACTGATCATGCAGCTCGGAGCCCCAAGAGGGCCACAACACCCACCGCCACCACCGCCAGGACCCCCACACCCCCCAGGACCCCCCCCCGGACTACCACACCGGCAGTGGGGTATGTGACGTGCTAGGCCCCCTTTATTGGCAGGGTCACATGTCCTGTGACGCCTGTGCTGGATGGGTGTGGTGTGGGTCTGAACGAGCCCTCAGGGAGTGGCTGTGGCATGCTGACGACTAGACCAGTGATCAGCAGATCACTACAGGGACGACCTTCGACATTTAGCGTTGTCCCCCCCCCCCCTGTAAGCGTAGTGGACTGGCCTGGCGTATGGCAGGCCAGCGTAGGGGTGGGAAAAATGACCCCGGGGCTCTGGGCGTGCCCCAGTTCTGGGCTGGACATGGAAGTAACTGATGCGTGTGTCCCTGTTGTAGTGACTACGCCACCCGGACTGCAATCGGCACTGTTGCACCTTGTCACTCAAGTTCCACGACATGACCAACATGGACGTCAGGGGGAATCTCTCACCCTACATTCAACCATACTCACATACGTGAATGATCAAAGGCATGACACATCTGTGCGATTCTGAATGTTTAATTCACATCCAGTGGAGTGTTCCAGCTGGAGCAGTACAGGGCCATGCAAACCCCACTTCACATTATTGGCCCGTGGAGGGCCAGCCAGAGTCCTTCAGGGAATGACAAGTACATCGGAAGAGGAAGAGTTCAGTCGGCAGTCTGATCGCTGTATCATTGGTAACCAAACAGGAGATGGCAGTCCATGTCGAAGTCCAAGGTGAGTGTCGTAGAGTGCATCGGGGGACAGTGGAAGGTGATGATGCAAAGGGCAGGACCAAGCCGAAACCCGCCATCTTGCGGAGATGAATGCTACTGCCTCCTCCTCACCAGTAAGGTTGGTTCAGCCGCATCTTCGTCCTCTGATGGCACATGTGCCTCACACGTGGGTGGTGGTGGATTGCCTGCCGCACTGTGAGGCACTGACACATCAGGGGGCGCAGATGTGGATGAAGAAGCTGCAGCAGCACTCATCTGAGCAAGGCCTTGAGGCAGCAATGCCATGACGATGTGCTGCAGGGCATTGAAGGCCCCAGCCACATCCCGCTGGTGTGCAGCCATGGCAGCCATCCTGTCCGCCGTCATTCGCACCATGGTCTCCATGAGCCCCCGCATCTGTCCCAACTCCCGGCAGACATCGCTGGAGCCACCCTGACTGGACAGTTGTTCTTGTCTCAGTATCATGACTCCAGCGATGTCAGCCATGGATCGCTGGAGAGCATGGAGCAGACTGTGGGTGTACGTTAGGGACTGGAAGTGGTCCCTGATGGGAATCAGACACCCATGGATGGCATCAAGTCTGGCTGCCATGCGGTCGAACCCCACCCGCACCTGTTCAGCCACCTTCTCCTGGCACTCCAACACATGGCGTTGGAAGGCCATGTGTTGGTCGTGTGGGTCCTGGGAGTCGGGCGTGGTTTTAGGTGCTTCCTGCTGTGTGGTCTGAGCTGGGCTGCCCTGCTCCTGAGAGTGGGGTCCTCAGGGCGTCCATGAGCTGTTGGAGGGCGTCGGGGTCGATGCTGGTGTGGTCCTCTTCGTCATCAGTGAAGAGATGTTGGGTCTGCTCTGCAGGAGGTGTTGGTTCTCCCTCTGCAATGTGAAGGGTAGATGCAGTTTAACATTGTGTTCACATATATGTTGCCGCATTGTACAAATTTACATTCAGACTGCATGACAATGTACATTGTGACTGTTTGGGAGGAGCGGACTATTTTATGCGGGACAGTGGACATTTCGACAATATCACGGATGTGTGTTTGTACTAGTACATTTTCATATCACGTTTCCCTGCTATGCCAGTCGTGAGTTGCCAGTTTCTACACACAAGCGGCACCACTTGTGTCCTCTGTTCTGTTGTGAACGTGTTGCAGTTCATGGCACATTGTTGTCAATGTTGATGTGCTCTGCATATTATGTGTGTGTGCTGCATTTTGGGGGAGTCGCCCCTGCAGCTCTGATGTGGCTGGCCCTTATCCCTTTCAGGCGGTGTGCCTTGACTTCTGTGCTTCTGCAGTGCTGAGATGTTACATACTTGGGTAGATTGGGCTCTTGGTGGTAGTTGTTGGTACTGGGGGGCATGGTTTGTCCGCAGGTGTGTTGTTCAGGTCAGGGGTTGTTTGTGCAGGTGGATGTGTCAGAGTTTGACCTGCTCCTTTACGGCTGTGGTCCACACTCAGCCACCTCAGTGTTGTGGCGTGCAACATGTCATGATATATTGACTGCAGCCATGCTATTCGTCATGCAGTGTCACTTGCATTGTCAGTGTGGCTCATTGACACGCCGCTTTGCTGGGTTCGGCACATGTGCATGGGTTTGTTGTGCGATCAGTGATGTGTGGGGTGTGCCCCCTCTGTGCACATTGTTGACGGGGGCCCACTTGCTGTTTCTATGTGTGCTGCAGTATGCCAAGGAGATCAGGGGCATGACCCAGAGTCATTGTGGGTGTGCAGTGTGCTATTCTTGATTGTGCATGTGTGCCCATCTCCCCCCGTCCCCCAGTCCCTGATGGTTACTCACCCCGTTGCTGTTGTGTCCGGTCATGTCGAGCAGTGTCCGGTCCCCCAACTCCTGCCACCGTCTCCCCACTGATGACTGTGGAGACAGTTTCCTCCATGTCATCCAGCTCCTCATGTGGCGCTGGACTCCCACCTCCGGTCTGCATTGCTGCCTTCTGGTTGTTGGTGAGTTTCTGCTTGGTCTTGCGCTTGACATCATTCCAGCGCCTCTTGAGCTCTTCCATTGTCCTCCTCAGCACTCCTACTGCATTCACCTTGTCCAGGATGGACTGCCATGTTGCATTTTTGGTTGCCAATGGCACAGTGGAGGTAACGAACAGTTGTTGATGGTGTTCTACCACCTCCGTGATCAGGATCCTGTTTTCCTGCGGACTGAACTTCGTCTTCCTCTTCTTCTTGTCCTTGCCCTTCCCTGTCCCCGGGGTCCCAGGCTGGGCCTCCGTGGGGCTTGTGGGGTTCTGGCTGTCCTCTGTACCTGCTCCGTCTGCCTCCATTGTGCTTCGCTGTGGTTTGGTTTTTGTTTGTGTGGTTTTTTTTTTCTGCTTTTATGGTGATTTTTCCCGCCTGACGTGTGTGATTTGCAGGCCTGGCGCTGCTTTTCGATGATTGTCTTATCGCGATTGGGCCCATCCCAACTTTTTTCACGTTCGGCTTTGGATTTTTATCTCCGCCCCGGTGAGTTCTTCGCGGTCATTTTCCGCGTTATCGGGGGACTATCGCATGTTACCGCCGTGTTGGGAATACCACGTTGACACGGTGTTATTTTCCCGCGTTAGACTGCGATGTGAGAAGTTGCGTTAAGCGATTTTGGCGATAGTTGACACACGTTCTTGAGAATATCCCCCTCTGTATTAAGCTTAAGTTTGGCATTAAAATCCCCACAAACAATAATACAGTCTTGTTGTTTTAATAAGCCTACATTTACAGATTTAAATTGAGATTAAATACTAAAAAAACTTTGTAAAATCTGAACAAAGTGTTGACAAAATCATTATAAGAAAATTAACCAAATAAAAAGAAGTCGATGCATCCTTAATATGCAAAGCCTGAAAAGCAGAACACTTAATACTAAGGGGCAATAGAAGCGAGAGAGCACAGTGTTAGCCACTTCTGAAACGCAGGGCTGCACCATATTTACAACAATATGGTGCAGCCCTGCGTTTCCTCCTGCGCTGGCACTAAATGTAGCTGCCTAGCGCCAAGGCAGGAACCCGTGCATCATAGTGCAAGGGTGTCTGCGTTGCAGGGGAAGATTGTTTATGTGCAGGAACGTGTTCCTTCCTGCACATAAACAATCTTTGTTTTGCAACTTCTATGTGTGCTGCTTAATGCAGCACACATAGAAGTTCCAAAAGGTAATTTTTTTTAAATGATTGTTTATGTGCAGGAAGGGACACCGTCCTGCACATAAACATACAATGGCATTTTGCTGTTTCTATGTGCGCTGCACAACGCAGCACACATGGAAACAGCAAAAACGAGGAGAAATTAAAAATTTCTCCTCGTTGCGCCAGGTTAAGACCAGGTTTTCCCTGGTCTCAATTTTGGCGCTCCCCATATTTACGCTGCCCCATATTGTAAATATGGGGCAGCATCAAAATTAATGGGCATTGCGGTGGACCGCCCACCGCAACACCCATTGCCCTCCCCTTTCACGCTAAGTATAGCGTGAAAGGGGGCCTTATTTACAAGGCAGTGTTAAGCCACATTAAGGGGCATATGTACAAGAACCAGCGAAAAATATTGCTAACGTTAGTTAGCGGCAAAAAAAATTTGGGTGCGCGCCGCCGCAATATCGCCACGTTAGCGACGTATGTACAAGCCGACGCTACGTGGCGATAGTTTCTCATCTAAGCGGAAAATGTCAACGTTAAAAACAGCGTCACGGTGATAAAAATGTTGCCGCTAACGTGAAAAAAGTGGCGGCAGGCCAGTCAGCGGCCAGACACTGCACGCAAATTAGCGTGACGCCAGTTTTTTTCACGTTAGCCTGGAAAAGCAACTACAAAACGCCCGCAAAGTATCACAAACTGATTAAAAAATAAATAAAATAAAAAAGAACCATGGATGAAGTTGGACCCAGTACTGCAGGAGAAAACAACCCCCCAAACAGCCAGGAGAACCAGCCAGAGAGCCAGGAGAAGGGCAAGGAGAAGAGGAAAACCAGGTTCAGCCAGCAGGAAAACCAGGTCCTGATTGCGGAGGTGACAGAAAAACAACAGCATCTGTTTGTCAGCTTCACTGTGTCATTGGGGACAAAGAATGCAATATGGCAGTCCATCACAGCCAAGGTGAATGCTGTCGGAGAGGTGAGGAGGACAGTGAACGACTGCAAGAAGCGCTGGCATGATGCTAAGCGCAAGACCAAGGAGAAACTGGCGGCCAATCGCAATGCAGCACTACAGACTGGAGGTGGGAGTCCAGCGCCACAGGAGGAGCTGGATGCCTTGGAGGAACAGGTGTCCGCAGTCATCTGCGAGGAGTCAGTGGTTGGAGTCCAGGGACAGGACACTGCTGAACAGGACCAGCAACATCAGCAACACAGTGAGTAACAACCAGGGACTGGGGGGACGGGGGTGGATGGGCCCAATATCACTCATGCACAATTAAATATCCACCAGTGCACATCCACGATGACTGCAGATCTTGTCACAGATACTATTGTCTCTGGGTGTAGAGACACATATCACCCTAGTCAACAAATATATAGCAAGACACATATTGGTGGGGTCATACACTTGGAAATATGCACAGAAAAGTAATTCTAAACATAGCCAAAGATCAATATCAGACCACAATATAAGGGCAACAGGAAAGAGCCCTGTGGTACATAGCCTGGAGATGCAGCAGGCTGGCAAAATCTCCCCCTTGCCTCAACACCACGCACATACAATTGTCTGCACAGGGCCGCAACTCTTTGACGACAAAATGAGGATGCACTGTGAATGCAACAGATGATGTGCACAAGTGAGCATGCCCCCACCGATGTCAGCACACATGCACCATTGTGCACGTCTGTCTGAGTTGTGTGCAAGAATGTGTATGTGCAGTAAGGTCCCCCTTCATTCACATAGACAATCTGAAAATCAACTCAGACACCCTTGCACAATGGTGCATGTGTGCTGACATCGGTGGGGGTATGCTCACTTGTGCACATCATCTGTCGCATTCACAGTCCATCCTCATTTTGTCGTCAAAGGGATGCAGCCCTGTGCAGACAATTGTATGTGCGTGGTGTTGAGGCAAGGGGGACATTTTGCCAGCCTGCCGCATCTCCAGGCAATGTGCCTCTTTACATGTTCATTAGATGAAGCCCTGTGTACACCAAGTGAGAAAGCATGGAGTGAGTCTGCATACCATGAACACCTGCATTGTCACAACATAGTGATCATGCAGCCTACTGTCTAAAAGGTGAATATCCCACAATACACACATTCAGCACAGTTGAGTCAAAATGTCATGTCATACCATAAGCAGGGGGGATATGCCTTCACCAGTACAGTGCATGGACTACGCATATCAGGAATGTGTCACCATAATGTTTTACTATGTGACTTGTCAGTGTACCATACTCACAGAAGTAAAAGAGTCCCTGTAAAGAAGTATGATAGGTCAAGTATGACACCAAGCAAGAATAGCAATTTAGCAACCAAAAAGTCTCTAATAGATAAATGGCACCATCACCCCTTAGCTCTAAAAGCACTCCTATACTCACAAGTGCACACGTGTGCCATACCTAAAACTGTACCATACATTAGTCCTGATGTGACTTGCCCATCACACATTGATGTGCATGTAAACAAGTATTTTGGGAAAGTCAACAGTGTCAGTGAACAAATAAACAGTCAGGACTGTTATCATCTGCACAGAAACACTGGCAGCAAAAATTCCGAAATAGTACAGCATGTATCATCCATGTCAGCATCTGCGTGCAATATTCACAAACACACATCACCCTGCCAATCGCACGATGTGATGTGGGTGCGGGGTGATAGGGCCTGAGCAGCACAAATGAGTATTTCTGAATACACAGCCCTGAAATCCAGGCCCACTTACACACTACATGTGATGTCAACGTTGAGGGTAATGAGTGTTTTAACTGTATGTTCAGCTGGCAACAACAATAGAAAGTCACGCTGCACCAGTCTCACAACGGTTAAGCCAACAGGAGGGCAGCAAGCAATGCATGCATGGAAAAACATGCATGACGCCATGCACATAGGAGAAATCACAAGAGCAGCACACATGGGAAAAAGCAAAATGTATGCAAAATGATGCATTTCTCCTTGGTTTGCCATCCTAAGAACAGTTTATACCTGGTCTTCATTTTTGCACGGCCTCCTATGTATGCCACCCTTGTACATAGGGGGCAGCGTAAAATGAATTGGTGTTGCGGTGGAACGGCCACCGCAACACCCACTGCCCACCCCTTTCACGCTAAGCGTAACGTGAAAGGGGGCCTTATGTACAAGCCAAAGTTAAGATACGTTAAGTGGCTTAACGCTGCCTTGTACATAAGGCACAGCCCCAATTGCCACCACAACGTCAACATAGGTGACGTTGTTGTGGCAATAGGGCCTTGTACATATGCACCTATGAATTTACATTGTCATGCTATCTGCTTGTACACCAATACAATGCATGATCATACTATAAGCACACATACAAATGCATCTCCCCTTTACATTGCAGAGGGAGAAACATCACCTCCTGTACAGCAGCCTGTC
Organism: Calotriton arnoldi; assembly: GCA_963921515.1. Classification (NCBI taxonomy): domain Eukaryota; kingdom Metazoa; phylum Chordata; class Amphibia; order Caudata; family Salamandridae; genus Calotriton; species Calotriton arnoldi. Next base: position 101,368 of record CAWUFW010005895.1, read on the forward strand.
CCACTCTTCAATGATGAAGAGGAAGACCTAGCAACCATCGACCAGGACACACTCCAACATCTGCTCGACTCAATTAGCACCCCATCTCCGGAAGCAGGGCCATCCAGCAGTGTTGTGGAAACTACAGCCCCTGCACAAACAACCCAGCAGCAAGCACCGACCACCACAGCTGTCTCCCAGGACCTTGAGGACCCACTTCTGGCATTTCAACGTCGTGCGGTAGAGGTCCAGCAGGAGATGGCTGGTCAGGTGCGGGTGGGGTTTGACAGCCTGGCTGCCAAATTAGATGGGTTACGTGGGTGCCTCAGTCCCATTCAGGACCACCTACAGACCATCACAGACACCCACAGTCCACTCCATGCTATCCAGCATTCCATGGCTGACATTGCTGGAGTACTGACTCAGAGACAAGAACAACTGTCCAGTCTGAGTGGCTCCAGTGATGTCAGCAAGGAGTTGCATCACATGCGAATGAGCATGGAGAACATGGAGCGGATGCAAGCCACGCTAATGGCAGCCACGGTTGAACACCACAGACACATTGCTGGAATCTTTCATGCCATGCAGCTGCTCGTCACAGCAGTGCTGCATCAAGGTTTGGCACAGATGAATGCTGCTGCTGCTTCAACATCCACATCTCCGCCCCTTGATGTGTCAGTGCTTCACAGTGCCGCTGACAATCTACCACCACGCACACCGGAGGCACATGACACATCAGAGGACGAAGATGTTGATGATTCTGCAATATTGCTAAGAAGAAAGCGGTAGAATTCATCAATGCTAAATGGTCAATTTTGCCTTGGATCTGTGCTTAGCATCCTTCCACGGAACATCATCTTCCAATGTCCTCTGCTACACACTGTGACACTCACCTTGGAACTCAATATGGACTGCCATAATTTGTTTTGTACCCAAAGACACTGCTATCAGCCTGCTGAATGAACTCTGCCTCTTCCTCTGGACACGTTCCACACAAAGGACTCTGTCAGGCCCTCCACTTGGCATCTATGAAATGTGGGGGTTCTTTGACCAAGTGCTGTGGCAGTCTTCACCAAAGCTAATGCACATGCTAATTAAAACCTAAAATTTACACAGATGTGTGTTTGTCATGACCATTCAGGTATAGAAGTCTCCAATAATGTTTGAGCAGTGAATCCATACCAATGTACACCGAGTGACACATGATAAATGTTCACGTTAAACTGTGTCACAGATAGGTAGTGAGATGACTGGGCATGTGAGATCTAGCGGTGCCCTCATTGATCGAATATGACCTACTAGCAATATCCCAACATTGCCCTCTGTACATGATGGCAATAGGCATGTGTGGAAATAGGTCCAAGTCTGTTGCATGCTACAAGTAGTGTCTCCATTTAGCATTGATAACAAGTCTCACTTGGCAGATCTACTCACACTCTACGTGGTGGACAAAGCTTGTTGCGATGGGGGTCATTGCATGTCACATTCCAAGATAGAGCACACCACATGCACATAGATGACGATTCGTTATGGCACATATTGACCACCTGCTATTGGAATCACAATGTCTGTTTCAGTGAAGCTGTGTTGGCAATAGGGACTTAGCCTTAAGTGCAAGTCCACTGTCAGACACTTACCGTGGATTAACAATGCCTTGGAAACAAGGAACCCTCTCATGCTGTGCCCAATGTGAAAGGAGAGGGCAATGTGTCCAGGGATGTGTAGTGCACTGCACTTAGCACATAGTCAGATGCTGTATCACCATTTCAAGTGTGGCATCACTATGAGGCAATGACAAAAGTAACAGCGTGGAAAGGTGGGTATGACACTGGCAATACAGGGAGCAATGCTACATTTCCCCTCCTGTTTGCTGCAGAACTGTGTTCGGCCTTGTGCCATGCACATTTGACCAGCTAATTTACAACATTGTGCATGGGTAGGAGGGTGAGCCACCAGCCACAGGAACAACCAATGTCCATAATGATGACACACTTGCACTACGCAGCAAGTGTGCCTATGTCTGTGCATGTTAGATGTACTCAGCGCCAGGCTCTTAGGATAAGAAGGGTGTGGACGTAATCTGTGGAACACAGTGCAGACATCCATCATCATGATGGACAAGAGTTGCAATGTCAATGTCTGTTCAAGGCCATGTTCCAACATTGTGTTGCAAATGTGCATCAATGTGCATTCCAACTCTGTGAGTCACACATGAGATGTTCAACTGTTCAAAAGAGTGTCCCTAGCCTAGGCCATGACTCCAACTTGCCACACTGTAATGCATGCAAGTTCACTGTGCTCAAATCAAAAGGATCCCGACACCATCCGTCCAGCTAAGTAACATGTCATGACCACATATACACCTTCAAATGATTGCCCTGAGATTGAATAAGTGGGAAACAAGGTTAAAAGCAACATACCACCAAACCACTTCAGACATAAGTGCTAACTGAATTCCAAAACAGTATGAATATATTAACAATTAACCAAATAAACTACCCTAAACTGACACTAAGCACTACTACAACTAACCTAATCTAAACTAACTATGACAAAGTGAATAATAACCTTAACTATCTAACTCTACTAATACTAAACACGCAACAACATATCTCAGACATCAACCCCCCTCCCACCCTTAAAGCACATCAGAAGACAGGACAAATACATCTTAGCTAAACATAAACTAACTACACAGATATCATACACAAATATATAGTTTTTTGTTTTTTAAATATTTTTTTGAAGAACTAAGACATCATCCCCCCACCCAAAGGAAAAGGAAACTTATCCACAAATACTACAAGATAATAAATATACAACTATGCTAAAATCCAACACTACCTATCACTACAATACAACTACACTACCTAACAATTAAAAAACGAACCTATCACTAACTACTAAGTATAAATTACATTGGGGGAACGTAATGAAAAGGGGGATGGGTCTTCATTGGCCAGTTCAAAATGGGAGACCCAGGGCAGCCTTTAAGTCCTGCATGTGTGTGGTCTGCTCAGCCATCTCACGTTCTAAACGTGCCAACCTGACATTAATGTCCATTATAGCACGGTGGTCCCGCATGGTAAACGGGACTACCTGATCAGATCCTGCTGCTGCCAATGTAGCTTGTCCTTGGGTCTGTGAGGGGGCACCAGAATGTGTTCCGGAGACTGAGGTTGCAGCTTGTCTCAGTGTTCCTCCAGGGGGATGTGCAGATCCCTGCCCATGTTGGGACCCACGCCTGTCGCCAGAAGTGCCCGGTCTGGCCTGTGTCACACTCTGGCTGTGTCCTTGGCCTACATCGGGCACCGATTACCACCTACCAGCTGCTCTTTCAGCCTGATACCTCCTTGACATGTTGCGGTATCCCTTCACCACCTTTCGGATGTGTAGATACCGGTCCTTCCTGACCTTGAATGCATGGGCCTGCTCTGGCGACATGTTGTCTGTCAAAGAAGAGCAATGAGCAAATGTGAGTAATGAAGACTATGTAAATTCTCTCCATTGAACACAGAAACACTGGGTCAGTGGAACATGGGAGCCTACACTCTAACAAAAGATTGTGAAGTTTGAAAATAACATGTACAATGCAATGTAGAATCAATGATCAGTTACAACATGCTGGCAACACTGACATGACAGTGCATGGCATGTGACTGGGAGTGTCACAACCCGATGACCCTGTCAGGGTCATATGTACAAGCCACTATCGCCACCATAACATCACTTTCAGTGACATTAATGCGGAGAAAGGGGTCTGCACATTATGTACAAGGCAGCAATAAGACACGTAACGTGGCTTGACCGCTGCCTTGTACATCAGGCACCCTTTCACACTATGGTTAGTGTGAAAGGTGCGTCCAGTGGGTGTTGTGTGGGTCGTTCCAGCGCAACACCCATTGTATTTGACGCTGCCCGCTATGTACAAGGGTGGCCTACATATGAAGCAGCACCAGAAATAAGACCTTGAGAATCCAGGTCCAAAATAGTCAAAAGGAGGATAACCAATGCATTTCTCATCGTAGTTGATTCTTCAATATGTGCAGCCTTGTGCAGCACACATGCAATATGCAAAATGCCCTGTTTTGTATATGTTCATGAAGGTGTGACTTCCTGTACATGAACAACGGGGGATATGTACTAGGAAGTGGCGGAGCTTGTCGTTAGCCTCCTTGGCTCAACAACACTCTCCGCCACTTTTGAAACGCAAGGCTGCACCGTATTCTCAAGAATATGGTGCAGCCTTGACTTTCATCCTGCAATGATGCTAGGTTTAACTACTTTGTGCCAACGCAGGCACCCTTGCACCAGAGTGCAAGGGTGTCTGTGTGCATGTGACGATTGTTCATGGGTAGGAAGGTGTCCCTCCATGCACATGAACAATCCTGGAGAAGCCCTACTGTCACTTTCACTGGTGCTGCATCAAGCATCACACATGGCAAAACAACATTCGGTGTATGAACACTGACTTGTACATGAGGCGCAGCCCCTCTCGCCCCCACTACCTCACAATAGGTGACGTAGTGGGGGTGATCGGGACCAACGTGGTTTAATCCACATCTTTGACCCTGCTGAAATTACAAAACACAGGACTGTAGACCGCTAAATGTTACAAGACATTCCCAAACGTAACGCCCCCCTGTAGTCAGAATAGTCATTGAGCTTTAATGGGGAATGTGTTGTAAAGAATTGCGTTGTAAAGCCCAGCGTTGTAAAAGGTATTGCGTGTTAAAACAGGTGGATTAAAAGCATGCCTGGAAAATGCATGTGGGGTAACGTCACAGATTCTGCAAGAAGTGGCTTGTACATTAGACCTTGACTCAAATGAAGGGAATGAGTCCAAGGAGACAGCTTTACAACACCATTGCAGTGATAAAACATGCCAATTACATACATAGGCCCATCTTTGCTAGTTGGTGGGTGAACGTGCCACTGGAAGACGTGGCTTTAAGCTACTCCATGGAAATTTTTTAAAGCTGTTATGCAGCATACATACGATAGTACTGTGCAGACCTGTATCTGACACCCCACAGCCAGGAAAACACTACCTACTTTAGAAAGGTGGGAGGGTTTTAGACCACGACTTAGGATCTGCTGAAACCGGAAGTTACCGGAAGCGGTCTAATGGCTAATGCTCAACACGGGCAGCCATAAAAACAGGGCCGCAGCGCGGTGAGCACTAAGGATTGCCTGATTAAGTGAGACAGCTCACTCTTAGCGTTTTCACTCTGTTTTTACCTGTTCTTAAATTTCTTTTTAAATCTGCGCGCTGAATTGCTAATCTGGGATAAATGCTTCGAATGCTTTAAATGCTTTGAATTTGGAAGTGGACAATTCATCTATAATCATAATTGCCTACCTGCACGTTGCACTTTAGAAAGGTGGGAGGGTTTTAGACCACGACTTAGGATCTGCTGAAACCGGACGTTACCGGAAGCGGCAGCATCCGAAGTCAGTGGTCTAGTGGCTAATGCTCAACACAGGCAGCCATAAAAACGGGGCCGCAGCGCGGTGAGCACTAAGGATTGCCTGATTAAGTGAGACAGCTCACTCGTAGCGTTTTCACTCTGTTTTTACCTGTTCTTAAATTTCTTTTTAAATCTGCGCACTGAATTGCTAATCTGGGATAAATGCTTTGAATGCTTTAAATTTGAATTTGGAAGTGAACAATTCATCTATAATCATAATTGCCTACCTGCACGTTGCACTTTAGAAACGTGGGAGGGTTTTAGACCACAACTTAGGATCTGCTGAAACCGGAAGTTACCGGAAGCGGCAGCACCCGAAGTCAACGGTCTAGTGGCTAATGCTCAACACGGGCAGCCATAAAAATGGGTCCGCAGCGCGGCCGCACAGCGGGCACGCCACTGGCATGCCAAAGGGAAGCCCGTCTGTGCCCGACCGGGTCCAGGGGCCAGAACCACTGCATCTCCGTGCCCAGATCTACACAGTAGGCTCTGCTACTCAAAAGAGAAACTTATAGAACTAGCAGATTGTCTTCAAAGTAACAGAACACAGTGCACAAAAGCCTCTCCAGGAAACACGATGGGTCCCTTTTCATGTCTCTACTGCATATGGTGTAGCCATTTACCTATAAACTGGTCCCGGAGTACAATTGTTCAGATCGGCCCCCATCTGAAATGCATTTATTTCAATGCTAGATCAGTGCCTAAGCACTCCCTTGAAATATGGGACATGCTAGCTGAAACAAAGCCCGACCTAGCCTTTATCACGGAGACCTGGCTAGATGATAAAAACTCTCCAGACATCGCCATTGCTCTACCAATTGGCTACAAATTATTGAAACAGGACAGAACGGGCCAGAAGGGAGGTGGGATAGCCTTACTTTTTAAGGACTGCTTCACATGCCTCCTTGGAACAGTGGTTCAGTTGGGGAAGCACGAAATCCTAGCGTTCCAAATATTAAACGATGCACATATTATACTCGGGGGAGCAATTATTTATAACCCCCCCGGTTACAAACCAGATTTTAGTGCTCAACTTCTCACTCAACTGTTCCCCTCATGCCTAAAACACATGAACTACATATTAATAGGAGACTTCAATGTTCACTTTGAAGATGTTAACAACCCCGCGGCCAAACACCTAGACAATGACATGCAGATTCTGCAATTAAAACAGCGGATTAGGGAACCCACAGATATTGCTGGGCATACCCTGGATCTCGTGTTTTCCAATATAGAATCCACTAACATATTAGAAGTAAGGCCTCTATCGTGGACAGATCACTTCCTGATCTCCTTTACCATTAGCCTACCGGTTAAATTAAACCGCTCTCAAATAGCATCTGCAGCGGTAAAAAGAGCCTGGAGGCTAGTAACCCCTGACATATTTGAGCGCCATTTCTCCTTAAGTGACCCAAATGCCCTGATGCCACCGTTCATACAAATGAGCGCAGAAAACCTCCAAGCGAAAATCTCCAATACACTGGACCAATGTGCCCCTAGATTAGGGAACAAACCCCAAGGAAGAACAACATCCGAGAAATGGTACTCAACAGATCTTAAAATATTGAAGAGAAAGTGCAAAACTTTAGAGCACAGGTGGAGACTATCCAAACAAGACATAGACAGACAGTCATATAAGACGGAAATGAGAATCTACAATAATGCCATCAAAAACGCCAAAAAGTCTTATTTTTCAAAGCGTGTGAATGACAATAGCAACTCACCTAAAGAACTCTACAAAATAGTTAAAGAGCTATGCAATCCATCCAGCCTGTCTCCCCTCAGAGGGTTGTGAGGCAATTAGCAGATATTTTGCCAATAAAATCTCTGCCATTTACTCCTCGTTCAGAGATCAGCACTTACCAGATGACACAGATTGGGAAACCTTAGACCCTCACCCTGATGCCCAGTCCTACCTCAGTAACTTCGACCCCTTCACAGAGGAGCAGATTGAAAAAGCAATGGCCAAAGTTAAATCAGGGTCCCCATTAGACCCATGCCCTCATTTTATTTTTTCCCGGATAATACCAACTATATGCCCCTACATTACCCACATATTCAACCAATCCTTACATACTGCAGTATTTCCAGAGATCTGGAAAAAAGCCACGGTGGTTCCCCTATTACAAAAAGCGGGCACAGATGTTTAAAACCCGGCAAATTATTGACCAATATCTCAGCTCCCATACCTATCCAAATTTATGGAGAAGTTGGTAAACAAACAATTAACCAACTATCTTGAGACTAATGAGCTCCTGGACCCTACCCAAACCAGCTTTAGAGCCACTAATAGCACTGAAACCACCCTCCTGACAGTGCTAGACAACATCAGATCTGTTGAAAACCCTCCATGTAAAAGGTATACACTCTAAAGCCCTGCAGTGGCTTTGCTCCTTTTTAAGGAATAGAACACAGACCATACAACTGGGCACTTTTTCCTCAAACCCTAAACCCATTAAGTATGGTGTTCCACAGGGAGCTTTCCCTGAGCCCTACCCTTTTTAATGTTTACGTGTCCTCACTGGCTAAGATCAGCGAAAAATGGGGCATCAGTATCTGCTCTTATGCAGACGATACACAACTGATGATTGCTCTCGATGGGCACGAAGACACGAGGATCAGACTAACCAGCTGCCTTTCGGAAATGGCAGCCTGGATGTCCAACCACTGTCTGAAACTGAACGTAGAGAAGTCGGAGATTCTACTTTTTGGAGGAGCACATTTAGTCTGGAATGCAACCTGGTGGCCCTCAGCACTGGGTAATGCACCCGCCCCCAAACAGGTTGCAAAAAACCTGGGCATACTTGTCGATAGTGCACTCACCATGCAGGACCATGTACGTGCACTTCGTGGGAAAAGCTTTGCCCCAATATATACCCCAACGATTAATAATTTAAAATACCCCTTGGACAAACACCCGACAAAATATAGTACTAGACATAAAAAATAAGTAAGGACAACTACACAAGACTTCACAGGGACACTAGGGACAGTTCACAGGACACAACCACGCTCTCAAAACCAAATTCAGCAGCACACAACACCATAAACCTCCAACACTGTCCACAAGAATTGTGCTCGAAAGTGAAAGTGCACAGTACTCCTCCAAACAACAGGATGCATGCTGACATCACTTCCTGTGTTTGCGGCCCGTTTTTTGAGTTTGCGATTATTTTCTGCACGTAAAATGGATTTTGCGGTAATATTTTGTGTTTTCATATGGATTTAGCTATATTTTCCTATCGCGGTTATGAAAAAATTGTCACGTTAGCATTAATGCGGCAAAAATCTTGACGCTAACTGCAAGTTTTACCTCAGATGAACTGTATTTGCTGTAATTTCATCTCTGAGCCCAAAAAACACCCTAAATTTCATCTCTGACCACAAAACACACCCTAAATTTCATCTCTGACCCCAAAACATACCCTAAATTTAATCTCTGACCACAAAACACACCCTGCACACCCTAAATTTCATCTCTGACCCCCAAACACACCCTAAATTTCATCTCTGACCCCCCAAAAAACCCCTAAGATTCATCTCTGACCCCAAAAACACATACCCACCCACAAACATACAAATCAACAATAATAACCGCACATTGTTTTACTTTCACTTGTCAGATGTATGTACTCATGCAGAGTATGAACATGCACACAAGGTTTTTGTGTTGTGATGTTTTATTTGAAGAACTATGCTCATGTGCATTTTGCACAGTCTAAACAAAGAAAGGGTTGTCATATTTTTACGTGGTCATGTGAAAAAATTGTGGATGATTCTGTCCCTTCGTGCTGTTCCTGCCGCCATGGCTGGGGGGTGTGCAGCATCAGCCTCTTCTTCTTCGTCATCCTCAGGATTATCCGGTTGATCCAGAACTTCTATCCATGGTGCATTGGTGCGGACACATATGTTGTGCAGCACACAACATGCCACAATGATCTTGCAGACTATTTCAGGGCTGTACAGCGGTCTGTCGCCTGAGATGTCGAGGCACCTGAACCGTGACTTGAGTACACCAAATGTTCTCTCCACAATGGACCTGGTGCGTCCAAGTGCGACATTGTAATGTCTCTGTGCCTGGGTGTTTGTCGCTCTGAGGGGTGTCATCAGCCATGGAGATCGTGCATATCCTTGATCACCTGTAACATGAAATGGAGAGATGTGTCCATTAGTATATGTGCATGCTGTGTTCCTATTTTTGTGTGTGTGATTTGTGCTACTTAGGTAAATTAGCTTTGCCATGTGTAGCTTCAGACAATTGTCCAGCATCAATGCAAATTACATTGCCTCCCAGCTGCTCGTCCATCCCCCCTACCCTATGTAATGGCGGCGGCTGCACATTAGCACCACTAGTGCAACGAAGGCACACAAAAAGCAAGCACGTCTACGTCCGTCCGTGACCCAGACACAACTGACGCCAGGGACCCTGGATCTCATTACGTCTACCTCTACGACTCATCCGCCATTGTCGCACTCAATCCCAGAAGGAAGTACAACTGACAACAGGCCACAATGAACACCACCCACGGCTAGTTATTCTGCCTCCACTGCCGCATGACCTTCACCACCGCCAAGGCCGCCGATGCACTAAGATGCATCCTCATCAACATGCACTCCCTGCACAGACACACCGTGGACATCTGCTACCTCCGGGACACACTATCACCCAACATCGCCTTATTTTTGGACAGCTGGACCACCAACTCCTCTGCCCCTGACATCGCCCTCACAATCCCAGATGGAGACAAGATCCGGAGGGAGGACTGCCCCCAACACCCGGCAGGAGTCCTCACCCTCGTGCATGAAAAAGTCCCTCTGCCTCTCCACCTCCAGCAACACATTTGCCACCACGGAGGAAATGCACTTCCAGGTCCAGCCCAGCCCCGACTCCACACTCTGCGGCACACTTGCCTACAGACCCCCCAGACACATGGACTGCTTTGCCAACACCATCAATGACCTCTTTGCACCCCACGCCATCACCTCCATGGACTACCTACTCATCGTAGACCTGGACTTCCACCTCAACAATCCCCAAAGACACCAACTCCACTACCCTCTGGATGAAGAGGTCGCCAACATGTGAATGACACAACTCTTACCCACACCGACCCACAAGGCAGGAGACACCCTCGACCCCTTCTTTGCAGGAGGAAACAGCGTACTCTTCAGCCACACCACACAGCACCCATGGACCAACCATCACTGCATACACTTCCTTGGCAACATAACCAAGCCGGACACACCCGCACATCGCGCAACACAAAGGTACTGGAGCTGAGTCACCGATGAGCAGATGTAATCAACCCTCAACTGCAACTCCCCCAACACTGCAGCAGACGCCAAACGCGCTTCCAGGGAATCCCACACATGGATCTCCAAATGCGCAGACAAACTCACCCCGCCACACAACTCCGACAGACAGCGCAGCAGCAAATCCGCATATTTCAACACCAAACTCAAATATTCCAGACACACCTGCAGAACCCTGGAGAAAAACAGGAGAAACTGTAAGGCATACATTAACTTCTAGACATACAAGAACACCATGTCCAAATACCACCAACGCATCGGTAGCACTGATAGGAGCTTCCGTCACGACATAATAGTTGCATACGCCACCAACTCCAAAGATCATATTCAACGTCATCCATGAATTCACCAAGACCACCAGATAAGCCACGGACAACACCATCCTGGACAAGTCTCTGGATTTCTAAGCAACCACAGCACCGAGACCGCCCTACTCGCTGCCACAGACAACATCCACACCATCCTCGGCCAAGGCCATAACGCAGCCCTGATTCTACTTGACCTGTCAGCAGCATTCCACACCGTCTCCAACCAACCACACACTAGCGGGCAGACTACATGACGCAGGCATACAAGGAACCACCCTTGACTGTATCCGATCATTCATCACCGGCAGAAGCCAAGGGACCAGACTGCCACCCTTCTTCTCTAACATGCGGAGTGCCCCAGGGATCATTGCTCAGCCCAACACTCTTCAACATCCACATGGCCCCCCTCGCCACCATCGTCCAACAGCACAAACTCAGCATAGTATCGTACGCCAAGGACACTCAGCTCATCATCTCCATCACCAAAGAGCCCACCACCACCAGACTCAACTTCCAGGAAGAAATGCAGGTAGTTGTAGACTGGATGAGCAACATCTGCATGAGACTCAACGCAGAGAGAACATGAGTTGTCATCCTTGGAAAAACCCCAGCGGCATGTAACAGCGCCTGGTGACACACCACCCTCAGCAATCCCACAACACACACGGACCAGGCCAGAGACCTGGACATCGTTCTCAAATCCCCCCTCTCCATGTACCAACAGATCACCGCCGTCACATCCAGCTACTTCGAATATACCTCATTATCATGCAGTCTTTTTCCCCACAGGGAATTACAACACTGTCGTTACAACGACCGCGTTGTAATTCCGCATACCATTACCCCGCAAGTCGTAACAACGACTTGCGGAGGGGGGGCGCTGGATGTGGAATAGTATAATTTACTATTCCAACTAAAGTCTGTGTGGACAGTAGGGAAGGTGTTGGATTTTAAATCCAACACCTTCTCCTCCCTCCGCAAGTCATTGTTCCGACTTGCAGAGTAATGGTATGCGGAATTACAACGCGGTCGTTGTAACGACCGCGTTGTAATTCCCTGCGGGGAAAAGGTTTTGTGGTAAACGTTGTTTACCAGCTACTTCAACACCCTCCGCATCCTCTGTAAGAGTTTCAAATAGATCCCCCCTCCCAAATCCAAGAATACAGTCACCAACGCACTAATTTACATCAGACTGGGATGCAGACGCGCCCTCTGTTAGTCTGTGCGCCGCAAGCTCATGACTATGCAGGACACCACCAACACCATACTTGGGCTTGTGTTCACACTTTCCTCATAGGTCCTGACCCACCATCACACCTACTTGGTTCCAACCTCTCCCAGCATTTGCAGCTGTGTGACGGAGGGGCAGGACTTTGGATGGAAGTTTGTCTACAAGGCTACCCCCAAGGACCGCAGTCCCTTAGGTTCTTGTGTATGGTGGGTGGACATATTTCAAGGCATGTTGTTTGACAGTTGCTACATGTGCATTCTCATATTTTTGTGCTATATGATTGTGGTGTGGACTTGTGTGTGGTGTGTTCAGTTTGTACTTTCCAACAAGCAGGCCATTCCCATATGTGCCATTCTCAAACCGCTGGTTGATGATGGACTGCCGGAAGATGTAGGAGTCATGCACACTCCCTGGAAACTTGGCTACAACATTGGTGAACAAGCCCCGGTGGTTCACGATTGCCTGCACGTTCATGGAGTGTGTGTGCTTCCTGTTCCGGTAAATGTGTGCAGTGTCCGCAGGAGGCACAAGTAGGACCTGGGTGCAGTCAATTGCCCCCAACACATGGGGAAAGCCAGCAATGGCATAGAAAATCTTGTTTGGTGTCAAGCTGTTCTTGAGCAGTGTTGGGGAAGCGTAGGTGCTGTGGTGTCAGGCTGATGATGAAAGAACACGAGAGCACCACTTCTGATCCTCAATCAAGCTGCACAGCTACGTCCATCACGAATGAATCCAATAAATCGAATTTATATTTAAATCTTTGTTTATTCCACATTTTAATGCATCGCTTTTACCTTTTTTCTTTTGACTTCATCAATTCATTTAACTCATTCTCAAACTTGTTCATGATTATAATGAAAACACAGGAGAATTAAACGTTTCCACGTGTCACGATTTTATTTAAAATCACCCAATGCATTTCGGGATATTACCTTCATCAGGGGTATCTAGGATACAAAAACATTGAAAAACATTAAAGAAACAACCCTCAGCTAGATTATGACTCTTCTAATGCAAAAGACAAGCTATCAACGTCCATTCAACTTTGAATCAACTTAACTGTGAAACGATGCATCATCGTGCCTCAACTGCTGATCGTTTTAATTAACGTCAACTTCAACAACCCCATATTCAACACCCCAACTGTCCAACATATCGCATGTCCCAAATTATCCGAGACCAATAAATCTAAGGTGCTCATAGCCCCATATTCACCCCTGAAACCATTGTTCTACCACTGTTACGATAATATACATCAGCGCGCTTACCGTGACGTGTTCATCTGCTTATTTTGTAAGAGAAAGCATTACTCGATTTCAACTGGTTTCTGCAGCGCTCCTCCATTACACACATTTCCCGCAATGTGCCCCCTGCACATCATTCCGTTATCGAAAATGGCTGCATCAATAGTTACAAGCCTTCTCTGCCATTTATCACCCTCCCAATTCCCCCCAGGTGATTTGTCACGTGCCCTTGTGCGCAGACTAAACTGAGCACCAGACTTCAAATATTACGCGCTGCACTCTCAATCTTGTTGTTTTAACCATAAGAACTCCATTTCCCAGAATACCTTATTAATTAAATCACAACATCTTTGATTCCCTTAAAAAAAATAACTACGCTTTACAGGTGCTATCTGTCTGTCCGTTTGTACACCATTCAACTCAATCCAATTATTCATATCAGTTCCACTTGTTCAAACAATCTTTATTCCTGAGGGTGCAATCTCGCCGTTTGCGGACGGAAACACTCAATGTTTTTGTATCCTAGATACCCCTGATGAAGGGAATATCCCGAAATGCATTGGGTGATTTTAAATAAAATCGTGACACGTGGAAACGTTTAATTCTCCTGTGTTTTCATTATAATCATGAACAAGTTTGAGAATGAGTCAAATAAATTGATGAAGTCAAAAGAAAAAAGGTTAAAAGCGATGGATTAAAATGTGGAATAAACAAAGATTTAAATATAAATTCGATTTATTGGATTCATTCGTGATGGACGTGGCTGTGCAGCTTGATTGAGGATCAGAAGTGGTGCTCTCGTGTTCTTTCTACATTGCAGCGCAATCGGGCGGAGCGCGAAGCAAGCGAGCACGCCTTTAGAGTTTTGAAGCAATTGAGTACAGTAAAATTGGAGTACAATAAACATGGAGTACACTGGTGTGCATCTCACCACTATTGAATGTACATTGTCAGGCTGATGATGGCATTCAAGACATTTGGGAGGAACCTTGAAAAGGATGACTGGGAGACTCCCCCAACTCTGGCAGTGGTTGGTTGGAAGGTCCCTGAGGCCAACATGTGCAGCACTGCTAGGAGCTTTGTCTGCGGAGGGATGTTGTTGCAACGCTGTGTTGGTGCCTGCAGCCTGGGTGCTATCTGGGTCAATATGCGGAGGATGGAGGACCTTTTCAGCCTGTAGTGGGCTATCACATGCTCTGGTGTTAGGTCTATCAGTGTGATGCGTTGACGATAGACCTGCTGTCTTCTTTGGCACTGCCTCCGTGGTGGTCCTGGGGGCGGGGGCGGTGGTTGTTGTGGTCTTCTTGGTGCTCCAAGTTGCATGAGCAGTACCTCCATGGCATCAAATGTGGTTCTGGGCTACTCCCCCTTATATCCTGTTTTGTTATCTCCATTTTTAAGACCACCTTTTTCTGGTCTTAGAATCCAGCCGCTAACGGACCTTAGCGGCTGTTTTTTTAACGTTTCGCCGGCGATCATTGTACATATCGCGAAGTGGGGTTAGCGGCAGTTTTTATACGGGAACGCCTACCTTGAATCTCATTTTCGTTAGCTATCGCTAACAGAAGTGGTGAACAGAAAAATGGACGATATCGCCAGAATGCTGTGGCTAAACGCGGTTAGCAGCAACTTGTACATACGGCGATAAAGAAAAAAGCAGCCGTAGCGTCAGAAAACTGACGCTATGGCGGCGTTAACTCCTTGTACATATGCCCCTAAGTTGCTTAACACTGCCTTGTAAATAAGGCGAAGCCCATATCGCCACCACAAAGTCGTGAAAAGGGACGTTGTGGTGGAGATAGGGGCTTTTTAAATATGCCCCTTAGTATCCAATTCTGATACTTTAATATTGAGTTCCAGTCTGATCCAGATGGTAAGGTCTCCGTTAGCTCTGCCACAATGTGATGGGATATCAGAACTAGAATAACAGGCATAACCATCAAGACAAAGAGAAATTGTATCCCTAGTTTCTTGAAGGGCGATTACAACATAACTATCAATTAGAGTTGTCTATTCCGGATAATCGATTTAAGCCCAGTTATGTTTCCAACTCAGCAAGGAAAAGTATCGATGAAACATAGATTCGCTTCGATTCTCATGACGACTCGAAATAGCACAAGTGTTACTATCTGTACAAAAGAACTCCTTGTCCATATTGAGTACTGGAAATCAATGAACATCAGGGTATCTCGCCTGGGCATCATAGCGATTTGACACCGGTATGGGGCCCTGCACAGCTAAACAATTTTGGGATCTTTGAGGGACCGAGGCAGACAGCGGCTGTCATGAGGTAATAAAGAAACTACAGGAGAACTCTGCAAATAACTTGCATTGGGGACTGGACTGAACCTGTAAAAAGTCCTTCAGAGATCCGCGACAGCGCAACAGGTTTCTAAAGGGTCCTGATCCACAAAGTCGGTCAGAACCTCTGCCGGATATCTCTACAGGGGCATATGCTGCAAAACGCTAGCCATTGCTTGGAGAGGGAATCCCCCTCCACATATAGGGCACCTTAGCGCGTGCAACACATTTTAAACCACACACTACAAGTGTAGAACGCACACATACCTTTCGGTCCTGAGGAAAGCCAGTTTTAAAGAAAGGCCTGGCTGAAACATGTAGACCACACACTGGATGTAGGAGTTCTTAACACTCACTCCACCCACATCCATAGCCTTGTTTTTAACGCTAACAGAGGCCCAGACATTAAAAGGTAACCCCCGTGGGTACTGGGACCATTGTATAGCTTTTAACTATTTCACATTCACGTCACCAACAGTGCACACTCAGTAAAATACCAGCTCCGCTGTAACACAGGCGTTGTAGCACACCCGGGACACATTCGGTGTCACTGGGTGGGCCCGATGATGAAGCATGCCACCAACTAGGTTGGTGGGTGAGGGCTCTACAAAGAAACTGAACAGTTTCCCCTTTCTCCATACAGTCCTGTATCAGTCACTAAATAGGTCTAGTCCTTTTTGATTACATATAATAAACCTGGGGATATGGACTAGCTACCTAGTCCTCTCTCTCTCCTTGATAACTGAATCCTGTAAAAAGGCTGACATGTTCTTTTTGGTAGGTCAAAATAGCCTAAAGTGACTAAAACTATACTATCCTGTTTCGGGTCCCAACAGGCAGAATCCTGCAATATACATTGTGCCAAGTGCGGGAGCCTAAATTTTACAATCACCTTGTATGTCTTTAGGAGAGGCACCTATCCATCCTACCTTTCATGTCATTAGTATGCCCCCAGCGGAAGAGAAAGCAAAATCTGTGTTGCTCACAAACCAATTCAGTACCTTATTGAATAGCTCTATATTGCCACAGATGGGCATGCTGCAGGTGGAGGATTAATGATGTCACTTTTGGGGTTTGAGACCACTGTCCTGTCGATGGCCCGTGCCGATTAAGCTTAGGTGAGGGATGATATCCTCTCAAACCAGTGATGCCCGAGTTCGAAGGGGGCAAATGGAGCCCACAGCCACAATTTTGACCCCATCCCAGAGTGGACAAGTTAGCGCTGGGAGGAGAGTGAGGTCCGATGGATGGCCCGACTGTATAGATTGAAACGGGTCACCGCTTTCACTACTCAGGACTTGCAAAGAGGGAACTAAATTGGTTAGGTTTAGGTTAAAATGTTACGTTTATTTGGACGTTTGTCCTTCACACAAATACAAATCATCATCATAATTCCGATCAACCACAGTAAAATAACCCTATAACCTTTTTTTTAGATCCATAATCGTTCAGAAGACGTAAAACATTCTGAAGCCCCAAAGTCAACAGCACAGCATAAAATATAAATGAAAATCACAGTTCATAACAGTCCATTTCTCAAAGACGGTAAAAAACGCCCAAAACCCAGTTACATCAAGAAAGCGCATACTCGTAAGAACATCAATTGCAAGAGGGTAAGGCAGTGCAACATATTTTAAAAATAAAGGTCTTAAAAATTTCCGTTGCTTGGATAAAAAAAGGGGCCAATCAATTGACAGATGAGTAATAGCACATTTCTTTTGTTAAGTGCTTATGCAGTATCCCTTGTTTCCCTTTATTTTTTCAACTAGAAATGAAATGGCCATAAGGGTATTAAGGCCTATTCTAATTTAAAAAAAGTTTCCATACGAAGTAAGGGATCTGACAAGTGATGAATGCAAGGATACATGTTCGGGCTGCCCAGGGAAGACACGATCATTTGGGCTGAGGATCTCTGAAATAAGTACTCCTTATGTTTCTAGTGAGACAAAATCCAAACCACTTCCTGCAATAACTTTGTACGTGGAAAAAGCTGGCATAAACCTCTGCAGATAACATATGATCTTTAAAATTGAGTACTTTCCTCTTGAGAGTCCGAGCGCATTTAAAGTCACTCTGTTGGGGTTCAATCAACATACCTTGGCTACTCTTTCAGCACTGTCCAATCGAGTGAGGTAAATAAAAAAACATTATTGTTATACATGCCCAAGAGGTCAGCTTTATTTCACATCTAATACTCTGTATCATAGACCCCTTTGGGGGATTTAAAACTCATTTTATACATGCATTTTCTAACTGATCTAAAATATCCCCATTATCTATACACAATATTTCAGACCTATATAAAGCTAATGGAGAAATCTTGTGCAAAAATGCCTTTAAAAGTGGTGAAAATGACAGACCCCCATACATATTAAATTTACTAGGGAGCCCGCCTAGAACAATGCTCTCGATCTAATGTCCTGCAAATGTTTGTTCCATTTCAGCTTAGCATTAAAGGACAAACCCAGAAATGTATAGGATGTAACTACTTCTATTTTCATGTTATTAATATACCTATAAAATGTGGGACTTTTTCCCCAAAAAAGTTAAACCATCATATCCAAGTTAATTCTCAGATGGTTTAATGCACAATATTCTGTTAGTACATCCAGTTTTTTCTGGAGACCTCTCATAGTATAGTCCAAAATAACAAGGTCATCCGCATACATCAAGAAGGGGATATGGGCTGCACCCACTTTTGGGGGAAAAGAACTAGTTTCACTCAGGCATATGGGGAGATCAGCTACATAAAGACTGAAAACGATTGGGGCTAACACACAGCCTTGGCAAAGGCTGATGTTGATTTTTACTTTTTTTCGTTAATCTACCCAACTCATTCATCCCCACCTGTGTCCAATTTGTAGTATGCAATGCCTGAATCAGTTACAACAAATCCTTCTGGCCTTCCAAGAACAGAGTTTATTCCAAAATGTTCCCCTGTCTACTGTATCCAAAGCCGTGCGGAAGTCAACAAAACAACCGCACAATCTCTGGTTTATTTCTATAGATTTTTAAATTAAGGGCCATAAGGTGAAACAATGCCCTGAAGAAAAACCATTTTCTTCTAAAGGTAGGAGTTTATTTTCTAATAATCCAAAAAAGTTAGGCGAGTGACCCTTCAAAAACAAAGGGAACTGGGTTGAGACAAGTAATAAAACACTATTCCCTTTGATATCTATGATTCAAGAATTTACCCTAATGCATACACACCTACTCACATAGTGCAGTAAGGCCCAATCGCCATGAATAAAGAAGTTATAATAAAGAAAATTGCCTTGCCAGTAATATAAAAATATCTCCTTTTTTATTAAAAAATTAACTTTACAAAATTAACATTCCATGATACACAGTGTTAAAAACATGACATGAGCTTCTTAAAAACGATTTTCATATATGCTTCATTCAGAATTGATAGGGGACTCAATTAAATTTCCTATCCCTCTATGGTACAATGATAAAAACGATGTGTCACAATTCAGAACATTACATTTTTCTTATTGGCATATCATATAACCATCCCCAAAAAAACAATAGTAAATAAACAATAATATAATTACAGTACTCAAATAGAAAAAAGTGTCGACGAGGCGTTTCGGTGGGATAATGCTGGTTTACACCACCTTCTTCAGGGCAGACTAAAAACAAAATTGTGGAATCTGGAATGATACATAAAACAAAAGAACAATATACATATAAGTGTTCTATTTCAAGAAGTATTTTAACATACTGACAAGGCCAACTTTTTCCTTAAAAAATGGCAATCAATTACTGGAAAAGGCATTCATTCCAAAGGAATAAGGACCACAGTGCTTTAAATGCTGCACCTTAAGGAAATAATGGCGCCCCTCTCATCCCTTCAATTATACATCACATACACACTCTAAATGATCCTGGTATGATTGTCACAAACCTCAAATATCTTTTGGGGATCATATATGATCAAAGGTCCAACTTCATCCTGATCTGGTGAAGAGGTGATGGCTGGTATCTAAAATATTCCACCAATTATCTACAAGGTTAAACTCGCAGTTAGTATAGTATATATATAATCTTGAACATAATATCACTAGTTTTTGATGTCCTATTTACTAGTACTTTATTGTCTTCATTTAAAACAAGGACCCACCTTAAAATGTAGGTCTGATCTTCCTATAGAGGTTTATCAATTCCTCTGCATAGAGTTTCACATTCAATAATTTTCAATTATATTCATCTGTTTCTCTCCTGGCCGGTTATTCCCCTGGCAAGAAATGTAAGAATAACTTTTTTAACACATACATCTTGATGATTAATATTGTTTTTTCTTAGAGCAGGAAGCTAATAAATGCTCACCTTTTTAGTTTTTCTTTAAGTAGGTATATTCAAGTTAAAACTTTCGGTTGAGGTAAATTCTTATTGTTCCCCTCGTATCCACCTTATTTCTTCTTTAAAATTCTATGTAACCAAGAAACAAAAATAGGTGGCCATGTCATTAATATAGCTCATTCAGATTTAATTCATTTTATATTGACAAACATTATTTAGTTATCTTGTTCCCGTCAGTCTTATATTCCATGCTATCCCATTTGTATTCCTTTAAACCACTGAAACAGAGTTACTGGTTTTAACTGAATGTAAATGCGGGCATGCCCCACAAAACACTCAGAATATAAATGCTAATAGTCTCTTTTTTCTATTATAATGAGACTCAAAGCTTATCCTTAACCTGCGTGGCCTCACCAGTTAAAAGTGCTTACCTTTTAAAATAAAGGGTCCCGTCTCAGGCGATCAGGAAGAATAACGGCAACTGAGCGGGTCTGCAAGAAGCCAGTATTTATCCCCAGTATTTTCCGCCTTGCTTGTACGTGCATCATACGTCATTCCGTATTCCTAGTACGTGCGTTATACATCATTCCCGTGTCCCGGGCGCACACGGGACACGTCATTTTCCGGAACATATACCTCAAATAAGCGGTGAACTAAGGCGGCCATCTTATAATGGTGTCAATAGTTCATCATTGGGGCGAAATCACTATTTATTAATAAAACTATTGGTAATACACAATTAACTAACATGTGAAATCCCTTATCCAAATGAGATCATAATTAAAATTTATACAGATCAAATCCGAGCATTAGTATTTAAGTCCCTCTCGATTTAGTTATAAAGCATTTAGGGTCCTATAAAGTGTATTAATACTGCTCGTGATACCTAATATTTTTAACTATTAATATTCATGAAGCCTAATGTTTTTACCTATTAACGTATATATAGCAGCCCTCTTTTGCGGAACAAGAACCAGCGGTTATACAATCATTCCACTCATCAGTACCCAATGCGAATTTAGATTATCCATTAATAAAAAGAAAATCGCTATCACAGCCGTAATTGGAGAACTGATTAATGGTATGAATTTATGATCATAAATCTAGTTCAGGGTTTATTTTATTGTATACATCAAAATACCACAGTTTTCTCATTTGCTAAATCCAAACTAACAGGGTTTCATCAATCTCACAGGTCTCAACTTTATCTATGGATTCTCTCCCACTCCTCCCTATTGTTGAGTCCATAAATATAAGTTTTGAACTTACATAAAAAAAACTGTTCCCTCACTTTCCGTTTTTTATCCAGATCACCCCCTCTCATAGTGCCAGTTATCTTTTCCAATATACACAATTTCAGTTCCTCTATAGTGTGATTACAGGTGGTCCAGTGTTCAGTAAGTGGGGCATTTAATTTCTTTGTTCTTAATGCCGATCTATGTTCGTTAAGACGAACACGGATCTCTCTGGACGTCTCACCTATATACCCTTTTCCGCATGGGCATAAAATTAAGTAAATGACATTCTTTGTTCTGCAATTGAACATAGTGTTAAATTGATGTTTGACACCATCCAGGTAAATTTCTTTTCCTTGGATCACTGAATCACAGTTGCTGCATGTACTACAAGGAAATTACCCACCACTTTTTGTTAGTATCTATACTCCTTTGGTGGAACATTACAGGTTCCCTATAAGTATGTACCAGCTTATTCCTGATGGTTGTATTCCTCCGATAGGAAAACAAGGGTTTTTCAAAGGGTTCCCCATTCCTTTCTTGCAATAAGGACCAATTTCTGTTAATTATATTTTTAATCTTATTGCTAATACAGGAATAATTAGTAACAAATACCGTTTTATCAGTTTTCATTTCTCTCACTTTATTGTTCTCAAAAAGGAGTTCCCTATTAAAATATTTGGCCCTTTTGTATGCCTGTTTTATAATCGCCTTCGGGTAGCCCCTGTCCTTCAATTTATTCTTCAAATTATTGGCATGAATCTCAAAATCCTCCCTATTTGTACAATTTCTTCGAATCCGAAGAAACTGTCCAAAGGGGATATTATCCTTTTGGCATCTCGGATGATCACTGTCATAATGTAGAGTCGTGTTTCTATCAGTAGCTTTAGTGTATAAATCAACCATAAGCTGGTTGTCCCGGACTTTAATCTTGATCTCTAAAAAATCGCAATATTCTTGACTCATGGTTGATGTGAACTTCAAATTTGAGTCTCCACTATTCAGCCATAGGATAAAATTATCCAAATCCATTCTTTCTCCTTCCCAAATGAAAAACACATCATCTATAAAACGAGACCAGTGGGTCACGTTTTCATAGAAGGGTGCAGCCTCATTGAAGATATGTTTGTCTTCAAAGGCTCCTACATACAAACAGGCCAGGCTGGGGGCGCAAGTCGCTCCCATGCTGGTCCCCTTGATTTGACAAAAGTAATTGCCATCAAACAAGAAAATATTGTTCTTCAAGATCAATTCAGCAAATTCAATGATGAGAGAGGCCCTTTCTGATAAATCACCATTAGCATCTTTTAATATATCTCTGACTGTATTCACAGTTGCTGTTTGTGGGATGTTCGTATATAATGCTTCGATGTCTAACGACACTAACCATTGATTTTGTGAATTAAAACTCAATCCCTCTACCTTTCTAATCATGTCAGTGTTGTCTTTGATGTAAGATCTCTGTTGTGCCACTAGAGGTCGAAGACATTTATCTATATATTTACTCAAAGGTTCTGTAAGAGAATTTATACTAGATATTATAGGCCGCATGGGTGGATTGATCAGGCTTTTATGGACTTTTGGCAGTCCATACATGGCTGGCAAAACAGGATGTAAATTTAATAAAAATTCATATTCCTCTAGGCATATTATATTATCCTCTTTCGCCAGATCTAAACATTGTTTGACTTTTATTTGTAACCTCTTCCACTCATCTTGATTGGATTCTCTGTAATGCTCTGACAACAAAGTCATCATTCTTTCATTATAATCATTTGTGTCCATAAGGACGATACTACCACCTTTATCGCCCAGTTTTATTGTAAGACTATCACTAGTTTCTAAATTTTTTAATGCATTTCGCAAATCATGAGAAGTTATTATTATGATACTTAATATTCTTACTGAGTAAGTCCTCCAAGTCCTTTTCAACCACTCTTTCAAAGGTCTCAACTCCTTTTTCTACCATTTGGCGTGATGGTGTCCACGTGGACAGAGGTTTTAAGCCTGAGCTATTTTCCTTATCTCTTGGTTCTTTATTTTGGAAAAAAAAATTTAATCTAATCTTTCTAAAAAGATTCTTTATATCTTTCTGAATTTCATAGACATTGGGTGGAGCAACAGGAGCAAAACCCAGTCCTCTTTCAAGCAGAATTGTTTCTTCTTTATTTAATATCGGCTGGAAAGATTGATTATGGGAGCTTTATTAGAAGTTATTGGTCCCACACTTTCTCACTCCTGGTTTTCATATATTGGTTCCTGTATGGTGGTGCTTGTCGTTGGAAATTCCCTCGACCTCTTCCCCTCGGGCCTTGATTTTGTCTTCGTTGTTGTCCTAAAAAACGACACGGAAATGATGTATAACGCACGTGCTAGGAATACGGAATGACGTATGATGCACGTACAAGCAAGGCGGCAAATACTGGGGATAAATACCGGCTTCTTGCAGACCCGCTCAATTGCCATTATTCTTCCTGATCGCCTGAGACGAGACCCTTTATTTTAAAAGGTGAGCACTATTAACTGGTGAGGCCACGCAGGTTAAGGATAAGCTTTGAGTCTCATCATAATAGAAAAAAGAGACTATTAGCATTTATATTCTGAGTGTTTTGTGGGGCATGCCCGCATTTACATTCAGTTAAAACCAGTAACTATGTTTCAGTGGTTTAAAGGAATACAAATGGGATAGCATGGAATATAAGACTGACGGGAACAAGATAACTAAATAATGTTTGTCAATATAAAATGAATTAAATCTGGACGAGCTATATTAATGAGATGGCCACCCATTTTTGTTTCTTGGTTACATAGAATTTTAAAGAAGAAATAAGGTGGATACGAGGGGAACAATAAGAATTTACCTCAACCGAAAGTTTTAACTTGAATATACCTACTTAAAGAAAAATTAAAAAGGTGAGCATTTATTAGCTTCCTGCTCTAAGAAAAAACAATATTAATCATCAAGATTTATGTGTTAATAAAGTTATTCTTAAATTTCTTGCCAGGGGAATAACCGGCCAGGAGAGAAACGGATGAATATAATTGAAAATTATTGAACGTGAAACTCTATGCAGAGGAATTGATAAACCTCTATAGGAAGATCAGACCTACATTTTAAGGTGGGTCCTTGTTTTAAATGAAGAAAATAAAGAACTAGTAAATAGGACATCAAAAACTAGTGATATTATGTTCAAGATTATATATATACTATACTAACTGCGAGTTTAACCTTGTAGATAATTGGTGGTATATTTTAGATACCAGCCATCACCTCTTCACCAGATCAGGATGTAGTTGGACCTTTGATCATATATGATCCCCAAAAGATATTTGAGGTATGGACAATCATACCAGGATCCTTTAGAGTGTGTATGTGATGTATAATTGAAGGGATGAGAGGGGCGCCATTATTTCCTTAAGGTGCAGCATTTAAAGCACTGTGGTCCTTATTCCTTAGGAATGAATGCCTTTTCCAGTAATTGATTGCCATTTTTTAAGGAAAAAGTTGGCCTTGTCAGTTTGTTAAAATACTTCTTGAAATAGAACACTTATATGTATATTGTTCTTTTGTTTTATGTATCATTCCAGATTCCACAATTTTGTTTTTAGTCTGTCCTGAAAAAGGTGGTGTAAACCAGCATTATCCCACCGAAACGCTGCGTCGACACTTTTTTCTATTTGAGTACTGTAATTATATTATTGTTTATTTACTATTGTTTTTTTTTTTGGATGGTTATATGATATGCCAATAAGAAAAATGTAATGTTCTGAATTGTGACACATCGTTTTTATCATTGTACCATAGAGGGATAGGAAATTTGATTGAGTCCCCTATCAATTCTGAATGAAGCATATATGAAAATCGTTTTTAAGAAGATCATGTCATGTTTTTAACACTGTGTATTATGGAATGTTAATTTTGTAAAATTAATTTTTAATAAAAAAGGAGATATTTTTATATTACTGGCAAGGCAATTTTCTTTATTATAACTTCTTTATTTATGGCGATTGGGCCTTACTGCACTATGTGAGTAGGGGTGTATGCATTAGGGTAAATTCTTGAATCATAGATATCAAAGGGAAGTGTTTTATTACTTGTTTATTTTCTAATACCCATCCCTCTAACCTAATGAGCACAATTTTGAAAATATTTTTGCTGTCACATCCAGAAGGCTAATTAGCCAACAATTTGCTGTATTTCTACTATGACCTTTCTTTAATAAGGGCTTTATTATAGAGTCCTCCAAGACTCTGGGATATTTCCTGTTTAAACTATCCATTGATAAATATGCAACAAGTTCTCTGCCCACCAGTCAATATGTGATTTTAGAATCAATCGTTTTTATTATGTGGGAAATCGAGAGCATGTACACAGCTTACTGCCTACATCACGTGGCCGGCAGAGCGATATAAGAGCGCCAGTACACAGCGTTGAGGCCTACATCCCGAGGGCCGGCCCCCACAAAACAGTTGTGACTAGCATCTGAGTCGACTCTCCTGGTAAAGTCATCCAGTTTTATTACAATAAAGCAAACAAAAACCCCCAATAACAACCCTCCCTCCCTACCCTCCTCCCACCTCCCCCCCATCTCCGCATCAGATCTAACAGCGCTATACAGACCTCTCCGCCAGCGCCCACTTAGTATAGTAGCATTGCTCCTTTCAGCTGTCCCTGGTCGGAATCAACGGTTCCAACGGCAGTAGCCTGAGAATCTGTAAATACTTAGGACATGTCACCTCTCTCATATCTTTTGTGAGGATTTGCAAGTAAGGGGCCCACAATTCCGCAAACTCTTTACCCTTCCCCTCCACACTTAGCGAAAGGCGCTCCATTGCTAAAAGCTGCCAGAGACGGTGAATCCAATCAATCAGTTCAGGCACCGAAGATGACCCCCAATGCACTAGGAGAACCTGTCGCGCCGCCAGGAGCGCCATTGTGATCTGCCTGCCCCTCAGTGATTTCAGTGGAAAAGCTTTAGGATGGGAAAGGCCCAGCAGTGTGTATTCAGGGGCGCGTCAATGTCGTCAATGACCGCATTCCAATAGCGCACCAACTTCGGACACCGCCAGAGCAAGTGAACTAGAGTCCCGGTGGAGCCACACCCCCGCCAGCAGAGGTCGGATTTGTATTTATCCCAGCAATGCACACGGGCCGGAGTATAGTACCAATATGTAACCACCTTATAGGCGGATTCAGCACCTGCTGTGTTGTGTGCATGTGATGCGCCCTATATAGGATATGCTCCCACTCTTTAGGTGTTAAGGGCCTCCCTATCTCAGTTTCCCAGCGTACCTGCGCTTTCGTACGTTGACCCGTTGGACGCGCCATAATCATAGCATACAATTCAGAGATGAGTCTACGGTCATCTGTTTTGCGCACAAGCCATTTTTCAAAATTGGTAAGAGTACGGGACATGCGCGCATAGTTGACAGGCCGCGTCACCCAATGGGCTACCTGACGATAGGGGAATGCATCAGCGGCCAATAGGTTGTAGTCCGTTCGCAACTGGGTGAAGGGAATCAGACCCTCCAAATCAAAAAGGAAACCGACTCTCTTACATCCCTCCTCTCGCCACCGCTGAAAGACTGGAGACGTCTGACCCGGAGGGAAATCGGGGTTGTCCACAATGGGGGTCATAGGCGAGGGGAAGGATGTCCATCCTTTTGCCACGGCAAGCCGATCCCACACCCTGAGCGTGGGCGAGGTGACTGGGGAGGAATAATGTCCCCACGCTCTGTGTTTGCGCGGCAACCACAGTTCCCGCCAAATGTTCACTCCCGCGACGGATTGGTCCATGAAATTCCAATGTTTGCTGGACAATGGTCTATTCCACTCAACCAAATATCGGAGGCAAGCCGCTTGGTAGTAGGCTCCCACGAGAGGAAGGCCCAAACCGCCCTGCGCTTTCGTAGCAGTCATTTGCCCAAGCGAAAAACGAGGCTTCTTACCCTCCCATACGAACTTGTTAATCACTGATTGTAGCTTCTTGAGGGTACCCGGCGGTGGGGTCATGGGCAGCATTTGAAAGATGTACAAGATGCGGGGTAAAACCGTCATTTTCACCGCGGCCACCCTCCCATACCAGGCCAGCCGGAGACGCGACCAGGCGTCCAGCGCCTTGGTCGTTTGTTCCAGCAGCAGAGCGTAGTTGAGGTATACTGTCTTGGCAATGGTTGGCGTCAGCTTAAAGCCTAAATAGGTCACGTCAGGCTTAGACCAGGCAAATGTGAAATCTTGCTGTAAGGCTACTAGTTCTGCAGACGGGATAGAGATGTTAAGGATCTGCGATTTCGTGAAGTTGACCTTAAATCCCGAAGCTTCTCCAAAGGCCACGATCTCGTCGGTCAAAGCCTGCAGTGTCAACCGTGGCTGTGTAAGTGAGAGGATCACATCGTCGGCGTATAAGCTAATTTTATGTATATCTGCGCCAAACTTAAGGCCAATCACCCTATGATTCGCCCGAATCCGTTGAGCAAATGGCTCCATGTAGAGCGCGAATAGAAGCGGGGATAAGGGGCACCCCTGGCGCGTTCCCCGCGCAACAGAAAAAAGGGCCGATCTACAGCCATTAACCCGCACAAAAGCCCTGGGGGCAGAGTATAGGCACTTGACCCAGCGCAGGAAATTGTCTCCGACGCCATACCTGCGTAATACTGCAAATAAGTAGCCCCAATCAACGCGGTCGAAGGCCTTCTCAGCATCTATGGATAGTAAGAAGGCTGGTGTCCGAGCGCGGTGCACGTGGTCAATAAGATGTAGCAGCCTTTTGGAGTGGTCTCCCCCCTGTCTAGTAGGGATGAAACCGGCTTGGTCCGGGTCCACCATGTCAGCCATGAGAGGGCTGAGACGCGACGCCAGTATTCCCGCGAATAACTTCGCATCAATGTTCAGAAGCGAGATGGGTCGATAGGATCCACAATCCCTGGAATCCTTTCCGGGCTTTAGAATCACCGAGATCGCTGCTTCTGACATCGAGGGCGTGACCATGCCCGTATCAAGAAAGGAGTTGAACAACCTAGTTAAAAATGGAGCCAGCTCCACGCAAAAAGTTTTATAAAAGGAAGCCGGAAAGCCGTCCGGTCCCGGCGATTTAGCCAATTTCAGCTTAGAAATGGCCGCTATCACCTCCTCTATGCGAATTGCTGTATCCAGATTTTTAGACACTGTTTGAGAGAGAGGGGTTATGTCGCAGCCGTCCAGATATGGGTGTGGATCGCGTGGGCGCGAGGTTTGGTCCACATAGAGAAGGTGATAAAAATCGCGAAAGGCCTCCACTATCTTATCATCAGCCGACTGCTCCACTCCAGTGCGATCCCGCACTGATTGTATTAGGGACCTTTGCGTCGCCGCTCGTAGCCTATGCGCTAGCATCTTCCCACACTTATCGCTACTAAGGTAAAATTTGTGGCGCAAGCGCAGAAGAGCGTGTTCCGCCCTGTCCAAATCCAGGTGTTTCAGCATTCGCCTACGATTTTCCAATTCACGCCACACATGCGGCGCTCCGGTACGCTTATGGACCGCCTCCAATTCTCCCACCGCCCTCTCCAATTCTGCGCGTTTCTCCCTGCGCAAAGCATTGTAAGTTGCTGCCACTGCAATGAACTCTCCTCGTGTCACTAGTTTCAGAGCCTCCCAAACCGCCGCCAGAGGAGTGGACTCCACATCATTTTCCTGAAAATAGTGCACTATAGTGTCGCGTATCCTCTGAACCACATCTTCAGAGTGCAGCAAACTATCCCTTAATCGCCACCCCGGGGGGAATGCTCGCATGCGCTGTGCTGGGAGGAGGACCGAGATGAGTGCATGAACAGAGAGCGAGCGGGGAGTAATCTCCGAAGAGTGTAGACTAGGCATGAGGGAGGAGGAAGCAAGGAAATGGTCAAGGCGTGCGTACGTTTAATGCTCTGCGGAAAAATATGTGTAGTCGCGCTCGCCTGGGTGTTGTGTCCGCCACACGTCATGCAGTCCGCTATCTTCCAGCCAACCCCTCCCCCCCAGCGAAAAGGCCCCAGCCTGATGTGATCTCTGCCCGACCTGTCCAATTCCGGGTCCATTACTAAGTTAAGATCACCCCCTACCAGTATTGCCGCATCTGGGGAGGCAAGTACCTCAGGCAGGGCCGATTGCAAGAAAGACTCTTGCTTTTCGTTGGGGGCGTAAAGGGATCCTAGTGTAAGGTGTGATTCACCCCATTGTACCCTGATGGCTAACAGCCTGCCCTTAATTTCAGCTACAGTATAGAGCACTTTACATGGGCAATGCGCCCCAATCAGGACAGCCACCCCATTTTTTTTGGATGCCCCCGAAGACCAGATTTGTTGCGGGAATCGCCTATCGTCATGCGCACTGTATCTTTGGACAGCAGGTGGATCTCTTGGAGGAGGTAGATATCACTATTGGCATTTTCAAGAAGCGAGAGCACTGCTGCGCGCTTCACCGGGTTATTCAACCCCCTGACGTTCAAGCTAATGATCTTCAGATCCCTACCCATTGGAACGCGGGGAGATGGAAGAGCAAAATGTGAGCTACAGGCGGAGGGACATGTGTGCCGCCAGCGGAACCTCCAGGCGCCTCAGACCCTGCCATTCTTATTTGCGCACCGATGCGGAGACCCCTTAAAAACCCCCAAAAAACCCCATTCCCAAATAATAACATATATCGCAAGAACAACAAGAGACAAACTAACTGCATGAACATGACCAAAGTTCGTCACAATGGTGAAATTCAGGGGGTCGTGGCGAGAGTGCCGTTCAGTCCACAAAGGCGCTCACTCTTGTTCCCTATGGCGCGGGGAGAGGGCAAACCTCAAACTGGGCGACTCTCTCCGCCCCCCCGGCGCCAGCAAAGAACACCATCAGCTAGGAATGTCACGGGGTGTCAGGGCACCCAGTGACCTGTGACAGGGAAGACATCACCGTTTCTCTCTCTTGGACGCTTGCGGCCCGATCAGGCTTCCGGCCCGGAGAAGGGCCACCAACCCGCTGCCATCCCAAAGTGCGGCGGGCACGGCTAGCACCTGGTCGATCCTCCCCCTCCACAGACAGGGCAGTGTCAATACCCAGAGTCTCCAGCGCCATCTCCAGCGATCTGATCTGCAGCAGTTTCCCTTGGTGCTTAAATATTAAACGGAAGGGTGACCCCAAGAGTAAGGTATGTTCTTTTCTCGTAGATAGGTGGTAACAGGTTTAAACTCTCTGCGCTTCGCAAGTGTTGATGTAGCAAGATCTTGGAACAGAGCTGGTTAATGACCGCGAAACTGAACTGGTTGCTGCTCACGAGCTCTCCGGAGGTTCCGTTCTTTCAGTTGGAAGTTGTGTACACACACAAGGATATCAGGAGGTGGAGCTTTTGGACCGCGAGGGAGGCCCACCCGATGAACCCGGTCCATTTGAATGTCCGAGCTCTCCTCTTCCCCGAGGATTTGGTGGAATAAGGCGCTAACATAAGCTCGGAGATCGTCTCCCTCCTCCTTCCACGGCACCGCTCGGATCCTCACATTGTTCCGTCTGGAACGGTTCTCCAGGTCCTCCGCATGGGCCTGGAGATCGATGGTCTGTTCGCGTAGGCGCAGCATGTCCTGCTGTAGGTGGTGGAGTTCTTATTCCCGACTGACATCATGCTCCTCCAGGGTCGCCACCCTCTCACCTACATCATCCACATCACGTCGAACCTCCTTGAGATCAGCGGTGAGTTGAGATCTGAGCTCCTGGATGTCCTCCTTAATGGCCGTGAAGAGCTCGACCATGAACGCCTTAGTCGCTGGGGATTCATCACCCTCCAGTGTGGAGGGCCTTTCCCACCCGGAGCCGCCGACTGGCCAGGTTGTCTCTGGAGGAGCTTCTTCAGGGATTTCTCCTTACGGGCTCTTGCTGCCGCCATGACAGGCCTTCCGCAACACTGTGCGTCCCAGTTCCAGCTTCCAATCCGGTCGCCAGCGCTGATACAATCGCCTTTGGAGGTATGTACTTCGTTGACAGGGTAACAGGGTGTACAACCCCACTTCACGCTCCTCTACTTCCCCTTAGGATCTAAGGTATAGGGGGCTGGGCACCCAGCCATAGCACTGTAAGCCGCTCAGCCACGGGGGGTTCCGTCTGCAGGAGCGCTACGCCGTCCGCCGAGCCGCCACCTGTACCTGTATATCCGATCCCAGGCCGTAGAGGCGCCGCGGTAGGCCACTGTATGGTCTGCAGACCTCCCGACCCGAATCACCCTCGGCCAGCGACAGCTTGCAAGGTGTCCCGTAGTCACTCCCTCCTGTTACTCCTGCAAGCGCTCCACCGCCTCCCAGCTCCGCCGCCACTGTCTCCGCTAGCCACTGCGCTGCAGATCTTCTAGGCCGCACCCCACCTCCAACCGCTCCCAGAGGGCAAGCGCACCAATGTCCGCCAATATTCACCTGGCGCTGTCCGCTGGGGGGCGGGGGTGAAGCCCTCCGGTCACTCAGCTCCTGTAGGTGATCACCAATGGGGTAAGCGGTGAGTGCTCAGCCCGTCCACCTGGCTGGCACCAGAGAGAACCCTTGTAGACCCCGGTCACCGCAGCCCTGCGCGCGTTGGAGCCGTCCGCCGGCCTGCGGACCGACGGGGCCCCAAAGCACCTGTCACGCTTCCCCCGGCCGCAGCACGCCCGGGTGGGGTGCTGCCTATACTTTGTGCCGCCCCGGGGCAAAGCCTCGCAGCCTCGGCTCTCCGCACCCTCGGGCCCGTCTCACCTTGTGCCCTTCTGTAGGGGCCGACCACCAGAAGCGCCGCAGCTGGAACCCTCACCGGAGCTCCTTTAGCGCGGGCACCAGGTTTCCGCTCCGCCGGTCCGGTCACCCCGGGCCGTCTGCCGGGATTGACCTGCTCCGCTGTTCAGAGGTCTGTCCGGGACCGCAGAGGGCCGGAAACCGACCCCCTCACCTCCGCTTCGGCTGCCGTCCTCCGCCGGCTGCCGTCCAGCACTTCAAGGGCAGCCCCTCGCAGTAGGCACCGCTCTCGCTATCCGCGGCCGCTTCACACGCCAGGCCGCGGTCACACCAGGCCGCGCAGGCCCCGACTCCTCAGCGCTCCAGCGGAGTCACGCAGCGGCGCACCAGCCACCAAACGTCCAATTCAGGTGCCCAGCACACCCCGGTGCAGCCAGCCCCTAAAATCGCGGATGGATGGGCCCGGGAAGCGTATTGATTACAACGCTTTCAGAAGGCAGCGCCGGAGGGGGACAGATCCACGTCCTACCGCGCTGCCATCTTAGCCACGCCCCCAATATGTGATTTTAAAGCAAATGCTGGGATATTAATTGGCTCCGCTTAATTTAAAACCAGCTATCATAGTCTTGATTTGCTCATTTGATAACAGCTCTAAGCTCTCTAAATCAGCTGTATAAACATAACGGCACTGCCAAATGATTCTGGATTGCGGATACGACCAGCTTTTCCTTCGAGGCAAACAGCATGCCGATTTCGAAGAAGCTCCTTAAGGTTTGACTGTTCATTCAGCCACAACCGGCAACCCCGAGGGACGCACGCCTTTGGCGCCCACAGTGACCGCGGGAGTTTCCTTCTTGGAAAGCTCCTTACTCATGTTGTATTTCGCTGTAGATTGGGTGATTTCGGTCCTGCATTGTTCTGAGGAAGCCATAATTGGAGGCTGAAACACGTTCAATTTTCATCATTCAGGACCAACACCATTCATCTAAAAAAAAACAAAAAAAAAACATTGGCGATCAGAATATACAACTAATGGTGGACTCGGTTAATTTGAGAGTGGTTATAGTTGGTCTATAATGAATTAGTGTTGGATACTGTAGACGGTTTCTTAATTGTTGCCCAAAGGAGGCAAGATCATCCATCATTTGCGGACACCCCTTTCACCTAATTTTTGTGAACACTTCAGTAATAATAATTATGTAATGTGACTCATTATCTAATTGTGGATAAATATTTACTGACCAAGTAAATACTTTGAACAAGAAAGTTATTCTCGTGTCAGTTTTTCCCTTTTTTTGCACTGCAATACTTTCATTAATTTTAATCGAGCGATTCTACATGTTTGTTGAAAAAATGAATGAACTGCACTAGGCGAGTATTTCCGGCAGAGGCCAAAAAATTAATTAGTTGGCTTCTCTAGAAACTTTGTGATTATCTATCCCGCTAGAGCCATTTTCCCTTTTGATACATGTGTAATCATAACGCAGCTCAATAACAGTAAGCGGGCCATACATTTTATTAATGTGTAATATCGAATCTTCTTCAGCTAACATATGGGTGAGGGACACTGCATGTGTGTGTTAAATTGTTCATCAGTTATGTTATGTTAAGGGGTATTTATAAAGTGCACGTACACCAACAGGTCTCTTGCGCTGGGTTAGGAGACCACCAGTGACAAGGGTCCGTGTCTAGCTATATGCTAGTCCTCAAACTTTTCTCTAATCCACGCCTGTATGACCTCTAACATTTTATTCCATTGTTTATCATAAAAACTTAGATAAATACTGAGCTTTCCTTAACCCATTCTTACACTTTTTGCACTCATCAAACCAGTCATCTGTATATCTAGATACCAAATTATTCCTCATGTTGCTCTCTGACCTTAAGAAGGCACAGATTTATCTGAGCACACAGTCCCTTAGAGATATAAATCATTCTAGTTTGTCGGAGAAAGTATTAAAATTTGTGCCAGGAAGGAACATGATTTGGAACTTACTGATTTCATTCAACTGTTTTGGGCCCAATCAGGAGCTTAATCTATGGGGAAAATCCCTGGCTAAAGATAACACTTTCAGTTAAAACTACTTCCCTTAGTGTTAAAGCCCCCTGTAAAACTCAATGGTCGCTCCCTTCATGATGTAATATCCTAAAATCCTTAAAACCTGAACTTATCTCAAGGGACGACGATGTAATCAATAGGGTAAAGCTGTGAACCAACCCTAAAAGTAGCTTCTGCCGGGTTGTCAAAGTCAGTGACCATTCAAACTTATAAAACTGCTCCTACCCAGCAATCCCCAATAACATTCGAGTCATACCCTTTTGTTTCGATTGGGAATTTTTCCTCTGGGTATTATATATCATCAAGATTTCAGCAACAGTTCATCTACTCTAGTAAAATCTATTTTAGTGTTAAAACCACCTGCAATAATCACAACACCCTCAATGAATTCTGATGTTATCCTTGATAACTTTGTGTCCAGACTTTCTAAAAATTCAGGCAAATCGGCCTTAATCTCCTTATTTAAATAAACATTTACTTAAATTAGAGTTTCCTGTTGCTTTTGTTCTGCCTGGATTTCAACAACTGGAATGTGTGCCCACATACTTATGGATTCTATCTTTCTTACGGTGTACACAGTTCTAGTAGACACTAATGTTAATAGCCCTCCACACAATCTGCCTTCGCCCCTTACATGTCCTGCTATACCTGTTGACACAAAACCACGTACATTTGGAAACTCTCGAAGCCAAGTCTCCTGCAGGAGGATAATATGAACGTCTTCTAAAAAAGGTTGTAATTTACCTAGCCTTACACAGTGTTCCTAACAGTGTATATTCCAACTGCAGAATGTAATGCTCCTTAAGTGTACTATATCCTATGCCTGGTGACCTTGGATCAATCCTGGTGTTGTATCAACATATTTACTATGGGGAGAAAAATGATTACTTACATTTAGAGGGCTCGACCAACCCTCGTATTTCTGTCTCCTGGTGACCACGATCCTAAAGTTCTCCCTAGTCATATTATCGTAACTTGACCCACCAAGGCTCACATTACGTAAATGTCTATAAGAAGGGATCTTATCTTGATTAAAACAGACTTGGCTGCCTACCAGTCCTCCATGGTGCCTCAGTGCCCCTACAGTCTGAGCACCTTGTGGGTGTATTACCGGGCCTAGTGACACTGATAACCCCAAGGCACTGAAACTCCTTTCTGCCTTACAAACTGTATTGGATGTCAACAAAGGAATAAAATCAACTTTAGTTACTTCTCTTCCATCATTATCTGTCAAGAACTCCACAGTTTTCAAGTCAGTAGATCCAATATCGTATAGCTCAGGAATTTAACTGAACAATGAAAGAAGATTTGCTCTGTTTAAGGGTCACAGTTTTCTCGCTTACATCCCTTTCCATAGAATATCAAACACCAAGGGATAAAGGCCATAATCTTCCTGGAACAGCAGAGGCTGCTTTGGGGCATTAATCTGCTTGGTATCTTCCACTGCTTCTGGCATTAGTTTCATACATTCCTTCTTGTTTTTCCGAACAACGAGAGACCCAACCCTCAATATATTTTACAAAGATAATTTAGCACTTCCCGTGTTTTACTTTTCTCTTTTACTGCAGTCCCATCAGAAAGGCAAATCCCAGTACAATTAGGGCTTCCAATATGCCTTTTAGGGTTCCTTGCAAGAACAGTATTACATCCAATAGGGCAGAGGAAGTTGTTAGATTTAAACTTTCACCTTCAGTCAGTAAAGATGGTAGAATAAATCCAGTCGCACCCCGCTTGTCCTGACATACATCCATATCAACTAGATTTTCTGGCAAGAGCATCACATCTATAAAATTATCACATTCTGATGCATTGGTCCATAACTCCCTCCAGCACAGCCAGCCCCCTGAGAGACGGCCCCCTTTTGGTGTCTAGCGCTTGCGGCCTCCAGGCTTCCCTTGCTACTGATATCTGAGTGGGTGGCCGTAAGGCCCAACCCAGGCTGCAAGTGCCTTGACCATCTGCTGCTGACCCCAAGCTGGCCATTCGCCTGCTGCCCCTGCAAAAAGACATCCCAAGGACAGTTTGTGTGCACTCGTCATCCTATGCTAGTGTGCTTTCTTGTCTGTCCACATTGTGCTGTTTCCTGTGGCCTTCTTGCCCTCTCCAAACTCGCGGTTGCGACGCCCCGGTGTGGGTGGGTGGGCCAATGACGAGAGGTCAAGCTATGGCATTCTTGCCCCCTTTCTTATACTTGCTTCCCCTTAAGTGCTTCGCTCCTCTTGGGGGGTTCAAACCCAGCCGACGAAACGTCTGGTCTGCCCCCTTTTTCCTGGGTCATTTTCGCGGGCTTTGTCTCCGTGCTCCGGCAGGCCCCAACCTTGAGAGGCGTTCTTTGCATGCCCTCCATTGTCCGGCGCTGCCTACGCATACATGCCAACATTTTAGAAGAGCAAAGTGGGAGATTAAAGAAAAAAAATCGGGAGAATGGGGCCATGAATCGGGTTACTGTCATGTATGGGCTTTGCAAGTGTGCTGCTGCAGGATCGGACATTTGAAACGCAAATGCACGTTTTTTTCTTATCTTTCAGAAGCATGGAGTGCAATGGCAGGCAGAAAGAGGGTGATGCAAGTGTTGTGCACTGGCCTGCAGGAGCAGGTTGCTGGCAGTGCATACACCATGTTACACAATACCAAGCCCGGTCAGCTGAAACCCCCGAGTAATCGGGTTTTTGCTTGAAGGAATCGGGAGGCGGGAGACTAGCCTTGAAATCGGTAGTCTCCCGCCTGAATCGGGAGGGTTGGCATGTCTGCCTACCAGGCCTGTGCCATCTCTTCTTTCCGCACCTCAGGCCGCCAAATACACTGACCCAGAGCGCGGGCTGCCGGCGTTTCCTCTCCCCATGCTGTGCGGCACACCAGACGTGGATC
The DNA here is from genome assembly GCA_963921515.1 of Calotriton arnoldi. Classification (NCBI taxonomy): domain Eukaryota; kingdom Metazoa; phylum Chordata; class Amphibia; order Caudata; family Salamandridae; genus Calotriton; species Calotriton arnoldi. Next base: position 138,373 of record CAWUFW010005895.1, read on the forward strand.
GTCAACGCGCCAGCAGTGTCTCGGCCCTCGCATGGGCAGTTTTTTAAATGGGGCCTCGAAACGGGTCTCTATCGGGCTCTGTTTTGTGCCACAAACGGTCCGTTGTTTTCCGGACTGCAGTGACAGCAGGCACATCGATGTGCACTGCTCACACCTCACTAGTGGAGAAGTTACGGCACATCGATGTGCCTGCTCACACCTCACTAGTGGAGAAGTTACGGCATGACGTAATGCCAAGTGGAAGGGAAATCCTTGCTTCTTACATCTCCCATGTGTCTGCTTTTTAAAACTCAAGACTCCAAGCGCTGTTGCGAGTGAGGGGGCCCTATTGAATAGCGCACACTGCAAATTGCCACTTCTCTTTTTGAAACTCAGGAGCAGCAACATTGTCATGGTGTCACCAGGGCTTTAAGTGGAAGCTTTTTCAATATTATATACAAGCCATAGTTGCTGCTTATTTATCTTATGCAACTAACAACCATTGACGAAGCCAATAGTCCTGACTTGTTGTAGGTGTAATGTTACTTGTTTTATCATATATCTAGATGCAATGACAGAAACAGCAAAATACAAGTCGGGCGGCACACTATCTAACACTATGCTAAGCACAGATTTTTAGCTTATGTGTTTTAAGCCACACCCTTAATTACATTGGCCACGCCCCTTTCAGAGACCCCCCCCCAGTTTTTTCATCCCACTTAAAGCCCTGGGCCTAGAGTCCACAACTTTACAATGGCTACGAGGGAGCAGACCCCACTTGCCGTGATGCCTGCAGTCACCCACCGTGCCTGCTGAGGTATGCATCAGCTTTGCTGAGATCGCCTGCCCTGAGACTGAGGCCACGGCACCCCGAGATGAGGGGAACCCTTTCTGTGTCGTGAAAGGAGGCGAGGAAAGAGACTGCTGCGGCTCAGTCTCCTTACCAACTGCTGTAGTAGTGAGAGGCGTCCCACCTCGAGATCCGGCGCTGACTGCGGCACCACACCAGCAGAGGTAAAGGCGAGGCAGCACCTCCATGGAGTGAACCCCACTCGCACCTACACCGCCAGCGCCCACGTGAGCAACGACTGCACATACCGGTGTAGCTGGCAGTGAAACCCCAAGGACAGCCTCTACAGACATTACTGGAACAAGGACACTGAAAGTCGCGCTGGCTGCCTGCAGATGCGGACGGTGCCCCTCCTGCAAGTGAGACGAGCCCGTCCGTGGCTACATCCAAAGTAAGCACCAGCATGGACTAACCTCTATGTGGTGGTCCGACTGGGATAATGTGGGGAGAAAAGCATCCGTGCTGCACCGGAATCGCCAGCCCCAGCCTGCAGCTGCAAAGATGACTGCCCTGGGTCAAAGAAAGCCTGCAATGACCCCCGTGACCCTGCCTGAAGCAGCACATGCTGCAGAGAGGCCCACGGCACCGTCAAGCAAGGCAATGACCCCCGTGACCCTGCCTGAAGCAGCACATGCTGCAGAGAGGCCCACGGCACCGTTAAGCACGGCAATGACCCCCGTGACCCTGCCTGAAGCAGCACATGCTGCAGAGAGGCCCACGGCACCGCCAAGCAAGGCCAGGAGCAATGAGAAGGCTGCCACTGCCTGTAAGAAGTGGCTACAACGCTCCTAGCGGTCGCTTACTGCATATGTTGTAATTAAAGGAAGACTGCCGCGAGAGCGCATGGTTCAAGAGAAGGCTACCGTAGGACTTAACAGTCCAGTGCTAATACGGGCGTGGCTAGCCCCTAACGGGCCTGAACTGTGTGTGACAGGGGCGGTTGAGTTAGTGAAGCTGCTGTGGCTCAAGTTAAGTGGCTGCAGTGCCAACTGGTGGTTGACTGATGCACCGCACCTCATCCGTTGCAGGGGAGACTATACCTGCTTAAAAGTACAGCCTGTATGCCCCGCTTCATAGAATAGCATAGAACAGTTAAGCATTCTGAATGCCTGCTACGGCCGAAACCAGCAGGCGAGAGGGGCACGGCATTGAGAAGAGGGGCTGCAGTGCCACATACAGGTTAACTGTGGTACTGCACCAGAGCACAGCACAGTCTGCAAATAAACTGCCCCATTTCAATCAATCAATCAGGGGGATTATAAGCGCACTACTCACCCATGAGGGTCTCAAGGCGCGGGGGGGGTGAGCAGGTCCGTTTCAGTCGAAGAGCCAGGTCTTCAGAGCCTTCCTGAAGGTGTTCAGAGAGGGGGCACGTCTGATGTTGGTGGGGAGCTCGTTCCAGGTCTTGGCCGTGATGAAGAAGAAGGATCTTCCCCCTGCTCTGTGGATGCGCGGGGTTTTGGCGAGGAGGAGGCTGGTGGAGCGGAGGTTTCGTTTGGGTACGTGGAGGGTGATTCTGTCGTTGAGGTATTGGGGTCCGGTGTTGTGTAGGCATTTGTAGGCGTAGGTGAGTATCTTGAAGGTGACTCTTTTCTCGACGCGGAGCCAGTGGACAATGCGTAGGTGTTGGCTGATGTGTTCGTGTCGAGGGATCCTGAGTACGAGTCTGGCGGCGGTGTTCTGAATGGTCTGGAGCTTGTGTAGTAGACACTTGTTGATGCCGGCGTAGAGGGCGTTTCCGTAGGTAATGAGTGCGTGGGTGACTGTCTTCCTTGCCTCGGGGAGGGATCCATTTGAAAGTCTTACGGAGAATGCGGAGGGTGTTGAAGCAGCTGGAGGTGACGGTGTTGACCTGTCGATTCATGAAGAGGGAGGAGTCGAGTACGATGCAGAGGTTCTTGGCGTGGCCTGTGGAGGTAGGGGGGGTGCCGAGGGCGGTGGGCCACCAGGTGTTGTTAAATGCTGAAGGGGTGGTTCAGAGGACGAGGACTTCTGTCTTCTCCGAGTTGAGTTTAAGGCAGCTGTTGCTCATCCAGGCTGCGACGTCCTGCATTCCTTCCTGGAAGTGGAGTCTGGTGGTGGAGTCCTTGGTGAGGGAGAGGATGAGCTGGGTGTCGTCGGCGTAGGAGATTAGGCTGAGGCCGTGCTGTCGGACGATGGCGGCGAGGGGAGCCATGTAGATGTTGAAGAGGGTTGGGCTGAGTGATGATCCCTGTGGGACTCCGCAGCTGATTTCCGTGGGCTCAGAGAGGAAGGGTGGTAGTCTGATCCTTTGGCTCTGCCGGTAAGGAAAGATCTGATCCATTCGAGGGCTGTGCCTTGTATGCCGGCATCGTGTAGTCTTGCTGTTAGAGTGCGATGGGAGACGGTGTCCAAGGCTGCCGACAGGTCGAGTAAAATCAGGGCTGCGGTGTGGCCTTGGTCAAGGAGGGTGCGGATGTCGTCGGTGGCGGCAAGTAGGGCGGTCTCGGTGCTGTGGTTGCTTCGGAATCCGGATTGAGAAGGGTCGAGGATGGCGTTTTCTTCGATAAACCTTGTCAGCTCTGCGTTGACGGTCTTCTCGGCGACTTTCGCTGCAAAAGGGAGGAGCGAGATGGGCCGGTAGTTCTTGAGGTGGGTCGGGTCTGCTGAGGGCTTCTTGAGCAGGGGCTTGACTTCTGCGCGTTTCCAGTCGTCGGGGAAGGAGCCGGTCTCGAAGGTGGCGTTGATGGTCTGTTGTAATACGGGTGCGATAGTGGTGGCGTCTCTGTGGTATATGTGGGGTGGGCAGGGGTCTGTGGGGGCCCCAAGTGGATGCCCTTCATCGTTGCTGCGGTCTCCTCGGTAGTGATCAGAGTCCAGGCGGAGATGGTGGTCTGGCTGGTGTTGCCGCAGGGAGGGCTGACTGCGGGGACGGGTGTGTGGTAGTTGAAATTGTTGTAGAGGTTCTTTATCTTCAGGTGGAAGTAGGAGCCGAGTTTGTCGCAGAGGTTCTGGGAGGGGGTGATGTCCGTTGCTTCGCTACGGGGCTTGGTGAATTACTGGATGACGCTGAAAAGTTCCTTGGAGTTGGCGAGGATTCTGTTGTGGATGAAGGTTCTTTTGGTGATTCTGATGTGTTGGTGGTAATCTGACATGGCATCCTTGTAGGTGGTGGTGTTTTCGGGTGTCTTGCTGTTTCTCCAGGTTTTCTCCAGGCGTCTGCAGGTGCGTCTGGCTTCTTGGAGCTCGGTGGTGAACCAGGCGGCTTTCCTGGGGCGGTGCTTGTCGGGGATGCGCAGCGGGGCGAGGCTGTCTGCGCAGTTGGCGATCCAGGTGTGGAGTTCCATGGCTGCATGGTCTGTTGCAGCGGAGGGGGTGTTGCCGTTGAGGGTGGAGTGGAGTTGTTACTCGGTGACTCTGCTCCAGTTCCTACACAGGGGGTGAGGGGCAGGTTCAGGTGGCCTGGGTTTGTTGACGAGGAAGTGTACGCAGTGGTGGTCGGTCCACGGGGGCTGCGTGGTGTGGCTGAAGTGAACGCTGCTGCCTCCAGCGAAGATGGGGTCGAGAGTGTGTCCTGCCTTGTGAGTCGGTGTGGTGACCAGCTGTTTCAGCCCGATGTTGGTGAGGTTGTCGCTGAGGGCGGCAGAGTTGGGGTCGCCGAGGTTGTCGAGGTGGAAGTTCAGGTCTCCGATAAGTATGTAGTCCTTGGTGGTGATGGCGTGGGGTGCGATGAGGTCGGTGATGGTATCGGCGAAGAGTGCTCGGGGGCAGGGGGGGGCTGTAGGCTAGGGTGCCGCAGAGTGTAGAGTTAGGGCTGGTCTGGACCTAGAAGTGTAGGTGTTCGGTGGCGGGGAAGTTGTCGTTGGATGTGGTGAGGCGCAGGGAGTTTTTGTGTGCGATGGCGAAGCCTCCTCCCGGGTGGTTGGGGCGGTCCATTCTCTGGATCTTGTACCCATCCGGGATGGCGATGTCGGGGGCCGAGGAGGCGTTGGTCCAGGTTTCCGTGAGGAAGGCGACGTTGGGTGAGAGTGAGTCAAGGAGGTTCCAGATTTCTGTGGCGTGTCTGTGCATAGAGCGCACGTTGAGGAGGATGCATCTGAGGGCATTGGTGGTGTTGGAACACTTGTAATCTGTACAACGCTGCCCTGATCACCAAAGAGCCTGCTGGGTCCTGTGACCTCGCCTCAGTCAGACAAAACAGCTACTGCTAGAGCACCGCAAGGACCAGCTAGTCAGCCAGCAACACACTCAGCACTGCACACCCCTAGTGGTCTCTTGCCGCCACCACAAGCTGCCTGGGCAGAGAGGACAAACTGGCTGACTTTCTCCTGAAAAGCAGAGGAGAGCATGTATGCCCCTGGTTTGAAGTGACCACCACCACCACAGCAAGTGAGAATAGCAGGGGCACCCTCACATAGACTAAGCCTGTTACAAAAAGAGCCTGGTTGCCCACCAGGTGCCCACAAAAGAGACGCTGCACATGTCCAGTGCTCGCTGGAGAAAAGAGGGGAGTAAAGGGCTAGCATGGCCTGAACACAGGAAAAGAGCGTCTATATCTCAACTGCAGAAGCACAGCCCTGCAGTGGGCTAAAGACGGCAAAGAGTGTCCTCCCCCACACTGCCTCAAGATGGAGTCGCCAGTGGCCCAATACAGGCAAGAGGAGAGTCACATACTCCAAGTGGCAAGCTGCAACCACAGCATGGGCAGAGAAGACATGCAACATATGACCAGACGCCACATCACACTGCAAGCAAGAAGTGAGCGTGGCATGATGCCACATTCGTGAAGAAAAGAAGAGTGACGTTCCTGTCACTCTGAAGAACCGGACGACCACAGGTGCGCTGGAAAGGTCAAAAAGGGGATATGAATAAGGACTCACACCACTACAAGAGCAAACTGGCAGACACAAGCCAGCCACCGAGGTGGAGCGAAGTCCCTGGTGACAGCACAGCGGGAAAACCAAATGTAAGCAGGCAGCAAATGCAAACTGCATCTCTACCCTATGCTTCCAAGTACGACCATCAGTTCCCGAGCATCAGCAGTTTGAGTCAGATGGCATCCCTACTCGCGATCGCACATGCCACAGGAGAAGAACAGCACCAGCAAAGACACAGAGCTACTTGGCTGCGAAGTCCCCCAGTCATCCTCACTCCAGGCGAGTCATCACCACCTGTCGTCCAGGTCTAATAGCAACCACATCATCACTGCCATGTGCATCATCCAATCCAGCGAAGGAGCAACTTATCACCAGGGTGTAGCCTTGCACCTGCAAAGCACCAAGAGACTAAGGCGCCCCTAGCAAGACTTGTCATCATAGTGCCCAGATGCCCCAAGAGAAGACTTTGCAACGGGGCTCCACTGATGCACCATGTTTGAACTGTTTGACATCAACAGCATCACAGTGAGGGCATGCAGGCCCATCCAACAGTGCGTAAGTGGAAATTGATCCAACAGACAGGCTGCCAAAGAATCCGGACTTCATCTACACAGTGTTTGTGCCCAGTGGTAGCTGGTTAAATTATGGACATGTGCTGAGATGCCCGTGTGCTCCCAGCTGCACATGTCCACCGTTATACTGCAGACTGCCTCTTGAACTGAGAGACTAAGTGGTGTCTTCTGTGCATAGTTTTATTTTCATAGGTTGGACTTGTTTTGGTTTTAATAAAGTTTGGGAGGAATGTAGTATCCTGCTAGACACGTTCTAGTGTCTCCCTTGAGGGCTGGCCACACACACACCCATCCACCAGAGGTGTCACGAGTGAGGTGGGCCTGCTCATAAAATACACAAAGGTGAAAAGAACAAATAATGGACAGAATGCTGAACAAATCAAACATTCACCCCCCCGTCACAGATCTGGGTTTAATCCATTGTTGTTCTGCTCACCATGCCACCCCAGTTTGGACCCAGTCATATGCAAATCAGTTTTGGCCCTGCTCCCCATGGGAACAGTCCAACCCGAACTCCCAGGCCAGGTCCTCCCTGGACCGGAAACAAACATCCTGTTACCAGTTTCGGGGTATTACCCCTCATCAGCCAGGCTAGCTTGAATTCAGCGGCACAGTGAGCACAGGACCCACATCTGGACATACCCTTCTCACTTTGGGCGACAGAAGCAAAAAGAACAAATGATGGACGGAATATTGAACAAATCAAACATTCCCCCTCAGTCACAGATCTGGGTTTAATCCATCGTTTGTTTTGCTCACCATGCCAGCCCAGTTTGGACCCAGCCATATGCAAATCAGTCTTGGCCCTGCTCCCCATGGTAACAGTCCAGTCCGAACTGCACGGCCAGGTCTCAAAAGGCACACAAAGGTGGTCATAAATAGTACCTAATTTGCCTCCTACTACCTCTATCTGAGGGTTTTATTGTTACATTTTCATCCTCACATAGAGGGTCAATGGCTTTTTTGTTGCTCCTTAGTCACCTGATTGCATTTGGCTCTACACTGTTCTCTCCCTAATTTTTCTCAGGTACACCACAACCGCCTCTTTAAAGACACCTGCTGTATTACATGCTGCATTCAGGACAATTTTTTATTTTTGAGTCCACTAGGTTGGCTTTATTCAAGATCTGCAGTAGTCCAACCCTACCTTCTTCATTTGAAAGGTCCTGCCTTTAGTTTTATAATTTGCACAATACATACGTTTCTGTATAAGCAATGTTCAAATTTGTTGTTTTTCTGTGTATATCCTTGCATTAACTTCCAAGTTTCACTGCAAAATGTTTCATCAATTTAAGTTTCCTGACATACTTATGTGTCAATCCGTGTATCTATATGATCAAAATGGTTCGCTGAGCAGAATGATTACCCCAGTTCCAAAGCATGAAGCTCATCCTCATTAAAACACAATCTGATACATTAACTATACTTTTCACAATGTTTGTGCCAATTGTTAGATCCAAAAGCACAGGGATGCAGTAAACACAGATGCAAAAGATTTGCTGCCTGACTTTGATTTGTCTCGTAAGTTTTCTCAGTATTTGTTGCCTTCTTCGCTACATATCTTTGCTTTTACAGATGGTGATCTCCTTTTGTTTTTATCCAGTTACCTGGTCTTTTATCTAATAGACAGTACTCATCTCAATCAATCAGGGAATTGTAAGCGCTCTACTCACCCGTGAGGGTCTCGAGGCACCGGGAGGGTGGGGGGGGGGGGGTAGAGCCAGGGTTTGAGTGTCTTCCTGAATATGTTCAGAGAGGGGGCACGTCTAATATCGACCGGGATCTAGTTCCAGATCTTGGCCGCGATGAAGAAGAAGGCCCTTCCGCCCGTTCTGGCTCTGCGGATGCAAGGGGTTTCGGCGAGGGCGGTGGATCAGAGGTTTCTTTTGGGTATGTCGAAGAAGATTTTCTCGTTGCGGTATTGGGGTCCGGTGTTGTGGAGGCATTTGAAGGAGTGTGTAAGTATCTTGAAGGTTATTCTCTTCTCAACGGGAAGCCAGTGGAGGTCTCGCAGGTGTTGGGTGATGTGCTCTTGTCGAGGGATGCCGAGGACGAGTCTGGCTGCGGTGTTCTGTATGGTCTGCAGTTTGCGGAGCAGAGACTTGTGGATTCCGGCGTAGAGGGCGTTTCCGTAGTCTAGTCTGCTGGTTATGAGTGCGTGGGCGACTTTTTTTCTTGATTGGGGGGGATCAATTTGAAGGTCTTGCGAAGGATGCAGAGGGTGTTGAAGCAGGTGGAGGCGATGGCGTTCACCTGTCGGGCCATGGAGAGGGAGGAGTTGAGTACGATGCCGAGGTTCTCGGCGTGGTCGGTGGGGGTGGGCGGGCTGCCGAGGGCGGTGTGCCACCAGATGCTGTCCCAGGCGGTGGGGGAGGGTCCGAGGACCTCTGTCTTCTCCGAGTTGAGCTTCAGGCAGCTGCTGCACATCCAGGATGCGACGTCCTTCATACCTTCCTGAAAGCTGAGTCTGGTTGTGACGGGGTCTTTGGTGAGGGAGAGGTTGAGCTGGGTGTCGTCGGTGTAGGAGACTATGTTGAGTCCGTGCTGTCTGACGATGGCGGCGAGGGTCTCAAGGCACTGGGGTGGAGGCAGGGGGGTGGTAAGCAGCTCTGTTCAGTCGAAGAGCCAAGTCTTGAGTGTCTTCCTGAATATGTTCAGAGAGGGGGCACGTCTGATGTCGACCAGGAGTTCGTTCCAGGTCTTGGCCGCGATGTAGGAGAAGGCCCTTTTGCCCGTTCTGGCTCTGCTGATGCAAGGGGTTTTGGCGAGGACGGCGGATCAGAGGTTTCTTTTGGGTATGTCGAAGAAGATTTTCTCGTTGAGGTATTGGGGTCCGGTGTTGTGGAGGCATTTGAAGGCGTGGGTAAGTATCTTGAAGGTTATTCTCTTCTCGACGGGGAGCCAGTGGAGTTCTCGCAGGTGTTGGGTGATGTGCTCTTGTCGAGGGATGCCGAGGACGAGTGTGGCTGCGGTGTTCTGTGTGGTCTGCAGTTTGTGGAGTAGAGACTTGTTGATTCTGGCGTAGAGGGCGTTTCCGTAGTCTAGTCTGCTGGTTATGAGTGCATGGGTGACGGTTTTTCTTGATTCGGGGGGATCCATTTGAAGGTCTTGCGAAGGATGCGGAGGGTGTTGAAGCAGGTGGAGGCGACGGCGTTGACCTGTCGGGTCATGGAGAGGGAGGAGTTGAGTATGATGCCGAGGTTCCTGGCGTGGTTGGTGGGGGTGGGCGGGCTGCCGAGGGCGGTGGGCCACCAGGTGCTGTCCCAGGCGGTGGGGGAGGGTCCAAGGACGAGGACCTCTGTCTTCTCAGAGTTGAGCTTCAGGCAGCTGCTGCACAGCCAGTATGCAACGTTCTGCATACCTTCCTGAAAGATGAGTCTGGTGGTGACGGGGTCTTTGGTGAGGGAGAGGATGAGCTGGGTGTCGTCGGCATAGGAGACTATGTTGAGTCCGTGCTGTCTGACGATGGCGGCGAGGGGGGCCATGTAGATGTTGAAGAGCGTTGGGCTGAGTGATGATCCTTGGGGCACTCCGCAGTTGATCTCCGTGGGTTCTGAGAGGAAGGGTGGCAGTCTGATTCTTTGGGTCCTGTAGGTGAGGAAGGAGCGGAGCCGTTAGAGGGCGGTTCCCCGTATGCCGGCCTCGAGGAGTCTGGCAGTGAGTGTGCGGTGGGAGACAGTGTCGAAGGCTGCGGAGAGGTCGAGTAGGATCAGGGCCGTGGTGTGGCCTTGGTCGAGGAGGGTGCGGATGTCATCTGTGGCGGCGAGTAGGGCGGTCTCGGTGCTATGGTTGCTGCGGAATCTGGATTGGGAGGGGTCGAGGATGGAGTTCTCTTCGATGAATTTCGTAAGTTGGGCTTTGACGGTCTTCTCGGTGACGTTTGCAGCGAAGGGAAGGAGGGAGATAGGTCGGTAGTTCTTGAGGTCCAAAGGGTCTGCCGAGGGCTTCTTGAGCAGGGGCTTGACTTCAGCACGTTTCCAGTCATCGGGGAAGGTGCCGGTTTCAAAGGTGGTGTTGATGGTGCATCGTAGTTCCGGTGCGATGGCGGCTTTGTGGAAGATGTGCGGAGGGCAGAGGTCTGTGGGTGCTCCTGAGTGGATGCCTTTCATGGTCGATTCAGTGCCTTCGGTGGTGGTTGGGGTCCAGGCGGAGATGGTAGGTTGGCTGGCGTTGTTGGAGGAGGGGGTGGTTCGGGAGTCCGGTGTTCGTTCGTTGAAGTTGGGGTAGAGGGACTTGATTTTCAGATGGAAGTAGGAGCTGAGTTTGTTGCAGAGGTCCTGGGAAGGGGTGATGTCCGTGGCCTCGCTGGGGGGGTTTGGTGAATTCTTGGATGATGTTGAAGAGTTCTATCGAGTTACCGGCGTTAGCAGAGATCTTGTTCTGGATGAAGGTTAGTCTGGTTGATCTGATGAGATGGTGGTATTCCGTCATGGCGTTCCTGTATGTGGTGCGGTTTTCCGGCATTTAGCGGTTTCGCCAATTCTTCTTTAGACGTCTGCATGTGCGCCTGGATTCTTGGAGATCGGCGGTGAACTAGGAGGCCTTCCTGGGGCGTTGTCTGTCGGGGTTGCGGAGGGTGGCGAATTCGTCTGCACAGTTGAAGATCCATCTGTGTAGTTCTTTGGCAGCGAGGTTGGCGTTGGTCGAAGTGGAGGGGGCATCGCGGTTGAGGGTGGAGTTGAGGTGCTCCTTGGTGACTTTGCTCCAGTTTCTTCGCGGTGGGCGGGGTGCAGGTGTGGGGGTGGTGGGTTTTTCGACCTGTAAGTGTTTGCAGTGGTGGCCCGTCCAGAGGGGTTGCGTGGTATGGCTGAAGTGGATGTTGTTCCCTCCTGCGAAGATGGGGTCGAGGGTGTGTCCTGCCTTATGGGTGGGGGTGGTGATGTGCTGTTTTAGGCCGAGGTTTGCGAGGTTGTCCAGGAGGGTGGAGGAGTTGGGGTCGTTGAGGTTGTCTAGGTGGAAGTTGAGGTCTCCGATGAGTATGTAGTCGGTGGAGGCGATGGCGTGGGATGCAACGAGGTCGGCGATGGTAGTGGCGAACGCAGTACGAGGTCCGGAGGGCCTGTAGGAGAGCGTGCCGCATAGTGGGGATCTGTGGCTGGTCTGTATCTGAAGTGGAGGTGCTCGGTCGTGGACAGGGAGTCGCTCGTAGCGGAGGTGGTGAGTCAGAGGGAGCTCTTGTGTGCAATGGCGAGTCCTCCTCCTGGGCGGTTGTGACGGTCCTTCTTCTGGATCTTGTATCCGTCAGGGATGGCGATGTCGGGTGCGGAGGCGGCGTTGGTCCAGGTTTCTATGAAGAAGGCGACGTCTGGCAAGAGAGTGTCGAGGAGGTCCCAGATCTCTATGGTGTGTCTATGCAGGGAGCGCACATTGAGGAGGATGCATTTCAGGGCTTCGGTGGTGTTGGCATCCGACGTGGGAGTGGTGCCCGTGGGAGTGCGGTGGGTGGTGAAGGTCTGGTGGCAGTGGCGGCAGGAGAACTGGCCGTGGGTGGTGTTCGGCGGGGACAGCTCACAGTTGTTGTTTCTTCCGGGGTTGAGTGCGAGGAGGGCAGCTGGGTCACAGCGGTGGATGCTCGGCGATCTAGGGTCCCTGTCGCTGGTCAGGCGCAGACGGGCTTGCCTTTGGTGCGCCAGCTGCGCGTCCGCCATTAAATAGGGAAGGGAAGCTCAGCTGGGAGGCAGGAGTGGGGACGGCAGGGGAGAGGGGCCGCGGGGGAGCAGCGGCGGGAAAAGGGCAGCAAGAGAACGGGCACGGAAAAACAAGGGCACAGATAACAGGCACAGCAGTTACAATTACAGATAACTACAATAAAGACAGCCAAGGCTAAAAAGGATAAAACGGGCACAACGAGGCACAGTAACAATTACAATTACAAAAAAGACAGCCAAAGTCACCAGGATAAAATGGGCACGAGGCAGATGGGCAAGAGTGGACACAGCAGAGGCAAGGCTCGAACACCTACCAGCCACCTCTCAGCAGCAGCGGCACAGCAGTGGAGCTGCTGGGGGAGAGAGCAGGTCCCTGACCTGAGGTCAGAGGTCGTGCTTGCTCACCCTCGCAGCGGCCACCATAAAATAGGGAAGGGGGGAGGGAAGCTCAGCTGGGAAGCGGGGATGGCAGGGGGAGGGGCCGCGGGAGAGCAGCAGCGGGAAAAGGGCTGGCACGGAAAAACAAGGGCACATATAACAGGCACAGCAGCTACAATTACAGATAAGTAAAATAAAGACAGCCAAAGACACAAGGATAAAACACAAGGATAAAAAGGATAAAACGGGCACAACGAGGCACAGTAACAATTACAATTACAGATAATTACAAAAAAGACAGCCAAAGTCACAAGGCTAAAACGGGCACAACGAGGCAGACGGGCAACAGTGGACACAGCAGAGGCAAGGCTCGAACACCTACCAGCCACCTCTCAGCTGCACAACAGCGGAGCTGCTGGGGGAAAGAGCCCCTAAAAGTAAATGCTCGCCCACCTCTCTATTACTGGGGAATTGCTTGTATTCTCCAGTTCAGTATCTAAGCCTGATTTAGATCTGGTGTTTGTGGATTTAATTCTGCTATTTCAGTACTGTATTTCTTTTTCATATAGTCGAAGTATTTCTTGAAGATGAGCACCTCCCCATGGGACAGCCATTTTTTTCAGTCATACAAGAATTTTCTCAGTTCAATTGTTTCTTTCATTTCTATGAACATATCTTATTTTCTTGCTTTAGCTCTGCACTTATTTTTGACCTTTCTCTTTCAATATTTTGAAGTTTGTATCTTAATCCAGTCCAGCAATTCTACACCATCTAGTGTGGCACAAAGGGCAGGGAAAAACAGTAAAACTAGAACTCGGCGCTAAGGGCGCTATCACAACTTTGCTTCCTCTGCTTGAGAGATTCTGTTACTGCATAGTGAACATAATTTGTACAGTACAAGACACTTCCCTAAAGACCGTAGTGCCCTAAGGATTCTGGCAAGTTCATTACACATGTTCATCACAAAATGAGCCGCTCCCAGTTATGTGACCAAGGTGCTGAAAGGTTACTTTGTGAGTGTGGACATCTCACAAAAAGTGTAGGACTGGTCTCACACACCACCTGGTGTCATGCTTCATCATCGGCCAGTCCTCACCCTCTAAAAACTAGGTTTGATAGAGGGCGGGCATACACCTGACGACAGGGATGCACTTCTAAACTAAGTGGGGGCCCATATAAAGTAAGTGAGGTTTAAAAACCATTACAGTTACAAAATTAATTTTAATGTGATAAGTAGCTGTATGGTACTAAAAACAAGTGAACGGTATGGTGGGGAATTTATTGTCCCCTTACCGTAGTGGATGTGGTCGACATGTTTCTGCCATGTGGCCCAGATGGGTCCGTGGCATTCATCAGGACCTTAAGGAAAAAAGGGGCTTCGTTCCCACCAAACCTGCGGTGGGAGGGTACCACTTTGTGGGGTGACCTTTGTCACGCTCCACTATTCAGTTGCTCGTAGTAAAGCCTGAAAGACAAAATATACAATATAGTACAATGAGAATTACCTAGGTCACCTCATTTACAATGATAACCACATGCACAATGTTTAAAGTGAGTGGCTATTTGTGAAGAAATGTGACACTCATCTGTGCACATACTTGAGTAAAAAACTTTATATGTGGGAGAATTATTCTCACATGTCTTACCCAAGAACAAGAGGGATATTGCCCCATGGGAGGAGAGAGGGAGACCCATGTAGTCAGACTCTAATGGGGACAAGATGGAGATAAAAATAGGTAGCACCAATTAAAGCAATGAGATAACATATTTCCAAAAACGTACAGAGCCTTTAATTGCTCTAAACATGACACATTCCTGCATTCAATCGTGTTCACAACCATCCTCTTACTGCCTCAAGGTGCGTCTCCCGTAGTTGCACCTAGATGTGTGCTCCTTGCCTCCCCGATGATGATTGGGTGTGGGAAGGAGCATTCTATTTATAGTGATCTTAATGGGGCAGTGCGTTGCTGAATTGTTTCCATAATTGAAAAAGTGCCTGCCAGGATGTGGGATCCGGTGTCCCGAAGCGCGTTATTCACATATACTGGTTTCACTGCCTGACCAGCGCGTTGTGCTTCATCGCGTCGCCTCCGGCCGGAAATTGGAGTATCCGGTGTCCGGCCGGAAGGTGTTCAGGGATCAGGCATCTGCCTGGTTCGGCGTGCGCTAGTCGGAGCGACGCATGTGGGCCGGGCGTGGTGGAGACCACGTTTGCCCGTTGTAACGTAGAGTCATCAAGGTTTAAGCCGTATCGATAGGAAAGAGCCAATGCGGAGCCTGCATGGCGTGGGCGTTTTCCCTGTTCTGGTCTGGTGACACGTGTGCCCGCAGTAACTTTAGAGTCAAGGTGTAGCCCGTGTTGACGGGAAAGAGCCAATCCGAAATCAGTATGGCGGGGGCGTTGTCCCAGCCGCGACCTCATTGGCTGGAATGCGGTCGCGTAAAGGAACATGCTGTATTTCTGATTTTAAGCGATCATTGAACCATTGCAAAACCAATGTTGCACGAACCGCTTATAAGATAAGCGTAATGAAACCTAAAGAATAGGCCCTATCATTTACTAGGGGCAAGTGAGAGAAGTTATATCCACACTTTCTGGACGTGTTGTGGCAGTTATAAATACACTTGTGACTCGTATGGGTTAGATAAATACCTATACATACCATGGGGGTGGTTCACACTGTGTATCAGCTCTTGTATTCATTACACAGCCACGGTTCCAACTTCTTGGGGTGGGGGTTCTCACAGATGCGAATAGTGAAGACAGGGAGACCTTGTTGTACGCATCTCACATCTATTTCCCTTAGACAGGAGAATGATTCACATCACCAACATCGTTTTCTGTGCATTCATTTTTTAAGTCTCTCCAACTTGTCTTTTTATTGGATTCGTAGCCTCTCATTTGATGTGCCTGCATTCATATCTGCTAATATTTTATTTTCTAACTTAACAATAAGTCAGCTGGAGCCTTATGATTTCCCTCCAATTCTTCCTCCGTGAAAAGGGGAAAAAAAACCTTATTTTGACAACTTTTTCTCAATTCCAGGTACCCCTTTTGTCGTCTGTGTACAACACAAACGTTTAGGATTCCTGGAGTTATTTATAATAGTCAATTGTGATACACATCCAAACTTGTAAGACTGACCCCAGATACGTCAGCTACATATACAATACTTTCTGTCCCCCCCCATGTGATGCCGCCCCAGTCATATGTTAGAAACAGTGCTGATTTCCTGAAAACAAATCAATGCAATACCGTGATACAAAAATCTCATGTTAATTTCTAATGACTGCTCTTTATACACAAGCAGGCATCATAAAGATGGAACTGAGGGAAAAAACACTACCTATGTGCAACGTCTACATATCTATTTGAACAAAATAATATGGATATAAATATGCATGAGTTGTCGCTGAGAAATTATATTTATTTCTTTCAGGTTTAGCTACATAGAGAGGTGCGAGGCAAGTCCTGCGTCACACCTAGCTATGCAAAACTGATGATACGCAATTTACAACATAAATGTGTGGTCAGGTATCTATGAGAAATGTACATAGCATATTGTAGTCTGACCAAGCTAAACAGACTATTTATTCTTTGTCTGGAATAGAGATATCACCTAAAAAGTATACATAGCTGTATTCAGTGAATGAGTCAATTCTGTAATTCAAATCGTGCACAAACTTTAGTTCCATTTATTTGCATTTTAAGCTTGAGGGGAATGATATTACATTGCCAACCTACTTGTTTAGGAAATAAACTGCACAGATTAGTCTCTTGAATGTTTGAAGTAACCTTCCTAAGAATTAAAAATGGAGCCATTTCCATTGGTAACTTCTTTGATCAATGTGTTATTTTAGCAATCCTGTCTTGTACGAGATGGTGAAATAAACATTATTAAAAGGGTAAAAGAGAGTGGGCATCGAGGATATGTGTTAAATTACAAAGAAAAGAGCAGGAAAATATAGCAGAGTAGATCTGTTATAAACAAAAAATACAAAAGATTAGCATCTTGAGTGCAGCTTTACATGTACTTTGGCAGGTCCAACAGAAATACTAGAGTATTTTGAAGACAGACAAGGTATTGAGCAACATGACAGGGGTCCAACAGGCAACAGCCCATGGGTGTGCAACATCATTAAGAGACAAATTAGTACATATTAATTTGGATAACAAGGAGCACAATTAGGGATGTCTGGCAGCTAGATGTCAGAAGTAAAGAATGAAGAAATGGTGAGAGTGGAACTAGATATACGATGTCATAGTCAAACAGTGTTCCATAACGTGTAAAACGGACCATGTAGTATATATAATGGAATATCCCTCTCTAAAATGGTTAATTGGCAACACAAAACTGCTGCTTAAGAAACACATTGTGAGACACAGAAAGACAACACATACCTGGATGGGTGACATGTTGAAGGGACACAGAACATAAACTTTGAACGTTTTCAGTACTATAGTATAGATCAAGTGATAAAGAACACAGGAGGAAGTAAGACAGTACAAAGACTAGGGCTGTTGGAGTCACAGTTTGTCATCATGTTTGGAACATATAACCCAGAAGGTTTGGAGATAGATGAGAAGCTAAAAGCACAATTGTAAGGAGTTAAGAAATAAAGTCTCATGAAATAGAAAGCGACAAATGACATGTTCAACATTCCTATTTGGACACTGGCTCAATGTAGCCATACTAAAGTAATAAGAGACGAATGAATAAGGGAGCTGAACACCTGAGCCTTTATATGGATAAACACTGAAAAAGATAAGGCCTTTAAAATGACTACTGAACATAGTATCTGGATATTAAAAACATAGAATGCAGTGATTAGAGCACTCTGAAAATGTTAGACAAATGTGCAATACATGGATGTATTGGATCATACATCCAATGGAATAACTAATAATAAGAAAACAAATGCTATCTGTACTAGCATTTAACAAGTCAGATATAGTAATGGAAGAAACTTATGATATTTATTGTTAGTAGTACAGTGCACGTTATTAAATGAATGATGAAAAGAAGATTTAGCACTTTATAACAGAATTATTGTGTGACTAAACATTGGGGGCATTTATGGTTAGGAAATGTACAAGAATGCTGCTATGTGCACTAACACTTTGTACTATATACTATGAGTGTAAATAGACTATTAAAATGTATTGCTTCGGACACATTGCATAGTAATAGACAAATGATGAAAAGGTAATTATATACACATTATGTACCAGAGATTTCTTTACTTGTGCAGGACAAGACTATAATCGATCTAGATTCAAGTAAAACTTTATTAAAAATCTGATGGTATAATCTTGTGCAGTACATACATAGGATAGTGGGTGCTCTGAGTTATTCTCTAAAGAAATGTTTCGGTATGAAATACATGCAAGAGTGAATGCAAGATATCATACCGCAAACAGCATAGCCATGGCTCATAATAAACATTGTGATGTTGAGAGGAAAAAGTACATCTGTAGTAGTGACTCTTCAATGTCTACTGTTGTATACAACATGTAAAAATGTGGCACCATCCTGATTCAAAAATTTGGCTTATGAAAGGACTATAGGTCTGAAACACGTGGATGCAGATGCTCGATGTACTGCTTTTAATGAATGAAACAAAGGGAGAAGTTTAAAGGGTGCCAGTGTTTTCTCTTCAAAACTAGAATAGACCTATAAGTGAATTAAGAAGAGCGGCATAACTGGCCCTAGCTTAGCACCAGTCCCACCATCAGCAAGGTGCTTGTGTTTTCAGGCATAAATGGAAGCAATATTATATACCTGTTTCTCCACGGTGTCTACTGAGATTTGAGTGTAACCAGAAAAAAAACAGATTTTAATGAATTACTATGGGCCCAGTGACCCTCTGATATTGATAACATGAGCACTGTTAACTTGAGTATCAGCAAACTTCATATTTACAGCACAACAAATCTAGTCAGTGGCAGAAAAATGCTCTATAATCAGTGTTATCTGCCTGTAATGTGGCATACATTAATTTCTTAATATAGGTGTGTTCTAACATAAGAAAGCACCTGTAATAAGAGAATAATATAACACTACGTAGTAATCGCTTATTACAAGCTAGTAGTTGAGTTCCAACAGGGTCAATAACACCTTTGGCATTTAAGTAGCTAACCACTTATACTACATCAGCTATACATTTTAGTAACCTATAAGCTCGCTTTTGTCAACTGATAATACTGAATAATGTAACTAGGTATATTATAGTGAACAATTGGGTGTACTTTATCTCATATATAAAACTAGGTTATTTTATATGAAGCATTACTGAGAGATGGGGAAGAAATTTTGTTAGGATCTTCTTATCATTTTAAGATATGTTAAACCAGATTTCTTGTATGCTAGAACATTTAGAAAAATGCCCAATAAGTTGATAAACCACCACAGAAATTATATATACACATTATGAGAGACTGGATGCTTAGTTGCACCAACAGTTTGTCACTAAGTTTCTAAAGTTCTTCTTTAGTTTGTTTTAGGAGATGACTGATTGCAGGTTTTAGTACATGACTAATTCACAATTTATTAGCTTAAATGTTTTCAACTAGATTAAGTCCCCATACTTCATTTGAAAAGTGTAGGAAGATCTATTGTGCTTAATAAGTATCAGGATTTGTTTTCCTGGAGACAAAGCCAATCGAAGAGTTTATAGGTTAATATTTGTATACTTGCAAAACATTAACATAGTTAAAGAGGTAGATACTTCGGGAAGTGGGAAGACTGGTACAAACAAAATTATACTTTTATTTTTGTTAAGAATAATGTACACTTTAAAAGGGTGAACTCTACTACAAAAAGAATTAAAGACATGTTTGTTGGTCAAAAAACATAGCTGCAATAATAAAACATACAAAATTAAATATCAGCAACAAACATTTTTTGGCTGACTAGGTCTCAAAAAATGAGCCTACACCATGAGCTATGAACTGCAGATGCTGAATGTGACAGATTGGAGACTGAATCAAAATGTGTAATTTCATAACATACATCAATAGTATAATACGGCATTCTTTAAAAAAATATTTAAAATTGAAAAGAAATACTAAGACATTTTCTTTCTCAAACAGTTTTGGATGCTAAGAATTTTAACACAAACCAGAATAATATACACATATTTCATAAAATGATTTTCAATGCAATTCTACTCAGCCATTACAGACCACCATTAGAAAATGTTTCCACTATCTCATTTATATTAGCCTTCTCTTTATTTAAAATTAAATGTCTAACAACTTCTAGTACAACCATCCAGCCAAGCCAAGTAATGGTTCTTGGCACTGTTAAAATGTCATTTTAAACTGGGCAGGTTAGTTTTGATAGAGTCCTTGTGAGATCATAAACAAATAACAGAAGTGCATTTGCTGGGCTTATTTTCCCTGAGAAGGGGAGCTAATTAAATGGTTATGCATGTTTTAGAATTTTATTCTTTTCACAGTGATAAGGCAGTCAGCATTTTCAAACATCTGAGAAATAATCATCTTCTTCCTCTTCTTCATCAGAAGGTACAGACTCTTCTTCTGTCTGAAAAAGTTTTCCTATTACAGTTGTATCATTTAAACCTGTAAAAATAAAAAATGAAGCACAGCTGATTTCTTATTCACAATTTGCACCTTAAGAATTGAACACTGGTTGATAATGTTTTCTTAATTGTAATATATTCAGGTTTATCAAATTGAATTACATGTATATAAATGCTTAATTTTTCTTCGGACAAGCCTTATACTTAAGTGGTGAGCTAAGTACCAAACTGTTTAAACATAAAACAGTTTGTTTGCTTAGAAGTGTAAGACGTCCATGTGCATAGATATCATAAAGCGGATTGTAAAACATAGCAATGGAATTGCAATTATGATGCCTTCTTTCTGTAGAAAACTGGGTTTTTGTTGCAGTAGCCCCCCCCACTTTTTGCCTGGTATTTGATGCAACTTTGACTGAAGTGTACTGGGTGCCTGCTAACCAGGTCGCCAGTGTACTTTCCCCAAAACAAGTTAACTAGTCAATTGAGCACCAATTAACCAGGCCTTTAGCACCTCTGTAAGTCCCTAGTAAGTAGTACCCATGGCACCTAGGGCATAGGTACTAAATAGGGTCCCTATGAGCTGCAGCCTATATTGTGCCACTCTAAGGGATCCAGCTCCAAACTCACGCAACTGCCATTGCAGACTGTTTGACAAGGTGCTCTAAAAAGTGAAAACACGACATGGCACACTCCTTGTATGCCATGTCCCCAACACAGCATGTAATATTTGTAAGTCACCCTTAGAGCAGGCCTTACGGCCCTCAGGCAGGGTGCATTATATTACATGTGAGGACATATCTGCATGAAAAGATGTGTCCCTGTGCTGCCAGTTCTATTACTGACAGTACATGTGAACAGGGAAGTAATCCTAAGGTATGTAATGGGCACTGGTCAAAACGAGTTTCCCAGATACATAATGGCTTCACACTGAAATCTATGGTTTTTAGTATTAAACACCTCGTATTAATAAACCCACACTGATGGATCTATTAATACATGCATCCAGAGGGTACCTTGGAGGTACCCCCTGAAACCTAGTGTAGTGTAGCTCCTATTTCCCTAATAGGCTCTGCGCATTGGAATAATATACCCTATAGGTTTGACATAGGACTAAGGTCAGTATGTCCCTATCGAGTATATTAAACTTAATTACTTGTGCCAGCTAGCTCAGAGGCCACTAGAAACTCCTTGACAAACAAGAAGGGAGTAGTTTCTGGCAGCCGCAAAACATGACCACTTTGTTTCTCTTTAGAATCAGAACGTGTCCCAGAGTCGTGGAAACAATAGATAACTATTTCACTCAGCTCAATCGTGCATGCTTAGTTTTCCTCAAGGTTACACAGAAAGAAATAGACGGGCGTTTCAATAAAAGATTTATTGAACAGTCTTGTTTCTCGTGTAAGTAAAATGTGTTGTTACGATCACAAGACAGTATGCAAGATAAATAATGTACAGCGTAAGCAGTAGAAATAAATAATACTGCGATAGCATTATCTTTTAGCAGATATTCATTCACATAAATAACACAGACTAAAAAATGTGAGTACTCAAACGATGCGTTGCTAAGCCAGACTCGAACTCCAACACCCCGCAAGGGAAGTTAGATCACAGGAAGCTGGACTCTCTGCGTGCAGGGATGACAGCGTCTTCTCAGTGCGTCAGGCCGGGAAACGGGCTCCTCTGAAGTCGAGGTCTCCTCTAGTTTACAAGGGCTAGGGAAGGTATATTTATACCTGAGAGGTACCTCAGAATGTTAGCACTGACGTGAATCGGACAGCGGAAGACGTCATGAATGAACCCCTAAGATATAATGGTTCATGCATAATAGATGAGTCCTTGAAGAAATCAATAGTCCTGTGCTAGGGAAACTCCCGAAGCCTAAGGATCTGTTCTTCAAGAACTCGTTGTGACGTTAGGGTGGACGGATGTCGGAGACCATGCCTGTATTTGGAGTGCACGGTTTAATGCCTAAATAAGGACTGGGATTTTATGCCTATATAAGGGCAGGGCGAATTGTGCCTATATAAGGACATGATACAGGAAAGCCCGTGTATGGACACCCTAAGAGGAATACAACACCCACTCCACTTTCGTGTGTACGATAATACTAAAATGCTAAACATTTAAAATGCTAAACATTAAATGGAGTACCGCATATTGCTAAAATATTTCTTAAAACCGTTTAAAAGGCATTTAAAAAACCCATTAGAATGCAAAAGGTACTGTACATTTTAAGCATTGCTTTTCATTTCAGGCATATTTTTAAAATAAAATGCAATTTGAATGAAATAAGCAGTAATATTTACATGTGACAAAAAAATGATCGATAAGTTGTCCAAAATCAAAAGTCATTTCATGTCATGGAAATTAATGAACTTTTTAAGACTAACACGATGATAAAAGTGTCTGAGGAAGTACTGCGAAGTCTGTACTATAAGGCTAGTTCTACTTTAAGCACATTGAAGTGCCATTTTAGTTCGAAAAATGGGAAAAGGTTCAATTTTGGGAAGAGTTCCAAGTTTTAGAAGTATGAAGGCCAAATTGTTACTGCATCTCTGGAACACTGTGGGCTGAATCAGAGTCAGTTTACGGGTCTGGTGTAAACATGAGATCATCTATTTCTGTAGACAAAACATCGTCCACTGAAGTTGGTGTCAGTTGGAACACCTCGTGTAGTAGATTAATTGCACAGAGATGTGAAGCATCGCTTTCAGCATAGGTTGCCGCAGCAATGTTCGCGTCCGTTGTTACCTGTGTGCCTGTAGATCTTTCTCGTACCTCAGCAGCAGCCGGAAGCGTCTGTGAGATCTCAATGAATGCTGACATCAGGATAGGCAGCCTCTGGGGACAACACAGAGCATGGGCCGTTATCGGGACCAGCAGAGTATCGACAACCGTTGGCGTTGCTGATGGAAATGTTAGACAGGTGTCCAACACGCATTCTTCACCGCATAGCAGGCATCGTAGAAGAGGTAAGATGCAATCTTGCCAGATTGGTCTGAATGACAGGAACCATGTGGTATTAAGTTCCCGTAGACGAGTCATGCCCAAAAGCTGTACTATTCGCTCAAAGCACTTTCGTTCAAGGAGAGCTTTCTCCATTTCGCTCGGAGTGATGTCTGCGAATAGGCTGGCCATAGCGTAATAGCAGGAAGAGAAATAGAATTCCGGCAACAAGTGCTAGAATTAATGGTATGCCACCAAACACCGAATGTGCAAAGTTCGGGATTATTCCGAGTATTGCCTGGAAAGGTGCTAACAGACCGGTACAGATGTTCTTAAATACATGTACAATTCCACTTGTATCAGACATGTTGAAGATACGTGTTATCATTTCTACGAAATGCATAGGGCAGTTTGTACGTATTAAAGTCTGTATCTCAGCCGAAGTCCTTGCTATTTGTAGATCGTAGGTTTCTTTGGCCGAGGTCAAAGGCACTGTTTGCTGTAAAAGCATGGCTTTCATTCTGCTTAAAGTATCAAATCTTATAAAAGAGACGTTCAGCGAAGGCCACAAAGGCGACTCCCTTACTGTGTCTATTGGGGAAACAATACTTGCATACAGCAAGTGACCCTGGAGTTGACCGTTACTAGATATGGGATGCCTGGCAACATGCCGCAGCAACTCTGATCATTCAACATGAGGTAACTCCCATTAGAAAGTTGTCCAAACGTTGGATTAATCACAGCAGCTGGTGTACCCTGCTGATGGCAAGACAAATTTGCCACAGAACCATTGCAAGTCCCGTGTAAAGAAATGTCCTGACATATAAGTGAACCGCTCAGTGCACGTTTACAGTGTATACCGCTCAAAAACACTTCACGATCACCACTCCAACATCTATATGTATACGGTAAATCCCAAGATGTCTTAATGTATTCCTTACCCAACCTTTCATATTTGCCTGCTTGCATTTGTTTGAGGCAATACTGAAACTGAAAAGTAGTCACAGGTAATGTGATTTTGCCATGAATAAGCCATTCTGTAGCTGGTTTTTCTGCCACTGTGAATGGTAACTTTTCCAGTTTTTCAATGCTCAGCACTGTATACTTTGCTCCTCTTTGTGCCAGTTTGATCTGTTTATCAGTTAGATTGTATTCTGTAAACAGAGCCGATGTGTTGATGAAACGCCAAGGCACATAGCCCGCTCGCAAAGATTGCAGCGTCCAGTTTAATAACACAATAGAACGTAATTGAGATTGGCCTTGCTGTAACATCGCCAAATCTTGTTCTAGTATGTCGATAGCAGAGGATACAATGCCATCCAATGAATATATTCTGGAGGACAAAGTTGTTAACCCATTGTCGACCACAGAGAGGGTTTTCTCTAAATTAATACGATCAAGTTCACGTATTCGTTCTGCGGCCTCCATCTGTGATACTTTCCATGCTTCATTATAGGCAGCATAAATGCCGGCATATATGAAACGTTTTTGACGCGGTTTTCTTGGTCCAAGCAAGAATTCCCTAAGGTCTGCGTCTTCTTTAAGTAAGGATAAGTGTTGTTTCACATCCTGTAGTGTAGATTTCTGAAGCCAATCGAGGCATAATTTTCCTACACTGTATGTTGTTACTACCCCCGGATGCTGTCTTTGGACGTATCTTGGATCTGGCCTATGAATAGTAAAGCCCTGAGTTTTATTCAGGAATCTTTCCTGACAGTTGTTCGTGTCTGTGGGCCAGATCAACCATTTTTTCCAATCAGTATTAGATCTGTTGAGTTGTAGTATTTTGTCAACTGTCACCACTGCCTGTGTATTATTATCACTGGCAGGTGTTGGTACAGAAGGAGTTTTCATATCTTTGATCTTGGCTAGTCCAAGACAAGATGTTTGTTGGACAGTTTCATTCAAAAACATTATTTGTTCAGGGATGATACAGGCTCTAAATAAAGCTTCTATCCCCTGCACTTGCCAATCTTTAGTACCCCAGGCAGTTTTTGTGTCTATTGTGTCTTTCCATAAGTCGAAACCCTGTCTAGACAGTTGGACAATAAAAAATGCAGAGTAAATCTGTTTCGTATTTGTCAACATAATTTTCAGTCCTGTTTTGTTTACATTTTTGTAGTAAAACGTTTCTGGATCAGAGGTATTGTAACCTGAAAAATATGGAAACTTGTTGGCAAATGTTTTTGAACTACCTTGTGGTGGTGTAGGACAATGCTCCCATTGGTTAAACAAACACATTTCTAGGATATGCAGATTTATGCAAATAATGATGACCATAGTGGTTATAGCAATACAGCTCTTCATAGTCTGATGAACCCTCTAAATATTCATTTTTAGAAAATGCAGCAGATTTTTCTAAGTCAAACATTATGTCATTAACAGTCTCAAAGTCCCAATCATCAGAATAGGTACTGGACGAAATTAGATCACTTAGTGAAATTTTAAACAAATGTGGAATGTTCAATTGTTCCGTCGGGCCGAAGATATCAAAATCTGTTTTGTCCCACACTATACCATCCTGTATAGGAACAGCTGTGATGTTCACTGATGACAAGTCTCTTGCTTCACGATGGGAAGATTTATGAGGTCTCAAAAGTACATTCACGTCTTTTCCTTCAATATTCACATGGATGTATCTGCCACTTATAAGCACGCTCACAGTTGTAACCAAAGCTAGCCAGAGCAGGAAAACAAAAAGTCCAGATATAATCCAGAGTTCAATCCATGGAGAAACCAAATAAGTCTTTTTCAAAAAGTGAAGAAAGTCTTGTACTTGCTGCTTGAATTTCAATGATGCTGGCGTCGTTTCAGGTTCACTCGGATCTTCTGAGAACGTATCAAAGTTAATGAAATAGCCAGAAGCAGTTCTGTCAATTGTTGGAATTGCATCAGGATTTGTAGAAATCGCTGGAACCAGTTGATCACTTGCTACATTGGTGTAGACAGGTGTATTTGGACGAACTGTTACTTGATTTTCAAGAGGGATGAGTTCCATAGCGTTGTTGCTTAGTCCTCCATCTGTTACAGCTGAATTCTCGATTGTTATCAGTCTTTCAGTCTGAACCTCTTGGATAGTAGCGAGAGGAGTGCGTCTGCTACTAGGTCGGAGTCCACGAGGCCTACTATTTAGTATTGGCCATATACTGTGGTTTGATCAGGTCGATGGACACAAATCTTTTCTCCTTTCTTCCAGCAAGGGGCGGCAGAAGTACTGTTCTTGTTCCTTGAACTGCTAGGACAGGTACTGGTTGTCTGTAAGAAGGTCCAAATTCCTTCTTGTCCGCAATTTTTTCTCTGACTAGATCCCCAACTTCTGGAATCCAGACAGGCCTTGCTGGGACCGCCGGTTTTTTCCCCAGTGGTGGTTGGCTGTAGGGATACGTTGCTTTGTTTCGTTCTTAACTCATTCAGTTCCTGTAAAACAGCCAAACGATCTTTGATATCAAATGTTTTATTTTCCACCACTGTGCCTACGTCATCGAGATCTTATACCCACATTCTTGTCCCAAATAGGACCTCATATGGAGTGACCTACCCTAGAGAACTGGTTGGCAGATTATTCAATGAGCGTTGGACCCCATAAAGGTGTTTGACCCACCCATCACCCGAACCTAATACCCTAGCTGTTATAGACTGCTTTATGTCCCGGTTTTTCCTTTCCACAACCGAATTTCCCTCAGGATGGAATGGAGAGGAGTACTGCAATGCAACGCCCAGACTGGCCATGGCTTCTTTGTAAGCCTGAGAGCTAAACGCAGGGCCCGGGTCAGAATGTAGCGTGCCTATTGCGTATGTGCCGATAAAGACTCGCAAATCTTTTATAACAGTTCGAGCGTCAGCCGAGCGCTGAGGCCATATCCATAGGAATCTTGAGTCAATATTTGTGGATTGCATTTGTCCAGAAGGACGCATGCGCGTAGATAGTCTAATACTGTCTAACAGTGGTGTCTGTACTGGGCAGCTGCATTCGCAGCATGGTGTCTGGTGGCATTCTCGCTGTAGTTTACAGTCTAAGCAGTTATTGATGAATATGTGAATTTCTGTATTCATTCCAGGCCACCAGTACATCTCCTTTAACGTCAAAATTGTTTTAAAGATCCCTTGATGTGACAGACCCTCCCCCAAATGTGTTTCATAAATCAAGGCTGCTCTACGTTCCATGTTTGGGATTACCCTATCCCCCACTCCAGGGATTCGAGCAAAAGGAACGCTGTTCGCATCAATTACATAAGAGTACTTGAGTGGAAACTTTTTTGGTAATGCTGCACCACTGCCTTTGCTTGTAGCATTGACAGCCAACATTATCTCACTGTCTATTTTTGTTTTTGAACGAGTGATCGCAGCTACGGAAGCCGTCTGAACAGCCCCCTTTGCGGCTTTGTCAGCCAATGAATTCCCTGCAACGTGAACGCCATCACGTTGATGACTCAGTGTGTGGATCACGTGAGCCTTTGGTAGTTCGTTTTTCAACTGAACTACTTGTTCCCAAAGCGTTTTATGCTTTATTGTGCCACCTTTCGCATCTTTGAAACCATTTTCAAGCCAGTTTTGTATATAGTCATTATACGACTGAACACAGTAAAAGGAATCGCACACTATCAGTGTGGGGAATTCTCGATCTGTACTTTCAAGTGCCAGTTTGAATGCTTGTAGTTCAGCTCGCTGAGCTGTACAATCTCCTAGAGACTGTGTTTTTGTGACCATAGGTCTGAAGATGCCATCTCGCATGCGACCTTTAACGATTTGCACACGCTGCACTGTAAGCTTGCTTACTCCCTGTTGCGGGCTGTGCGGATCCGTCAGTGTCAATTATGAATTCGTACTGATCGAGAGGCAGAATTTCAGTGGGCAGAGGACATTCTTGTTCATATTGCAGAAATGCTTGTGTTTTTAAATCAGGATCAAAAACATTTTCAACATCTGTTGCAGCAAGAGAATTAACCCATTGTATCCATCTCGGATGTAATGCTTTAGCATTTGGAATGCTTGCTTTTGTGACCGCTTCTAAAGCCGGTACTGGGGTTACGACAATAATGCGTTTCCCTTGGGCTAAGGCTCTTTCTTTTGCTACAGCTGTTTGAACTGCTGTCAGAATTTTTTCAGTTGAACTGAAGCGCATTTCCGCTTGTGTGTACAAATGAGATTTGTATGCGATTGGTATTTTCTCACCCTCATTGAAGGTTAAGTAGGTGAATCCATATTGACCCGAAATTATTCGGATCACCAAATTGCGTTGACTTACGCGTGTTTGTAAGTGATTTGTTGCTAACATGTTAGCCTGGAGTGAACGCAAGATTTCTGTGTGTTCGTTTGTCCAATTTGTGATTGAAAAATCAGGTTTGATTAATGCGTAGAGAGGTTTAACCCTTTCTGTGTAATTTAGAATGTATGTTCTTCCAAAGTTTAGGAAACCCAGGATGGATTGTAAGTTTTTTTTGCGTTTTTGGAGGTTGGAGCAGCGCACATTTCTCTAGAAAGTTAGCTGCCAAGCTCTTGCCTTCACTTGAAAGCTCATATCCTAGAAATAGGACATTGAGATGGGCAATTCGGGACTTTTTAAAGTTGAACTTGTAGCCCTCAGAGGCGAAGCCCAGTATAATGGTGCTCACCCTGTTCAAGTGTTTGTCCAGGTCATCGTCTGTCAGATAGATGTCATCGACATAGGACAATGCCTCATTGTCATAAATTTGTAGTAACTCCGTTACCCTCGCTGAGAATAAACCTGGGCTGTTCTTGAACCCTTGTGGGAGTCGACAAAAGTGACGCTGGGTCCCCATTATGGAGAATGCTGTTAAGTACCTGCTTTCAGGTGCTATGTTTTGACAAAAGAAACCATTTGAGATGTCTAATGTTGTTTTGTATTTTTTACGCACAATGTTATTCATTAATGCTGTGCTATGTGCATTTTGCACTGCAAAGGTTTAGAACAAGTGTTTAGGTGTCTGTAATCCAAAACTAGACGATATGTATTGTCTGGTTTGGAGACAGGAAACAAAGGATTGTTCATTGAGGAGGTGCATGTTTCAATCACCCCTTGGTATTCAAGTTGATCTAAGATCTCCCTGACCTGTTTTTTAGCTTCTTGCTTTATTGGGTACTGCCTTTGTGCAGTTGGTTCATGTTTCAGATGTATTTTATGGTGAGATGAGTCCTCATCCCATCCTACATGATTTTTATATAATGCTGGGGCCTGGGCTACTGCCCATTTCCTGGCATATGTATATTTTAGATGAATTGGAATATGGTTGGAGAAGGCAGGCATAATAATGTCCTCGCCCTGTGGGCACTCCCTGACAAATTGTGGTGGCCAGTCTTTTTCTGCTAGAAGTATGTCATAGCCCCTTGATAGTCTTTCCCAAAAAAGTGCTTTCACCTGTCTAGGTTTGTCTCCCTCCATCCGGAGTGTTATTTCATATAACCTTCGTGGAGTACTAACCCTGGTGTCTACAGTCTCAACTGTAATGTACTCATTCAAGTCCACTATCTCCAGAAGTTCCTTCAGGTTCTGGCGAACTATTGTGACTTCTGCTGCACTGTCCAGCATTGTCTGAGCCCATTCTCCGTTCGCGAGTTGTGTTCTCAGTATTCTCGGCATGTCTGATCTTCAGACCTGCTACTTTCTTTTTGGAGAATTGAGGTTTTGTTTTGTTTTTTGGAGCGTGTTTTTCTTCTTTGGATTTCACGCGTTCTTCTCTATGTTCTGATCGTCCTCTTCTTTCCGAAGTCTGTGATGAGATCTGAAAGGGACGAGAGGAACGTGTATCAGTATCTTGATATCTGTCAGGTTTTCTCAAATTATCCCTATTCCTGAGGTTATACCTCCTTTCAGAGGGCTCCTTTTGAGGAGACCTACCTCGGGATTGAGAACGTTTCTCGTTTGATTTTTGTTTAGTAGACTCCCACTTCTTTTTAGAAGATGTAGGAGTTTGTTTAATAGAGTCCTTCTCAGGACTTTCAGATAGTTTTGGTTTCACTGGTCTTCCACCCAAACTATCTCTGCCTAATTCTGCATAAGATTGTTCAATTATTCTGGGTAGTTCAGTTTGATGTTCTGTAACATCGAATTCCCTTAATTTTTGGCGGATCGCTACTGCTGCTGCCTCCCCTTTAATATTGGATAATATTATTGTTGAGACCTGGTCGAAATTTTTCAGTAATTTCATACCTAAATTCAGAGCAGGCTCTGCCCCGTATTCGTTTTGAATTTGTTTCAGGACATCTGGTATTACCGCAATTGATGGAATACCATGTGTTTTAGTATAGATGGCAGCAAAGACTGAGCCCTGTGGTACAGTCTTCCAGTTGTGGTGTGATCCCCATCGGTAAACTGATTGTTAAGATTCTGTGTTTCTCATACGGGCTAGTATTCGGAAATACTGCTTCGATTTGAGTAATTTTTTGAGCTATCCAGAATGGAATTTGCTCACGTTTTGTGGGCATTTTACCCATGACTGCGTAGAGAGTCTGTGGTGTAATTTTTAGTGTATTCCCCTGTTGGGGAGTTGGATTTGGAAGTGTCAGTGGTTGCTGGACTGTGAAAGTCTGCATGACATATTGGACCAATTGTCTGTAGATTTTTATTAACTCTGTGAGTTGAGTAAGTAATTCCTCGTCTGACATCTCTTCAATGTCAGGATGAGGTGTGTAGCGGGCTTGAATCGGCCATCTTGCTCCTGGTCTACCTAGTGGACCGAGCCTGGTAATGTTTTTGTGATGTTTTAGGGCGCCTTTAAACCAGAGCTGATGCTCTTGGTATGTTAATGGAATTTCTATATCCTCAAAAGGAATGTATTCCTCTGGTGGATCATCTTCTTTGTAGAAGTGAAACGTGTGTTACTGGATTGGATTCAGGAAATATTACCCATGAATAGAATACCTCTGTCTGAAAGGATTCGTGTGCCTCTAGCACGAAAACTGCTCTACCGCCTCTTGGTGGTAGGCCATGTTTTATAAGTTTTAGAGTGATGGCTCTTCTTAAGTTTGGATGGATGTCTATAACACCCTCCTCGGTTTCAATTAAACCTGTAATGTTAAAAACTGCTGCTTGGGCAGGATCAGCCGCAGCTTCACCGTTTCCGGTTTCAGTCATTTTGTTTTTTGAAAAATGTAGAACAAGTTTCAAGGAAACAAAGATAAGGTGCACAATATTTTGGAACAGTGTATCCTTCAACGTTGAGCAAACCAAACAGCTGATATATAGGGTGTTTCCCTATGTAGCCATGGTGGATACTTAACCCTGCCCACTCCAGACGTCTTTTGGAGTATATGGGTAGGGGTCTCTGAGAGAAAAAGCACGGCTGAGTTACTCAGTATCTAGCGTTAAATTACCGCCTTACCAAACGTTGGGCGCCATGTAGTGTAGCTCCTATTTCCCTAATAGGCTTTGTGCATTGGAATAATATACCCTATAGGTTTGACATAGGACTAAGGTCAGTATGTCCCTATCGAGTATATTAAACTTAATTACTTGTGCCAGCTAGCTCAGAGGCCACTAGAAACTCCTTGACAAACAAGAAGGGAGTAGTTTCTGGCAGCCGCAAAACATGACCACTTTGTTTCCCTTTAGAATCAGAACGTGTCCCAGAGTCGTGGAAACAATAGATAACTATTTCACTCAGCTCAATCGTGCATGCTTAGTTTCCCTCAAAGTTACACAGAAAGAAATAGACGGGCGTTTCAATAAAAGATTTATTGAACAGTCTTGTTTCTCGTGTAAGTAAAATGTGTTGTTACGATCACAAGACAGTATGCAAGATAAATAATGTACAGCGTAAGCAGTAGAAATAAATAATACTGCAATAGCATTATCTTTTAGCAGATATTCATTCACATAAATAACACAGACTAAAAAATGCGAGTACTCATACGATGCGTTGCTAAGCTAGTTCTACCCCAATGTACCTCACCTAACCTAGGTGTAGGGAGAGGTATGAAGTAGGTGAAGTATTCCTTACTATGGTATACTAAGAGTATGTTAAGTCTAGTATGCCTAGTATGCCAAGAGCCCCTCTAGGTTCTAGTCAGCTCCATACCTTTAGAATGAGAGAGGTGGGAATCTCTTTGCCAGACTCGAACTCCAACACCCCGCAAGGGAAGTTAGATCACTGGAAGCTGGACTCTCTGCGTGCAGGGATGACAGCGTCTTCTCAGTGCGTCAGGCCGGGAAACGGGCTCCTCTGAAGTCGAGGTCTCCTCTAGTTTACAAGGGCTAGGGAAGGTATATTTATACCTGAGAGGTACCTCAGAATGTTAGCATTGACGTGAATCGGACAGCGGAAGACGTCATGAATGAACCCCTAAGGTATAATGGTTCATGCATAATAGATGAGTCCTTGAAGAAATCAATAGTCCTGTGCTAGGGAAACTCCCGAAGCCTAAGGGTCTGTTCTTCAAGAACTCGTTGTGACGTTAGGGTGGACGGATGTCGGAGACCATGCCTGTATTTGGAGTGCACGGTTTAATGCCTAAATAAGGACTAGGATTTTATGCCTATATAAGGGCAGGGCGAATTGTGCCTATATAAGGACATGATACAGGAAAGCCCGTGTATGGACACCCTAAGAGGAATACAACACTAGTAGCCCTCTAGTGTGCTGGCTGACAGGTCCAGTCCAGCCTCCCACCACAGACGAGCTTCTGACCACCTAGGAGGTGAGAGCAACACTCTCAGAGGTCAGAAACAATGCCTGCTCTGGCGGAGGTGTTTACACCTCCTCCTTCAGGAAAGCTAGTAAATCAGCATATCAAGGCAGGAGGCTCCAAAGGCCTCTGCCGCCTTTGATATGCGATCCAAGGCTTTCCCAGACAGGGGAAATGCCAATCCCCTGCCCTGGGCTCATTTGGCACCAGGACAGGTGGGAAAATGAGATAGTCAGGAAGTGTAGGTACAGTCCCGGGCACACGTAACGAGGATATAATATCAGGAGAAATGTCTCATACTGCAGAAATGTAGAGGGTCTACACCAGAATGATAATCATAGGTGTTTAATATAGTAACAGAGCTTAAGCAACCAGCCAAAACAAAAGCAACCAGCCGACACGTGTTTCGTCACAAAGGGTAGTGACCCGTGACTCTTCAGGGCTGAAAGGCGGTGCCAACAAGGTGGATTCAAGTGACCGTTCAAGAATCCAAAACGGCAGTGAAGAGCAGTGCGAACCACGGTAGGTGGACTACTGCCAAATGTAAGGAAAGGAAGACGGATATCGCCGGGCGGCGGATAAGCCAATGAGGACTATTGACCTTCAGAAAAGTCGATGCAGTCTGTGGCGACGAAATTAACCAAGTGCTAAGTAGCACAGGGGGGAATATAGAATTAGGCGTGCCAGGTCAGTAGTCCAGGACGACAACGGCGGATGCGCCGGAGTACAGGAAACTGGGAGAAGTGTTGTTCAGGAAGGAAAATGGTTCCGGAAGATGGCCGGTCAGGACAGGTGGGAAAATGAGCTAGTCAGGAAGTGTGTTCACCCTCAGGCTAGTACAATCCCTAAGGTGGGCTACCTGATGTGCACACGACTAGGAAAATTCCTCCATCCTGGTTTTGGGTGTAATTAGGTCTTCTGGGTCAGGCATATGCCAACTTCCCACAGGAAATGGTCATATAGAGGGTGTAGTCACCCTAAATGTAAGTAGCCTATTGGCTACTACCTGACACTCCCTGTAACGCCCCTAAATACAGTACAAAGTTGGCACCCCTGATGGCAGGACCTCAGATTTCAACAGACAAAAAGAAGAAGTGGACGAAGAAGACTGCTGACCCAAGACCAGAGGAGCACGACTGACTTGGTGCCAACCCTGCCAGCCTGCCTGCCGCTCCCGACCCTCATCGAGCAACCGACAAATCCTGTTGCTGTGCAGACTCCAAGAAACCAGGAGGGCTGCCAGTGCTTCGCCGATCGCCAGAGAAACTCTCTTGGAGTAGAGGATCTACTCACCTGCATCCGCAGGCACCAAAGAATCAAGATCTGGTTTACCGTCCTGCTCTACCGGGACTACCGACGCTGCAGCCGCCCTGGAAGAGGTCACCATTCTCTAACAGGTTAGTTTGTCATGCCTTTAAGTGTGGGGACGCTAGGACCGACCGGAGATGCGCAGTGCCAATAACTGGGGTACCTGACCCCTTGCCGGGAACCAAGGCTTGCTGTGACCAGTCCGGACACCGATGTCGAGGAAAACCAACCTGCACATTGAGGAACCTCAGGTGAGACAGTGAGACCCACATCAAGAGTTACCCAGCTGTCCTGTTTACCCGCCTACTGCAGAACCAAAGACAGAGAGTGAGTTCACGACTGCCGCCACCCGATATCTGAAAGCGCCTCTGCACCCGCGCCCCACAGCCTGAGTCCGAGGAAGGTGACAGTACCCACGGGGTCCTGAGCCCCACAAGAACTGAGCCCATCTTTGTATCTAGGTAGACTAGACTTCCAGTCGCCACCTGCAGCCTCTTTCTGCAGGCCCCCCTCCAACCACGAGTGACTCCAGCACCGAACCCGACGGCAAAAGACACCACTCTACCCGAGCCCCACAGCCCGAGGAGAAGTGGACCAACGGTGTCCCTACATGCCCGAGCATCTCAAGGGTCGAGCCCCCCCTGTGGGTTCCCAGACTGACCCCCCAGTCCCAGTCTCTTACTGACCCAACCGTTCCCCATTGAAGTGAATGGGGAACCTGACGCCATAACACCGATGCCCCAGTGCCTCCCGAGGTGACCTGCTGGTGTGGCCTTGGACCCCCATACTCATCTTAAGTCCAGAAGAACAGAACCGTAAGTCACTGTTAAGTGCCTGAATGCAGT
Organism: Calotriton arnoldi; assembly: GCA_963921515.1. Classification (NCBI taxonomy): domain Eukaryota; kingdom Metazoa; phylum Chordata; class Amphibia; order Caudata; family Salamandridae; genus Calotriton; species Calotriton arnoldi. The sequence goes on from CAWUFW010005895.1 coordinate 172,924, forward strand.
ACATGTTAACATGATAACATTTCCGCTCCCAAAAATTGCAGTGTTGACTTTTGAAAAATGCAAACATTCATAGCTTGAAAAGTACTTAACTGATTCCGATGATCTGGGTACCTGAATTCATTTAAAAAGTAAGTGTTATTCTTATAAATTGGTGTCAGATTTCTTCGTTGAGTGTATGTCTCACTTACTGCCTTTGTCTGTGCAATAAATGCTTAGCACTACCATCTGATAAACCCAACGAATAAGTTACTTACCTTCGGTAACGCCTTATCAGGTAGAGACAGGATCTAGCTGCAGATTCCTTACCTGTGAATTATCCCCAGGGGCCAGACTGGATCCGGAAATTGTTTACAGCAGTACCTCTGAGTGTAGGTAGAAGGCGTCGAGCGACTCCGTAGAGACGTCATCCCCCTGAATGTGATGTTGACCGAGTCCATATAAACCCTCCCCTGATGTACTGATGTCAGTTTCTTCTGTGACAAAATCCCCGTGCTAAAAACATGGAGCCACTTATAGAAACTGTTTATGGAAACAGTATGCCCAAGAATATTCTTTTTGTATACGTTTTCTTTTTTTAAAAAACTTAATAAAAGGTATGAGAGTGTTCAGAAGGGGATCTGATGGACAAAGGATAAACCAGTTTGAGGCGGGGAGGATGTGTGGGTGGGTGGATAAGGAATCTGGGATCTCCATAGGTTCCTGCATGTCCTCCCCCAGGAGGTCTCGCAGTGCATGCCTAACTCTGTGGAACTGGAGGGAGCCCCACCCTCTGGTACCACATCCTCCCATCTTCGTGCAACCCCACCTTGAAAGAGATCTCCCACCTGCATTATGCTTAATTGTTCCAGAGCAGAGACCACTTTTTTTTCACGTCCCGCCATAAGCCAGTGGCACCAGCCAATCGGTATCAGAGGGGAGTACAACAGGGCACTCGCCGGTCTGTTTAACAGGTTATGCCAAGCATGGACTGTCGTGTTTATAGAGTCCAGCATGCCCGTCTTTCTGCTTGGCGAGCGGAACAACATCTGGGGGAGACTGAAGGGGTTGGCGGCAACTTTCTCAATATGTATATGTGGCAAGTTCTGCGGCTCGTAAATCCAATAGCGAGCATTGTGCTACTCTATAGTACAGATCTAAGTCAGGGGCCTTAAGACCACCCATCGAGTAAGGCAAAGTAAGGGTGTCCAACTTAACCATTGGTTGTTTACCTGCCCATGCAAGTCTTATAAGTAGGGAGCGAAGGATCACAAGTGTCCATACTGGAAGAAGCATCGGGACATTCTGGAACAGAAATAAGAATCTAGGAAGTACAATCATTTTCATTAGAGAGATGCGCCCTACCAAGGAGAGGGGCAGGCGAATCCATCGCGCCACATCCTCCTCCAGTTTGGCAATTGTCCTCCCGTAGTTCTCAGAAAATACCATGCCAGGGTCAGTGTGCACCTGTATACCCAAATATCGCACAGGGCCCGTGGTCCATTTTGTTGGGAAGTCAAGCTTCACCGGTGTCATAGCAGGGGTAAGCGGGAAGATAATAGACTTAGACCAGTTGACCTTCAGGCCTGATATATCCCCGAAGTTCACAACCTCCTTAAGCACCGGTGTAAAATTCCTCCCAGGTTCTCGGATATATAAGAGCATGTAATCCGCGTAAGCGGAGATAATAAGCCGATATCCAGGAAATCGCAGCCCCCTATATCCATGATATTCCCTTAAGGCGCAAGCCAGTGGCTCCGCGACAAGGGCATAAAGTAGGGGTGATAGTGGGCATCCCTGCCAGATATAGCAATGAGGGGGAGACCTAATTTCCAATTCGAACCCTAGCTATTATACAAGACCGCCACTAGGCGCAGGAAGATATCTCCCACCCCAAAACGTCTAAGCACCGCTTTCATAAGTGCCCACTCCACAGAGTCAAACGCCTTTTGCGCATCGAAAAACACAGCAGCGGCTTTGATCACAGGGTTAATGTTTTGGATAGCTCCAAATACCGTTCTGAGGTTGTACGTTAAGCTTCGCCCCGGCACGAAGCCAGCCTGCTCAGGGCTGACCAGGATCGGTACCAGGGGGGCAAGGCGGTTAGCCAAAATTTTAGCAAACAATTTTGTGTCAACATTCAGAAGTGACAAAGGCCTAAAGGAGGAGCATTCATTTGGCGATTTCCCAAGTTTAAGTATAGTAATTATCAGCGCTTCTCTCATGGTCGGGGGCATCTTCTCAGCCTCCACCATCTCTTCATAAAGGGTGACTAAATGTGGTATTAATATGTCCGCAAAAGCCGTATAATAAGACACAGTCAGAACATCTGAGCCCGGAGTGCTACCATCTTGCATAGACTGCAGTGCATGACGAATCTCACGAATCTCACAGGGGTCCAGAGGTGACATGAGGTGTTCTCTATGGGAATTAGTGAGCCATGGCATTTGTATATGCTCCAAGTATTGCCTCATGCTCTCCTCACTCGGGGCCAACCTAGAGCTATACAATTCGGTATAATACCTGCTAAAGAAAAGGGTATGACTGCTAAACCTCTCCGCAATGTGCGCAGTCTCCTGTATCTGACAGCCATCTTCCCCATAAATCTCGAATATTGTGTTAGACTCCCTTTTACATCGCGGCATGGAGGCCAATACTGCACCAGGACGTTCTCCCTCGCCATACGATCTAGCTATGGCATATTTGCCCAGGTGTTTCAGCTCACTGTCTGCCACTTCCTGGTATTCTTCTAGCGTAGTTTTAATATCCTCAAGAGTTTGCGGCTCTCTCCTTAGCTGATGGGCACGCTCTAAAGTAGCCAGTTTCTTTTCCAAGGTGGTAAGTCTGGTTCTAAGCGAGCGAAGAACCCCAGCGTGCTTAGCTATGGCAACCTCTCTAATAAATACCTTATACGTTTCCCAAACTGTAGAAAAGTTGGAGACAGAGCCTAAGTTATTCTCAAAGAACTCTTCGGTCAAGGAAGCTAAGTCCGCCTCAAATACCGGGTCAAGCAGAGAGTATGGAGGGAACCTCCAAGTGAAGGGTGCACTACCTTTGGGAGGAAAGTTGACATCTAAAAGTATAGGTGAGTGGTCCGAATACGCACGGGGAAGAAAATTGCTGGCTGTAACATTGGAACAAAGCGAATTCGAAACAAGCCAAAGGTCTATCTAGTATGAATATCATGTGTAGCGGAGAATGAGAGAACCCCGGGGATTCAGGGGAGCGCCAGCGTCCTACGTCTAGCAAGCTCAGATGGTCTATAATGTCGCTTATTGCTCTGGCAGCAGCTGAAGGCCTACGAGGAAGGCCTCTGGAGCGATCTCGGGCGGGATCGAGAACACAATTAAAGTCACCGCCCCACACCACTGGGAGGTCCAGCCCTCTAAGGATACGTGAGACCATTGTTTGATAAAAGAGCGAATCATCGTAATTCGGGCTGTAGACATTGACTAGTTTGACATTCAATCCTTCTTAATAGCATCTGGAGATGACAAATCTACCATTAGGGTCTACTTCAAGCACTTGCGAGCAATTCCAGACTTTGAATTCACCCATGTAAGGACTCCCCTGGCGTGCGAGGTGAACCCTGCTGCGTGGAAGTTGCCCTGCAATCGTCTGTGTGTGAGCATATTACTGTTAGGGGCTAAGTGCGTTTCTTGGATTAGTGCAACGTCTACTTGGTGACGTTTGAGATATGCTACCACTTTGCGTAATTTCCTAAAATCATTCAGACCCTGCACATTCCAAGTCAAAAATCTGACTGTTTAGCAGTTGAGGTGTTACATCATTTGAATTAGAACTATTCGTCACAATGATACATTCGGCTTCCTCACTCCTTGCATTGCCAGCCGGCCCAGTGGATCCGAAACTATTCTCATTGTATCTGTAAGTAAATAACAAACCCCCCCACCCACGCTATGCACTCCCCAACCAAGCATAGTCGAAAAGTTGCCCACCCCCCAACAAAAGGATAAATCCAAGATCATACCCTCCTCCTCCCTCCCTAAACAGTATCATTAATAAACAGTGAGTAACACGCAGGGGCAGATGTTACCGGCACCAAACATATTCCAGTATCCAGCATCTAACACTATAGTACTTCTAAAATACATCCCTATGAGATGCGCAGCACAGTTTGTAAATCAAACTCTATGGCTGGGCACGGCAGTCCTCCATCGGCCATCGATGCTAGGCTAATTATAGCAACTAAGAGTATACAGAACTGTGAACAGGGCTCAGACAGTGATAATGATTGATAGGCGAGTTGTAATCAAACCATAAGTCTTGTTAAATCCTAATTTTAAAATCTGTATTGCACTCTCCGGTTCAGTTGCTTACAAACATTCGGGTAGCAACCCCAAAGTGAAGCGTACTGTTGAGAGTTCTATTCAATGAGCGCCAATTAGTAACAATCCAAGATCACTCTTCGTCTAGATCTCGTTCCTCCTCTCTCAAGGCAGCTGGTGTACTTGTGGGGTCCCTGCGACGCTCTCACATTTCGTTATAAACTGTAGCGCCTGCTTCGGGTCAGAGAATATAAAAGACTTACCATCCGCTTGCATACGCAGTTTCGCAGGGTACATCATATTATATTCTAGATATAGGTCACACAGCTTCCTCTTAACTGGGAGAAACAGGCGTCTTGCATCCTGCACCTGTTGTGTGCAATCAGGAAACAAAGAAATGTCTATGCCCTCATGTCGCAGTGTACGTAGTTCTCTGGCCTTGCGCAAAGCAGCATCCCGATCTCTATAGTTGAGCAACTTGGCAATTATAGGCCTCGGAGGGGCTCCCGGTACCGGTATGGGCGCAAGCGTGCGATGAGCGCGTTCAACTATGAACACGCTCGAGAATGTATCTCTGCCCAGAAGTGTAACCAGCAATTGTTCCACAAAGAGTTCCATGTTTGTGATGTTGGTCGATTTAGCAATGCCCACCAGCCTTATATTGCTACGTCGAGACCTCGCTTCCAAATCTTCGGCTTTACCCTGTACCGCATGCAGCAGCTTATCCGTTTTGTTGTATGCCTGGGAGCTAGTGTTTAAGGTATCCTCAGCCTCTGACACTCGCTTTTCCACCAAATCTAACCTCTTGGTGTGCTTGTCTAAGCGTTCCGACACCCTGTCCATACGGAAAGATAGAGCGTCTATCTTCCTATCTATTTTGGTCAGACTTTGTTGCATTGCCGCTAGGATTTGTTTTAAAATAGATCTCTCCAGCCTCAGGGCCAAATTCAGGCGCAGCTTTGTCCATGTCCTGCTGCCTGGCTGTCTTTCGTGGCTCAAACTGCAGCTTAGGTTGAGATCTGTCCGTTCTCCCCATGGCACAGGTTCGCTATACTGACCTTTCACCACTGGAAGTTGGAGCGTACATGATCAGACGGCCAAAGTACTATATCTATAGCCCGCATACACAACTCGCCGAAGCCAGGGCAGCCGCGTTTTTGTATTTAGCAAGGGGCTCTCTCTATCTTAGGCTGTAGGAGGTCGGTAGCAATTCAGTGTTAACCCACTGTGGAATATCTCCACTTCAACTTCAATCCAGCACACACCTGTCGGACCAGTTCAGCACACAGAATCAGCCCCCTTCCCAGTTTAGCAGCAGCAGTGGTACCTAGAGCAGAGCAGGCTGGCACCTTCTCCCACTATGACGTCGCTGTCTCATCCGTGAGCTGCTCTCCCCAATATCAATTCAGAGCGGGGGAATCTGGCTGCAGAGCGGCGCCATCCATGCATAATTCTCCCCTGTCGACTAGCAGATCGTGTCAGCTGCTCTCATCGATAATGCCACATTGCTACGGTGGAGAAAGGCGCCCACAGACAGGCCTCGCCACTCCAGAGGCTCCGCCCGCTACCGTTTGAGCCCGCCACGCTCCCCAGTCCGGGAGGCTCTTCAGGGGCACCCACAGCAAGCCCGCTTAATATGCTTTGTCCCAGCCAGCGCTGTGGAGGTGCAGCCCGCGCCTGCAGCGGGAAAAGGGGGGGGGCAGCAGAGACGCGATCCCCTACCTTCGCCGCGGCCGTAACGCCAACCTGGCTGCAGCTCGGCCAGGTGCACCCTTGCAGCCCCTCCGAAGAAGACGGATTCCACTGGCTCAACGGGCAGCCATGGGGCCAGGTGCCCCAACGTACTCTCCCCTCCGCAACCGGCTGAGCAGACGCTGCCCCCGGTAATCCGCAGACCCGGGGCTGATCCTCACCCGGTCGCACCGCTCACAGCCGCATGGCGCAGGCCCCACCTCAGCAGTTGGCCAGGAGCAGATATCGCCCTCAGGAGGGACTCAGGAGGCGAGGAAACGGGAGCGTCGCAATCAGAAGCACTTCAGCACCCTCCAGGGAGGTGAGCGCATAATATTTAATGGCTGGTACTTCAGGATTATGCAGGATGTAAGAACCGGATTACGGGAGCTTTACACGAACGCGGCCATCTTAGAGCCATGCAAGCTCCGCCCCCCAACCGGCCATCATGAAGTAACTGAGTAAGACTGTTCCGGGTCTCATCAGGAAGCGAGGGGAGAAGGCGCGAGACCAAATCCAACAACACATGAGAAATCCGGCTCAAAACACAAGCGATATTAAGTGACAGCAAAACGGAACTAGTGGCAGTAAAAAGGACATGTTACTTACCTTCGGTAATGTCCCTCCAGGCAGGGAGTCTAGGGGTATCGATGCTTTTGGTTGGCATAATCTGATAGAGACAACTAGCCGCAGATTCCTTACCTTAGAATATCCCAGGCATCAGGCTGGATACGGAAGACTTTTGCTCGAACAATACCAAGTGAAACATTCATTCCTGCTGCTTCAAGGTCTAAATGAAGGTTGAAACTTATGGTGCTGAAACAATGTTGCACACTTAGCCGCATCACCCATACAAACTACTGTGTCTCACTTTAAAGGAAACATCGAGCTGTGGTGGTTCTACCACAACCCCCTCCCAAATTATCCCACACAATATAGAGTGCACTAGGACCGCTAACCCAACAATTGAGTTACTTACCTTCGATAACACTCTTCCTGGTGGATACTGTAACTGCAGATTCCTTACCTTAGAATACTCCTTGTGTGCCAGAGTTGATTTTTTTCATAGAAATTATCCTGTCTCTCATTAGCCCAGAAGTAATGTAACGGAGCCGCATATAAATGCCACCGCCAGTAAGCTGACATCAGTTTCTTATCTCTACCCTTTCTGTGCAGTCAGACATGGAGCGTGACATTTTTTGGTAACAGTGTGCTGCATACTAACATGAGACCTTTTTACATATTAACAAGCGCTGGCAATGCCAATTGGTCTGGCTTTAAAGAAATGTTGTGTAGAAATGTGAATCATTAAAAGTAAATAGCATAGGAATAAATATGTATTTATATGGAAGCAAAGAACTGTAGAATAATATTGGTGTAGGTTAAAAGGTCAGGTGCCAGTTGTACTGTCAAGCCAGACCTAAAAATGCATGTAGGTTAATGACTGGCCTCTCCTTTGTGCGGCTGCCAGACAAAGACCACAAATTATCTAGTTATCTAAGACACTTTTACAGCATGACAATGTCATGAGTGTGCCCCTGAAAGTTAAAGTTCAGCCAGACAAAAATGGTCACAGCTGTGTGGAGGGCAAGCACTCTATTTTTGTAGAAGCACACTTTTTCTACCCAATAAAAACATGTACTCCTAACTCCCAACATGTGGACGGAGTCAAAGCCACTCTAGTGATGGTCACATAATTGTCTGGCGATGGCTGTGCTGTTAAGCCAGACCATAAAAAGAAGCTGTTTCACAGAATGGGGAGACTGGAGGGCAGTGAGAATACTGCGGTTAGATAGAGTATCCACCACAAACAGTGTTGTTCTTCTGATAGATACTTCTAACTGCATATTCCTCACTGCAGAATGGGTACCTCCCTGTTGTACTTGTCATCCTTAGGGTGGTCTTCCCCCAACCTTTTGCCTGCTTACCTCCACTTTTTGCTTTATCTTTTTGTTGGCTTTAGGACTCTGAGCACTTTACCAGTGCTAAAGTGCACGTGCTGCTCCCCTAAACGCAGTGACATTGGTGTATACTTGATTGGCATATTTAGTTTACCTGTAAGTCCCCTGTAAGGTAGTATACCAGCTATCCAGGGGCTGTAATCTTAATGTTACTAGTGGGCCTGCAGCACTGGTTGTGCCACCCAGACAAGTATCCTTTCAAACCTGTCTCAGGCCTGCCAATGCAAGGCCTTTGTGTGCAATTTACTGCCACTATGAATTGGCATTTAAAAACAACTTGCCAAGCCTTAAACTCTACATTTATTACATATAAGTCACCCCTAAGCGGCCTTCCAGCCCTAAGGCAGGGTGCACTATACTACATGTGAGGGCATACCTGCATGAGAAGTATGCATGAGAAGATACGCCCCTGTGCTGGTCAGTTCCATTACTGCCAGAGCAAGTGAACAGGGGAGCCATTTTTAAAGCATGTGCTGGACACTGGTGAAAACGAGTTCCCCAGCTACACGATGGCTTCACTGAAAATAGGGATGTTTAGTATCAAGCATCTTGTCTTAATAAACCCCCACTGATGCCAGTGTTGCATTTATTAATACATGCACACAGAGGGCACCCTGAAAACCTGAGAGCCTTTGCTCTCAGGGAGCAATATACCAAGCCTGCTCAGGCAGAGGGTGCTTTACATCCCCGCCGACAGGATTACCTGCGGATCAGCATTCAAAGGCAGGGGAGCTTTAAAGAGCCCACCTTATGCAAATCTGGCTTGTCTTACAGGAGAGCAAATCGACCTCCTTTGTCCAGAGCCCTTTTGGCACCTGGACAGGTGGGATAATTAGATAGGCGTGTCCACTCTCAGGCTAGTACCATCCCTAAGGTGGGCTACCTAAAGTGGATACGACTTTTAAGAAGTGGCCATTATGGTGATGGCAAACTTAGGGTGTCTGGAACAGGGTTATGCGCCCTAGGCACAGGAAGTGGTCATATAGAGGGCTTAGTGACCCCAGGGGTAAGTAGCCCATTGGCAACTATCCTACACTCCCCTAACACCCCTAAATTCAATATTTAGGGGAGCCACTGGCACCAGGACATCAGATCCTGATGACCTGCGAAGAAGGACACTTAAGAGCCACAAAAGCAAAGACCGAAGAAGAGCAACTGGCTTAGCACCAGCCCTGCCTGTCTGCTGTTACCTGTCGAAATGCGCCAAAGTCGACTCGTCCTGCAAGCTGTTGTGTCTCCAAAGCCTAGGAGAACAGCCTGCCTTCAATAAAGACTAAAAGGACTCCCGGGGAGTAGCGGAGCTGCTCTTCTGCATACTGCAGGCACCGCAAGAAGAACTGTGAGGACCTCAGACCTGCAAAAAACAGATGCCACCAAGCACCAGTGCACCCGAGCCCCCAGCCCGAGTTGAAAGGGGCCAACGGTGTCAGCGTGGTCCCCAAGTACTCAAGATGACGATTACAGTTTGGTTTCACCCCCTAGTGAACTCTCTGAAGCTGCCTGCAGCCTCTATGTGCAGGCCCCCTCAACCGCGGGTACTCCCAGATGAACAAACTCGACACCTCAAAGACCCTCTGCACCAGGCCCAGGAAGACGAGGACCATTGGTGCCCCCACGTTCCCTAGCAACACAAGACTCGAACCCGCTGGTTTATTCAGCCCGACTGGCCTCCCAGTCCAACCCTGCAGCCACTTTTCCCGCAGACCGATCTCCATGGACTAGCAGTGGGCATCTGACCCTGTTTTGCACCACTACACACGGCCGCGCTAGTGCCGCTGGAGATGACCTTCTGGTGCTGCCTTGGACCTTGCCCCATACTCACCTTAAGCTCTGGAGATTGGTCGTGTAAGTAGCTGTACTGTACCCGAATGCCGTAATTGTTTTTCCACCCCAAGGATAATAGTGCAGCTTCTAGAAAATGCACCAAGTGTCGACTGTCTAAACGTAAATGTATTTCTCTTGCAAAACGAACTTACCTGATCGTATTGATTCTGGTGCCTAAATGTATATAAAGATATGTGTTATTTTTATAAGTTGGTGTGGATCTCCTTAATGAGATGTGTGCATCATTTATTGACTAGTGTGTGTATGGGCAGATGTCTAACACTCCTCTCTGATAAGAGGAGACTGCTCAACCATACTACCCAATAGAAGAGCACCCTGGGATTGCTAGAGCAAAACCCTATTAACTCATAAGGGAACATCTGGACTCCCTGCACTATAGACCTCATCTTGGTAGATCACATAAAGAGCCGGCTTCCTACAATTACTATTTTAGAAATGCCACTTTTAGCAAATGACTAAACATACAAAAGTATCTAGCCGGCTATTTCAAATGCTGCCACTAATTTACGCAGACTCTGACCAAGCTATCTAATAAGATGGTCAACATCGTTTATTCATGATTATTCATATTATTTTCATATATATTTAAAAATGACAGAAAGCAAAACACTTCCAAAATGATATAAAATCAAAACAAATTATAAAGCAACCATCAATTTGCAATCAGTTGTGCAGATTGTACCAGTCGGTAGCAACATACAAGAATGGAAAAGGTAATCCGTACCAAAAATTTCTGGCTAACTGCTGCGGATTACTGCCCACAGGGGAATCAACATTCAAAACAACATAAGTTATACATTTTTAGTACATTATTTTTCTGTTGTAAGCAATTTTTACAATGCTAGATTTCGACCCCTTATGGTGCTATGAGCCAACGCGTTTCGAACCCCACTTAATTACACGGGGTTCTCATCAGGGCTGGGACTGGTTTTCTGCAAGAAAATAAAGGAAGAAGAAAGAAAATTTGTGTTTGTAGGTGAAACCCATATTGGCCCTCTCTTTTCACTTCTATATACCCAATATAGGAAGCAGTCAGAGGAAATTTTACCTGATTGCTGGGTTTCACAATTTATACAGCCGATTGTGGGAGTGTTCCCCTGAAAGCGTTAAAGAAGCACTCAATTTTGCTAGACTCTTGTAATAATCCAGAGCTACAGTTGATGCCACTTACTTTGGGAAGAGCTATCTTTGACCATGTTTCATGCTGGCTAGATTTGCTTCTTTTATCCGAACCGCATTGCTTCTACAAAAAGAAGGGCAATTAATAATTTAGCCTAATTTTGACTAAGTGAAATACTGTTTGGGGTCATACATACTTGTTTCCAGAACTGCTTAAGCGGCCACGGTTAAGTCTTTTTTATTTTCAGTAAGCGGTACACGCCTTTATCGGGAGTTTCTGAAAGTTAAATATTCGACGGAGTTACTGTGTGAGCCTGGAATCTTAGCGCATTCACGGTTAAATACAAAGTATTTAATTAGTTCACTCACTCGTGCTTTTGTGTAGCGAGTCCTCGCTTAATCTGTTCTTTATTGTCAGTGCGCGGTAAGAACTTCTGTTGAAGTTATCTGAAAGTTAAAGAAGTCACCAAGAATAATGCTGTGGCAGCGTAATGTGCTCGCGGAAAGGAGCATTTGAACCAATGACTCACTCGTACTTCAGATCTCTCCGGCGGTTCTGCATTTCTTTCGACATTCAAGTTTACGGTGTCTTCAATGCGGCTGTTTCTCAAGTTGGTTAAGCGCGGACTTCCTGTTCCGTGTTCGAAGTCCCGATGTATGCTCCGTGGTGTATTCTGGGTCTTGTAGTCGCTTGGCCATATGCTATTGTGTGTTTGCCAAATGGACCATGAATGTACCATTGAAAGTGAAGAGGAAGGCATCTGTTCCTTGCTTAACAACGTTGCTCTAATTCGTGACCAACCTAAGAGGACACAGTGTGTTTATGTCCATCTTTGCATTAAGCTCTTGCAATCTCTGACATTTCATTAAGATCAGTGATAGTGCTGTTAAACTTCAGGATAAGATAGGCTTCTTTCTGAAGTAAGGCTTGTTCAATGTCTCCACCTCGTTTGGGCTGTTTCACAACCCACAGGACTGTCCATTTGATCTCTTTGTCACTGTGGTTGGCTTGCAAAAAATGCCCAACCAAAGGTGCATTTTGTATCTTCATTCGAATTCTGGAACGGTGCTGGACAATTCGTAGCCGGATATCTTGGCTCGTGTTACCAATATAAAGTTTGCCACAAGGGCAAACGATTCCATAAATAACATTTTTAGTTTTGCAGTTTGAAAAAGACTTGTGTCCATTTAATGGTGTTATACTCGAATGTGGAGCCTTCACTCGTAGTTTCACATGAGACACAATTTCCGCACTTGTGGTGGCTCTCAATTGGTTTCAGATTCCAATGGGCACGTAAATCATGTTTTTTCATCAAGGATGGGCAATCGGCTCTCACTAATTGTTGTCCAAGGCTGGTGTCTTTCCGCATAGCTAACAGTGGTCTTTCGAAAGGGCATTCAAGATCTTGGAGTAAGTGCCAATTCTTCTGGCGAAATTTATTGGTGTGTGAGCTAAAAGTAGATACACACACCAATTTATTCATGGGCTCCTTGACCTTCTTAGATAGCAGGCATTCCCTCGGTGTGCACCTGGCCCTTCGTTTTGCGTATTTAAGAAGTTTTTTGGGGTAACCTCTTTCGTTCAGTTGCTCACACAGGGCTGTTGCGTGTACCTCAAAGTCTTCCATCCGCGAGCAGTTTCTTCCTATCCTAAGAAGTTGGCCATACGGCAAATTGTCTCGTAAGGCACGCGGGTGTGAGCTTTTATAGTGGAGGATGGTATTCCGGTCAGTGGGTTTTCGATGTAAGGTAGTTTTTAATTCCTCATTTATAGGTTTTACTTCGACGTCCAGAAATGTAAGGGAAGTCTTGCTCTTAGTGACAGTGAACTTAATGTCAGGATGTCTTGTGTTGAGCCACTCAAAGAAGTTCATTAGACCTGATTCGGGGCCATCCCACAATCTAACCTTACAACAACGGAAGGCTCTCTCAGATCTCAAGCAGGACAATTCAATTGTTATAAAACCAGCCGATAAAGGCAGAGCGCTTGTACTCTGGCCAAAGGATATGTATCTCAAAGAAGGACGGAATCAGGTTCAGAACACTGACTGGTATCGGAATGTCAAAGAAGAGCCCACCCAGGAAATCCAGGAAGCCATCAAATCCATTCTTACCCAGGGTCTGGAGGCAGGTATCTTAGGCCCTAAAGAGTTTGACTACTTGAACAAAAAACACCCGAGAATGCCGGTGATGTATTTCTTACCAAAAATCCATAAACAATTAATGGACCCTCCAGGAAGACCCATAGTCTCTGGTTGCGACTCATTACTTGAGCCTATCTCCAAATATGTGGATTTTTTTCTGAAACCGTCTCTCCAACTAGTACCCTTGTACTTGCGAGACACGATGGATTTCATCAATAAGATCAAGGGCCTTCATTTTGACCCAAGAAACCAACTGCTGGTCTCCTTTGATGTGGTGTCTTTGTACACCCAAATTCTATGGCAGGACCGGAGGCGTTCAGTTGTTCACACAGGGCTGTCGTGTGTACCTCAAAGTCTTCCATCCGCGAGCAGTTTCTTCTTATCCTAAGAAGTTGGCCATACGGCAAATTGTCTCGTAAGGCACGCGGGTGTGAGCTTTTATAGTGGAGGATGGTATTCCGGTCAGTGGGTTTTCGTTGTAAGGTAGTTTTTAATTCCTCATTTATAGGTTTTACTTCGACGTCCAGAAATGTAAGGGAAGTCTTGCTCTTAGTGACAGTGAACTTAATGTCAGGATGTCTTGTGTTGAGCCACTCAAAGAAGTTCATTAGACCTGATTCGGGGCCATCCCACAGGCACCAGATGTCATCAATATAACGATACCACTTCAAAAGATGTTGTTTGAAGGGATTATTTTGATAAATACATTTTTCTTCAAATCGGGCTATATAGAGAACTGCCATCTCAGGAGCAAAGGGACAACCTATGCAATCCCTTTGGTTTGAATGTAGAATTTATCATCAAACTTGAAATAGTTCTTTTTCAAGGCTAGTGATGCAAGCTGGAGAATAAACTCCGTGGGGACCCGCTGTGGATGTTCTCGGGTGTCCAGGTATGATTCAAGGGCTTCTTCCTGTGGAATGCAAAATTTCCTAGCTAACGTGCAGGAAAGTTTCAATTCTATTAAGGACGCGGAGGCGAGGATTAGGCTTAACTTTCTCCAATTTATTAGCTCCAGCAGCTTTACAAAGTACCACAATCCATATAAAAAACTAAATTTCCTATGAACATAGGGAAAATGGAAATAAAGAAAAGTCCAACAGTGGCAGCCAATCCTGCGCGAGGACGTCCCATAACTTCCCCCGCAGACGCTCTATCTTCCTCTTTCTTCGCTGCTCCGGCAGCATTAAGATGAGTGGCTTTGTTTTTTCTTGTCGTAATGGTGGCTAATGTGTGATTTGTCTGTATTTTTACCTATTTTGCACTGTGTAGAGTTTATTCCTCGCATTGCGTCTGGTTATTATGCTGTAACGCAGCTTCTTTCACAGGTGCGGCCGCGGGAGCGCTGTTCGCTCCTTCGCGGCCGTTGCAGTTTCTCTCACGCTCTCGGCGCAGTGCGGCCTCCCGCCGCTAGGGGACCGCGCGCCCTCGCGCTCTGCGCACTATTGAGTGCGTTTACCCCCCGCGCGGCTGCGAGTCGTCTAGTTCCGCTTTTAAAATTAACGCCGTTCAGTCAGACTTCGCTCAGCCGCGGGGGAAGACCGGTATTTGTTTGTTTAAGCGCGTTTGGGCTAAGTGCTGTCTAGAGAGCCCCAGCCTGGAGCCTGAACACTCGCATTGCGAGTAAGACTGTAGAATATAAGAAGCGACCGGCCCAGGCAGGCATTTCAATACCCTCAGAATTAAGAGGGCGGTTTTGGTCCCAGGCCTGTGCCCACTATTAAGTGCACGTTCTGTGCTCCTTCTGGTCAGGGTTTTTTTCCCTGTTGCTTTCCCCACCTTTGTTTCTGGTCTTGGTTTCCCAGTATGGAGTATGAAAATTATTATGAGGAGGAGGAGGAGGTCATGTACCTACCAGTAGATGACCATTTCTGTCAGGTCATGGACTCCTCCATCCTCAAGGCGGTGTCCCAAGTGGTTGCGCCATTGGAGAGGAAAATTGACCGTTTACAAACGCAATGTAAACTACCCCTCGACCAGAGGGAAGATCTGGCAGGGAACACTCCCCTACCTCCAGGCCAACCCTCCACTAGTGCGATGGAGCATAAACGTAAGCGTCCAGACGACGCGTGGGTGGACACAGACGCATTTGCTCGCCTCAAGAGGGCATTCATGGAGGCCAAAGACCCAGCGCCACCCAGCCAACCAGAGGAGGTTCTGGGGGAACCCTCTGGTGTTCCTGATGATGTCGCTACAGTGGACCCAGACGAGTCCCCCAGACCTCCAACGGAGACGGGGAATCGGAGAGACCATGGCGCCCATCCAAGTCTGCCCAGCCAGCATCTCACGACCTAGGTGCAGACATGCTTAACCCCGACGATCTTTTGCACCCGCGCTCCTCGCAGTGGGTTCCTGCCCCCAAGATGGCAGCCAGACTGCGCAAACCACTCGATCAGGAAGTCAGGAGTTGCCTGCGCGCTGAGTGCCCGAGACCTACCCTAGAGGGTAAGGTAGCAGTTACGCCCGAAGTGGATCCTAAGATGTCCACCTTTTTAGCGAAATTCATCTGCGATCCCAAGAAGGGCATCGATTGCTCGTGGAGAGCGTGCCAAGATAAGCTCTTGGACACAGCGGGCCCCTTGGCAAAGATTATACATATGGCCGAAGACGCAAAGGCTTCGGGCACTCTGATCTCCCCGGATACCCTCTCTAGTTGGGTGCAGAGAGCGATCATTTTCTTGGGAAATGCCAATGTGGCGATTTCGACCGAACGTCGCAGATCCCTGCTCATAAAAATAGATCCTAAGCTAGGAGAGCTGGCCACCTCTGAAGCGGGTCCAGTCGCAGAGGGCAATCTCTTTGGAGACCCCTTTGTAAAAGAATTAGGGAAATTCGTTAACACCCTTAACTCTCTGGACAAAGCCCAAACGTCGATTAAACGGATCTTCACCCTGCGTGTTTTTGGCGCAGCCGGTCGTGGCAGGGGGCGCTCGACCGGCCGCCCTTACAACAGAGCCTCCTTCAAGCAGGGTGAATCTCATAGAGGACAGTACCAGGACCCGGAAAAATTTGGTAACTTCTACCCGACCAGGAATTTCCCCCGTCGCAGGGGTGGCAGAGGAAGTGGAGATGGTTCCTATAACAACCAACGAGGTAAGCGTCCAGAGTTTGGGGGAGGTGAGGTTGGGAGGCAGACTACAG
Organism: Calotriton arnoldi; assembly: GCA_963921515.1. Lineage (NCBI taxonomy): Eukaryota > Metazoa > Chordata > Amphibia > Caudata > Salamandridae > Calotriton > Calotriton arnoldi. The sequence goes on from CAWUFW010005895.1 coordinate 189,130, forward strand.
TATTTTCTTCACAATTGGTCTTTGCTCACCTCCGACGCTTGGGTTTTGCAAACGGTAAGAGGGTTTCAAATAGAGTTTTCCGACCTACCTACTCAGTCCCTCCGCCCCAGACCAATCCTTTTCACGCAGGAGCAAAGGGGCCTTATCGATGGAGAGGTCTCAGAGTTGTTGCGAAAAGGGGCAATTACCCCCGCTACTCTGCATCCCAGAGGTTTCCTCAGCAACATCTTTTTGGTGGAGAAACAGGACGGGGGCTACCGCCCCGTAATCAACCTTCGAGAGTTCAACGGGTGGCTCATTTACCGCCATTTCAAAATGGAGGGCATTCACCTCCTGAGGGATCTGCTGCAGGTGCAAGACTGGATGGTCCGCCTGGACCTCAAGGATGCTTACCTTACGATCCCGATTTTTCCCCCTCACAGACGCTTTCTGCAGTTCCAGTGGGGTTCTCACATTTTCGAGTTTGCCTCCCTTCCTTTCGGGCTGTCTTCCGCTCCGTGGTGTTTCACCAAGGTGATGAAACCTGTGGTGGAGCGTCTCAGATCGGAGGGCGTCCGGCTAATAATTTATTTGGACGACATTCTCATCATGAGTCAATGTCCTCAACGTCTGTTGGCACAGCTGCAGCAAGCAGTGTCCCTCCTGGAGTCCCTGGGTTTTATGATCAACCAGGCCAAGTCAGACCTGACCCCCTCCCAGAAGATGCAATTTCTGGGCTTCATGATAGACTCGGTGGCGGCTACCTTGGCCCTTCCCTCTCGGAAGTTATCTAAGATCAGGCACGAACTGAGGCGTACGTTGGCACGGCCCACGATTTCACTACGCCACTTGGCCAGAGTGGTGGGCCTTCTATCGTCTTCAATTCAGGCCATATTCCCGGGGCCCCTACACTACAGGGCCCTTCAGCGCCTCAAAGCCTATCACTTGCGCAGAGGCCTCACCTACTCTCAGGTTGTGCCCCTCACAGAAGAGGCCAAAACGGAGTTGCAATGGTGGGTTGATCATATGGAGGCCTGGAACGGCCGAGCGATTTTCGGTTCCCAACCAGATCTGGTAATAGAATCGGACGCCAGCGGTTCTGGCTGGGGTGCCCGTTGCGGCGAAGTGTCTACCGGCGGCAGTTGGTCCTCTTCCGAGCAGACCCTTCACATCAATTGCTTGGAATTGATGGCGGGCTCTTTCGCGGTAAAGTGCTGGACAAAGGGGCGTGGCCGAGGCGGCGGCGAAGATGGCCGCCTGCTAGTGAAGCTCCAACAATTGGCCGGTCTCAGCGGCGATTTCCCCGGGAGAATGTGCTTCCATCGGGGCTGAAACCGGCGTCGCGGACAGAGGAAGCGGCGCGGCACATGGCGATCATCGTGCCGGGCGCCAGCTCCCCTCCGAGGTGCAGAATCATCGTGCCGGAGGAGGCCCGGGGTGGGCCGGCGCGGCAGCGTCTGGAGACCCGGCGGCCCCGCGCGAGCGCGACGGTCGGCGCCTCCTGCAGCCTCCGGCGGACGGACCGGGTGAGTCGGACCCGTGTGGGTTGAGCCCCCCCCCTCCCTTGCCGCGAGGTTCCGTTGTGGGCTGCCGGGCCGGCTGCTCTGCCCCGCTTCTAGGCCTCGCTTCCCTGAGCTCGTGTGGGGACAGGGCCCACCTGCTACGGCCTTCGGGGGTAGGGCACTGGCCTGACGCTGCGGCGGCTGTGGTGGGGGTGGGTGCGCGCTCGCTTTCCGCTCGACACAGCGTGCGGTGCTGATCACGCGCTGGTCCTCCCCGAGAGGGACAGACATCCTATTTGGTGGCGCACGCTCACTGGAGGCCATCTTGTCTGCGATGACACGGAACCCCTGAGCTCACCATACCATCTGCTACTGCAACACAGCACCGCTTGGCCCTTCAGTGCCAGTGTCTAGAACATGCATAACCCTCCTGCGATGAGGCCTACAAGCGTTTCGCACTAACACTCTCTTTGTTCGGAGGGGTCGCGGCCATTGTGTTGGCCCCTGCCACCGGGACACAGACCTGCCTCTGAGTGCTCGCTGGTGCCAACCTGCTGTTCAGAGTGCCTGAAGTGGCTGGGGACTGCTCAAAACTGCCACCTGCTTTTCTACAAGTTCGCAATACATCATCACCCAGTCCCCCGCCCTCCCACACGGCTGGTCCGCGCACTTTGCGGAATGGGACGCAAGGATCCCAGGCAAAGAACCCTTCCTTTTGAAAAAGTGGCTGAGGGCGCACCATCACACGACTCAGTTATGGCTGACAAGACCACTGAAGCAAATCCACCTGGGCCCTCGGATACCTCTGTTGCCTCCCTGTTGCTGGAAATGAAGGCAGGTTTTAAGGCGCTGGACTCCCGCTTCGTCACTTTGGATCAGACCATTGCATCCTTGGGCGCCAAAGTACAGGGCCACGACAGGCGCCTTGATGTTGCGGAAGCTCGTGTGTCAGACTTGGAGGATGGGACAGCTCAGGCTCAGAAGCGGCTGGAACGGGCGGAGCGCCTGCTCAAGGAAGTAGCCATTAGAAATGAGGACTTGGAAGCGCGCGGACGCCGCAACAACGTCCGCATTATGGGGGTCCCGGAGACGACATCCACAGGCCGAATGGACCTCTTCGTGGAGAAGCTACTAACGGATCTGTTTGGAAGTGAGTCTTTCACACCGGGCTTTGTGGTGGAGAGAGCCCACGGATCACTAGGCCCAAGACCCAATCCTGGCCTTCCCCCTCGGCTCATCATAGCGCGACTCCTGAATTTTAGAGACCGGGACACTACTCTCCGTCTGGCAAGAGAACGCGGCACAGTCGAGTGGCAGGGGTCGAAATTATCATTCTATCCAGACTTCACTCCGATGGTCCAGGAGGCACGCCGCAAATTCCAGGGGTCAAAGCCACGTTACGCAATCTTGGGCTCAAATATGGCATGCTCTACCCGGCGAGACTTAAGGTGGATGTTGGCGGCAGGTCCAGACTATTTGACACTCCAGCAGAGGCCCAGGAATTCTGCCGCACACACAAGACACGGAATTCGCAAGACTCGGCGGGGGGTGCACCCGCTTCCCCACCCCGCAGTGGCTCTGACGCTAGTGCGGACCTATTCTCGAACATTGACACTGGATGATGTTTCTAGAATGATCTTATGTTGTTTATAGTATGCATATGGGAAATCGCAATGTTTGTTTACAATTTTTTTTCCCTAAAGATACGGCAATAGGCCGGTCCGATTTCGGGCTGCCACCCCCCTCTGGTGTATCCGCTGAGTTGGTGCATTCATTTTGGGGCCCACCTTCTGGACCTCAACTGCGAGCCCGGGGATCTCTATGTCTTCCGGGCAGGTTAACTTTCTGGGGGTTGGCCACCTATGGGTTGGAAGGCGGCTGGGTGGGGGGAGGGGGCAGGGGGAAAAGTTTGCACATTGCAATTGTAGTTATTTACACTTTAGTTTAGCATTGCTTGCAAGGTTTACATCGCCTTACAGTCCTGACAGGAAGATATATGAACAATGTTTGGATGTCGCGGTTAGGTAACGTACAGGGGCCCACGGCCATCACTTTAATGTCCTGGAATGTCAGAGGCCTCAATAACACCCGTAAGAGGAGGCAGGTGATCCACTATCTTCTTCGACACAAGGTTGATATAGTTTATTTAAAGGAAACACACCTCCCCCCCACAGATTCCGCTAGTTTTGGCACCAGCTGGGGCACACACAGATACTTTGCTAATTATAGCAATTACGCTAGAGGTTCAGCGATATTGATACACAAGAGGGTCCCCTTTACACTCCTGGATGTGACCCGGGATCCAGTGGGCAGGTACGTGATAGTCACGGGCACTCTTTATGGCCACAAAATCACTATGGTTAATGTGTATGCTCCCAATGTGGACGACCCCGAGTTCTTCCATGACTTGAATGCCCGGATTGCCAAACATGACACACATGCGCTGCTCCTAGGGGGGGACCTTAACTTACTGATAAGCACCAAATTGGACAGCTCGTCAACCGCACCCGACGCTAAACCATGGGCAAGGCGGGCCTTGATGAAACTCTGTAATCAATACACATTAATAGACGTTTGGCGACAGCGTAATCCCACCCTCACCAAATTCACTCATTATTCCGTCCCGCACGGCACCTGGTCCAGAATAGATTATTGGCTGATCTCTCCCAGTGTCGCAGGTTGGTTTGGCTCCCACACTACACTCCCCTGCACATATTCAGACCACTCCCCAATAATTTTACGGTTGTTGCTCCCACGACCGGAAGGGTATGAACGACAATGGCGTTTTCCAAGTACGGCCCTTCAAGATGAGGTTTTTAAGGCAGAGGTACGTGAGGCAATAGAGGACTACTTTGAACTCAATACGGGCTCGGTAGATTCAGCGGCGATGCTATGGGAAGGTTTTAAGGCGGTTATACGAGGAGTATGCATCTCCAAACGGGCTGGAGTACTCAGGGATCTTCGTCAAACGATGACCCGCATTGAGCAAGAGGTGGCCAAGCTAGATTCCCAGCTCGCGGCCCTCCCTGACCCAGAGGCTATGACAGAGAGACTCGCCCTTCTGGCAGAATACAGGGACACGGCAGACAGGGAGATATTGTATATGGGTAAATATCAAGCTGCACGACGATACGGAGAGAGCGAGAGGCCTGGCAGAGTTCTGGCGCAAATGCTGAGACCACCTTATAGCAAATCCTACATTACTGAATTGCACTCAGCGTCCGGTGACACGCTCACCTCCACCTTGGCTATCAGAGATGAGTTTCTGGATTATTACACCTCCCTTTACTCCTCCAGGTCAGACCCCGACGGCGCAGCCCAGACTGCATATTTAGATGAGGTTGCACTGGTGTTCCTGGAAAAGCATATGATAGACTTCATGGCGGAACCCATAACTGTCGCCGATGTCCTAATGGCCATAGACAATATGCGAGGTTCCTCCGCCCCGGGGCTTGATGGCTTCACAGGGGATTTTTATAAAGAATTCAAGGACGTTCTGGCCCCCAGCTGATTGAGGTCTATGCAGAAGCATTAGAAAAACAAATTCTCCCCCCCACACTACGTGAAGCTGTAATCATACTCCTTCCAAAACCTGGCAAAGATCACAAGTTATGCGGCTCATACCGACCGCTGTCCTTATTGAATCTAGACTATAAAATCTTGGCAAAAGTGCTCGCGAATAAGCTGTCGCAACTGATGGAGTACATCATATCCCCGGTACAGTCTGGCTTTGTACCCTGACGCTCGACATCCCTGAATCTCCGTACGCTGTTTGCGGTGCTACACAGAATACAGCCAGACGTCCCAGCGGCGGCGATATTACTAGACGCAGAGAAAGCGTTCGATTCTTTAGAGTGGTCCTTCCTTGTGGAGGTGATGCAGCGTATGGGTCTGCCCTGTAGCTTCATTTCCACAGTCTCTCTGCTTTACGGTGGGCCATCGGCGAGACTCCGGCTGAACGGCACCCTGTCCAGACCATTCCGGCTATATCGAGGGACCAGGCAGGGCGGCCCCTTGTCCCCGCTTTTATTCATCCTAGCCATGGACCCGTTGGTCAGGCACTTCCAGGAGCGCCACTTGCATAGAGGTCTTCAATTCAACACTGGCCCGCTCCTAGCTTCTCTATACGCCGACGATACCATACTTTACGTCCGGGAACCACACCTTAATCTGTCGCCTCTTATCCGGGAAGTCGTCCGCTTTGGCAGATTCTCAGGGATAGGTATAAACTGGCACAAATCAATCATATTCCCGCTAACGGCGAGCACAGTCCAATGGGAATGCGAATTTCCTCTCGACTGGTGCCAAGACTCGGTAAAGTATCTGGGTATACATATCCATCTGGACACCGTACAAATTATTCGCTTAAATTACGGACAGGCCTTCCAAAAGTTAGAGGAACAGGTCGACAGATGGCTGAGGTTACCTTTGTCCCTGGCTGGTCGGGTGGCTATAGTAAAAATGATGGTCCTTCCTAAATTTTTATACCTATTTAACAATATCCTGATTCCCCTCTCAGCTGGTTTCTTCCGCACTTTACAAACTCTCATGACACGACTAGTATGGGGCGGGAAGAGACCACGTGTGCGCTGGTCGGTGATGACTTTGCCGTACGACAGAGGCGGATTCAATGTTCCAGACTTCCAATTATATTATTTGGTAGCGCAATGTCATTACGCGTTCGCTTGGTTTCATCCAGATGCACGCATTCCGTATCTACGGCCGGAGGCAGACCTGGTTCTCCCCGATAAATTGTGTGAGATGCTACCGGGGGGCTTTCCACGTGACAGATGCGACATTCAAACAGTATCTACGACTGCCTGGGCATGGGGTAAACTGATCAAACGCACAGGCGCTACACTATTATATTCCTCTGCCCTGCTGTTGCCCAACGCCAGATGGTTCCCAATCACCGGGGAGAAGCTGGTGCAGAACACGCTATCCACTCTAGATATTGTGAAAGTGGGCGATCTCTTCCCAGAGGGTCATATTTTCTCAATAGATGAGGACGCCAGGTTCACCGACTGCAACTTCATGACGCGATACCTCATGAGCCGCATGAAATCCGCACTGCGTGCTGGGCTCCCCACATATCCTGTTGAGCCTGACTCTTTCCCTCCACTTACTCTGGTGTTAGAGACCCCTAGCGGCACACGCCTCATCTCTAAAATGTACAAGGCATGCGCTGCGATGATGCCCGCGGACGATTCCAGCCTTAGACAGGCCTGGGAGGCGGACACGGGGAGCACCATCACAGATGAGCAATGGGCAAAATGTTGCGAGGCCACCAAGGACATTTCACTTAACGCACGCCACAAGTTGCTGCATTTTAAATTTATCCGTCGCGCTTACTTCACACCAGCCCTGGCGCACAGGATAGACGCTGATAGGCCACACACCTGTTTGAAATGCACTGCCCTCGCACGCGGATTTTATTCATCTAGCATGGACTTGTCCCCGCTTGCAGACCTACTGGTTAGCGGTACATACGACACTGGGGAAGATAATTGGCCTTCCACTGGCTCCCCTCCCCGAGATAGCTCTTTTAGGGTACACAGTTCAGATTCCTAAGAAAGTCAGGAAATTAGCAGCATTGGGATTACTGCTAGCCATAAGAGAGGTTGCCATTCACTGGGGCAGGAAAACCACTCCTCAGCTACAGGATTGGCTGGGGAGCCTGGTGTACTGCAACACCAATGCTGAGACTTACGCTAGCCTCATGCCTCCGACATCGCGACCCAGAGATATTTGGGGACCACTGAGGGCCTACTTCGAGGCCACTAAGCGTGCCTCTGCCACACCGGTAGACAATGGAATAGTTCCGGAGGGTGTGGGCTGAGGGGATAGTGTCCAGTTCCCCGGATATCCTTTTATGAGAGCAGTGTGGTTTGTGGTGTCGTGGTTAATAAGCTTTCTGTGGGGGGCGCTGCTGACCATAATGTCTAGTCACTGCGATTGGGGGTGGGGGTAGGGGGGGTCTCGCTGAGGACTGGTCAAAATACTAGGTTATACCACGGTACAGATTGTTGTAGTAACTACCATTGAGAATGAAGCTGTCAGGCAAGAGTCGATTTGATTGTAAAGTGATTATATGCAAGGCAATGTGATTCATTTTTATCTGAAAAATAAAGTGTAAAAATTGTATGTAAATTTCTGTTGTTGATTCATACATGTGATTACAAGAATACATTTTGATTAAATCAAACGGAAAAAGAGAAAAAAAAAAAAAAAAGTGCTGGACAAAGGACAGGATCCAGAGTTGTGTTCTACTCAAGATGGACAATGTGGCAGCGGTGCGCTACATCAACCATCTCGGAGGGACACGGTCCAGAGCATTGTCAAATCTAGCCCGCGATCTTTGGGAATATTGCCTACCCAACCAGATATCCCTGTCAGCGGAGCATCTGCCGATTTCGTCCAACCTAGTGGCCGACTGGTGCTCACGTCACTGGAAGGATACCAGCCTATGGCAGCTACACCCCAGTGTTTTCCGGGAGATCCAGTCTCGATGGGGTCCCTTCTCGGTGGATCTCTTTGCCTCCCGTCTGGACGCCAGGCTGCAACGTTACTTCAGTTGGCGCCCGGATACGGAAGCGTTGGCCGTGGATGCCTTCCTCCAGGATTGGAGCAAGGAACGGGGTTACGCGTTTCCCCCCTTTGCAATGATCATGCGATTATCAACCCAGGTGAGGAGACAACAGGTGGACCTAGTGGTGATCACTCCGATATGGAGGTCGCAAGCCTGGTTTCCGGTTCTGATGGAACTTTCCTGGGATTTTCCAATCCCTTTACCCCCCGGTCACGATCTCCTCAAGGATCCTCAGGGGAATCCCCACCACCTTCTGATCACAGGCAGCCTGCGCTTGATGGCCTGGCGGGTTACCGGCAACGCTGGAAAGTCCCAGGCCTTTTGGAGGACGCTGCCATGTTGCTCTCTAAGTCCTGGGCCGAGAGCACCAATAAGAGATACCGGTCCGCATGGTCACGGTGGGGAAGTTGGTGTCTGCGACAACAGGTGGATCCGATGGGGGCGGACATTGTCTACGTCCATAACTTTTTAGCCTCGCTGGCAAAAGAGGGACTGGCCTATAGGTCAATCAACACCTTTCGTTCAGCGATTTCGGCGGGCCATGTTCCATTGGATAATCGCCCGATTGGCGAACATCCTTTAGTTTGTAAATTATTGAGAGGTATCAGGTTGTCAGTGCCTCCAGAACCACGTTACTCTGTGTTATGGGATGTGAACAAAGCTCTAAACCTGTTTCGATCCTGGCCATCCAACAAGTATTTGTGGAGGAAGCCAATGTCTGCTAAACTCGCAATGTTGCTGTGTTTGATTTCATGTCGCAGGGTTTCAGATGTGAGGGCCCTAGATATCACGGGACGGGTCTTCACTCCGGAAGGAGTTACTATTCACATTTCCAGACGAACTAAGTGTAATTCACGGTCTGTGTCCTATCCTGCTTTCCCTGACATACCAAAATTGTGTGTGGTCAGAGTGCTCAAAGCCTACGAAGTGGCGACAGTAGATATACGTCCACAGGGCGTGAAACAATTGTTTATTGCTCTTACTAAACCACACAGGGCGGTTTCGTCCCCTACAATTGCGAGATGGGTCCGCTGGGTGATGCAGGAAGCAGGTATAGATACTTCCCGCTTTGGAGCTCATTCGGTGAGGGGTGCAATGGCATCCAAGGCTTTTTCCCTGGGAGCGCGGCTGGAGGATATTTTGAATGCCGCAGACTGGTCTTCGGATTCCACCTTCAAAAGATTTTACTTTAAACCAGTAGTGTCTCTGGGATCTTTGGTGGTGGACAAGCTTTAAACTAGCCTAATCTGAAGCCTACGGTCCTGCCATAGAATGCAAAATTTCCTAGCTAACGTGCAGGAAAGTTTCAATTCTATTAAGGACGCGGAGGCGAGGATTAGCCCACCCGGCTTTCATCCGAACCCGCCCAGAACATCTGCGTACGTATGGTGAGTAACTGTTTACGGTAATACTTCTTGCCAAAAGAATGTTGGTTATGCCACTGTGGTTTACTTGTTTTTTTGGACATGTCATGTTGATCAAGATTGTTGCATAGAGTTCTCTTGGACTTACCTACATGTTTTTCTTGCCTTAGGGTCGGATGCTGGCAAGCAAGAATAACCAAAGACTGCCTTGATGGGGTCGCACGAAGAAAGAGGAAGATAGAGCGTCTGCGGGGGAAGTTATGGGACGTCCTCGCGCAGGATTGGACTTTTCTTTATTTCCATTTTCCCTATGTTCATGGGAAATGTAGTTTTTTATATGGATTGTGGTACTTTGTAAAGCTGCTGGAGCTAATAAATTGGAGAAAGTTAAGCCTAATCCTCGCCTCCGCGTCCTTAATAGAATTGAAACTTTCCTGCACGTTAGCTAGGAAATTTTGCATTCCACAGGAAGAAGCCCTTGAATCATACCTGGACACACGAGAACATCCACAGCGGGTCCCCACGGAGTTTATTCTCCAGCTTGCATCACTAGCCTTGAAAAAGAACTATTTCAAGTTTGATGATAAATTCTACATTCAAACCAAAGGGATTGCATAGGTTGTCCCTTTGCTCCTGAGATGGCAGTTCTCTATATAGCCCGATTTGAAGAAAAATGTATTTATCAAAATAATCCCTTCAAACAACATCTTTTGAAGTGGTATTGTTATATTGATGACATCTGGTGCCTGTGGGATGGCCCCGAATCAGGTCTAATGAACTTCTTTGAGTGGCTCAACACAAGACATCCTGACATTAAGTTCACTGTCACTAAGAGCAAGACTTCCCTTACATTTCTGGACGTCGAAGTAAAACCTATAAATGAGGAATTAAAAACTACCTTACAATGAAAACCCACTGACCGGAATACCATCCTCCACTATAAAAGCTCACACCCGCGTGCCTTACGAGACAATTTGCCGTATGGCCAACTTCTTAGGATAAGAAGAAACTGCTCTCAGGATGGAAGACTTTGAGGTACACACGACAGCCCTGTGTGAACAACTGAACGAAAGAGGTTACCCCAAAAAACTTCTTAATACGCAAAACGAAGGGCCAGGTACACACAGAGGGAATGCCTGCTATCTAAGTAGGTCAAGGAGCCCATGAATAAATTGGTGTGTGTATCTACTTTTAGCTCACACACCCATAAAATTCGCCAGATTATTTTGAAGAATTGGCACTTACTCCAAGATCTTGAATGCCCTTTCGAAAGACCATTGTTCGCTATGCGGAAAGACACAAGCCTTGGACAACAATTAGTGAGAGCCGATTGCACATCCTTGATGAAAAAACATGATTTACATGCCCATTGGAATCTGAAACCAATTGAGGGCCACCACAAGTGCGGAAATTGTGTCTCATGTGAAACTACGAGTGAAGGCTCCACATTCGAGTATAACACCACTAAAAGGACACAAGTCTTTTTCAAACTGCAAAACTAAAATTTTTATTTATGGAATCGTTTGCCCTTGTGGCAAACTTTATATTGGTAAAACGTGCCAAGAGATCCGGCTACGAATTGTCCAGCACCCTTCCAGAATTCGAATGAAGGTACAAAATGCACCTTTGGTTGGGCATTTTTTACAAGCCAACCACAGTGACAAAGATATCAAATGGACAGTCCTGTGGGTTGTGAAACAGCCCAAACGAGGCGGAGACATTGAACAAGCCTTACTTCAGAAAGAAGCCTACCTTATCCTGAAGTTTAACAGCACAATCACTGGTCTTAATGAAATGTCAGAGATTGCCAGAGCTTAATGCAAATATGGACATAAACAAACTGTGTCCCATCCTCTTAGGTTGGTCACGAATTAGAGCAACGTTGTTAAGCAAGGAACGGATGCCTTCCTCTTCACTTTCAATGGTACATTCATGGTCCATTTGGCAAACACACTGAATAGCGTATGGCCAAGCGACTACAAGACCCAGAATACACCACAGAGCATACATCGGGACTTCGAACGCGGAACAGGAAGTCCGCGCTTAACCAACTTAAGAAACAGCCGCATTGAAGACGCCGTAAACTTGAATGTCGAAAGAAATGCGGAACCGGCGGAGAGATCTTAAGTACGAGTGAGTCATTGGTTCAAATGCTCCTTTCCGCGAGCACATTACGCTGCCACGGCATTAATCTTGGTGACTTCTTTAACTTTCAGATAGCTTCAACAGAAGTTCTTACCGCGCACTACAATAAAGAACAGATTAAGCGAGGACTCGCTACACAAAAGCACGAGTGAGTGACCTAATTAAATACTTTGTAATTAACCGTGAATGCGCTAAGATTCCAGGCTCACACAGTAACTCCGTCGAATATTTAACTTTCAGAAACTCCCGATAAAGGCGTGTACCGCTTACTGAAAATAAAAAAGACTTAACCGTGGCCGCTTAAGCAGTTCTGGAAACAAGTATGTATGACCCCAAACAGTATTTCACTTAGTCAAAGCGTCAAATCTAAAGACCGGCAAAATGATTAATTGCCCTTCTTTTTGTAGAAGCAATGCGGTTCGGATAAAAGAGGCAAATATAGCCAGCATGAAAGATGGTCAAAGATAGCTCTTCCCAAAGTAAGTGACATCAACTGTAGCTCTGGATTATTACAAGAGTCTAGCACAGTAATTGAGTGCTTCTCTAACACTTTCAGGGGAACACTCCCACAATCAGCTGTATAAATTGTGAAACCCAGCAATCAGGTAAAATTTCCTCTGACTGCTTCCTGTATTGGGTATATAGAAGTGAAAAGAGAGGGCGAATATGTTTTTTACCTACAAACACAAATTTTCTTTCTTCTTCCTTTATTTTCTTGCAGAAACCCAGTCCCAGCCCTGATGAGAACCCCGTGTAATTAAGTGGGGTTCGAAACGCGTTGGCTCATTGCACCATAAGGGGTCGAAATCGAGCATTGTAAAAATTGCTTCCAACAGAAAATTAATGTACTAAAAATGTATACCCTATGTTGTTTTGAATGTTGATTCCCCTGTGGGCAGTAATTCGCAGTAGTTAGCCAGAAATTGTTGGTACGGATTACCTTTTCTATTCTTGTCTGTTGCTACCGACTGGTACAATCTGCACAACTGATTGCAAATTGATGGTTGCTTTATAATTTGTTTTGATGTTATATCATTTTGGAAGTGTTTTGCATTCTGTCATTTATTAATATATATGAAAATATGAAAATAATATGAATAATCATGAATAAACGATGTTGACCATCTTATTAGATAGCTTGGTCAGAGTCTGCGTAAATTAGTGGCAGCATTTGAAATAGCCAGCTAGAAACTTTTGTATGTTTAGTGGTTACCAGCCTATTCTAGCCGAGTTAAGGGCCTACCCCTTGTTTATATAACTTTTAGAAAATGGACATTTCTCTGCTCTTAACTTAGCTCTGTGTGCCTTGCAGGCTGTCTTCAATACATGTCTGGGCTGGGTGACAGCTACGCTTTGTGCATTCCCTCTAGACAGTCACACACACAGGAAGGGTGAGTGTGACAGAGGACTCATCTGCATTCATGTGCATTCTGATAGCCTTACTGGGCAGGAAGGGGGAATGGCAGCTGACGCATCTAAATAGCCAGTGTCCTGTGCCCCACACAAAGGGCTGATTACCCCCGACACATAGCCTGGCAGATAGGGCTAGGATGGAAGGGGACCTGTGAACTTCATGGAGCTCCTTTGAAGTCACCCCTACTTTAAAGGCACATTTGGGTATAAGTATTGAAGCTCTGACCCTACCAAGACAGTACACTACTGGACCTATGAAGAACTCTGCCAGGAGTAAGGACTGCTGTGTTACGAGGATTGCCACTCTGCTTGACTGACTGGTCTAAGGAACTCTTTTTCATTGCTGTGCTGAACTGTCCTGCTGATCGCTGCCCTGCCTGGGACAAGGACTGGACCCATCTCACTTAAACCCAGAGTGACTCCAAGAGCTTGTCTCCTGTTCTCTGAAATCTCAAGGGTCATAAAAGACTTTTTGCAATTCTGCTGGACTCTGCCATCTCGGAGTCCTACCCTTGCCTGAGGTGCCCCCTCCAGTACTGGGCCTCAGAAGTGGGTTTTTGCAGCTTTTTCTACATTGACGCAGCAGTGACTTTGCGCCGATCGGAACCGTCGCATCGCCCGCTGACGCATCGGCTGCTCGACGACAACGATTCTACAGCCGGCGGGGCCTGATGACGACTGTCTGCGTGGCTCGACGATGACGCAGTGCCTGCATCATACAGGGGTTCGTCGACAAAGCTTCCATCGACGGTGCGGATTGGTGCTGACCCTCGCCTCCATCCACGGGATCGACACAGCACCTCCTCGACTCCTCGCCTTGCTCCACCCGAGGTACTTTGTTAGCAGGACCTGTCTCAGTCCTGTAGGCGGCTGACCTCTATCGCAGTCGGCCTGAACTTTGGATTTACCCTGGTGTAGCGCGCCCTCAGGTAACCTTTTAGCGCTATTGACTTCTACTCTTTTTGGTTTATTCTTCAAAAAATCCACAACTCCAGTTCTACTAATTGGATTTGTGAACTTTTGGTCTTATGTTGCTCAGATAAATATTCTCTATTTTTCTAAACCTGTGTGGAGTCTTTTTGAGGTGTTTTCATTTGGTTACTGTGCGTGTTGCACAAATACTTTACACATTGCCTCTTAAGTTAAGCCTGCCTGCTCTGTGCCAAGCTACCAGAGGGTGAGCACAGGTTAATTTAAAGTGGCATCTAGTTTACCCTGACTAGGACTGTGGTCCCTATTGGGACAGGGTGCAAACCTCTGCCTATGAGTGACCCAATTTCTAACACTCCCCATGTGGAGGTACCACAATGTCCTGCAGGAGAGAGTGGGGGAAATGTCCTTCCTGCCGTACTTGGCTGTAAAGACAGTAGTGCTTTGTGAATGCATGCACCAGCACCCATGTTGCACCCTGGCAGATGCTCAGGACAGGCACTCCACATGCCAAGGCAGTTGTAGCAGCCTTAGCCCTAATGGAATATGCTTGACTTTCTGGAGGTTGTTTCTTGACCAAAGTGTAGCAGATCTTAATGCAAAGTATTATCTATCTTGACAAGATCGTCTTCTGCACAGTATTTCCTTTCTTTACTACGGAGAACCCCACAAAAAGTTGTTCGCCCATTTGATGGAGCTTGGTACGATCAATGTAAAATCTTAAAGTCCTTCTGGGGTTCAACCAATGGAGCCTCTCCTCCTCTTTCGTGGGGTTGATGGGAAGCATAGAATGCTGGTAGAGTGATGGACTGTCCAACACTGAAGGGAGTCACGACTTTCGGTAAGAGTGCCGCCTTAGTCTTCAGCACCAATTTGTCTGGGCAAAAGGTGGTTAGGGCTGTTGCACTGAGAGTGCCTGAAGTTCACTCATGAGATGAGTGGATGTAATCGCAATGAGAAAGCTTGGCTTTGAACTCAGGAGACGCAGCAAGCAGCTATGTATGGGCTCAAAGGGCGTACACACAAGAAATGTCAAGACCAAATTAAGGTCCCACTGTAGCATCACAAACGGATTGGGCAGAAACATGAGTTAAACCCTTAAACTTCATCACAACAGGAGATCTGAACAAGGATGGTTGGCCCAGCAAATGTAGAAAGGCCGACATGACTGATAAATAACCTTTTATAATGCCCACTATAAGGCCTTACCGGACTGAAGATAACAAACAAAAGGACATCCAACAGCTTTGTCTGAACAGGGTCAGTTTTGAGAACAGCACACCAGTTAACAAATTTGTCCCAGTGCCACCCATAAAATGATTTTGAGGAAGGAAGCTTGGTGGCAAGGGTGACATCCACCACTTCAATTGCCCCGCTCAATTTCCACGCACTGTTATGTTTCGTAGGGTACCCCAATATAGGCTTGAGTAGTCATCTACCCCTTCACCTACATTTACTGTACCATTGCACTACATAATGGGTTTTGGTATTGTCCTTTTACCTAGCTAAGCACTGCATAAATGTTGTGTGGTTTTCCCCGAAAACTAGCCTCATTAATTATGCATGAGGATTCTCAGAATCACAACAGGATTACCATCTCCTGCATAATAACAATGTATAAGGGTCATCCCTTCCGTCATCCTCGACCGACATGACACAGCAAGGTAGAATCCCCTGAGGGTACCTTTTGAGTATAAATACATCACATCTTTGCCGGGACAGGAAGAGGAGAAAGACTTCCATGCTGACGCGAGACACTGAGGTTCCTGCACACAGACACTCCAGCACGCAGTGGTCTGACATTCCTCGCGGGGTGTCCATCTCGAGACCAAGACGGGGTCCTTCATTCTCTTGCACCAGGTAATGGGGTTGGCCTCATCTTAGGGGGATTCTTGGCTCTACACCTACATACATGCTAGGTACACTTGGGTACATCTAGTTAGGGTTGCATTGTAGGAGTACGCATCATTAATGTCATGTATTTATATGCTTGCATATATTCATTGTCTTAGCACTATGGTTGAAATCTACGATCCATTTACTCTGTTGGTGCTTATAATCGTTTTTAGCTGTTTCTGTCTTATGGTTGTTTCAGCACACCTATTTTACACTAGAATGACGCTGGCTCAATAAATACTTATTGAAAACGTCCCCACCGTTTATTCTGTGTATCTCTCTGAGACAAAGTGAGCACGAGTGACTGAGCGAAAAGTACTGTACTGTTTCCACTATCCCTGATGGGACAGAGTTGTCATGTTCGATAGTTGCCAGGAACTATTCTCTCCTTGGTAAGAGGAGTTTACAGAGGCACTGTGAGCAAGCTGGTATACAAGTGGACATATCCGGTGGGGGTGTCTGAAATCAGCCTGGACACCAATCCCACATTTTATGTTGTCTAAATGCGCAGTTGTTATATAGATTTATAGGAACAACATGACAGTAGGTGTAGACTGCATAGATTCGGGTGGAGGACCAGGCCCCACTGCTGAGACAGGAGATCCTTGTGAAGTGGCAGCCTGAACGGATGATAGATGCTCAAGCCCAGAAGTTCTAGTACCACACTTATCTTGCCTAATAAGGAGCCACTAGTATGGCTTGGGCCTGGTTGTTCTTGATCTTCTTGAGAACCCGTGTTCCATTCCAGACAGATAGCATTTCCCAAAATAGTGTTCTTGTGGACATTTTCAACACTGAGCATTCTCAATGGTGGCAAAAAGATCTAGCAAAGGTTTTTCCAGTTGTTTAAAGAAGTCCTGCACCACCTTGGGATGCAGCTGTGATCTGCTTGACACAGACTGTTCAGTTTGTCCACTCTGGCATTCAGGGACTCTGCCAGGAAAATGTCCTGGCACACCAACCACCTCCAGAGGTGCAGCGCCAGGACCTTGGATCCCACTCTGCCTGCCAGTACCACATGGCAGTGGTGTTGTCCATGAGAACCTGCACAGGTCTCCCCTTGATGGAATGCAAGAAGATCTTCAGAACCAGATGAATGGCTGCTACTGCAGCAGATGGATTTGGATTTGGCCCTCCTCCAGAGTCGTCCGATTTCCACCTCCCCCCCCAAAAACGCATCCGTTACCTACGCCATCTGCAGGTGGGTAACAGAGAGGGGTCTTTTCTTCTACCAGTTTTGTTTGAGCAGCCACCACTGAAAATCTTGAACCATCTCCTTCAAGACCTAGATAAAGTTGACCATATTGCCTTGAAGCTGGCCCAATTGGACCTTCAAGTGCTATTGCAGAGCATGTATATGCCACCTTGTCTAGGTGACTATGAATGTGAATGAGTATCTGAGGCCAAGAAACCTCAAGGTTGCTCATACCGTGATCCAGGGCCGAGCCTAAAACATCAAGTTCATAGCCTGAATGTCCTGGACTTGCTGCGGCAGAGGGAAATTCCTGAATTCAACTGTTTCCATGATCACCCCAATTAATGGAAGACTCTGCAAAAGAATCAGGTGGGACTTCGGCTCATTGACAGTAAACCCCAGCAATGCCAGAGGTCCGCTTCTGTCTGAAGTTGGCAAACGATTGACTGGAGCAAGTCCGCCTTCAACAGCCAGTCATCGAGGTAAGGGAATACTGGTATCCCTAACTTCTGAAGATAGGCAGTGACTACCTCTGTCACTTTTGTGAACACCGGAGAGCACGCCAAACAAAAAATGCAGAGAACGTGTGTGGGACCGCAGGACGGGTAAATGAAAATACCTGGCCTGCAGGTCCAAGGACAACATCCGGTCACCTGGGTCCAGAGCAGCCAGGATCTGAGCCAGCATGGACATCTTTAATTTGTCCTTCTGCAGAAAGGCATTCAGCGGGTCCATGGTCCAGAATAGGCATAAGGCCCCAGTTCATCTTCGGAACCAAAAAATAGTGAGAGTAACAATACTGTCCTCTTTCCAAGACCGGAACCCTCTCAATGGCACCCTTGGAAAGTAACAGGATTGACATGTGCTTGTCTCAAATTTGCTCATGTGTGGGAGAAACAGTGGGCAGGCAGAGAGAAAAGGCGGGGCATGGCTACTTTGAACAATCTGTAAAACTCACCTGTTGGACGTGATGGATCGTCAATCCAGGTGGAAAATGCTGAATCCTGCCACTCACTGGTTGGATATGCACCACAAAGGGGAAACAAAAGTGATTTGGAGACCACTGTAGTAGAGTAACAGAAATTGGAAGACTGATGCCTCTACTAGACTGCCCACTGTCTGCCAGATCCACATTCACAACCTTGACAGGTCTTGGGTGTTTATGCATCACTGGTTGGCAAGCCTGTCTCTTTCTACATGCCATCTCTCTGGAATAGACTCTAAACCTTCGGAACTGATGAGAAAACAGATTACCAGGAGTTAAGAGCCCAAAGGAGCTCATGTAGCTCTGCTATCTTTAAATCATTCCAATGCTGAGCCCGCTTTCACTCTGAAGATATGGGACCCATCAAAAGGCATATCCATTAGGGAGGTCTGCATGTTGTTGTAAATTGCTGGAGAATCCCATGGACTGCAACAGCTCTTTTGAGCCTGTAGGTGGTGCCACGACTGTCTCAGCTCCAGCCACCACCCCGGAAATAACTTTACAGGGCTGCATAAGGCACCACCCCGGTGTATATTCAGTTTCCTCTCTTTTTCCCCCCACACCATCTGAGACGGAGACAATGTTGAATAGATCAACAAAAGGATCCTGGCTGTTAGAACCTTATTATGAACTGTTTTGTTCCTGGGTTAGGCCTATTTGGCAAAGCTGCTAATTTCTTACATTGTACTCTTTCTCACAATAACATTTCTGCCATGAACCTTTGCATATATTTGCATAAAAGACAATGTCGGATTAGTTTCTCTGAAACTGCTTTGTTCACACATCTAGCTTTGCACAACATTATCATGATGCCTCGAACATCATGTACAAGGCATCTTTACGCACTATGTACAAATGTTGTTCTATCTTCATCCACGGGGTGACAGAGCTATCTACATATCCATAACATCGCTAATCTACAACGTACATCACAAGGCTGCTTTCTATTATAAATAATATGCATCCTGGTAGATTAGCAGAGGAGGCACTTCAGCTGTCACCGAGGGTCCCTGCATGCTGAGACTTCACCACACAGCAGTCCGAGATCTCGTGAGGGGTGTCCAGTTCGTAACCAAGACGGGGCCTTCATTATCTCCCCCTATATAATGGGGTGGATCGTCTTTTGGGGAGATTCTTGACTCTACACCTACATACACCCTGGGTACTCTTAGAGTAGAGTTTGCATAGTAGGAGTACGTCTTGATTACTGCCTTGTTTATATGTCTGCATATATACACTGTTTTAGCACCATGGTAGAACTCTATCTACTCTTTTGGTGCTTGTAATCACTTTCATCTACTTCTGTCTACTGATTATCACAGCACATGTACTCTATACAAGAATAACGTTGGTTCAATAAATATATTCAAAACGTCCCACTGTGTATTTTGTATATTTCTCTGAGCACTAGTAAGCACGAGTGACTGAGCAAAAAGTACTGATCTGTTTCCACAATCCCTGAGGGGTCAGGTTTGTCATGTTCAGTGGTTGCCAGTACCCATTCGCCTCCTGGTAAGGTTAGGGGGGGCTTATGGTGGCACTGTGAGCTAGCTGATCTCTAGGCCAACATATCCTGTGGTGTGCCCGGAATCAGTCTAGGCACCACACCCAAAGTTTATGTTGTCCAAACAAACACGCAGGTCCTACGGATTACTGGGAACTACACAACAGAACTGTTGTATGACCACTTGTCAGAACAAGGAAGCAGGCAGGATCGATAAAGAATCTGCAATTAGACAGTGCAATTCTCAGAAAGGTAGTTTCCGAATGTAACTAATTCTTCTGATGGATACTTTTACTTGCACATTCTTCACCTCTTTAATCAATAAGCAAGCAGTACCATCAAGGCATTAGGTCTGATCAGATGGTGAAACCAATAAGTCCCGCAGCACTAATCTAGCAACATGGCCATCCCTGCAGACTTCAGAGTCGAGGCACTAATGCATGCTGAAAGCGTGAACCGAAACCCATGTTGCAGACCAGCAGATGTCAAAGACAGAAAACCCCTGGAATGTGCTAAAGAAGCACCCTTTGCCCTGATGGAACTTCCTCATGAGGATCCTTCTTGAAAAGAGCAACACAGATTTTGATTGGTAAGCGTAATCCGTCAAGAAATTATCGTCTTGTTTTCTTTGAGTTTCATAGTCAATGAAAAGTGCGCGGTCTGTCAATGTAAAAACTGAAGGCTCACAGAGGATTCAGGCAGTGTAGTCTCTCATCGTCTTTAGTAGAATGACAAGACTGACAAAAGTTGTTAGATTGGTACACTGGCTCACATGAAACGGACTGACACATTTTGAGAAGACAGAGGCTTTTGAAGTAAGAACTAATTCTTCCAAAAAACTGTAGCCAAAGCTTGCAGCTCGCTTAAGTGCCACGTTGATGTAAAAGCAATTAGCAGCACAGTCTTTAAAGTGAGCAACCAAAGAGGACAACAGTGCAAGGGCTCAACTGGAAAACCCATCAAGAAAGTAACCAAGTTAAGGCTCCGCCAAGGAATTACAAAGGGTCAACCCTTTAGTAAGCATAAAGATTTAATATCCTGAGCAACAAGAGTCCGTAATGAATTAATGAGTCCACACAGCATTTTCGTAGTGATCTTCTTTGATCTTGTTTATTCCAAGTTCATTCCAAGTTCTGTATGGTTATAGTTACTTCGGCCATCAGAAAAACAACTTTAGCCAACACGTGTTTCGTCTTTGTGGAAGTATCCACTGACTTCCTCAGGGCTAAAAGTAAACAGGTAAGCCCAAATTAAGACCAATATATAAACAAAAACAGTTGTCAATAAAGTTTCAATCCATTTGTTACAGAAACAAAGCAGAGGCGAGTAAGTAACATGAATGTAGGATCCATTTGAAAAAAGGCGAAAGTGTTGCAATAAGTCAAAGTGGGGAAGGCTAAATCAGATACACCAAGTGTGATGCCTCAAAGAAACCTAGTAAGTGAGTAAGAAACGCGGAAAAAGTGCTCCATAGCAAGTAAAATGAGAAGGAACCAAAAACCCCAGTGCACACAGGCAAAGCCATAGGAATATCACACTCTGAACCAACTCACCAACTACAGCAATTTATCTGGCAAAAGTAAGTATAGACTCATGGCCTCATGTCCAAACAAACAACTCCCACGATGTCAGGTAAACAGTATCCTGTAATATAACACGCTAAGATCATCAACTAATATAAAACTTTATTTAGAGTGCGTAATTAATCACTCTGCTAAAACCAACACAGACTCAAACAATTACATTTATTTGGTTAAGTCACAGCGTGGCTAATGAGTAATTCCATCAGTCTAGATCTAAAAGAAGAAAGTATCCTAATATCCCAACATGGTATCGTAACTCATTGTCCTAATCTGGACACAAGTAACTGCAAGTAATAAAAGATTCCTAACCTCAAGTGAACAAATCGTAACTTCTTACCTCGAACAGTCTGACCCTCACGGAGAGTACTCCTCATGTAACGACAGCGTTTCGCAATCGCGCCATCTTGGACTGTCGTTTTATACCAGTCCTGTATAATCACCAGCAAAAACGGACTGAGCACGTCTAAGAAACAATGTAAGTACCACCTAGGGGAATCATCAGCAAAAACGGACTTAACACGCCTGGGAAGCTCCATGAGTGCCATCTTGAAATAACGCTGCATTCAGGTCTAATAAACTTAACAGTAAGGTGGACTAGTATAGTCTGTAAGCTTTCTAAGTGCACAACATTTTTCTTACAGTTTAATCGAGTATTATGTGGTGTGGGAACTGTAGCATGTGTAAATTATCTATTCATGGAATTCATGACTTTGAATACAATGGCTCAAGAAAGTACTACATATGTACTCACATTGATTGCTCAACGGAATTTGTGGTTTATGCGATTATTTGCAAATGTGAAAAAGTTTACATAGGTAGTACAATCAGATGTTTGAAGGATCGAATTGCAGAACACTTTAGGGCTCTGAAGAATTTGAATGCCAGATACCCCATCGTTACTCACGCTGTAGACTGTGATGCACAATGCAAACAGCTGACCTTTAAATTTCATGGCATTGAATCTATAACATCTGATGTCAGGGTCCGAGATCAGACTAAGACCGAGCTAAGCACGTTGGATTCTAAAATTACGTGCCGTAGAGATGGACCTTAATATTGATAATGAATTACAGTACTTTTTAGGAACATGTATATGTGGTTGCGAATCGCCATAGTTACATGAGGAGTACTCTCCATGAGGGTCGGACTGTTCGAGGTAAGCCGCTACAACTTGTTCACTCGAGGTTAGGAATCTTTTATTACTTGCAGTTACTTGTGTCTGGATTAGGACAATGAGTTACGATACCGTGTTGGGATATATTAGGACATTTGGATACTTTCTTCTTTTAGATCTAGACTGATGGAATTACTCATTAGCCACACTGTGCCTTAACCAAATGAATATAATTTTTTGAATCCGTGTTGGTTCTGGCAGAGTGATTAATTTACGGGCTCTAAATAAAGTTTTATATTAGTTGATGATCTTAGCGTGTTATATTACGCAGAGGTCTTCAAACTTTTTTAGGCCAAGCCCCCCCGGCAATATTTTTTAGGAGTCGGGGGGCCCCCCCATCACAAAACTTTCTGGAAGTTGGGATTTAGTATCTTTGACAACTAGTTTAACCCTGAGGTGTTAATTGACAACTAATTTTCGCAACAGCAAAACACCATTAGCAGGATTTTGTTAAAGTTAAGATTTGTGAGCTGTAAATCTGGCCCACAACCACTGAACTCATGCAACACCCTTTAATGGAAAACTTTCTTTTAGGGAAAACCGCCACAAGGTCAGTGCCTGAACCCCACCTTTCAGGACCACATCTAATACTGTGCAGCCTGATCCAGCAAGCAAGCAGAATGTTGGCAGACCTGGCAACCACATCATTCTCGGGGCAAGGTCTTTGCTCTGAAGATACAATTCAATCAATTGAAATTCTCACTGCCATATATGTTTATTTTGTATTGTCATGTGACAGCGGTATAGATACCATGGGCCCTGGTGGAGGCAACGAAAATGGCCTCCTTGACTAGAGCTGGGATAGGAATCCACAGCAACTATGAGGGTTTAATGGGCCGAATCTACATTAAGGCTGTGCACGCAGCTTCTTGACAGCCTTATCACTAATGAACAGGAAGGAGTGCAAAACTGCAACAAATGGCCTGAAAACGCCTGGGTATTATGGAAAATACTATGACAAATGTAATTTTGCTTCAGGCTCTGAAAATGCCTGCATCATAGCAGATCTGCAGAGTCTAAACTGATGTTAGCTAAAATGCCAGGACTCACAGAGATAAGACTCTCGACTGAGACCTCTTGACAACAAAGTGCAAGGACACTAGGTCATAAGAATTTGCACAGCGCATTTACACCCTGTGTAAGACCTCAAAGCACTCTATTTTTTTCAGCTTATTTTTATTTAATGGCTTCTTTTTGTCTGGTTACCAGGGTGTTCCTTTGCCTTTTAGTAAGATTCTCAGTAAAGAAAGCATCACCCTGACCTTGAGAAGGTCCACAGAGATTACTCCAGAAGTTTACCTTTTTATGCAACCCACAATTTGTAGAATCGGAGTGACTCAGTGGCTGCAATCTGAAAGGACCAGCGCAGGGTTAAGTTTCTGGATATTACTTTGAGTCACTAATATTCCTTTCCCTTCTGGGTGTTTAAACCCACCCAAGTTTTGTGAACCTTTCCCTGTTTCAAATGCGTGAACAGCAGGGGAACTGTCGCATATTCTACGTGTGTGTGTTTATGTGTGAAAGAATGTCTGCTTGTCTGACACTGAACACCTGTTGAGTGAGAATGTTTGTACGAGTGTCCTGCTGTGAGGCAAAACCCAATTTATGTATGGCAGTGGTAAATAAACAGAGGTAGAGCGAGGATGGGGGAATAGGGAAATTACCCTGCAGAAAAATGTTTAAACATCCTACCAGTAGCTTCAAATGTCTAGACAGCAGTGTGATGAACCGATGTAAAAGGCACCAGCAAGGAGGCCAAAAGGGAGCAGCAAGAAAGGCGAAGGGCAGGGAAAAAGCACCCCTCTCCCTGCAAAGCAGTATATGTTTTTAAGTTTAATTTTGTATAGAAGTGCAATTCGCTGCCATTTCCTGCCTTTATGCTGCTGTGTCTCGCATTAGAGGAACGTCAGAGTTGACACTTCCACTTTATTTACTCTGACTGCTGCCTCTAATCAAAATAGAGTCCTGTTTACGATGGCCACGACCCTCGAGAATACATGGCAGTAAACGTGCTTCAGACGTCGGAATGAGTGATGTTAAGGGGAATTCTTTCTGTGGAGCTCGCGCCCCCCCAGAGGTGTTTCCACGCCCCCCCTGGGGGGCGCGCCCCACAGTTTGAAGACCTCTGTATTACAGGATACTGTTTACCTGACATTGTGGGAGTTCTTTGTTTGGACATGAGGACATAAGTCTATACTTACTTTTGCCAGGTAAATTGCCGTAGTTGGTGAGTTGGTTCGGAGTGTGATATTCCTATGGCTTTGCCTGTGTGCACTGGGGATTTTGGTTTCTTCTCATTTTACTTTCTATGGAGCACTTTTTCAGCATTTCTTAGTCACTTACTAGGTGTCTCTGAGGCATCACACTTGGTGTATCTAATTTAGCCTTCCCCACTTTGACTTATTGCGACACTTCCGCCTTTTTTCAAATGGATCCTACATTCATGTTACTTACTGGCTTCTGCTTTGTTTCTGTAACAAACGGATTGAAACTTTATTGACAACTGGTTTTGTGGTTATATCGGTCTTAATTTGGGCTTACCTGTTTACTTTTAGCCCTGAGGAAGTCAGTGGATACTTCCACAAAGACGAAACACGTGTTGGCTAAAGTTGTTTTGCTGATGGCCGAAGTAACTATAACCATACAGAACTTGGAATGAACTTGGAATAAACAAGATCAAAGAAGATCACTACGAAAATACTGTGTGGACCCATTAATTAATTACGGACTCTTGTTGCTCAGGATATTGAATCTTTATGCTTCGTACATGTGTAGACTGCCGTCTACATAGTTGGCAACGTTGGTTGGTCGTTACCCAATATCCTTCGAGCATTGTCATCTGAAGATATAATGTTTGCTGTATGACTTTTTCACAACTTAGCGCAAACAATACCCATCCACCCGCCTTTTGCTTTATATTATTGTTTGGGTTGCTGCAGGTTGCGTAATTACCACATGGTTATTAATATTCTAGATATGTGTTCAAGAAGTGATAGAAACAAGGTGGCAGAGGACCTATTCAAGAATTTACATGCTGGTGTGTTCATCAATAAAGCAGTGACACAAGAGAATGTAAGACCAAATGAGGGCCTTAAGGCTAAGTTTATAAGACTTGAACAACTGAAAAAAACAGAGATTTCTAAATGGTGGGATGGGGCTACCCTTAAGGAGTACCAAATGTTGGACAGAATTCCACGTGGTCTCTGCTCACAATTATTCCCTACATACGATGACCTTGAGGAAGATTTACTTTTACTTAGGGAGAACGAACTTATAAGTAACTCAATGAAACTAATGAACCTACTTATAGAGAATTCTGAGAGAAAAGTAGCCAAAGCAGTACAGGAAGTAGAATTCCTGGAGAAAGAGATTTCTGACCTTCATTTAGTGGAGGCAACCAAGAAAAACTATACGATTTTAGAAGGTGTTTTAGATAAATTTGAAGATGACATAAAGCAAAGAAAGGCACGCAAACTAAAATGTGATGAATTGGACTATGCCAAACGTTTTGATAATTTGGTCAAACAGGAATTGATATGAGGAGAAAATAAACCATCATCACTTAGTGGCCACATCTTCTAGTAACATTTCCAGTTGTGGTGATGAGGGATTGGCAGAGGGAACATCTAACATGGTAACTAGTAATCCTTTTTTACGGGAAGTACAAAAAATAAGAATGGGGAACAAGGATACCAATACCAGACAAAGGGAAGATACTCGAGGAAGACCAAGAGAGGGAAGAGGCGGAGAGGAAAATCAAAGAGTAAGAGAAGGAATGCATACACGATCATGGAGCAGGAACAAGCAATGAATTTGAGTTTGGACAGAGACATACAAGTTATTAATCTATTGAATAAATTCCTTTCGAATGACATGCTTTCAGTGTTACAGAAAGGTATTAATTTTTGCCCGACTATGAACTGTGATATGACTAATATTAGAATTGACATTTATAAATTTGTGAGGCAACTGAAACTTGAAAAGTTTTTGGCGACTAATCCTTTGACCAATAAACAGACTGCATGTGACACAATAGTGGGAGATTTATCAATCCAAGATGTACATGATACCACAATGCTGTTATCAATAACAGAAAAGTGAACATAACCCTGTTACCATTCACAAAGTTTTACAGGATTTGGAATGTTGCACTAATCTTAGTGTAGACAGTGGGTTGAAATACAAGTCTAAATTGACCCCTCAATTGGCCAGTGGGAACAATGTTGATGTGTTCTATAAGATAGTGAAAAGAGAATTGGATAAATGGGAGGAGACTATGATGTACAACAAGTTGTCACCTCAGATTACCAACCTAACACATATGGAACGTGTCGCACTGAAACAGCTAAGCTCTGACGATACAATCATTATAAGAGAAGCTGACAAAGGTGGAAATATTGTTGTTATGGATAAAAATGCTTACGATGCAGAGATTTTGGGTCAGCTTGACAATGGCAGTTGGTACAAGAAGCATCCATAATCCTATGTTTGAGATCACTAGAGTTATCAATAGAGAACTAAAAAACTGGAATGTCCAGGGCCTAATCAATGATGATGATGAATATAGGTACCTGTTAGTAGATAGACCGAGATTCCCTATGCACGACTACACCAAAGATTCATAAAAATGCTTCCTCCCCGCCAGGGAGACCGATAATCTAGGGCATTGTGGGCCCTCTCTGAATTTGTCGATACATTCTTGCAGCCGTTTGTGACCGACCTGCCTTCTAGTATTAGAGACACAAAGCATATATTGAATATCCTTAATGATATTACATGGGACACAACCATGCCATTTGTTACCTTGGATGTAGTGTCTTTATATACGAATATTATTCACCAACACGGTTTGTCTGCATTGGGACACTTTCTGTACAAACGACCAATTGAACTCTTGCAACATTCTGAAATGTTGATTACTATGTCACAATTGATTTTGGAAAACAATGCTTTCATGTTTAATGGGAAATGGTATCAGCAGATCTGCGGAACTGTGATGGGTTCCAGATTTGCGCTGTCCTTTGCCTGCCTCTTTATGGGCTGGTTCGAAGCGGCGAATATCTGGGGCCCACCAGGGGCCAAGTGGCAAGACTTTATTTTCTGCTATGGAAGGTACATTGATGATTGTATATTGATTTGGACTGGCAGTGAAACAGATTTACAGGAATTCTTCACAGATATGAATAACAATATGTTTAATATGGCATTTACTATGACACACAGTAGGGATAAAATTGTATTCCTGGATATTGAACCGTATGTTGATCAAGGTAAAATCAATAGCAAGATGTATAGAAAGAGCACATCATGCAATGCTATTTTGCATGCCAGCAGTGTACATCCTAGATCTCAAATTAATTCTATCACTTATGGAGAACTGTTCAGGGCACGTAGAAACTGTAGTGACAACATTGAATTTAAAAACTGTGCTACTGACAATGAACAAAGGTTCTTGGCAAGAGGTTACGAGAAAGGTATTATTCTTAAAGCTAAAAAGAGAGCACTGAACCTTGCCAGGAGCGATACATTGAAGAGAAAGACTAGAGGAAGTAGTGCGAGTATTGACCCTATCAGAATGGTCACGGGTTACTACCCATGGTCACATAAAATATACAGTATACTCAAACGCTACTGGTATCTGCTCACATCTGATCTCACATTACAACCCTATATATTAAAACATCCTAGCATTACCTATCGCAAAGGCAAAACCATACGTAACATAGTGAGTCCGAGCTATTCCAGGGTGCGTGAGCTGGGTCACACATGGTTACATAAACTCAACGAGGGCTCATATAGGTGTGGGATCTTTAGCAAGTGTAAATTATCTATTCATGGAATTCATGACTTTGAATACAATGGCTCAAGAAAGTACTACATATCTACTCACATTGATTGCTCAACGAAATTTGTGGTTTATGCGATTATTTGCAAATGTGAAAAAGTTTACATAGGTAGTACAATCAGATGTTTGAAGGATCGAATTGCAGAAGACTTTAGGGCTCTGAAGAATTTGGATGCCAGATACCCCATCATTACTCACGCTGTAGACTGTGATGCACAATGCAAACAGCTGACCTTTAAATTTCATGGCATTGAATCTATAACATCTGATGGCAG
Source organism: Calotriton arnoldi (assembly GCA_963921515.1). NCBI lineage: Eukaryota > Metazoa > Chordata > Amphibia > Caudata > Salamandridae > Calotriton > Calotriton arnoldi. Next base: position 217,509 of record CAWUFW010005895.1, read on the forward strand.
GGGTGGTAACCGAGAGCTCAGACTAAGACCGAGCGAAGCACGTTGGATTCTAAAATTACGTGCCGTAGAGATGGGCCTTAATATTGATAATGAATTACAGTACTTTTTAGGAACATGATGTATATGTGGCCGATTGACTATATTCCTCTCTTTTGTCTGCCAATTCATTATCAACTTACCCTGTAACTTCTTTCACCTCTCTAATACGTACTCTAATGTGGTGATTTCTCTTCATTTTTATTCTAACATTATGGGACTTTTGTTATCTTCACTATGTCTATTGGTGAATTGCTACATTACCTATAACACTCGGTTGGGCGGCTGTTGTGAAAATCATTTGAATGTTTTTTTCTGTTATCGACTCTTGTTACATGTATTCGCATTATCCTGTTACGGTTAATGGTGACATATGGTACTTGTGTTCGTTGTAACTATTAGATGGCGTAGATTAGCCTTTCTACCTTATTCTGTTTATGGCGTGACCTTTTATGCCTTGGTTTTAGAAAGACTCATCACTGAGGATCGAGTTCTGTTAACAATATTCCTATATGATTTTACCTTGTTAATTATTCCTTTCGGATTGCTGTGACTGACTGTTCCACATATTAATCGATTGAACTGTAAGAAACATGTTGTGCACTTAGAAAGCTTACGGACCATACTAGTCCACCTTACTGTTAAGTTTATTAGACCTGAATACAGCGCTATTTCAAGAAGGCACTCATGGAGCTTCCCAGACGTGTTAAGTCAGTTTTTGCTGATGATTCTCCTAGGTGGTACTTACAGAGTTTCCTAGACGTGCTCAGTCTGTTTTTGCTGGTGATTATATAGGACTGCTATAAAACGACAGTCCAAGATGGCGTGATTGCGAAACGCCGTCGTTACATGAGGAGTACTCTCCGTGAGGGTCGGACTGTTCGAGGTAAGCCGTGACGATTTGTTCACTTGAGGTTAGGAATCTTTTATTACTTGCATTTACTTGTGTCCGGATTAGGACAATGAGTTACGATACCGTGTTCGGATATATTGGGACATTTGGATACTTTCTTCTTTTAGATCTAGACTGATGGAATTACTCATTAGCCACTCTGTGACTTAACCAAATGAATATAATTTTTTGAGACTGTGTTGGTTCTGGAAGAGTGATTAATTTACGCGCTCTAAATAAAGTTTTATATTAGATGATGATCTTAGCGTGTTATATTACAGGATACTGTTTACCTGACATTGTGGGAGTTCTTTGTTTGGACATGAGTCTATACTTACTTTTGCCATATAAATTGCCGTAGTTGGTGAGTTGGTTCGGAGTGTGATATTCCTATGGCTTTGCCTGTGTGCACTGGGGTTTTTTGTTCCTTCTCGTTTTACTTTCTATGGAGCACTTTTTCCGCGTTTCTTAGTCACTTACTAGGTGTCTCTGAGGCATCACACTTGGTGTATCTGATTTAGCCTTCCCCACTTTGACTTATTCGACACTTTCGCCTTTTTTCAAATGGATCCTACATTCATGTTACTTACTGGCTTCTGCTTTGTTTCTGTAACAAACGGATTGAAACTTTATTGACAACTGGTTTTGTGGTTATATCAGTCTTAATTTGGGCTTACCTGTTTACTTTTAGCCATGAGGAAGTCAGTGGATACTTCCACAAAGACGAAACACGTGTTGGCTAAAGTTGTTTTGCTGATGGCCGAAGTAACTATAACCATACAGAACTTGGAATAAACAAGATCAAAGAAGATCACTACGAAAATACTGTGTGGACTCATTAATTCATTACGGACTCTTGTTGCTCAGGATATTGAATCTTTATGCTTGCCGTCTACATAGTTGGCAACGTTGAGTGGTCGTTACCCAATATCCTTCGAGCATTGTCATCTGAAGATATAATGTTTGCTGTATGACTTTTTCACGACTTAGCGCAAACAATATCCATCCACCCACCTTTAACCCTTTAGTAAGCCTATTTATACCTACAGGAGATTTGAATAACAATGGTTGATCAGGTAAACAAAGAAAAGCCAAAAGGTCTGTTTAACAGCCATAAGCAGTGCCCACAGCAAAGTCTTGCTGGACAAAGAAAAGCACAAAGCCCAACACATGAGATAAGTGCACCACAACACAAAACAGGACCAACACTCTGAGCAAAAAGATTTGGTGGAGGGGCGATGAGCAGATAAAAATCACGTCCCCCTCCTGTGCAGGGAGATGAAATAAACTCAAATTTCCCCGCTCAATCCCCAGGCATGAAGGAGGAAGCGTTGGGTGAGGAACTTGACCCTCCTAATGCAAGCGGAGCTCCGACCTGAGAGAAAGGGGAAGAGGATAGCACAAGAACAAAGTCAGGAGATCAGAGTACCATACCACCTGTGGCCAGTCCACTGCAATCAAAATCATCTGCACTCAGTCCTGGCACTGCTTTCTCTAAACCACTGGAACCAGAGGATTGGGAGGAAAAGTGTAGCAGAGATGGAAGTCACACCTCAGCTGGAATGCATGCCCCTAGGCTCCTTGTAGCAGAAACTGCAGGGCACAGAACTGAAGGCAGTGTATGTTCTTGTGAGTGGCAAAAGGTCCGCTAGAGGAGCTCTCCAAGGGCGAAGACGGACTGAACCACCACTGGTTTTAGACACCCTCTAGTCGTTGGCAAGATGGCACCAACTGAGACATCAGCCCGTATATTCAGAGATCCTGCTAGATGGTTCACGACCAGAGAGACATCAAAAAACCAGAGCCCAGACTGCAAACTCACAGCCTACAGACACCGGGGCGAGAGCCCATGTGTTTCTGCTTCTTGCCATACCATATCGCAGCCGTGTACTCTGTAAGGACCTGCACTGACCGACTGCGGATGGAGATAAGAACGTCTTGAGGGCTGAAATACTCACCCAAAGCTCAAGTAAGGTGATAGGATTCTTCAGCTCCGAAATGGACCAGAGACCTCAGATCTTCATCACAGTGAGATGACCAGCCTACCTGAGGGAGGAGGCTTTGGTCACCACTCTGGACACCACTGGTGGGGGGCAGGAGCAGGGCAGGCCTGGCTATTAATCCCATCAGTTATTTCCCCAGTGGGCTGGAACCATTTTAGGCTGGATTTTGAAGACCCAGAACTGGTGCTGGCGACTATCAATTTCTTCAGCTACCTGACATTTACAGCAGACACAAGAGAGAGATAGAGAGAGAATGCAAGACAGTGGAGTAGAGCAGACCAAAAGAATAGAGGGAGAGAAGCAGAAGGAATAGAGAGAAAAAAGAGAATATTTTTGCCACAGCTGCTTTTGAATCTCAGTCCGGCCATGGGCAGACAAGCTTTTCGCACTTCAAGAGGTTTGAAACCAACTGTACCTTAGGTCTGAAAATGCCTCTGTGGAAATTTGGATGTTCTATGCGAGTGTTGGGCCCAGCAGAAACAGAGGCACCATATGAGTGCACATGTGCCACAAAGCTTGAGAAACCAGTAAAACGAATGAGGTAAATAGACACAAAAGTGTAGCAGAGATGGAAGTCACACCTCAGCTGGAATGCATGCCCCTAGGCTCCTTGTAGCAGAAACTGCAGGGCACAGAACTGAAGGCAGTGTATGTTCTTGTGAGTGGCAAAAAGGTCCGCTAGAGGAGCTCTCCAAGGGCGAAGACGGACTGAACCACCACTGGTTTTAGACACCCTCTAGTCGTTGGCAAGATGGCACCAACTGAGACATCAGCCCGTATATTCAGAGATCCTGCTAGATGGTTCACGACCAGAGAGACATCAAAAACCAGAGCCCAGACTGCAAACTCACAGCCTACAGACACCGGGGCGAGAGCCCATGTGTTTCTGCTTCTTGCCATACCATATCGCAGCCGTGTACTCTGTAAGGACCTGCACTGACTGACTGCGGATGGAGATAAGAACGTCTTGAGGGCTGAAATACTCACCCAAAGCTCAAGTAAGGTGATAGGATTCTTCAGCTCCGAAATGGACCAGAGACCTCAGATCTTCATCACAGTGAGATGACCAGCCTACCTGAGGGAGGAGGCTTTGGTCACCACTCTGGACACCACTGGTGGGGGGCAGGAGCAGGGCAGGCCTGGCTATTAATCCCATCAGTTATTTCCCCAGTGGGCTGGAACCATTTTAGGCTGGATTTTGAAGACCCAGAACTGGTGCTGGCGACTATCAATTTCTTCAGCTACCTGACATTTACAGCAGACACAAGAGAGAGAGAGAGAGATAGAGAGAGAATGCAAGACAGTGGAGTAGAGCAGACCAAAAGAATAGAGGGAGAGAAGCAGAAGGAATAGAGAGAAAAAAGAGAATATTTTTGCCACAGCTGCTTTTGAATCTCAGTCCAGCCATGGGCAGACAAGCTTTTCGCACTTCAAGAGGTTTGAAACCAACTGTACCTTAGGTCTGAAAATGCCTCTGTGGAAATTTGGATGTTCTATGCGAGTGTTGGGCCCAGCAGAAACAGAGGCACCATATGAGTGCACATGTGCCACAAAGCTTGAGAAACCAGTAAAACGAATGAGGTAAATAGACACAAAAGTGTAGCAGAGATGGAAGTCACACCTCAGCTGGAATGCATGCCCCTAGGCTCCTTGTAGCAGAAACTGCAGGGCACAGAACTGAAGGCAGTGTATGTTCTTGTGAGTGGCAAAAAGGTCCGCTAGAGGAGCTCTCCAAGGGCGAAGACGGACTGAACCACCACTGGTTTTAGACACCCTCTAGTCGTTGGCAAGATGGCACCAACTGAGACATCAGCCCGTATATTCAGAGATCCTGCTAGATGGTTCACGACCAGAGAGACATCAAAAACCAGAGCCCAGACTGCAAACTCACAGCCTACAGACACCGGGGCGAGAGCCCATGTGTTTCTGCTTCTTGCCATACCATATCGCAGCCGTGTACTCTGTAAGGACCTGCACTGACTGACTGCGGATGGAGATAAGAACGTCTTGAGGGCTGAAATACTCACCCAAAGCTCAAGTAAGGTGATAGGATTCTTCAGCTCCGAAATGGACCAGAGACCTCAGATCTTCATCACAGTGAGATGACCAGCCTACCTGAGGGAGGAGGCTTTGGTCACCACTCTGGACACCACTGGTGGGGGGCAGGAGCAGGGCAGGCCTGGCTATTAATCCCATCAGTTATTTCCCCAGTGGGCTGGAACCATTTTAGGCTGGATTTTGAAGACCCAGAACTGGTGCTGGCGACTATCAATTTCTTCAGCTACCTGACATTTACAGCAGACACAGAGAGAGAGAGAGAGATAGAGAGAGAATGCAAGACAGTGGAGTAGAGCAGACCAAAAGAATAGAGGGAGAGAAGCAGAAGGAATAGAGAGAAAAAGAGAATATTTTTGCCACAGCTGCTTTTGAATCTCAGTCCAGCCATGGGCAGACAAGCTTTTCGCACTTCAAGAGGTTTGAAACCAACTGTACCTTAGGTCTGAAAATGCCTCTGTGGAAATTTGGATGTTCTATGCGAGTGTTGGGCCCAGCAGAAACAGAGGCACCATATGAGTGCACATGTGCCACAAAGCTTGAGAAACCAGTAAAACGAATGAGGTAAATAGACACAAAAGTCGCAGAACTGTCTGGGCTGGAAGAAGAGCTCCCTTCCAAAACATAGGGATCATAGCCTGAATGTTCAGAACCTGTTAGGGGGCCTGGAAGGCCTTGAGAGAGACAGTGTCTGATGGAGCCCCCATGAAGAGGATACTGTGAGAGAGTTGGAAGTGTGACCTGGAAAGATTGACTAAAAATCCAGGGTCAAAGACCATGGACTGAAGATGGTCTGAAGCTAGCTGTTGCGAGTCCGCTTTCTGTAGCCAGTCATTGAGGAATCAGAATACAGAGACCTCCGACATGCAAAGGTGCACCTCTAACACTGTCATCACTTTCGTAAACAAACAAGTTGCTGTTTTTAGTCCGAAAGGCAGAAAGGCAAATTATTGAGTGGAGCCCACCACAAAATGCAGGTACTTTCCATGTGACTACAGGAAAATACATGTCCTGCAAGTCGGGGGACACCATCCGGTCGCTTAAACTCAGAGTGTCAGGCTGTTGCAGCGTCTTACCTAGAACTCAAAACACTGAACCAGGTGGTTTTTGTCAAAGGTCCTGAAAAGTGCAGCCATATCTGAGGGAGGAGTTATGGGGGTGGGGACGGACATGCTGGACCTAGCGGTGGTAGAGCTGTTGTATGTGGTGGGGTAAACCCATCAAAACCATGGGATTGGAGGCTTTCTGTAGAGGGACTGCAAGGCCTCTTGTTCTGAGCATGAGGCATCCCATGGTTCTTAGTGCTTAGGTATCTTGGGTGGGACCCTGCTATAAAAGCAGCCATGCCCAAGACCAGGTGCGATTACAGATATCAATGAAAGGTGGAGGTTTCTGATGCTATCCCTGTATCACAAAGAAAAGTAGTCAGCCTAAAAGATAACTAGAGATCGGAAAGGTTTCCCAGTAAGATCAAATATTGTGTGGATTTTTAGAACTAAATAGGTGAACTCTTCAAGATCTAGATTGTTATTAGTCATGTTCTAGAAGAACCCCTTAGTCATTTTCTGTAGCAATTGTTGCCTGAAGTTACAGATTTCCACATGTTCAAGAACCTGTGTGCTTAAGTTTGATGTACCAACCAAAGAGAAGGGCACAGATTCCATAGTCGATACATCTAGGTGTATCCAAACTTTGTTGAGATTTGAACATTTTGGACTGAAGTCAACTCCTATGAGGCTTCGAAGACTGAGTCAACTTGCCTGTATATTTTTCAGTGTTTTAATGAATCTGTTTCACGACTCATCACAAGATTAAGGTAAGACTGAAAGAATGTACAGAGCCTGTTGATGTATTACATTATTCCAAATGAACACATTACTTACCTTCGGTAACGATGTATCTGGTAGAGACATATATTAGCTGTAGATTCCTTACCATAAAATTTCCCCCAGGCGTCATCTGGATCTCGAGATTTTTCAACAGCAGTACCCCTGCCCGTCGGTAGGTGGTATCAGTCGCCTCAGCATCCTTCCTCAGAGCCAGGATGACGTTGCGGGAACTATATAGACGCTGCCTATGAGCTCTGACATCAGTTCTTAACACGACTTTCCACACCAAGAGCGCAGAGCCAAGAAAGACAATGACCACTGGTGCATCAAAACTAGGGCACTTTAAGGGAGTCCCTATCTCTAGAAATCAGTTCGCAGAGCGGGGAGGATGGGGCGGTAAGGAATCTACAACTAATATATGTCTCTATCAGATACATTGTTACAGAAGATAAGTAACTTGTTCATTTGATAGACACTATTAGTTGTAGATTCCTTACCTTAGAATAGATACTCCAGCAATACCAACCCCAGAGAAGGGTCTGCGAACCAAGATCACACCAGGAAGTCCTGAAGGACTGAACGGGCAAAGTACCCATCCCTCCGGACGAGGCTGTCCAGGCAGTAGTGTCAGGTAAATGTGTGCAGGGATGCCCACGTCGCTGCCTGAAAGATATCAAGGACTGGAACTCTGTGTGCTAAAACACAGATGTTGCCACTGTTGCTCTAGTAGAGGGAGCACGCAATACCACAGGAGGTTCCTTCTTCGCCAATGCTAGCATATTTTAATACAGAGGACAACCTCTCGAGAGATGCACCGTTTTTGCACAGCCTGACCTTTTTTTGGGGCCCACATAGCAAATGGAGAGTTGATCATCCACCCGGAAGTCTTTGGTGCAATCAAGATAAAAAGACAACACACGTTTTGGGTCCAAATAGTGGAGACTCTCCTTTTCTTTCGAGGGATGCAGGGGTGGGTAAAAGGTGGACAGAGTGATGGATTTTCCTACATGAAAGGGCGTGACCACTTTAGGGAGGAACAAAGCCTTCGTTCGAAGCACCACTTTATCCGGATGAATAGACAGATAAGGAGGCTTGGAAAACTGAGCCTGAAGCTCGCTAACTCTACAAGCAGAGGTGATGGCAATAAGGAAAGCAGTTTTACGAGTGAGAAGTCTGAGAGGGCAATTATGAAGAGGCTCAAAGGGAGCACACAAAGGTCAAAACCATATTTAAATCCCATTGGGGCATTATGAAAGGAGACGGAGGAAACAAGTGATTAAGGCCCTTAAAGAACCTATTTACAATGGGAGGCTTGAACAAGGAAGGCTGATCTGGAAGTCTCAGAAAGGCAGAGATAGCTGCAAGATAGCCTTTAAGGGTGCCCAAGGACGAGCTCTGTTGGGCCAAAGAAAGTATGTACAAGAGAACCACTGAAAGAGGGGCGGAAAGGGGATCAATAGCCTTTGCTGTGCAGTATGCCACAAACGTGTTCCATCTGCAGGCAGTATACCGATTTAGTGGAGGGACGCCTAGCTGCCAAGATGACATAACAGACTTCGGGTGGAAGGTCGAAAGCGGTCAACTGCCGCCGCTCAATCTCCACGCAAGGAGGTAGAGGCTGGACAAGTTTGGGTGAAGAACTATCCCCTGCTGCTGCGACAGGAGATCCTCCCGAAGGGGCAGTCTGATCAGAGGATCGATGGCCATGCTCAGAAGGTCAGAATATCAGGCTCTTCGTGCCCAATCTGGAGCAACAAGAATGACTTGAGCCCGGTCGTGCTTGATCTTCTTGAGCACTGTGGGCAGAAGTGGTACATGTAGAAGGCGTAGAGGAGGCTAAAGCTCCAATTGTGACAAGAAGCGTCGCCGAACGAGCCCCGCCTTGGAAACTCCAATGCGCAATACTGCTGACATTGCGCCTTCTCTTCGGAGGTGAACAGATCTAACCAAGGCTCTGCTCATCGTTGAAAGAGACCTTGTGCCACCTCCAGATGGAGACACCATTATTGATTGACCAGGCACCGACGACTGAATTTGTCCGTTCAGAGAACCCCCGAGGTGTTGAACCACCAGGGTTAAAAACTGATGTTCCAGCCATGTCCAGAGGTGGAGAGCTTCCTGACAAAGGGTCCACGACCCCACCCTGTCCTGTTTGTTGCAGTATCACATAGCAGTGGTGTTGTCCGTGAACACCTGCATCACTTTCCCCTTGAGCGAGAGAAGGAATGCCTTCAGTGCCAGTCTGATTGCCCGGAGCACCAGAAGGTTGATATGGAGATCGGACTCTGCTGGAGACCAGATGCCTCTGATCTCTTCCTCCCCCAGGTGGCCACCCCTCCCAGGTAGCCGCCCCATCCCAGGAGCGACACATCTGTCACCACCGTTAGATCTGGTTGGAGAAGGGAGAGGGATCTGCCTCTGACCCAATCTTGGTTTATTAGTCACCACTACAATTGTTGTGCTGTTCCCTCCAAGATCTGGATGTAGTCGGAAAGATTCCCTTGATGCTGAGCCCACTGGAACTTCAGGTCCCACTGCAGAGTCTGCATATGCCATCTGGCATGATCCACCAGCAGGATGCAAGAGGCCATGAGGCCCAACAGCCTCAGAGTCATTCTCATCGAAATCTGGGACAGAGGCTGAAACATCGGTATTATAGCCCGATTTTCCCGGACTCGCTGCTCAGGAGGATAAGCCTGAAACTGCACTGTGTCCAGAACCGACCCGATGAAAGGGAGCGTCTGAGAGGGAGTCAGGTGGGACTTCAGCACGTTGATAGTGAACCCCAGCAAGTGCAGGAGGTCCGCCGTAGTCTGGAGGTGGGAGACAACAGCCTGGGGCGAGGTCGCCTTCAACAGTCAGTCATCGAGATAGGGGAAGCTTGGTACCCCTGATCTGCGCAGATAAGCTGCGACCACCGCCATCACCTTTGTGAACACCCAAGAGGCACTAGTAAGGCCAATGGGGGGCACGGTCAACTGAAAGTGCTTGTGGCCCACCGTAAGTAACGTCTGTGGGCAGGCAGGAAGGGGATATGGAAATCAGCGTCGTGCAAATCCAACGCTACCATCCAGTCTCCTGAGTCGAGGGCAAAAAGGACCTGGGCCAACGTGAGCACCTTGAACTTCTCCTTCTGGAGGAAGAAGTTGATGGTTCGGAGGTATAAAATAGGACGCAGGTCTTTGTCCTTCTTGGGCACCAGAAAATAGCGGGTAGAACAACCACGTCCTACTTCTGGCACAGGGACCCTCTCTATGGCACCCTTGGCCAAGAGACCCACAATTTCCTCACAGAGAAGCGCCAAATGATCTTACGACATTCGGTCGTAGGAGGATGGCATGGCGAGAGAACCCACCTGTCCGACATGATGGATTGCCAGTGGAGGGGGTGATGATGAATCCTGCCTCCGACTGGTCATTGACGGGCATGAAATGTCATACTAGGAAGGTTTGGAGGTAGGGGCAGGGGGTGAAAGGGTGTACTGGCCCGCCTGCTGGCTGCCTGACCCACGAGAACACTGAGTCCCACGTCCGCAGCCACGCAGAGGCTGGAGAGCTTGCATAACTCGGTTACTGGGTTGGACAGGACGTGGCTGGGCACTCCTACCGTAGCTACAAAAGGGAAGAAAGGCAGACTGAGTCGGACGGGAGGTAGCCGTGAGGCCCAAGGATCTGGCCGTAGCTCGAGAATCCTTGAAGCGCTCAAGCGCTGTCTGCCTTGTTGCCAAAAAGGCGAGTGCCATCAAATGGCATGTTCATCAAAGTAGATTGGACATCCCCGAGAAGCCATAAGTCCTCAACGAGTGCTATAGACGAGGCAACCGCTCTGCCCAGTGCCTTGGTGGTGACCAGTCCACAACATATGGTGAATTTAGCTGCATCTCTCCCATCCGCAACTGCCTGGGAGAGAACGGCCCGAACCTCCTCCGGGCACTGAGGCAGCACCTGTGCAACCATATCACAGATGGTATGGGAGTATTGGCCCAAGAAGCATGCGGTATTCACCGACCGCAGTGCCAAGCTAGAGGAAGAAAACATCCTCTTCCCAAGGTGGTCCAGCTTCTTGGATTCCCTATCTGGGGGTGCAGAAGGGAACGCGCCCTTTGACGATGAGACTTGGACAACCAAGCTCTCAGGGAGGGATGTTGCGTGAGGAACGCTGGGTCAGCCGGAGCGGGCGGTGGGCGATTGTCCTATCCACAGGAGCCCCTGTGCTGGGCTTGAACCAAGTGCCCAGAAGGACATTGGCGAGGGCTTCATGGAAGGGCAAAAGAGGTTTTGAAGTGGTAGCCGCAGACTGAAGCACCTGTGTCAGGAGGTTAGTCCTGAGGGCCAATGAAGGGAGCTCGAGGCCAAGCACCTCGGCCGTCTTTTTCACCACCATGGCATATGAAGCTCCCTCCTCTGTAGCCACGGTAGGGGGAGAAAGCAAGCCAGTGTCAGAGGAGGTGTCCAAACCACTGGCCTCACCCAGGTCCGTCCACCAGTCCATAGATTCATCAAGCTGGTCAGTTAAAGGATACAGCTGCCCCTCCCAGTGTTCTTCCCCACCTCCTAGCACAAAATCAACACCAGGGATGAACACAGGGACCAAAGTCCCATACGGCGTTGGAATCGTCGTCGAGTGAGGTCGGTCCATCTCCGTGTCCACGTTGAGGACGAGGACCTGAACGGGGGCACGGCCGACGTCGGGAGCTTCATCACCAGGACCGGCATCAGGGAAGGTTGAGTAAGACCGACCGGCATCTGTCCGGATCAGAGAACTGATCCACGGGGGCCTTCCGGAGTCAGGGCAGAAGCCGCCGGCGAAGGCCTAGGGTCCCCAATCGATTCCGCTGGGCAAGAAGGTGCACTTTCAGAGCTGCACTGTCCAAAAATGAGGTAGAGGGCCTCATAAAACTTCTGAATTTGGGCAGGGGACGCCCAGGCTCCCAGAAAAGCGGGGAGGAGTCGCATGGTCTCAGAAGGAGGCTCCGGGGATGGAGCTTTCGAGTGACGCCGCTCAGAGTCCCACGTCGCGTCAGCCTGCCGACTGGGTGAACTCAAAGAACCCCTGTGCTTCTACGACTTCTTCTTGTGCTTACCTGACCTCCCCGACGACTTGGAATGCGATGAGGAGTGCAGGCTCTGCGACCGTTCTCGGGACCTCCCTCTCGAACGAGAGTGACGCGGAGCGAGCGCTGGGCCTCTAACAACTTTCGGAACGTCTCCCACAAAGACTTCTGATTCATGGCCCGGCACAACTTTGGGTCGTGGTCGCGCTCCAGGCACTAGAGGCACACGAGGTGCGGATCTGTCATGGACATTATACGGTGGCAGGAGCCGCAGGGCTTAAAGCTGGTCCTAGGCTGGGACGTCCTCAACGCACCAGGAGTCCAAGACTCGAAAAAGAAGTCAATAAAAAGCCGAAAAAGGCTAGCCAAAAAATGGCTAAGGGGTAGCTCTCTCCGGATCTTCGGTTAGGCTGGCGCGTGCATGGGTGGCGTCTATATAGGTCCCGCTGCGTCATCCCGGCGCCCATGATGCCGAAGGCGGACACGGAGCCGACCGATGCCTCCTACTGACACGCAGGGGTACTGCTGTTGAAAAATCACTGGACACCTGGGGGAAATTCCAAGGTAAGGAATCTACAACTAATAGTCTATCAGATAGAGTTGTGTAAGGAAAAGAGTTATTTTCCAACTGCAAGATAGTCTTGTTGGGTGTATGTTTCCAGCAGAATAAGTAAAGTAATTAGTTTGTTGCGTTTCACTTCTCTGTTCAGCAGAAAAATCCTCGCTAATGAGGAAAGGAAACTACACAGAGAAAAGCTAAATCACCGCTGGGTACCATTGCAGGAGAATATTCAAACATTATTTACAATTTCATTTCAAATCCATTCAGAAGCAATAATTTAAGTCCTTATTCTTTCTTACAGGTTGCCTTCCCTGTGGTTTCCTTCCCCTAACCCCTTCCTTCACCTCGCCACTCCAAAGTTCTGTGCTTACAGAGCAAGCAGAATTGGTACTAGCTGGAGGTAGATATTCTGGGCAACGCATAGAAACTGAGGATCCTGGACGCTGAAACAGAGCCAACAGAACCTGAGGTGACTGGTGAAATGGGAGGAATACTGGGTATTTACTGGAAGGGAATGAGGTAGCCTTGTTTAAGAATCTAGAACGTATGGAAAGCCACCTCCCACCCCAAAGCTTCACTTAGACCTTTAAAGATGGATTAAAGTGCTTTATCTAGGGGTTCCAGAAAAGTGGTGGAAAATGCGGCCTCTGGATTCACAACATCCTCTACACTGTCAAAGAACTTGCTGTGCTGCTGCACAGGCTGAGAGGGCTGTTTTTTCCCCCGAAAGGGCGTGCCTAAGGAGTAACCTGTAAATTTACTGTCTTGTTGATGACACTGGCATGCCAGAGAAGCCAGGTGCAAAGACTGGGCCATGGCCCATCCTTGTTTAAAACATTCCAGGCCCAAGTCAGCCTTTTCTCCAAAGAGACAAACACATGTCCATCATGGACACCTGGGCATCAATGGAAAACCAGTTGAATGGATCCAAGCATGATGACGGATAGTGAATGAAGAGCCCACTGATTTAGCCACAGAATGGAACGTATTCAGGCTGGATAATTTGTTTTGTTGCATCTTGTTCATCATGCACCACCTCAGCACAGCGATCACAGAAGTGACCGGGCAGGTTTGGTATCACCAGCTGCACCATCTCCCACAAATATATCACAAGCAAGGCTCCCTGGGGAAAAAACCTTTCTTCCCCATTGCACCATTTTTTGGGGGATTCCCTATCGGGAGAATGGAACAGAACGAACATGAATTCTGTTTGGTTGAAGAAAAGGCATGGCTCAAGAGATTCTTCGGAGATCAATAAGCAGCCAAAAAGGTTTGGATCTCCAGAAGTAGGACAACACAGTATGCGCCGACTTATTTCAAGCTACTATATTGGGGTCCAGTAGGGCACTGTGGATGTAATCAAAGGCTCAGCTGCAGGCAACCCTGGGTGAATAATCTCACTGAGAACATTAGTCTTACTTTGCTCCCCTGGTAGAGGCAAATCTAAGGCTTCTGAAGTCTTACACAGGACCAAGGTAAATGAAGTGATTTCCTCTCTTGTAGGCCCTGCAGTGCAGTTCAAATCTACATTAGGAGAGTGGCCACTACAATTTTCGATATCCAGTCACCTCCCTCAGAACTCATAGAAGGGAGGAGGTGGCCTGCCTCCCAACTGTTGTCTTAATATAATATACTATATCAGGCATTTGCATAGGATCAGACTCGGAGCCAAAAATGTCACCAAGTATGCCATAGTAGTCATCACGGGATAGAAGCATATAAGACACTTCTTTTAAAATTGGCTGTTGTCTTGCCTCTGCACCCAATTAGACCGGCCTTATTCTTCAGAAGATTTCTGAAGCAGAGAGGCGGATGCCAAGTTGGCGCCAAGAGAACAGCAGCCGGCAATGCCTCCAGTCAGAAGGTGAATGCTGTTGCAAAACTGGCATTAGGAAACACTGAATTGATGACCACTGGCAGCGGGGCAGGAGCGGCCAGTGGTGGCCCGATCGGTAATCCCAAAGGCTTCTTTGGACCTGCAGGTGCACCAGAGAGAGCCAGAGGGAAATGATTTTTGAAAAATGCCAGCATTGCCTGAGCAAAGGCTGCAATTTATGACGAGTTAGCGCAAGGGGCTGAAAAGGCTGGAAGCATCTCCTCAGTGTCTGGCTGTAGTGCCAAGTCCATATCCGGTGCTGTCATTACTTCCACAAAGACAGACTCAGAGGTTGAGACAGTGGAACTGCCAACCTTACAACCTACCCCTAGAAAAAGAATTTAGTTGAGAAGCAGAAGGATTTCTTCTACTCTGCCTGCATGGACTTTTGGAGACACTTACCTTGCACAAGCTCCACATGGAGGACTTTCTGGTTGAAGGTAAGCCAGAGCAGGACTTGCCACAGCATAAGGAAGAAAAATGGCAATGTTTATCTTGGTGCTCATCCTGGGCTTGGGTCATGAAGAGTTTTGCTTTGCATTCCTTGATGGCCTTAGCATACGTATGAACACATTTGTCGCAGGATTTGGAGTGTGTTGTGGTCCGAGACACCAGAAGCAGACAGTATGCGGATATGAAAGCGACATCTGCCTCCCGCAGGGATGGCAATGTTTAAAGCTTGACAACTTTGTTGGAAACATTCTTAATGCCGCACTTATATTTCTTTTTATAATAACATTTCTCAGGAACTTATGTTTATGTGCCAAGGTGGCACCTTGTCTGATGCTGTGACATCCTGTTTAGGGTGGTGATTGGAGCTGAGACAGAGCTTTGGTCCCAGCTACCAGCAATGGAGAGCTGTCACAAAGTGTCTGAATCCGGTTTGGCACTCAAGAGGTGAGGAACCTGCATGAAAAAAAATATCTATTAGCCAATCTAGCTCTTTGAGAAAGGTTAGGTGCGGGACGGGACTATGCCCTCGATTCCCTGGTTGTCTTTATCTTTGATTAGTGTGATACTGGTACTGTTCTCTGATGAGACTTGATATCAATGTACAATATGTGTTTCAGATGTGGACCTGTTTTGGGTGATACAGTCTTTACATTATTGCTCCACATTTGATTTGTATTTATTTCACATGTGCATTTATTAATAAAATATTTGTTTAAAAAAGTGAATGCCCTTTGCATTTCAGTGTCACAACTTACTACGGAATGGAGTCTTCACTGAGATACAGTCCAAGGCAAAATGCTGGCCCTTCACAAAAAATCTTAATCCATACCTCTTAATCCATGCACGTCCCTACTTCCATTCAGTCAGGGACAGTTAAGAGGACGTTAAGAGGAAGTTAAGGGGAAGTGTGTTTAGTGCTGCTGTGGTATACACGTCGCCTCACTCACTTGCAGTTTTATTTATTTTAATGTGTAATGTCAGACAACAAAATGATTTTTTTTCTGCTACACAACACCAAAAGCATGTTTTGTGTGAGTTTTTTTTCATCCTTGCCCTGTACCACCAAAACTAGTGTACTAAAGTAAGCTCCTCAGAGGTAGAATTAAAAACATTGGTCCTTTTGCAGTTTTCTATGTTCTCAAAGTTGAAAAATGCACATGGCCAAATGCATCCAAATGTCCATTTTAAATCTAATGACATAGTACATATTTTAGAAGGATTCCACTTTATTTCTTAGTAATGGGGACTAAGGTTTTTGAGGGAATCAACCTCCTTGGCTGTATACATATGGATATTTACATACACAGAAAACAGGAGACATACAGTTTTAAACATCTGAAAGTGAATCAGCTCACCTTTACTCAAGGGAGGTTTCCTTCGGGAGGTTGGAGTCGTATAAGTTCCACCCTGCATACAAACGAAAAGCCAAATAATATTATTATGAGATCAAAATGATCGACTGTAACAAACAATCAAAAGCATATAACCCAGATTACATCTGATTCTGATTAAAAAAATCTAGACGATTACCTATAAAGAGGTAAATCTGAATTACTGCTTAATTTGTGCACATATTAAAAATCTTTAAGAAGTAATTATTAATCTTGATATCAAGGTGAAATGAAATGCTGAACTCCCAAAAGCCCAGGATAATGGCACGGAAATGTGGCAATTACTTAAATTACGAACCACAGATCGAATTTCTGGAAGTCAGTATGTTTGACAATGCCAAAGACCTCAGAAAAGTGGAGGCAAGTAAGGGGAGGGAGAGGTTCTGGGGAGTGGTGGAGGTCTTCTAGATTTAATATAGTTTAAGATTAAGGCGCCATGAGTGGCTTGACAGCTAAGTCCCACGCCCATCGGTGCAGTTCATGGTGAGAGTTTATCAGCAGGTACATATTACCAAGAAACTGAAACAGCATCAAGCAGCTATGCAAAAGCAATCTTGTTGAAGCTGCAGATGGGACGAGGACTGAGCTCTGGGAGATGCAGACAGCCGGTTTCAGGTTGTACTACCTTCGGAAGAGCTCCTGCTGAGAGGAAAGCATGATGGGTGAAATTCAGGCTGATCACTCAAGGGGAAGTTGTCATAAGTGCAGCAGCATAAACGAGAGTCTGTAAGCACATGCGGCCCACCCGATTGGTGCTCACGAAAAGAGGAACAAGGCATAAAGGATCACAGAGCGTAGATTCAAGGGGCCTTGTGTACATGTGAACATGGGAGAAGAGGGCAGGGTTTACCTCAACGCAAATCCACATCTATTCTTTACAGCATGTAACACAACCGAGAGTAAGAGGATGGAAGAGTCTGGGTAGGAGCAGGTCATCCTGGCTTAACACAACATGTGTATGTATAAAGTGCACATTCTCCCATTAGGTTATCTTGCTGCTCAGTAACAGATATTTTCATATAAATGGCACTCATTTTATCAATCAAGGAAGGATAAAAGGCTGAGCGGACCAGCAAGGATTTTACTTGTAACTATGAGGTGAAAATGGGTTCATTAATATACTACACCCCCCAGAACTGGCTTAATTAGCCGCACGGTATTAAATAAAAAAAAAGTTTTAAAAATCCGTTCGGGTGCGAGAGGGTGCCAGGAAAGAGTGCTTCGCCGGCTCCCGTTCACACAGATCATCACAGGACGAACCTAATAAAGTTGCTTTCATACTCTTGAAGTTGGGATGGTGGTGAATATTGTCTGTAATGGATTATCTTAAATAACGTTCCAGTCTTCAAAGGGATACAAAAAGTCGCCATTTCGTCTTTTTTTCTTAGAGCAACGGCACACATTTGTCTGGTACTGAACTTAGCTGTAAAATCTATCACGTGAAAGGAATTACAAGTTAACATTATTTCTCAGCTCTATCTCATTTTAAGATTTTTTTTATTCCGAATTGATGCAAGAAACACTGTAATAATATTTTTGTTTCCAAATCTTGGAATTAAAGCAGATGAATGGTGAATTTATAGTATAATTTCTTGTTAGCAATATTTACCTCTGATGCTGATGCCTATTACTTACAGATCCAAACTTTCAACAAGTCACATCATCAAAGGTTTAGTTAAGCTGCTTTAATAACCATGTATTTTTAGCTTCTTTTTACAGACTTGTACACAATTTTATGTCTGTGGCATTGAAGTGGCAATTCTTCAGGTACTGTTAACACCTCTGATGATGCCAGAGTACAATATCCCCAAGTGTAAGTTTTGTGAGGATAAGAATTCTGGTGTTTGCAAAGGTGTGACTTGCACAGCAGGCGTAAATCTGGCACAAAGTGTTATGTAGTCTGACAGTTTACAGAACACAGCATGCATGAGTAATGCTGGTACACAGTTTGTGTGCTAGAGTTGTGTACTCTGTACAGCTTTATTGCAGGATTGGGTTGTTTGTCAAGTCTTTCTATTTTGTTGTGTACTTATCTGTATAACAAGAGTCTGGAGTCAGACAACACTGAAGCACCTGAGATAGTGATGGAATGTTATGCAGAAGAGAATATGAACAGTTACGAGGATGAAGAAAGAATAGTCAGGATTGAAGTCGAGAAAGGCCAGAAGCCACAGATTTTACAGGTAACCCTAATGTAAGCCTTTATACCGACCATGCTATAGCTTGTATTTTTGAAAGTGAATCGGGTCCCATCTCTTGTTTATCTTAAGAGGGATCCCATGTTTCTGAAACTCCAAGTTTTCAGAAAAGCTATAGTTGCCCCAAGTGGGTTAGGTATGCCCAGACGTGGGTCCCGTGCTCACTATACCATTGGATTCAAGCTAGCAAGGCTGATGAGGGGTGATACCCCGAAACTGCTCCCAGGAAGCTTGTTTCCGGTCCAGGCAGGACCTGGCTTGGCAGTTCGGGCTGGACTGTTTTCATGGGGAGCAGGGTGGAGACTGATTCCCATATGTCTGGGTCCAAACTGGAATAGCATGGTGAACAAAAAAAGATGGATTTAGGCCCAGATCTCTGTACTGTGGGTATATGCCTGATAATGTTCAGCATTCTGTCCATCATCTTTTTGTGTTGCCTGAAGCACTCAAGCAAGCTTTGCAGCGTGGACCATGCGCTGCGAGTCTGGCACAGTGCATTGTACTGACTGCACACTGATTATGCAGTGCTGCGGGCTGTTATAGACTTGAAAAGTTTTACTTGAATCAGATCACCAGCCTGGGGGCTCAGCAGCAGTGCGTTGGCTGCATACTGATCAGAGCTGTGCTGAGACTCACTCAGCCTGGGTTGGCTGCATCAAGTGACATTGGTGTCACGTGAATGTGTCCATTTGCCGACAGGAACTTAAGTCACTAGTGAGGCGGCGAGTGGCAGCTAAGTTTCTTTGCTGCACTGCTGCCTGTGTGCCACCTGTCCTCATGCGTGACCATTCGGAAACGCCTGCAGCAGTGCAATTAAAATAAACTGCGCTGCCTGTATTAAGCTTTGTCTTCAGAGTGGTCTATCTTCTTCTCTTGGGGGCGGGGAAGGGGGATTTTATGGCCTCTTTCTTTTGTTCACCCCCACCAATGCCTAGTTTTAGACACTTGTTTTTACCCAATGATCAGCCTTCTTCCCCAACTCTTGGGGAGAGACTGGCCCCAGGTCCACTAGGTATTAATACAACTTCTCATGAACACAATTACTTAACAGAAGCACTTCCATAATTAAATGATAAAGCCTATCATAATCATGACCATTGCTATCTTTTAAACAACCACCTAGTGTTTTTACTAAAAGTCTACAAAATCAACCCAGGACTGACTCTGGGTTTTCTGAGTCTCCCTGACGCTGAACTCCTCAGTGGCGAGTCCAAAGCCGTCAATCAGGGTGTCCTTCATGAGGTCATAAGATGCAGCATCTGCCTCATTCATTGTCAGGAGCCTATCCCTACACTTTCCTGACAAAAACTCCCATAGAAGAGAGCCCCAATACTTCTTGTTCGGCTGTCTCATTTTACAGACCCTCCCAAAGGCCGTAAACCCCTTGGTGATATCATCACCTTCTGAATATTTTGGGACAATCCCTTTGGGAATTTTAGGGTCAAAACCTTCTTCCCCATTTATAATGTTGCTGCCTTCAGAGAGATAGGGCCTATGCCTATCTCAATTCTTTCCTTTTCTATAGCCAGGGATTTAGCCTCTAATGCTATCCTCCCAGCTAGTTTATGAAGATCTAGATCTTCAGTGTCTACCTCTTCTAGGACACTGATAGGAGTGCTCACAGTGGAGTTACTGTCTGAAGGGGTAGTGATGGAGTCAGTGTCAACCTTACAAAAAGAACAATTGAAGGACAGAATGCAGAACAATGTCATACATTCACCCCAGTACTTAGATCTGGGCCTAAATCCATCGTTTATTTGCTCCCCATGCCATTCCAGTTTGAACCCATGATCTGTGACTGGGGGAGAGTGTCTGAAAAGTTTCAGCGCTCCGTCCATCATCTCCTTGTGTTTGCTTTGTGTCAGTGTCAACCTTATCCACCTCTTGCTCCTCTTCACCTTCCCGAGTGGGGGAACCCTTCCTTGCCAAGGCCTTCTCGTATTCTGCCAGCAACTGCTGCAGATGAGCTTTTGTGGGTTTAGGTCCCATGGCCAGTTTTCATGCCTTATTGAGCTCCTCGAGGTGGGGTTGTCATGTGCCCAAGTCAGGTCTGGTAGGAAATAGTGCCAATGTACATGGTTCTTTCATAAAGTTGCCTTTCCTTTGTCACATTGACTTTGGACACACATTTGCATTTACGACTCAGGTTAGTTTCTAGGAAAAACCGACCTTGCCGACACAAAAGAACTTTGTGTGAACACTATCATACTGCCTTCGCATTAGGTGCAAGGTCTTCATGTGCGTGATACAAGTGTGTTCATTATTACGTCCATATCGCAACGCAGTTATTTGCAGAATACAAATAATAGGCAACCAGATCACAATCACGGCCCGAGGCAAGGATGCCCTTTTCTATATATAGCCTTTTGTTTCCGAATACAATCAGAGGAGACACTTCTGCTGACTTCGTAGGGTCCCTGCATGCGGAAGCTTTCGCCTAACAGCTGACTGACATCTCCGTGAGGGGTGTCCAGTTCGTGACCAAGACGGGGTCCTACATTCTTACCCACCAGGAAAAGGGGTTAGATCATCCAGGGGGTTTCTTGGCAGACCATACTTAACACCCTAGACACGTAGGTTAGGGTTTGCAACGTAAGAGTACGCTAGATTGTTATAATATTATGTATGTATGCATATACAAGCTGTCTCCACAAGATGGTGGAACTCTTTGTTTTATTCACTGTTTTGACACTCATAACTTTTGTCTGCTTCTATTAATCATTGCAGCGCACATCTTCTACACAAGAATCACTATGGTTCAATAAATATTGAAAAACGTCCCTTTGTGTATTCTTTGTATATTTCTCTGAGCGAAAGAGAGCATGAGTGACTGAGCAAAAAGTCCTAGGTCTGTCATCACGATTCCTGAGGGAACAGGGCTGTCATGTTCAGTAGTTGCCAGAACTATTCGCTCCCTGTCTAGGTTCAGGAGGGCTAACTGTGGCACTTTGAATTAGCTGATCCAAGGGACAACATATCCTACGGGGATGCATGGAATCAGTCTGGCACCATCCTAAATGTATGTTTTCCACAAACTCGCAGTTCCTACTGATTAGTGGAAACTACATGACAGGGTACTCTAAGGTGCTCATAGGGAGCCAGGTTGAGTTCCTGGGGGGTTCATCTACAGACATAGTTTTTAAAGTAGTTGGGAACCTTTTAAGAACCTAAAAATGCTAAGTACTACTAAAGGTCTAACTTACTTTACTACTTTTTAAATTCTAAACAGTTTTGTAAAGGGGCTAAACCAAGGCCCTAACAGGTAGTTTAAAACAATTTAGAAGAATCAAAAATTTGAAAAAACTATTTTGAACTAGAGACAATTTTGGATTCCTCTGTAGAATCACTTATCAACCAAGTGGTACAGCAAATGTCAAGACTTCTATCCCACCACTGCACCACCAATGTAGGATGCTGGCTCTTTATATATCAAGAATCTGGTATACCTTGTAAAGAGTCTAGGGGTTCCCTTATTTATTTTTATTTTTTTTAAATCTTTTTTTATTGAGTTTTGTTTTTGGGTTTGTAACAAACAGGTAAAGTGGAAGCAGTTGGAGGCTTCGTTACACTCTATACATGCCATATCCCTTGTAAATCAGGTACCTTAGACATTCTGACAATTCAGCATCAAAGGGCATTTTCAACTGTCAAGCATGTTTCAATTGTTTACAACTAATACACTTAAACATGACCTTATAACAATTGTTTGTACATGGTGCGAGTTATTTATTCCTGTTGGACACATGTGTTAGACGCAGTATTGCGTGTTGCTTCGGTGTTGTGTGTTTCCCTGTGGTAATGGAATACCTTGCTGTGTTTCCAACACTTGCAGCTGTCTGCGTCTGGTATGTTAATTGAAATTACCAACTGCATCGCTTCCCTATGTTAACAACTGCTGCAGTACGCACCAGGCCCAACTGAGCGTTGTGAATCTGTGTCTGCGGTGGTAGCCTGAATTGCTTCTCATGTAGCGCATGTTGTGTAGACGCTTTGTGGGCGTCGGGCTTAGCCTGTTCCGTAACTGTGGAGGAGGACTAATAACGAAACTGTGACAAAATAACCTCTAACAGGTATAGGGTCTGGGCTGTGGGGGGGCTGGCGCTAGGGAGTACGGGGAGCGGTAATACTGGTGTTGACGTCTGTACTGTAGACGGTCGCTGCTAGCAAGATTGGGGGCATGTACATAATTACGCTTGCTTGGCAGGTTGGTGTCTTACGTCTGACCACTACGCTCCACCCTTTGCTTGTGGGCACTGCTCTATGCCGAGCGCTCTAGGGATGCATCCCCTGTTGAAGCATGGGCGGGAGACACGCTCTCTTGCGTGTGGATCAATGTGTTTAGGATTGCGTCCCAACTGGTAGCAATGGGGGTCTTCCGGATCCCAAGTGTGTCCTCACGCCTAAGAGCGGTACTTTCTGCTTTAGCCCAGTTGAGCATAGAGTGTCTCCACGCTATGAAGTGTGGTGGGCTGGAGTCTTTCCATCTCTTAGTAATTAGCCTCATCGCCACTGTCATCCCCAAGTCTAAGAATCTAGATGTGACCTTGTTGTTGCGGCTTCTGCGGAATAGGTGCAGGAGGTATATGCGCCATTCAAAGGGGATTGTGCGACCAGTGCTTTCTGTTAACGCATCTGCCACTGCCCGCCCGTATTCAGTCAGTGTGGGGCATCCCCACAGCATATGTACTAAGTCTGCCTCTAGGTGCATGCATCTGGGGCACTTTGCGTCTTGCCGACTGAAATATTGGTTGATCTTCGCAGGTGTGAGATATCCACGATGAGTGAGGTAGAATTGTATTTGCCGCAAGCGCGCATTTCTGGGGACCTGGGTTGGGCACGCCAGCACTGACGCCCATTCCTTGTCCGTGAACTGGCGTCCTATGTCTGTCTCCCAGTGCTGGCGGAGGGCCGATAGGTCTGCCGCCGTGTGATGTCTGAGTGACGCTGCAAACCATTTAATGAGGTGCCCACCCTGCCCCATAACGTGTAGATATTGGATGGTGAGGTGCGTTTCTGGCTCGGTGGATATGTCTCCCCATTTGGCTGTGAAGGATGCCACTAGAGAGCGGTGTAGCAGAAATTGACCTGGGGCAGCTCGTCTTCTTCCACCAGCGATGTATATGGGATTAGCGCGCTCTCGCGGTATAGGTCTCCCATGTCACGGACCCCAGCCATATGCCAGGTGCTAAGTTCAGTCGCCGTCCAGGGGTTCCCTTATGCATGGACAGGGGCTTGCTATGCAATCCCAAAGTGCTCTATTAGGGGGCAGTGTGGCCCAGCAGCCTAAGGCTTAACACAGAGGAGTGCAAGACATTTGCAAATACACACAACGATCAATAAATGACACACACAACTCAAGAAGGAGATCCACACCAATTTATAAAAATAGGCAGTATCTTTTATATGTTTAGGCATCAGAGAAAAATCGTTCAGGTAAGTACGTTTTAAAATACGGGGGCGGACAGGTGCACAATGCAAAACAGCATTGGGAGCCCAATGTATTTCAATGGAGATCAGTCACAGCGGAAAGAGCTTTATGCTGGAGTACTGCCATTTTAGGTGATATAAGCAGCAGGTGTTTGAATTCAATCACTTAAGGAAGAAAGGCACTCGATATGGCATGGGAGATAGTGGTCAAAACTTATCACTACTTAACTTTCAGGAGACCTATTCAAAACACATAATTGTATTGTAACACGTTTTCCTTTTTGCTGTTAGTCGATGTAAAGAGAGAATAATGCAGAGAGACTACCTCCATTTATTTCAGAAAATCAACACTTTCCATTGTAGTAGATGGAAAAAAACAATTTCTTTACGTCCGACAAAAAAACCTCTCCAGATATATATAATCTAAAACAAATCCAGTAATGAAAAAAGTTAAGCGAACAGAACTGAATAATACAAAAGGACACAGTGTACAAACTACACACAATACAATAGCATTTTTTGGTCCGACACCAACAAAAAAAAAATTCTTACCGATCTGTTCCGGAAGTTGCCCCAAGTCTTAAACTTGTCATTCTTCGTGCTCTTTTGGATTCTGTACATATATTTGTCATTAATGTCTCTGTTGGGATCAATATTTATTCAGTCACAATTCGATCACCTCACAAGCAAAGGTACAAATGACAGTGACACTTTGGAATATGTACTTAGACATGCTTGGTTTGCAGCTGCTCCTAGAGCAAGCCGTGAGAGAAGGACAAGTTACTTAGCTTTATTAACGATCTTACTGGTGGATATCTCACATTGTGATTATTCCCCAGGTGTCAGACTGGATCCGGGCACTTTTAAGCAGTACTTCTGCATGCCGGAACGCTGTGACGTGCGGCTTCATGCCAACATCATTCTGCTCTGGTAGTGACGAGCTGAGCTGTATGTAAGCACTCGCATGCACGCTGAAGTCAATTGCTTTCTCGGCTGTCCACATCCTCAGACGCAGAGCCCATTGGCAGATTGGCATGACCAGTGTGCAGCTCTGTAGAGTGAGACCTTTTTAGATGAAAAAAGAGCCCAGTTAACAGAGTAGGGAGGTGGGAGGGTTTAGATAGAATATTCACCAGAAAGATTGTTACCGAAGGTTAAGTAACTTGTTCATCTGATGCATACGTCTAACTACACATTCCTCAACTTGTGAATAGATACCACCCACAGCAGTACCTCATGGTGGTGGGTCTGTAAACTGGCTCAACCAAAAAGTCATGCAGAACTAAGTAGGCAGACTGCCTTTCTCAATGGACCTGACGGTTGAGGCTTTATGAATGTATAGACTGACGCCCGTGTAGCCGCCTGAGAGATGTCCAGGACTGGCACTCCGCGTGCCAAGACAGTTGTAGCAGCTTTGGCCCTGATGGAAATAGCTGGTAAGCCTTGTGAGGGCGGGCTGTTTTTAGTCAGTGTGTAGTAATGTTTTATGCAGAGAACAATCCCATCCAGAGATGTTACGTTTTTGCACTGCCTTGCCCTTCTTTGCTCCAGAAAACCCTACACAGAGCTGAACATTCACACAATGTTCTTTGGTGCGATCAGTGTAAAAGTTTAGTGCCCTCTTATAGTCCAAACAATGGAGACTCTCTTTCTCCCATTGAGGGATGAGGCAGAGCAAAGAAAGCAGGTACGGTGATAGATCGCCCGAAATAAAATAGAGTGCCCATTTTCCGTAGACAGGACGCTTGGGCCATCAACACCAACTCATCCAGAAAAATCTTTGTAGAAGCTTGGGTGATAGAAAGAGCCTGCAGCTTGCTAACGTGACTAGCTAATGTTATAGGAATGAGAAAGATTGTCTTCAACGTCAGAAGTCTCAATGGACAACTTTGCAGTGGCTCAAAAGAGGTTGACATAAAAAGTGAGGGCCCTGTTGAAGTGCCACAGTTGCATCACAAAGGGGAGTGGCGAACATAAATGTTGCAACACTTTAAAAAATCTTGCAACAACAGGCGATTTAAATAAAGAGGGCTTATAAGGCACCCCAAAAGGCTGAAAGATCCAATAAGTAGCCCTTAACAAGTGCCAAAAGCAAGTCCTTGCTGGCAGAGACCGAACAAAAAAACTTCTGACAACTTTGCTTGTAATGGGTCAGGGTGTAGGGTGCTGCACCAATCCAGAACTCTGTCCCAACGAAGGGCCTACACTGATTTTGTGGAAGGACGCTCCGCTGTCAAGATGACATTAATGACCTCAGGAGGAAGGTCAACTGCCACTCAATCTTCAAATATCGAAATGCAAACTGTTCAGGCCTGGGTGCAGTACAATGTCCTGCTACTTAAGATCGCACTCTCATGGCCCAATTAGGTGCCACAAGGATGACTTGGTTTCTGGTCTTCTTTAGAATTCGGGTCAGGAAAGTGTACAGGAGTCCCGTGCTCCACTCTCAATGAAGGACTTCTCTGAGAAAGCTGCTTTAGAAACCCCAATGCACAAAAGTGCTGACACTGCGCGTTCCCAGCACTGGAGAAAAGATCAAGCCAGGGTTCACCTCATTGCTGAAAGATGCCCAGAGCCACCTCTTGCTGCAAATACCAGTTGTGATCCGCTAAGCATTTGTGACCCGAGTTCATCCTCCCTGGCATTTAGAGATCCTGCAAGATGTTTTAACCACTTGTTGCAGTACCATGTGGTGGTGGTGTTGTCCATGAGCACCTGCACCAGCTTCCTCTGATGGTGGGAAAGAAGGAATTCTATGGCAAGTGAATGGCCCTCAACTCCAACAAACTGATGTGGAGTCGAGTCTCTGTCAGGAACCAGAGGCCTCTGATTTCCACCTCTCCACAATTGCATCCCAACCCAGTAGTGATGCATCTGTGACCGCCATCAGGTCTGGCTTGCGTAAGGAGAGGGATAGAGGGGTCTGCCACTGACCAAGTCGTGGACCAATAACGACCACTGCAGATCTTTTGAAGTCTCCCCTGAACTCTGGATACAATACAATTGATTCCTCTTTTGCTGTGCCCACTGGTATTTGAGGTCCCACTGCAATGCCTGCATATGCCAGTTCGTATGACATACTTTGCAGCATTGCGACTGTCTTGAATACCCTGGGTAAGGGATGCTTGAAGGTGTCCAGAACAGCAGGTAAAACTTGTGCCACTGCATTCAAAGGGCATGAGAATAATGGCCTTGCCTTCAGTGACCTCAAGAAAAAGCTTGTAGAGGGGAAAATACATTTTTAAAATGTCTCTGTTCTATTAGATTTACGATCCGGTGGTGTGGAAGGAAAAGTGTTGGGATACACCTTGTTTGTGGACTACTCTCCGTCATAGGGTGTTCAGTACAGTAAAAAAGGCTGGGTTGCCTGGTGTGGGACAATGGTGATGAGCGATCTGCCTATTAACAGGTGGACCTGAACATGGTTTCAACCGTGTGCCCAAAAGGG
Source organism: Calotriton arnoldi (assembly GCA_963921515.1). Classification (NCBI taxonomy): domain Eukaryota; kingdom Metazoa; phylum Chordata; class Amphibia; order Caudata; family Salamandridae; genus Calotriton; species Calotriton arnoldi. The sequence goes on from CAWUFW010005895.1 coordinate 244,732, forward strand.
TATCCATAAGGGCTCCATTAAATGGTAACAGGGGCTCTGTAGGAGCCTGACCTTGTTGAAGTACCTCAGTTAGCACAATAGTCATCACTTACATAGCGCTGTAAGAGTATCACATCTGCTGCTCTTCGCATAACCACTGCGAAGGAGACACTTTCCTCCATTGCAAAAGAAGTATTCAAACCACTGGAATATTGAACTTCGTCATACAAGTTTTCCTCCTCATATTGGGGAACATAGACACCCCTCATTGTAATTGTCTTTGCCAGTGCCAAAAACCTTTTTTTAATTTTTTGTTGAGCAGAATATGAGAATACTTAGTTTAAAAAAAAGGCCAAATACAATTAAGTCACATGATAACAAAATTTCCAGCCACTGCAATTGGTATTAACAGCAGCATATTCATACCACCTTCCTCTTAATTAAAATGTAACGGGATAATAAAATACTATGATGATACTCCTTTAAAGACATCACGAATATACAGAATACAATTTCGTCACATAATAAATAACAAAATTACCAGTAATTGGTATTAGCAGCAAATCGTTCATATTGCCTTCCTTATTATTGAAATGCTACAGGATAAAGTGCTATAGTGGTACGCATTCAAGGGAAACATGGATATACAGAATCTGCAAGGCGATAAAGTGTAACCATGGGGTAGCTTGACTCCTTTGGGCACTGACTCCAATCCCCTACTCTCTATTGAAACTGACTCTACACCATTTCCTATTAAACACTGAACAATAAATAGTAAAGTGGAAAAATGCTATGAAGTTGGACATAAACGCATACATTTATCAGCTCATTAATAAAGTGCATTAGTGTCTAAATCAAGTCATTCTACTACTGGTTGCAAGCCCATAGAAAATCAAGAGTAACACCCTTAACCTAACGGGTAGAAACTACCCAAGGTACCTATATGCTATACTAGGAAATATAAAATCTTAAAGTTCATGAAGGGGCTTGGATAATATTGGTTTGAAAAACGTATTCATGCAGATGAATTGTGCCCACAAAGCTCAAATGATTTCCAATTTGCGAAGAACCTTGGCAGACTCCCAACTTGCTGTGCATATGCCTCCTCAAAGTCTTTAGTCCTTTCCATTTTGGCAAAGGCCAGTAGGAACTATGACATTCCTACTGAGGTATATAAGATGTTTGCAAAGAAGCTTCTCCCAGTTCCAACGGAGTTATTTAATCAAATTTGGGAGAGAGCAGATACCCCTAAATCTTTATAAAAATCAAGAGACAATCTGCACCCATAGCGATATTGTGAAGTTGTTTCAGCGGTTCAGCATCATTGGTAATCGGACCATAATAGCTCACAAAATTCAAAGCAGAACCCCTCATACCTTAACCCAGATCCATCTACCTCTTTCATCCCTAATAACATTGCTCACATTCCAATCAATAGTATTAGCCAAATAAATCGCCACACCCCTATTTGCAGCCACTGCAGATGCAAAATATGCATGCGATAATTTTCCCAGGGATAGTGTTGTTTTTGAGGGGAGTCTCCTGAAAAAAGCTCACTTTAGACTTAGATGAAAACAACCAATTCATCATAGCACCATATTTACGTTCTTTTAACAAGCCATTAGCATTACATGTAATTATCACCATAACAGTAATTGCCTCACAGCTTCCAGCACTATTTTCACAGTTCGACTTCTGCTTCTTTTGCTGAAACGTCTTACTAACACACTCTTCAGTTCTGCTCATTTTTCCTACTCGTGGACTTCCCCACCCTAACCAAAACCATACCACCTGTGCCCTAAGGTACCACCCAGACCCAAAGCAGAAGGGGAGTCGCACCTCTTACGTCGTGAGCCCCACATGTCTTCTCTGGCACCCTGTTCCTGCGCTCTGGCCACTCCTAACCTCCTGTGACTTCAGAAGGATCCCTCCTACTCCACACACATAACACCTATAATATTAACTGAACTTACACCTTCACTTGCCTACAGTATATTAGAGAACATTTATATAACTGAAAAACTGAATTAAAATAAAGTAGTACTGCCCCTCTTGTTATCTGCTCCAGCAGAACTTTGGATCTTCGACAAAAAGGACTGTGCATCCCCCACTTCAGAAAATATATGAAACTGGCCTTTAAACAAGACCTTGAGTTTTGATTGTTAAATCAGGGAGGCATGAGCATCGCCAGACCTAAACTGTCCCAGAAGGCCTAGGAACTCTTTTCGTCTTCGAGCTGCTGTTATCGTCATGTCAGAAAACAGAATAGACATGAAATTTCGACCTACCCGAGATGCTGAATGTCTTGCGGATTATTGCTGCATCCAGCATCTGTTCCTTGATACGATAATCGGCAAAGTTAACTATGATAGTACATTAGCAATTCATGTTTGGTAGACGTTGGGCTGGAATTCAATGGGCTCTCGTAATCGTCAAATCCTTGTTGCAGTCAGGAAAAATATGTGTTTTGATCAATTTTTCGACCAGCTGAACCAAGCTAGTAGATCCTCCCAGGTTTTCATCACCTTCTGACACTCCCACAAAGTGTAGGTTAGATCGTCTGCCATAATTTTCCAAGTCTTCAATCTTATTAGATAGTAGCCGAATCTCCTTCTTGGCAGTTGCTAGCTTTTATTTTGGACAACCGTTTTGTCCTCAAGATCTGAGATTTTCTTTTCAGCAAGTATGATGGGTAGCTGCACCAAGGTTTCGTCTATCTTGACCAATGATGTAGAGTAGCAGCCTCCTCCTTCTGTGACTGTTTCAGGCCTCTGATTTCATCAAGAATGACCTCCAATAGATGCACTAATGACTTAGAATATTCCTGAGGGCTTTCCTGTGTTTGCACCTGCTCTTGATTTGATGCCTGTCAGGGCTCCGCAACCCCTCCCTGGATATCGGACCTCATTACAAGGTAAACGGCCATTACAACGAGGCTGTTACCCCGCAAGTCATTACATTGCATGCGTTACAACGCATGCGATGTAACGCGTAGCCATTACTACGCATACCATTACATCGTATGCACTTTAACAACGCATGCAATGTAATGGCTATCTACATTGTTGTGAAGAAACTGAGGCTGTTCCGTTTCCTCACAACGACGTGCACCGCCCCTCAGACAACGCTGGAACCAGGAGAGAGGAACCACGAGGAGAGAGAGGTAAGGGGGATTGTGCTTGGGGTGGGGGTTATTTTTTTAGGGTTTAGGGTAGTGTCGAAGTAGTGTTGTAATGTTTGTGTAGTGTAGGGTTGTGTTTTAGGATTTAGGGTAGTGTTGGGGGGTGTCGTGCAGGGTAGTGTTAGAGTGTAGGGACCGGACTGGGGGTAGGGGGAGGGTCGTGCTGGCGGTAGTGTTTTAGGGTTTAGGGTAGTGTTGTGGTGTTTGTGTAGTGTAGGGTAGTGTTTTAGGATTTAGGGTAGTGTCGGGGGGTCGTGCAGGGTAGTGTAGTGTTATTGTAGGAAGAGGACTGGGGGTCGGGGGAGGGTCGTGCAGTGGAACTACATTAGGGTTTAGGGTAGGGTAGGGTGGAGTCACTTACCTTGCAAACGTTTACCATGAGTATGCCTTTACCACGCATGCCTTTGCGTTGAAATGGCATGCGTGGTAAAGGCATAGCCGTGGTAAAATTTTGCGTTGTAATGGTAGTCGTTGTAATTGACATCGCGTAGTAATACCCGCGTTGTAATGGCATGCGTGGTATTGCTATGCGATGTAATGAGTCATATTCTCATTACAAGAGTGGGATCTACAATCAATCTCGACAAATGCTTTAACAGTTTGTGCTCATAAGTTGAAGGTATGAGCCCTTCTCCCAGTGCAAGCAAAGAAGCTCCAGATACAACTCTGTGAATCTCAGACTGATTAGATAGTGGGCTGGTCTTTTGCAGTCACTGAGGGCCTCTCTCTCTGATCCCGGCTTTTGCAACTTCAGAAAAAGGGGGTAATCCTTCACACCTGCCTCCTTATTTGACCCCGCCTTACACTGGGTTGACTGATTCAATAAATCAATTGATGAACTCGCCAGCTGGTCGACTTGGGATGCCTGGGATTGAGGTATTCTCTCCCAGTAGAATGGGCACTGTAGCTTGGTCACTAACTCTTTCCTGGGCCTGAACTTCACTCAATGCAGTGGCCAGCTCAACATGCGTGGGAGGGGACACTAGCTCCCCGGAAGAGGAATCAACTTCAGTGCTGACAAGACTTCCACTGCTTCTTGCTCCTTATCCAAATCTGATCTAATTAGAGCAATCTTGTATGCCCTAGCTTTGGTAAGGGGGAATTTCTCACACCAGCTTCCCCTGGATTCCACTTTTTTTGTTCCTTTCTGCGAAGCATTGGCCATTTTGTGATCTCGAGAGAGATCACAATGCTGAGATCTCACCATTTGCATTTTCACAATCTGATTGCTATCTCTTTTATTAGGGCAGTTCCTGAAAAGGGAGCCAGTGACTATGTCCCTACGATTAATCAGCACAGTACCTCGTACCCTCGAGGAACAGAGTCTTGCTTCCCTAACCCTTAACAGGGAAAAAGGTCATTGGTATCCCTAGTCAATTTACCAGCCAAGCCAACCAAGCAGCAAAACTTAAAGCCAACTGGAATCTACCCCCGCTCCCCAAACCCCCTCTTTTGAGTCCTCCTTGCTTTCATTAAGGAAACTGCTACACACGTCCCAAGAGGCTGGCCAAAGGGGGAGAGAAGATGAAGGACAGTGAACAATGCCAGCCGCGGGTTGGGAGGGCGGGAGAGCACAGCAAGGCATCCAAGATTGAGCACAAGCAAGCGGTGTACTCACTGACAGTCACCTTCCCAGACGGAATCAGAAACTGTGGCCTGGAACCGACTGCTCCGCGCTCTCCTCCGCTGACTGCCGTCATCCGTGCTGCCTGGGGCTGGTAACTCTTACAACAGCAGAGGCAGAACAGAGGGTCCACTCGCCAACAGGCTCCCTCGATGCAAATCTAAAAAGCACCCATATCCGGATTGGAAATTCACGACCAAGCGTGCATTCTCCCCATTTCTCCGCCACAGCCTGGCTTGCTGCACGCCAACTGAGCCCGTACTCGAACGCAGAGTGTAACGTGGGAGGGGGGGAGGAGCAACCGAGCGACCAGGCATACGGGCTCCGCCTGCCCACCTAACTTCCTTCCTGAATGCCACCAAAAAGCTTGTGTATAGTTTAGGCCCTACTATTTGGTAAGGTCAATTATCAGAATCTGATATTGGCTGCCTGTAGGTTGGAGTCAGGAGCAACCTCGGTCAAGTTGGATTCTGTTCCGAGTCAGATAGTACGATAGGCTGTATACACTCTACAAGAAATCAACTGTGACGCACACAAATTACATCTTTAGCCCGTAACCTGTGCTGCAACTCCTTCTGCTATTGTAGCACAAGTGGCAGCATCAGGCTATAAAAAAGAGAAAATCAGAATCAGAGGTCCAGAGTGCCTCAATGACAGAAGCCAGAGTGGTGAATCAGAGTAAACAGAATCCCCCTAATTATGTAAAACTGATACCACTAGAAACCCTTATTGAGGTTTGCTGCCAGCCATCCAGGAAGGAACTGAATTTTCTAAGGGCAGTTCCAGAAGAAGCATGATGATCAATAAGAATGGCATGAAACTCAAATGACTTTCATATTTCACTATACTAATTCACCAATAATCCTTATGGGTTCCGGAGTAGCGTGCTACTCGCCAAGAAAGTCCTTCAACACTGCATTAGGAGTAACAAACGCTATATAAATGCTAACCTTTTTTCCCTCTTCTATTCCTCCGCTATCCTTCTCAATCCAAATAACTGACTAATATCCACCACTCAAATTACTTTCATATTTCACTATACTAACTCAACACTAATCCTTTATGGGTTCCGGAGTAGCGCGCTACTCGCCGAAAAAGCGGTTTGACGCCTCGCCTGGGGTAGTAAGCGCTATATAAATGCAATTACAATACAATAGAATGAATAACTGTTAAAACAGTATAATTGTCCAAATAGAAGAGGTTAATTCAAAATATTCTATTAAATAAGCTTAAATAGGGTTTCAGATATAAGTACAAACATACCACCCCACAAGCAGCTATAGTTTGTCGCTCAGTCCTTTGTCCGCTCTGGCTAGAGGCCAGCATACAGGACCACCGAAGATGTGACATTACTATGGTAACAAATGGTACTTAATACCTCATAAAGGTTAAAAAGACCAGTGATATAGCATGGCAAGCATCTTGAATCAGAAGACGTACATCCACAACAGTCATACAGATTCCATTACCATTGGAGGTCTGCGGGTGGGTTACTAGTAATTAAAGAACGCTATTGATTGTGGATGATCTCGTACCTATTCCACCATATCATTCACTACTAAAATGGCCTGAAAAACCGAAAAAGAAGCAGGGAGCTGAGCTTAAAGTTAGTAGAATTCAGATCAGTGCAGTTAAGATGAGCCCTTTTAATGGGAGTTGATCAATTGCATTTTTATTACTTTTATTAGATTTTATAACTCTATGCCAGGCTTCTCCAACGAGTAGCTTGTGAGTTACTGGTAGCTTTCCAGCTATCTGAAAGTAGCTCACCTGCATGCAGCTCAGCCTATCAAATTAGAAGCTTTTGCTTGGTTGAATTAAAATATGGATACAAAAATTGAAGTGTGTGTTTGAGATGGAAATGTCTGAATTTTCAGAATTCATAAGCTGATATTTGGAGATAAAGGGCTGAATTTCCCAAAAATATTTAAAGCACATATTTGAGTGAAAAATCATGCAGCATTGGTGAGACTTCTTACTAATAATACTATCTTGGTAGAAGTGGCACTGCAGCTATGGCTGTAATATATTACGCATGTAGAGGCATTCCACATTGATACAGCCTTTTTTACATTACTACCCGATGCCCTAAGGTGATTACTGATGGTAATCTTGCATGGTGGCCACCAATGTAATCTTGTTTGGTGTGGTCACTATAACATCACTAATGATATAAGTAGCCTGGAATGATTTTCAATTAACATAAGTTGCTCCTACTAAAGAAAAGGTTGGAGCCCCTGCTCTATGCCAAAGTGGATTACAATAATTAATGACAAAGTACAATACATATTTTATTTTCTGAAATAGCTACAAGCTAAAACATACAAAAGAAATAAAGTTCCGGGGTGTGAATACAAGATGGTCAGAAAAAATTGAATCAACAAGAGTCAGAGACGACAAGCAGCTGTGGCAGAATTCCTGTCTAACGTACAAAGTCCAGAATTTCAGACTGTTTAAATGTAGAGGGGAAATACAGTCTCAGCGCATTAAAAAGTGCATGGCAGGTAGAATAGACCCAACCAAAGCTAGGTAATACAATTCAGCCATGGCAGCAGTCTAAAAAATCAACAAGATGTTATAACCAAGAGGGAAACCTCATTACAAAATGTAGAGATGAGAAGAAGTGTCCAATAGCATACAAAATCACACCAGGTGGAATAGACCTAAAGAAAGCCAGATGGCAATTAAAGAAGCAACAAGATGTGATGACTAAGGGGAGATGGGGCAGATGAAAGGAAACCTAACAGAGATCTCGAGATGGTACAAGATAATCGTCTCCTATGCAGACTGCAACAGGCACACCCACCAAGCCCCCCCCCCAACACAACAAAAACAATGCTAAGCTTGGACAACTGCATGGGGGCTGCGAATCAGACCAGCACCCATACAGGCATACACACGGACTGAAAGAGAGAGTAATGCGAGTCAGATCAGACTCTGGAACTCCATCATAGCACCCAGTGGTGGCTGGGCATCTGAGGCGAACAAAACATGCTTCAACACGCCTCGCTGCTAGAGCTAGTCCAGCAACCAGAAACCATGTCCACAACTTGGAGATGGGGGCAGTGGCAGCACCCAGCAAACTCTCTGACCTCTGCAGACTTGCACGTATGCCATGCTCCTCCAGAGAGAGCTAGAACACAAAGCAAAGGTAAGGAGCTAGTGCAATCCTGCAGAAATAAAGAAGACTGCATTATCAGGTTCAATGTTGAGCAGTGATCATCTAGTGTCCAAGATTTTAATTTGTTCAGGACTTCAAATGTATCTGCCTTTGAAATGATAGGGAAAGTATTACGACAACCATTAAGTACAGATTTCACCCATGTTTCAGCTATCAGCGTGCCAAGCAGAATTAAAGCTTTACTTTGTTACACGAATATTTAAACATCTGTCAGTCAATGTGTTAGCAAAGGCGCTGCAGAGTTCTACTGATAGCTGAAATTTGGTAGACAAAACGGACTACAGTTCTCAGACAGTTAGAGACAAGATGAAAAAATCTGCTTTAGCCTGTCCAGAGAGGTTGCTCTAATTATGCATCTGAATAAGGTCCCTTACATGTGAAGTGCTGATATGTCTTAAATTTCTAGAAAGAAAACTTAAAATAATACTTAAAGTTGGAAAATTAAATGATGCTCAGACCTGGTGGCAAACTACATCCATTTGCCTTTAACTTCAAAGTTTCTAGAAACTCCAAAATGCAGACTACAGATTTCAGAGTCTAAGATGGCTGGAAAAAATACATCCCTGATTTAAAAGTCAGTGTATCGAAACAGCACAGAAAAGGACACTCAAGAAGCAAACCACATGAAGAGGTCTTTTACTCAGGACCCTCGGAATATCCTACTATTGTGGGTTATCACGTACACAAATAGAGGGGTTTCCGCTGATTCATAAGGCTGCCTTGCAAATGGTGACTGCCCCTTCTCCGGGGCAAAGGTTTGTGAGCACTAAATACAAGATCCTACATGACTCACTGTCCCCACAATCAGCTAACCACTTCACCTCTGTTCACCCCAGTTTGCTGCTCCATACGTAACCATTTAGGAAGTCTGGAGCTGCAAGCCGCACCAGATACCCACTCCCCCTCCCCTTGCCTGTAAGCCACAGCTGGACCATGAGCGACCAGCACCATTACTTCACTGCACATTTAGCCAGTCCACTGGCTCTCTCAGTAGGAGAGCAGGATATCACAACATGAACCAGTGAAAACGCTGTGCAGAAGTGATGAAAGGTGCAGGCACAAGCACATCCAGGAAATTATGTTACTGAGCAAGAAGGCAGATGGTATAGAGAGGGAAAAAGGGAATTGCAAACTGGTCTCTTATTTGATATAGCTTAAATAAGTGTCTCCAATATATGAGAAGTAGAATATGTGACCCAATAGCCAAGTACATAGCTCCTGTGTCTGGATACAATTGTAAAGCAAGTCATGATTCACCCTTGCCAAACTTTTATGTGATATATTAGATGGAATCCCAGTGCTCAAAAGGTGTAAGTTAATTGATTCCATAAGGTATCGATAAGAAAGTTAAGATAGCCAAAATCTGGAAATGGAAGCTGTTTTTATAAGGTATACGTTCAGCAAATTGCCTGAGCTCTCCCATGTGTGCACTTTAATACAGGGAGAGAAAAGATGAATACGCTGATGACTGCATGGTGATTTGGTATCATAAAACAGTGTTTTATAGTCAGTCCATGCCAGGTGGAGTGTATCATTAATAAACATGATTTCAGATGACATAGGAATCAGAACTAAAAGGTGCCCACCTTCAGAGCGTCATGGTGTACATGCTGCTTGATCCCCCAAAAAGTCGTAAGTCTGTTACTAAGTTAGATGTGGCAGATAAGGAAATAGTATCAGACCAGGTTTTAAAGAACCACCTAGGAGCCTGAGAAACTTGAAGTATGATTTAACTACTGTATTAAGTTATGTTGCCAAAGACAGACCAGAGTCCAGTATAACTCTCAAGCTCTTCACCAAGTCAAACAGGATAACTAAGAAACCCAGTACTGAGGACGGCGGTTGAATCTGATGAGTAGATGAACACTTGCTAAAGGTAAGGATTTGGTCTTGCAAACAGTTTTATGTATTTTTTGGTCATCTGGTTTTCAGTTAGTAGGAGCCAGATCAAAGCATTGTGGCACCTGCTTCTGGAAAATGTTTCAGATAAAAGATGATTCGTCTGTCTTCAACATACGCTTTGCTAGCAAGGCCTTAAGAATGGATCACATGGGAAAGGGGCTGGGGTACAGCATAAGTAACTTGTGGAGAGGGTTATGAAAGGGGGAGAGGTGAATGGAGGAAAGGTTAGGGGGAGGGAAATAGTTAGGTCTCACTACAAAAAGGAAAAAGAGGTCCAGTCGTAGACCCTAAATCAAACACCACAGTCAAAGAAACTTTGAGGTGTCGTTGGGTGTACTGTGTTGAATGCTAATGGCAGATCTGTGAGGATGGGTACAGCTGCCACATTCAAGTCTTTTTTTGATTCTGAGGTCATCTGACGTGGTAAGAAGGGCAGAAAACTTTTTTTGTGTGGCAACAAGGACCGTTCTCTTCAGTACACTCCATCAATTACAGACAATGCTACAGTTCCATTACCTTGGCAATAGATTTTCCCTTGATAATATGACAAAGTTGTAAGGTCTTGATGCCCAAGTCTTAGATTTTTCTACAGTGGTTTGACGTACATATCATTTAGGTCTCATGGGACAATATCAGATTCACATGCTATTTTGTGCCACTGTAGTTAGCTGGCTTAGCAACTGTTGTGGACCTTGAAATACTGCCTGGGAGATGAGGCTCTTGATTATCGGGAACTCCTGCCAGAGGTGGCTGGTATGGAAAATCCTGAAGGTATGAGCAGGTGGAAAATATGCAGAATGGCCAATAAAGGGGATGGGGAAAAGTTGAAATCTTACCAATTGTAAAGCAATTGTTGATGACTTTTCACTGTAATGTCTGGCTAGTACCTCCCAAAGATGTTAGATAAAATCAATTTTGGCACAGGTGGTACCATGTTTCTGAATTTTCCAAAGTTACAGAGAGTTCCTTGGAACGGCAAGAGGCGTAGCTCAGGTGAAAAGAGCTTGCATTTGTAGCACTTTCTGCTGGTAATGTGCAATCCTTTCCTTATATATTTTTGAAAGTATAGAGTGTGATTACTGACAGGTGTCCTGGTACCTAGAAAGAAGGGTCATACAAGTAATTGCTAAGTTCAATGAACCTAGAGCTGAAACAGCCAATTTTATATTGTTTGCTGATTATGTATTAGTTAGTTTGAGAAAGAAGATGAAGCTTGTTCTAGTATTTTATCCATCAGATGGATGAAACAGAGACCACCCTGGCACATCTTAGTTACTGGTGGAACTTGAGAGGCAGTAGGCAGAAGCAGAATGCAATGCCCTAGAGCAGTGGTTCCCAAACTGTGCGCCGCGGCTCCCTGGTGCGCCGTTATGAGTAGCCAGGGGCGCCGCGCACGATTTGGGAAAGATTGCGTCCGGCCAGGCCTGAATGCTGCAAGGAGTTTATTCCAGCCGCACAGCAACATACGGCGCAACATACGGGGGAGTTAAAAATGCCACCTGCAGAATCCGGAAACATGGTTTGGCCCAAGAGCGCGCTGCCGCATTACGTGCGTACGTACTTTCAAAGACGAGAGAGGACACCCTGTGACAGAGAGGTTTAACACTGCAACCAATTACTTAAAAGTGTTTGTGCAATGCAGAGCCCCTGCATTACAATTCCCAGTAGCGACAAATATTGCACGGGACATTATGCCGGCTCTAAAGACATTCATTTCAAGTTGTCATACTGAGAGAATAGTGCACTTTCGCAGTATTGTACTGGTGATTTTTGGCGCATCACACTTGAAGCCAGAATAGGAACAGTTATGCACCCTTCCCAGTTCTTTACGTGTTGACTATTCACTTGACAGTATGAGGACAGTCTGCAGCCACTGACTGACAGAAATATAATGACTGGCTTTTGGCAAGTCTCAGAGGGATTCAGCCAGCCTGAAGATGATAATTATTTCTAATCGCTGACCTGTGGCATGAAGCCCATCGTTCCAAAGGGGAATGTTGTTGATTTGATAAGCAGAGATGCGTGAATGTCAGGAAAAGCGAAAATCGACCGCCGCCCCCGAGACTCCCAGGATTCGATCTAGTAAAATATGACGGATACGCAGGCGGAAAGATGCATTCTCTCATGCGATGCTTTCGTATTTGATACTAGATTGCGATGAACCACAAGGCCTTCCTGCGCCCCATGATCGATGGTATTCGCCACAATCATTTTGAGTGAGGGGAGCCGGCGGAGGGACGTGTCCTATCAAAGATAGTGTGAAGAGAGCAAGGCAGCTAACAGCAGTACATGGCGGCATGTCTAAAACCATACAGCAGCAACTGCGGACAATCCAACGTCCCAACAAACAGCAAGAAAACACCACGCAAATCAGGGCAGAACAGTTTTAAAGGGCGTGTAAAAGGGAAGAGGAAACGGCAAACAGGTTGGATTGCAGCTGAGGACCACATCGACAGGCGAGGTATTTTTTTAATAATTCCCCAAAGAACTTCTCGTTGACACTAACTCATGAATTGTTTATTCGAATCAAAGTAAACATGACAGATGAATTACTGGCTCAGTCCGGATATCATAGAATCAACACGCCATCATGGCTGATGGCTTTGCTTTTGTACTGCCAGACTCCAGGCATAAAAAAGAGAAAAAAATCAATCGGACTTGAAAATAATCTTACATGTCCCTGTACTTTATCCTGTTCTTTGTTGCAAAGAAAATTCACAGACGTGATACACATTTCTGTGGAACATTTTTCTTTTTTACGCACCTCATTCTGTTTCTCCTGCAGTGGATGGTATTCAGGTGAGATGCAAAAAGTGGAGGATCTCTAGAGGGGCGTGGCCTACATAATTAAGGCCATGGTATAAACATGTAAACTGCATTTCTGTGCTTCCCGTAGTGCCACTCGAACAGTATTTTGATTTCTCTCTAACCTTTCTATTATTGCATCCAAATATATAACAAAACAACTGGCATATACCTAAAACCAGCCAGGACTATTAGCTTTGTCAATGGTTGTTTGTTGTGTAAGATAAATGAGTAACAACAATTATTTTGTTGTAAATAATATTTAAAGTGCTTCAATTACGGAATTGTGAGACTGAATAAAACATTACTGAGGCCTATCAAAGGAGTCGTCGCCTTCAGAGTGTCTAAATCACTCCTGTTATGCTCACTCTGACATGTATGCCTTTTTACTCTCCACATCTCGTACATCTGCATATCTTACCCCTCATCTCTTTGCTCTTCGGCACTCTGTTTTCACGCTCTCCTGAATGCACTTCCTTGCATCTCCTTCACTTCACCCCTTCACCACCAACAAACACATAATGCACCCATTCACCTGTAAGCACTCCGACTTCTTTTACTTTCACATTGACAATATTTTGACACCTCTGGACCTCACATTTCCACAGAATCACAATCACAACTAGAATATGTGACCATCGCTCTCTGTTCTCTGTAGGGAGGAGAGAGCAAAAATAAAGCTGTATGTGGTTTAAAAAATCGTGAGTCCCCCTGCTGAGACAGGTGTGTTGGCACGTATGGCATGGGTAGAAATGGAAGTGCATGCAAATATTCTTCAAGCGCAGAAACACTTTAGCATTGGGGCCTACATACATAGGGGTGCTATCTAGCACTGTATGTGGGATAAAAACGTTTGAGAGGGTACTCTAAAAAAGGCATTGGCAAAGAAGTGTAACTAGGAATATATTATTAGAGGCGCCGCCTTAGTAATGCGAAACACCCTGTATATATGATTATAATACCTTCATCAGCTTTGTCCCAATTATTTTCAGGGAGAAAATGCAAGTACTCCCAAGGCCGGGCTTACATCCCCCCACCCTCCAAAAAAGTAACAGTGGGGAGCCACGGGCAATGGCCAATGCGTCAAGGGAGCCGCGGGTCAAAAAAGTTTGGAAACCACTGCCCTAGAGAGACATCCTGTGGATGACGTTGATACAGAGTCGCACAACGCCCTCTGCCGGCACGCGGACGTGCTTTGGGAAAATAATTCCGGATCCAGTCTCGCGCCTGGTGAGGATTCTAAAGTAAGGAATCTGCAGCTAGATATCTCTATCGGATTGAAGAATGTCGGGAAACATTCAAAAGTAGCAGTCCGGCACAATTTTGAATGATTTGAAGACATTGAATTGTGTAGGTTGGAGCAATTAGATAAAGAGCATTACAGTAAACCAACTACACTCCTGTTGTGTGTTGCTTGGTTACGAGGAATGCTTGCGAGCTTTCCTAGAATGTTTATATGTGAACTGAGAAGGTTGGAGCAGTTGTAAGAAGGACACCTATGGAACTGCTGGTGCCTTCGTGCGCTCCTCAGCAATAATGGATTTTACTACATTTCTGCATCCAGTGTCATACTTAACACTGGCGACGAGTGCTGAGGAGCCACGGACCTTTACGCGTGCAAGACAATTTGGATTTATGCTGCATTTTTTTTTTCCTTCAAGTTCCCGCCTGCTGTGATTTCTGAGCGTATCTACTGCTGTTATTTCATGGGAGCCTGCTTGCCTTTACATCCTGAATACTATTGACTCTGCAACCATGACATTTTTAGATGATATTTTCGTTTCAGAGGGCATACCTGCATGTTTGTTAAGTGACAATGGCGTTCAGTTTCTCTCGAAAAAGGCAAAAGCTTATTTTGAAAAACTTCATATCAAACATAGAACCACCTCTTTATATAACCCTAGTGGAAACGGCATGGTAGAACGCTTTAACCGTGTGTTGAAGGGCACTATTCAATTGGCTATTGGTGCTGGAGAAGATTGGGCCACACAGGTTGGTAAGATGGCCTGGGCCTATCGCGTCACCAACTCTGATGCCAACGGTCTGTCTCCCTTCCTGATAATGCGGGGACGTAAACCCAGGTCGAAATTCAATCCTGGGTGGTTATTCACTTCTGGTGTGGAACAATGGTCCAAAGAGGATGTTTGGAGCAGAATGGAAAAGGTACATGACAGAAGTAAGAAGTATTTTGACGACAAGCATGGTGTCAAAACCCCACAGATTGCCGTTGGTGATTGGGTACGTGTTAAGAAACCTGGATTCGTTTGTAAAGGCGATAGTTGTTTTTTTGAACCTGAGGAGGTGGTGGAAGTTTTGCAAAATTCTGTAAGGCTTAAACGTGGGAAAGTTTGGAATTTGAGGAGAGTGGCCAAGTCTGGCAACATGAATAATAACGGCGTAGCAAGTCGCTGTTTTGACTGGTTGGATTAGGATAATTCAAGTCAACCTTTTTCTCTGGCAAGTCAGTCAGTTCCCATCATTCCCACCACTGACGATGTTAGTCTGCCAGTTATTCCCACCACTGATGATGTACCACTTCCTACGGAAGTGGTTAATGATACTGATAATCAGGATGTTTCTCAAAAAATTGTAAGAGAAAGGAAGGCTCCGGGTTGGCTGAAAGATTTCATTGTAAACTACTCATGAACTCTTCTGTACTATTGTGTAATATATATGGTGCATTTCATTGTGCTGTTCCATCAAACAAGTTGAATTTTATCTTTTCTTTTATTAATCATTTTTGTGTTATTTTCTTTTTTTTTTTTTTTAGTTATTCTATTTAAGGAGGGGGATGTGTTGCTTGGTTACGAGGAATGCTTGCGAGCATTCCTAGAATGTTTATATGTGAACTGAGAAGGTTGGAGCAGTTGTAAGAAGGACACCTATGGAACTGCTGGTGCCTTCGTGCGCTCCTCAGCAATAAAGGATTTTACTACATTTCTGCATCCAGTGTCATACTTAACAACTCCAATTATGGCTTGAATTGTGGAAAAGTGGGGTGATACTGGCAGATAAGGAAGAATTTTCCATAATCACTTTACATGACAGAAACACTCAGAGGTACCTTCATTAATCTGTTGTAGGCAAGTGGATTATTATGTGGTGTGGTTGTGAGACCTTACCATGTAATAATGTCACCATTTTTGGCAGGTCCAGTTAGATTTCTTTAACTATCCCTTAGCACAGTCCTGGGTAGCTGACTTACAGAGCAGTCAGGCTTAATCAAAGGAACAAGTGTAAAGTATTTAGGAGTACCAAAGCAGTTAATAAGTAACACAACACAATAATAATCGGACACCAATTTATAAAATTGAGTGTATTTTTATCTTAAAATAGAAACCAAAATGACAAAAGTCTATTAGGAGAAACCAGAGATATGAATTTTTAAAGGCATGTAATCACTGTAATTTCACTCTTGGGAAATGTAGGTGTAAGCGGTTTAGCAGGTCTTAGCCAAGTGGCTAGTACAGAGCTACTTCTCTTCATTTGGATAAGCAACTACGGGTTGGAGGCCAGTCACAGGGCACCCTGAGGCCCAGGGAGACAGTTAACTGTTGAGTCCAGTAGTCTCAGGGTCTTCTCTGAACTTTTATTCTCTATCGAATCCAACCACAAAGTGGTCCTGATGCTGCAGATGCAGGATTCTGAAAAGATGCAGTGAGTTTTCCTGGGGCCACCCTGGGATCCACGAGTGCCAGGCGTCATCTCCGGCATCAGGACTTGCTCTCCCACTATACAGTAGGGACTTCCAGTGCAGATCCAGTAGCCACTCCGCAACTGGTCTCCCGGTTACAGGAGTTGAAGTGGCTGCTTACAGATAAGCAGATCTTCTCTTTCTGGAGACCAGGGTCCACTTCGGCTACAGGTCCCACAAGCTTGTGAACCCCTTGGGAAGGTCAGGACTTGGTCGCCTAACAGGCACTTCGGCATTCAGTGGCGGCAGGCATCCCCAGGCAGCTGGGCTCTCAAGGAGTGCAGGGTTCCTTAGCCTTTGGTGGTCCTTAAGCTTAACAAAAGGCTAGCCGACTATCCCTTGGAGTCACTTCGTCCGTCCTGGAGCAAGTGGAGCACAGGTGGGCACAGCAGGCCAGTTATCTTTGCGGGTCCCAGCAGGTGAAGTCCAGTTTTTGGTGTAGCCTCTCTTTGCTGGGTTCAAGGAGCAGAAGGGTAGTCATACTTCGCCTTCTTTCCAGTCCAGTAGTGATCTGAGGACTCTGTGCTAGGAGTGCCACTTTTACGCCATTGTTGTGTTTGTGGAAGGGGAGGATGCACTAGCCAATGGGGCAACAGTTTTAATGGGGTTACCCTTCCCACTTTGGATCACATTCTGGGGTTTAGATAAAAAATCCAAGCTGGCTCAGGTCTTCTTGCCCTGTGAGGAGCCTAACCCAGCATAATGAGCCCCTCCTCCGAGAAAAACCAGTTCTGGAACTGGTTTTCTACCTCTGGAGGAGATGCCAGCCTGTCTGCCTACACAAAAAAGCAGGAAGAAGGTGTGGTCCCCAATTTGCTTCATGGAGGGGGTAGCCTCTTTGAGGCTGTTCCATCTGTGGCCACTGCCTGGATGTCATCCTGCTAGAAGAGGTCACGCCTCCTTCCACCAGCAATTCTCTTTGTTCTCTGTTCCTGGGAGCGCTTCACACTTCCGAGTAGTAGGACAGCATGTTGCTTTGAGTGACAACTGCTGCAAATAGACAGGAAAGGCTTCCGGAGGTTTGGGCAACAAAAGGGTCACTTTCTTAAGTGCCCTTTGTATTAAGTGGTACCTTAAATCCAATCTCAGCAATGAGTTGGATTTAATGTAACAATTAGTTTGATACCTTGGAGTAATATTGTTGGTGGTCCCAAATGGAAGTTAGTACACAGCACGGCGCCTAGTGAAACTCCATGGGCAGCATGCATGGGAGTTAAAATAAGAAGGGGACAGGTAACAGCGGGATAAGAAAAGAAAAAAAAAAAAGGAGGAGGGAGCAGCCCAAATGGAAGGTGAATGGGTCCTGGACAGGGAAGAGTGACCCTACTATGGGAGACTGGGAGGTTAAGCCGGTTTTCCCAGCACAGTGGATTGAGGTAACACAATCCAAGCCTGAGGGCTGGATAAAAGAGGAAAAAAGCAGACGAGCCAACAGTTAAGGGTGAAGGTTGTTGAAGTGTCCCTGGATATGAGGGATGAGGTGGGGAGGATTTTGAGCTGTCAGAAAAGTGACAGGGAGAAAGTTTGGTAAGAGTAATAGAGAGAGTATTGGGATGCAATGGTTATTAAAAGGGGGATGATGGCGAGACGAGAAGGTAAGGATGAAATGTACAGTCTGAACAGAGAGGAGATAGGGAAAGCAAGAAGAGATGAGGTACTATGTATTTGTGCACAGCGATCCAGGTCTTACTGATGATTCAGGAACATGATTATGTTCTCGATGGGAATGTTACATGCACACCTATCTGCTTACCAGGTCACTGACTAACTTATGCCCAGGTAACATGCACTTGTGTAAATTATAACAAAATCTATAACAGACAGCTAACTTTCTTAGATCGTTTGGGTATGTGTGGTGCAAGTGTGTGTGCATGTGTTGCTGTGAATGTCTGTGTCTTTGTGTCATGCCTTGGCTTTTTAATTGTGGATGTGTTTTATAGTAGGAATCCTAAGTTCCTAGAATGATGAAGAAACATGTCAATTTGTGTCTGCTGGTGGTGATGACTTATTGATTCTATTATCATAGTAGGAATTACAATATAAAGAAAATCTTACTTCCCTGTAACAATCTGTTTGAGCCCGTAGTGTCAATTCAAAAGCTGTGCATACTTCTGGTATCTAGTGGTTGGGCTTGGAATTACTATTAGTTTTTTTCAAAGTTTAAAGTCTGTAGGAGTTGACCATGGGAGTGTCCAAGTGCAGACTTCTTTAAGGTGGATGTCAAGACAGAGGATGAATCACTTCACAGTTCAAATTAATAAAATGTGATTCAAAGAGAAAAGCTACCTAAAAAAGCATTTTTAGTGGGCATAAGAGAAGCACATTTAATGCATTACAATTCTAACTGAAATGTTATACATATGTTAGAATAACTAAAAGGAAACTGGTATAGACCTACAAATAAATTGCAAGGTTTATCTCTCACCTGTTGATGGGTTCCAGCATGCTAGGGCTTATATGGTCACACTGTGGTGTCTTTGCTAAAGGGAAGATAACGGATGAAGGTGTAGTTGGGTTTGCTTGCTCCAAATGGAAGACATCATCCTCTTGGCTTGTACGAAGTGTTGGTAACTAAAAAGGTGATCATAAGTACGGTTCTCAATAAGGAAATCTATTTGATAAAAGATCTATACCACAAAATTTATAAGGAAAGTTTCACAAACATTTGCAAGTGCTGCAATCAAAAAGTATTAGCAACACAAGGAAGCATGGTAAGTAATTATAACATTTTGAACAAAGGGCTCAAGCGTGTGTGCCAATGCTACACTGAAGTCAGGGGCCACTGTTTTGCAGTTTATGGATCTCAACACTGTACTATGTCTTGATACTGTAGGTATACCAAAGAACACAGAACTGTTTTGAAGGGAAATTCTAATTCTGAATTACTATGTTTGATTAATATAGGAATCTAAAGCTAATGTGGTTGGAGATTGCGAGCTGTGGACTTGGGTGGGTGTGAGGTTGGGTTTATGAAGGATACTTGTGAGTCTGAATGGGTGGCTGGACAGATGGTGGTAGATGGGTTAGTTAATGTATCCATTGTTATAGCAGAGTTGACCAGTAACATTGTGCAGTACTTAAAAGGAACTAAAGACCACCTGAAGGACCACCATTAAACTTTCAGAAACTTAGTGTTCAACTGTGTAAATCAATGTACATTTGGTACAATGTCTTGTACTTGAATGCTCTGCAACAAAAGACTGAAAATGCCCCATTCTTTTTCAAAAAGATTCTGACTTTCAGATTTCAAAAATTAAGATTCATCAAATGCCAGAGCAGGAGATTAAGGGGGAAAGAAAAAGCAAAAATAAAAGAAACAACAGGTAGAGTTCTTAAATGAATATGTTACAAATAAAAGACAATTTCTTATTATCCTTTTGGTCATTCACAATAGGATGAGACAGCTCACTGACCAGGAGTCCTGAGACACACTACAGATACTTTTCCAGGCAATGACTTATGTTTGCAGTGGCAAACAATTAATCGTAGAAACCCCATTTGTAATTGTACGGGGTGAACATGGCAGCAAAAGAACATGCCAAATCCAAACATATTTCCCCAAACAATGGCATGAATATGTTAAAATGTGTTAGCATTGTAATGTAACAAAGATTTGTAGAGCGCTACTATTGCTCAGAGGAGCTTCTAGGTGCTAAACCTCAACAAATGGAAGAAGGTAGCCCAACAGTGAGAAGCCTCCTTGGTTGGGACAGATGAGAACGTTAGATAAATGTTTGTCTAAATAACGAGGTTTTAAGATTTTTCAAGAATCAAGAGTGGTCCTTCGTCAGCCGGAGTCAAATAGGTAGGCTGCTCCACAGTTTTGCCCCTAAATACTGCTGCGGAGTTGCCTTCTATTATACCCCTCAGGAAGTTAGAAGTTTGGCAGGCCCAAGTTCCCTTTACAAAACATAAGGCTTGAACAAATTTCGCTGTAAAGCTCTGTGGATGTGCATCAAGGTTTTAAATTGAATCCTTTTAGAAAAGGAGGGCGATTGCAGATCTCGCAAAAAAGAGGCAACATAGCTTTGTCAAGGAAGATTCAGAAGGAGCCTGTAAGCTGAGTTGTGTACCAACTGGAGCTTCCTGAAAGTTTAGCTGGAAGACCGAGATACAGTGAGTTGGGTTATTCCAACCTAGAAGTACTGAAAGCGTGTATTACCGTTTTTTTTTTAGCCCTGAAGGGTAATAGAGAAAGTCATTTTCTGAGTGCTTTAAGTAGTCTGCAAATGTTGATGAGACAGCATTGGACCAGTTGATTAAAAGAAAGAGGAGTATCAATTTGACATCCAAATTGTGGACCACTTCTTCTGCGGACAGAGGAGTTCCCAGTCCTGCTGGCCACCATGAGCTATTCCAGGCTTGAAGGTTTTTACCTAGAATCAACACTTCGGTCTTATCTGGATTCAGCTTTAAGTGTTTTTTATTCAACCAAGCGGCGACTGAAACTAGACAACTTCTGAATTTCTGCTGGCTCTGGGAGCTACTCTCAGCAAGCAACACTATTACTTGGGTATTCTCAGCATAGGGCAACATCTTAAAGCTGTCACTCCGGATTAACACTGCTAAAGGAGACATATAAAATGCTGAAGAGTGTGGGGCTCAGGGAAGAACCCCGAGGGACGGAACAGTCTAAAGAAACTGGATGACTCGACATAAAAGGTGAAAATATAATTGCTTGCTGTCCATTAGCTAAGAAGTTCCAATCAAGTGCAGAGCCTTTGACACCAATTTCCCTAAGGTGTTGGATAAGAATAGCATGGAAAATAGTGTCAAAGGCTGCAGATAAATCCAGAAGGATAAGGGCAGCTGTGCCATCTGCATCCAGGATTTGTCCGCTTCTTCAGAGGCAATAAGCATTATGAATTCCGTGCTATGGGAGGCACAGAAACCAAACTGTGTGGGATCCAGAATTTTATTGCCCTCCAGAAAACCAGAGAGTTTATATGAGATTCAACAGTTTATTCGCCATAAAAAGCAGCTAGAGATTGGCCTATAACTTGAGGGAATGTTAGGGCCTGCATTAGGCTTTTTCAGGATGGGAGAAATCATCACTATTTTTCAAGCTCTGGGCAAGGACGCTGATTTAATGAAAGAATTAAGCAAATATGTTAGGGTGGGAACAATTATTGGAGCTGGCAATTTCAAAATAGATGGTGAGCAAGGATCAATAAGTGAGCTGGAATTAATTTTTTTTATAAGAACATCTAGATCCATCTCTGAGAAAGTTGTAACTCCTCTGAGGAAAGGCTGTTGCTTGTCAATGAAGCAGCAAATATCAAGTTCTGTAGGAGGAAAAGGAATTCTGGATAGTCTAAATTTTATTTTTACACGTGTCCTGTGAATATCCAGCTTTTGACTCACTGCCTGAGGGAGAGTCATCTTTCTTACAATTTCAAAGACCTCCTTCGAGGAATGTTTAGCAGACTCACTTTTTCTGGCCAAAAATGCAATTTTGCTGATTTAATGGCCTTATGATAATCCCTACTAGTAGCTCGATAGGCTTGTCAGCTTTATAGCGCATAATGGGCCTCTTTCTTCCTAGTGTACCGCTTTTTCTTTTCAAAGGTACTAAGTCCAAACTGAACCCAGAAACTTTCTAGGGTTTCAATAGCAGTAGTTACATTCAAGTTAAACATTATATAACAAAAGGTTCTGGAGTTATCCAACAAATCAAATACTGTCTTTCTAAAATGATTAGCCTATAGTTGGACGTCCTAAAAAATAAGTTGAAGTGCTCTTTTATGGGAAACCAATCTGGCACTTGCGAAAGTGTGGAAGAAGATGGGTCGAATAAGTTCTAAAAATGCATTCTCAATATTTCAAATTAATGCCCATGTATCCGGATGATTCAGCCACATAAAGTAATGCAGTAACTTAGGGTCAGATGTACGCACCATTTGTTTTAGACAAAAACAATCTGAATCAAAGAATGCAACTGCAAAATGTATGAATCCCATTGAGTAGATAAAACAGGATTGCGACTGGATACCTATTCGCTATTTGGAAGGGGGCATGTTGTTGGCAACCATTCCAAATACCGATTCACTATGTATTGTATCATTGCTTTGCAACTGTAATTCTGGTCTCCAAATACTAAAAAAGTACTGATCCACAAGTTCGGGTGGTACCACATTCGCAAAGGAGAAGGGACTCCTGGATCCATTCCCCTTTGTGAATGTTGAAAAAGGTTTCAGGGTTAGTAGGCCTAGTTCATACCAACTCTCTATAAAACTTTTTTTTAAAGATGCCCATTTTTCCTTTAAAAAAAATGCCACAATCCCTGCAATAGCGTCTAATTGGAGTGAGTTGCAGTTTGTAACCTACCTCATGAATATAAATGAGGTAGGTCAGATAGCAACCTTCTCCAATTTGGAATTTTGGCAACTGACCTATTGAAACAGAGGTTGGTTCAGACAATTCCACACTGGTTGCAAACTGCGACCAGTTTTTGCAACGAGTTTAATGGTCCAGCTGGCCCTTCAATGCATGGTGACAGCAAAACACATTCTTTGAGACCCTTCATAAAATGACACCACTTTAGACACCACAGGCACAAGAGTATATTTAAATTTGAGCATCCAACCATTCGTTCATTGATTTTATTTTATTGTTTAGACGAGACATTATCTCAAGGGACGTTAAAGAGCTTTACATGTGATGTAATGAAAGAAGCTAAGCATTTGTATATCAAGAGGGAAAGGTTACAGGAGCACCTTTAAAAAGCTGTAGATCATTTTGCAGTGTAGATGGCTTCACACACAGGCTGAAGGGAGATAATGGAAATACAGTTAATTATTTTGTAACCCTCTTTCTGGTGAATACTCTAGGTGTAGTCCAATGTCAGTATAATTGATAATGCAGGGGGAGCAAGTTGTCCACCTCCTCACTGTTGTCATCATCAAGTATAACATTTTGGAACCCTTGAAATGCTGCTGAATCTGAGCTGAACAGGGACTCCAACCTCTGATATTACTGGCATTGAGGAAGAGGCTGGCGATGAATAAATGAATGAAATTAGTTATATCAAACGCAGTAACCCAGCATAGGATGTCACAGTGCTAGCGGAAGTGGATGCTTAGACTGAAATAATCAGGAACTGAAGCAGAGCAGTGTGAAAATAAATAGGTTTTGAGGTGCTTATGAAATTTGGTAAGATTTCCTTCTGATCAAATGTGTAGCAGGGAAAGTGTTCCAAGCTTTAACAGTAATCACAGTGTAAGAAAACAGGGATTTTTGCAGATGACCTCTCCCCCACTCCCCACATTGTGCTCCAATTTGGACTACTAGATGCTGGTTTTCGACTCTGACAGTGCTCTGAAGCCAGCTAACCTGGATCTAGTGCCTGTGCTCTCTCCCAAAACTGTTATGTTTGACTTGGTAATCCCAAATTGGCAAAGACTTTACCCCCTTATATGTCCCTAGTATATGGTACCAGGGGGTACCCAGGGAATAGGTGGTAAAGGGATCCTCAGGGATACAGCACTGTTTTGTGCCACCCTGGGTAACCCAAGCAAAGTACTGATAGCAGGCCTGCCATTGCAGACTGCAGGAGCAGTGCAAACTGCTCAAACTCGACTGTGCCCTCACCATGTGTGGCACAGTCAATGCATTGTCTTTAATATGTGTCAGGCACCCCTAAGGAAGGCCTCCTCAGCCCGGGAGGCAGAGTGTATTAAAGGTGTGGACATATAAGTGCAAGCTTACATATCCCTATAGTGACGTTCCCCATTGGAAACAACTATCAGTGTTAGTCGTTCATAGGATAACATGGGCTGCCAACCGGGCACTCTCGACATTGGCAGCTCCATTACTGTACCACCAAAATTTGTTATATTTGGTATCAAACAACGTGCCCTCTCTGGGTGACGTGGTACGCATCTAGGTGGCACCTAAGAGGTTGCCCACTTAGCTGCCCCAGCTTCACTGTGCTCTGGCTGACCAGCCCACGCTTTCCTGCGCCTGCTGCCGCCAAGACAGGATTTTGACGTCCTGCCAGGCAGTGTGATCACTCCCAAGAGTCAGGAACAAAGGCTAGGCAGGAAGGAGGTCACACCTCCCCTCTTTCAAGCAGGCTAGTGAAGTGACACATCAGAGCAGTGAGCTTAAAAGGCTGAACCGCCTCTGATATGCATCTGGTCTTTCTACCTGAGGAGGACACAGTCGTTCCCTTGACCCAAGCGTGCTTGCACCCGGGCAAGGCGGGAAATTAGATATGCAGGAGGTGTACACCCTCAGGAAGGCTTGCCACACCTCTAGGGTGAGCAGCCTGGTCTGTACACCTAAAATCACATCCTGCCATCTTTAGGAGGGCAGAAATAGTGGGTTCTGGGTAGAAAAGGTGACCGATACCACCAGATGTGGTCACCTCAGGGGTGGATTAGCAGAAGGGACTACCTGCCCATTGGCTACTAGCTCCCACACCACTAACTCCCCTAAATCTAGGATTTTATGGGACCCACTGACACCAGAACCTCAGCTCTGAACAACTTACTTCAAAAAAGGACCAAGGGGAGACCCGTGCCGCCGACAACATGACTTTGCCCACAGCACAAAGCAAAAGAGGGATACTTTGTCCCTGAGGCAACAGACTTGAACTGAGTGAACGACGCTCGTCCTTGGCTAAAACTCAACACTCCAGAAGAGAGGGACCCTTGTGAAAGCCAGAAGCACCCTTAGTCTCCCCTGAACTAGTGGCACTAGTCCTCTACAAACTGCAGGCAAAACCACTCGCCGTATCCAAAGAATCGCTGGCCATCGGGCCCTTCACAGGATCGCCCAAATTCAGATGTTACAGTGCATTGTGGGAGTTGTAGTCTCACCTGCCCTAAAGTTTCAGGATGCTAAGTTACTCCCCTGGAACCAGTGAAGTTCCAGAAGCTTTTCGCTGTGCTTACTGCTGCCAAGGCTTGTTGGTCACCAATCCGGTAGCCGACCCCCACACTTGACGCTGCATCTACAGAGAACACCGTGCAACCATCATCCATTGTCAGAAGCTGTGTACCTGTTGTGTTTTTGCATTTTGTTTCTTGCAGCAATGTGTAAACGTAGAAAAAACAGCACCACCCGCAGCTTCCGTTCAGCCAGAACAACTCTGCACCCAGACTCCACAGGCTAGGTAAAATTGATCTGACCATTGTGGACTGGTCCCGGGACCGCATGACTTTAACCATGTAAGGGTTCCACGTAAATCGACCTGCAAGTTACCGAATGCCACGGGTGGTTTTTGCCATTGACCGCAATGTTATTTTGCCTATGTATTTTATTGCACTGATTTACTATTGCTTCAAAAGTCTATAACTCCGGTTATATGTATGCTATTCTGTGCGTTTTGGTGTCTAAATTAAGATAAAAATACACTCTAGTTCTATAAATTGGTGTTGGATTTCTCTTGAGTTGTATCGATTACTTATCGTCCATGTGGGTACAGAGCTAAGGATTTATGAGTGTAAATCCAAGGACCACATCTGCGATATTGCGATAATATTACATGGTAAGGCTACCCAGCCATACCATATAATATTCCACTTTCCTACACGCAGAAAAAAAATACCAGCAGTACTTTGGCACAGCCATGATGGAACAAAGAAGATTTAAGAGGCAATGCTGCCTAATCAGGAACTGGTCCTTGTGATTGAACGATGTTGAGAATCTTGTTTTCTTGAGTCAAATCAAACATAGTAGGGCTGCAACATTTTGTACGTGTTGGAGCCTGTCAAGCAAGTAGACGGAAAGGCCAATGAATAAAGAGTTACAGACGACCATAGCTTGGATCAGATTCTTCCTGCATGAGTTGGGAAAAGGGATGATTTTTTTGATGACTTTCATCAAAAGGAAGCAAGTGAACGCAAGTTTAGTAATACAACGTTCAAAGGAGAGAAAATCACATCCAGATTAAGGACTGCAGGGACCATTGAAGGGATGGTCTAAATCTGTTGGCCACCAATTGGGCTACCACAAAGTAGTTACTGAAGAGTATGATTTTGGCTTTGTCTCTGTTGGCTACAGCACATAAACAGTTTATAAACGGCTGAGTGGGTTTCTGCCAAGAAATTAACCAGAGAAAATGGTTCCGACATATTTATTTCAAACAGAATGTTTAAGAATGGTTTTCATAATAATATCACAATGGAGGGCTAGAGGAGATTTAGAGACCTGCAAGGGTTGACTCCCATAATTCAATGACACAACACAGGAAAGAACCCTTGGGTCTATGTGTATAGATAGCCGCATTGAAGGCCTAACCCCCAAAAGGCGTCCCTTTTATAGGACGGTTTACCTCACCAACCGTAGGTGGCATACTTCAGCATTGGGGAACCTCCTCGTATCATGTATCTAACCCTGGCCAGGGCCGTCCGAATAAAGTTTTTTTCTGAACCCTGGAGTTAGCTTTAAATGACCCTTTTCTTTTCATTTGCTCTGCTGGCCTCACCACCCCTAACTCTATAATTGGGTAGTTAGTATGTACCTCCCTTCGCACAAAACATCCCTCAGCTCTTCCCTCTCAGTGAGGGGGATGTAGCCCGTATCTTGACTAGGCATCATGATACAAGGAGGTTCCCCAATGATGAAGCATGCCACCTAGGTGGGTGAGGGAAATCGTAATATAAAAGGGACGCCTTTTGGTGGTTAGGCCTTCACTGCCGCCATGACTTCTCTCAAACCAGATCTGTGACTGGGGGTGAGTGTCTGAAAAGTTTCAGCGCTCCGTCCATCATCTCCTTGTGTTTGCTTTGTTTGCCTTAAGTTGTCAGGGTATGCCCAGACGTGGGTCCCTTGCTCACTTTGCCACTGGATTCAAGCTAGCCTGGCTGATGAGGGCTGTTAGCCCGAAACCGGTCCCAGGGTGCTTGTTTATGGTCCAGGGAAGACATGGCTTGGCAGTTCGGGCTGGCACAGGGTCAAGACTGATTTGCATATGGCTGTGTCTGAACTGGGGTGGCGTAGTGAGCTAAAGAACGATGATGGATTCAACCCAGATCTGTGACTGGGGGTGAGGGTCTGAAAAGTTTCAGCGCTGCGTCCATCATCTCCTTGTGTTTGCTATGACTTCTCTCAAAGCCACTGCATAATGTTCTAATTCGAGGATGGACCACAAACTCCTCCAATAGAGTGGGCGCAATCTTACTTTAGGAGCAAGTTCTTTTCTACCCAGATCTACTATTAGAGGTTTTAGGAGTGTGCTAGCAGGGAGGAGAGTTAAATTTCTTAGAAACTTATTCTCAGCAGTGGTTAGTGCTGCAGTATTAGAAAATCCCCATAATTCTGAACCATGCAGAGCCCAAAGCTTTAGCATCGTAAATCTGTAAGGCTAGGCCTATGGGTTTGGTGTGGTAGCAGCTATGCTCCTTCAGAATAACCCCACTAATCTGCCTGAGCTTAAAGAACACGGCATCCACTTGGGATTTCCAAGACATATTGGACGTCAAAGTAACATCTTGGTAGTTAAGAACATGTGTGCACTCACGTGGCATATCTCCAACATTACTCTTCCCCTATAACTTCCAGGTTGGTTAAACAACATGTATTTGGCTTTTGAGGTGTTAATCTTGAGGCCCGAGCTTTCAAGAATACCTCGAAAAGAAGCAGCAAACTCTGCAGACCTTCCTTACGTCTTCGAAATTAACATGGTATCATCCATAAACAATAATATTGGCGTTTTGATACCTGCCAATACAGGGCATCGGTCACACTGTAGGACAAAAAATGAACAACGTCTTTGAGAAATAGTGAAAATAATGTAGGGGCTTAAACGCAACCCTGCCGAACACCCTTATCTATAGGGAAGCGGTTGCTAAGGTCACCCTGGGTACTCCATCGAACCTGCGCAAAATTTGCTTCATGTAGACGTATTACAAGATTTAACAATACCGGTGGCATGCCCATAGCCAAAAGGATACCCCATAGTTTTTTGTGTGGAACAAAGTCAAAAGCTGACTTTAGATCCACAAAAGCCACATACATAGAACTCTTTCCAATTTCCACAACCTTCCAATACAAGAATAAAAAATGAAAACCTAGTCCAAAGTGCTAGTTTTGTTCTGAAATCCAGCTTGAAAGTGGAAAGGATGTTATTGTTGGAAATCCAAATCTGAATTTTAGCCAAAAGTAAACGTGCAAAGATTTTGTGTATGCTATCGATTAGGCTAACTGGCCGATAATTCAGTGGAGAGGCCCGGTCACCCTTTTTATAGAAGGGGATTACTTTGGCACCCCTCCAAGATTCAGGGATAGGGGCACCACCGGCACTGGCATTCGCCAACTTTAAGATATAGCGTGTCCAGTTGGGTCTATCCTGCAAGAATAGATCCATAGGAATGCCATTGGGACCTGAGGCTCTGCCTCTAGCTACAGCGTCTAATGCCTTATGAACATCAGTTAAGTCAAAGAGAGGTTCCTTTAATAGGGCAGGGCAGTTAATCGTCATATCACTGTACTCTGCTCTGGCAGCCACTGTGCAAATGCCCTCAGCAAATAGATTGGTAAAATGTTCAACCCAGGCAGCTGGGGCTATATGATTTTGGAGAGGAGGCGCAACACCATCATTGCCCTATGTAACCAGGGCCCAAAATCTACGAGAGTCCTTAGCGGAGCAAGCTACGCTAAGATCCTGTAACCTCCTCTCGTACCAATCCCCCTTAGCTTGAGCCTGAGTGAATTTATACTGCTTTCTTGCTGCAAAAATGCACTGGGCATCCTTGTCTTTAATTGACTTAATCAGCAGGGAACGTGTAAGTCTGCATTCCATATTGAACCAAGTATTTGGTACATGAAGATGTTCATTAAGGGAAGGCTTTGAAGTGAGAAAATACAAAAGGATTCACTTGAAAAGCTTATTATGTCAGGCTATAACTAATCTTGAGTGCTCCTGGTATGGAAGCTCATCTGGCCACTCGGTCAAACAAGATGATATATCTTCACTAATGCTAGATAATATTTCGCGAGAACTCGCAACCCGAGACCACTTGGCACGTCGTTTATCATTGGAATGTTGGATGTTACTTGTTGGGGCCGAGTCATACATATTAGTTTCAAGTCTACCACAGAAAGATTCCATCAAAAGGCATTGGGGATTAGTCACTCACCAGCAGCATTTTAACACCTATATCTGTAAGAAATCGCCACAATCGCAAATCCAGCAAAATATAATCTATGTGGCTTGAGCGTAACATATTATTGTATGTATTAGCCCTGTTCCTGTCAGACTCTGTTCTACAATCGACTGCTCTTAAACCCAATTCTATACAGAAAGCCTTAAGTTGCAGGGCAGCCTCTGTCCATTTTTTGATTTGTGGCAAGACTTGGAATGCCCCATATATCATCCTCGTCCTTTGTGAAGTTAATATCATCAATATCCAGGGGTTCAAAAGTTGTATTGAAATCCCTGCTATCAAGAGATATGCACAGCGGTTAGTGGTCGCCAAATGGTCTTCGAGGGACGAGCTAGTAGTTGATTTAGCACACCCTTGACACCTCTAGCATACACATTATAGACATCAATACTAATGTATTTATCAATTACCAGGCGTATAGCATTACATCCACAATGGATACAATGGGCTAACTCACTCACAGCAACAGATGTAGATTACAAATTTGACTACAAAAACCAGCTTTTCTGCAATATGAACACAAATATCCCTTGCCGATTGAGGTCATGCCTCTACATCAGTATGACTACATCATCTATACTGATGGTTCTGTCCAGCTTGCAGTAGGGACAAAGCACCAATATTGAGGGGCGTGCGCTGCTGTAAAGGGTCGCATGCAGGATGGAGACTTCCAACCTGAAAAAATCTACACGCAGTCGCTTGGTGACTGCACTGCACAGTTGGCTGAACTGAGAGCTCTAATTCTGGCACTTGAGAATACGGATCGCGGGTTTCCCACACTCTTAGTGTTTCGTATTATTGAATCCAGTCTTACAACGAGTACTTCAGCTACTGGCGCCAAAATGGATTCAGAGATTCTAAGGGTTGCACAATTAAGCACAAGATGCTTTGGGAACAAGTCGCTAAGCTGAAATAGTGCTTGTCATGGACTGATGTAATACACACATTGTGTCACCAAAGTGTTGGCATACGCATTGCTGGGAATTCCATGGCTGATGAAGCCGCGCAAAAGCAACAGTGCAAACTGCTGCAGTCGTTGCAATTACTCGTTTAAGTACGAGGATAAACAGACATCATGACGGCTGTCAACGCTGTACAAGATAGCACCCACCTGCTGAAGTGCTTTCCACTAAAACATTTCTGTCTGCCCAGATTCCCGGAGTGGGGGGTAGAGTAGGGTTTCGCATCTGCAAAAGGAGGGGCGGCGGCTACATTTTCGCTACTGCAGCAACGCTAGCCGTGGCCAGGTCTATACAAACACACCAAGGACTTTGTCCTCAAATGCAACATCTGCCAGGAGATGAAGGGTTCCACCGTGGCACTTCCATCACAGACACCTCTAGTCATTTCCAACAAGCCTCTGACTTTTTTTTACCTGGACCATAGCGATCCCTTGTCATCAGATGGGGTTTACAAGTACATCTTGGTTGCAGTGGATTCCTGCTCTCGATTTATTTGGGTCTGGCCACAGCGGTCGGCTGATGCCTGAACTGTTATAAAGGATCTGCGAGTCTTTACAAGGACATACTCAGTTGCCACATTCCATTCCAACCAGGGTCCAGGGGTTCACCTCCAGGACTTACAAAGATGCCATGGGAAGTTTGGGTGTGACCCTGCGGTATTCCTCCCCGTACCATCTCCTCCTCGGCCGTCACCGACCCAGCCGGACTTTGGGCGCACTTTCCTTCGTCTCACCGTCTCCTGTTTGCCCCGCCTACTGACGACGCACCGAGGATCTGCCTACGGCGGTTGCAAGTCCGAGATGCTGACGCCTGATAGAGATGCCTGGGTGGCTATGGAGGGGATGGCTGGGGATCTACCCTCTGGCCGCCTCCTGCCTTTCCCGGGTTTAACCTCAGTGGCCTGACCCCCTGCTTCGCCTTCCGGATTAGCGACTGGGACAAGCGAGTGTTTGTTTCCTCCAGCATGGGTGCAGCTGAGGGAGTCCCGCGGCACTACGATCTAATCACCCCCGAGCTTGTTTTTTCTTCTCGAGTCGGGGAAATGAGCGCCCTCCTGGGCTCCGCTACTGCCTTCCGACCAGGAAATAAACTGGAACACTGTATTCATCATTGCTTGGCGTCCATTCTGCCCTGCTCCTAGGGTAGGTTTTCAATATTGGCTTTTCGTTGGGACTTTGTCTTCCAAAAACTACCGCCATCTTGTTTACAAAAGTTTTCGGAGTCTTTGTCCCGGATCCTCCATCTTGTGGCTCTCGACAGTCCCCCATGAATGATTCATCCCGCGGGTCAGTGACCTGTGCCGCAAAAGTGACCTTTGCCTTATGTCGACCCCCTCCGAGTCTGCTACACCCCTCTCTTCTTGTTTGGCCCTGTGTAGCACCCTTCCGCTCCCTCCTTTTCTCCCCTTCCTTTTCAAATTTGCTACCCGCCTCAGTGAAGAAGTCCGGCACTGGCTGTTGTTTATCCCTGGACCCTCTCCGGTTTGTTCGACTCACTTATCTGACTTTTTTGGTACCCCCTGAAGTTCTCTTCTCTATGTCCTATCTCCCAGACTTGATCCATTATTCTATCCCTTGTACTTTTTCCCCCTCTACCATCTTTGCCCCTGATGACTTGTTTTCTTTGTTTTCTAATTTGCTCTATAAACGGCTGTATTTATGTAATCACTGTGTTTTTCTCTATTCTATGTTTTTCTCTAGTAACTCATGTAACTTTGTAACCTTGTTCCTTTGTAACGATATTCCTCATGTAAAGCGCTCTGATACCACCGGGTCTAGCCAGCGCTATATAAAACTCTTCAAATAGAGATTGACCATCCCGAGGGAAATTTGGTCATGGAGAGAAAAAAACTGGACATAAAGTAGTCTTTAACAGCTAGGGTATTAGGCTCAGGTTGCAGTTGGGTCCATCACCTATATGGGGTCCAAAGGGCGTTGAACAATCGGTCTAGAAAATCCCTGGGTGGTCGGAATCCCTATGAGATCCTGTTTGGGGTTAAGATATGGGTCCCAGACCTCGACAGTTCCAGCACAGTGGCAGCTGAAACACCATTTGACATCAATGAACGTTTGGCTGTTTTACAGGAACTGACCAGCTTCCGGGACGAACAAAGCAATGCCCAAGTAAAACGCACCGCCACTGGAGAACTGAATGACGTGCCAGCGACTCCTGGGTGGATGCCAAAGGTTGGCGGCCTGGTCAGGGAGAAAATTGCGGACAAAAAAGAATGCGGGCCATCCTACAGAGCGCCTGTACCTGTCCTGGCTGTTGAAGTTACCAGAACTGTACTTCTTCCGCCCCTTGCTGGCTGCAGAAACAAGAGATTCATCGCATTTGATTTGATCAAACCACATTATGTGGCCGATTCTAAACAGTAGGCCATGTGGGCTCGTGGGTAGTTACCTGCCCCCTCATACTACCATACAGCAAGTTGCTATGGAAGCTTTAAGCACTGATGGGGATAGCAGAAAACAACAAGGAAGTATCCCTTCTACCTGCGACATACACATCTACTATACAATCGACTTGTGCAGACACACAGATTTTAATTTGGAATCCTGGTACGCAGGCTGTTTACATCAATGTACCACAAATCAAGTCATCTCCCAGTTCTACACAAACAGAGCTGTCAAAAATAGATCGAAATGACTCTGGCTACTTCATCAACTTTGATGATTTCTCTTCGGATTCATCTGATCCACCTGAACTTACACCTCTACCATTCTGGATGAGACTACATGTTTTCTATCTTTGGCAGAAAAAGACATACTTTGTCCCTCTTTGGCTATACCTTTTGAATACAATTTCCTTACTGTTCCTCGTACTTTGGATTGGTTTTGTGACCGCCTTTTTCTTGCTCCTGAACGGACACTATATCCCTGAATGCTCTGCTGTGCAACTGGTGAACTTTGTTTTAACACCACATTCTTTATCATACAAAGTGCGAAGAGACCTATACCTGGTGAACATTTCAGCTGTTCCATTTACTGATGGGATTGTTTGGGATAGGTTAGCGTATGATATATTTCGACCTACAGAACTTTTACAGATACCATATGTATTTCGTATTTCTCTGAATGATATTATCACCCCTAGTACTGTCTGTGATACTTGGGATATTGATACAGTGCATGAAATGCTAGAAGATCTTGAGCATTCTGATGAACTGTACAAAGGCACATCTATGATGAAATGTTCTGTTTTCAGCATTATGGTCCTCATTCTTGCATAAAGCAAGCACTCCACATGCACTATTTAATTACAGACAAGGGGAACACTGCCCTACACCACCACGGGTTAGTCCAAAGACATTTGCACAGACGTTTCCTTATTTTGCAGGTTATGAAACATCTGACCCTGCATCTTATTTTTATAAGCTGGCACCATCACCTGCAAAGAAAAATATGCTGACAAACACTACGTTGATATATTCAGCTTCTTTCTTTTCCCTCCATTTTAGAGGGACACCGTAGATGTAAAATCAATTTGGGGAACAAGGGGCTGGCAGGGTGTTCAGGTAAATGAGGCTTTGTCTAGAGCACGCCTTATTCCACATGAGATGATTTTCCTGAATAAAACTGTGTCGCAAACATCATGCCTTGGTTTAGCTAAGATCAAAGATTTGAACACACCAAGCATTCACACATTTGCACGTTTTGCAAACTGGCAACAGTTTACAAAATACATGGAGGAAACACTAGACACCATGCTACGCAATGGTTCGTAAAATGCATCAGATACCAATTGGAGGGGATGGTTAGTGTGGCTGTTGGAGACTAACGGATGTCAGGCACGATTCTTAGGTAACACCAAAGGGCTGAAGATCAGCAGGCCTTACCCGTGCTATGTACAGACAGAACACTTGGGGGTGGTAACAATTTACAGTGTTGGAAAGTTGTGCCTTGATTGGCTAAAAACCTCAACATTGTCCCAGGTGAAACAGCACGTGTCCCTTCTTTCTGATGGCATGGTACTACAGGACTTATTATTGGGTCCTCTAAAACCACGTCAAAATCGCTTCTTGTATGCAATATACAATGAGGTATGGAAAGCTCACAGTAGAAGGCTGCTGAGAGATTGCATGAAGGTCTAATTTAGAAAGGGCTCTGGCTGTGGTTGATAATGGTATGACTACCTTGTCCTCCAGGATATACTTTCTGGGTAACATTGTGTCGTCGGCAATTGACATTATACAACACGAAAGGTCCGCATTATAACATGGGCAGTCGCAGCTTAGACTGATCATGCTGCGGAGTTAGACACTTCAGACATTTCGTTCTGGTCACGTACCATGGCGACATATTAATGCCACCAGCCTGTTTTCACCATACAACCTTACAAAACAGAAAATGTTCATGGCACGCAAGGATGCGACATACACTATGTTACACACAGTGACGCTAGAGAAATTCCCTTTCAGTGTCGCTGAAACACCTTCCACAGATTGAATAATCCACGGGTTTATTACTCTGCCGATTTCGACATTTAATTTCCAATACTGCTTACACCTTCATCAGTTAGGGAGATGAGAAGCGCTAGTAGAGGGGTATGTACATGAGTCATGGATTTTACCTTTTAAATTCCGCTCTTGGAATAGGATGACTGAAGTTTTTCTTAGCAGGGCTGACTGCGAGAACAATTTGAGTCATTCCTCAGTGTGCAAGAAAGTTTTGCTTCATGGGGCATGTAATGAGTCCATGGCAAACTTACCGTGCTACTTAAAAGGTTCCTCAGGGGCCATGATACACCCGGCTTTCAGATTGCTCCCTAATGGAAGCTATTTGATGTTGAATGATCAGGATTGTTGCGGCATGACACCAGGAGTAGGATATCTTGTAAAGGTTTCTGCCGTCGTGATTTGTTGTACACAAGTACTGTTTCCACCTGCTCACACAATTAAGGAGGCCACGCTTTGGCCTTCGATAAAGCTTTCAAACGTGCACTTTGACGCCCTGAGCAGACAAAGTCTTATTGATCTAGAAGGATGTGGCCTTAACATCTTAACATCTACAAAGGAGAAGTTTGATCTTCAAGTTCCAAGGTCTTATTTTAAGATACAGTCGCTACTTCGCACTAATTTCCCATTCAATTTTGGAGAACTGGTGCACCACATTTTTAACATGTCTAATGCTGCGGGGGTAGCACACTTTTTTAAAAGCCTAGGCTCTGGTTTGGATAGTACCTTCCAGTCAGTCTTTGGAATCATTCCATCATTCATTCACTCTGTGCTTGGAAGCATTTTTGGAGGTCTTCCGCTGGTCCTGCTCCTGATTGTCAGGACTGTGACATTATTTCTGCTCCGCAATGGATGCCCCAATTGGAGATCGAATGGAACTAGCACTACCACATGTGCTCCTGTGCTCCTGTGCCGTGAACACGTGGTACAATGCTTTGGCACACCCTTGCATCAGGAAATTAATGAGCACTGCTTCTTGTTCTTTCAGCCTGTCTGGCTATACACTGCGTGCAGACAGTATTCCGCTGTCTGCTGTGAAGCCTTGAGTGTGCCTTGGTCATATGCTTGGGAACGCAACAGGTTCAACCTCTGGACATGGACGAATTGGTGGACCCTCTGAAGGCCCATTTGTATTGGTGTCCCTTGCGTTTGCCGTTGCTCCTAAACGCATTCTATGAGCCCTCCTGGGATGCCTATGCTCCTGGTGATCTGGATCCTGGCTCTGCGGATTGTGCTTTGGTTCCTCCTTCGGCTGCTGCGGGGAATGGATGGGGCAATTTGTGCTCCATAAACTTGCTCTTAGGTGTGCTTTTGGGAACATCGTCTGCGTCAGTTATGTTTCGTCTTCTTCTCGGAACACAAACAATCTGGCAGTTTAGAGTGGTGGGAACTTTTTAATTCGGACTAGTTTTTAACATCCTAAATTATTTTTAAATTACGTTTCATTTAACGTTTGATTTTATTAGCTTTTACATATTTTAAATTGTGGCTTTCTGGATGCTTTGGTTTCAAATAGCTCAATTGAGCTTTTATAATTTAAGTGTCTTTTAGGCAAACATATCTATTGCTAGCATTGCTCTGTATTGTTTTAGTAGCCTTGGATATCTTTAGTCGACTCACATTTCAGGAGTGGGCGTCATGTGGCTGAGTTAGGCCCGGGAATTTACATGCACACGTTTTTTAAGTTGCCTTATTTTTTTACACACCTTTTTTTTCTCAAACACCTTTTTATTAAGATTAAACACATACAGGTGGTGTCATTACTTAGTATGGCGTTTCCCCAAAGCCGAGTTATTACATAAAGGTAAAACAGTTGCTCAACAGACAGAGAAATACTGAGCTTGGTGCTTCCAATTTCCTGCACCAACCTGCTTAACAATAAGCTTTAATGCATTCAAAACCCCTTCTAAGAACCCCTCCCACCCTACTCCCTTAGTCCACCCCCCTAAAAACCAGGGGGTAGGGAATGAACAAAGAATATGAAGAGTTAGGGAGTAATCCAGATGGCTTTTCAGAGGTGCTATTGTGCCGATGTGTGATAGGGCGATCCTATAGTCGCACAACACTGTTAGTGGGACCTTGGGTACCAGGAGAGAGTCTTAAAACTGGAAGAGGTGCAGGGTTCTTAGCATGGGAGGGCACAACGCTAGTGGAAGACCCCGGGAGAGATAAATCACCAGGGGTCCCCATCTGTATTAAAAATTCTTATAGTTATCTCGAAAGATATCTGCCATCCTCTCCATTATGAGTACTTTCCAGAGGCGGGCATGCCACTGAGCCATCGTGGGTGCATCTTTCTTCCTCCAGGCAGCAGCAATGACCATTTTAGCAGCCCTGAGACATGCCCACATGATTGCCCGATCTCCCTTTGTCTGGTATTCTAAATCGGGATTTCTGAGTCCCAGTAGTGCAAAGTCTGGTGTGGCAGGCACAGGATAACCCAACATCTCACCAGATGTGACGGAAGTCCCCTAATAGACCACAGCGCCTCCAGCAAAAATTGGAGGCCTCTGGAAAGATCTCTTAGATTCTCGTGAGATAGAGATACCAATCATACAATATCTTGTAGTGGGCTCCCCTTAAGCCTATGGAATGGTTATTCTTAACAATATCGTTCCAGAAGTGCCTCCACTCTCCTTCTGCAATCTCCCTACCAAACATGTGTTCCCAGAAGCTAATGCGGCGAGGTTGTGGAGAATGCCGGGTAGAAAGCAGTAACCCATATAGGAAGGAGATTACCCCTTTCGAGGAACCCACGCTCCGTACAAAGGTTTCTATGGGCGTCAAGTCTTGTGTGGCTGCTTTCCTAACCAGTGGATGTGCAGCCCAATGTTTAAGCTGAAGACAGAGGAAGGGAGGTGAAAGTTGCGCTGACAGTGCTCGAATGTCAGTATGTTGTAGTTATGAAAGAGATCGGATAGTGTCAGACAATCACCCTCCCTCCAGCCATCAAAAGGTCCCTGCCGACCGCCGGGTGTCGAGATTAAAATGGATTGGGGTGTAGGGAAAAGATGTCCATCCCACCGCACCAGTGACTGTGTCCCATTCCTTCAGAGTAATCCGGGTGGGGATGCTAAGATAAGCATTCCAGGGTCTGTCCTTTTTTGGTTTCCAGAGGTCATCCCAAATCGTCCTGCCCACTATTGCCCTATCCATGTGCAGCTAGTGTTTGTCCAATTCCCTCATGGATCAATCAGCAATCACCCGCAGTTGTGCTGCCTTATAGTAGAGATCGAAGTCAGGCTAGGCCACTCCACCCTTCCCTTTGGATTGCCTTAAGAGAGTGAAGGGTAATCGTACCCCTCCATGCTGCCAGATATAACGGGTGATTAAAGTGCGTAATATGGGGAAGAAATCTCGCTCTAGATCTATAGGGAGGGCCTGGAACAAGTACAATATTTTTGGTAGAACCGTCATTTTAATCGCGTGGATGCGGCCCAGCCACGAGGTATACTAGGGCTTCCATCGTTTGAGGTCTTGTTGAAATTGGAGGAGTAGGGTGGGATAGTTTGTTCTAAATAGCCCCTCCAGAGTGGGAGTGATCTTAACACCTAGATACGTAAGGCTGTGTCTAGCCCACTGAAATGGGGAGGTCCCCAGCAGCGAGGTCATATCTTCATCTGACAAAGTCAGATTTAATATTGAGGATTTTGATGAAATCCCGCAACTCCCTCAAACACCCGAAGTTCTTCCAGTAGGGTCTGCAATGATGATCGGGGAGAAGTAAGTGTCAACAAGACATCGTTAGCGAACTCTTGTGTTTGTCGGCACCAAACCGGATCTCCTGTATCTCCTGTGCCTCCCAAATTCAGGCCCCAGGGTTCAATACTTAGGGTGAACAACAATTGAGACAAGGGGCAACCCTGTCTCGTCCCCCTGCCCAAGGGAAAAGCAGATGAGCTGACTCCATTAACCTGCACTCTGGATCGGGGTAGTGTGTAGTTGGCTTTAATCATATTAATAAAAGTTTCACAGACCCCGAACCGCTGTAGTGTGTGGAAAAGAAGGGGCCAATCTACCCTGTCAAAAGCTTTTTCTGCATCTAAACCCACCAGTATTGCAGGGATTCTGTGTTTCGACACCTTTTCAATGAAATGGAGTATCCGTTGGACATTGTCATGGCTTTGCCTGCCCTTTATGAAACCTGATTGATCGGGGTGAATAAGTTCTGGCATCATGTCCTCCAATCTGGATGCCAAAATAACCGAATATAGTGTGGCATCCAGGTCTAGAAGGGCGATCAGCCGATAAGATGAACAGAGGTGGGAGTTTTTCCCTGCCTTCGGTTTCACCGTTATCATGGCCTCAGCCTCAGCCATTGAAGGGGTTACTGCTCTGTCCACCCCTATAGAGTTAGAAAGCTTGATCAGGTAAGAAATTATCTCCGATCAAAGTTTTTATAGAAGTGTGCCGTCAAGCCGTCATGCCCTGGGGATTTATGAGGCTTTAACGCCGAGATTGCTTGTTGTACCTCCTCTTCAGTAATTGGTGCCCCCAATCAGGCGTTCTGGGTGGAAGAGACTTGAGGTTAATCAATCGAGTCAAGGTATGACAGCTGAGCTATCTGTAGAGGCGGCTCGGTATAGCTCCCCGTAAAAATCTCTGAATAGAGTGGCTGTACCCTCATCCGATTTTTCAGTGTTCCCTTCCTTATCGTAGATTCCCCCTATGTATTCCTTTTCTCTCTTTTCTCTGAGTTGGCTCGCAAGATGGGCCCCTACTGTATTCCCATGTTCATAGGAAATGTGGCATACGAGGGTGAATTCTGCTCTATTGGTATAGATTGCATTGATTTTCCCCTTCATAGCGCTCAGCTTATGTTGAAGGGTACGTGTGGGTGTCAGATTGTGTTCCCGTTCTACTTCTCCAAGCTCTACCTCCAGGGCCGTGCGCTCCTTTGCCCTTTGCTTATTCAAGGCTGAGTTGAGTTCAATGCATTGCCCCTCAACACCGCCTTGAAGGAATTCCAATTGTTTGTGGGGGTAGTGTCTTGTGGCAGGTTCAATTGGAAGTATTCTTTAATTGCTGCTCGCAACTCATCGCGTAATAGCTGA
The DNA here is from genome assembly GCA_963921515.1 of Calotriton arnoldi. Classification (NCBI taxonomy): domain Eukaryota; kingdom Metazoa; phylum Chordata; class Amphibia; order Caudata; family Salamandridae; genus Calotriton; species Calotriton arnoldi. The sequence continues at coordinate 284,682 of CAWUFW010005895.1, forward strand.
TCGTGTGTTAGAGAGACAGGAAAAAACCACCTTGGTGGCCCAGGCACTCTAACACCCCCCAAGTCAGACAGGCAGAGATGGGTCCATGATCTGGGATGTGAAGGGGTAAATCTTCACTGTCTGCAGGGAGCCCATTAAGCCGTGACTGAGAAATACATAGTCTAAGCGGGAGTACGTCTGGTGTACATGGGAGAAGAAGGTAAAATCCTTCGTGGTGGGTTAAGAGTCATCCAGGAATCCTGAGCCCCATGTTCTAAATGGCCTGCTTGGCTCCCTTGGAGAAGCTGCCTGTGGGGGCCGAATGTGGGTGAGTACTGTCGAGTTCTGAGTGCCATGTAAGGTTAAAATCCCCCATGAGGACCACCGGGCCTTCTGCCAAGCCACACACCATATCTAACAAAGCGGTAACGAAGGCTAGTTGGCCAGTGTTAGGCGCATATGCTGAGACAAATGTACAGATTCTCCCCCTTAGTCTGCCTTTTACCATGATCACTCTTCCCTCTCTATCAGATTTAACTCCTTCCGGTTGGAATTTCGTGGCGGTATGAAACAATGCGACCCCTATTTGTTTCGTGCCTGAGGATGATTTATATATCAAGGGGTAGCTTTTATGTAATCATCTGTGCTCATCTAGACACTTGAGATGCGTCTCTTGCAGTGCTACAATATCAAACTGGTGATCTATCAAGTATTTCCAGAGTTTTTGGCGTTTAAGTGGAGAGTTCAACCCCCTCACATTCCAAGAGGCCACAATGATCATTTTAATCTATACCCTGCCCCTCCTGTGGGCCTCGCCCAGCACCTTCAGTCTCCCCAGTGCCCTGCCATGGACCTCGCCCTGCTGGCATCTGACCCCCCCCTCCCAAAACCCTGCAGTGTGCAGCTATTTCTCGCTGAATGTCGAATCGCCTGTCTCACCATATAGATTCCCAGCCATCCTCTGAGTTCCCTGTGAATCCCCCTTAGAACTGTGAAACTAAAAACATAACTAGTCAACAACTGTGGAGTCTCCTGACCCCCAGTAGCTATTTGAACACCAAATAAAGGCATGTCAGCCGGCTTCTTGGTCAAGGCCTGCCTCCACAGCCATCTATTAGCAATAGTACTCTGAGGCAATTCTCCTCTTCTCCACTGAATACAAGCTCAGTCTCCCTGTGGGCATTTACAGATTGCCTTATCAGTTGGCTGCCTCCTGGAATACCACTATCTTGGGCGCCCGGAGCACCCGATTTGAATCCAGATAGTATTCACACCGGATAAAACTTTTGTATGGGTTATTCATCCAGGATATAGGAAAACTAGATCCATCTCCACAAGGCCCACGACTCCATCTAGTGGCTGGGTGCACTGTTTTCAACATCATTTGCGATTATCCTCGAACATGGATTTCGTGGGATATTCCATCTATCACTAGTCTTCAGACTCATTGGTCCTATCATCCCGTTTTTGATCATCGGTGCTGATAAATCCTTCTTTTTGGTCTTCAACCATTGCTAGGCCCCATGGACTTTTGATATGAATGCACTTTCACGCCCTGAAGAAGGTGATACCCCGGACAGGGGGTGGTAACACCGAAACGCGCGTCGGCGTGTCTTGATTTTTCTTGCCCCTTAATATGTATTTTCATCACCTGATTAATGTAAAATAATTTATGTCAATTGAGTTTATGTTTCTGAATTATTCTTATAAAGATGTATTATTACTTTTTGATGTTTAACTCTTCAAGCAGCAGATTGTATATCAGCAATTGGATTACTTTATAAAAGAAATATATGTTTTATTTTTGCACATGTTTAGGGATGATGTATCAGAACCAGGTATAATAATATTTGATGTATGTTTAGTGTGGGTTTATGGTTTGAATGTGTTTATATGAATGTCAGATTGTATGATTGTTGTATGAAAGTTTGTCCATGGAAATTTTCACAATGAAGGGCCAATGTTATTGTTGTATATATTTTATTATGTAAAGAACTGATTTTTGTATTGATTTGTTCTATTTGAACAACAGCGAGATAAAAATAAAATGCTGTTTCAATAGTTAATTCATTTATTCTTTTGTGCAAATACATGGCCTTGCCTGAGTGATATATTAATCTAACGACTTAACTGTGTCCCTACAAACAAACGGGTAGAGCAGCTTGTTAGATTTGTTGATATACAAGCTCAGTCGGCCCCGCCAACCATCAAGGAGCCTTAGATAGTCCAACGAGACACCATCGGCCAGCACCTGGGCTCCTCTTAACTCTTTCAGGGCCTTCGATTTCCCACCTGACTGTTCTCCCCATCGTCTATTCCGGCTGAGCCAAGTCAATGTGGATAATGTTGCCTCCTTTTTTTCTTCATTTCTTTGAGTGTCGACCTCTAAGTTGGGTCTGCCATTGAGAGTTCCTGTTCCGCACTGAGCTGTTCCCTTTTGAGGGCGGCCGATCCGTCGATGTTTCCGGAAGCGGCAGACCCAAGACATCCAGGCCCTCCCCCAGGTCTGTGACATGACGCGCTCTATTAAGTTCAAAGGCCAGCCCAAACCGGTAGGTCCAGCGATATTTGACATGGTCTTGTCGCACTCTTACAATCACTGGCCTAAATTGCTGGCGTCGTTGTAGGGTTGACTGTGCCAGATCCTGGAACAGCGAGCATGTAAAGCCCTGAAAAGCTGCAGTGTCCCTCTTCCTGGCCGCCTGAAGTATGGCCTCCTTTACCTTGAATGAGTGTAGTTTAACAAGGATGTCGCGGGTGCGTGGTTTTTCTCCGGGTGCCTGGCGACCAACGCAGTGGGCTCTTTCAATTTTAATTTTTGCCTGCTGTGTTCCCAACACCTCCGCAAATAGACCCTCGATGAAGGCCTCCAGAACCGGCCCCTCTACCCCTTCTTCTAGATCTCAAATTCTAATGTTGTCCTGCCTGGATCTATTTTCCAAGTCTTCACTCTTCAGCAAGGCCTGGTGTAATTGCACTTGGAGATCCTGCACTTTGTCTTGAGTGTCCGTTACCAGTTTGTCGAGATCCTGCAATTGGGCCCCCACCTCTAGTAACCTAGTGACAATGGAATCAACATCCTGTTGGATGTAGTTCACGTGCTCCAAGATGTCTGCTTTAAATTGTTCTAATGAGGCAGTCATATCCATCTTAAGCTCTGTCGCAATTCGGTCTTGAACTCCCTCAAAGAGGCCAACAGATCCTCTTTAGTGAGCGCCATGTCTGTGGGCTTTTCTCCTGATTCCCGTGAATTTGTCTTCTCAGCGGGAGTAAATAATTGGTTACTTTATGTGAGGTTTTTTTCAGTGGCATAGATGCGGTCAGTCTTCCCTCCACACTCGAGAGGTCGGGTTTGCTCGTTTCCGCCTGGAGGCTGGCTTCCCCCCAGTTTGAAGCCTTGAGATACCTGAGGGGGGTATGTAAGCAAGTGCCCTTAAGGGAGAAGTTAGCACCTGTGGAGGAGGGAGGCCTTTCTTTCTTCGTGTCTACATAAGCACCTCAAGTGGCGAACCCCATATTAAAGTCAGGCAAGGCTGTTTATCCTAGGGTCACCGGGCTGGATCTATCTCTCTCTCTCTCTTAGTAAAGTACCCCCAGCGACATCACTGCTTTCCCAAACTCCAGCAAGGAGTCTCTCCTTGGCGTCCCCGCTGTCCACAACTGCCGTCTCAAGCCGCCGCCATGTTGAGGTCAGGCAGGCCTGCCCTCCGCTTTCCGCTCTGACTCTCCGCTTTGGAGGACGATATAGTCAACCTGGAGCTCCTGCCCCGCTTACTCTAATGCTCTGACTCGACTTCCGCCGCAGCTGCGACCCAAATCCCCGCCCTGGGCTCGAGACCGTCCTCTAGTGGGCTTGAGGGTCTGAGGCGTCATCTTGCTTATCGTCGGGCGCGTCCTCTCTCACCCGCCATCCGCTGATTCCTCGCCGTCAAAGGCTGGGAACGGCCGCAACTCTCCTTCCACGGTAAGCAGACTTTCCATTGTCAGCTGCAGTGTAGTTGTGCCTCAGCAGCTTTGCACAAACAGCTACGTGGTGGCGGAGCTGATGTGGATCACGTCCACCTGGCCATCTTGCCTAGCCACGCCGATCTACACAATGACTTTTCACATACAATTGCTTGCACGACTGTGGAGGATTAGTTTATCTGAAACCATATTGCTTACATTTCAACTTCGTAGGCACACTATCACGACACCTTGAACAATTAGTACAAAGCCTAAAAGTACATTGTGCAAATTTAGTTGTTTGTTGATCGTCTGTAAAGCGACACAGCTATCACAAGAGGATTAACAATGTCAGCTTGGCTGAGGCTTCGGCACGGAAGCATGGGTGCTGTTCATTATAAATACACAAACATTTTCGGGTTTTAGGAGAGGAGCACTATGCTGTCATCGTGAGGTTGCTGCTTGTTGGAAATCTCAGCCCAGCTGATTCCTGTTTTCCCTCTGCGCGGAGGGGTGTTCAACTTGTGACCAAGACAGGGACCTGCATACACTCACCATCAGGTAATAGGGAGTTAGATCATTCAGTAAGGGATTTGGCAGATCATAATCCATTTGTTACCTTCCTAGGGTTACTTATGGTTGCACTGTGAGCTAGGCCAAGATATCCTGAGGGTATGCACGGAATCAGTCTGGCAACATCCTGCCGTTTATGTTGTCCAACAAATGCACAGTTTTACCAGTGAGGTACAAGCCGTACGACAGGGTGAGGAATCACCACTCCCTTCCCTACTCTGATTTTTTTTTACCCCCTTTTCCCTTCCTTTACTATTGCTGCTTCTCTCCCACGTTTATCATTATTTTTCCTTCCATATTCCTTCTAACAACTTGCCCCACCCCATCAAAGGCTCCCAATCCACCGTAGCCTCCCCTTTTGAACATCTTACCTTCTTCTTGCTGTGCTCTTCTGACTCCCTGCCAATTTTATTAAACTACTAGGTCATAGCAGTCGTAAAAGAAGGACTACTGCAACCCTTAGCAGTCTTGTTTTTAAAACAGAAATAGTGTTTTTAAACAAAAGTTATCATTTATCTTTGGTTTTCTCATTAACAAATAAATACTTAGAAGTTTTGAAAGGTTTAAAATACAAATCTTATGGACCTGGGATTCATACCAAGGTCTATGCACTAAATACCTTTCACTTTCAATTGAAAACCTATTTAATCCCATGTTTTCTAGCTTTTCGTCATTTTAAATTAAATTCTGTCAAAATGAATGTAATTTTCGTCAGATGTAATTTTGGTAAAGATTGTTTCTTCAAACTACCTTTTCATCAATACAACTCTAAACCCTTTAAAACTGGTATAGCAGGATGGTCACATTGCAAAATCAAGCCCCTCAGAATATCGTGGGTCCATAAGCACAGGCATAGAATCTTAATCCAAAAAACTGAATTAGGTCAGCCAGAAGAGATACGTACATGTTATAGAGTGGGGCAGAAGGAGAATTCCTGATGGGCGCCACAAATATTCTTCTTGAATTGAGAGTGAGACCGCCTGAGATTACTCAAAAATTAAACAAACCATGCCACGTCTGAGCCTCTCACACATATATCAGCCAAATGACAAAACAGAATACTACAGTGTACTACAGTGTTGAAGGCTGTGGAAAGGTCTAAAAGGACCAAGAAGGCTGTACCTACAGTGTCGAGGATCTATCTGAAGTCATCAGCAGCTGATGCCAGATCTATTTCAGTCAGTTATGGCAAAACAATTCCATGATCTTGAAGTGAATGGAAGAAAAGACAGTTGGAAAGCATGGGGTTGTGGTGGGGGATGCAAATAGTATTTTTCATTTTTTTCTTTGGGCAGAGAACTATTATTATTTTTTTTTTACAGAATCCAGTACTATTATGAAGACAAGTAGGAATTACACAACAAGGTCAGATAATGGACGAAGTTACAGTTTTAACAATTTTGACAGGATGTGGGTCTAGTGACAAATCAAAGGAAAAGTAGATCAGTTTAGCAAAGACTTCTTAGTGACTCACTTAAGTAAAGAAGGAGAAAGTGACTGGTCCCTTGCAGGCTGTGTTGAGTGTCTAGCGTAGTAGGTTGGGGATCAGGTTGGTTTGAAAAAGTGCTAAGAAGTTTAGTGTACTTGCTTCCTGTTCTCTGACTGCCTTCGGGCACATCAGGTAGTATTTGTCATATGACTTCGAGTCATCACCACAGCTTAGAAACCAGAGACACCCCAAACGAGTCAGTGACTGACAAATCCTTGCTGCAGTCGCAGCACGGTTCAAAGCCTGTGGTCTTGGACGTAGACATTCCTTTGATACACTAGCAAGATATTTTGAAGGATTGGTACCCACAGACAAAATTAGGAAAAGAGCACCAGATCAGCATTGAACAATGCAGAAAGAAAGTACTGACATCAGCGAGCACAGTAGGTGTCTATATGCGGCTCTGCGCCATTACAACCAGAGGCAGTACGAAGTTGTTGTGAAGTCTGATGTCGCCACCTGTCAGTATGAATTGCTTGAAAAATAAATCTAGATCCAGTGAGGCTCATGGGCATATCCAAAATGAAAGAATTATGCTTTAGAAGTTTCCATCAGAAAATAGGGTTATGTTCTGTATAGGTAGGTGGTTTGTCAGCAGGTGATTTTTCAGTCTTGCTTAGAGAGAGGTATAGAAGGGGTCTTGTGACGAAATCAGAGAAAGAGCGAGATAAGCTTGACGTCTTGTTACATCGTTTGATTTCTAGATGGAGATTATTTGTGCTTGGACAATACGCCATTGCTGATAAAGAACCAGGACATCCGGCTGGTGTGCTACTGGTACTTCACTGTAACTACATCAGGAGAGTTTAAAGTACAGTCTACCTGACTTGGGCTTCTTGTCAGGCTTGGCTTGAATGTCCATACAGTAATGTTAAATGAAGGTGTCGATAGCAGACCACGTCACAGCTTTACAGTTGTCAGAGTGGGATGCTGCCTTGGAAAACCACAACGGCTCCTTTATCACAAGTTGAATGTGTCCTACACAGAGTGTAGTGTGCTTTTGGCTTTGGCATATCAAATTTTAATATATTTGATGCTCCATCTGGCAAGATCTTCTTTAGAAAATGGATTTCCTACGTGGGCTAGGCCAAAATCTACACAGAGCTACCTGGTTTTCATAAATATTTATTAGGGTCAATGAAGTATATAGGGCTCTTTAAGAGTTCGTTCCGCATCCAACTGTGGCTGAGGGACAAAAAAAGAGGGTAAGTCAATTGTTTGACTGATAAAAGGTAAAGAACTTGACACAGAATTACAATGTGTTCTAAGGATAACCCAATCTTTGTGTACTTGTATAAATGGCTACTTCATTGATGAGGCTTTCTGTTCACCAACCCTGCAAAGAGAAGTGATTGTAATGAGAAAGACCACAATGCAAGAAAGAAACTGCAGTGGGCAAGAGTGCAGCTGCTCAAATGGAGGTCCCATAAGTAGTGTAATGACAATATCGAGCTCCAATTAATAGACTGGAGGCTTTCAAGGTGGGATAACCCTACTGAGGCACTCCGTAAGGGCTTTAATAACAGGATTTTGAAAATGGACCGGCGTCCCCTCTTTTTTAGGTAAGTGGCTGGGTACAGCCTTATGGAAGACTAAGCTAGTACTGACTTTTGTAGGTGCAGCAAGTAGCAAATGAGGTCTTGTACTGTGGCTTCTAACACCTGCTTGTGAAGATGGGTACAGTAATGGACAAATCATTACCATTTATTCAGTTAGCATGCCTCTAGACTGAGCTTTCTGGCTTCTGTAAGGATTTGCACGCAATCATCAGAAATCTGTAGGTAGCCTAAGAATGCAGGTGCCATATTGCAAGACTGCTTCACCGGAGGCTGCGATGGAGCAACTGGCCATGATGCTCCTGATGCGATCTAGGCACAGTGATCGCTTTTCGTGTGGGTGTGTGGACATCTCTAGTTATAGAAAGTATTATTTACCACGTACCTAAGGTACTGTGAGTGAACTGAGTGAACCGGGAAATACGTGTGCTTTAAACTGAGTGTTGACCGGTAGTCCCCCATGCAGAGTAGTGGAATGACTTCTTGGAGAGCTGTCATTTTGAAATGCTCTGACTTGATGTATTGTTCGAACAGACAGACGGATAACTTGTTCCTGCGGTTGCTGTAGGGCAGGTTTCATACCTCCTTTTTTTGAGTAATGCCTGCACTTCTTATGGCAGCTATAGGTACTCTTTGCTGTTATTGTACTGGCGAACTACGTATTTATATTTTGACTATATGCGTAACAACTACCTGTAAGCCCCAGCTGTTATGTGACTCAGTTTCAAATCTCTCGGCGTGCTCCAATATGCATCTGCGCAAAAAGAAGTCTGTTATCGCATTACCAATCGGAAACATGTCTGATACTGTCTCTCTCTCATTTAAAACTGCACGACTCACCCTTGAGCTGCTCCGTATGAATGAAGCTTGAAGGTTCACTGCTGTGTCTATCTGCGTTAGAATTAAAATCACCATTACTCTCAGATACTCCCCAAACATAGCCATATACGCTTCTCTCCCTCCCACGATCAGCTTACCCGCTAAACTTCCGTGTGCGGCGTCTACGTTCTCTCGTCATCACAGTATCCAACCACTCTTTAAGTTGACAGGCCACGCCCATTATGAACTCAAACTTTATTGAGATCCGTCGGTTACAACACGCTCACTAAAACAATATCTCCAGTCTAAGCTATGTCGAATCCAAGTGAAAGTGCAAAAAGCACATAGGACCTCTGTGGCTAACAGTCACGAGTCAACGCTCATACGCGTTTAACAACCTTTATTACTCCTCTGTCCTCCTGAAGAACAATCGCCGCTAGGTCAGTGGTAATGAAACACTAATGGCTATACAAAGCTTCTAGTGCAATGTGTCACGATCCAAATAAAGTTATACCAAAGGCTATAATGTGTCAAAGCAAAATTACAAATACATCCAGATGCCACATGTGTGTGTGTGAGTAAAAGAAAAGTCGCCTATGTGATACACGTTGAGACGATGTGCGCATGCAATGGTAATACAAAGTTTCATATACAATGCATGTCTCCAACAGCAAAACTCTGTCCTATAAAAAACAAACCATTTCACATTTGTCACTAAGTCCCCTAGGAATCAAGGTATCCAAATACTTAACCCAAAATGTTTCCCTACGCGCTAGTTGTTTGTGTGTATCCTTGCCTCTGGGAGTGATTATTTTTTCTAACACTGTGAAGCGAAGTTGTGGAATATTGTGTGACGCCTCAAGCCAATGAGCTGCTAAGCACGAGTTCTTATTTTTTGTCCTAATCATGCTTTTGTGCTCAGTGATCCTTGTTTTAATTTTGCGTGAGGTACGTCCCACATAAGTTAGTCCGCACGGACATTTAACTGCATAAATTACCGCTTCAGTATTGCAATCCGAGGAGTGCTTCAAGGTTATCTTGGGAGGGAGAGAAGTGTATATGGCTATGTTTGGGGAGGATCGGAGAGTAATGGCGATTTTCATTCTAACGCAGATAGACACAGCAGTGAACCTTCAAGCTTCATTCATACGGAGCAGCTCAAGGGTGAGTCGTGCAGTTTTAAATGAGAGAGAGACAGTATCAGACATGTTTCCGATTGGTAATGCGATAACAGACTTCTTTTTGCGCAGATGCATATTGGAGCACGCCAAGAGATTTGAAACTGAGTCACATAACAGCTGGGGCTTACAGGTAGTTGTTACGCATATAGTCAAGTGATTTACAGTTTTTTGGATTACATAACATCTGGGGTATTCATAGTAACCCTTTTTATCTACAGTTGTTCGGAGACTTTGAAAACGTTCAAATCTTAATCAATAGGTATGCCACATCGACTTCCGTGATAGTTTGTTTCACTGGTGTTAATTATGAGGGAAGGCTACTTTTGATTTTGACTTCGGGCACAGTTAAGAATTAACACCCGTTTTGTTAGAGCACTAGATGCGCTGGAACCACACGTCAATGAACTCGCAGGGATTGAGAAAAGCGGTAGTTTGATATGGCACAGTTACGTTTTGCACCTCATTTTTTCTTGGGCCTGGTGATGGTACCTAGTTCTGGTTTGATACAGATGCACACATGCAATGGTAATCTTTTACTGTAACCTTGCAACGTTAGTGTAATTGATATAAGTCATTATCATTATTTTTTGTGTTCCGGCAGGTGGCCAATTACTGTTGCTTAGCCTACATCGAATCTGTTCCCCTGACGAAGGGTTGCAAGAACCCGAAATGCATTGGGGCTGGCACAAGAAATAGGTTCACGGATTCTGTTTAATGCATTCTGGTTGATGCATTTTATCATTGTTCGCTGAGAAAATTTCAATGATTAATTTAAAGTGGATTGTCAACTAAATGTCAATTTTATTTGATGAAATCTCGATTTCATAAATACATGTGTATATCAAAAATGATCTTTTGTTGAATTGTTGTAAATTTATCTATTATTGATTACATATTAGTTTTGTGTTGAACCTTTTGGGGTCATTGCGTTGTGTGCTTCAATACGGTGCGCAGTTTTCTGCGCACTTAGCTTTGCAAGTATTCAGAAAAACCGGTCAGGAGACTGGTGACCAGGAAGATGCCCTGGCACTACACCATCTCCAGAGATGAAAGGCACCCTGGCACATGACCCGGGATGCTATCTGGCCCTGTTTGTTGCAGAACCACATGGAGTTGGTGTTGTCCGTGAGAAAGTGCACCAGCCTCCTTTGATGGACAGCAGGACTCCACTGGAGACCAGAAGAACAAGTTACTTACCTTTGGTAATGCCTTATCTGATAGAGACTCTAACTAGCTCAAGATTCCTTACCTTAGTATTATTCCCAAGCATCAGACAGGATCCAGAAATTATTTGTGAGCTGTACCTCTGCGCACCCGGTAGGTGGCGTGGTGTGGCATCATCCACGCCGGAAATTATGTTTGCGGTGCCCATATATGTGCCACCCAGGCGTCAGTTACTTTTCGCAACTTTCCATGCCAGAAGCGCAGAGCCACGGAGTACACTGACCACTGGTTTGGAAAACTAGGGCCCTGGAAGGGGAAAGCCCTGTCCCTAGAAATCCGTTCGCAGAGCGTGGAGGATGGGTGGGTCTGTAGGAAATCGGCGGCTAGATCGAATCTCCACAAGATACGGAGTTACCGAAGATAGGTAACTTGTTCATCTGATAGAGACTTCTAGCCACAGATTTCGTACCTTAGAAAAGATACCCAAGCAATACCTCCTCGGAGGTGGGTCTGCAGACCAATTTTACACGTGAAGTCCTGCAGGACCGAATGGGCAAAATGCCCATCCTTACGGACCTGACTGTCCAGGCAGTAGTGTTTAGTAAACGTATGAAATTTAGCCCACGTTGCCACCTGACAGATGTTCACGGCCAGAACTTGGGTGACAAGGCCTGAAGCTCACTGATCCTCCGGGCAGATGTTATAGCCACCAGGAAGGCCGTCTTGATGGCAAGGAGCCTGAGAGAACAGCTGTGTAAGGGCTCAAACGGAGCGCACATCAGGAACGTCAGGACCAGATTAAGATCTTACTGTGGAGGAAACATAGGTTGCAAACCTTTAAAAAAAAACTATATACAATAGAGGATTGGAAAAGGGAAGGTTGGTCAGGCAACTGCAGAAATGCAGATTTTGCAGAAAGATAAAGTAACAGTACCCAGAGCTCAGAGCCCTGCTGGGCCAAGGAAAGAACAAAAAGAAGAACATGATGACATAGGCCTTGGGTCATCTTCCGGTGGTGAAACCGACCTCGGGGTGGCAGGATGGCTCTTTCAAGGGCTCAATCTGCTTCAGGATCGATGATGGCCCAGGAAACCTGGGCACGAGGGATCCACTGAGGGATCGGGACCTTGATGGAGAGCGACTTCCTTCTGCTTGGAGTTAGAGTAGCGTGATGGGGTGAGCCCCGCTTTCTTTTATTTTTATGCTTGCATTTCAACGTTGACTTACCAGAAGACTTGGAAAGGGAAGTGGAACATTCGTGGGAATGGCCCGGGTCTCTGATTTGGAGCAGCAGTGAGATTTATGTGCAGGACACAACTTTTTGTACTCTGAGACTTCACCTCCCACCTTGAATCGCATTTGGATGCAAAAGGGCACACTTATCACATGATTTTTGAGTTGTGTCCTGAGCTCAGGCACCAGTCACACCTCATGCGGATCAGTAACTGACACTTGCTTCCAGCAGTCATGGCACAGCTTGAATCCTGTCGTTTTCAGTGGGAACATGCTCCCTAGCACACTATAAGACATTCTAAATTGTTGGAAAACCAAGACGTTTTGGAGCAGAGCTCAGGATCTGCAACAAAAAGTGTGGAAAGGAACTAACGTCAGTGCGCAGGGGTCTCGCTTATATGCAAGGAGCCAATGTGGATTCGCACAGTGACACTCAGCGGCGTGCAGAAGCGCAGCGTTGAAAAATCTTCAGCACTTAAGGAATATTCTAAGGCAAGGAATCTGCTGTTATAAGTATCCATCCGTAGGTGTGATATATTGGGTGGTGTGAAATTCTAGGCAGTAGCTGTGGGTGATGGAGAGCACCCCACAGGGAAGGTATAACCTGATGCGTCCCCTTACCTGTGATGAGTGCTCGGTAGGAAAATTCCATTTTCTCTAGGATTGACTTTAGTTCTGGCCTAAAGAGGTGTTTGCTATTGACGGGCAAGCCGAAGAGGTGCTGCTGTACCTCGGGCTGAAGCCATACACTCTCAAGCCAAGCATGGCGGTGGAGGAGGAGACTAGTGTTGGTATCGCAGGGGACTTAATCCATGGTGCCAAGGGTGCACCAGATGTTGGCATTCGAAAATATTAGTCCCACTTTGACAATTTCTTTCTCTTGCTTTTTGTAACCATTGAAAATGGTGCTTGTTAACCTCTTATTTTGCTCTTAATGTGTGTCTTACCTGGAGAGCAAGTTGAAGAAGTTGGTAATTTGCTATTGTGTGGCACCCTCTACAGCTACTTTCTTATCTGTACCCTGCATGAATGCCTTTTAACATGCCATGTGGATGACTAGGGAATCAGTTGGAACACGGCCGCTAATAAAAGAGGGAGTCTTGCAGACCAGGCTTTTATCCATTCCCTACCCTACATGTGACCACTTATGTTTTGTCATCTTTTTAGAATTTGTCAATAGAGCATTTGATCATGCTTTTAAGCATTGGCTGGAACTGTACAGACTGCTCTATTTCAGAGGTAGTACCGATAAGGAAGTCATTTTCCTCTTCCTCCACACGGAGTCCGACTTTGTGGCGGTATGACCATGAAATAGGCAGTTGTGTCCTCGGGTGGGGATAGTTTTACTGGATATTTCTCCAAAGAGGGGTCTTCTGGAGAGTCAGCACTGTAGTTGTGCCAAAGGTTGTTGCCATCATCATTGGGCATGGGATCATAGCATGGGTTTGGTTGGTCTGCAGATGGGTCCTGGTCAAAGTCTGTGCACATAGACTGATGGTGAGCACGAGAGTGATAGATGCGGGTTGAGGATCCCTTATCAACTATTGTGGTAATGGTAAGCCTAAAGTTCTTCAGAAATTACTGCCTCAATGGCGAGGGAGAGTTTCTTTGTGTGGGGTTGGCCAGGAGGAGGTGGTTGTGCAATGATGCGGCTGGAGACCTGATCAATGTAAATTCTCTTCTGATAGGCTGTTAGCTTTTGTCTTTGACAAGGAATGGGTTGCTCAGAGTTGATCTCTGTTCAGAGGTGGGTCAGTGGGTTCTCAGTGTCTAGCTTTGACCTCTGTAATGCAAAGAGTTTATAGTGCCAAAGGTGTTGTTAGGGTTCAAATGTCCTCAGGAACAGTGGGTGGTGTGGAATCTTGAGCCATTTTTTCAAGCAATTTGAGGGTCAAGGCATGAGCTCTCAATGCCATTTCTGGCCTTGGAGCGGAGGCTCTGTTCAAGGTCAAACCCCAGAGGGAAGATCCTTGGCATAAGGTGTGTGTGAAACCTAGTCATGGCCTTTGTCGTGGTTTTCATTGAGGGCACAGAAGAAGAATGGTCTCTGAAGTTGGAGTTGAAAGAAATATATTTAGTACCATGCTTCCCATTGTTCCACAACTACCAGAGTGCCCGTTCATTCCGCCGTCTGAGTAAGTCCTGTCCACACTGTGGATTAGGAGAACCCTGGTGCTGCATCTGTAATGTGTCCACAGTCGATCTCACAAAAATAGGTTTTTTACACTGAAACTCTTAACACGTCACTGTGATCCCTCTGGAGGCAGAGGTTGCAAATTCTATATTGGTCCGACTATTGGAACTGATTATATTTAGGGCAGAATTTGAAAGGTGTGTTCTCTGTGGTCCTTTGTAGGATTCAGCTTGGAAGCAGTTGACAGTCGTCCAAGATCTTTGCATGTTTAAAGTCACCATTACAGTGTCTCAAAATTGAAGATTTCTACTTCTGTAGCGTGAAGGTCTAAGAAGATTGCAAACTTAAAGTGGATTTTGTGGATTTTCCTAGCTCATGATTAGAAGATTTTCTAGTCAAATTTGTTCTGTTCTTGATGTGATGGCTTTCTTCCCTAATTTTGCGTTAGTCTTGCATAAGTAGAAATTAATTCTCTACATGTCTTGCTTGGATGATTTGTATCCTTCAACAGCTGACATGCAATCTTAAATTGCAGTGCATGAGGGACTATTTTCACTCCCAACCTGTCTCTTCCTGCTCCCCGCCCCTACACTCTTTATTAAAAAATGTGAATTCCCAAACCAGCTTGTCCTTCTAGGCCCTTTGCTCACAGAGTACCGCTTGCCAGTTTATCCAAATGTGGACATCTTAAAATGGTTTTCAAAGCATTCCAAGATGACTACCCTTAGATATAACTACAAACGCACACTGGCTATTTCGAAATGGTCCTTTTTATACTCTAAGAAAAATAATTTCAAGATGCTTGCCATGTGTTCGTATGCTTGAGTGACGGTGGTCTGGGAATAAAATTGAGCACTGGTAAAGTCAGCAGGTCTGTGCTGATCATGGGCGAGACCTAATCTTTTTGTGAATAGCCCAGATAAATCTCTTAGAGGCATACAAACTAGATTCTTCCTGAGTGGTGGGTATTTCTACACCGCTCTCATTTGATGCAGTTCTAGTATCTAGAATAAGTATTGGTCCTAAAACCATTTATTAGCATTCGGAGGAGTTGGACAATGAGTACAAGTGCAAAGTATTACTTTTTTCACATTTTAATGTACCGCAAGCCCTCTTGGGTAACGCAAAAATAAATTGAATATTGAGTGCTACGAATCATAGGAAGCACATACGTAGAAAGGGAGGCTATGAGGATCTGTGAATCCACATGTAAAGAGCTGCAAAGTCCAGCAGTGTATTTGTTTGCCTCAGAGATTGCTCCCCAGACATCCTACCTGGATCAGCAGAAGCTCATCTGGCCCCTTAAAACCTCCCACTGTTAAGTACTGTGATGAGAGATTCGCTGATCCTTCGCATGATGCATTGGTGGCAGCATGGATTTGCCCTGGTTAGCCAATCAGATTGATAGGATCTGCGGTTCCTTCAAGGATCCGTGGGTCCAGCAATTCGACACCGGACAAAGTTTCTACTTCCAATCGGATTCATATATATACTTGAAATTTGTTATCCACAGATGAGGATTATCATCTAATAAGAGGATAAATGGTCAATATATCCTCATGTCCTCTGACACCCTTTTGAACAGCAAATATCTCAAACATTCTCAATGAATTTACATCAAACCACAGCAAGAATATATTATAAAATCTAATTTGTGTCAGGTTTGGTGACGTTCCATCAGCAGTTTTTTGGTGAAGCGTAATCTATATGTTAATATGGCACCTCTCCCTTAACATTGACTTTCTTAGATGACATCACAAAGGACATCACAAATATGGAGATATGGGACCTTCTGAATGACTGCACTCCAGACATGCTCTTCCTCACAGAAACAAGGCTGAACCCAGCCGTGGCACTGGACATTGCATCTGCTATCCACGCCGGAAACAAATTTGTTAGACAAGACCGCTAACACAAGCCTTTAGGAGGAACAGCCATCATTTCCTAGGTATCTATCAGATATGCTACCTCCGCAGACACACCAACCAGCTACATGGAGCACCTCACCTTCAAGTTACAGAACAAAGCAAGCTTAACTCTGTGTGGAACCCTCATCTACAGACAGCCAGGACACCGCACCAACTTCAGATGTGCCATCACGGATTTTGGCGCGCCCCTCGTTATTGCCTCTAGTACCTTAATCCTCCTGGGAGACTTGTACTTTTACATAGAAGACCACACTGAATGCAACTAACTCTGTCGCCCTCCTCGAAAGCCTCAGGCACTTCGGCCTCAACCAGATTCATCAAATCCAACCAAGCCGTTGGACACTCTCTGCATCCAATCTTCTCCTCTCTCAGCAACAACCCCATGTCACCTGGACAAACCATGCCCTTGTTGGCTTCAACATCACCATCCCATACCAGAGAACTGTGAAAACCTCGGGACTTACCCGATGAGGTTGGAAAAACTTCTCAGAAGAGGACTAGGCTTTTGCCTTCTTTGAGCACCACACCAAGCAAATCGGTAACCTAACGGAAGACATCAAAAACTTCAATGCCTATGATTATAAAAAAGAAAAACTTCAATGCCTAGATCACCACCTGTGCCAACACCCTGGCCACCCTCAAGCACGGCAAAACAATAAGAATGCTAACACAAGCCAGTTGGTACACAGAAGAACTCAGGATAATGAAGTAGCACTCCAAACAACTGGACAAGGACATCTACGAGTCTGCCCGAGGCTCTACCACCAGCAAATTTGGAACACCAAAAGAAAAGTCCTCGCAGACCGCACATAAGCTGGCTCCAACAGTAGCCAAGAAATGTGCATCATCACGAGATTTCACCACAGCCAGCAACATCACCCTCTTGCAAGACATCTGCAACAATCTCTCGTACTTCTGGAGCAACAAGCTCTCTTCCATCTATGATAACTTTGCCATCCAACAAGACCATATCAACCTCATAGCAAGCCTTCCAGGATCCAAAGAAGAACAAACCTTGAACACATGGATCACCATCACCATAGAGTAAAATGCCACAACCGTGCAAGCCATCTACTCTGGGACCCCTTTCCACTCGTTCCCTCACCACATCTTCAACCAAGGAATCACCCCATCAGCAAAGTACTCACTCACATCTTCAACACCTCCATTCATGCAGCCATGAGAACTCATATGATGAGTTCCCCATGGTTCATCATTCAACTTCACCCTCTTCAACACCTACATGACCCCTCTGGCTAACATCGTCCACACCCATGATATCGAGATCCTCTCCTTCGCCGACAAAACGCAATATATACTGTCCCTCACGGACAAACACCCCAAGACGAGGAACATGTCCACCCTCCTCGACCAGGGCGAAACCGCAGCCCTAATCCTGCTGTCCTCTCATCTGCCTTCGATACAGTCTCCCACTGCATCCTAATCACAATACTCCACGACGCTGGCATCTGCGACAAGGCCCTGGACTGGATCCACTCCTTCACCGGCCGAACACAGCGAGTCAGACTACCTCCGTTCCTCTCAAATTCGACAGAGATCAGCTGCGGCGTGCCCCAAGGCTCCTCCCTGAACCCCATCCCATTCAACATGTACATGGCCCCCCTCGCAGCCATAGTCAGGAACCACGGACTCAACATCGTCTCCTATGCCAATGACACCCAGCTGATCCACTCGCTCACCAACGAACCCACAGCCGCCAGAATCAACTTCCACAGCGGGATGAAGGCCATTGCCACCTGGAAAAAAGACAGTTGCCTCAAACTCAACTTGGACAAGACTGAAGTACTCATCTGGGACCCACCCCCTCAGCTTGGGACGACCCCTGGTGGCCCACAACACTGGGAACACCCCCCCCCCACGGACCATGCACGTAACCTCAGCATCATACTGGACTCCTCGCTCATAATGAACTGTCAGATCAACGCCGTATCCTCATCATGCTTCCACACGCTCCGCCTGCTTAGAAAGACATTCAGATGGAACCCCGCCGAATCCAGAAAGATGGTCACCCACGCACGCACTCATCAGCAGCAGACTCTACTACGGCAACGCACTCTACGGCAGCGTCACCCAGAAACACCTCAGGAAACTACAGAACGTTCAAAACACCGCAGCGAGACTGCTCATCAGCATTCCCCGCCACAGCCACATCACTGAACTCCACTGGCTCCCAGTCAACAAAAGAATCACCTTCAAGCTCCTCACACATGCCTACAAAGCCCTCCACGACGCAGGACCAGCATATCGGAACTACTGCCTCTCATTCAACGTGCCCACCAGACACCGTCGCTCCGCCCAACTGGCCCTCGCCCCATGGATTCGCAAGACCACAACCGGAGGAAGATCCTTCTCCTATCCCACCGCCAAGACTATGGACCTGTCTCTGCACCTCAGGCAATCCCCGTCACTAACCCAATTCAGGAAGGATCTCAAAACCTGGCTCTTCGACTGAACCCCAGTGCCCTGATAGATCAGCAGCCCCTGAGTGCCTTGAGACCCTAATGGGTGAGCAGCCACGCTTTATAAACCCCCTGATTGATTCACCGCTTCCATGTCTGAATTACCACCTGGATGAAGTCCAATTAAACTTAACACCGACAAAAAAGAAGTAGTGATCTACGTAAAATAAACACCTTCTCCACCTGGTAGACAGCCAACCGTAGCCGACACCCAAGTCCAACTCACACGTCAGAAACCTCTGGATCGTCATTGACAACAAATCGGACATGTCCATCCAGGTCAACACCACCGCTATGTCCTGAAGATGCTGAGGAAACTCTTCAATTGCTCCAGAGCAACACCAGAAGAACAGTCATCCATGCCTTCATCAATAGCAGGCAGGACTATGGAAACTCACTCTACATTGGATCACTGAACATCTCACCAGAAGTCTGTAAACCATCCAGAATGCAGTAGCCAAACTCATTCTCAACCTCCCACACAGTACTCACATCACACCACACCTGTGGAAGCTCCACTGGCTCCTGATAGACAAGAGTGCACAGTTCAAGCACCTCACCCACACTTTCAAAGCACTACACAACACAGACTTGGCCTACTTGACAATGGCCCGGCCTATCTCAACAACCGCATCTCCTCCTACCACCCAACCAGGCACCTCCTCTGAGCTGGACACCTTCTTGCACACATACCATGCATACACAGGAGTAGAATTGGAGGGTGAGCCTTCTAATATATCACTCCCAAAACATAAAACAACCTCCCACTTCACATAAGAGCCTACTACTCCTTGCTTCTTGAATTCTGCCAGAGGCTGAAGACCTGCCTCAATGCTAAGTTTGGTGTTGTTTTATGAAATTGCTTTCACTTTTATAGACTCTGTAACACATTAGCCTTTTATAATAAGCACGTGGTGTTACGATTGCCATCTATATAGTCACAGTAGACTTGTAATCCCTTAAAATCATCTGTATGGTGCCCAGTACCATTTTGGTAAGTTTGTGACTCACTATTATAAATACAATTACTGTAAGCTTGGTCCATTGCAGCAATATCCCACACAGGACCAAGATGGTACCCAAACAGTGCTCTAAAATCATGTACCCTGCTGTGAGTGCTCCTCTCACAGATTTATATGTAAAGGCATCTCCTTGTCGCAGTACTATGGAAGCCAAACTTGAACTTCAGAGATCTTTTGAGGGCACAATTGTGACCTTGGAAATCTCTTCAATAGCGTTGCAAACTCCCACTAGATTGAAGAGAAATGATAAATGACATGGGTATCTCCCTCAACGTCAAGGGCATCTTCAAAGTCAAGCATATTCCTCCCAACATCCAAGAGATGGACTCTCCACACATCAAAAGACAGTCATTGGAGAGGTTTGCTGCTGTCGCAGCATGCTTCCTTGAACTTTGGAGCATGTGGAGACCTGAGAGGCAATGCATCAGCATGGCTGGCTTACCACTTATGATATATTGATTTAACTAGTAAGTACGGGTGCGAGAGTGAAACATCCCTTGGGTCAGCATGGGAACCGCCCTTACGTCCAGGGCTGGTACTCCTCCGGACCTGCTTAACATGCTTTAAAGCGGTAGAAGACACAGTAACACCTAGGGCCACAAAGCACCTTCGCTGGCATGAACGATTCTCCAACTATTGCAGAGACCACTAATCATGCTGCCACAAGAGCTAACATTACTAGTCAAAAGAAATAATATTCAGTATCAGTAGCATGTGGACAAGCCTAGAATAGATGTGCCCAAGGTTGCCTCAGAAGTGCTAGATCCACGCCAAACTCTCAGGATAAAAACTGGGTATATCTCTATTTAAATGAGTTCCATTTTGATTAACTCGAGGCACATTTACCTTATGGCTATAGTCTGAAAAAGTGACACAGATTGGTTCTTCATGGACCTATGCTGGGAACCCATGCTGCCACTGGCATTTAGTGCCACAAAAAAACTATTCAAATTCGATTATTTCCAGGTCAAATTGTCTGTAGTTTTGGTGAAGGTTTAAAACTGTACAAAGTGTGGTAACAATTAAAATATTTGGTATTACCTTCACTCTCTTCTTCTGGAAAGGCGTTGCACTAAAAACATCGTCATGATTATCCTTTGGCAGCTGTTCCAGGAATTCCCTCATTTGTTGCTTTCTCTTCAGAGTTCCCACCTTAGCAGTTATCTTTACTGCTTTTCCATGTTCATCACCTGTCACAGAAGAATTAAGTGTTAACTTTTTTAAGTCACTTTTATATGCATTTTGGATTACGGTCTAAGTAGTACATAAGAGTTACATCATAAAGGAGAAAACAACAGTCAGCAATAAAGACTAATTCAGAAGGGCGCCACGACATACATCAATCAATGGGAAATCGACTGCTTCTCCTTACTGACAAAGGTAAATCATTGAGTCTCCATGAGGTCAGACAGTAAACAGTTAACAGCAGAATGAAAACACACTTTAAAAAACATAAACCCCAGAGGCAGGGAGGTGTCAGTGTTATAAGCTGCAACCTTTTTTACACGCGATAGACGGAAGGAAGCAAAATGCTGTTCTTCCGTTATAAGTCAAAGATCGAGTAAGAAAAAATCCTCTGATGAATACTAAAGCATATCAAAGTGGAGCCTTCGAAAGCTAAATGTGTCCACACCCTGATTTCTGTCAATAATTGCCTAAGCGAAAAGGCAGAACATTTCATTTGAAAGGAGTCAGAGAAGAGAAACTTGAACTCTTAAAGAAAACGAGTGCAGACTAAATCCAGTCTCAAGGACCTGAGGAGAACCCCCTGACTAGGATGGGGCTCGAAATGCGTCGGCGTCTAATACTGCTGGGATAAATTGACTATAAAATATGCCTGGGTGCAGAGAGTCAGTTGAAATGAATTGCCCCTGCACTATAATTGTTCATGCCCAGCTGACAACAACCTGTTGATTCTCTATATAGAATGAGTATTGCCTAATTAATACTGGTTGTTGTATTATAATTCAACTGGATTCAACTAGAATGCATTTTCACCATTCATGTTTTATGGATTTATGATTTTTGTCTTTATTGAATGTGTCTGAATTTCGTTGTAGTTCTAAATGATTGTTGATTATACATGTAATTCACTGTGAAAATGGTGTGTCTTATGGTTAGGCATGCTTTTACAAATGTAAATGAGTTAATAGCAAAAAATATAAATGATAAGCAAATAAATGCTTAAGAACATTCAAATAAGTGAATGCTCTTAGTCTGGTAAATTCATTCCAGCACCCTAATTGTGACGGTTGGGTCCCCCCCCTTGTGTTTGAAAGTGTTATAAGCGGAGCAGCAGGTAAGCGGCTAGAATACGTAGCTAGGCGAAAACATGGAGGCATCTCGTAGCTTAAGACCGCCAGTGTGGGAGACCAAAGAATGTGGGAGAAAAGGAAGACTGAACTAAAGCTGTGTAAAAGCCGCAGCTCAGCCGACCGCAGCCCTAAAGTATGAAAAGGGCATTCAATTAGCACCTAATAAGTACCAAGAAGGGCGCTACGCCCTGACCAAGTTCCCTGCAAGGGCCCAACGTCATGAGAAACCAAGGAATGCAGGTGGAGCGATCGGTGCAGGCCTCTTACTTCAACCCTGTTTAGGGCTTTACTCTTGACCTCCGAGCCCACTTAAGGGTAACCTGACGCCATGTGATGAGGGAGGCGTCACAGCCACCTGTTTGTTAGTGACAGCCTGTTCGGCCAAGAGTAAAAAAGGGCTAGGAAGTGACCAGTAACGTTATTCTTTTTAGGCAGTTTAAAGAGTCGCAGAGCACAAACCTCCCAGCTATTCAAGTTGGGTAACCCTGTCAAAGAGGTCAACCTCGGAAGAGCGCGGCGGCAGCGAGACAAGATGGCCACTCCTTAGAGCCGTTCCGCGACAACGAGAAACGGCCAATGTTGAAGGGACCTCTTCCAGACAACGGTGCAGAGGCTAGAACATGGACTCACACGTCGGAAGCAGTGTGGAGCGATGAGGCAAGTTTTTTTAGACCTGTAATCGGTCTATTTGAGCGCTTTTCATTCTTTTTCCTCTGCCTCTGAGGCGCCTCGCACTGCGGCCGCCATTTTGCGAGTTTGGCACTCGCATTTTCTTTAGACGTCAGCGCGTCAGAAATGCCCCTTTGGTCGATGTTTTTTGGCCAATGGTGCTACTTTCACCACAGATAAGGATTATTTGTATCAAAAATGTTTAATTTACAACAGAAAACTCTTCTCTTTGCTGAATGCCTTTAATTTCTCCTCATATGTGATAGAGGCTACTCAGGCAAGCATCTATAGTTATTGTCCTCACTTGAATTAACAGCGCAATTTCCAGTTCTAAAGCAGTGTTTTTGGATTCAGATCCCTGTGATCTGAGAGTTTTATTTATTTATTCTTGTGGAAATACACTGCTTCAAACATGCATTCCATGCACCCAAACAAGCCCCAAGGGGCTACTGGCTCCAATACTAGCGGTCGCAAAGACTATGTCGGCAATACCAACAAACGAGTCAAAAAAGATCCGTCCTCCCCAACCAAATCACCTCTTCCTCTGACTTAAGAGGACATTATGGATGAACTGAGAAACATTCGACCTTTTATGACGGACACTACCGCGACACTTCAAAGAATTGAGGAGAAATGATCTGGTTTGGACTCAAGGCTTTCGGATGTAGAACAAAAGATTAGTAACGCACAAGATGTTGTTGCCAAAGTGGACATTCTATCCCGAGAGGTTGCTCAACAGAAGAAAACTACAGAAGATTTGGAAAATTGAAATAGGCGCAACAACCTACGAGTTTATGGAATTCCGGAAGGCTCGGAAGGTTTTGATATGATCTCTTTTTTGAAGATTCACATTCCTCAGATAGTCGGTCTGCCGAAATCTACAGATCTCAACATTCAAAGGGCTCCTAGGATAGGCCCCCACAATGCATCATCCTCAAACAAACCTCGGGGAATCATTGAATATTTTCTATTATACTCTGATTTGATGGCGACTCTCAATGCTGCTAAACAACATAAACAGATGCTCTGGTCTGGCCAAAACATTTTCTTCAGTCAAGACGTCTCTAAGCCTACTGCCAATCGCCGAAAACAGTTTCTAGATCTCAGACCAACGCTGCGATCCATGAATGCCGTTATGGCCTCATTCATCCCTGCTTTTTCAAAGTAACCTACAAGGACAGAACTTTCACTTTTGAGGACCCTGCAGAGCTCAAGAAATGTATTCACGTTCACAAAAGAGAAGCTATGGAACTTAGTAAAACCTAACTGCTGTCTCACATGTTTTCTCTTTTGTTCCACAGGTTTCCCTTCCGTATCTCGTTCGAGGCTGATGTCTTTATTCGCGTTGTCCATCTGTCTTGTTGTCTATGCTTCAATTCGTTGCGTTGTCTCCCTCTTTGTTCGGTAAGTTCCCTTCCATCGTGTTGATTATGTTTTCGTTTCATGATTATAGTTTTCCGATTATTTGTGGTCATTAAATATATTCTTTCTCGGTGTCCTTCTTTGGGGTGGCCTCTGTCCATCTCGTCGTCCCCCCCCTACCTCAATGTTCTTTTTGTTTGTGACTGTTATGGCTAAAGTCTTTTGGCTTTTTGTCATCTTTTCTCTGGATATGCTTCAAGGGAGACTGCGTTCTCCTTTTGTTCCTCCTGCCCTTCCACCTCATCCTATCCTTTTTCTCCACCTTTTTCCTTTCCTCTTTGCTTTCCAGTTTATTACAGCTTCTCTTTTTCTCTATAAATCTGATCTTGTGGTTCTCTACTATTTTTTACCTTGTATGTATGATCGTGTACATCAGGCTGTCTATTTTATTTCCCTTCATATCTCTAATTTCTTGTTTTCTCTTATTCTATGGCCTATTTCTGTTTCTCTCTTTGTTGGAATATCTTCCTCTCAAGACTTGTATCCCTATCTGGCATTTTGGCTTTTGCAGTTCAATTATTTTACTTATTTTAAGTTTCATGTATATTTTTGCATAACTTTGTATAAGTTCTTTCGATGAGTGGTTTACGTATTATTTCATGGAATGTTAAGGGTATCCGTAATCCTGTTAAAAAACAACGTGTATTATCCCACCTAGCTAAATTGAAATGCCATTTAGCGTTATTGCAAGAAACGCATCTTAAGGAGCAAGATTTGCTCTCCTTGCGCAAATTATGGGTTGGAAATATTTTCTGTTCTCAGCAGTTAATAATAGGAATGGCGTAGTAATCCTGTTTCACAAGTCACTAAATGTTCTTTGGCTAGTCAAGGATAATAATGGTAGATGGCTTTTACTGAATATTAAGGTCAACAATACCCAATTTTCTATCTGTAATGTATATGTCCCGAATGGTATTAATCTAATATTTTGGAATAATTTCTCTACTCTCCTTTCTTCTTATGCCTCAGAAAATTTGATTCTGGGAGGCGATTGCAACCAACTTATGGACCCTTTTTTAGACCGGAAATCCCAAACCAAATTCATCCCCAATAGAATGCAAAAAACTTTCCACAAAGCTGTTACATCTAGAGAGTTGTTAGATGCTTGGAGAATTTCTCACCTTGATGTTTTGGAATTTTCCTTCTTCTCCCCTGCTCACAGGTCTCATTCACGAATAGATTACATATTTCTCACCCAATCATCTCTTCAATTCATGAGACATGCAGAGATTGGCTCCATTCTTATCTCTGATCACGACCCCGTCATTTTAGACATGGATTATCCCACTTCCACACCCATCTCACGCCGATGGCGTTTTAACAATGCTCTTTTGTTAGACACTCAATTTGTTGAACAATTTTCACTGTTTATACAGGAATTTTTCAGAAACAATCTTTCCTCTGATTCATAGCTTAATTTTATTCGGAATGCTTTCAAAGATACCGCCAGAGAATTTATAATAGATTTTGTTTCCCGGAAAAAAAAGAAGGCACTTAATGATGCAACACTAATTTTAAAACAAATTAAGGCCTTAGAGCATGAGTATTTTACCTCAAATTGTTCTGATACTTTGTCCAATCTCATTAAAGCAAAATTGCAATATAATAAACAATCCTGGGATAATGCTTGCAGCAGTCTCCACAAATTTAACGCTAAAATGTACAGCAGCTGCAATAAAGCTGGCAAATCCCTAGCCAACTATCTTAAAATTAAAAAACAGAAATCCAAGTTTGTTGCCATCACAGATAGCGCAGGAGTCAGACATATCAATGATTCTAAGATCCTTGAGTGTTTCACTGAATATTACACTTCTCTTTACACTCCTGACCCCTTCGTCTGATCAAATTGATTCATTATTTCAAACCATTCCCAAACCCTCCGACAATCACGTTGATCTAACATCCCTTGATAGTCCAATATTAGAACAAGAAATCACAAATGCTATTAATCAACTTCCCAAAGATAAAACACCTGGTCCGGATGGTTTTACTGTACGTTTCTTTCTTCATTTCAAGCAATTTCTTGTTCCTCAGTTGTTACTCCTCATAAATCACTTCTTAGCCTCTGGTAAAACGCACGGTTCCTTTACTCAAGCTATGCTCTGTTTGATTCCCCAAAAAAGACAAAGACCCTTCTTATTGTTAGAATTATAGTTCCCTAATGAATATGGATTGTAAGATCTTTGCCAAATTATTAGCCCTTCCCATAAATCAGGTCATCCCGGACTTAATATATATATCAATCAGGGTTTGTAAAGGGGCGATCGATTACAGATAACTCCATTACTTTCCTACACATTATTCATTTAGCCTCCAAGGTGGACTCACCAGTCGCTGCAATTACGTTAGACGCCGAAAAGGCCTTTGACAGAGTAAATTGGGAATTCATTTTTGGAGCATTAAAATGGCACGACTTTAGTCGCCCCATCATTCGATACATCCAGTTGCTATACTCCGCTCCCTCCACCTCCATTTGGGTGAATGGATGTCAATCCAAATACTTTTCACTCCACAGAGGAACTAGACAAGGGTGCCCTCTATCCCCACTTTTATTTATTCTTGCCCTAGAACCTTTTTTGGAAAAACTTCACCGTTCTCCACAGTTTACGGGATTCCAATTTAAACATATAGATATTAAGTTTACGGCTTACGCGGACAACATTTTATTATACTTCTCCAAACCCACTACCTCTTTGCCGGCGTTTTTCTCTTTGCTAAATGAGTACTCTTTGGTCTCTGGTTATAAACTCAATATCGACAAATCCGAGGTTTTGCCATTAAAAAAACATTGCTTCTCCGATATGTTTAAAGACACAGGGCTCAAATGGAACTCAAAAAGTATTAAATGCTTAGGTATCCTATACACTAATAATAACAAAGAAACCATTAAAATTAATGTTGCAGATATAGTTAAAAAACTTTCGGCGCTCATAGACAGTTGGTCCCCGCTATGTTTGTCTTGGTGGGGTAGATTTGCCACAATTAAAATGATGCTGCTTCCGATCATTAATTTTTATCTATCCATGCTCCCAATCACTCTTCCACTTTCTTTCTTTAAAACCATCAATCGTTCCTTGACCAAATTCCTATGGAATAATCGCAAGACCAGGATTTCACTAATTCGTCTTCAACAGCCCAAAGACCTAGGAGGGGTTAATTTTCCTAATCTTAGACGTTACCATTCTGCATTTACCCTGAAACAAGTTTGGACCTTTCTTTCAGACAACTCACATACACCATTAACGGCCTGGAGCTTACTAGAACAGTACAAATACACACCATTCCCTTTTAACGCCGCCATTCGTTTATCTCAGCCCTCTAGACGTCTTTTATCTTCTACTCTAACCCATTCTACTGCAGTTGCCACCTCTTTGTTTAAAGCCCATCTCTCTCAATCGTATATTTTTGCACATACTCCTATTTGGTATAACAAACACTTAAAGATTAATAATAGAGACCTATTTTGGGAAGAATGGATTGATAAAGGCATTATTACATTTGAACATTTGATAGGTCTCTTATGGACTTCACAGAGATCCAAGAGAAGTATGATATATACCCTTTACATGCTCCTCATTACTCTCACCTCAGAACATCTCCAATTGAAATCCACTCCCAGAACTCTTCCTTGGTTTTACACAATCAGATATCCACTCTCTGTCTGGACTTCTCTACTCAGTTTAAAGCATCTGCCATTTCATGATATTGTCTCGCCCTACTGATATGAGAACCAAATCTAGTACAGATATTTTGTGGGAAAAAGATTTGTCACAAGAATTCTCGTTTCATACCTGGGCTCCATTTGGGCAAAAATTCACACCTCCTCGCAATCAGCAAGCACAACGCAAACTCTATATTATTTTTATAATAGGCTTTATCTTACCCCTGCAGATCTCCATAAGTTCAAGTTGTTGGATAATTCAAAATGCTGGTCTTGTCCTCATTAAAAAGCGACTTATTTCATATGTTCTTTCTCTGCCCTCTGGTTAAGAATTTTTGGTTGCTCATTTCGAAGAAATTGAATGAAATTTTATCCACAGATTTCCATTTGATATTATGCACGTTTTTCTGGGCGGCTCCTCCCCTATATGGAGTACCCAGGGAAACGTGGATAAATGTATTGATTTATTTATAGCCATTATCTTTCAGATTATTACCACGAATTGGAAGTATACTGCCAAAATCTCGTACCACGCCTGGTGGAACCTTTTATGCCATCATCACAGGCTAGATCGCACACACACCACCTCTATACCCTTATTGATTAAAACAGACTTTGGTCACCACTCACGACATTCCTATCTAGGAAGGCTGTTCGACCTACTTCGTAGGTACTTCGTTTTGAATCTCCTTAATGATATTATGTTTAGTAAGTTGTTATTGCTATTTTTGTATTACTGTTCAGCTGCTTCTCATTATTTCCCCTTCTCTTCCCTTCCCTCCCCTTTTTACCCTTGTTTGAAAATGCTAAATTGCATATGCTTATGTACATGTTTAGATGGTTCAAATTGGTTTTGATCCTATACTTCTTAACATTGCTCATACCCGCTTGGGGTTTATTTCGTTCTTTCTTTTATTCACTGTTCTCAAATTAAGGTTATGGTAGTGTTTGAACATTGCTTGTATACTTTATACTGATGTTTAACTTTGGATATTATCTCGATAAAGCATTCTAAACTTTAAAAAAAAAAAAAAGAGGTCAACCTCTTTCTCTGACCAGTAGGCCGCCAAGGATGGATAATTCCACAAGTGGGGAGGCTTGCTAAAGGTGTTACGCAGCAAAGATAGGAGGCGACAGCGGTAGGGAAGATTTTGAAATTTTATTACGGGAAAGGTAAAGCCTATATAAAATATTGAATTGTATGTACTTGAACTTGGCATTGCGCAGGACGGTATGACTTTCTCCTATTCCTCATCAAGAAGCGCCCTACCTAGCTCAGCCTCCCAAACATCAAAAAGATTGTTGTATACGTGACTGAAAGGCCCTGTATAACCAGCTGACCCACCAACGCCTCCTGCTTGCCATTATGAAAAAGTCTGAGTTAGAGCACGTGTCTCTGAATCTCTTGTCACACGTTTAATTTGAAGGGTCTTAACTAAAAGTTGGTATGTCATAACAAGGGAGTACGCAGAAAATTGAAATACCCCCACTTTGAACTCCAAGCAAGCGAAGCACGGAGGTAAAACCTCCCAAGAAGAGCTCCACTGTCTCTTCCATTTAAGAATCCATCCATTCACGCTTCCATCCAACCACTGATCCAATATTTCACCTTTACATTCTGTCATCTATTCATTCTTTCATCCATAACTCAATCTTTCAATATTCTATCCAATCAATCCATTGGCCATTTCATCCATCCATCTGTACACACATCCACCATCTATGCATGCATCCATCCATACATCTATCCACCCAGCCATCCATCATTTGACTTCCCTATCTTGGAATCTTCTGGTTGCCTGATTGGCGGTGCTCACGAGGGACTCGGTGTCCTGGAACTGCAGGGGGAAAGGAGGTGGAGTTTTGTCAGCCCTCCCGTGAGCACACGCTGAAAAGCACTGTTTGTCTCCCGCAGCATGGGACCCGGATGGGCCAAGGTCAGGCCCGTCCGCGCCCGGAGGAGGCTGGGCCACCCCTCTTGGTCCTTGAACTTGGATCCTGTGTTGGTAGCCTGGAATACGAACGCATGGATTTCCTCGGCTGAGGTGGATTCGAGAGAGCTACGAGGGAGCGATTACCATAAAGGGCCCTGTGGGGCATTGCCCCTGCCATTCAGCACGAGCAGGTAGGAGGAAGAGCTACTTCCTTCTCGGTTTTTGTTTGGGGTTACTGGTGTAGCACTGATTGAGCCCAGTTTGTTTAGCTCAATAACTGTTGTGAGCTACTGCCTGAGAGTTATGGGGAAACGCAAAGGAACAATGGCAGCAGCCCCAGGGCCGTCAGCAACCACAAGGGACTCCTTTTTATTTAGGGCAGCAGGGATTTTAGACAAAGAGATTGAGTTGGTGGACCGTCGGCTCTCCCGCTCCCCTGCAAATCGCCACCTCTCTAGCCCATTAAGAGTCATTATATCCTAGTCTGCCCAGCCGGACCTAGGACCTTTTACTTCACCAGCCAGATCGACCAGACTGGAGGCGGGGGACCTCGCTCTAACGATGTATTGGTCATTAACATCCAGCCGGAGTCACTATGCCCCACTGTACGGAGCAAGGGTACTACTTTGCCCCGGGCCTCGGAGCGTTCCATTTAGACAGGGAGCACCAGAGCGGGGACAGGACCGAGAGTTAAAAGGAAAGGTTCTTTGACAGGGAGCAAAGCAAAACATCCAAGGGCGGATGAGATAGCGCAGTGTGCCAACAAATTGCAAACCCTGACCAAGGATGACATGGTGGCCATGATGGAAGGCTGGCTGGGTTCTTTGTCGGCAAGTATGGACCTTAAATTAGATCCTATCAGACAACGCTT
Source organism: Calotriton arnoldi (assembly GCA_963921515.1). Classification (NCBI taxonomy): domain Eukaryota; kingdom Metazoa; phylum Chordata; class Amphibia; order Caudata; family Salamandridae; genus Calotriton; species Calotriton arnoldi. The sequence continues at coordinate 315,057 of CAWUFW010005895.1, forward strand.
AGCTGTAATAGAGTTGGAGCTCTCGAGGATCAGCCATCATAGCCTAGTGGGGGACAACGGCTCTCACGGCAGACCAGGGGGGGGGGGCATCAGCCGGCTCTCAAACAGAGGGTATTAGAGAGCGTGAACAAGGATTAAGTGGGCAGGTGCAGTCATCATTGCAAATCCTGCGCAAGGTAGTGAAACTCACCCCTCCCGCTCCCCGGTGGATTTAGGCCCATTGGGTGGAGGGGAGGTCTTGAAAACCCTGAGCCATGAAGCCCGCCTGGGGCCAGCCAAACCCTCATTGGGAGAGACATTAAGAGGAGGGGGGGCCGGTACAGAGGCTTGGGCAGCAGACCCCTTGCGGCAGAGGCAGATGTTATCTACCTTACATCTTCCACCGGAATCATCATCGTATGCAGTGGTACTTGGGAATGGTCTGGTGCTTCCTTCGGGCGCCACAGAGGACTTTGATAAATTAAAGAATAAAGTCCTGCACTGGCTGAACCGTAACACTGTCCTGGGTTTAAGGATGGAGAGATTTATCAACAAGGTGCGTAGAGTATCCTGGGTTGGAAGGTCCACAATATACTTTGAAGAAGAATGTGTTATTGTCAATTTTAACAGACCTCACTTGGTAGAGAGAATCCTGTTTGCAGCTAATCAGAGTAAACCTTGTGGTCCCATCTCGTCCATTGTGGCCCTCCCCCTGGGGCATTTCTACAGACCCTCAAGCAGCGTGACGATGCCTAGTGAGGAGAACCCGTGGAGGTTTCCTGCTCATCCTGTTCACTCTCAGCCCGGCTGGCAGATGGTGACTCGTGATACACCCCTCTTTAACAGATTTGCCCCTCTAGAAATGTTGGACATCTGCGATTGACTCACTGTGATGGATCCAGCAGAGCTACCACCCTCTTGTTCCCAGAAGTCATCGGGCTTCTCAACTGGTCCGTGGGATTGCAAGGCTTGCAAATTCGTATCATGGAACATAGCCGGGTTAGCAAGCAAGTTTGCTGACCCTGGCTGGAGCTCATTTGTAAAAGGATTCGACGTGATATGCCTTCAGGAGACATGGTCCAACACGAACAGATTCTTTTATGGAACAAATCTTTTATTTGATTTTGGAAAAAGAAAGAAGAAAAGCAGTCCTGTGACAGTACACCGCTTTATGCCTACAACCTTTTTAGAGGGAGATAAGACCTATTTTGTGCCTGCCACTCCATCGAGGGCGGGAAGATCTAAGGGGGAGTTGGTAATTTATGTCTCCTTAGCAGTTCGCAACCGATAATCCCCGTTTGCAGGCTTTGTCATTTTCACGTGGGTCTGATAACTTCTTGTTATTTAATTTTTACAACGCTACCTCTGTTCCTCCAGATGTTTGTAATATTTCTAGGATGGGTTCCTTCCTATGAAAATTGATTCTTAATGCTCCTCATTATGGTAACCTTATGATCCCAGGGGATTTTAATCTTCATTTATGTGGGGACCCGACTGTTTCAAAATTTAAATAACATGGGTTGCCCTTGGTTGACAGGCATGCACGTAGAACACACTAAGCAGGGAGACATCCTTAATTCCCTAGTTGATGAGTTTGATTTAACCCTGACAATGTCCTGGTTGGACCGAGGCCGGAAACCCATTATTCCCACCATTACAGGGAGGGGAAGTGCATCGTTTATAGATTTTATTTTTGTTTCAACCCCCCCTTATCTCCCTTTTGTTGTTCTCCATAGAAGATAGGCGGGCCAGATGTACGACCATTGGAAATTGCGACTCGCAATTTGTGCTCGATTGCGAGTCGCAAATTGCGAGTCGCAATTTCCAATGTACAACAGTGTCTGAGACACTGTTTGCGATTCTCAATGGGGTCGCAAATTGCATGCCTCATGAATATTAATGAGGCACTCGCAATTTGCGACCCCATTGAGAATGGCAGGCCCTCCCAGGTATGGTGGCCTGCTGGGCTCAGCAGACCTCCATGTCTGGGACTGCTTTTAAATAAAGCAGTTTTTTCCTTTAAATGCAGCCCGTTTTCCTTAAAGGAAAACGGGCTGCATTAAAAAAAAAAAAAAATGAAACGTTTTCGTTTAATTTTTTAAGGGCAGGCCCTGGGACCACTGCCTGCCCCAAAAATATATTTTCCCCTGCATTTGCGAAGGGGTCCATTTGTGACTGCATTACTACCCTCTTGAAGAGGGCGGTAATTTGCGAGTGTTTTGCGACCGCAATTGCGGTTGCAAAACATTCATACATAGGGCTGCGAGTCGCAGTTAGGAAGGGACGCCCTTGGAACACCCCATCCTAATTGCGAGTCGCTAAACACTATTTGCGAGTCGCAATTTTTTGCGACTCGCAAAATAGTGTTAGTACATGGCCCACAGGGATTGCGCATGCAAAATCCCGTCGTACATCTGGCCCAGTATCTTCAGTGACCATAACCCTCTGTGCATCACGATCAGTTGGCCTCCACTATGGAAATCTAGGAGGACAGCAGCTTAGGGGATGCTGAAAGCCACGGACCAGGGTAGGAGGTTAAGGTGGGCACAGATAACCCTGGATTTCTTCTACAAGTCCCTTCTAGCTAGGTGCCACAGGGAAATAGATACTTGTACAACCCGGCAGGTAGCACCGGGGATCGTCCTGGAGGCATTCTCTGTCATCTCTTGCACTATTGGAGACCTATTAAAGGCCCCGTCCTTGTACCCGTTGGACCGGCCCCAAGATGGTTTGATCGTGATTTCTCTTGAGCGGCCAGGAAATTGAGTGAAGCATTAGGCACTAAACCAAGGGATCCATTTTGGTAAAAGCCTGTAGGGGCTATATAAAGCAGAATTAGTAAGGCGCAAGGCCGAGTTGAGGGAGAGGCTAGCACCTTGAAGAACAGATCCAAGTTTTGGAGCATTGTCAACACTCCTTTTCTGGCAGGAGATGCTGCACAGGTCCTTGATGATGATGAAAGTATCACAGAAGACGAATGGGTTGGTCACTTTGAGGAAATGTTTAGAAGCCCATCAGATGAGTATAGCCAAGGGAAGTGGAGAAGGAAAACCAGCTCTTGTAATTTTTGGGATGACAGGACACAGTTGTAGTGAAATGTAGATTTATTCAAGTTAAGTACAAACGACCCCCAGCAGCCAACCTCTTTGCTCCTCAGCTCAGCTCCTCTCCTGGAATCCCCCGTCTGGATTCCAGTATGGGAACATGAAGTTGCTAGGGAACAATGAGGCTGACAGGGACACTACACAACAACCACATTTATTGAAAATATAACACATCCCCCTTCTTTAATAAAACTAATATTTCAAACAGGACACAATATACAGAATTTACATTTCTCTTTAGAGATGCTAGATGCTCGCTTCTTATGTACAAATGTAATCATCTAGTCTCCTTGGTCTTATCTTCAAACGTTTGCTGGGATCCCTCCCACGCACATCCTCATCTTGTTCCTCATTTCCTCCTGCAACAACTCCAGATCTTAGTCTCATCCTCTCACGTATCTCTACTTCACTACACTTCGCTACTCGTCTTGCATTCCACCACTTACCATCAGACAACTTCAGTAAATCGCCATTGACTTTCACTATTTTCTTAGGTTCAGATAGCTTAGAACCGCCTTTCTTTACTGCTGTACCTGAACTTACTCTCGCAAACATCCCTTCATCAAATGTTCTATTTTTTTCCCAATCTTGTCATTATGTCTTTGTTCGTAAACTTTCTGTTATTTCCCCACCTTTTCTCGTAACTTACTTTCATCAATTACCTTCCTGCCACTCCTTGCCATCCAAGCTGGGATGGCCACCGCGCAAGGAACTCTTCCTTTTAACAAAAAAAAGGAGTCTCCCCAGTTGCACAATGCGGTGTTGTTCTGTAACTTTACAAGATTTTCTTTACTTGACCTCTCCAACACTCAATTCCTCGACACTGCCAATTGGACATTCTCCCTCAGGACACGGTTGAAGCGCTCGATCAAACCATTTCCCCAAGGGTGATATACAGGCGTTCTACTATGTTTGATGCCCCATCTCTTAAGAAATTCGCAAAACTCCTCCGAGACAAATTGGGGACCATTGTCGGTTAACATTTCCACAGGACAACCTTCCCTGCGGAAAGTTTCTCCACAAAAAACAATCACATTGCTAGACTTGACTTCTCTGACAAAAGCAACCTCCAGCCACTTGGAATAATAATCTATCATCACCAAAGCATATTTTTCACACACTTCCAAACTTTCAAAAGGACCACATATATCTATGGCCACTCTATCCCATGCCCGCTCTAGCAACTGTACAGGATTAATAGCTGTCTCTCTTAACACATGTGACTTATCACTGCAGGTTCAAGCCGCACATTCCCTTACAAACCTTTCAATCTGTCTGTCCATCCTTGGCCACCAAAAATCCACTCTAGCTTTCCTTTTCATTGCAGACATGCCTCAGTGCCCTTCATGCAATAATTCCATCAGTCTAACCCTCAATCCAACTGGAACCACTAATTTATCACATCTTCTTATGATACCGTCCACCACCGACAACTCCTCCCACACGTCCTGTATGTCAACACATCATCCAGCTTCCAGCCACAAACCATAGGTAATTTCTCCATTACTTTCACTAAAACAGTATCATCTAAAATAGACTCCTTCCATTTGAATTCACTAATAGCTTGACAAACATCTGTTATATTCGCTACTACCCACTCTTCTTCTGCTTTAGCATACTCTCCTTCTTTTTTAACTGGAAGACGGGACAAACAATCAGCATTCACGTTTCTTATCCCAGGCACATATTTCAATGCAAATGAAAATTCTTGCAACCGATACAAACATTTCGCTATGCGCGGAGTGGCTCTGCTCGCTCCCACAGTGGAAAATATGTCAATCAACGGCCTGTGATCAGTACGCAGTTCAAAATGCGTGCCCCACACAAAAACACGACAGTGCTGGACACCCCACCAACATGCTAAAGCTTCCTTTTCCACAGTAGAGTATGTGCTTTCTGCTCCCTTGAGAGTGTGTGACGCAAACGCAACAATTCTTTCCTTGCCCTCATTCTCTTGCATCAGTACAGCTCCTAGTCCGTAACCACTGGCATCTGTTACTGTAAATGGTTCTATGCTTAGGATCAAAAGGTCTTAAAGCCTTAGCCTCTACTATCCCATTTTTTACAGCATCAAACGCCTGTTGACATTCTTTTGTCCACAAAAATACTACTCCTTTCTTCATCACTCCTCGCAGATGATGCACTCGCTCAGAAAAATGTGCACAAATTTGGCATAATACTCTGCTAGACCAAGAAATGATCTCAGTTGATCCTTGTCACGCGGGAGAGGGTCTTTTTCCAAATCTTCCACCAGATTTAATTTGGGTCTAATCCCATCACAGGATAACGTGTGCCCCAAATATTCTACTACTGGCTTACAAAACTTACATTTTTGCAGACTGATAGTGAGCCCAGCTTCTTCCAGCTTTGCTAACACCTCTCTCAGAATCTTATCATGTTGATGTTTGTCTCTTCCCCAAATCAATGCATCGTCTTGAAACACCAATACATTAAACAAATCCTTCAGAACACCTTGCATTACCCTCTGAAATACTGCCGATGCAGAGGGCAGTCCAAAGGGCATGCGAATAAATTGGAACGCACCTTCTGGCGTAATGAAGGATGTCAAATGTCTTGACTTCGGCTGTAACAGCACCTGGTGATAAGCGCTGGACAAATCCAGAGTGGTAAAGCATTTTCCTCCAGCCACACTAGCCAGCATTTCGTTTATCCGTGGCAGGGGATGCCGATCTATCCAAATGCACTCATTCAAATCTCTCAAGTACACACACATGCGGATGCTTCAGTTGGGTTTGCGTGCGATCACGATGGGACTTAACCACTCTGAAGCCTCTATTGGCTCTATTACACCCTCCTTACATATCCTTTGCAACTCTTCCTTCAATTGACCTCTTAGTGCCATTGGAACATTTCGTACTTTAGGTTTGGCATCCTTCTTAAGAACTATGCGATGTTCAAATTTTTTAAGACATCCCAATTCCTTACTGAAAAGATTGGGGAACCTTACAATGCATTCATTTCCTTCTTGAGATTCCGTTAACAATACTTGTAAAGGATGGTTGGGGTTTAAAATAATTCCCAAAGATTTTTGCTCCCTCCAACCTAACAAAGATCTTCCTTTGTTAACTACATATATTTTGGATTGCGCTTTTCTGTTTTGGAATTCTACATTTGCACTAAAATATCCTAATATGGGTAACTTTTTGGCACAATAACCCTCCGGTTCTACATCAGTAGGGTTCAATTTCTCAGCACCTAAACTCTCCCAAATATTTTTATCAATTTCCGTAAACAGCGAACATGAATCTGCCCACATATGCACATCTCTATTGTTGATATATACAATGCACTTGGGGGGACTATATGCATTACTGACTTCTTTGCATTGAGCATCAACATTGCTTACAATAATAATTCCACATCAGCTTCAACGTTTAGATTTGTTTCATCTTCTGAGTTCAACGTTTCAGGGTCCTTTAACACATTTACTGATTGTTTTACTCTGGAAAACTCATCAATTTTACATACCCTAGAAAAATGGCCTCGTTTTTTTTACATTTGAAACATCTACTTTTAGTAGCGGGACAATGGTTGGCCTCGGCTGTATGTCTATTGCTCCCACATCTGAAACATAACCTTTTGTAGCCAACCTCTTGTTTCTTGTAAGTGCTCCTGCTTCCTTAGCCTCCTGCATGTATATTTTTCTTAATGATATTCACTTCACACATTTTGTGCACATCTGAATCATTCTTAGATCTTGGATCAGCAAGTTCTTTCACATACTGAGAGGTGTTTTCTATGCGTCTGGCTATTTCTATAGATTTATCTAGAGTAGGATCTTTTAAATCTAACAACTTTTCTTGTATCTTTAAGTTGTTGGTTTGATTTATTAATTGATCTCTAATGATTTCACCCCTGAGTTCTTTAAATTTGCAAGTAACTGCTAACCTCCTCAAGGCTGCTACATATTGCTCAATTTTTTCTCCTTGAATTTGAGCACCAGAGACAAATTTGTGTCTTTCCACTACTATACCCAATTCTTTACATAGTTTTCTGCTTACGCTGCAATTGCACACTCATATACATCTTCTTCTTCTTCATCTGACCCTGCATCAGCATTTCCTCTCCCCAAAAGTGGTTTAGGTAATGTATTCAGCACCCTTCTGCCTTCCACACCTAGACTGTGCTTGAGAATTGCTCTTTTTCTCTTTGCCACATATACATCCCCGCCTATGGCCTCTAGATAGGTCGTAAAAGATTCTTTCCAGTCCTCCCACTCCATGCAAATAGGACCTGGTTCTTGCAGAAAAGTAGGAGAAGGAAGAATGGACTGCGATGCCATTTCAATGTATAAACTTAACACAACACCAAATTAAGACTTTGTCACCAGCGCAGAACTGTCTGGACAATAACAGATAGATGTGCGGAACAACCAACAAGTTCAAAGTGCAGCTGGTCTCCTTATGTTTAACAGGTATGATGCATGTTACCTGGACTTGACAGAAAGTACAGAAAATACAGTTACCAATGTATAACAGGTGGTGTGCCTGTCACCGATGTCTCCCCTTGATGCTCATGTAATTCCTTCAAATGATGTGCCGCCCAGTGCACTCCTCTCCACTGATCACCGCTGAACTTTTCAGTGCGCTCCGCACCGTACTGATTCTTTCAAAGTGCACCGCCCAGTGCGCTCCTCATCGCTTGTCACTGCTGATCCATCCTCGTCGCCAATTTTGGGATGACAGGACACAGTTGTAGTGAAATGTAGATTTATTCAAGTTAAGTACAAACGAACCCCAGCAGCCAACCTCTCTGCTCCTCAGCTCAGCTCCTCACCTGGAATCCCCAGTCCGAATTCCAGTAGTGGAACATGAAGTTGCTAGGGAACAATGAGGCTGCCAGGGACACTACACAACAACCTCATTTATTGAAAACATAACAGTTATCACAGCTGAAGAAATCAGAAAGGGTATCGAAGGAGTGTCTAGAAACAAGGCACCAGGACCCGATGGTATTCCCCCGGATCTTTACATATCTAACCCACAGTTGTGGGTGCCAGTCCTGACATCAATTATTAACGCAGCTATAAGAGCCTAGCATCTGGGCTATATCCACTATTGTCCCAGTGTTTAAAAGGTAACAGGGATAGTACTCTCTGTTACAGGCCAATCTCTCGACTGGACTCAACGGTCAAGGTGGTGGGACGCATTCTATTGGACAGGTTAACCATATGGGCAGACAATATCTTAGCAGACATCCAATATGGTTTTCGTCCGGGGAGGTTAACAGTGCACCAATGCTTGAATTTGTTTATGATTGTAAACAAGTACACAGTTGCCCGCCCCGGCACTATCTATGTGGCCTTCATGGACCTCTCCTCTGCCTTTGATCGTGCGAACAGAAGTAAGCTATGGGAGACCCTGTTGTGTATGGGAGTGGATAAAGATATTGTCCGCTTTAGTGTCCCTATGGAGGTATCGCAAGAAGAGGAGTGACAATATACTAACGATTGCAAGGTGACTCAGCAGTTTCCAATCCAGAGAGGGGTCCGACAGGGTTGCATATTGGCCCCTTTTTTATTTAATTTATATATTAATAACCTGGAGAAGGCATTAGCAGACTCAAAGGTGGACTTTCCCCAGGTGGGAAAGGCGCAGCTTGCTGGTATTATTGTATGCGGACGACGCTATCCTCATGGTCCGGACCACAAGGGGGTTGCAAAATGTACTTAACTCCTTTGTGACATTCATGGAAGACTGGGACCTGTTGGTTAACAACTCCAAGTCATATGTGATGCAGGTGGGACATAGTTCAAGGAAGTCCTTTAATTTTAAGGTTGGGTCTCTTTTAGTCCCAAAGAGCAGTGCTTTTTCTTACCTGGGGGTCACGCTGGATGCCAAGTTAAGCTGGGGTCCATTAAAAAGCAGAAAGCAGGGGGAATTTTTACAGGCCAATGCTCCCATTTTTAACTTTGCCTCTCATCTGGGTAAAAAACTGATAGGATCACTGTGGCGGATTTATAGAGCCAAGTGCATACCACAGGTGGCATATGGTGGTGAAACCTGGGGTTATATTCCTCATGACGAGCTCTAAAGAGTTGAAAATAAGTTCCTGAGTCGGCTCTTATGTGTACCTCAGGGAACCTCCACTTTCATTGTACATGAAGAACTGGGTATGGCCTATTTGTCTGACCTGTTGTCCTTTCGCCCCCGGTCCCATTGGCTCAAAATATGGATAGGTAACGGGACTGCCTTAAATAAAGAGATCTTAAAGGACTCTCTGGCCCTAGACCATGTTCACTACATTCCCTGGCTCAAATACATATGGGATGGCTTTAGGAGTCTACGGAGAGCAGATCTCTTTAGCAACCCAGACTCAATCAGCAGGAGGGACCTGGTTTGGACCAAGGAGGCTTTCCTTAGACAGCGGGTGGCAGACAGGGAAGAGCGTGAGCTAAGGAAGCCCAGTGTACGTAGATTCATCATCTTGAAAACTGTTCAATTTATGGAACCATATCTTCTAGGGCTCCTTAGCTCTTATGACCGCTTTTTATTGACCAGGTTCCGCTTTGATTTATTCCATCTTCTCCTCGCCCACCCAAGGGGGAGATACTGTTGCACCGTGGCTGCGACGGCAAGTCTCCACAGGATATGCTCCATTTTTTAATGTTTTGTAGTAACTATGAGGTACCGAGGAAGACTTTTATAATTCCAAATTTTAGACAAGTGCGTCCCGCTTTTACCTTTTTATTAATGCTTTCAGGGAGCATGGCATGGTATGTTCTTAGCTTTTTAAAGGTCGCAGTCGGGCTTAGATCGGGCTGTGACTAATTACTGAGGGCGGTGCAAGCTTGGACGCAAGGCTACTTTTGTATTTTTTACTTTGTACTTACCTGCAATTTTAATCATGTGTATTTTAATGAAGAAGTGTAATCGATGGATGATGATACATAGGATTGGTGTACTTTGGATTCCTGTAATCCTGACTTTTATGGTTTTTTACAAAAGCTGAATAAAGAGCTGTTGTTGACTTACCTATCCATCAATAAAGCCTTTCATCCATCAATTGATACTTTTCAATCCACCGATCCATCCTCTCAGATTTTTCATTTGTCATACTTTCATCCAGCCAGCTACCCATCCTTTCACCCACCCATCCTCTCACCCACTAATGCACCCATACTCTCAGCCACTCATTCATTCAACCACTCATCCATCCTTTCACCCACTCATCCATTCCTACTTTTAACCAACTATCCGTTCACCAACCCATCCGGTCACTCAATTATCTATCCATCCTTTCAACCACTCATCCATCCATCCTCTCACCCATTCATGGATCAACTCGTCCATCCTTTTTTCCCTTTTCTATCAACTCATCCTTCTTTCTTCCTTTCAGTGTTTATGAGTTTTATCTGCCAAGTTGGAGATAAAAGAGGCCCATAAAAAAAAAACATCCCGCAGCAGCAGTAAAGCGGAGGCTAACAACACCCCTGTGCCAAAAACTGCCCTATATGCAAGTCAAACTGTTCTCGGATTGTGTCAAACAAGAGGAGTTGACTGTCCTGAAACAGATCACCCAACAACTCCCTGTGGGGCAGGTCGCCAGCCGTTAGCATAAGCAGAGTGCGGTGATGGCAGGGGCATAGGGTGTAACATGCTTAGCGATCAGCAATCTCAGGGTGAGGCAGGTCAGTGCTGTGTGCAATTATCTGGGCATTCTCCGTCCAAGCTTAGTCCCTGGAAGAAGAAACTCATTCAACTTTCCGAGGCGAAGAGGGTGACCATCAGTGCGTGTTTCTTCCAATGAATGCGTCAAGAACGAGCAGCTTATTCACTGGAGCTGGGTGAACAGGTAGAAATGCTCGACATTTGGGGCGGTCAAAAGGTTACTTGAGGAGATGAGGGACTGGTGCAAATCCAAAGTTCAACCCAACTGCGATGGAGGGCCGGCTGGTTACAGGACCCACACCGGGCCCGCTGAGAAAGTACCATGGATGGAGCAAAGCGTCAATGCTGAGGTCTCGATGCGTCGATCTTTTCCATGCAGTCGGGGCGCTTCGTCGTCGTTGAGCTTCGCTAAGATGAAGGCAATGTGTTGTCATTGCGCAGAGCATCATTGTTGGCACAGGCTGTGGAACCGCGGTCGTCAAAGCAAACACAAGGAGATGATGGACAGAGCGCTAAAACTTTTCAGACACTCGCCCCCAGTCACAGATCTGGGTTGAATCCATCATCATTCTTTAGCTCACTTCGCCACCTCAGTTCAGACCCAGCTATATGCAAATCAGTCTTGACCCTGTGCCTCATGGGAACAGTCCCGCCTGAACTGCCAAGCCAGGTCTTCCCTGAACCGGAAACAAGCATCCTAGGACCGGTTTCTGGGTAACACCCTTCATCAGCCAGGCTAGCTTGAATCCAGTGGCAAAGTGAGCAAGGGACCCACGTCTGGGCATACCCTGCCAACTTAGGGTGAACAAAGCAAACAGAAGGAGATGATGGACGGTGCGCTGAAACTTTCCAGACATTCACCCCCAGTCACAGATCTGACTGCGGTCGTCAAACAGCCTCTGCGTCGAAAGGCGATGCGTCAGTTCCGACCATCGCCGTGGTGACGATGCATCGGTTTTGTAGCAAAACAGCTGCAGAACCCACTTCTGAGGCCCACAACTTGTAGGGTGTGCCTCAGGCAATGGTAGGCTTCACAGATAGAAGAGTCTAGCAGCCCCAGCAGAATTGCAGGAAGTCTTTTGTGTCCCTGAGACTTCAGAAAACAGGAGGCAAGCAAGCAAACCCTTGGAGATCACTTGGCGGGAAGGCAAAGTCCAGCTCTCCTTCAGCTGAGTCAGGGAGCAGCAGGGCAACAAGCAGAATAGCAGTCATTCCAGAAAAGCAGTCCAGTCGAGTTCTTTAAGTAGCACCGTAGTCCTTCTGACAGAGGTTCAGTTCAAGATCCAGAAGTATCTAATTTTAGGGGGTCAGAGACCCAGCAATTTTGACCCAAAAGTGCCTTAGATGTGGAGATGACTTCAAAGCAACTCTCTGAAGTGCACAAAGATCCCTTTCAACCCAGTCCCGTCTGCCAGGCTATATGTGGGAGGTAATCACTCCTTTGTGTGTGGACAGGACATTATCTATTGAAGAGTGTCAGCCCCTCCCATTCCTCCATGCCCAGGAAGACCCATCAGAATGCAGATGAGTGTTCAGAATGCAGATGAGCCTCACCTTCCTGAGTTTGTGGCTGTATAGAGGGAAGGGAATGCGCAAAGTGTAGCTGTCACCCATCCCAGATGTGACTTGGAGACAGGCTGTCAGGAATATAGAGCAGTAAGTGCAGAGAAATGTCTACTTTCTAAAAGTGGCATTTCCAAAACAGCAATGTTAAATCTAACTTCACCAGTAAGGAGGATTTATCATTGTCATTCAAAGATATTAAACATGAAAAAACTACTCCTCTCTGATCAGGAATTACAGCTTAAAAGTGTATTAAGGAATTCCCAATTCTAGCCTATGCGAGAGGTATTCCTCACAGTAGTGAAAAATAAATTTGGGAGTTTGTCACTACCAGGACATGTACAAAGTAAAGGTACATGTCCTACCTTCTACTTACATATCACCCTGCCCTTAGGGTTACTTAGTTTTTAAAGGGACAAGGGTCCCATACTGTAAAATACCATAAACCATATTACATAGAGATACAATGAAATCTATGCCAAGTGTCCACATGGAAATTCAATTGCATGTAGTAAAAATTATAGCGCATCAATGAGGTGGGAATAACAAACAGAAAAGAAGTTAAAAAACTTCTAGGCTCAGACATTTTTCATGTGACTTCAATGAAGGCAAAATAGTCATGTCTCATAGATTATAAAGTACCAGTGCTCACATGTCTAATTATTTAACAGTAGTAGATGTCATGGTACTCTTGTCGACGACGTTTCAATCCCTTCATCGAATGAAGGCACCATCATCAGGACATAAGGGATTATACCCGAGACGAAAATGCCTGCTAGAAAGATAGAAAGAGAAGGGAGAGAGAGCGAGAGAGAGACGGAAGGAGGGAGGGAGAAACCAGGGAGAGAGGGGGAAAGAGAAGATTAAAGTCAATAAGTGATCTTGTAAAAATCCAGAAGGTCCAACCAATCAGACCATGCACACACGTGTGCAGCACAAGCTGTGGACCATGGATTCAGAATGGCTATGATGGCAAGCATGATGGTGATACAGGCGTGATCTGCTGGTAGGGAATAATATTTAATATTTAAACTAGGGAAGAAGGGAATAGCTAAGGTGAAATAAACAGTAAGGTGGAATAATCAGAAGGCAAAGCGACTGACCAAAAGAACCATCAAAGGTCATTGAAACTTAAGCAAGAGCGGGAGCCCTAGCAATCCTGTCACGCCACAATATGATCTAAATAGAAAAATATACAACATTAATAAATGGCTGGTGTAGTGCAATATACATGATATGACTATTTTGCCTTAATTGTAGTCACATGAAAAATGTCTGAGCCTAGAAGTTTTTTAACTTCTTTTCTGTTTACTTTTCCCACCTCATTGATGTGCTATAATTTTTAATAAATGCTATTGAATTTCTATTTGGACACTTGGCATAGATTTCATTGTATCTCTATGTAATATGGTGTACGGTATTTTACAGTAAGGGAACCTTATTCCTTTAAAATACTTACACCCATGGCCCCTTAATACCCCTGGGTTTCCCTTGTTTTTTAACAACATTCTTAGCGCAATCGCTGGATTGCACGGGCTATACATATTTCTTTTTTAATTTTAGTTGGGCCCCTTTCCTTCCCTTGTTCCGCCCCCCTTTGTCCTCCCTCCCCTTCTGTGTTTTGTCTCTCACACTGCACAGATATTCACACCATGTCAGATCATACACCTATGTATTCGGATGACTATATTAGAAAAATCCTTGAAGTACCATCACTTTTATCAGACACAGCGGCTTCAGCCCAACCATTCAGCTCCAGTTTAGCTGAACAACTCGAGAAAAGTAAAAAGAAGAATGTCAGGTTACAGTTGATGATACGTATGCTAACAGAATACCTAAAAGCAGATACTAATCCAGTAGGCCTACAGGTTAGAAACATTCCCTGTGTTTTCACTGATGACAAAAAATATCTACATGGCTTCAGTTTCATAGGGACTACATGCTCAAGGCATTGGATGGTGCTGGGCATTGATACAGCCATTGGGCACACCAAGAAACTTGCTGAGGAAATTAATGACTTGGAGAAAAAAATTATGGAATCTAGTGTGATCACTGACGCTAAGGTACTCCTTGATAAAACTGAGAAATCAGTAGCAGAATTCCACAGAATTGAACAGGATAAGAAGACCACTAAATTGAAGAGAGGCATTAAAAATTATAGGGTTGAAAGAACACACCCTTACCTCACTGACGACTTCTACAAGAACAGAATATACAAGAGACCTAACTTTGGACGCCCGTTGGGAAAGTATAACAAATAGAACACTATAATTACATTCTCGGGCACCTCAGCTGACTCATCAGGCAACTCAGACCCATGGGAAGGAACCAGCTCCTCCTCAAACACACCTAACAATAATTTTTTAGGAAGAGGCCAGGGACGACCACCCAGACAAGGGAGGGTGTGCACACAGCATTAGTACAGTACACCAGGGGAGTGTCAAATGCGAGAGAAATATTACCAATGGTAACAAGAAGTAACTACACTAATAGGACCCAATTCATGATAGATGTTTCCCAAACTGTACCAATCTTCAATTTGTCCACTTACCTACTTTCAACATATGAAATCGAACTTCTTTGTAAAGGCCTCTCGTTGTCCCTACTATACGCCCTCGCTTCCTTGAACATCAAAGAGAGATTTTGTGTTTCTTTAGAAAGATACGCCTTCATGCTTTCTTCCTTCAGAATCCCAGGCTACTGTGCACTGCTAATATGCACTTCCGCCCTCCTTCCACAAAGCTTCTTACCACCCGAGATACACACCTTTGAGAGACTGATCCTGGATCAAATTTCTAACCTTGAACAAAAATTTAATTTCATCCCTTACAACTTACCTGCTCTGGAAAAACATGCATTGACCCGACTTATACTGCACCAATCCCTGGTCATAAAGCCAGATGACAAGGGTGACAAGGGTTGTAGTTTAGAATATAGATTCATACAAAGCTGTAATTTTCAGACAATTGGCTAACACAGATCATTTTCTCAGACTCAGCACCAATCCCACCAAAGACATTGAGAGACTCATTCTTGATATTACGGAAAAAGGGAAGGCAGAAGGTTTTTTGACCCAAAATGGGTTCGTATTTTTGAACAAAAAATCTCCCAGAACACGGGTAATTTACACACTACTGAAAGTTCATATAAACACAGAGGCATCCCCTGGCTGACCGCCTGTCTCAGGGTGTGGCTCTTTATTAGAATCACTAGGCCAATATGTGGAGTTCTTCATTAAGTATTTTGTACCACAGACATGCTGCTGCTATGTGAAAGACACGATCAACCAAATAGAACACCTTCCTTTTGATCCAAACACTGCCGCTTCACCCTTCCAGTTTGGCCCAGCGGGGAAACAGAGGAGACTACGGCCACACCTGGGGGAAACTACAACTCCCGGCATTTCGAGCGCTCGCCAACACGCTCATAGCTGAGACGCCGGCCCGCAGCGAGTGTAGGCCCTTCACCCTTCCAGTTTGGCCCAGCGGCGAGACAGAGGAGACTACGGCCATGCCTGGGGGAAACTACAACTCCCGGCATTCCGAGCGCTCATAGCTGAGACGTCGGCCCGCAGCCGGGCCCCCCCTCTAACAGCGGGTCAAAGGAAAGAGATCCCTCAGCCTTCAGGTAGTGTGGTGTTTTTTACTCCTATTGACTATTACTATTCGTGCTTAACTAGGCGTCTTCCTGCCTGATATCCGAATCCACAATGAGCAAGCGCAAGGGCGGTCTGAGCGCACGGCAGTAGCGGGAACCCTGGACGCCTTTATCACTAGGGCTGAATCAATGCTCAGCCATGAGATCGAGCTGACGGAGCGGCGACTCTCATTAGATCCACTTATTTTGCAGAGACGCTCTTCGTTAGGCTCTTTTACCTTGGGTAGTGTCCCGCAAACCTCCCTGTCTGTTTCCGCGCCAGCCCCCCGCAAAGTCCGACTCAGCCCCCTTCTGCACCTGATCTGGATGCTTCTACTACTGATATCCTAAATGGTCCTAGTACAGGTACGAGGGGCCGGGTTTCCAAGCCCCACATTGATGACATGAGAGAACCACCGGTGAAGAGAAGGAGGGGTGCGGGCCCTCAAAAACAAAAACAACTAAAAGGATCCCGACTTGTTAAACCCAAAGGGAATGGTGAACTGGAACAGTGGATAGCCCTGGCTCACTTAGTCCTGATCAGGCAACGTTGTCCCCTCTCCCGGGCGGAGAGGAGTTCTGGAAAAGGATGGAGACCATGGTCACAGTCCTATTAAGCCCCCTCCAGCTTAAACTTTCAGAAATTGAAAAGACTATCCAAGTTAGAGGGCTTGGGCTTATTGGCTAGACCACACACACTACGTGAGACGGAGGGGGACTCACTAGCTTTAACAACGGCCGGAGATTATCCATCTCACCCACCTCAACTGGAACTTCACCATAATAAGAACTCGAGTATTCTTCCCCCCCGCTCCTCACCGGCATGGGCAAACCATCATAATGCAGAGTACTGTTAACGCCTCAATCTCGAGCGAATTGATACGCACGTCATTTATTCCTTCTAGAATTGCCCTGGGCAGGCCGCTAAGTAACTCACAGGCAGCTAGTATAGAGGGTGGAAATGTTGATATCGCAAAGCAGAGGAATAATACTGTGGGGGAGGCCCATGTTCGGTCACAAACGTTGCACCTAACCCCCACAGCGGATCCTCTCGTATTGGTTCTTGGAAATGTCCCCACCCTGAGGGTGGACCAGATTGAAACTACTACTCAGTTAATTGACAAATCTCTTCACTGGCTGACTGCCCACACAACAGGCTTGACAGGGGGTGGGGGGGGTCTTGGCTAGCCAATCATATCACCATGGCAAGAAAGGTAGGGTGGCTGGGACCGTCCCTAAAAACCCTGGAGGGAGACTGTGTGGTACTCAATTTCAACAATCCATCAACACTGAGATCTCTTTTGTTCCAATTACACAGAGTTCCACCTAAGGGTACCCAGATCCTTGCACTGACGCTTGGATACTTCTATTCCCCTCCCGCCGGTTGGATCAAATAGGCCTGAAACCACCTCTGCATCATAGGGAGGATTATGCAAATTCCATCCCACTGGGATATTCGGGTTTACCCCTTACAAACAGATTTGCACCTCTTTCTGGTATGGACCCTTGTGATTGACTATCCCTACGCCCAGTTGAGGGTCCCTCCCTATCTGAAATCGCACTGCCCTAAACTAGTGAGCCCCCTAGGTCTTCCAAACGGAAGACGGGGCAGGCAAACTAATTTCTATTAGCAACCTGGAATGTAGCGGGTATAGCAAATAAACTCGGCAATGATCAATGGGCAAAAATCTGGCAGGAATGTGATTTAATCTCCCTCCAGGAAACCTGGGTAACGGACCCCATTTTTGTAAATGGCTACCGTTCCTTCCAATCAAGGGCAGTACCAACGTCATCAGGGAGGGCTAAGGGGGGGTCTGCTAACACTGATTCCAAATATGTCGGACCTGAAAATAAAAAAGCTTATAGAAAATAGCCTCTTCTTCCATATTCTTATCCTTGAGTTTTCCAAACTAGGCAGTTGGCTCTTAATAAACTTTTACAACAACAATTTTGGCCCCAATATGCATCGGGCCGTAGAGGAGGTAAATAAGGAACTGGATGTCATTCTAAAATCACAAAGGCCTAAAGAACCCATACATGTTATCTGGCTCGGAGACTTTAACATCCACCCCTGTAAAGACAACCTAGAGAAAGTATGCGGTTTGACAGATCTTATGGGTAACCCGCTATATCACTTTTTTCACAGCACCTATGGTAATAGTCTGAATCGGACAGTCTCGGTTAGGGATATGGTGATTGTGAACAAGTATTCTTCCACCACTGATTCCCTACCAAAAACCTTCCGACGTTTTGAACATGAAACATCTATAGACTTTTTCCTGGTGTCAAACTCCCTCAATGAGAACTGTACCCACGTTGATGCCCAATTTACACCTTTTAGCGATCATGCCATTTTAACCTGTGAGATCCGTTCTGCCCCCAGAGAAGTGCCTAGACAGCAGGAAATAGCCAGACCATTAATCGCAAGGAGAAATGGATATCAATTAAAGTGGGCCCAAATTGACAGTGCCAAAACTCTTTCTGAAACGGTCAGTAACTCCTTAGCTAGCATTGAAACATGTTTGGATCTAAATAGCTCCCACCGTGTAACATTACTAGGTTTTACAAACCTACTGAATAATATAAAAAACGTATTAACACGGTATAAGTCTGATAGATCCAAAAAGGCCAATGCGATTCCCCCTGCTCAAAATCCAGAAAGGCCCTGGTAACAGCACTAAGGACACAACCTAGGGATGCAATATTAATCGCCTCCTTGCGTAGGGATTACAACCTGGCAAGAAAGTCTAGGGAGAAGGTAATGAGGGAGGAAATCTGGGCCAGCTTAGAGGGAGCCTCAGTATCAGGAAATAGCAAAGAGTTTTGGGATATAATTAATGCTCCTTATTTTAAGACCCAAGGAGACCCTGTTTTAGACTCGTATATAAGTGAAGATCATTGGATGGCACACTACTCAAGCATTTTTCCCTCACTTCTCCTCTCCCCAGTCCTCCAAACTCAATAGGCCCTAATCCCCAAGAAAATCTACTGTTCTCTCTTCTAGAGGTAAAGTGCGGTCTAGAGGCCTGTAGCACGGGGAAAGCGCCGGGCCCGGATGGGGTCCCAATAGACTTTTTCCAGACGGATCAAGATCTTTGGGTCCCCCTGTTGACAAATGTTTTCAATAAGATAGCGCTATTGGGGCCCCCCCCCATCGTGGAAGAAGAGTTTAATTGTCCCAATTTTTAAAAAGGGAGATAAGGGTAATCCCAAAAACTACAGACCTATCTCCCTTATTGACACAACTGCCAAACTGATGGGTCGTCTCCTTTTGTCTAGGCTCGAATCCTGGGCGCGAGACAGGAACCTTTTAATGCAGACCCGTATGGATTCCAACAGGGGAAGGGCACTGTTGACCAGTGCCTGAATCTCTCTCTCATCATGGATAAATATGTGAGGGCTAAGGGTGGGAAACTATATTTAGCTTTTATGGATTTAACTGCAGCGTTTGACTACGTCTCCCACCCTAAGCTCTGGAACATTATGGCAGAGATGGGAATGGACCAGCCCTTAATTACTTCATTCGCCAACTGTATTCTGATGCCTCTGCATCCGTTCGGTATGGGAGGAATGGGGAGCGCACCCGCCCCTTTAAGATCTTAAGATGGGTAAGGCAAGGCTGCGTCCTCGCACCATTTCTATTCTCTAGCTATACAAATGGTGTGGAGGATGCGCTGGCGGGTGCATCCCTGGATGTTCCCAAATTTAACTCCCATTGGCTCCCTGTCTTGGCATACGCCGATGATGCTGTACTGCTTTCTAGAACTGGCGTGGGTCTCCAGCGTCTGATAACAGAATATGCGGCTTTTATGAGTACGCTGGACCTAAAAGTCAATCAAGCAAAGTCATTTATACTAATTGCAGGGGCAGGGAAAAAAGAAAAAATTCCACACTTCCACATGGACTCAATAAAAATCGAGGTGGGTAATTCTTTTTCATATTTAGGGGTCCTCTTTGATAAGAACCAATCTTGGACACAGTTGGTGGAAGGAAGGGCCATGGTTATGGATAGGAGCTTAGCGGCACTAAAAATAATTACAAGGAGGTTGGGTGCTAGACCTCTTGGCCCTATAAAAAAGATCTTTCATGCCAAGACAGTATCAGCCGCGGCATATGGGGCAGGCGTATGGGGCATGGCCCCCATTGAACCACTACAGACAATTGAAAATACATTTTTCAAATCTCTAACCTCCCTTCCACAATCGTATTCAAATTATATTTCTCATATAGAATTGGGCCTTCCCCACATTACAGACTCAATTCGCTTGGCTCCACTCATGTTGTGGTTGTCGATTTGGCGTAGGGACACTGTCCCCCTTTACCAAAGTATTTTTATAGACATACTTAAAATGGAGAACCACAACAGGAGTGGATGGTTAAATTATGTTGAGCAGGAATTTAGTGCCTTAGGTTTGTCATATCTTTTCAAGGAACCAATGACATGCCAGAATTTTCCTAAGCTGAGGTTGGCTGAGATTTGTAAGCTGAGGGCTCAATACGACCGCAGAGAGAAGAATCACGGTGCGCAGATGGTCTGGATGTACCAACTAACACCCCCATTAGTTGAGGGTGAGTTTTCTTACCTAGCAGAGGTCCCACTCACACCACAAGTTTATCCTCCTGAGATTTTGCCTAAATCTGATCCCCTTGATGCTGGGGTATCCGGGTAGAAGATTCAGGCACTCTGATTTATCCTTGTGCCCCTGCGATCTTAACTCAACACAAAACGATTTGCACTTGGTATTTTTCTGTAGCATGTATGCTCAGGAAAGAAAGAAATGTATTGTACCGATTTTGAAGAGACACAACTTTCGTCTATGCATTATATTTTTTTAAATCACTCCCGAACCTGTCTGTTTTACAGTAGCATCTTTTTTATGGGCATGCATGCGTAAAAGGAAATATGCGGTCCACTAATGAATTATGAGGATCTTTTATTGTTTACTGTTTTTATTATTCTTTAAAAAAAAAAATTACTTAGTAATTTTTAACTCAATGTATTTTCTTAAGTGTCTTTTATATGGATATCCATTGTAAACCTGATTAAGGGGGGCTCTTTTGAGAAAAGAACTGTGACTGATTGTGATTTTATAGGCCTGTTTTTATTTACTTCTTATGTACTTTTATGATCTGAACAAAAGAGATCGAATAAAGTTTCTAATGAATGAATGATCCAAACACTAATATTCTCTGCACATTGGATGTTGAGTCCCTGTATACTAATATTCCTCAGGGTGAGGGCCTGAGGATTATCGTAAAAGCCCTGGAATCCGGGACCACCCTCACACAGTCCAAACATCTTTCTTTTTGACGCTACTTGAACTGTGCCTAACCTGCAACTTCTTCCAATTTGATGGAAACAGATCAAAGGGACATCCAAAGGAGCAGTTTTTTGCCCCAAGTTTCGCTATACTTTTCAAGGATTACCTTAAAACTAACAATTCTGTCTCATAATAACCCATTCTGCCACGATATTATTATTTGGAAACGTTACATTGATGACATTTTTATGATTTGGCGTGGCTGTGAGACCGCCCTTCCAGATTAATGTAACTGGCTTAACACACATTGCAGTGGTCTGAAATTTTCACTCACACACAGCAGATCAGAAATTGCTTTTCTGGATCTATTGATAAAAACCTCTGCCGGCGAGCGTTTCACAACATTGTTTCGCAAACCCGCAGAGAGGAATACCCTCCTCGCTTACACAAGCCATCATCCTAGAGCCCTGAGGGATTACTTCCCATTCTCACAGTTCCTCCACTTACAGAGAAACTGCTTCTTTAAACAAGATTTTTTCTCAGAAGCCAATACCTTCTCCAACAAGCTACTAGCTAGGGGATAGCCACGTAAATTGGTGAGACAATCCATGAAAGGGCGTGGGTTTTGCCCCAGAGAGGCACTCCTTACACCTAGGACTAAGAGAGGCAATAACCGCTTGGTTTGTGTCACAACATTCTCTCCTGTTTCCAATCAGCTTAAGAAATGCGTTCTGAAACGTTGGCCAGTTCTGAATGCTGGCTAACTTAGACTCGAACGGCCCTTATTTGCCTTTCGAAAGAGTAAGAATATCTAAGACCATCTAGTTAGAGAAACCCTCCCCCAAAAAACCAACCCAAACTCTACTTGATCTTTGGT
This sequence comes from Calotriton arnoldi, assembly GCA_963921515.1. Lineage (NCBI taxonomy): Eukaryota > Metazoa > Chordata > Amphibia > Caudata > Salamandridae > Calotriton > Calotriton arnoldi. The sequence continues at coordinate 337,108 of CAWUFW010005895.1, forward strand.
GTCTGGACCCCTAGTGGGACAATATAAGTGTGGTAATTGCAGTGGCTGCCAGTTTACTGTTGAGACTAAGGATTTGCACATGGCAATATTAGGACTGTTTTGAGTCAATTTTCAAATTGCAATACTATGAATGTCGTCAACGCCATCACGTGCCCATGCAATCAAATTTACATTGGTCAAAAGACACAAAAAGTGCGCATCCGGATCTGCCAACACAGAAGCCGAATTTGATGCAAAATTGCTAATGAGTCACTGGTGAACCACTTTGACGAGAAAGGAATCACAGAGAATGACCTACGCAGGCAAGTGATCACCATGGTGAAGCCCCCTCCTAGAGGCGCTGACATCGCTTTAATATTGAATAAGGAGGAACTCAAGTGGATACTCCGCACCAACAGTTTACATACTGGCTTGAATAGAGTGGAGGACTGGACTGCGTTGGTGTACGTCCCATGAACTACTGTTCTCTGGTCTACCCCAGTACTCATTAATCTGAGTCACAATATGGCACAAATTGCCTTCCAGCCACCAATTAATTTAATGGCAACATGTACTAAGTAATTTGTGGCAATAAGTGTAAAATGCATAATTTCAGTTCCCAGCCGGATTACTATTATTACAGTTTGTGAACTTTTCCTTGATTGTAACTAATTTGCTTTAGTCATGGGACAGTGTTCTTTGACTGTACTGGACTGTTGTATTTGTAGATAACCTTATTTTTTCCACATACTGCTATCCATTTTTCACTCCCCAAGTACTTTTAGAAAATGCCTGGTCCTGACATTATGCTAAATTGTTACTTCTTGTATCACTATGTGAGGCCTTTTTTCAGTTCATGCATTTCTGATTATGCCGCTTTCACACTATGTTTATTTTAGCTTGACTTCAATAGATATGATATAGCTCCAATATGGCCGCCATGTGCCTCATTCTTATTTTTCCATTCTTCTCTTTCTTGTGTCATTCTGCATGCCACACACACACGTGATACTTTCACTATTTGAGACGCTTGATCAACTTGCCCATCTGGACCCCTGCAGTAAGTCTTGTTTAGAATAGCTTGTTCATTTGTAAAATACGTTCTCCAAAGCTGAATGTGGCTAGCACTGACAACAGTTACTCCCACTCAAGGGCATAAACCTCCTTCTCAAGGTGAAGGACTAGATAAGCAGACCAAGGCCATACCGATGGAGCAGCTTCCATGATTGTATACGGTCTACTAATGTTCAGGGACGTATTCTTTCCAGCCACACAAATCATTCTAGTCCAGATAGATCAGTATGAAAAATGTCTTTAGCATGCGGCCCACTAAACGTTTGCTAACGAATTTGTAGTGAGGGTTCAGGATAGCTGGTATAAAAGGGGATACGAGGGGGCGTTGCCCCGTTTAGGTATCAAGATCATCAGGACCTCTCTGAGTGACGGCGGCAGCACACCCTCGTGAACCGCTCCCTCATACAAAAGTTTAAATTTGGATGCCATAGGTATGACAGAATTCTAACAGAAACCCATCAGTTCCTAGTGTTTTACCTAGTAGTTGGCTCATGGATGCCTCTTGGATATCTTGGAGATAGGGGCATTGACTTCCTTTTTCAATACGTGGATGGGTGGGTGAGGAGGCTCTGGGCAATTGCATCTACCCTTAAAAGCCTCTTCTAATGCAACACCACTCCTGACATCTCCTTTATGGAGCATCCGATAGTGCTCACAAAAGGCTGCATTAATATCTTGTTGAGTAGGCAGGACAATTACCAACTCAATCTGGAGATAGGTGGGTGCACATTATTGCGGTTGACAAGCCATACCAATAGCCTGCTCACTCCTCTCCCCTTGTGTATGAACCTTGCAGTATAAGCTGTAAAATCTGAACAATGCAGCCACTCGGACAGACCAACTTGTTTCTAACACAAGGCCCTCAGAGAGTCCTGGAGAGTTGTGCTCCCGCTGTTTTACATTCCATTTGAACAAGTGAGTCTTGAACTCTGCCCAGCTCCCTCTCAAGGGCCTTGCACATACAAACTACAGCATGAATGAAATGACCTCGCATAACTACATGGAAGGTCTCCCACTCAGTCATAGAGGATGATACTGTGCCCTTGTTCTCAAAATAACCTTTTAGGCCAGGAAACTACAGAATGTTGTGTCTCCAAAATGGAGCCCTAAAGGTGCCACAACAGAATAGGAGGATGGTCTTTGCCCCAAGTCAGGTCCAGCAACAACACACTGTGGTCTGAAATGGTTTAGCCGAGATCACTGGTGAAGGAGAAAAGCTGGCAGAGCGATGTCAAGCAGACAACTCGCTTAAATCGCACATATCGCTTGTGTGGGGGCAGTAAAAGAAGTATAGTCTGACCCCTGCTTTGGACCACTGCGCCACCGAGCGTGACAGTACATTTGCGCTGTGGACACTCTGAGTCTGCTGTAGTAGTCGATGTGATGAGTCTAGCACAACATCTAACACAATTCAAGTCGCCATTGAATGTGTACCCATTTAGCCAGCAGTTCAGAGTGCTAGAGCAGAAATGTGTGTTGTTCTGCTATGAGAATAAGTACTTCCTGGTAACACTGAGTTCCTGTCCAACCTGCCCTCCACCAAGACAAACCTGCCCTTCCTGCCTGCTTGCACCATACCCGGTTTGAAAAGGCCCCCTGCCATAACCCAAATTAAGCCCCCCTGGCATAGACTGAAGAATTAGAAGCGGAGACTTGACCCCACTGATGCTTTTGAAGCTTGCCCCTTCTGGCTACATTATGTGGGATTCTTGAAGTAGGGCCATATGGAACAAAAAATATGTTGCTGCCTTTATAGCGGTTGGGAAAAGAGATCATGTGAATACCCCCACATGCTGGACTGGATCCCAAGTGCCCACTCCAAGGCCTTGTTGGGCTATGGACAACAGAAAAAACAAAACATCCGAAAAAATTTGTCTGTTATGGGTCTGTACCGTGGGCATTACAACAGGCCATAAACTTATACCAGTGTGTGCTGTATACAATATTTGTAGCTGGATGCCTGGCCGCTAGAGTGACATCCACTACTTTAGGAGAAAAGTCTTAAACAGTCCATTTTCGACACTCATTATCCACGCACAGGTGTAGATTGATTAGGCCTGGGTGCAAGAACCTTTCCTGCTGCTGCAACAGAAGACCCTTACAAAGAGGCATTATGATCACAGGAAAGAGCTTCATGTCCAGAAGTCTTGGGTACCATATTCTCCTGGCCCAATTCAAAGCCACTAGGATGACTTGAGCCCAGTTGTTCCTGATCTTTTTGAGAAATCTGTACAGAGGCGGCAGAGGCAGGAAGGCATAATGTAGTCCCGAGCTCCACTCTAGGTGGAACACATCTACAAGAGAGTGGCCTTTTGGAAACTCCGACACGCAAAAGTGTTGATATTATGTGTTCTTGGTGGTAGCGAACAGATCGAGCCAGTGTTCTCCCCACTTCTGGAAAATGCCCTGTGCCACCTCTGGGTGTAGCTGCCATTTGTGTTCCGCCTGGGGTCATTGGAAGAGTATGTCCTCCCTGGAATTCAAAGATCCTGCCAGGTGGTTCACGACCAGGAAGATGCCCTCATCCAGTCCAGGCGCAAGCAGTCCTGGCATAGGACCCAGGATGCCATTCTGTCCTGACTTTTACAATACCATATGATGGTTGTGTTGTCCGTGAGGGCTTGGACCAGCCTCCCTTTGATGAATGGCAGGAAGGCCTTCAACACCAAGTGAATGGTCCTCAACACCAAGAGGCCAATTACGAGTTTTGGTGGTGCGGGAGCGGGCGGTATGCCAACGCCGCGCACCCTCACCAGCGAGATTCGCCACCACCTGCCTGCCAGATTATGACTTTAAAGTGGTCTGGCAGGCGGGCGGCGTGGCGGTCCCACGGCGGTTTCACTTTCAAAGGCGGCGGTGCTTTTGGAAAAAGGCACCGCAATGGGACTGCAAAACAAGGTTCCTGCACAGCATAGACTCGAAAGTCCATGCCGTGCAGGAACTGGTTGCATGCACACTGGGGGGCACATGTTATGCCCCTCTGTATGCATCCACATATGGTGGAGGCACAGGGGGCCCTGTAGGACCCCCTTTGTTTCCTCTCCGCCAAGTAGTACATGGAGGAGGAACCTCCATGACACCGCCGGCAGAGAGGAAACTTGTAATATGCTTGGTGGGACCATAGCGGTCCCACCAAGCATTTTGCGGCCTCTGACCGCCATGCCACCTCCAGGAAATGACGGATCCCTGTCGGCGGTCCCAGGATCATCCGACCGCCCAACTCGTAATGGGGCGATCGGCCGCCGCGCGTCTGGCGGTCCTGTACTGGGTACCAAATGAAAAAAGAAAAAGGGAGGAGGATTCTAACCATGCATGCGGGTCAACAATCATCTAGGAAATGTCCTGGGCCTGAACTCGCAAAGGTGTGGCACCAGAACCCAGGATTCGATCTATATTTCTTGCACCAGTGTCTAACCTTTCTGATACTTACATTTCCAGGCGAGGGGGACATATCCCTGTGAGAAGGAGCCCTGCTGCTCGGACTAGTAACAAGACGTCTCAGGTTCACTAAAGAAGAGGGCACCTTGACCTGCCACAATTTTGAGCTTTGCGGGAAAGAGCAGTGAATATTTCAGTCCCATCTCTCTTTGCTTTCTTCCACTTCTAAAAAGGAGGCCCGTTAATGCTGTACGGCCAGAGTGTAATCAGGAAAGACTAAGAGTTCAAGTCAAAGGCAATGTTTATTTAGACCATAGTCTTTAAACAGCAATACGCAACAATTAAAAATAATAAATCAATGCAATTTCATCAATAGTTCCATATGAATAAGTAACCTTTACACGAAGAATTTACAACATGAATAAGAGTTGGTTAACACCCATTTCAAGCTCACCAGCTTCTCTGGCAGCCTGCAGTATTTTGTCTCCCTTCAACATGCAGCAGTTGGCTACATAGGGCCCCAAGAAGGGGCCTACAAGGGGGATCCCGATGGGCTTTTCTTTATGGAGAAAACAACCAGAGAGTTTATGAGGCGCCACAACAGTCTTGATCCAATTCTCCAGGAATTCCACAATGTACTGCCCCTCCGAGACTTCAGGCATTCCAACCACCCAGATGTTACTACTGAAAATCAGATGTCAGGCGATGCAGTTCTTCTAGCATCTTTTCAAACTGTATGACTCTTTTAGCCAGCCATTTTTGGTCGTCCCGCAACCAGGCCAGCATCAATAGCAAAAGAATCTATTTTCACATCCAGAGAGGGCCTAGTTGTTGCAATGGTCTTGAGAAGTGCCTCTAATTTGTCTGGTCCAGTCTCGTTCTGGGATTGACCTTTCCACCAACATTTTAGTGCTTAGCTTAGTTGCCTTGAGTTTCCCAAGGCGCCAAAATCCTGTGGTGAAAATTAATTGTGAGGCGTCACAGGCAGTCAAATGCAAAAAGATGTGTGAGAATCTGCACTCATTTAGTAGGGTACCCAGATACAGCCACAGGTTGTGAGTAGCTGCTTTTAGGCTCACTAGTTATCCTTAGCCTCCTCCAGCAAAAGAGTAGCTAGTAATTGCAGCATGAGTAGCCCAACCCCGTGGGTGGTAAAGCCCACCACAGCAGAGTAGGCAGAGAGTCTCCAGCATCAATGAAGTAGACCCAGGAAGCAGTATGTCCCTCAGATGAAGTGCTGCAAACATAGGTGCCCCAAACTTTTCTTCACTCCAACAACAGTTATACCACGACTGTGGGATGCCAGGTGTCCGATGACAGCGAGAGTCCCCTTAATGCTTGTTCTGCCCCATCAGGCCCTCAATTGTGATAGCAATATGGTAAGCAGGCTCCCTACACACAGTTCTGTTCAGGCAGCAGTGTTCATCCAAAGGACATTTAGCCCATCCTCGAGTTGAGGAGAGGGCAACATATTTGGAAGAGGCAAAGGGAGAAGATTCCCGCTTCATTTCAACTGCACAGGGTGCCACAAGCCCTGGCCAATCCGTCCCCATCAACATGGTCAATGTAGCAGGGAGAGGCTCTCCTCCCTGAGCATGCCAAATTCCGGGACCAGTCAAGGGCTCAGGGAGGAGGCACCTTTGCACCACGCCTTTGACCTCCCTTTCCAGCAATCCTAGCATACAAAAGCTGGAGCCTGCAGAAAGTCACTCAGATAGGCCAGGGCCGATGTCAAGCAGTAGTAGGGCCATCGGTCTCCGGCATCATAACCGGCCCCGACTAGAGCTCCAGGCCCACCAACCCACACGGTCTAGCAGGAAAGCCCCTGGGCCAAGGCTCACCAGCCATGCGATCCGCCGGTCACTCAAGGGGCCGTATTACATATTATCATTGTTTGTGCCCGGTGCACCTTCCAAAAGGTGCGCCGGGCGCAAACAATGATAATGCGCCACATCATGGCGTATGCGCTGCCTCCAGGGCAGCCGCGACCTCGCGCTGCCCTGGGGGCAGGGCATTCACGTGAAAACACAGAGCAGCTGCTCCGTGTTTTCACAGTGCAGGCGGCACCCGCCTGCACTTTCAAAGGGGATTAGAGATCCCCTTGAAGGCGGTTGGAGTCAGTGACTGCACCCGCCTGCTAGGGGATGTCTGGGGGGTCCATGAGACCCTCTTTACCCCCTGCATAGGGCTGCTCTCAGGGGGCACACTGTCAGTGCGCCTCCTGAGGGCTTCTTTGACTCTGCGCCCGTGTCTGTAATATGGCGCGGGAGCAGAGTCAAAGGAATTCCCTCATTTGCATAGGGCACGCCCCTATGCAAATGAGGGAACACCCTCTGAAGGTAGCGCTGGCGCTTTAAGTGCGCAAGCGCAACTGGCATTAAAGAAGGGGACGCACAAGCGTCTGCGCCCCCTTCAATAATACCAAAGTACCCCGGGGGCGCGCAAGGCAGGCGCAAACGCCCATTGCGCCCCCGGGGCACCTTCTGTAATACGGCCCTAGGTCATTAGGCATTTGGTACTCCACGGAGGTCTTCCACTTTCCAAAGAAGCTAGTAATTTGTTTGATGATGATGGACGTGGGCAGAGGAAGGCAGGCTATGGCAGCTATCCTCAACTTTCCATGACACCTTAGCCACCATGGCCACACACACCAGATAAATTAAGTGTTCATAGGTTAATTCTTTACTGTCCACATTTCCTTGGTTACAGCCAAGAAACTGAACTTTACATTTTTGTTTCAAAGACCTGTTTTTAATATAACAATTATAAATCAGCAAGGCCTTATTCAAGTTGGGAACCGTACACAGAGTTAGAATTTAAAGTGTAGTTACCTTTCATATCCTTTTTACCAGAGTCACACTTTTTGTTGGTGTTTACTTTTGACTTTTTTGACTGCTGTTTTTCCATGTGCTTCTGTTGGCATTCCTCAGCAGATCGACTACCCACTGCCATTGCCACATCAACCCAAAACCCACTCTTATGTTTGGGCAGGGATGACACGGCCCTGGAAGGAAAAAAGTACACATTCATCTAATCTGTATCTACCACTGTGGTGCATAAAGTAAAATAAAATTTAATGGAAAGACATTCATTTTTTGCGTAAAAAATATTTTGCTACCCATGTCTTAATAGATTTGTGGACTGGCATATTTTTTAAAGTTTGAAACACAAGAAATTGTATCTCTGCACACGTTTCAATAATCAGGCAGTCAGGACAGTTTTTTACTTGCAACAAACATCCTCACCTGGCGGAATTAATTCAAAAGAGAATTCAGTGGTTCTTAACCTTTTGACTTCTGGGGACCCCCACTTAATCATAACTGGAATCTGGGGACCCCCCCCCCACTGAGTCATTACTGGAAGCCGAGGACCCTGGCCTAAGCATTGTCGATGATTTGAACCGCAAAACAATACACAAAAAATGAAGAAAGCATTCCAACAAGTACACAAATCATGACACATTTTCTTTAATTCGCAAACACATATAGATTAAAACATTTTTTTTTCATTTTAATAGAACATTTGGAGCTCTTCTAAATTCAATTGAGGTCACTCATCGTCTATACTGTAGTCTGTTTGATGCACCTGCACTGCTCCCACGAATCTGAGAATACTAATTTAATTTTTAGCCTCCAATTTCAAATTCCTTCACGTTTATAGTGAGTTTTAAAATTTCCAATTGTACATTTAGCTTCTTTATTTGTATACACTTTATTAATCTGTTAATATTATTTAATTTTCTAAGAAGTCGAGGACAACTCTGAGGAGGATTCGCGGACCCACAGGGGTCCCCGGACCACAGGTTGGGAACCACTGAGTTAGATGAAAGAACTGACCAAATCCAAAATATCACCAATGGTATGCAGTTCAAAGCCTTAATGTCAAGCGAAAATAAAATGACATTTAGTCAAAGGTGTATATCTATGTAACCTACAGCCACCATCTGCTTTTCAGCTAAAGCGGCAAGAGTACGAACCTGCACATGAATTGGACCACGATGGACACCTGGGAGGTCCCTTTACAGGCAAGCCGTTTTAAAGGACTTGTTCACAGAGGAGTAGGCCTAGTGAATGATTACATCGTTACACATGATGGTATGATATGATGAGGCACATAACCTTTTCTCAATTAATATACTGGCGCCAAGAGATAAAAAAAATGAATCTGGAATTTACATACAAGTACATTCAAAAACTCACTGCATCCTACAATATGGAGTCGTAATTTTTGTTTTTTTAAACAATAATGTCCTATTTGGAGTATTTTTGAGAATAAGAAATTAGATTGAAAATTAAATCTTTTAAGGCCAGCCAGTAAAATCGAAATAAAGATTCAAATAGAGTATACAAAAAGGATAATGACCATAAGGAGCGAGAACCCTTTGGCAATGTAAAGGAAAAAACACAGATGATGAAAACAATAAGACTCATAACAGACAAACAAAGACAGTAAAACTCTAAACAATTATGAAAAAACTGGCCTAATAGTTTGTGAAACAATAGGAGTAAACAATAGGACTAAAACCTACAGTAACATATGAAAGAGGACATTGAACAATATTACGTACTCATCAAAACAGCTTGGCACAAAAACAAAAAGTTTCCATAAAGTCAAAAGTTTTACTTTACACAAATCAAGTGGAGTATTTGCTCATTACATCTGCATATAGTAAAGAAACTACAAATAGTCAAAATTTTAAATTTTATCAACTGCTGAACCTCACTCATGGTTGACACCCTCATCTGACCTCGTAATAGAAATATTACAATGAGAATACAAGAGCAATAAAAGTGCAGTTATGAAAAAAAGACTATAGCTATTCAATGGCATTACATTTTAAAAAATTCAACCCCATACACAACGAGTGAGATCGGAATAGATCATATCCCAATTCCAAGAGATGGCAACACAGAACCATTTATAATAAAGAAATAAAGCAAAAACATACACAGATTAAACATTTTTTTAAATTAAACCTTTCTATCGGTATCAGAGAATAAACATCACTTAAATTTCGCTCCCAAAATTAATCTAAAAATCATAAAATACAGTCTAAATATCTTCAACGTCAACCATACCGCGTCCCTTCTGGGGCAAATCCATGCTAGATCTTTAAAAATCCACTGAATGAAGCATGTTCCCTCATCCCCACCACCCTCCAGGTAACCTCCCCCTAAAGTGACTGTGCAACACTATCTTACCATTTCCCAAGGGAGGATCTATCCAGGCGAGCTCCTCCCTAACTCCTGCTACAAGAACTACCTGTGCATACCCTCTTACCTGTGCATACCCTCTTACCGCCTACTAATAAAGTGGGTGTGCCTACCCTCCGAACTGTTAAAGCTTCTCCAATTTCTATTATATGTAGCACACCTATTTACTCTGGCATGGAACCAGGCTTCCCATTGGCTGACTCTCCTCATTTTCATTACCCATTCGTTAACTGTTCCTCAAATCTAAGACCAACATGGGACTTCCAATGAGTAGTAATTAGTGACCGGGCAATCAACATTGCAATAAAAACAAAGTTCCCGACCTGGTGAGCTTTCTGGAAATGCAGGTCCACCAGTAGAGCTCCTCTTGGCAAGGGAGGAACATTCTCTTAAGTGGTCCTGCTAACCACTCTAAATATCCCTTCCAAAAATGACGAGTGAATTGCAGGACCAAAACATATGTAGCCAATTTCCCTTGAAACTACACTTTGAGCACTTCCCGGGCAAATTAAGGGAACATTTTATTCAGAGGATGTGGTGTTAAATAGAGCATCCATCTGTTTAAAGAAGCCACACGCTGGACGTTCGCACCGGAGGTGTAACTCAGGCCAAAATACCTCTCCCAATGCTGGTCACTTAAGTCTATCCCAGGCCATTTGTTTGACATAGCTTTTACTAGCTGCACAAAATCTGGACTCAGCACCTGTTACCAAAAGCTAAGGGAGAGGTTGACTCCATCCTCCCTGAACAAATCTTTTACTATCTTCCTGGAAGACTCAATGCCGACCCCTTTAATATTACAGAGGATAGCTCTTATTTGCGCATCCAAGTGGTGCTGGCTACAGAACACTTTGCCTGGAAGCAATAGCTGTGATGACTCAAATCTGGGACCTACGAAAAAGTCCCCGTTCTTTGTTATATTTAAAGCTGCCCATTTGCATATAATTTCTTTGGACAAACCAAAATCTACAAGAACCGGACAGTGTTTCAGCATTTATGGTGGGTATGCCCTGACTTGATAAGATCTTCTGCCGCAGTGCCACAAATTGGGATAGTGTTTTTATCTCACTTTTTGAGGAAGTTTGGGGTTTTTTGCAAACCAAGATAGATCGGGAATGTTCAGGACTTTGAATAGCTAACGTAGAACCTTATTTTAAAAACTGGAGGATTCCACTGATGCCAAATAATAACGGCTTAAATATGGGAGTCCCAGCACAGCCTTGGGCAATTGTAAAACACTCATGGGCCGATTCCGATTCGTGTCGGTAATTTCTCCGACCGAGCCGGCCTCGGAGAGATTTCCGACCGAATCGGACCCGTGCAGTCCGACCGAACGCAGTCCGATGCATTCGTATGCCACCGGACACGAGTCGGTCGGACTCCCATTGAACTCAATGGGAGCCGGTCGTACAACGCGTACGCGGGCTCCCATTGCCTCAATGGGTGCGAGGCAGACAAGGCGCGCCCTACAGCGAGTACGCCGCGAAGCACTTCGCGGCGTACACGCACAGGTAGGGGGACCCATGGGTCCCCCCTGTGTGCGCCTCGCACGGGTACGCGTACAGGGGTCCGACACGGACCCCCAAGTACGGCTCCGACAGCGAGTTCGAGTCGGACGGCGCGAGTCGGTCGGAGCGGTCGAGGTGCGCATCGTACTTACCCGGCCGGAAAACGTCTCCATTGCGCGGTGCGAATCGGGTCCGAGCGAGTCGGTCGGAGCAGTACGATCCGGGAACCAGTCGGTCGGAGCGGTCGGGTCGCCCGGACGAGTCGGTCGGCAAATACGCATCGTACTCGCTCGCCCGGACGCGCGTACGACTCGGTCGGAAAATAGGGCTCCGGATCGGATCCGGTAAAACCGAATCCGATTCGGAGCACTACCGGCCGAGATCGGAATCGGCCCCTCAGTTTGACTCGGGCGTTTCTGGTTCCGCAGAAACATACATAGCATCTTGTCAAGTCTATCAAAAGAAAATCTAGTCTGTAGGAGACTGCAAGAAAAAGAAACAGAAAAAACAAGTTACTTACCTGTACACTGTGGTTCTCCAGTATTGACATCTTTCATAGATTCACATGCTTGAATCTACCCCATTGTCATGGTGGGAGTCCCACGGTATCTTAAAAAGCAGTATAGAAAGACGTACATAGAAACCAATGCAAAAGGAATAGAATTTTTGTTAAACCACGGTCTTCTTTATAAGGTCCAAACTTAAGCCAATGAGACTCCAACCCTGAGACCACAAGCCCCTGCAGAGCCATCATACCTCAGATTTCAAGCACAAGTGAGTCGCATCTAAGCGTCATGAGGTAAAAGTGGCCAGCTTTAAATGGGGAGGCGGGCGGGCCGCATGTGAATCTATGAAAGGCGTCAATACTGGGGAACCATAGTGTACAGGTAAGTAACTTGTTTTTTCTCCAGTATTGAATCTTTCATAGATTCACATGCTTGAATCAGAATAGTAAGCAGTACAGGACCCTCCTGGAAAATCGTTTGAAGGCATGGACACTTTGGGCCAGATGTACGAAGCATGCATTTTGCAGCTCGCAAATTGCGTCGCTTTGCGACTCGCAAATTGCGTCGCTTTGCGATTTGTGAGTCGCAAAAGGCAATGTACAACAGTGTCTCAGACACTGTTTGCGATTCCCAATGGGGTCGCCAATTGCATGCCTCATCAATATTCATGAGGCAAGCGCAATTTGCGACCCCATTGGGAATGGCTAGCACTCACAGGGATGGTGGCCTGCTGGGGTCAGCAGACCACAATGTCTGACTGCTTTTTCAATAAAGCAGTTTTTTTTAAAAATGCATCTTGTTTTCCTTAAAGGAAAACGGGATGCATTTAAAAAGTAAAATGAAACTTTTCAGTTTCATTTTTAAGAGAGGCAGTGGTCTCTGGGACCACTGCCTGCTCTTAAAAAATATTTTCGCACCCATTCACAAAGGGGAAAGGGTCCCCGGGGACCCCTTCGCGTTTGCGAATGGTTTACCACCCTTTTGAAAAGGGTGGTAAACTGCGAGTGTTTTGCGACCGTAAATGCGGTCGCAAAACAATGGTACATGCCATTTGCACTCGCTATTAGGAAGGGACGCCCTTGGCACGCCCCTTCCTAATAGCGAGTCGCAAATCATATTTTGCGAGCCGCTAAAAGATTAGCGACTCGCAAAATATGGTTTGTACATGGGGCTGACCTTTTTTGCGGTCGCAAACAGGCCGAATTCCCGTTTGTGACCGCAAAAAACGGTCGTACATTTGCCCCTTTCTTTCCTAAAGCTGAGAATTGTATAAACCTCTATTATAGAAATAGAGTCTGTATGTCAAAATGTAAAGAAAATATATAGCAAAATACATTTAGAAAAAGCTCTTATCTATACATTAATATACCCAAGTATCCATATAAACCTATATATATATATATATATATATATATATATATATATATATATATATATATATATATATATATATATATATATATGCAACCAGTCTCTCTCCTACTTGAGAAAAGAGTGTGACACAGCTCCGGGGGAACAATAGAACGGCTTTATTGCTGTTATTGCGCTGGCATACAAAGGATCCCTGAAACGCTCGGCAGACGCGTTTCAGCCTTCAAATGGCTTCTTCAGTGCCCGTTTCAGATGTGTCCTTTACAGGGGGTCCATTGCTGTGGTGTTTAATAGCTGTGACCACTCCCAGTCATGTGATCACGCCCCTCCTCTGCCTCACAGGTGTGAAGCTCCTTGCGCTGTGCCTGCCCCATCGCTGCATGCTGGACGTTGGAGTTCACCTCAGGAGCCCATACAGTGAAGGGATTTCCATAGCACCAAGTGATGCCTCCAAACAATGTTTGGCCGGCGCTCCCACGCCGCTGCAGTCTCGAAGCAGGTAAAAAGCCGTCCTTTGTCCCCCTTATCAGGCAGACAGATTCTGCCTCCTCTCTCCCCATGCGCTAAATACCACCAAGTGGGAATCCGGCACCGGGGGGGCGACGCGAATGCAGTTTCATGCAAAAACCAACAAGATGGCAGGTGAGTCGCGTAGCTCCAGACCGAGAGGGCGGTCACAAGCCAGCACCTGCTAGCTGGCAAAATACAGCAACCAGTCTCTCTCCTACTTGAGAAAAGAGTGTGACACAGCTCCGGGGGAACAATAGAACGGCTTTATTGCTGTTATTGCGCTGGCATACAAAGGATCCCTGACACGCTCGGCAGACGCGTTTCAGCCTTCAAATGGCTTCTTCAGTGCCCGTTTCAGATGTGTCCTTTACAGGGGGTCCATTGCTGTGGTGTTTAAAAGCTGTGACCACTCCCAGTCATGTGATCACGCCCCTCCTCTGCCTCACAGGTGTGAAGCTCCTTGCGCTGTGCCTGCCCCACCGCTGCATGCTGGACGTTGGAGTTCACCTCAGGAGCCCATACAGTGAAGGGATTTCCATAGCACCAAGTGATGCCTCCAAACAATGTTTGGCCGGCGCTCCCACGCCGCTGCAGTCTCGAAGCAGGTAAAAAGCTGTCCTTTGTCCCCCTTATCAGGCAGACACATTCTGCCTCCTCTCTCCCCATGTGCTAAAATCGTTTGAAGGCATGGACACTTTGGGCCAGATGTACGAAGCATGCATTTTGCAGCTCGCAAATTGCGTCGCTTTGCGACTCACAAATTGCGTCGCTTTGCGATTTGTGAGTCGCAAAAGGCAATGTACAACAGTGTCTCAGACACTGTTTGCGATTCCCAATGGGGTCGCCAATTGCATGCCTCATCAATATTCATGAGGCAAGCGCAATTTGCGACCCCATTGGGAATGGCTAGCACTCACAGGGATGGTGGCCTGCTGGGGTCAGCAGACCACAATGTCTGTGACTGCTTTTTCAATAAAGCAGTTTTTAAAAAAAATGCATCTTGTTTTCCTTAAAGGAAAACGGGATGCATTTAAAAAAGTAAAATTAAACTTTTCAGTTTCATTTTTTAAGAGCAGGCAGTGGTCCCTGGGACCACTGCCTGCTCTTAAAAAATATTTTCGCACCCATTCACAAAGGGGAAAGGGTCCCCAGGGACCCCTTCGCGTTTGCGAATGGTTTACCACCCTTTTGAAAAGGGTGGTAAACTGCGAGTGTTTTGCGACCGTAAATGCGGTCGCAAAACAATGGTACATGCCATTTGCACTCGCTATTAGGAAGGGACGCCCTTGGCACGCCCCTTCCTAATAGCGAGTCACAAACCATATTTTGCGAGCCGATAAAAAAGATTAGCGACTCGCAAAATATGGTTTGTACATGGGGCTGACCTTTTTTGCGGTCGCAAACAGGCCGAATTCCCGTTTGTGACCGCAAAAAACGGTCGTACATTTGCCCCTTTCTTTCCTAAAGCTGAGAATTGTATAAACCTCTATTATAGAAATAGAGTCTGTATGTCAAAATGTAAAGAAAATATATAGCAAAATACATTTAGAAAAAGCTCTTATCTATACATTAATATACCTAAGTATCCATATAAACCTATATATATATATATATATATATATATATATATATCCAGCTCCGAACCACCAGCCAGTTGCACTCATGAACGGGTGCACGACAAGCGGGGTGTTCCCGCCTTAACATTTCGCTCCCAACTCCATCGGGTAATCAGTACCCGTAACAGATGACAGCACTCACGGGGAAGAGTTCCGAAAGTTTATTCACAAACTCGGACTCAGGGCACACAAGACGCTTTCGGCACATAGCCTTTGTCAATATTTGCACGAAATGCCGCAGCCATCATTATTTTTTATACACAAACACATCATTGGTTTCCGGTACAGAAACTAAAAGGATAATTCGGCAAAGATAGCAACAACACTAATCAAAGTTCTGCCATCTTTGAATAGCTAAAGCAGAACTACAATGCAGTAAATACGACATTTTAGTGATCATAAACATTCGGTTATCTTTCATATGGGATCATAAAGCCCTGAATGAGCTAAATCAATTTAAGGTAAATGTCCGAAGTTAATTACTAAATCCCTCATGAATTATAAAACTATAGCCTTTTGTCATTGATAGTACAAAATCTCGCCCACAAATGAGCCAATATCTTTTCATTTGACCGGAATCTCCATACGTAAACATCTTACAATTCATTAAATCATTTAAATCAACAAGCATCAACATTAGCGCAAAATATTCATCATTGTAAAAATACATTGTTAATGCAAATCAAGCGAATAAGAAGAAATTCTTAGTTGACCAAATGGTCTTAACACTGTCAGGGTACCTTCAAAATGACTCATAAAACAGTATTACCTAGATGTACAGCAAGCTCCTCAGTGCTATTCAGACCCAAAGGACTCTTACTCTGCAGGTCTATTATGTACGCGATTCCAGCGTCTTAATCTCTGTATCCTGTCACCTCCCCTAGAATTAGCTGGCACATGATCCAAGCAAAAATATGTCAATAGTTCCCTGTTCCGACAATGTACTTTGTTATAATGTCTCGCTACAGGAGTACGACTCATCAACATTATTAATCGCCCGCATGTGTTCTAATATCCGTATC
Organism: Calotriton arnoldi; assembly: GCA_963921515.1. Taxonomy (NCBI): domain Eukaryota; kingdom Metazoa; phylum Chordata; class Amphibia; order Caudata; family Salamandridae; genus Calotriton; species Calotriton arnoldi. The sequence goes on from CAWUFW010005895.1 coordinate 353,285, forward strand.
TTAACCGGATGGATAGTGCTTCCGATATGCTGAGCTCACATGGACAGACCAGACAATATATGGCATATGGGGTGGTGCAAGTAAGAAACTTGGCGATCTTTTTAGGTCTATTAGTCCAGGGACATCATACGACAAAATCCGTTTACTCTTCTTGCAGGTTTTGCACTTCCACACGGATAAAATCCATTAAGTGCTTTAAAAGATGTTCTAGGGGCTCTACATCATGATAACTGTGAACCAGGTGATCTTCAATGACCTGGCTTTCCTAAATGTAACTAAAGGGTTAGATGGTAAATCATCCCTTATAATGTTATCAGTGAGAAGAATGCGCCAATTCTTACGCAATATCCTCTTCAGCTGGTTAGAATTCTCAGAAAAAGTAGTAATCATCCGAAAAGCTCCATTATCAGACTTTTGGATGTCCTTATCCATCAATAAATCCCTCTTCGGATACTATTGACCCTAGATAGAGCACGTGACACACCGCTTCGCTATAGCCTCTCACTCTAAAGCATTGCAAACTTGTTTTAGCTGCCTTCTGGAATTCTAAGTCACTGGTATTATTCCTCTTGGCTTAGCAGCTCCATAGGGGATACTGTTAATAAGTTTCTTAGGATGACTGCTGGCTGCGAAAAGCGTAGAATTGCCTGCAGTTGTTTTCTGTAGAGTTTGGTTTGCAATTGTCCCCTGATATATAGACTCGCCAGATCTAGGTAATTGACCTCATCAGTACTCACTTCACCAGTAAATCTCAGATTAACATCATTACAATTTAATGTTTCTATATATGACCTTGCCAAATCTGGGGAACCATCAAACACAATAAAAGGTCATCGATATAACGATGCCATGCCATTATCCTTTTGTTCCAATTTCGATTGGGTCCCGCCCAGGCCACCTGCTCCTCCCACCAGCCCACGAAGAGATTCGCGTAGCTGGGGGCGAAGCAGGTGCCCAGCGCGGTCCCAGTCTTTGTCTGAATAGCTGATTCTGAAACATAAATATGTTGTGAGTCAGACAAAAACCTGAATTCAAGCTATCATGCTACTATGTACATAATACTTCAAGCGCGGGACTCAAGAAAAAATTGCACAGCTTTCAACCTATCAGTGTGTGCAATACAGGTATAAAGACTAGTAATGTCAAGTACTATTAGACAAAGCCCTCCTTCCATTCAATTTTATCTATGTGTGTAAGAAAATCCTTCGTATCTTTTAAATAAGATTTCAATTTAATCATATGTTGGGAAATAAAAAAAATTGATATACATAGATAGATGTTCCGTTAAGCTGCCTTGTGAGGCAACAATAGGTCTCCTGGGGGGTTCCTGACATCCTTATGAACCTTTGGCAGGTAATAAAATGTAGGAATAGTGGGATTTAAACATCGTAAAAACTAATGAACAGACGTATAATCAAAGTATCACTGATTTTCATCTGTTGATTTCCTCTTGGTATAAAAGGAATATGTTGGACTCTGAAGAATATTTATTTTTACGATGTTAAAATCCCACTATTCCTACATTTTATTACCTGCCAAAGGTTCATAAGGACATCAGGAACCCCCCAGGGAGACCTATTGTTGCCTCACAAGGCAGCTTAACGGAACATCTATCTATGTATATCAATTTTTTTATTTCCCAACATGTGATTAAATTGAAATCTTATTTAAAAGATACGAAGGATTTTCTTACACACATAGATAAAATTGAATGGAAGGAGGGCTTTTGTCTAATAGTACTTGACATTACTAGTCTTTATACCTGTATTGCACACACTGATGGGTTGAAAGCTGTGCAATTTTTTCTTGAGTCCCGCGCTTTGAAGTATTATGTACAAAGTAGCATGATACTTGAATTCGTAGGTTGTCTGACTCACAACATATTTATGTTTCAGAATCAGCTATTCAGACAAAAGACTGGGACCGCGATGGGCTCCTGCTTCGCCCCCAGCTACGCAAATCTCTTCGTGGGCTGGTGGGAGGAGCAGGTGGCCTGAGCGGGACCCAATCGAAATTGGAACAAAAGGATAATGGCATGGCATCGTTATATCGATGACCTTTTATTGTGTTTGATGGTTCCCCAGATTTGGCAAGGTCATATATAGAAACATTAAATTGTAATGATGTTAATCTGAGATTTACTGGTGAAGTGAGTACTGATGAGGTCAATTACCTAGATCTGACAGTCTATATATATCAGGGGGACAATTGCAAACCAAACTCTACAGAAAAACAACTGCAGGCAATTCTACGCTTTTCGCAGCCAGCAGTCATCCTAAGAAACTTATTAACAGTATCCCCTATGGGGAGCTGCTAAGACTTAAGAGGAATAATACCAGTAACTTAGAATTCCAGAAGGCAGCTAAAACAAGTTTGCAACGCTTTAGAGTGAGAGGCTATAGCGAAGCGGTGTTGTCACGTGCTCTATCTAGGGTCAATAGTATCCGAAGAGGGGATTTATTGATGGATAAGGACATCCAAAAGTCTGATAATGGGGCTTTTCGGATGATTACTACTTTTTCTGAGAATTCTAACCAGCAGAAGAGGATATTGCGTAAGAATTGGCACATTCTTCTCACTGATAACATTATAAGGGATGATTTACCATCTAACCCTTTAGTTACATTTAGGAAAGCCAGGTCATTGAGAGATCACCTGGTTCACAGTTATCATGATGTAGAGCCCCTAGAACATCTTTTAAAGCACTTAATGGATTTTATCCGTGTGGGAAGTGCAAAGCCTGCAAGAAGAGTAAACGGATTTTGTCGTATGATGTCCCTGGACTTAATAGACCTAAAGATCGCCAAGTTTCTTACTTGCACCACCCCATATGCCATATATTGTCTGGTCTGTCCATGTGGGCTCCGTATATCGGAAGCACTATCCATCCGGTTAAGATACGGATATTAGAACACATGCGGGCGATTAATAATGTTGATGAGTCGTACCCTGTAGCGAGACATTATAACAAAGTACATTGTCGGAACAGGGAACTATTGACATATTTTTGCTTGGATCATGTGCCAGCTAATTCTAGGGAGGTGACAGGATACAGAGATTAAGACGCTTTGGAATCGTTACATAATAGACCTGCAGAGTAAGAGTCCTTTGGGTCTGAATAGCAGTGAGGAGCTTGCTGTACATCTAGGTTAATACTGTTTTATGAGTCATTTTGAAGGTACTCCTGACAGTGTTAAGACCATTTGGTCAACTAAGAATTTCTTCTTATTCGCTTGATTTGCATTAACAATGTATTTTTACAATGATGAATATTTTGCGCTAATGTTGATGCTTGTTGATTTAAATGATTTAATGAATTGTAGGATGTTTACGTATGGAGATTCCGGTAAAATGAAAAGATATTGGCTCATTTGTGGGCGAGATTTTGTACTATCAATGACAAAAGGATATAGTTTTATAATTCATGAGGGATTTAATAATTAACTTCGGACATTTACCTTAAATTGATTTAGCTCATTCAGGGCTTTATGATCCCATATGAAAGATAACCGAATGTTTATGATCACTAAAATGTCGTATTTACTGCATTGTAGTTCTGCTTTGGCTAGTCAAAGATGGCGGAACTTTGATTAGTGTTGTTGCTATCTTTGTCGAATTGTCCTTTTTTAGTTTCTGTACCGAAAACCAATGATGTGTTTGTGTATAAAAAATAATGATGGCTGCGGCGTTTCGTGCAAATATTGACAAAGGCTATGTGCCGAAACGCGTCTTGTGTGCCCTGAGTCCGAGTTTGTGAATAAACTTTTCGAACTCTTCCCGTGAGTGCTGTCATCTGTTACGGGTACGATTACCCGATGGAGTTGGGAGCGAATATATATATATATATATATATATATATATATATATATATATATATATATATATATATATATATATATATATTTTTCACCATGGCTTGTCCCAAGCCCAGATGCGAAAGGAAGATGGTTATGAGTGGGGCTAGCTAGCCCACCATGTAAAATATCCTAGCTCCAGAAACGGCAACCAAAAGACATCCCAGCCTTGGAGAGGAATTTCATTCAAGGAGAGCTATGATGCCTTGTGGTGAAAGCCAGAGATCCCTGGCAGTCACAAAACCAATCCACCTGCTTTCGACCAAGACCATCACCATCTGGACATGGAACGTGAGGCCCATGTCTGAGATAGGCAAGACAGCCCAAGTGGCAGCAGAGATGACAAAATACAACCTTGCCCTGCTTGGCATCAGCGAGACCAGATGGAAACAGTCTGGACAAATAAGACTGGCTCCAGGAGGAATGCTGATTCTGGACACGAGGAAGAGAATGCCCTACAAACTCTGAAAGTAATACTGTTGCTAACGCCATCAGTCAATAGAGCTCTAATTTGATGAGAAGCCCATGGACCCAGAATCATCACAGCGACTTTCCGCACAAACAAAAAGAGGATCGACATGAATGTTATCCGGTGCTATGCATGCTACAAATGACAGCAAAGAAGAGGAAAAGGAACAGTTTTACAACAGACTCTAGTCCATACTGGAGAAATGCCTTGGAGAGACATTAACATACTGATGGGGGACCTCAATGCCTAGATTGGAAGGGACACCACTGGGTTTGAAGAAGTCATGGGATAACATGGCTTTGGCGACATGACTCAGAATGGTGAAAGGCTCGCAGATCTCTGTGCCCTGAATAGTCTGGTGATAGGCGGTAGTGTTTTCCCACACAAAAGATTACACAAGGCAACATAGGTGTCACCAGATCATTCAACAGAGAATCAGATTGACCATGTCTGCATTGCTAAGAGGTTCTGGAGATCTATGCAGTATGTGAGATTAATGAAAGGAGCAGACGTGAGGTCAGACCATCACCCTGCTGTGGCCAGACTAAAGCTGAAAAAAGCATGGATGGAACCGACAAACCAATGGCAGCTATAGGGTGAATACTCATTCACCCTGAGTTAGAAGTTTCACATCATGCAAGAACTAGAGGACCAGAGAGACCCAGTAGAAAGTCAGTGGCAGAAGATCAAAGAAACAGTGACCTTAACCTGCCAGGAGGTAGTGAGTCCCAAGAAACACTAGCATAAAGAATGGATCTCCACCAAGACTCTCCGCAAAATCCAAGAGAGAAGGTAAAGAAAGCTGCAGTCAACACCAGTCGAACAAGAGCAGTTACAGCAAAAGCTCAAGGCGAATACACCAAAACCAACAAGGAAGCAAAGAGAAGCTTAAGAGCAGACAAGCGTAGATTCCTCTATAGTCTTGCCACAGAAGTCCAGGAAACTTGAAAGAACTCTACGACATAACAAGGAAACGCTCCGGTATTTATAGCAAGTCAGAAGGCCAACAACGAAGATTGGTGGAGCACTCTGAAGACCTACTGAACCAGCCTGTGCCGCAGTCTCCACCAGACTTACAACCAGCTGACAAGGACTTGCCAGTCGACTGCAGCAGAGAAACCAAGGAAGAAATACAGCAAGCCATCAAAGATCCGAGAAATGAGAAGGCAGCAGGACCTGACCACATTCTTGCAGAGGCACTGAAGGCAAACATTGAAAAATCAGTAGACATTCTCTACCCTGTGTTTGGAAGGATCTGGGAAGAGGAAAAGATGCCATGAGACTGAAAGGAAGGATATCTCATCAAGAACCCCAAGAAAGTTGACCCAAGTAACTGCGCAAACTACATAGGGATTGCTCTTCTATCAACCCCAGGCAAAGTGTTCAACAGGGAAATTTTGAACAGAATTAAGGAATATCTTGATGCCCAGTTGCGAAATCAGCAAGCTGGCTTCTGCAAAAATAGATCCTGCACAGACCAGACTGCAACACTGCGCATCATCACTGAGCAGTTGATGGAATGGAACTCACCCCCTCTATGTCAGCTTCATTGACTATGAGAAGGCATTCAACAGCGTGCACATAAAGACCCTTTCGGAACTCCTCCATCACTACGGTGTGCCAGATAAACTCGTGAGAATCATTAGGAACTCTTATGAGTGAATTACCTGTAAGATAGTCCATGGAGGACAACTCAAGGAAGCCTTTCAAGTGAGGACCGGAGTCCACCAGGGTTGCTTGCTCTCGACTTTTCTCTTCCTGCTGGCCATAGACTGAATGATAAAGACATCCACAGCAAGGAAAACAAGCATTGGCATAGCCAATAGGTCTCGCCTTTGGGATCTTATAAGTGTTTAGCCATGCAGCACACAAGCTGTGAGGTTACAAACATCAGAAAGTACATTCAGCAGCCGGTCACATTTCATGTATCAGCGGCAGGACCAGAATAATTCCACCCTGCATGACTCGGGCTGTGCGTTTTGGGTTCCGTACTTGGAAATGCCGAGGCGTCACAAGGATAACTTTATAGTGATGCACTATTGCCGAGAATATGTGCACCCAATCAAGCCAGGCAGTGCTTATCCATTTACACCGTAACATAACAGATCTGTGGAGACAATATTTGGGAACGGGCTCCGATCTCCTGTAACATTGTGTGCAAAGAGCTCGCAACATCTGGCGGAAAACATTTCAGGGATACTTTTGAAACCCGCAAGTTTTTTTTTCTAAGGCTCAGATCGTCTAGTTTGCTGTAAACTACACAAAAGTAAGCGTTTGGGGTTTATTTTCAGCTTTTGGTAATGGTTGATTGAACTGAAATAAGAAAGACGCCCTTCGACGTGGCTGCGTCAGTGGTCCTCCGGTCTGAAGTAGCTGAATGAATGGATGCTTGAATGAATAGTGCGCTGATTTGTTTTTGAATGTTTTTTTTAGTTGGGAGCAGAACTAATTTGAGATTAAACGAGTTTTATAAGGACGGGAAGTCAGAAATGATGTATTTATGGAGGAGACTATAGGAGATTTAATAAGGGGTGCCCATCACAACCAAAGACAGGGCGCGTGCGCGGCCAAACCCGTTTATGGCGTCAGTTGCGCTAAATCTAACTGAAACTTAGAAAACAATCCGAAAGTGTTTTGTTTAAATTCGGGGCAACGAAATGGGTTGCAGGTAATAGGAGCGTATAGAGATGATGGGACCCGCTCACTTATAAAATAAAACAAGGGAGGGCGAGGGTGAGACAGGCAGGGGGGAGAGAGAGTAGAGAAATGTCAACAAGCGCGCGCGGCCACGCTAATTGGAAAAAAGATGGCCCCTGCGCGCCGCTGCTTGCTCCCACAAGGTGGATGCCGCCACAAGCACGAGTGTTCGAAAAGTGCAGACCGATTCCAAAAGTTCATCTCCTAGAGCAGCGCATGCGCGCTGCGCTAGGCTCGACCTAAAAATGGGATCCAGCGGACACCTTGGACAAAGCTTAACGACCTAGACTTTGCAGATGACCTGGCCCTACTCTCCTATGCCCATCTGCAGATGCAAGAGAAGACTGACAATGTGGCAGCCACATCAGCGCACAACTTGGCCTCATTATCCGCAAGAAAAAAACAAGACCTTGAAGGCTAACACGACCTGCAAAACTGCAGTCACTCTTGCAGGGGATGCACTGGAAGAGGTTGAAGCCTTTACTTACCTGGGCAGTGTCATAGAAGAGCAGGGCGCCATAGACTTCGAAGTCAAGGCAAGAATTGGCAAAACAAGGGCTGCCTTCATTTGCAAAAGAAAATCTGGAGATCCTAGAACCTAACACTGCAAACCTAAATCAGGCCACCAACGTAAAATCAGTCCATCTATATGGAGTAGAAACTTAAAGGTCAACAGTGACCACCCCCAGCAAAGTCCAAACCTTCATCAACACCTGTCTGAGGAAACTCCTACAAATCCGCTGGCCAAACACCATCACAAACAATGATCTTTGGCAGCAGACTTCCCAACTCCCAGCTGTTAGAAATGGGATATCTGGTTGGCTAGGGCATGTGCCTATGCCAGGAAGAAACCACCACTCTAGTCAGGGCAAGGGAGTTACACGCTGAAGATCGCCCCTGCTCACCCCCTTGGTAGCTTGGCACGAGCAGTCAGGCTTATCCCAGAGGCAATGTGTAAAGCGTTTGCGCAACACACACACAGCAGCGAAACACTAGGCACACCACAAAAGAGACTCCACACAAGGTTATATAAAAAATAGCCTTTGTATTATCATAAACACATTAGATCCTAATCACACAATATACACTGTGCCAACTGGCACTAAGTAGTAATTTACAGGGGATTATATACATGACAGGGCCAATCGGGCCACTGTCAGAACCATCAGAATGCAAGTAGTGAATCTAAAACAACCAGTAACAACTGGCATTAGCACTTAGGCATAACCATAATATCACAACACTTAGCATAGGCAGAACATATTAGGCATAAACCATATTATGCATCATATTAGGCATAAACCCAGTATGCATCACATTAGGGCCTTACGCCCTCCCAGCACATCAGGTGCTTCACAGGCCACTGGCCTTTCCTCGGGGGCCCATCTGGGACTTCCCCGTCATGCCCTATGTCCACCAAAGTCAGGGCGCTAGGCTTCCACTGCAGCAGGGTGCAGGCCCAACAGGCCAGCACCAGGAAAGGGGCACAAGGGTGTAATCCACCCTTGTCTCTCTAGAGACCCAAAACAATGCCCCCAACGTTGCAGCTGCCCGTAATCAGGCGATGCAGCTGTGTGCAAGATCAGCACCAACAGTGCCTAGGGAGCCCCTCCTTCCCGGGGCTCCTCTTGTAGGGAAATCAGCATCACAGTGCCTTCTCAGCCCCCTTTCTGGGGCTTCTCTTGGGGGCCAAACAGGAATGCCTCCCCCGTTGCAGCTGCCCGCACTCCGGCGGTGCAGCTGGAAATCATCTGCACCGGCACCAACAGTGCTGTGTGAGCCCCCTTCCCTGGGACTCTTCCGGTGCCACTACCAGGCACCAACAATGCTCCCGACAGGCCCCACTCACCGGGGCTTCTCTGCGGAGGGAACTGGGAGCAACAGCAGGCACCGACAGTGCCCTGTGGGCCCCCACTCACCGGGGCTCTTCCTTCTCACTCACCCGGGACACAGCAGGACTGCAGCAGGGAGCCCGAGAGGCTCCAGTCCCCTTCTTCGGCGTCGGGCAGCAGGCGGGGCTCCCACCAGCACACGGGGGCCCCTCCCACCTCCAGGCTCACTCGGGCCTGACTTCCGGCTGCTACGTCCGCCCGGATTGGTCCACGGAACACGGACCCGCCCACAACCAAGCAGCTTGCCTGACTTCCTGGACGCCGCTCGTGGTGCAGCGGCTTCTCGGTGCCACAAAAATGTGGGGTAGGCTCCCGCTCCGCTTCTAGGGATCACGGGGGAATCCCCACGCCGGGATTCCCTGGGAATGCTTTTGCAGCACAGCGCTGCCGGCCTCAAGACCCCTGGGGCACTCCTCACGTCCTCTCCGGTCTGGGCAGGACACGTAGTCCACAGTCATCAGGGGTAGAGCTGGGCACAGGCAGGCCAGAACGTAGGGACCCCCAGGAAGCAGCAGCTGGGTCCCACGGCTGTTCCTCCTGTCGCCCAGCAGTCCTTTGCCCTAGAACAGGTACCAGCAAGCACCCAAGCACACTGACATGGGGTCACAGCCCCAATATTTATACCATGTTTGTCTTTGTTCTGCCCTGGCACAGGGCTTGGGGAACCGGTCCCAACTGGTTCTGGGGGGGTACTGAAGCACTTTCTATACAGTGCTCACACCCTCCTTTGTTAGGATGAGCTCTGACCCCAGACACACAGGGGGGCGGAGCCAGCATTGAACAAGGCAGGCACAGACCTATTCAGGGTCAGGGGCTACTCCTCCCACTACTCCAAATGCAGATATGCTCATTCAGCCTAGCGCTGACTCACCCAGCCCCTCTGGAGCCACACACCTCACCAGCCCCAGTCACTCCAGAGCCAGACATGAAATACACATCAGGCAGGCAAAGACACATAGCACACAGAAATGCCAACTTCTAAAAGTGGCATTTCTAAAATAGTGATAATAAATCTGCGCACACCATTACGCAGCATTTATTATTACTATTCCACACATACCAAACATGACCACGCTGCTCCTCTCATATCGGAAATTACCACTGAAGCACTTATCAGGGAATCCCTAATGCATGCCTATGAGAGGGCAGCCTCACAGCAGTGAGAAACCAAAATGGCTGTTTGTCACTACCAGGACATGTCACACAATTAAGGTACATGTCCTACCTTTTACCTACAATGCACCCTGCCCATAGGGCTAGCTAGGGCCTACCTTAGGGGTGACTGACATGCAGTAAAAGGGGGGGTCACAGACGTGGCACACACTTTATGTGCCACGTCACAGCGGCAGTAAACTGCACACACAGGCCCTGCAATGGCAGAGGCCTGAGACAGGTTTGAAAGGCTACTTTGGTGGGTGGCGCAAGCAGAGCTGCAAGCCCACCAGTCGCAATTAATTTACTGGCCCTGGGTATCTGAAATACCACTTTACAAGGGACTGACAGGTAAATTAAATACGCCAAACAGGTGTAGACCAATCTTACCATGTTTACCACAGAGAGCACACACACTTTACACTGGACAGCAGTGTTAAAGTGCCCAGAGTCCTAAAACCACTAACACCAGGTCAGAAAAAAGACTAGGAGGAAGGCAAAAAGTTCAGGGATGACCCTGCAAAAAGGGCCAAGTCCAACACAACCCCCTTCCAGCCAAAAGCCAGGGTAGACCAATCATTACCTTGATGGGCTTCCCTGCTTGGGGCGATAGAACACGGACCGCAACTGCAGGGGCACACTCCAGTTCTACGCCAATCTGAACCCATGTGGTTCCCTCTGTCAAAGCTCCCAGGACCAACTAAGCTACCCCACTGGTACTCCCTAGCTGTCCGCGGCCAGGACCAGGCCCTAGGCCATCCAGATGTCTCTGGTCCTTGCCATCTCAGAGTGGGGGGCAGTAACCCCTGGTACATAGTATCTATTCACCACTCTACCTCTCATCAGTGCAGTTCTAAACTGCCACTGATCCTCCAACCTAGGGTCCGCACACTCAGGCTGACCAGAGGTCACAGGCGAGGCTCTCCTCCCCCTACCTCTCCTTCTGGGGTTCCGCACTCTCCTCCTTGGAGAGGCACCCTCAGAACACAACTCTCCCACCAGTTCAGGACCTCTCTCCTGCAACTGGTCTCCCAACCTAGGATCTAAACCCTCAGGTTGCACCGGGGTCAGAGGCGAGGACTCCCTCCCTCTGCACCCCCTTACAGAGTTCTGCACCCTCCCACTTGGAGTGGTAGCCCCAGATGACAAACCGGGTCAGGGACAGCATCAAAGAGGAGGTCTCTAAGATGTTGGCGTTAGGGGTGATCGAGCCCTCCAACAGTCCTTGGGCCAGCTCAGTGGTCTTGGTCCCAAAGGCTGCTGCACCCGGTGCCACTCCAGAACTGCGGTTTTGTGTGGACTACCGTGGGCTCAATGCCGTCACCAGGACTGACGTGCACCCCAATCCCCAGAGCTGATGAGCTCATTGATCGGTTGGGAGCTGCCAAGTTCCTCAGCACGTTTGATTTAACGTCTGGGTACTGGCAGATTGCCTTGACCGATGGGGCCAAGGAGAGGTCAGCATTCTCAACCCCGGAATGACATTACCAGTTCCGGGTGATGCCCTTTGGGTTGAAGAATGCCCCTGCCACCTTTCAGAGGTTGGTCAACCAGGTGTTGGCTAGACTGGAGGATTTCAGTGCCGCCTACCTGGATGACATTGCAGTGTTCAGTTCTAGCTGGGAAGAACACTTCCAGCACCTCGGGTAAGTGTTGAGGGCTCTGCAGAGGGCGGGCCTTACGATCAAGGCCAGTAAGTGCCAGATCGGGCAGGGTTCTGTGGTGTACTTGGGACACCAGGTAGGAAGCGGCCAGGTGGCGCCCCTACAGCACAAGATTGACACCATTCTGGCTTGGGAGCCCCCCAAGACCCAGACAGAGGTGAGGGCCTTCTTAGGACTCACCGGGTACTACAGGAGGTTTGTTAAAGGGTATGGCACCATTGTTGCCCCCTTAACAGAGCTGACTTCCAGGAAGCAGCCCAAGAAGGTGATCTGGACTGAGTCATGCCAGAAGGCTTTTGATGCCCTGAAGGCCGCCATGTGCACGGCGCCCGTGCTCAAGGCACCCGACTTCTCTAAGGAATTAGTCGTGCAGACTGACGCTTCAGAGCCTGGTGTGGGAGCGCCGCCTTGGTATCCCGACGACGCCGCTCCACGCCAAAATTGACGCTGCTGCCTGCATCGTGGTTCGAGGGCACCGCTCGTAAAGTTACACGACGCACCGCCCTCATCCCGCACCGTAGCCTTGGCCTACCGACGCCATCGACTCCAGTTCGTCAGCTGACAGCGCTTCAGCAACTGCTTGCACCGTGACCTGCCAGCACCACGACGAGCACCGCATCACTTCGCACCGCGACCCTGGTCTCACCGGTGACGCCATCTGACGCCGCCACCGAGCCGCTGCTCGCACCGCGACCTGAGGGCATCGCACGCTGCACTTCGCACCGCAGCACCCGACGCCTGCCTACGCCAGCGCTCCTGACTTCAACCGCGAGGAGTTCGATCTGCAACACGTGTGACTTCAAGGGCCCGACGACTCCTGCACCGACCTCCGGAACCGACGCCTGCGGACGCCATGCTTTCGGAAGCTCAACGAAGAGGTCGCCGGCGCCCTGCATTTCCAAAGGTACTGATTTGCGGGTCTTCCCGACACCGTAGCTGGCCCGCGACGCCGCGGCCAGCCAAAACTGTTTAGATTTGTTTGTTCACGACGCCGTGATAGCCCCAGAGGGAGCTATCGACTTCAAGGAACTGTTTTTCAAGGTTATTTTGATAACTGAAGATTTCTAAGTACTGTATTGTGGATTTTTTATCGTTTTTGGTCTTGTTTTAAGTATATAAAAATATTGGATATTTTTCTAAACTGGTGTGGTGTCCTTTTGTAGTGCTTACACTGTATTACTGTTGGTTATGTGCAAATGCTTTACACACTGCCTCTAAGAAAAGCCTGACTGCTCGTGCCAAGCTACCAAGGGGGTGAACAGGGGTTATTTTAGGAGTGTAACTACCTTATCCTGACTAGGAAGAAGGGTCCCCACTTGGACAAAGGTGCAAGCCCTTGCCAACTAGAGACCCCCATTTCTAACACCAGCTCATTAAGAAATCATGAAAAGATGCTGGGGCTGGATAGGTCACACACTCTGCAAGGCCGCATCAAATGCTACCAGGAAAGCCCTGACCTGGAACCCTCAAGGGAAAAGGAAAAGAAGAAGGCCAAAAACACACCTGTCTCCGAGGCCTCAAGGCTGACTGCAAGGAGATGGGTTACACCTGGAGTCAGATTGAAAGAAAAGCTCAGGACACAGTGGCTGGAGAGTCCTGTTTAATGGACTATACCCCAAGGTGAGGTAGTAGGCATAAGTAGCTAAACTTTAGTGTGTAGCTTATAATCTGCGAATAATAAAGTGATTGGTCGTTAAGACCTAGGGTTTGTTGCGGGTTTCCTGTTTTTAGGAATATTAATCAAGACTCCTCTAAAGAAAGAGTCTGGTACCCGTCTTCCACCCAGGAGACTATTAAACAAGATAGTCAAAGGTCCTGAGAGGACTGCTGAAAATGCCTTATAAAACTCTGGGCCCAGACCATCTTCCCCAAGAGCCTTGCCACTGGCAAGCTGTCCTATTGACTCCAGCACTTCTTTCTCTGAAATTTGGTTTATTAACTTCACAGAGGCTTCAGATGTCAACAAAGGAAAATCCAGACCTGCCAGGAAATCCTCTATTTGTTACTCTGTGACCGCCCCCCCCTCTGCCCCATCAAACTTATCTCCACAGGTACGTGGTAGAGTAATAATGGTAGAAAACATGCTTAATTTTCTCAGTCTTATCCGTGAGCCGATTCGTATGAGGGTCTGTAACATGCAAAATCAAGTTACGATTTTTACTCTCTTTGGATTGCCAGGCTAGGAAACAGCCTACACAGTCTCCTTCTTCATATATCTGGTGCTGAAGAGTCTGCTTGTTTATAAACTCCTTTTGGAGATAAAAGTCTCTGACTCTCTCCTTTGTTTACAGCCATCATGCTCTCAAAAGGCTATCGAAACTATGAGAGAGTGAGGCTTGTTAGGCTCAATCAACCTCTTTCTGTAGGGAACAGATTGTTTCCCTGTCCATTTTAACTCTAAACACTGCTAGAGAAATAAAGATCTGATAGTATCCTCTGATAGTATAATTGAATGCCTCCCAGACCAATTAACATCTCTGCAGAAGAGTCATTGACTAAAAAAATAATAATTTGCATCTCCATGCTTATCCGACTCAGACACTCCAACCCTAGGAGCACGACCTTATCCATGATCCATCTAATCACATTTGTCTGCAGAGGGACTAAACAGATCAATACTACGGCCGAGTGGTCTGAAAAGCCACCTACGTGATGGCAGATGTCTGTAGTGGACAGGGAACAGGATGCTAAAAACAGATCACTCCTGGAAGCAGAGTGGAAACGTTTAAAATAGCAGCTAAAGGAAATAAGACAGTCATGATACAGTAGTACACATCACATAGTGTTATGAGCAGGTACAGTACATCATCCATATTTGTAAAGAATGTATACCAACTTGCAAAATAAGTCGTAACCCTGAAGTCCTTAATCTTTGTAAAATCGCCATACTCAGACAAGAAAACAAATCTTTGAAGATTTTTCCTGTGAGTCTTTTGTACTGGGTGCGCAATGGGTTAGAGGAGTCTAGAACTGGGTATGGTAAAAAGTTAAAATCCCTCCTCAGGATGGCCTCTCAAGGTTGACTGCATAAAGACCATGCCATTTTCTGAAGGTGACCTGGCCATAACAACTTACTACATTGATTCTACGAGTTCCAAACGCTATTGGAAGAATGACCCAATACCCCAGCTGATCCTGAACTACCTGATGGTAATTTCCCCGTAAATCTTTCGTGACCAATATAACAACAACCGTCTATTTCATCATAGCTGAAGAAAAAAATGCATCACTTGGCTCCAGGTCCTTCACTTTCTCCTCCTCCTTTCTAGACACCCAATGTGTTTCCTTAATATAATGATATTAGGCTTGAATTGTTTCCGCTATCTGAATGTGGCAATCCACTTCACCCTGTTATTAAGACCATTAGCATTGAAACTCACAAATGTTAAACTGGCCATTGAACAAGAGAGCAGCCCAACCATCCTGTAAAGCAATTACGCCAAATATCCTGCCTCCCCAAACAGCCAACCAGCTGGAATCCCTGAATGTGTCCCATGGGTCCGTAAAGACAAGCATTGGCATAGCCAATAGGTCTCGCTTTTGGGACCTTATAAGTATTTCGTTTTGCAGCACAATATCCTTGGTGCAACAACATCAGCTGTTGCATAGCTAAACCTTGTACCTTATAAGTGTTTAGCCATGCAACAGTTGATGTTGTTGCACCAAGGATATTGTGCTGAAGTTATCCAGCTGGCTTCAGGGCGAGACCTAACAAAAATAAAATAAACCAAATCTGAGTTACCAGTACCCACTTATTTCTGTAGTAATCCGTGTTCACGCACTTAATCTGAGTAATACACTGCAAGGTAGTCCTCTATGCACACAAGGTTACAACACCTCTACAAACATCTATCAAGTGTGCTTAAAAATACAATAACAATTCTTGTATTCAAGCGGACTCCTCCCGTCAAAACTGTCGACGCGGACGCGTTTCGGCCCTCAATTTCTTCCGCGTCTCCTCAGGACAAGGGTAAGAAAACCAACCTAAGTTGATCCAAAAATATACATTTGTACACAAACTTTACCAACTGTCCTCTCAATCACACTGGGCATGCTGGGTCTACACCATGCAGGGAACAAATAAATAAAATGGTGTAGAGCAAATCCGTGTTGGGACTACGGAACTAAACTTTGTGAAGTGGCATCCCACCGTGATGGTTGGGTATCCTAATAGGGCTAAAATGCGATATTTGTGGTGTGCCAATATCCAAAAACTCGCGTGTACCCATAAAATAAAAATAAAGTACCAGACCAAGTAAAGTGCAGGAATAAAGAAAGAGATTGTGTATATAGTTGCACGTCACTCTAATGAACTCACGTGACATAAACCAATAATGGCTTTCGGTCGTACTCCAGGTCAGCAGTGTCCCTCGTTAGAAAGAATTAAGTGAACCCAACAACGAGGTTCAATCACCTGTAAATGGCGGTTCATATTGTCAGGGCGCATTCGGAAGAAACTCTGCTTATTATCCCAAAAACTAATACTAAAGACGAAACCACAAGAGTGTAACGCCCCCACATACCTCTCAAAATCGGAATGGACTCTCTATTCAGTGTTCCGATCCTTGTGGGTGCTTGTTTCTCTCATGTGAGAAAATCCTTGCTGCGGGGTGAAATGACAGCATCTGTAACTAAGCTTGTCTGATATATAACTGTCGAAGCAGCTTAAATATATCCATGCACACCGTCGTTCTTACCTTTAGCTACCATCACAGGCCATATAGCTAACGTGTTGCTCGCACTGGGTCTTGGGATATTTAAAACAAGCAGGAAGTGTTCTGCTTACGTGGGCACTTATTGGCCACGTGATGAGAATGACCAACAGGGAAAAAGGACTACCTGAAATGTTTAAGACTGTTGTCAAGGGAACCTAAGCCCACACGAAAATGAAAAAGAAAAAACAAAAGGACACTATCGATTATGGTAGTAAATACCTATAAACCGGAAACAAATACCCGGATTTTATGCAGTGAAAGAGGGAGAGCCACGATCCCAAACAGATACTAAAAGGATCGCATCTAAAAGTGTGGTGGAGGTAGGGTGACCAGATCTTAAGAACCACAAGCATTTGAAGGCACGAGCGGGGAGGAGGGGGGGCGACGCGAGTAGTGCGCGCGCCACATCTGGTTTTAATTATCGCGCCCGTGTCAGGGCACGATAATTTAAACCACATGGCGCCCGTGCGGGTAACCGCAGGGAAAAGGCCATGACACACGAGCGTCTGGTCAGCTTTTTCAAACCCCCTACATAAAGTCTTCGCCAGAAGCAGCGCTTGCGCGCTACTCTAGGCTCGACCTAAAAAAGCCACTCCAGAGCCTCATGACCTACATCCTCGTATCAAAGCAAATGCAAAGAGATGATGGACGGAGTGCTGAAACTTTTCAGACACTCACCCCCAGTCACACATCTGGGTTGAATCCATCATCGTTCTTTAGCTCTGAGACCGGTTTCCGGGTAACACCACTCATCAGCCAGGCTAGCTTGAATCCAGTGGCAAAGTGAGCAAGGGACCCACGTCTGGGCATACCCTGCCAACTTAGGGCGAACAAAGCAAACACGAGGAGATGATGTACGGAGTGCTGAAACTTTTCAGACACTCACCCCCAGTCACAGATCTGGGTTGAATCCATCATCATTCTTTAGCTCACTTCGCCACCCCAGTTCAGACCCAGCCATATGCAAATCAGTCTTGACCCTGTTCCTCATGGGAACAGTCCAACCCAAACTGCCAAGCCAGGTCTTCTTTGGACCGGAAACAAGCATCCTGCGGCCTGTTTCGGGTTAACACCCCCCCATCAGCCAGGCTAGCTTTAATCCAGTGGCAAAGTGAGCAAGGGACGCACGTCTGGGCATACCCTGCTAACTTAGGGCGAACAAAGCAAACACAAGGAGATGATGGACGGAGTGCTGAAACTTTTCAGACACTCACCCCCAGTCAAAGATCTGGATTGAATCCATCATCAATCTTTAGCTCACTTCGCCATCCCAGTTCAGACCCAGCCATATGCAAATCAGTCTTGACCCTGTTCCTCATGGGAACAGTCCAGCCCGAACGGCCAAGCCAGCTCTTCCCTGGACCGGAAACAAGCATCCTGGGACCGGTTTCGGGGTAACACATCCTCATATCCCCTCCGTTCTGATACCTCAGAATCATCTTTCCATTTTTCTTTTGCTTCCCTCCCCAACCCCTTGTCCTGCTCCCATACACTCACCCCCGCCCCCCTTGATCCAGCCTGGAAGACCCTCCCCTCTCTGCAAAATAGATGCGCTGTTGTGCATCTTTGTCCAACCATGGGAGTCTCCCTCCTACTCCTCCCGCACCAGCCCCCAACCTAATAATAAAACACTTCAAGCGACCCCTATAACAGACCCAATCCCTGACCAGTTCGGACACCTCATGACCACATTCATACATGAAATGAAATGAAAAAGAAATTTATTGAGCGCGAACATTCACCCGAGGGTGTCAAGGCGCTAGCTCATCAAGCAGAATTAACTGGACGGATCAAGGCCACGTCAGAGGTTAAACAGCCAGGTCTTCAAGGCCTTCCTAAAGGCCAACAGGTGCGTTTCTTGTTTCAACCTTAGAGGAAGGGAATTCCAAAGTCTGGTCGTGCTGACCAGAAAACTTCTTCCACCCCAGGCACATTTTTTAAACCTTGGAATTATCAGGTTATGGGAGTGGGATGAACGAAGATTGCGGGCAGGTATATAAGGCAGTAGATTAAGTTTAAAGAAACCCGGCCCTGTACCATGCGTAGCCTTAAAAGCGATACAAAGAGCCTTAAACTCAATCCGCCTCCTCACCGGCAGCCAGTGTAGTTCCTTAAGTACCGGTGAGACAGATTTGTGTCTTGGAATATTCAGCAAAGACGCGCCGCAGCGTTTTGCACAATCTGTAACTTGGACAAGCACTTCTTCCGAAGATTGAAGAATAGGCCGTTACAGTAGTCGGCTCTAGATAACACCAGAGCCACAACCACTAGCTTCCGTAACTCAACCGGAATGAATGGAAGAATCCTCCTCAATACATCAAAACCCCAATTACCAGTATTGAGCCAATCCCCCTTCCTCCTCCCAAAGAAAGCCCCCCCTCCCCAAAGAGCTTGTGCCTCAACACCCCAAGGCTTCATACACCAGAACCGTGGCTCATCTTACCCTGCTCCTAAGTCTCCCTTCCCAGCCAAAGAAACTTTAAGAGTGGAGATGAAATTACAAGCCCCATTAGGGTCAGTAAAGTCCTGAAAGTCCCCTCTCCAGTTGAACCCTAAATTTGTGTCTCGAATAGTTGCTGGGATGACTAAGGCCTTAAATTGTGGAAGCAAGGCTCTGGACTCTTTCTGCTTCCTTGTCTTCCAAGCTAATTCTGGAACAATTGAGAACGTAAAGCCTATAAACAGAAGAAATGCACTTTTTCGATCTGGCAGCAATCAAGATGAATCCCTTAATTCGGTAGTCCTGAAAGTAGGCAATAATGAATGGTACGTGGCCTTGCCCCCACCTTAGGAGGGCCTGCCAGCACTTGACTGACCCACGCTATTGACATGTTTTTAGTATGGAGCTCTACAATCATCCTGCAGAGTGAGTCCCTTAGTAGTTGAGCCAGCCATTTTTCCATTTCCGATTGCAATGACTATAAACACTCAGAGACTCCCACTATGCATATGTTGGACCGGCGGAACCGGTTCTCTACATCCTGACACTTTCTTGACAGCTTCAGACGATTTTCCATCTTCTGTTGACCTGTCATGAAGGTCGTAATTTTCTCGTCTAAGGCTACCACCTTTTCTGTTAATTTTTCTAGGCGGGGTGCTTGTTCAGTTTGAGTTTTCTTAGCCTTCCTAATCTCCATCAGCATACACTTAAGCATAGTTTCAGAGTGTAGGAGGCTGGCTTAGTATATGGTGGACACTTATTAAAGTGATGCACCTTGCACTAATGCAGACAACCCTTATGGTGATTTTAGTGGTCTTTGATAACCTTTAAATAGCTCTCAGTGGTATCTGCGGACAGCAGCCTTCAGGCTGATCTTTAAGGGGTGTAAAGCAGCTAGTTTTACCAACTTTAATCAGTAGTGTAGAATAGACGAAAAAGAACCACACAGTGTTTATGTAAAAATAAGTCTATTTATTCACAACACAATCACTAACACATTGGTATATCTCCTACCCGGAGATCAATAGCACACACAAGAATACTTGGAAAACAATCAGGTAAGTAGCACAAAATACAGTGGTCTCCAGGGAGAGACCAAACGATATATTAAGAAAGTGGAATGCGAACAGCAAAGGAGGATGTGACTTGGACCAGAAGACCCAGAGGAGCCGGGACACAAGGAACCACCAAAGGTTAAGTTCTTTAGGTTTGGTAGCCGGAACTGGAGCGGAAAGCTAAGAGAACCAACCGTTGGGACCAGCAAGGTCCAAGGGACTCACCAAAAGAAAGAGAGTCAGAACAGGTCCCGAGCCAGCAGGGGAGCACACTGAAGCAAGAGAAGACCCTCAGGAGGACCCACAGGCCGGAGGCACATGAGTCGCAAGAGGACCTCAAGCAGCTCACCTAAGTCGGAGGCCCACAATGCAGTAGATGCAGAGAGGACTCTGTCCTTCAGGAAGTGAGGTGCTGGAGGCTGGAACTTCTTGTTGGCCAAAGATCTCGGAGGTGCAGAGCTAACAAGGCTTGGCAACAGCAAGTTGACGCGGGCACAGGGGTTTGGTCCCAGCGGCCCGACGAGGGATACTGTCCTCAAAATTGCTGAGAAGACAGGTCAGGCCTCTAGGGAGCTGCAGAGCCACCACCTGTGTTACTGGGAGGAAGTCAGTAGGACGACAGTTGCAGCAGACCGGTCAAGTTCGTTGCGGTGCCTGCAGATGCAGGGGAGTGACTCCATCGCTTCAAGGGAGATTTCTTTGGGTGTCCTTAAAGCCCACTGGTCTGTTGAAGGACCTGAATGAAGCACAGACGACACAGAAGACTTCAAGAAAAGCGAGTCCAAGAGCAGCAGGAGCCTTCCTTGGTGCAGTCTCGGTTCCAGTCTAAGTACAACGAAGTCCAAGTGTCTAGACGATTGAAAAGCGACGTAGTTTCAAGGTTCAGTCAGCTCCCTCGACGAATCTGAGGACCCACCCACAGTGGGAGCCCTTCATTACCCTAAGGAATGGGTCAGGACGACTTGGGGGTCCCTCCCAGAGGAGGGGATGGACAGAGGGGAGGATACTCTCATGTCCTTTGTCCAGCTACACGCCAGAGCGGGAACCAAGGGTTCCTGAACTGGCTCAAACTGGAGTATGCAAGGAGGGCACCAAATGTGCCCTTGAAAGTAGCCTGGTGGCGCTGGCAAGTGCCCCCACCCCAGCCCAAAACACTAAGTCCTCTCTGGGAGGTGGTCACACCTCTTTGTGACGGGAAACCTAATGTTTTACCTTCCCCTGCTCGAGCCTGGCTGTCATGGCTAGACGGAGATAGGTACACTGCGCGCAAATATGCATGGCATGAGTGTTGGGCACATAAACTACAACTCCCACAATCCTTTGCACAGGCTGAAACAGCACCTGACTATGGGTACTTAAGCCCCGCCCTGGTAGGTCTCGGTGCTTGTCACTCGAGTAAATTTCTAGTATCGGAGAGAGAACGTATTGCCAGTGCGTGGGAGATTATACCTGAACTTGAAGTTCACGTTCGTGAAAGCTTCTGCCTGAAGGACTGCAGCACTTGTGTATTCAAAGACTCTCTTTCCAGCAATCCGCTTCCCATTGGCGTCCTTGCGCCCTGGAATGGCATCGTGGAAAATCCCTGAAAGCCTCCTGCATTCATGGGGGTAACTTCATGAAGCGCTTGACAAAGTCAAGCAAACCGGCACAAATTCAAACCTCCCGTGTATTCCGTACCTTTAAACAGAATCGGACTGTCCAGAAATAAGAAAGGAGGATATTTTTGCATTACCAGCGCCACCGTGTGGTTGTTTATTGCAGTCTTGCCTGTCAATACTTAGGAGAGTTTTATCAAAGTGGGCAGAGAGATTCTATTCTACCCGAGGCTCTGAGCTACAGCACAAGACGGAACATCCATCAGCAAAGAGAGGATTATCTGCAGTAAGATAAGTACCTCACTCCAATCCAGAACTATGTTGTTATTTTGTTTTCTTTATTTTTCTCTTTTGTGGCGTTTTTAACATAAGAGAAGCACGCTAGAGTTTAAGTAAGTACATAACACATAGGGGGATAGGGGTGCTATGGATAGAAGTGGGGGAGTAATCTAATGTGTGTATTGTGTTTCACTTACAGGGCAGAAGGGGTGGATAGTAGAAGAGAGAGGTCTACATCTTCTGACGACATCCCTAGTCTGAGCTTAACAGCGGCAACGTTATTGTTTCTTTTGTCCCTTTTTTCCCTTTCCCCTATGGTGGTTTTATCTCTGGAGTGTCGGATATATCTACTCCTGGGTATTCCATTTAAGGGGAAGGGATTACTTAGCTTCATCCATCGTTCCTGCTGTACCTGGCTGAAAGGTTAGTGTAAACCATCCTCTGTGCCTGACACTGGCTCAGCAGCAGGAGGGCAGAATCGTTTCTGGGGTCGACAGCAGCACTAGGTTGCTTGCAGACCCTCAAAGGCTGTTTCCGGGAGTACAGGGGGGTCCCCAAGGGGTTTCCCCCAATACATAGGATCATACTTCCAGCATCGGAATCGGTGTTGGGGTATGATTCCAACATGTCTGATACCAAACATGACCAGATTCGGTGCAGCAACTATATAGTTAGACATCTCGAAATGACTGATGTCCACTATGTGTCTAAAAATGGCTGACCGCACTTACAAAGCCTGGAGAGTCGACTTCAGAGTTTGTAGGGGTGTCCTGCTCATGCAGGGGCACCTTCACACTTGCAACCGTGCAATGTGCCCTCAGGACTGAAGGGCCTGCCATAGGGATGACTTATAGGTTTCAAGTGTAGTGACCTGCGATACAAGGAAACTTATATCTGTCGTGAGAGGTGCAAGCACCAACTCACACAGGTTGCAATGGAAGGCCTGTAGTCACAGTTTAAGTGGACTCACATGGGTGACACAATACATGCTTCACACATCGGAGACCCCTGGTGTACCTATGCCCTGGGTGCCTTAGTACCATATACTAGGGACTTACAAAGGTGCACCAGTAGCCAATTGAGTGGTACCAAAGTACTTACCAGAACCATTTTAGGAGCGAGAGAGCACAGATGCTGGGGTCCCGATTAGCAGGATCCCAACAGGCTAGGTCAAAAACACACTGACACCAGGCAAAAAGTGGGGGTAACTATGAAAGCAGATCCTACTTTCCTACATCGAGGAATAACTTTAAGAAAGTAAGGCAGTCGAGCTGTCTGCATCGGCTTTGTTCTCTGAATCCAGCAGTGCTTAACTTGTGCCAGTGCTTGCCGGTGCTTAGCACCGGCACTTACCGTTACTTAGCACCAGCACTTACTTATCAGGGCCGGGTCTACACGCATCTGCTGCGCATGTCACATATTGCATTGATGATATTGATGTATTTAATTAACCTCATTACTCGACTCGGCGCAGCCGCAGAGTGTTGTTCTCCTCTCCTGAGTGAATCACGCTTAAGAGTGTTGCAGCTGTAAGACTGAGCCTGCCCTGAGCCAAGAGGAGATTCATATGATAACACGGCCCTTAGTTCAGTGTTGCCGGTGGGCGGGACACTCTTTAGGGCTGGATTTTGGTTCTGCGGGGGTATGGGCTGTGCGGCAGATTTTTTTCAGATTGCCACGCCCCAGCATACCCGCGCAGCTCACCACGAGTCATCGTTTAAGTCAGCCCGACCCGACGACGACGGTGAGGGCAGCAGGCAGCAACCAGTACTGGTAACAAGCAGCACCAGGCCAAATCAGTTAAAAAGGCAGTGCAGTGTGTCCCGGCCACCGCGAGTAACGGTAAGTTAACTACTAAGTATTAGCCAACTAGCCATGCCAATAATATGCCAGGCCAAACCAACGCTGCTTTTTTGTTTTTTGGGGGCGTGGTGGCGTGACGGTCGTCAGATCACTGTGGTGGTAGCTCGCCTCCGGCTCCACAAGATTCGATGATTCACTGACTGCCTGGCCTAGTAGCCGCCGTGCCCGTCCGCCGTACACTTACATCTCGATAGGGCCTGCCGGGGTTAAGTTAAAGCCAAGGCCCTGCCCGCCCAGCCCCTGACTTGTCAAAACATGGCGCGCGCCGCGCACAAATTAGGTTCCCTGACTAAACGCGGTTTCTCAGGTGTGGTCTCTTACTCTCAAGAACAAACGGCTGGGTACCGGGCATGCTCCCAGTAACCCCTTGCGTAAAAGAGAAGCAAGCGGCATTCCCTCTTCCATCAGGGTACAATTATGTATGTGAGTTTCTTGCTCACAGAAGGTCATGAACTAATGGTCCAGTCCAGTAAAATAAAATGCCGTACATAAACGATTTTGAGGCGTCAAAAATCTTGACTGGAATGAGTAAATCCAGCGCATGGCATGCGCTCCAAAACAATTTTTTTCAAGAGGAGTTTGGGCTCACTCGCCCAAATGCTTGGCGGTATCTATACCAGTCCTCCTGACCGGCCCTTTTCTAGATTTAGTCAGGCTTTAAAGTTGAAACCTTGTGCACGCACGGGTCGGAAATTACAGTCTTGTACCCACGTGCGGCCGGTGTTGGTAGCAAATGAATCGTGATTGAGGGGGAGTTTATCCCCCCTTCTCTCCTATGCCAGCTTTATTTCCATAATTAAAAAGCGGCAATAGAAAAGAGAGGACAGGTCTAAATGTAACTGTCCTCTCATAAACAGACACCGCTGTACATTTCAAAATCAATCAAATTAAGGGAAATGCCTTTCCTTTTTGTTTTTCAAACTATTTTAAACCAATTTAGTTATTTGTACTACATTGTATTTCTGCATGCTGGACAGTGGTAGAATACATACTAATTTCACCACAGCGACTTGAGCAGGGGAAATACCACTGTGAATATTCACCAGTTAGCCTTAAGATTTTGTGCTGACTTTCCGAATCCAGTGCCCTGGGCCCTCTCACCAGCAAGGCAGGATGGGTGGGGGGGAGGGGGATACATGTTTTTTTTGTGGGGGGGGAGGGAGAGAAAGGGGGCGGGTAGTTCGGATTATTTTCTATTGTCTGCCAAGCAGTACCTCTTTTGGTTTCAAGCTACCCACATCTTTTTATAGCTTAACAAGGACTATTAAAGGCCAGTTTGGTTCCTGCGTGTAACATGGACGCCTCCTTAATGAAGTTCAAGGCTGCATTGTCTTCATTCCACCTCATGCCTTTTTCATCCACCACCAGACACTCACTGCCCCTTTATCTCACCCTTGCAGTTTTTTTTTCAGGAATAGAAGTAGGGCTTCTAAAAAGTAGTTTCATAATAAAGCTGCATATATTTGCTTTTTTTTTTACCGTTTGAAGCCCTGGTGAACCCAGTTGTTTAATGTTATGCCATAAAAAGAGTATTAATTGGGGGTTTGCACAGTTGATTCTATTTTGTCACCATTTGCACTGATGGGACAAAACAAAGGGAGCCACTTGGAAGGGTGTTCCTGGGGTTGCAGTCATCTGTCACCAGCCAAGAACACTAGAGGTGGAGAATGAAAAGCCCAGCTCTTATTACATTGGATAGTACATCAAAGAGTAATAGCAATATTTTCCATACGAGAACGCCTGTTTTTCTCTATCACATATACGGTGTTGTGCAAAGGAAAGTGCTATGTTACCAGACTGATTTTCTCTAATAGCATATATAAGGGGCGAAGGGAAATGCTATATTACTAAAAAAAAACACACATACAGAATTTTGCAAATGTTTGTTCAGTCACCTAATCAAGTATGCAATATAAGGGAAAAAGGGGATTGCAGCCATCTTAACCTGTCCTATCAAAACCTTACTATGAGGAATGCTCCTTTGCTGATATTCAGATCGGGTATTGCATCTGACGTTTAGCAGTCAGTGCCAGTTGAAGATGTGGGTGGAGCTAATAGAGTAAGTGGGTGGAGCCAGTGGAGGAAATGGGTGGAGCCGGAGTCAAGTAGGTGTGGCCTCCAACAAACATTTGAGCACCTGCACTTCATATTTTACAAATTAAGCACTGGAATCCAGGCCTCACAATCCTGAAGCCGACGAGCACCTTCTCTTGAGTCTAGTCTCTTTCCCATATGAACAGATAACCCTTTCTGACCTGACCCTGTACTGACCTCTGTGGACTATACCAGCATGGAGAATCTACTGGGTGTGAAAGGTGATGACTGACAGGGGCCGGTCCCCTGGCAGATCTTTAAAGTCTAATATGCGTCGTCCAACTGGCCATCTCAGCGTGATTGTACCCTTGCCGTATATTGAGTAGGGGTACTATTACCCTCCACCAAAACACCCTCCTTAGCCTGAGGAATGGAGGGAATGGGCCTGTTGGAGATCAGGTTAAAGAAGCAAGGACTGTCGGACCTCCGCTCCTGCAGGTTCACCGTCTATCCCAATTGCTCCTTGCTTATAGGCTGCCCCTCTTCATCTCTGCACCTACTCAAACAGCCTGCCATCTTTTAGATCTAGTCTTTTACAACATAAGAGTTTGTGACAGATCCTCCCCTCAAGTTACTGTGGTCTGACCATTTTGCGGTACCATTTAAGGTTAGTATCCCACACTGCCCTTTAACGCGACCCAGGCTCTCTTCTAAATCCAGGAATTGGGTAAAATTGTATGTTTCAGCCCTGAATGAGAGCCTTAATAGCACTTGGCCTATTTTAAACCAAGCGGCTGACATGGATCAGGAGGGCCTGGTTCACTACTGGCTTATGAAGGCCATGGAGAAAACTCTACCGGCCACAGATAAATGGTTCGATTGATGCCACCCGTCGGCTCCCTGGTTCAATGACCTGGTTGGTTGCATAGGAACAGTCTGAATGGATGTTGTGACAAGATAAGTCTCTATATTTAACAGTTGCTCCAAGAGAATTTCTGCTTTACTTACCTGTGGTACCCTGTCTCTTGGTTAGTGGGGTCACTCCCTCTTATTTTCCACATGACCTGCTGAGACAGGAAAAAAAACCAGTGTAAAGTCTTGGAAAGACTCTTGAGAAACGCTTATATGGGGGAGGCTAAGACTAATTACAAAGCTGCTCTAAAGAAATATCATGGGCTCTGTAAATCACTTGTGCTGCGTTTTACTCTGATAAGATCTTAAGTACCCAAAACTGTCCTAAGACACTTTTTAAGGTGGTGCAGGAGCTTTGCGATTCTAACAACTTACCGCCTACACTATCCCTCTCTCAGACTCAATGTGAGGATCTAGCTCACTTCCTTCTCCCTCAAAGTGAATAATATCCATGACCATCTGGTGACGGATTGCACAATTGGAGAACATATGGCAGAAGCTGTAGATGCTGACATTTGTAACCCTAAACTAGCTGATAATAATAAGAATCTGGCTAATCCTCCATCCATTTCTACAGTAGGGACAGGGTCTCTTTTAGATATGGCGCTTTTTAAGACCATATTACAGTCTATCAAATCAGGATCCTTTACCACCCAGCAAGCTTGGCTTACTGAACCCCAGTTTGTTATTACTGATAATGGATCTTCTCAATTCCTCCTTATGTGAGGTATATGTCCGTTTGAGGTGGAAACTAAGCAAAATATGGGGACCCCCTCTCAGCAGGTTATTTTGAGGTCAGGGAGAAGAGTGAAAAACAACAACACAATCAAAGATAGCTCCCTCGTGACCTATATTTCTTTTATCAGGCTGAAATTGAATTCAACATAGGCTGATCATGAACTAAACAACAACAAAGTCCCAAAAAATAACCATATTTATAAATATTCACAAATTGTTTTTGTTTTTTTTGTTTTATCAAAATTCTTTTTGTTTTCTTTTGCATTTCTTTTAAATATAAAACCAGTACGTGAAACATGTATAAGTACAAGTTACTTACCTTCGGTAACAATGTATCTGGTAGAGACGATCCTAGCCGCAGATTCCTTAACGTAGAATTATCCCCAGGCGTGAGACTGGACCCGGAAAACTTTCTTTGCTCCAGCATCTCTGCGCACCGGGGGTCGGTACCACGCGACACCGCCCTGACGTCGTCCGCGGGCGTGACGTCAGCGAGGTCACATAAGCCCCACCTCGGCGCGCTGACATCAGTTTTCTTCGGATAACTTTTCCGCGCCACAACGTGGAGCCATCACAAACAAAACTGTGGAGATCATGGGAACAGTGTGCGAAAAAGCAGTGAAAAGAAGAGAGAAACGAAAGGTGAGGAACAGCACCAATTGGAAAAGTGCCAAGCACTAAGGTACCAAAAAGTCATAGCAGCGAAAGCCAAAGCAGCGAAAGAGCAGAGCACCGCTCTGAGGAACAACCTTGCAAGCTAAGGCGACATCCCCCCTGGAGGCAGAACACATGTGGAAAACGATATAGCAGGAGAGAGAGAGAGAGAGAGAGAGAGAGAGAGAGAGAGAGAGAGAGAGAGAGAGAGAGAGAGAGAGAGAGAGAGAGAGAGAGAGAGAGAGAGAGAGAGAGAGAATCTGCAATCACAATCCACAACAGTGAAGGGGCAACAAGCCCGGAACAGAGGAGTAACAGCAAGTCACCCCCAGACGACACCATCAAGGGGGGGGCCGTATCCCCTGAAAGGAACGAAAGGGCCGAGGTACAAGCAAAAAAAAAACCAACGCAGAGAACTGCAAGTAAAAGGGAGAAGAGTAAAAGTTGGCCCCTACACTGGAGAAAAAACCAGAGTGGAGGGATGCAGAAGCACACATGAACCAACCGACCTTGTATTATAAAGGAAGGGGTGGAACAATCAAGCAGAACGAAGCATCCTGTCCGGGAGGAGACAAAGCAGACACCCACAGAAGACAAGCCACCCGGAGGAGGCGAGTGCAGAAAACCAAACTGAAGGTCCTCGCAGAACGAGGAGGAAGGGCGGGTCGTGAAGGAATCTGCGGCTAGAATCGTCTCTACCAGATACATCGTTACCGAAGGTAAGTAACTTGTACATCTGATAGAGACTACTAGCCGCAGATTCCTTAACGTAGAATAGATACCCTAGCCATACCCAGAGGGGAGGAGGGCCTGCGAGAGAACCTCCCCAGTAGGAAGAAACACAGGGCCCCAGCAGGGGATGTGTCACAGGGACAAGAAGGGCAGCCCAGCCCTCACGAAGCAGAAGTAGGCGAAGGGAAGGCCAGGAGAACCGAAGCCCATCCAAGGTACAACCGCCAGAAAACCCCGTAGGGGCAGACAGCGCCAGAGGAGCACCAAGGGAGAAAAAAACCACCCCAAACTCCAGGGAGAAGAGGTAGAACCGGAGGCAGAGCCCGCCGTAGGAAAACACAGACACAGCGATAGGGGGCAGCTGAACAGGCCTTAGCCTCAAGGCAGCGGACAAGGCAGGAGCGGCTCCACAGCCAAAAAGCGCAGGCGAAGAAGAAGTCACAGTTGCGCAAAGCCCCAGCAGAACAAGAGGCTGGGGCACAAGGGAACACACCAAGGGCCACGGCGGTGGACCAGAACGAGCAGACATGTGCCGCCGGCGGCTGGCAACACCATGGAGCAGTGCACCAAGAACAAGCCAGGCGCAAGCCGAGGACAGCGGCCAGGGAAACCCAGAACCATCCCCGGGGGGGGGGGCCGTGCCAGAGACACACACCGGCCCACGAAAGAAGTGGGACCAGCCAGAAGAGAAAGAGGATAGACCCGGAGGACGGACCAGCCGGCAACCAGAACACAGGAAAGCCTGAAGAAACCTAGCCCCCCTGGAACACCAGACAGAGGACCAGGCCGAAACGCCGGACAGGAAGGCGGAAACGCCACAACACGATGCCGTAGACAGTATGCCAGGCTGGTCTAGCGATGTAGCGAACACTGAGAATGACAGACGCTGGAGCAGCGCAAGCTGCACCCAGACAAAGGCAAAAGAGACCGCACCAGCTGTGTACAGTGATGCCAGGAAGGGCAAGGAACCCGAAAAAGGGCATCCACACACACACAAACGGGCCAATGGAAGCACTAGAAGACCGACAAGCCAAGTTTACGGAGGGGGAGGAGGTCGGAGCCCCGCAAAAAGCCGCTGAATGGCGGAGTCCGCATGGGTGTTAAACAAAAGAACCCCATCAAATGGCAGGTCAACCAGATGCTCCCTAATATTCTCTGGAAAAACACCATCCCTCAACCAAGCATAGCGCCGGAGAGCTACTGAACTTGCCATAGCGCGGCCGAGAGCATCAGAAACATCTAAAGCCGAACGAAGAATAAACTCGGCCAACTCCCGGCCATCCAACACATGGAGCCGCAGATCAGCGCGGACACCTTCGGGGGAGGCAGCAGAGAGAAGGGACTCCACGGAATCCCACAGACTGGAAGTAGCCCTGGCCAACACACAAAGTGTGTTGAGCGCTCGCAAAGCAGCACTAGAGGAAGCGAAGATGTTACGCCCCCACAAATCCAACTACCGGGCCTCCCGTGACGGAGGAAACAACACCAAGGCTAAGGAAGGAAAAGCAGTCTGCAGAAGAGGGCCCTGGGTAGAAGGGTGGAAAGAAAGGCAGACTGGATCGTGCGGAGCTGGGCGATGGCGATGTAGGAGCGGCTGAGGCACCGGATCACCCGTGGCAGGACGCCCCCAGAAGAGAAGTATGGAGCGAAGCTTCGAATGGAAGAAGTAGCTCCCGTCCACCAGAGCCCTGATGGAGAACCTCTAACAAATGGTCCGTAGGGAACGGGGTGCGGGGGTCGCCCATGCGCAAAATGCCAGCGGCCGTGGAAATGGCACGGACAAAAGCTGCACTCGCCTCCGTAGGGCGTCGTGGGGGAGAGAGCAATTCCTCTGTGGGCGATGGCTGTAAACTAAGCCGGCCATCCCCGAGCCCAGCTGGAGGAACAAACGGCCAGCCCCTGAATGGCAGAAGATCCATGGACGAGTGGGGGGCCTGAGGTGCCTCCGGGGAAGGCCGAGGTCGCGGGGACGGCGAAGAGCCCTCCCTGGAAGACGCCGGGGAAAAAGCAACCACGCGGCGTCCCGTCTCCGGGGAAGAGGAGACAAAAAGTTGACAAACATCCGGAGAGGAGGGGACCTCTGGGGACGAGTCGACGACCCGACGCCGGCACGGAGCTGTGGAGTCCGCCACAGGTGCCAGTGCGACGTCGACTGGCGCCGGTGCTGTCACCGGGGACGCTGAGTCGACCCCCACCGCCACTTGCGTCCCAGGAGAATGGGGCGGGGTCGGAGCCGGGGCGGCTAAAGAACGGCGCCGAAAAGGCGCCGACGCGACCTCCGACGAGGCAGCCGCCTGCGCGGAGAGCCGAGAGGGACCTGGGGAAGCGCCCCGGCCCCTAGCCAGCACCCGCGGCGCCGCCAGGGCCGAGAGCCGTCGGCGCCTGAGCAGCGTCGGCTCGGCCTCTGGCAAGGCCGCCGCCTGCCCAGAGGACCGAGGGGGACTCTGGGACGAATCGCGAGTCCCGGCGACCTCCTGCGACACCACAGGGACCCCCTCGGGGGTTTGTGGCGAGGCAGAGGCGCCGTGGGCCGAAGAGGGGAACCCCGTAGGGCCGCACCTCGACGACACCACACCCCCAAAACCTGGAGCCGAACCTGTCGGCGCCGGAGCCGCCGGCGACTCCGCGGAAGGCACCGCACGTGGCAAGGGATCCGCGGACGTCTCAGGAAGAGGAGGAGGGGCCAAGGAAGCCTGCAGAGCCGCAGCATAGGCCTCCATTTGGGCCCTCGTCGCCCCAACGCCAGGAAACGGCGGGTAGGGTGGCGACGAACGAGGCCGCATGTCCCGAGGAGAACCCGCACCCTCCGCAGAACGGGGACCAGGCCTCGGGGACAAGCTATAAGACTTACCGGCGGGCGAGCGACGCCCGTGGGGCCTCGGTGAAGGACGATGTCGGAGGCGGAATCGGCGGTTCTTGGACCCTTCCGCGGGGGACGGATGCGGTGACGACACCGATCTGGACAAGCGGGCCGAAAGGAGTTTCATCCGGCGCTCCCGTCGGGACTTCGGCTTCAGATGCTGGCAAGCGTCGCAGTCCGCAGAATCATGGTGCTCGCCCAAACACCACATGCAAATAGGGTGAGGGTTCGTCGCCGACATTTGACGCGCACAAGAAGAACACGTCTTGAAGCCCGAAGGCATTCGCACACTGTTCCACAAAGCAAAAGCGTTGAAAAGAAGGCCTGAAAACAGGTCAGGGACACGATTCCGGATCCGCGTTGCACGCGGAAAAGAAGGAAACTGATGTCAGCGCGCCGGGGTGGGGCTTATGTGACCTCGCTGACGTCACGCCCGCAGACGACGTCAGGGCGGAGTCGCGTGGTACCGCCCCCCGGCGCGCAGAGATGCTGGGGCAAAGAAAGTTTTCCGGGTCCAGTCTCACGCCTGGGGATAATTCTACGTTAAGGAATCTGCGGCTAGTAGTCTCTATCAGATACAATATGACACAATTGTATCATAAAATTTGCGTACAAAACAGTTATTATATCCCTAACCCCCAAGTAGCAAAACAAAAAAGAACATTCATACAAATTACCTCACATGCACTCCAACTCATTTACACTCATACCACATTCACTAATATATATATCTGGACGGTGGGAGACAAGGGATTGTATAATCTCCGCGACCAATTAAAGTAACTGCATATAGCAGGATCTGAGCAGCATTGGTCGACGCGCGTTTCGGTGGCTGGAAGAATGATAGCACCACCTTCCTCAGGACCTTAGCCAGATATCAGATCAGTGTTGACACACCCAGGGGATACCTAAAAGGTATAAACATAATAAATACAAATACAAAGCCCATGTATAGAAAAAGTTAATCGATTGGACCTTAATTACAACATGTGATTGCCATGTAGAGAAAAGATAGTCACAAGACAGACTACTCACACCTACACCATTCGAAACACCAAATAATGTGCTCCATATACCGCAAAGGTTAATCAAAGGTTCTCCCCATACTTACTAAGGGAGGATCATGAAATAACACTCAGAGCTATTGTGCATACACCACACTATCCCACAGTGACCAACTTAAAAATAAAAGGGAACTGAAGACACTCCTAGATAGTCAGAGGAAGACCTCACCATGTGACTCCCCTATATTTCGTAATGGACGTGATTTTGTTGGTAGTAAAAGCTCTTCCTATGTTACTTACTATTGCTAATACTCTGCGAAAAACAGCCACTGGCAGATATTGTCTGGTGTGGTTATATCATTAAAATAAATTAATGTGCCACATTCTGTCAAGATAAATAAACCAGTAAGTGTCGTGAATACTTTAAACCCGAAGCAAAACCAAAGGGGATGATGGACGGAGTGTTGAACATTGCAAGCACTCACCCCCAGTCAACTGATCTGGGTTTAATCCATCATCATTCTTGTCATGTAGTTTCTAGGTGTCGACCTTTGTGATTGTAACATTGAGCATCACTATTTGTACACTGATATTCTGATTCATCATCTTACACGTGTGCCCAGGATTCTTTCTTAGTTTCTAGGAATGCCCAGGACCTGCGCGTTTTGGATGACCTAAACTGAGGGCTTGGTGTCCCAACCGCTTCCGGATACTCCCACAGGATATGTCAGCTGTTAGACCAGCTAGCTCTACAGTGCCACTACCACCCCCCTGTATCTTACAGTGGTGTAGGTAGTTTCTGGCGACCACTGAACATGACAACCCTGATTCCTCAGGGATCGTGGAAAACAGTACAGTACTTTTCGCTCAGTCACTCGTGCTCACTTATTCTCAGAAAATACACAGGAGGGCGATTAGGACATTTCAATATGTATTTATTGATCCAGCATCAGTTTTGTGTAAAACATATTTGCTGCGACAATCAGGAGACAGAAGCATACGAAAGAGATTGCTAGTACAAATATAGTAAATAGTATACATTTCTACCATAGTGCTAATAAAATTAACATAAGCAGTTCAGATAAAAATAGTAGCACTTGCATATTCCTAAAATGCGCACCCTAAGTAATTTGCCTAAATGTACCTAGCCTAGATGTGTAGCATGTATATGCATATATGTATATATGTAGCCAAGAAACCCCTAGGGAAGAACCATCCACCTCACCTGATGGTTGAGAATGAAGGACCCGGTCTCTGCTTTGAGGATGACACCCCGCAAGCGAAGCTGTGTGTCGAAGTAACAGCATGCAGGACCCTGTGTCAGCTTGGAAGGAATTCTCCTCTAATTTGCAGGGGGGAAATAAGGGTCTTATATACTAGAGTGGTCACTCCAGGGTTTCTTCTAGAATTGATATGTTTTGAAAACAGTCATAAATGTTTTGAAAACAATGATAAATGTTTTTCCAAACAAATGCGCTCATGCACAGCTGGCTGTTGGCCAAGGATGAAAAAGAAATGGTGACCCTTATACAGAATAATTTTACCGTGCCTGAGGACATGTTTATGTACTTCAGGTACAGGGATTATGATAGAGTACTGAGAGCTTGGTGTTGAAGAGACAGGTGCAAGCTACTAGGTAAAAGGTCCCCTGTTCATAACCGTTATTGTCGTGTGTATGGGATAATGTATGTAAAAAGGGGGGCATATATGACAGGACTAGCCTAAAGGACATGACACCCACTCCTGATCAAAAGGTCAACAGGGTCAGCTAGATAATGATAAAGCTAAGGCAAGTAAAAGCATAAAAATCATTTATAATTAAAATACTAACAGCACTTTAAAAGCCTGTAAAAAAATGTCCATAAAAGAAAAGCCATTTACCCTAAAAGCGTTCAAAAGGTCCTCTAAACTTGTAAGAGTGGTTATTATTACACCGAGCACCTTAAAAGCCACTATGCTCAGTCAGAGCAGAGAAGAAAAAATAAAACAAAGTCAGTTTCGACCTTCAATTTGGAAAATGTTTAAAAAATGCTGAATAGTTCCCAGCACAGGAAAAGCCAGATTGTTTATGAATCCTGTGCCGAAAACTTAACATCGCTGAACATTGCATCCGCAGGTGGCAATCCCTCCAGCACTTCCAATATAATGTCGAGTGAGCAAAGATGGTCATCTCTGGTTCCCACAGCAGCCGCCGGGGAAGAATTAGATGCCTGCATGCCTGGAACTGATGCCTGTACCTGTGGAGCAGAGCCGATTTCCCTTCCAACAGGAGCTGAAGCATCCCTTGGAGGCTCTAGAAATGCCGTCATCAACATGGGAATATGCTGTGGACAACTGTACACATGGGCCTGCAAGGGCTCCAGTAGCACGTTTAGGTCCGGTGGCGCAACCGATGGAAGTGTCAGACACAGATTCAACACGCATTCCGATCCGCAGAAGAGGCAGCAGGACACAGTCTAGCCAGACTGGTCTAAAAGACAGGAACCAATGCTCACTCAGCTCTCGAAGCCGAGGCATAGTCAAGTAGAACACCATACGCTCACGACAACGTCGTTCCAGCAGTGTTCTCTCCATGTCTTGAGGGATTGAGATGTCCATTGCAAAGCAATAGGATTAAAATCAGGATGCCGACCACTGATAGCAGGACCAAAGGAAGCCCTCCAAAAACGCTTCCAAGTACGGAGTGTATGAAAGCTGGAATTACTCCGAAGATGGTCTAAAAGTTGGTTAAGAGACCCGATCCAAAACGCTTAAATAACTGTACGATCCCACTCGTATCAGACATGTTAAAGATACGATTAACCATTTCTCCTAAATGGATCCGGAAGTTAGTACGGACCAGGGCCTGTATCTCTGCTGAAGACCTTGCAATCTGGAGATCAAAAGTCTCTAGGGCTGAAGTTAAAGCCACATGGCTTTCAGTCTGCTCAGCAAATCAAACCTTATACTGGAAACATTCAATGAAGGCCACAGTGGTGCCTCCCTAACTGTGTGAGCCGGGTGAAACAATACTTACTTACAACAAACAACCCTGAGGTTTACTGTGACTAGATATGCGATGCCTGGCGCCATCCCGCAATAGCCTTGATCATTGTTCGCCTTCAAAGCATTACACGCTCCTTCAAGTGAGATCTCCTTACACACTAAATAACTACTTAGCGCCTTCTCACAGTCTATCTGTACGGTAACTCCCAAGTTTCCTGTATGTACCCTTCACCCAACGCTGCATACCTGCCTGCTTGGATGTATCTAACACAGTACTGGAACTGGAATGTCATGATTGGCAGTGTGATATAGCCATGAATTAACCATTCCGTAGACGGTGACTCTGCTACTGTAAAAGGTAACTTCTCTAATTTTTCATTGAGCAGCATGGTGTACTTTGCATCTCTGCGTGCCATGGTCAACTGTCCATCGGTCAGATTATAAGCCGAAAACAGATTTGAGGCTTTAATATACCGCCATGGCACATAGCCAGAACACAGCGATTGTAGCATCCAGCTCAAAAGCAAAATGGAGCGCAATTGAGATGGCCCATGTTGTAAAATAGACAAATCTTGTTCCATTATGTCAATTGCCGAGGGCACAATGTTGCCCAGTGAATAAATATGTGAAGAAAGTGTGGTCATACCATTGTCTACCACAGCCAAGGCCTTTTCTAGGTTAATCCCATCAATATCACGTAATCTCTCAGCAGAACCCTGATGGGAGACTTTCCACAGTTCATAGTAGATGGCATATAAGAAGTGTTTTTACGCGGTTTCTTGGGACCTAGCAAGAAATCCCTAAGATCCATGTTGTCTGACAGAAGGGACAAGTGTTGTTTAACCTGTTGTGATGTTGAGGCTTTTAGCCATTCTAGGCACAACTTCCCAACACTATAAGAAGTCACTACCCCTGGGTCGTCTGTGTTTAGATAGCGTGGGTCAGGCCTATGGATACTAAACTCTCTGGTGGTACCCTTGAATCTTGTTTGACACCTATTCGTGTCGATAGGCCAAACCAACCAACCTTTCCAATTGGGAGCTGATGAATTGTATGTACCATTCTGTATCATTGTACCCAGTACCTCCTCACTAATCAGTGTATAATTTGATATACCTTCAATAGGTATGGGCGAGGGGATGCATGGTGTTTTCAGGTCTTTAATTTTTGCAAACCCGTAGCAGGTAAGTCTGTTGCAGTGTTCTGTTCAGGAATATTATCTGTAATGGAATGAGGCAAGCTCTAAATAAGGCCTCAAATCCCTGACCCTGCCAATCTTTCGTCCCCCAGATGGATTTTGTGTCTATCGTGTCCCTCCAATAGTCGAAACCTTGTATAGACAGTTGGGAGATAAAGGGTGCTGAATATATAAGTTTGGTGTTTGTCAGCATCATTTTCTTCGCAGTTGCATTCGTCTGTACTAGCTTATAGTAGTATGACATTGGGTCTGAGGTATTGAACCCTGAAAAGTATGTACATTTCTATGCAAATGTGGCAGAACTACCTTTCGGTGGTGTCGAGCAATGTTCCCATTGATGGTAAGTGTTGACAGTGCATGGAACGCTAGCTCTGTGCAAAAAGTGATGACCATAATGCTGGTAACAATACATACTGTCAAAGTCAGGTATATCTTCATACAATTCCCTGTAAGAAAATGCGGCAGATTGTTCTAAATCTGAGAGCATAATATTTACAGTCTCAATGTCCCAATCATCAGAGAGTATACTCGGGGTAATTAAATCATTTAATGAAATTTTAAATACATGTGGAATTTTCAAATGTTCAGTAGGACCAAATACATCATATGAAACCCTATCCCAAACTACACCATCCGGTACTGGTACTGCTGTAATGTTCACTAGGGACAAGTCTCTTTGTTCACGGTGTGATGACGTATGTGGTTTCAGGACCAAGCTCACAGGTTGTACTGCAGAGCATTGTGGAGGTAATGTCCATTCAGTAGTAGGAAAAAGACAGTTACTATGCCAATCCAAATTAACCGTAACGGTATTCCCAATGCAAACCAAAGATGCAACCAAGGGGACAAAAAGTAAGTATTTTTGAGCAGAGATAGAAATGTCAGAAGCTTTCTTTTTTTTTAGAAATGAGTGGCGTTTGCTCAGGTTCACTTGGATCTGAAGAAAAGTCATCGAAGTTGATGAAGTAGCCAGACGCAGTTCGATCTATCTTTGGGAGCTCAGCAGTGTTTGTAGAACTGGCAGTTGCTTCTTGTGAAGGCACATGGATGTAAATTTCATTATTGGGCCGAATTGCAATTTGTTTTTCAGTTTCATTTGGATGTTGTTCTGTTTCAACAGGTGTAACTCGTACTCCGTTATTGGCCACTCCGGCATCTTGCGCAGAGAGTCTTGAAACATTATTAGTCTTTCCATCTGAACTTCCTGTATAGTAGAGAGAGGAGATCTGCGGCTATCCAGGATTCCACGCGGCCTACTGTTGAGAATCGGCCACATAGTGTGGTTTGATCAGATCAATGGAGACAAATCTTTTTTCTTTTTTGCCGGCAAGAGGCGGAAGAAGGACTGTTCTTGTTCTTTGAACCGCAAGGACAGGTACAGGTGTACTGTAAGATGGCCCACGATCTTTTCTCTGACCAGGTCCCCAATCTTCGGGACCCAGACAGATCTTGCCGATACTGGTTTCACTTCCCCAGTGGCGGTGCGTTTTACTTGGACGTTGCTTTGTAATTAATTGAGTTCTTGTAAAACAGCCAAACGATCATTCAATTCAAAAGTTTTATATCCGCCACTGTGCTGGCACAATCGAGGTCAGGTACCCACATTCTTGTCCCAAACAGGATCTCAAAGGGGGTACGTCCTCCCAAGGATTTTCTTGGCATACTGTTTAGTGCCCTCTGGACCCCATGTAGGTGATTGACCCAACTACCGCCTGCACCTAATACCCTTGCTGTTAAGTATTGTTTTAGGTCCCGGTTTTTCCTTTCCACCACCGAATTTCCCTCGGGATGGTAGGGGGAGGGGTACCGCAAGGCCACCCCCATACTTTCCATGGCTTCCTTGTAAGCCCGAGAGTTAAACGCAGGGCCACGGTCGGAATGTAACGTGACAATTGTGCATGTCTCGATGAAGACTCGCAAATCCTTTATAACAGTTCGAGTGTCAGAAATCTAGAGCATGAATCCATTGCCAAGATGTACATGTAAGCCCCGTCTGAATTTAAGGGACCG
Source organism: Calotriton arnoldi (assembly GCA_963921515.1). NCBI lineage: Eukaryota > Metazoa > Chordata > Amphibia > Caudata > Salamandridae > Calotriton > Calotriton arnoldi. Next base: position 392,087 of record CAWUFW010005895.1, read on the forward strand.
CAGTAATCCAAATAGACACATGCGAGAGGTCTGTCTGAAATGAGTAATGGTGTTTGTGGTGGCCGTGCTACGGTGGAACCTTTCATCTGCTGTTAGATGTTGCACTTTAAGACATAAGCCTTGGTTTGTTTAGACAAACCTGGCCACCAGAATCGCCGCCTCAGTAGTGAAATTGTAGCAGTGACTCCTGCATGTACTGAGCCCAGACCCTCGTACGCAGCAAGAATTAAACCTAATCTTCGATCCATGTTTGGTATAACTCTATCCCCCACTCCTGGAATTTGAGCATACGGTGTGTTTTGCGCATCTAATTTATAGGAATATTTGAGTGGAAAGCCTTTCGGGATGGCAGAGCCGTTCTTTGAGGCGTTGACAGCTATCAGTATGTCTCCGTCTATCTTCGTGCTACAACGAGTGATTGCAGCAATGGCAGCAGTTTGCACTGTCGCCTTGGTGGCTCAGCCAGTAAATTCCCTTCAACGTATATGCCAACACGTTGATGACTCAAGGTGTGAATAACTTGAGCCCGTGGTAGGCATGCTTTCAGCTTTACACACAAGATGATGGACGGAATGTTGCACATTGGCAAAACATTCACCCCCAGTCACAGATCTGGGTTTAATCCATCGTTATTTTGCTCACCACGCCACCCCAGTTCAGACATGGCCATATGCAAATCAGTCTTGACCCTGTGCCTCATGGGAACAGTCCAGCCCGAACTGCCAAGCCATGTCTTCCCTGGACCGGAATCAAGCATCCTAGGACCGGTTTCTGGCTATCAGCCGTCATCAGCCAGGATAGCTTGACTCCAGTGGCGTAGTGAGCACGGGACCCACGTCTGGGCATACCCTTCCCACATAGGGCGAACAGCAAAACACACAAGATGATGGACGGAATGTTGCACATTGGCAAAACATTCACCCCCAGTCACAGATCTGGGTTTAATCCATCGTTATTTTGCTCACCACACCACCCCAGTTCAGACATGGCCATATGCAAATCAGTCTTGACCCTGTGCCTCATGGGAACAGTCCAGCCCGAACTGCCAAGCCATGTCTTCCTGGACCGGAATCAAGCATCCTAGGACCGGTTTCTGGCTATCAGCCGTCATCAGCCAGGATAGCTTGACTCCAGTGGCGTAGTGAGCACGGGACCCACGTCTGGGCATACCCTTCCCACATAGGGCGAACAGCAAAACACACAAGATGATGGACGGAATGTTGCACATTGGCAAAACATTCACCCCAGTCACAGATCTGGGTTTAATCCATCGTTATTTTGCTCACCACGCCACCCCAGTTCAGACATGGCCATATGCAAATCAGTCTTGACCCTGTGCCTCATGGGAACAGTCCAGCCCGAACTGCCAAGCCATGTCTTCCCTGGACCGGAATCAAGCATCCTAGGACCGGTTTCTGGCTATCAGCCGTCATCAGCCAGGATAGCTTGACTCCAGTGGCGTAGTGAGCACGGGACCCACGTCTGGGCATACCCTTCCCACATAGGGCGAACAGCTTTGCCACTTGTTCCCATAACAATTTATGTTAAATTGTGCAACCCTTGGAATCTCTAAACCCATTCTAGCCCCAGTAATGAAGATATTCATTAAGGACTGCACACAGTAAAACGAAATCGCTCACTATGTGGGGAATTCCCGATCCGTATATTGTAGTGCTAGTATCAGGGCTTTCAGCTCTGCTAACTGTGCTGTACAATCTCCTAGAGATTGCGTAGTCGTATTGCTGGGATGGAACTTACTGTCCCGCATACGTCCCTTCACTATCGCACATGCTGCGCTATACTGTTGTTTACTTCCAATGGCAGGCTGAGCAGAACCATCAGTATAAATGATGTATTCATATTTCTCTAGAGACAAGATTTCATTCGGGAGAGGGTATTCTTGTTCGTACTGCAGGAACGCTTTTGCTTTTAAAATGGAATCGTATTTATAATCTACATCTGTTGCAGTGAGAGAATAAACCCATTGTATCCATCGTGGATGCAGTGCTTTCGCATTTGGAATGCTCGTTTTGGTAACAGTACTAAAGTTGGTACCGGGGTTACAACAATAATGCGTTTCCCCTGTGCTAGTGCTCTTTCTCTCACTACAGCAATCTGTACTGCGGTCAATATTTTTTCAGTTGCCGCAGATCGCATTTCAGCATTTGTGTAAAAATGTGATTTGTATGCAATTGGGACTGTCTCACCTTCATTGAAAGTGATATATGTATATCCTGATAAACCTGGGACCACCCGGATCACCAAGTTAGTAGAATTCACAAGTGTGTGCAAATGTTTTGATGCTATCACGTCAGCCTGAACCGAACGGAGTATCTGTGTGTTGCTGTGTCCCCTGGTGTGATGTGAAAATAGGTCTGATTAAGTCATAGAAAGGTTTTACTTTTTCTGCATAATCTAGAAGAAAATAAGTTACTTACCTGTAAACTGTGGTTCTCCAGTATTGGTATCTTTCATAGATTTGCATGCTTGAATCATTCCCCGTCGTCGAAGTGGGAGCCCCACGGTACATAAAAAGCAGTAAGAATTACTCCATCATTAAAGTTAATAGAGAAAAACCATTCACTTTAATATCTCGTCCTAGTCATTAGGATGGTCTAAACTTCAGCCAATCAGGCAACAGCACCCTCTAGAACCCTCTCCACAGACGCTCCAGGCTCTCAGATTTTCGAGCACAAGTGTGGTATAAACCTAATTTAAAAAAACAGTGGAGCCTCTAAGGGGAGGAGGGTGGATCGCATGTGAATCTATGAAAGATACCAATACAGTTTACAGGTAAGTAACTTATTTTCTTCTCCAGTACTGGGGTATCTTTCATAGATTCACATGCTTGAATCTGAATAGATAGCAGCTGTAACGTAGGTATGCAAGCTTTTACACAATGTACAGGATTTTGTACATCACCAGTGTATAGCGAATTCCCATACCACTTAATCATATACGTATAAAAATTTTTTTATAAAAAATATATATATATATTTTTTAATATCACGTGTTCATGCATTGTCACTTTAAAAATGTGGTTTTCCTCATTCACGTTATGTGATCAAGGCCTCTGGAAGGCCGAAACGCGTTATGGCGGCAGTGCAAGGGTGAAAAATAAAATAAAGAATATTTGCACTGACATCTGGGTCTGTGTTCGTCTGTTCCCTGGAACGTGGAAGCTGGTGACGGAGTTTGCAGCATATATATACATATATACACCTACACATGTATATAAAAAATGTATGTACATACATTAATATCTGACAATGCATAAATATGAATAACAATAATATCAATATTATCACAACAATTGTCAAACAAAGGAAGGCGGGAAGGATAGAGGCTCACCTTATTGAAAAAGATTACGCAGCACCGCCTGCCCCACAGCTGAATCAGTATTACTTGCAGCTTCCAGACGGTAATGCTTGGTGAAAGTGTGCCTGCTGGACCAGGCTGCTGCTCTGCAAATCTGATGAATAGGCACACCGGCAAAGAGAGCCGTAGAGGAGGAAACTGCTCTCGTAGAGTGAGCTTTCACTGTTGAAGGTAGCGGTTTGCCTGCTTGTTGATGGCAAAACTGGATCGCAGAAGATATCCAACGAGCTATAGTCTGTTTAGTGACAGGATATCCCTTTCTGATTTTCCCATAAGCCACAAAAAGCTGATCAGCCTTATGTTTGGTGGCTGTTTTCTGTAAGTAGAATTTTATGCACCTTTTTAGATCCAGGGAATGCAAAGATCTTTCCGCAGGTGACTGTGGATTTGAGTAGAAAGTCTTCAATACGACTGGCTCGTTTAGGTGAAAATCCGATGGGACCTTGGGTATAAGGGTAGGATTTGTCCGGAGTATAACAGAGTCTGTAGTGAACTGGAGGAAAGGATGACGAGTAGTGAAAGCCTGTATGTCACTTACTCGTCTGGCTGATGTAAGCGCCAGCAGAAGAGACGTTTTCCAAGTAATGTATTTTAAGTCAGCCCTATGAATAGGCTCAAATGGGGCCTTCATAAGCTGTGTTAGAACAATGTTGAGATGCCAAGACGGAGGTGGACGCCTAATTGGAGGGAACATTCGAAACAGTCTTTTGAGAAATTGTTTTATTATTCTTGATGACCAAAGCAACTGTGACCCATCCTGCCACCTAAATGTAGAGATTGCGGCAAGGAATACCTTAATAGTAGAATGAGAAAGGCCAGATTTGGCCAGTTGCAGGAAAAAGGGCAGTAATTGTTCCGGTGAAGACTGAATAGGGTGCACCTTAGAGTTTACGCACCAATGACAGAATCTCTTCCACTTGAGTTTGTAAGTCTTAATATTGGAAGGAGCTCTAGCATTAGCCAGGACTTCTCGACAGTCAGCCGGAATTACTAAGTCGGCGAACTCATAGTGTTCAGGAGCCAAGCTGCTAATCATAGCGATGTTGGGTCCAGATGGCAGACCTGGCCGCAAATCATTGTCAGCAAGTTCTGTAATGGGCGTAACAACCTGGGTCTGCACTTTGATAGGAGCAGAAGCTCTGTGAACCAGAACTGGCGAGGCCATCTGGGAGCTATGAGAAGTATTCGGCAGGGTTCCTTTCTCATCTTCCGAAGCACCCTTGGGACTAAAGGAATCGGAGGAAAAGCGTAGCCATAAATCTTCGACCAGTTTATCGAAAAAGCATTCCCGTATGATCCCTGTTGGGGTAGCCAACTGGCGAAGAATTGGCATTTGCGGTTCGAACCTCTTTTTGCCCCACAACCGAAAGATGTGATTCAGCGTTGGTTGGTGGAGTTCCCATTCGTGGTTGGATGTAATCGACCTGCTCAAGGAATCCGCTAGGATGTTTGCTACTCCTGGAGCATGTTCTGCTGTTAGCGTTATTTGGTGTTGAACAGCCCAATCCCAGATCTGCTGGGCCTGTAGAGATAGCATAGCTGATCTTGTCCCCCATTGTTTAATTAGTGCATGCTTGTTGTGTTGTCTGTCCGAATTAATAATGAAGCTCCTGATATTATTGAGAGGAAAGATTTCAGGGCCAGGAATATTGCTTTTAACTCTAAAGAACGAGTTACTTACCTTCGGTAACGATGTATCTGGTAGACACACAGTCTAGCCGCAGATTCCTTAACTTAGAATATCCCCCCCAGGCGTCAGACTGGATCCGGAAAATCTTTTTCCCCCAGCAGTACCTCTGAGCGCCAGGGGGCGGCGCTGCCCGGCTCCGTCCTGACGTCGTCCACGGAAGTGACGTCAATGGAGCCATATAAGCCCCCCCCCCCACCCGGCGTGCTGACGTCAGTTTTCTTTCGTGAAACTATGCCGCGCCACAATGCGGAGCCACTACAAAAACTGTGAGAGTATAGGAACAGTGTGCCAAAACAGACCAAAAATCTGTGAAACAACAATGACAAGAAATCATTGAATGATGAGAAATCTCACCATGTGAAAAGAGTACTCAACACTTGATGGGACTGAAGGGAGCGAGCAAAGCACCCGCCTCTAGAAACAGTCCCGCCCAAGCGAAGAACCGCGCCCTCCCTAAGAGGCAATGGCATTGGAAATGAATGCTTGACAAACGAAGGACAGTTCGCAAGCACAGGATGGAACTGTAAGAAAGACAATCCGTAACTACAGGACGTAACCATAAAGGACAACAAGACTGGAACAACATGACTTATGGCGAGTGGCCAAAAGAGAGCAACAACAGAGAACGTTCACCACACCCCCCACAATGACCTATGAACTGTAGCATAGGCAATAGAACCTCAACCCAATCGACTGCAGCATAGACAAGGAGACCCCAAGGAAATGGGGAGAAACAGACGAGGGCGGAGGGAAGGTGGAAGAACATGAGAATCTCCACGCCGAAAAACCAGGGCAGAAGAACATTGAAAAGCACGTAATCTAGCCACCCAAAACGAGGATGGGTGGAGAGCCAATGTGCCAGAACACAATGACACACCCTGCCCCAGAGGCAGGTGAACTAGAGTACCCTTCAAGAAGACCCAGGCCACTTGTAAGGAAGCAAGTGGGCAGAACTCCACCTGGAAGGTCCTCGCAGAACGGGGAGGATGGGTGGGCGTTAAGGAATCTGTGGCTAGACTGTGTCTCTACCAGATACATCGTTACCGAAGGTAAGTAACTCGTTCATCTGATAGAGACATCTAGCCGCAGATTCCTTAACTTAGAATAGATACCAAAGCTATACCCCATTGGAGGAGGGTCTGCGACTGAAAGCCACCAAGTTCGAAGGGAAGTAATCCGTCAATATTGTTGACTAGAACAAGGTGGGGACAGCAATGCCAGCGAAGCTGACACCAGACCCATGAAGCTCAGTGTGGAAGCATGAGCAAGGGAAGCAAGGTACCACAATCCGTCAGAGAAACGAAAGCACAGAACCATAAAGGGCAGTGCACAGTGGCAGAATGCCATAAACTTCAGCAAAAAGTAGTGAAACGGAATACAGGATCCGCCAAGAGACAAAATCCCATAAAAAGAGACTAAACAGTATGACAAAGTCAGAACATACCCATTGAGCGGCACAACAGCGGGTGCCAAAACATGACAAGGCAGAGGCAGACGCCACCATGCCAAGACAGACAAACTATGACTACCAGAAGATACATAGAAGTGGATTGTAAGAATACCCGTAAGCAGGCCTTGTGTACCGTGAGAACCCACCACACAAGTGTACAATCCCAATGGCACGTAACGGCCACAGCATATGCGCGCCAACAGAGAAAGACGGGCACATAAACAAGTAGTCAACCGGCCAACCGTACCCACCGGGCCAATGACCAAGGATCACCGGCAAGCCGGACATACACCCAAAGCCTTCTCCTATGAGGGAGAAGGAGAGAGAAACAGAGACAGAGGAAAAAGCAATGAAAGTGAGAATCCAAGGGGAAACTCGAAGAGTAACCCTAGAGACTAGGAGTCGCCTAAGAGGTACCAGCGGCACCGATGTGAAAAGAAGCAGGACATACAAGTCCACCCACAAAGGAGGGCGACCCCAACTCCCGATCGGGAAGGAAGGACCGAGCAACCGCGATACAAGCGGGAATACTGACCACCACACTAAGGAAGAAGAAGCCAGTAACACGCAGCAGAGACCAGGAGGAGAAACACCTGAGCTGCGGGAACATAGCCAAGACATTAGCTCAAGGAACACCACGGGTCCCCTGTGAAAGCGCGCACACAGTGGAGACCCACCGGTGGTGGCCGCCCGAGCACAGAAAGAGCCGATCTGGAACGGAGAAAACGCCCACAGGGACGCGCACCCACACCCAAGACATCAAACAGTGCCAGGGGAAGGATGAAGGCGGAAAGATGAGCCAAATGCAAGGCAGGTGGGTCCCCAGGGGTGAGCCAGAGACAGCAGAGCCCCAACAAGACACTGGAGCAGACTGCGTCCACCGACGCAGGAGAGTGCAACGGAACAACCGTAAGCAGTAATACAGAAGCTCCAGGAGAGGACCACTCCAGTCCGTGGGTCGCAACAGAGCAGGCGTCCCACCCCAGCAGGAAGCATGGAACAAGGGGAGATGCCTACAGCATAACCCACAAGAATAATCCCCAGAGGGACAGAAAATAACGAAGAGAACTCCACGGGAGCCTCCGAAACTCCCTGGCGAAGGAACGGCAGCTACACAATAGCGAACAAATACCCCACGTAGGGTACGTCAGATCCCTATAAAAAGCAAGGGACACCCCTTGAGACAAGCTCATAGGCAGAGGTCAAAAAGAACCATAAAAACAGCGAGCCCAGCTATAAATCCTTTAAAAGAAAAAACACGGCCAAACAGCCATACAACCCGTCTGGGAAATACGTCTTGAACCCAGAGCCGGAAATCAGAAACGCAGTAGCAACACTGCTTATGAAAACACAAGTCCACCAAGTGGACTAAAATCCTGGCAGTCATTGAAAACCAGATATGAGGCGCCGGACCGCCGAGTCGGCATGCTCATCAAACAGATGGGCCCCATCAAAGGGCAGGTTCCGGAGTCTCTCCCGAACATTCTCAGGAAAACCGCCATCGCATGGTGACGCAGAGCAACTGACCTGGCCATAGCGCGACCCACGGAGTCCGTGGTGTCCATGGCCGACCGGACGGAAAACTGCGCCATTAAGAAGGAAGAAGTTGTTCGACGGAGTCCCAAAGGGCAAAAGCAGCCTGAGCAAACACGCAGGTCGTGTTTAGGGACCTAAGGCCTGAGCTGGCGGGCGCAAAGACATTGCGGCCACACACTTCCAACCACTTAGACTCCCGGGTGGGAGAAAGAAACGGAGGAGGAGAGGAAGGGAGCGCTGCCTGGACCACAAGTCCTTGAGCTCTAGGATGGAGGGACAAACAGGCAGGGTCATCTGGAGCCGGGAGATGACGGTGTGCAATAGCACGACCCATGGGGTCCCCCGATGAGGGTCTGGCCCAAGTCCCCAGAAGGACATCATACAGCGACCCGCCAAAAGGCAATAAAGGCTCCACACCCACCATGCCCTGGTGGAGAAGATCCAACAAAGGATCCGAAGGCAGGGAGACAGAGGGCGGCTGCATTTGTAAGATATCCGCAGCTCTGTGGACCGCCCTTGCAAACTCCGCGCCAGCCTCCGTGGCAATTCGAGGTGGAGACAGTAAGTCATCCGTTGGGGACGGCTGCAGGCTAAGCCGTCCACCCAAAGACAGAGGCCCCACATTGTGATGGACCGGCCAGGGTCCCATGGGCCCCTGCTCCGTGGAGCATGGAAAAAACCCTGGGGGTGGAGAACCCACTGGGGTGACATCCTCCACTAGCAGAGGGGCAGCCGGGGACGGATCCGGCGCCGACCGATCGTCGAGACGGCGTTGGAGCGACGTCGACGACCCCCAAAGAGGATTCATCCTCCCGGCGTCGGACAGGCGTCGACTCAACCTCCACTATGGCAGGAGCCTGTGGGGAGGAACGACGTGGACTCAAAGTCGAGCTCCTCGCCCCAGCCATATCCAGTTCAACGCAGCGACCCCCATAGGGCTGTGCGAAGACGCATCAGGAGGGCCAGATGTCATAGCCGGGGCCGGAACCGACGTCGACACAGCGTCGGGTCGACGCCGACGACCCCCAAAGAGGACTCGTCCGCCCGGCAGCGGACCGGCGACGACTCGACCTTCCGTCGACCCGGAGTCGAGCCGCGCACTGCAGCCACAGCCAGCGACGATGCAGGGAGCCCTACAGGGCTGTGCGAAGGCGCACCAGGAGGGCTAGACGTTATAGTGGGATGCCCCTCTGGGCAGTGTCCTGACGTCGCAGCGACCCCGGAACCGGAGCCAAGGCACTCGGTCGACGCCGAGGGCGAACCCGCTGGTGAACACCCGACCTGAGTCCCTACTCCCACTGTGGGGCCCGGAGGCGTGCCAGGGAGTTGGAGTGACCCAAAGATGGTCTGCAGAGCCCTGGAATAGGCCTCCATCTGGGTCCTAGTTGCCCCAGCACCAGGAAACGGTGGGTAGGTGAGGGCCGACTCCTGAGGGCCCGTGTCCGGTGAAGACCGGGAGCAGCGGGCCCCGACGTCACGCTTGTGCGAGGTCGACGACCTCGGTGACTTCTTCCGGTGCTTACCCGAGGCAGGTGAGCGACGTCCACGGGAACGACTCCGGTACCTGTCCCGAACAGGAACCTCGACGTGGGAAGAAGAACTGCGCCGTTTGGATCCCTCCACTGGAGACGGAGGCCGGCGCCGCGAGGATTCCGACCGGGACAACCGGGCGGACAATAATTTCATCCGTTGCTCCCGCAGGGACTTCGGCTTCAGCTGCCGGCAGGCGTAGCACTCAGCGGAGTCGTGGTGCTCGCCCAAGCACCACATGCAGATCTCGTGTGGCTCCGTCACTGACATCTGCCGCGAACACGACGCATAGGACTTGAGGCCCGCAGGCATCGCACACTGTTCAGGACGCGAAAAGGCGTCGGGAAGGCCTAAAAACAAACAGGCCAGAGGAACCGCTTCTCCCGGATCCGCGTTGGGACGCGGAAAAGAAGAAAAACTGACGTCAGCACGCCAGGGGGGGGGGGGGGGCTTATATGACTCCATTGACGTCACTTCCGGCGCGCAGAGGTACTGCTGGGGGAAAAAGATTTTCCGGATCCAGTCTGACGCCTGGGGGGATATTCTAAGTTAAGGAATCTGCGGCTAGATGTCTCTATCAGATAGGTTTATGTGTAATATCTGTTGATAGGTGTCCCATTTTACTTCCACTGTTAGTCCTTCTATATGTGCTCCCCACCCCTCGAGGGATGCATCGGTTGTTATTGTGTAACCTGGCGAATCCACTAGGAACGATAGGCCTACAGCTATGTTCGGGATGTGAGTCCACAATTGGAGCGCTTCTTTCATTCGAGGTGTTATCCTGATAATATCATCGAAAGACCCTGAAATTTGCAGCCACTGACTGTCCAGTTCCTCTTGTATGGGTCTCATCCGCAAGTGGCAGTTGGGAACAGGGAGAATGCAGGAGGACAACATTCCCAGAAGCGATTTGTACTTGAGGACTGAAATGGACTTTCTTGTGAGAAGTAAAGTTGCCAGTTTGCGGATCTTTTGTTGTCTTTCCTGTGAGGTAAAGGCTTTTGCCTGATGAGTGTCCAAGGTTGCCCCTATGAATGTCTTCAGCTTTGAGGGAATTAACTGAGACTTCGGAAAATGTATGGAGAGACCCAGAGATTGGAAGAGAGAGAGAACTTTTTGAGTATGAGTTTCTGCCACTGCGAAGGATTTTGCCTTTATGAGGCAGTCGTCCAGATAAGGGAAGATTTGAATTCCTGCTTGACGAAGGTGAGAGGCCACCGGTGCTAGGACCTTGGTGAACACTCGGGGCGCTGAACGAAGGCCGAATGGAAGGACTCTGTGACGGGGCGGGACCGGTGGGAGAGAGACATGTATCTAATACAGACTGGTGGACTGCAGTGCCTCTCTCCCCCCCTCTTGTTTCCACCCAACAGGACGACTGGAAAACACCAACAGAGTCTGTAACAAGCAAGATAGAGGAAAACATAGACGGCTCCTTTAACTGGGGTTTCCCGGACGACGGGCTTCCCCCTGATGACGTCAACACGTTCGTGACGATAAGAACGGAGGACTCCAGGAAGAGTGTGTGCGTCGCCACCGGAGCGGAGGAGGAAGAGTCGGGAGAAGGAGCGTATGCAGAGAGTAGAAGGAAGAGAGAGGACAACGCCGCAGGACGAGGACCGAGACCATCCGGACCCCAGGCTGAGCCAGGAGGCCAACGACCCCACGTTTCGCCGAGTCACGTTCCAGGAGGAGCGTGGCTTACCCAGGTACGGGAAAAGTTCTCAGGGTGGGTTGGGAGGAACGACGCCCCGAAGGATTAACCGGGAGCTCTAGAACCCCCACGAGATCTCCCTATTAGTTGTCCTGCACTATCACCCACGAAACACACCCCCCTTCTCAGCAGAGATAAGAGCACGAGTGTTTGCGGTGTCCTTTCACTCCCTGGCCCCTGGTTTACCGTTACTCGGGATAAACATACTTACACGAGTGTTTTCCGTTTCTTTCATGCACCATCACCACGGAGGGACGACCAAGCCTTCGCACCGGAACCTGGGAACCAGGAATAAAGACCGGAGAAGGAAGCAGACGAACCCCAGGCACAACGGATACGTCAGCATTCGCCACAGAAAGACTAACAAGCAGGCATAAACGGACCCTTGGAAAAATAAAACCTTACCTGAATCGACCTGGCCTCCGACCTGTTATTACAACCCCGCCACAGACTCGGAATTGGAAATCCCTGCCAGCCACTCTGAAGCGTAAGAATTTCCTGTGCCTGGGGAGGATAGGGATATGAAAATAGGCGTCCTGAAGGTCCAGGGTCGTCATGAAATCCTCCTGATTTATCAATTGAAGCACTTCCTGAAGTGACAACATCCAGAAGGACTGCTTTTTTAGAAATGTGTTGAGACAACGAAGGTCCAAGATGGGATGCCACTCTCCCGATTTCTTCCTTGTGAGGAAAAACCTTGAATAGAACCCTGTTCCTCGCTGTACAGCTGGTACCACTTCGATCGCTCCCTTTCTTAACATCTTTGAGACAAAAGTTCTTTCAGATGAGCAGGAGGGGGACCTCTGGGAGGACAGTTGGGAGGAATCTTTAAAAATTCCCAAAGTGTGACCGTTGGAAACTATATCTAAAACCCATCTGTCCGTTGTTATTGTAGACCATTCAGGAACTGACAGAGTCGATGGGAACTGTGGCTGGCAGTTTGAGTCTGTCACTGCTTCTTGGAGTTATCCCTGCTTCTGAAAGCCGTTTTTCCCCTGTAGTGCTTGTAGGAAGCGGCAGGAGGTTGTTTAAATGACTGTTGCTGTTGTGATGATGGGTATCTTGATTGACCCTGATATGGCTGGTACTGCTTGTACTGGCTGTAACCTCCCCGAAAGGAGGACGAACCACGTCCTCTTGCCCCACGAAAAGGCTGCTTCTTGAATTGTAGAGTGCCAAGAGCCTTTGCAGTATCTGTGTCCTTCTTGATGGTCTGAAGGGCTTCATCAATGTGGTGTCCAAATAGGGATTCGCCACCGTAAGGCATGTCAATCACTTTAGTCTGAACTTCTTGTCTGAAAGAAGTAGCTTTTAGCCATCCCTGACGCCTCAGGACCGCAGCCCCAGCCAGTTTGCGAAATCTTGTGGAGGAAACGTTCATTGCGCAATCAAGGATCTCAGCCGAGATCCTTTCTCCCGCCTGCAGAATCTTGAGCGCCTCAGCTTTGGATTCTTCGGGTAGCATTTCTATAAAGGGTGAAATGTCTGACCACATTTGGCGGTCGTATCTGCCTAGAATGGCGAGGGAATTGGCCGCTCTAACGGTGGTTGCCGCCATGGTGGAAAATTTCTTTCCGATGGAGTCGAGACGTCTTCCATCTATATCCAGAGGGGCCGACAGTGGGGAAGCCGGATTTCTGGCACAATGTTGGGCCGCTTGCGAGATCACAGAATCCGGCTTAGGTTGCCAGATAAGGCAGGCGAATTATCAGGAGCCTTGTATTTCTTCTCCAACTTTGGCAAGACTGCCAGACTTGAGGCTGGTGTCTTCATTACTTTTAAGCCTTCCTGCCATATGAAGTCTACTATTGGAATAGAGCGAATCTGCTTCTTTGGCTGTTCTTTGAAATCATACAAGAAACAATCAGCTTGTTTAGTTGTCATGAGAAGCTGAAACCTCCTTGCCGCTCTCTCCATAAGGGTATGGAGACCCCCTATGTCCTCAGGTGGTGAATCTATTGGAGGTGGAGACGTAGGTGATGGTGTCTGAATCTGCTAGTCATCCCATTAATTGGGAAGGGATATCTCATCTAACTCTCCCTCCTCCCTATCATTATCAGTGGTGTGAACATCCTGATGCTGCTGTTGCATTGCGGTAGGTAACAGAGAAGTCGGAGGGGAGGACCTAGTTAGCAAGGAGGGTTGTGCAATAGGCGTCTGAGGAACTCAAGATGCCGGCTCTGAGGTAGGAAATCTGCGGAAGTAATCCTCTACCATATGTTGTAAGTTTGAGACCAGGGAAAAAGGCATCTGGATAGTTTGTTCAATTTGCCTCTCCTGGTTGGTGACCTCAGGGTAATACACATAGTCCTCATCTTCATCATCCTGGCATTTAATTAGAAGGTCAGACGGACTGCGAGCCATCCAAAACATTCCATCATCTTCTGATTCCTCCTCATTTGCTCCATAATCAAAAATTTCCTCTGGAGGACAGGGAGACACCTTACTTGGAGAAGTGTGGATAGGCAGTATTATTTCCTGAGAAGGTTTTTTCTTAGGTAAAAGTTCTTTATTATCTTTGGATGCAGTCAGATTCGTCGACGGAACAAGCCTCGACGATGTCAAGCAAACCACTGACGAGGATGATGTAGATGAAGTTTTCGTCGACATTCCTTCCGTCGACGGTCCAGATGTCGACGAGGTTCGTCGTCGAGGATCTTGATCTAAAGTCTTCAGCTACCGTCGACGAGGCTACCGTCGACGAGGCTACCATCGACGAGGCCAGCGCCGACGAGAAAGACTTATTCTTGAGAGCCGCCGACAGCCGAGGCGTCGACGAAGCTTCCGTCGATGAAGGTCCTGACAGGAGTCCTTTCTTTTTCGTCGACGAAGACGAAATTGTCGTCAATGACGGTCTCACCTTCACAGATACTAACGTCGACAGAGAAGACGCCGACGACATGATCATTTTCGTCTGAGGGGAAGAGAAGGTAGACATTGTCGTCGTAGTCGTGGCGACGGAAGTTCTCGTCGACGGCTTCGTCGACGGAGCATCTTTAGTGTGAGGTAAAGTTGTCTCAGGAGAGACCTTGAGGCCTGCTTCATTTATGAAGAAGGTTTAGAAGGCGTAGAGGGCACTGACTGACCCTTAAGAGAGGCTGGTTCATTTTTAGAAGATGAAGGCTAGTCTTCATGTTTTGAGGTGTGGTGATGCTTTTTTAAAACCTTAGCAGCCTTTGGAGATACCAGCTCCGCCTCAACAGCTCTTTTCTTAGAAGCTGTGGTCTTTAATGAAGAATCACTCTCCTCATCAGATAAAGAATTGTCTGTATTTTTAAGCTTCTGTAGCCACAGAAGAAGACGTCCTTCTCTATCTCTCAAGGCTTTTTGAGACAAAGTCCTGCAGATTTTACAGTCCCTCACCTGGTGATCAGGGTGAAGGCAGTATATACACTTCTTGTGGGGATCCTCTGAATGAAGTCTTAGTTTCCCACAAGAATCACAATGCCTGAAGAGAGATCTTTTAGAAGAAGACATGTTGGATTGAAGATCTAAAGAAATCCAGAAGGCCAAGAGAAAGTACTGAGCAGAGCTCAGGGAGACTCCCTTCACACGACGCGTGGTAGAAAATCTGAGAGCCTGGAGCCTCTGTGGAGAGGGTTCTAGAGGGTGCTGTTGCCTGATTGGCTGAAGTTTGGACCATCCTAATGACTAGGACAAAATATTAAAGTGAATGGTTTTTCTCTATTAACTTTAATGATGGAGTAATTCTTACTGCTTTTTATGTACCGTGGGACTCCCACTTCGACGACGGGGAATGATTCAAGCATGTGAATCTATGAAAGATACCCCAATACTGGAGAATGTATGTTTTACCAAAATGTAGAAATCCTAAGATAGATTGCAAACCTTTGAGAGTCTGTGGAGGTTGGAGCAGCGCGCACTTTTCTAAAAAGTTGGCTGCCAGGCTCTTCCTTTCACTTGAGAGCTCATATCCCAAAAATAGGACATTCAGATGGGCAATTTTTGATTTCTTGAAATTAAATTTGTAGCCCAAATTGGCGAATCCCACAATTATGTTGTTCACCCTGCACAAGTGTTCAAGTAATTCATTGTCCGTCAGATAGATATCATCTACATAGGACACTGCCTCCTAATAATTCTGACACTCTTGCCGAGAATAGCCCCGGGCTGTTCTTATACCCCTGGGGTAAACGACAAAGGTTTCCCTGAGTGCCGAGGGCAGAAAATGCTGTCAAATATCTGCTTTCTGGAGCTATATTTTGGTAGAAGAATCCATTCAAGATATCTATTGTCGTTTTGTATTTCTTCTACACAATGTTATTCATTAAGGCAGCACTATGTGCATTTTGAACTGCAAATGTTTGTGTGCATGTGTTTAAATGTCGGTAGTCTAAAACTAGACGATATGAGTTGTCAGGTTTCATTACGGGAAACAAAGGCTTGTTCATGGGGGAGGTGCAAGTTTCAATTACACCTTGGTATTCAAGTTGGTCTAAGATTTCTTTGACCTGTCTTTTTGCATCGTTTTTAATAGTGTACTGGATCTGTGGATTTGGAGTAGATTTTAATGGGGTTTTGTGGTGAGTAGACTTCACGTCCCACACTACATGGTTGCGGTATAATGCTGGAGCTAGCGCTAGCGCCCACTCCTGCGCGTATGAATGTTTTAAAGATTCTGGAACGAGGTCAGAGAAAGCAGGCAAAATGACGCTTTCCCCTCTTGGGCAATCCATCACAGTCTCAGGCGGCCAGTCTTTTTCTGCTAGCAGTATGTCATATCCATATGTTAAGTTCCCCCAAAAGAGACCTTTAACTTTTCTTGAGATGTTCCCCTCTATTTGGAGTGTAATTTTGTGTAATCGATGTGGGACACTAACTCGTGTATCAGGTGTTTCCACCATGATGTGCTCATTCAATACTGCTGTCACCAGGAAATCCTACAGGTTCTGGCAAGCTATTGTTACTTCTGCCACGCTGTCTAGCATCGTCAGAGCCCATTCCCCGTTCAGAAGCTGAGTCCTCAGTAACCTGGGCATGTCTAATTTTCAAGCCAGCTACTTTCTTCTTTTTGAATTGAGGTTTTGCTTTAGGTTTCCTTCCTGTTTGATAATATAATCTGAAGATTTGTTACCCTTTTTGTCTTTGGTCGATCTTCAGTCTTTTGTTCAGACCGCCGTCCCTCTCCGAGTTTTTTGATGAACCCTGAAAGGAACGTGTATCAGTGTCCTGATACCTGTCAGGTTTCTTATGTTATCACGATTCCTAAGGTTATACCTCTTTTCAGAGGACTCCCATTGGGGAGACCCACCCCTTGATCGTGAATTCTTTTCTGAATTGTTATTTTTATAGTTTTTATTTTCCCATTTCTTTTTAGAAGTGGGTGTTGGCTTTGAATTGTCCTTGTCGGGACTACCCGCCATTTGTGGCTTCCCTGGTTTGGCTCCCAAACTATCTCTACCTAATGCAGCATAGGTTTCTTCGATAATTTTTGGTAATTCCCGCTCCTTATTTATAGGAGCTAATTCCCTTAGGCGGTGGTATATAGCCACTGCTGCTGCCTCCTCTTATGTTGCTCAGCATGATTGCAGAGACTTGGGCGAAATACCTATCAGTTTCATTCCCAAGTCCAGGGCAGGTCCTGCCCGTACTCATTCTGTATCTGTTTCAATTCTTCTGGAACGTCTGCTGTGGAAGGGGTACCGTGTATTCTGATGTAAACGGCAGCAAAGATTGTTCCCCAAGTGGTACAATCCTCAATTGATGGAACCATCCCCATTGGCAAGCAAATGGTTATCATTCTATGTTTTTCCTGCGGACCCATATGGGGAAATACTGCTTCCAGCTGTGCAATTTTTTGTGCTATCCAAAACGGAATTTGCTCATGTTTGGAGGGGATTGTCCCCATCACTGATTTTAGTGTCTGTGGGTTAATGGTAGGTGTGGTCTGATGTGGACCAACTGGAGCACTTCTCGCAGGCTGGACAGTTAATGTTCGCATGACGAACTGGACAATGTGTCTGTATAGCCAGACTATGTCTTTATATATTGTACGGACTTCATCCACTGGTAGTGTATCTATCTCGGGATGTGGAGTATATGCCGCTGAGACCGGCCAGGTTGCTCCTTCTATGCTGAGTGGACCGAGTCTCACAACAGATGTGTGTGGGAGGGCACCTTTAAACCAGTTTCTGTGTTGCTGGTAAGTTAACAGGACATCAATGTCTTCGTAAGGAATGGATTTTTCCGGTGGTTAAACTACAATGTATGTGTGAAACAATTTAGTCACTGGATCTGCAGGTGGTAATTGAACCCAAGAGTAGAATACCTCTGAACCCAACACCTCGTGTGCCTCAATCACGAAGGTAACACAGCCACCTGTTGTGGGTAAGCCGTGTTCTATCAACTTAATTGTTACTGCATTTCTACAGTTTTCTGTGATGTTGAGAGCATTAGCAAGCTCTTCCTCCCCATTCCCTGAACCACTGCTCGTTGATTCAGTCATTCTCTAAATGGAGAAGACTAAATGTTTTTAGAAATTTAAGGTTTTGCACAATGTGAGGAATCTTCTATCCTTACAAGCTTGTTTAAACCTTCAGCCAATACACAGAGTATAACTGCTCAGCTGAGGCAGATTCCCCTTCCCACTTCAGACGTCTCTGAAAGGTGTGAGTAGGGCTTTCCGAGAAAGCACGACTGAACTACTCAGATTTTAACTGTTAATATAAGAAGCAATCCAGAATTGGCGGCGCCATGTTGTGTAGTTTCTAGGAATCCCCAGGACCTTCGCGTTTTGGATGACGCACATCCACAGGATATGTCAGCCGTTAGACCAGCTAGCTCTACAGTGCCACTACCACCCCCCTGTATCTTCCAGTGGTGTAGGTAGTTTCTGGTAACCACTGAACATGACAACCCTGATTCCTCAGGGATCGTGGAAAACAGTACAGTACTTTTCGCACAGTCACTCGTGCTCAATTATTCTCAGAAAATACACAGGAGGGCGATTAGGACATTTCAATAAGTATTTATTGGTCCAGCGTCAGTCTTGTGTAAAACATATTTGCTGCGACAATCGGGAGACAGAATCATATGAAAGAGATTGCTAGTACCAATATAGTAAATAGTAGATACAGTTCTACCATAGTGCTAATAAGATGAACATAAGCAGTTCAGATAAAAACAGTAGCACTGCATATTCCTAAAATGCGCGCCCTAAGTAATTTGCATAAATGTACCTACCCTAGATCTGCATGTGTAGCATGTATATGCATATATGTATGTATGTATGTAGCCAAGAAACCCCTAGGGAAGAACCATCCCCCTCACCTGATGGTTGAGAATGAAGGACCCCGTCTCTGCTTCGAGGATGACACCCCGCAAGGGATGTCAGACTGCTGCGTGTCGAAGATTCAGCATGCAGGACCCCGTGTCAGCTTGGAAGGAATTCTCCTCTATTTGCAGGGGGAAATAAGGGTCTTATATACGAGAGTGGTCACTCCAGGGTTTCTTCTAGATTCGATATGTTTTGAATACAGTCACAAATGTTTTGAAAACAATCATAAATGCTTTTCCAAACAAATGCGATCATGCAAAGCTGGTTGTTGGCCAAGGATGAAAAAAAGTGGTGACCCTTATACAGAATAATTATACTGTGTCTGAGGACATGTTTATGTACTTCAGGTACAAGGATTATGATAGAGTACTGAGAGCCTGGTGTCGAAGAGACAGGAGCAAGCTACTAGGTAGAAGGTCACCTGTTCATAACCGTTATTGTTGTGTGGATGGGATAATGTATGTAAAAAGGGGGCATACATGACAGGACTAGCCTAAAGGACATGACAAGGCTACTCCCTTGAGTCCTGGGTGGCTTGCTGGTTCTCTACTGGATTTTTACTTAGGCACCATCCTCTTCTTAGAGTGTCAACAAACCTCTTCTTTACCCCAGAATTGGGGAGGACAGAAGGCCCCATACCAGATAAAATGTACCGCACCTCGGCCTACCAGAGCCCCCACCACCAGACCCGGGCGAGAAAATTTGCGATAACAAAATGCAATGGAAGGATGTGCAAAGGGTACTCATCGAACTGGAGCTCTTCTTACAGCCGCGGTGCCTCAATGCCTCTCAGAGAGCCACTCGCAATGCCTCCCATAAAAAAATGAGCTGGACTGTTGACCAAAAATGAGAAATTGTAGAGGATGCCATGGGAAAGAACAGGAAAGGAAGGAGTGGGAGGGGAGGCATACAGGCCTGGTTTTCCAGTTACATGGCATTTGTGATGAATACAGAGCACTACAGCCTCTATGGACTCACTGCCGTCGCTGGCTTCTTAAACCCAACGCAAAAGCGCTTTAGCAGCCAAATCCATCTCTTGCCTAACCATGAAAAAAATCAATTTCACCGGGGGTGCGTTGCAGGAGACTCTGTACAAAAATAAACTTGTGTACAACGATGCATGGTGAAATTCCCTCCCGGAAACCTCTCCCCTGGGTCTGCACAAGGTGCTACCACTGAGTCTCCCCTTGGATGTCCACAATCAAGCCGCCATAGAATGCCAGCAGAAGTGCGAAGGAGAACCGCACCATACCTGAGGGAATGAGGAGGAAGGTGTGGCAAGGAGAGCAGACGTGGTGCATTATGGCTCTACATTGCCCACAGAACCTTTTCCAGTCTGTCTTCCGCATTCTTCTGAGCGCCGGCAGTTTTTGCTGAAGCTCCCCTGGAGATCGTCTGCAGAGTGGGGGCTATCTCACTGCTCTAAGGTCTACTGTGTCTGGGGATACTGTGCTGGAAACAGGAGATAGAATGCAGCCAGATGCAGGAGTGGCGGGCAGTGCACTAGAGCTCTAGGCTAGCAGCCCTGCGACTTAGCTCCGACCGCCATGATGGGCACATACACAGAGTTACACAGTGGCTTCAAGAAGACACAAAAGTGACCATGAAATGCACATATTTTCTTGTTTTGTCTATACGTATACAAACCACAATCATTGCATGAGGATTACATCACTGAACCTGTTGGTTCATGTTACAACTGTGCACAGAAGCAGTATTGAATAGGAATTATAAGATAACAATTCACTCTTAAATGCCTACAGTCTTTAACATGTGCTTTTCACAATCAATATGTCAGGCCTACTGCCTTTATTGTAACATTTCATAATAAACAATCTGGCCTATTACCGTTATCATTGACTTGTTACCATAACCAACTCAGACCTACTGTGTTGGTCATAAGTCTTTCCACAAGGCAACTATCAGGTATACTATAATAAAATTACAAATATGTACGAAATAGAGTTGTAAAACAATATATAATTTCAACTAACAGTGCTCAACAAGTATTACTAAGTGCAAATCTATTCTCATGGTTTGTTTGGATGGGTCACCAACATCAAAACCCTTGCCTACTACAGTAATCACGGAGTTTCCACATAACAAAATTTCTTTCTTACAGACTTTAGCACAGTGTAAAAACAATCCACCCTTAAAAGCGTATTGCCTTTAACACATTCTTTTCATAATAAGTAAGGCCTACTTGCTTTGTCATAACTTTTTTTTGTTTAAATCTCTTTTATTGAGTTTTCATATAACAAAAGCCATTAATGTGACAGATAGCAAGCATGGAATAATATATGACAGCACAGAGTAACAAAACATTGTCAATAGTAAGACCAGTCGCACGATATCCGTTATAGTGGGCAGTTTACCAGAGCAAATGTCCGGGTGCGATGCAAGAGATCAATTTCAAGTAACATGCTAAGGCATCAAAAACAACAGCCGGAATTTTAGAGATATAACAATAGCATGGAACAGGCAGTCTACTTCATACAGTTATCTTCCAGCGCAAGCCCTTAATCCCGGTACATGTTATACTTAATAAGGTCGTTGTTCCCCAGGTACGCACGTAAAGTGTGATAGTGTATCTCTCAGGGGGTCCAAAAGACACTAGCGCATTTAGACGCGGTATGTGTTCGGCAGAGCACCCCATCTAGATAAGATGGCCCTCGTAGTGGCCTTACCTAGGCTCGACATTCGAAGGCGGTCGCTGTGGTGTCCGCGGCCAGTGCGCTGAGGAGGCCATAGTTCTGTCTATGCCGGGAGAGATAACTAAGAGGAAAGGATAGTCAAGAAGAGATTAAAAAAAGTGAGAAAGGATAGAAAAGAGGAGATGAGAGGATAGTCTGGGGAGATATCACCGTGTTGTCATAACTTTTAATTATAAATGAATCACACATAAGGAATCTGACATATGTTTCCTATTATTCAATAAGGCCTCATGCCTTTACCAATGTCTTGGTACCATATAGAACACAGACCTACTGAAGTGTGTATAAGCTAACAACCATAAGGCACACATTTATAAAATTATAAATATATACAAAAATAATTTTGGCATAATAATGTACAGCCCTCTCAATAGGGCCTAACAAAAAATCTTCACAGTGAAATTCTACTCCAAGGGTTTGTCAGAAGGGGTGACCTACACCAAAATCCTTGCCTACTATAGTCAGTGAGATTAAGTGTAACCAAATATCTTTCTACTGCATGTAACAATGTAATAACAATCCACTGTTAGAGGCATATTTTCTGTATGCTTTTCACAATAAGTAAGACAGGCCTACTGCCTTTGTAATAACTTTTCATAATAAACAGGCCAGATCTATGACATCTGGCATAACATTTCCCCGCACATTAATCATGCACATGGCTATTATCATTGGCTAGTCCCTATAACCAACTCATGCCTACTGTACTGAGAGTAAGAATTCCCACAAGACAAACATCAAGCATACAGGCATGAAATTGCAAAGGTTTACAAAAGCACAGTTGGCACAGCAAAATAGCATCTCTTCTAACAGGGCTTAAGGAGTCTCACGATACAAAGCTTCTGTAGTAATGGTCTATTAGAGGGGTTTGCCAACACCAGAATCCTTGCCTCCCAAAGTAATTTGTGAGATTCCATGTAACAACAAAACATATCTGTGGGTGTTAATTCAGAGTAATAACAATTCACCCTTGAATACTTATTAACTTGAAAACATACTTTTCACAATCAATATGCCAGGCCTACTGCATTTATCCTAACTTTTCATAATAAACAATAAGGTCTATAGCCTTAAGCATTTGCTTGTCACCATACCCAAATTAAGGCTACCTTAGTGAGTGTAAGCTTTCTACAAACTGTCATAACAGTCCGGATGTATACAAAGTTACAATTGGCAAAGCAAAATACAATCTCTCCATAAGAGCCTTACAAGGATTATTGTAGTGCACATCTTCTAGCCCCACTATTTGAATCACCAACACTAAAATCCTTGCCTATTATGGTAATCTGTGAAATACCATATAACAAAATACATGCCTAAAAGCTTTAGCACAGCTTTACAGCAACAATACTCAAAAGGCTTTTTATCTTTAACAAACACGTTACTACCTGTCGGTAATGCCTTAACTGGTAGAGACTCTACCTTGCTGCAGATTTCTTAACTTAGAATTATCTCCGGGCATCAGACTGGGTCTAGAACTTTTCGAGCAGTAATTCTGTGTGCTGGTAGGTGGCGTCACTCGGCTCTGAATCGGCAATGCAGTCTGTGCTAGAAGTCACATGCGTGGTGCTTATATTCTGCGCCACCCCAGCACACTGACATCAGTTACTTTTTGCGCCCATTCCACGCCAGAAGCGCGGAGCCAGGGAGGTTGCTGATGTATTGGTGTGCAGCACTACGTACATCATAAGGGTACCCTATGTGGAGAAATACGTTAGCAGAGCAAGAATGATGGGAGGGTCAGTAAGGAATCTGCTACTAGATAGAGTCTCTATCAGATAAGGTGTTACCGAAGGTAAGTAATTTGTTCATCAGATAGAAACTTCTACCCGCAGATATCTTACCTTAGAATAGATACCAAAGCAATACCTCTCTGCAGGTGGATTTGTGAGCAAATTTAGACTAGGATTCCTGGAGGGCCGAACGGGCAATGTGCCAGGCATGACGGCCTGAGTGTCCTGGCAGTAGTGTTTGGTGGATGTGTGCAGAGGCACCCACGTTGCCGCCTGACAGATGTCCAGGACAGGGACTCCGCAAGATAGCATAGTGGTCGCAGCCTTGGCTCTAATGGAATGAACACGCAAGGCCTCAGGGGGTTGCTTCTTGGCCAATGTGTTGCAGATTTTAATGTAGAGCACCACCCATCATGAGGTGGTCCATTTCTGCACAGCTTTTGCTTTCTTTGCCCTGGCGTAGACAATGAAAATTGATCACCCACCTCGAACTCTTGTACCATCAATGTAGAACAACAACGCTCTTTTTAGGTCCAGTCGCTGGAGTCTCTCTCCTCTACCATGGAAGGGCGAGGCGGAGAAAAGGCGGCAGGTAAGGTGATATGTAGGCCCATGTGAAAAGGTGTCATCAATTTGGGGAGAAAGGAAGCACCAGTTCTTAGTACAAGTCTGTCTGGGTAGAATGACGTGTAGGGAGGCGGAACAGAAAGTGCTTGCAGCTCACTGACCCTCAGGGCCGCTGTTATGGCCACCAGAAAAGCCATTTTTATAGTGAGTAAACGGAGTGGGCAGTTGAACAGAAGTGTGAAGAGCGCACACATTAGAAATGTCAAGACCAGATTGAGGTCCCACTGGGGCATAATGAATGGTCGTGGAGTGAGCAAGTGTTGGAGTCCCTTTTGAAAACAAGGCACAACTGGTGCCTTAAACAAAGAAAGTTGGTGCAGCAACCGCAAAAAAGCTGAAATGGCTGACATGTAACCTTTGACAGTTCCCAAAGCAGAGCCCTGCTTGGTCAGAGAAATAATGAACAACAAAACTTAGGATAAGGGTGTGGAAAGAGGAGGGAAGGTTGGGGGAGGGGGGCCGGATTGTCAACAATCTTGGACGCTCTCAATGCCACAAATTAGTCAGAACGGCAGATGCATACTGTCTAGGTTGAAGGATGCCTGTCTGCCAGAATAACATTGCAGACTTCGGGAAGGATGTTGAAAACTGTCAACTGACAACGCTCAATCTCCAAACATGAAGGCGGAGTCTGCGCAGGTTCGGGTGCAACACCCTGCCCTGATGCTGTGACAGAAGATCCTCTCAAAGGGGCAGCCTGATTGGAGGACTGATGCTCATACTCAGGAGTTTGGGATAGCAAACTCTCTGAGCTTAATCCAGAGCCACAAGAATGACTTGAACCCGGTTGTTCTTGAGAACTCTGGGCAGGAATGGTTTAGGCGGAAAGGCATACAGGAGGAGTGAGCTCTACTCAAGAGGAAAAATGTTTCCAAGTGAGAGCTGACTTGGAAACTTAAGCATGCAGAATTGTTGGCATTGCGCGTTCTCGGTGGTGGCGAACAGATCTAACCAAGGTTCTCCCCAGTCTTGGAAGAGACCTTGCACCACCTCCAGGAGGAGATGCCATTTGTTATCCACTAGGCATTGACGGCTGAGTTAGTCCACTCTGGTGTTCAGAGAGCCCACCAGATGTTGAATCACGAGGTGAATGCTTTGACAATCCAGCCATGTCCAGAGACGCAGGGCCTCTTGGCACAGGATCCACAACCCCACCCTGCCCGCTTGTATCAAATGGCGGTGGCGTTGTCCATAAACACTGCCACTAGCCATCCCTTGATCAAAGGAAGAAAGGCTTTTAATGCCAGTGGGATCGACCTCAGCTCCAACAAGTTGATGCGATGGCTGGGACTCCGCCAAAGACAAGAGTCCTCTGATTTCCACCTCTCCCAGATGGCCACCCCAACCCAGGAGTGACACACCTGTTACTACAGTCAGTGTTGTGTGGCGAAGGGAGAGGGATTGGCCGCTGACCCAATCACGGTTCGTCAGCCATTACTGCAGGTCTTTTGTAGCTTTCTCCGAGATCTAGACCAGGTTAGAGAGATTCCCCTGATGCCGCACCCACTGGGACTTCAGGTCCCACTGCATAGGGCGCATATGCCAGCGGGCATGTGTCACCAGAAGGATGCAGTGACGTAAAGACCATAAGGCCAGACTCAATCTTGAGCAGGCGAGACTCTATTTTCTCTATTTTTTGAGAATCATCAACATGTCTGTCTTTGATGCAGATATCTTCTGTCCTTATCTTTCGAAGAACCTGTGGAAGTATCAAGTCACTAAGAGAATGACATTGATAAGATATTCGATGTGACATCTGGCTGGGACAAGTGCCTTGATATCTCTATTTCAAAGTCAGACAAGAACAAAAGCCAAAACAATGTAGTCTGAATTGATCTGTTTTTACCTTAATTGTTTATAAGAATGTGTCCAAGACTAGCATTTTGATGCACATATGTATGCCCAACATTCCTGAAGTTATGTCAGAAATTCCCATCTCAGAAAAGATACAGTATAAAAGGGCTGCCAATTGACCACTTGGAGGAGAGGTCCTTCGCCCCAGATTATTGCTTAAGATACTGCAAGAGAAGAACTTGACTGCCAGAGATGCTGTCACATTGGGCTTTCTACAGAAAGCTTATATCAAGCCAAGTCCAAGAGGAGAGGAGCTGATGCAACATGTTTGTCTTTCGCAGGGAACACAGCTTCCCCGACTACTGATAATTACATCGTTGCTGTAAACAGGTATGCAGTGCGCTGATTCGCCCTAAGAAACTGTAGACACAAGTTATACTACTCCATGCTCTCCTAGTGTAGCGCTTAGAAGTAGGTTTTTCAGAGTTAGGTTTCAAGATGACATGGTAAAAATGTTCATCTTATGCTCGTTGTTCGCAACATTCATTTGTGCTGTTTGGATAATATTTTGTGTGGTGATTTTAAATGTACTACACAACCGAATGAGACTGTTGAACTAAAACGCTTTTTAATTCAAATGTCTTTTTCTTAGAGCAGGTTGTGTGTGGGGCATTAAGGAGAATGAAATAGGTTTGTTTCCAATCACCACAGCGTCCCTGGATCCCTGTTTAGGGACTGTTCGTGAACCAAAAGCATTGAGACAACTTCAACTATGCATTGGGTGGAGTTCTGTGGGGCTACAATAACCTATCTTTAACATTCAAGCATTTGTGTTACCTGTGGGTATGAAAATAAACCTTGCAAAGCTAAACTAAAGTCTTAGTTTACGCAACAACAGAATTCCATGAGGCCTCAGTCAGTCTCTCCGAAATCCAGGATAGAGGCTGAAACATCAGAATCATGGCCTGAATATCTTGGACCCGCAGTTTGGGAGGATCGGCCCGAAAGTGCACGGTGTCCATGAACGGGAGAGTCTGAGAGGGAGTCAGGTGAAGCACATCGAAAGTGAACCCAGCGGGTGCAGGAGGTTTGCCATATTATGTAGGTGGGAGACAACTGCCTGGGGTGAGGTAGGGGAAAGACCTGAACCCCTGGGGTTGTAGCCCCTACCGTTGCCACGGAAGGGGCAAAAGGCAGAATACGTTTGGCAGGGGGCCATGGAAAGGCCCAAGGACCTGGCTGTAGCCCAGCTGTCCTTAGAGCGATTCAGGGCTGAGTCTGCCTTTTCGACAAACAGGTAGGAACCATCAAAGGTCATGTCCACAAGGAAAGCTTGGACATCCCCCAAAAGGACAGTGGCTCTCAACCAGGCATGGCGCCTTAGTGCCTCTAACGACACAATCATTCTGCCTAGAAAGTCGGTTGTGTCCAGTTTGCAGCAAATGGTGATCTTTTCTGTTTCTCCATCTGCAATCTCCTGTGACAGTATGGCTCGGGCCTCATCTGAGACCATGGGCAGCACCTGAACCCCAAACTGTGAGGGTGTATCGATCCAAAAGGCATGCAGTGTTCACCAACTGCATTGCTAGGCTGGCTGGGGAACATCCACTTGCCAAAGTTGTCCAGCCTTTTGGATTCCCTATCCGGTGGAGTGGCAGGGAACGCAACAGGTTTGACTGTTGAGGTGGAGGCTTGGACCACCGAGTTCTTCAGGTTGGGGAACTAGGTGAGGGCGCTAGGATCCCTGGGAGCAGGGCGATGGCGGCGGACAGTTGTCCTGTGCAAAGGAACCCTGTGCAGGGCTTGGACCAGATCCCAAGCAAGACATCCGTAAGGGCTTCATTAAATGGTAGGGGAGGTTCAGAGGGGGGTGTCTCCTGGATGAAGCACCTCTGTGAAGACGTTCATCTTGACTGCGATCCGGCTACGTATCGGATTTTGGTATTACTATGGTGTCAGCGGTGCCGGGAAGGACGGCACTGGAGCACGCTCTGGGGAAGGTCGTGGTCTCGTGGGCAGAGCCGCTCCAGATTAGACACTGGGTCCACAGGACCCGACTGGCACAGAGGGCGAATCACCTGGCGGGAATCCATTAGGGACTCCCTCCAAACCCATGGGGGCCGAAAGCTCTCCAGAGTGGTGGGGCTGACCAAGTATGAGGTGCAATGGTAGAGTTGGGCAGGGGTCGCTTCAGCTCCGGGAAACTCGAGGAGGCGCGGAGCAGGAACGGAAGCGTGAGCCTCGACTTGGATCGTCGTTCCCACACCTCGTGCAAAGACTTGGAGCGGCGCAGTGACATCTAAGAGCGCTTCAACTTATTGGACTTCTTTTTGTGGGGCTTACCCTACGAAGACTTCGACTGAGATGACGAATGCCGAGAGCGTCTCTGCAAGCGGTCTTGGGGCCTTCCACGTGACGGAGATCTTGATCGTCACGGGGTTGTCCAATGTCGGGGAGCTTCAAGGAGAGCTCTTGCAACGCCTTCGGTTGCATGGCGTGGCAGTCCTCTAAGGGTTTGGAGTTGTGGTCATGCTCCAAACACCATATTCAAATCAGGTGTGGGTCTGTCACAGACATCTGCCTATGACAGGCACCACAGGGTTTGAAACCCGCCGGTTTCTTACGGGACATCTCTAGCGGAGACAAAGTCTCAAAAAGTGCTTAGCTAAAACATCTAAAAAAGTCAGTCTAAAAGTGACTGGAGGTAGCTCTCTCCAGATCTGCACTGACTGGCGTTGAAAGAAAAGAACTGATGTCAGCGCAATATGGGTGGTGCCTATTTAGGCACAGCAAACGTCTCCACCTACCAGCGTGCAGAAGTACTGCTCAAAAGGTTTCCGGATCAAGTCTGAAACTGGAGTGAATTCTAAGGTAGAGAATGTACAGCTAGAAGTCTCTATCAGATACACACTTTTCACAACCAGTAGGTTAGGCATCCTGGCTTTGTCACAATGTTTCATATAAACAGATCAAACCTATAAAATCTGCTATGACTTCTCCCTATGAACCATTTACCGTTGGCTTTACAACCTATCCAACACTGGCCTAGTCAAGTGCACATGAACTGGCAACTTTTATCCTTACATTTTTAACTTCCAAATATGTATAAAAATACAGCTTGCAAAACAATATACAACCCTTCTGGAAAGGGCCTAACAAGAATCATCATAGCGAAAACTCCAGGGTTTGTCAGTGTGTGGCCAATGCCAAAACCCTTGCCTTCAACATTCATTTGTGTGATTACATACAACAATATACCTGTCTAAAGCCTGTAAAACAATCTGATAATAACCAACTGTTAAAAGCTTACTGGTTTAACAAAAGCGTCTTTCAATTAACAAGCTAGATCAACTGCTTTTGTCATAAGGTTTCATAATAAACACATCAGACCTGTGGCATTGGACATAATGATTCCCAGTGCACCAATCAAGCCTAAAGCTTGTCACCATAACCAACGTAGGCCTACAGTTTTGACCGTAAACTTTTCCACAAGGCAACCATCAGACATAAAATATCTATCTGTAGGCTTTAATATAGAGTGATAACAATGCACACTTAAATGCCTATTTACTTTACCATATGTTTTTCACAATAAAAAAGTGAGGCCTAGTGCCTGTATCATAACATATCATAATACACAGATCAGGCCTATAACCATGATCGCTGGCTTGCCACCATAATCAACTCAGTCCTGCTGTACTGAGTATCAGGGGCGGCTGGTGACATTTGAAAGTGGTGAGGCGTAAAAAAAAATCGGATGACTGATGTGTATCAACTGTCATAAAGGCTGGTTGGGGGGGGTTCTTCCCTGAGAACATTTTGAAAAAGATTGGGCAAATGGTGCATTTTCAAGCAAATTTGAGAAAGTAAGAAGGTTAATAAGGCACTTGTGAAAGCGTAGTTATGACATCAATAAAAAGATTTCACATGAAAATGATATAGGTAGCTGCTTATTCAGTATAACCACAGAATGACACCACTTTTCTCTAGGATATACACCCAAATTACAGCCTGCATCAATGATTGTCATTGCTTTTATATACTAAAGTGTCACATCACACACCAGTCATTGTCATCATATGCACAGTTACCCCATAACATGGCAGACATACGTCTCATGTAACTAATTAACCACCACAGACCATTCAGTGCCTTAGGATGCGTCTCATATTTCCCGCATATTCCGCCAATGCCATGATGTACTCTAGCGATTTCCCATTTGCCAATCAACCCCATGGTGTGCCCCTCATACCCCGTCTGCCATTTAGTGCCATGATGTGCCTCAGAACTCTGACTAACAACACTTAGAGCCATATTGTACTCCAGAGATCACCTTTTAACCATTCTATGGATATAATGTGCCAGCATTAGCCTGAAATGTCGTTTAAAATCGTGATGTGCTCCAGGTAATCAATGGCCATAACGTGCTACAGATATTTTTCCCTAATCCAGTTAATGGCATGATACACCCCAGGTGCACGTCATATGCAACCGACCTCTTGATGGGCTCCAGTTACTGTGTTGGGCTAGTTAGCTCCCTTGGTGCTCCGGTATTCTCCTGCAAACCTGACAGCACAGTGTAACCCACACAGGCTAGTCAATTAAACATTTTGCACAATCCATGAATTAATGTATTCCGATCCACAGTCATGCATGATCTCAGCAGCATAAACACGTACCAACACCTCTCACCGACACAGATATAATAAACGGATAACACAAACAGGCAAGCTAAGTTAACGTTGTAATGTCATTTAGCATGGGCACTGACATCGAGCTATTCCTACACGCCTCGCTGCCTCGATCACCCAGGAGCTGCCTACTCTATCCACTTCGCACCCTATCTTCATACGCCCCCGACCTCCTCCACAGTCCAGCTGCTGTCGCTTGCCGTTAGCCGTACCCGTGACTAGAGGCAGTCCAAATCTCCAGAAACGTGAAAGCGTGTGGACGTTTTTATTAAGTTTCTGCTAGGGTAAAATGAAAAAAATATGTGGAGAAAACCAAATAAGCCGGTAGAAACTACGATCAAAGTATACACTGACTATAGTCCCAAACCGCGCGTGATGGACATGCCACAACAATGCAAACAACTTCCGGTAAGAGCGGGGCATTTTACACGGACGTCCTTCAGAGTAAGGTCGCTTTGTCCCCAACAGTGGCACAGATAATGTTTTCAGGAGTGACTTTAAAGGCATCCTGCGTTTTAAGATATCGCTTACCACTTCCAGCTCTCGCTCTGGCCCGGCGGCTCGCGCTCCACATCAATAGAAGGGTCTGGCACGGCGCAGACATACATCAAAACGACGTTAAAAACCTCTTAATTTACGGCCGGTCCATTAAAAAACACAATTTTGTTCCGTATGATAGATATTTTATCCCAATAATAAATCATTTTAAGAGTTGTTTCAATAATGTATAAGCCCTGGGCTACGGGGACCGTGCATTAATAGTGCGTTTTGTCATCTATAAGTGCGAGGCCAGTCGCGGCGGGGGGGGAGGGGGGGTGTCGCGCGGGGGTTGGGGAGTTTTAAAATAAATAAAAGAAATCCTTATCCTACCTGAGCAGCAGGTCTGCCGTCAGCGCTGCCTCGGGTCCGTTGGCGCCTACAGCCCCTCTCAGCCAATCCTGGCGCTGCCAGCAGCGCCAGGATTGGCTTAGGGCACGGTTAGTACTCGCCCGCCTGCCCATTAGGAGACCGAGGTTTGAGCCTTTGCTCAACCCTCGCTCTTCTAATGGGCATGCGCAAGCCAGTGCAAACACAAGTGCGCATGACTGGGCACGGCGCGAAAATTCGCTG
The DNA here is from genome assembly GCA_963921515.1 of Calotriton arnoldi. Classification (NCBI taxonomy): domain Eukaryota; kingdom Metazoa; phylum Chordata; class Amphibia; order Caudata; family Salamandridae; genus Calotriton; species Calotriton arnoldi. The sequence goes on from CAWUFW010005895.1 coordinate 423,351, forward strand.
CCCTTCCCCACTCATGCGCACTTGTGCTGCTGCCTGTTGCCCCTGGTCTGTCTGACAATCATGTCAGTCAACATGACGCCGGACCGCCCACCCCCTTCAGACTCTGAAGGGGGTGGGCGGTCCGACGTCATGCTGACTGATATGATTGTCAGTTCTCCCTCGGCGTCTTTGAACTTAAGTAAACTGATTCAGTTTACTTAAGTTCAAAGACGCCAAGGGAGCTGCGGGCGGGGGGGCTACGCCCCAATGGACGCACCGCGCCTGCTGAGTATAAGCTTTGCCAAAAGCCAAAGAGTGCAGTAAGTACAAGCAGTCTTTTTAGTGCAAGCACAGAAATATGTCCCAATGAAATCTTGTACTCAGGGCCACCAACATGTGAGTGGAGCCTAAGTACCTTGCTCAATAGTAATCTGAAAGCCCAGTTTTGTTGATCAGATAAGGCCGGGCGACAGTTGCCCTGTTACGCCAGACATTAAAAAAAATGTAGATTAGTATAGCCCTGGGCATTCCGTACTGACTTCAAACACAAAAGTGCTGATGGAAGGTGAGGGTGCTGGGACTCCAGTATATTTCTCATGACTGCCCTTCATCTTATTTGTGCTGCTGCCAGAGGAAAACAAACAAACATTATCTAGTTATCTACAGCACTTTAACAGCATTACTATTTCATTTATGTGACCGTAAATGTTCACGCCCAGGCAGCTGGATAAATAAAATAACCACTGCTGCATGGAGTGAAGCAGTTTTTTTTTCTGTGGAAGCACACATTTGCCCAATCAAAATATGTACTAATGGTTACAAACATGTGGGCTGAGCCACAGCCCCTCCTCTGTAGTATTCCTCCTGAAAGCTCTTTTTTAGGTTGCTCACATTACGTCTGGCAACAGCTGCGTTGTCAAGCTAGACTTAAAATTTGATTGTGAATGAATTGCAGTATAAAAAACGAAAAAGGAGAAAAGAAGTTAACAGAGTAACAAATCACTGATACTGATCAGATTTTTTGTATAAGAAGTGCACCTTTGCACAAACTTGTGTGATTCACAATTTAACAGATGGGGTACTGTACAGTACGGAGAAGCCTTGAAATATTTAAAATCAGTGTGAAGGAGGCATGGCTTGACTATGCAAGATGTGGGACGCCACTCTGTGGGACTCTGAAGCCGATTGCACCAGCCATCCTCTTAAAATCCTCATATTTGCAAATTGGTTGTAGCTGTGGGTAGGACTGATGGTGCCTTCTCGACACTCAGGAGATGAAAGATTTAAATTGTGAGGTTGCTTTCGGCGCACAGCATGGTGACCAGGGTCGTGGCCCTGAGACAAAGTGGCATGGGGGGTGGGCGGAAGGTGCTGCAGGAGACGCGGCTGTGAGAAGACAACTACGCAGGACTGCTATGCTGCCCTGCTCGCATCTCAAGTGTGCCGTTTGGGGCCTGCAGGGCTAAGGCGGACTAAGAGCGCCCCGGGCAGCTCAGAGATACCTGCTGGCATTTGTGTTGGGGGACCCGGCCTACAGGTTGGCCCAGAGGCGGGTGTGGCGGCCTTCAAAACCTACAGTAGGCTCTCCAGAGAGGCAAACGATTAAGGGGAGGTGAGCTGAGACCGGGAGGTTTGGAACTGCAGGTCCGTAAGAGGACCACAAAGCCATTTGGAAGGACTCGATTCTCAGAAATTCAGTTGGACCATGTGCCGGTCTCATTCAAGCCAAGTAGATTTCGAAGTCCCAATCATGAAAAAAGACAAAAGCCATGCCACCAAGCACAGGAAACTCAATACATTTACTAAATCACTTATTGCTAGTATGAACAAACATATGCAAGGCCCTGACGCAGTCGAAGAACCAGGCAAACTGCGGCCTCCCAGAAGCCTTAAGATGTGACAGACATTATTCTGCAAATCATTAAAGCTACTAGACAGAACTCGAATCCCAGAGTGGAACGGAGGGCAACAACATGACGCTACTCCCCAAGGATATGCGCAATATCTTTGAGAGAGTGACTAAAGCTGAGGGTCGATTATCACAACTGGAAGACACACTAAATGGGCCCAGATCCACTGTTCAAAAACAAAAGGACACTAAGGGCTTGATTATGAGTCTGGCCAAAATATTCTCATATTCCCAGATTATTCTAAACTAGTTCAACAAGAGAGGAGGACCTTTGATCCAGTGAAGCAGAAACTGTGGGCGACGGGGCTTCGATACATGCTTACGTTTTCGGCCAAACAAAGTCTTTTTTAATAATAAGACATATTTCTTTGAGAGCCCCGATCAAGCATGGTCCTGGGTTGAGGAACACTGCACACGACCCATAAAACCACAGGAAGAGAATGAAGGCCTGGTTGGTTCTCAGTCTACCACAAGACCAAAGGATCAGAGACATCGTCACCGAAGCAGATTCCATCCAATAAAGGAGGAAGAAAGGAGGATAACCACTCCCAAACACAACATATAATACTTTTGTAGCACTAAATAGAGACAAAGGGAGAGTACACAGTTTCACAAACTATATAATGATGTATTTAGACATCATTACCTAGGATGTTGGACGTCTGAACAATCCTGAAACGAGAAAAGGAATTATACATGAGCTATCGTTGTTGAATGCAGAAAAAGGGTTTTTCAAAGAGACCTATTTATTGCAACAGGACAAACAACATCTTAGATCTAAGGAGTTCCCCAAACAATGTGTTTTGCTCTGCGAGGAAGAAAACAGCAGGAGCAGACATCATTATTTGCCAGAACTGTCCCCTACAGATAGGCAGGTGTCAGAAGGACCCAAAGGGTAAGTGGCTATCTTTTAGAAGGGTTCATAATGGGGAGCCACTGATTTATGGACCCAATCAGAGTAAAGAGGAGATTCTAAGTTGCATGGCCCAAACTATCAATCAATTATAAAAATATAATCATAAAAGTACACAATAAAAAAAAAACTTATTACAAAAGCATCGATCAACAACATTTTATAACTGCTTTTAAAAACGAAGCAAAGCAGACTTCTTTCCTATTCAACAACTGTAAAAAACACAGGGCAGGTCTGCATTGGGTAAAGTTACCTTTTTTTGCAGGGGCATTAAAAATCATTCAGAATAAATGCAATAAAACTTACAAAAAAAAAGACAAAGTGCTGAAGTGTCTGATCTGAAAGGCCATCGCAGGGGCATGTATAAATACTGGCACAGTAATACTGTCACAAAGGGAAACAAATCTGTGAATGTATTACCCCCATCCCGAATCGAGTAAGTAGGAACCTTTCCCAAGGCGAAACCACTTCACAGGTAAGGTTCAGTTCCCAGGGTCGTTTGAGACTTAAAGTCCATATTGTGTGTTTAACATTTCCTCCCTTTCCCCCTCCTTTCGCATTTTGTCCAAGAACAATAGCTTCACTTTCAGCCTGCCAAAGTTACAAATAACGGATGGATTGCTAAAAAAATTAGACCACCCCAAAGTTCCAAAGGTAACCTTGACATATGAGAGCATGGAATTTTAATTCCTTTATCACAAGTTAAGCATTCACTTGAAATTCGCTTACGGATTTAGCCAGACAGATAACCAAAGAGTAAGTGCAGCAAGTTTAATAAAAATCCCCAATAAATGAAAGTCTCAAATGCTCGTGGAATATAAAGCTACAACTCAAGGGAAGTAGACAAAAAACGGAGTAGGCCTTGATTCACCTCCAGCTGCACGACACGTGTGTTGACATCGCCTCGAACTCCAACGCCAAACAGTTCTACCGGCACGTCTTATATATTTTTCAAAAAAGGGAGCAAGCAGCTTGTCTCCGATAGCTGAAGATATATTAAATAAGGCACCCACCGACTGTCTACATTTTTGGCTCTTGATGGATAGGTTATGGAATCAATAATTAGAGAAGTTGAAAACAATTCCAAGACACAGTAATTGGGAAACCTAGTCAATTTATTGCTCTCGGTACTGAGGGCTCGTAGAGAGGAGCTATGAGGTGCACGTCATAACCTGGGATTTGTTTTAATTGGTCTCCAAATCTAAATCAGTCATGAAGTCAGAGAATGCGGTTACCAACAGCTCCAGACGCCTCGGATTAAGCCCCAATAAAGCAGAGTGATCTATGTATAACAAAGCTGGAACCGGTATCGATTTAATAATAGGCACGTCCATCCCACATAGTGTGAGTAACTTATTTAAATTGTTGATGTAAAGATTAAACAAAATGGCCACTAAGACGCAGCCTTGCCGCACTACATACTCTACTTTAAAGGGGGCCAAGTGCCCACTTCCAGGGCCAAAATGCACTCTAGCCTCCAGTTCCATATGTAGATCAGCAAGAAAATGCACCAGAGGCGCGTCTAGACCAAAATCGAGAAGGATTTGCGAAAGGTACAACTGGATGACTCGGTTGAACACACATGAGAGATCCAGGAAGGCCAGGTTCATGGGGCATTGCTTGGCTACAGTTTATTTACCGAGACTCAAATGAAGATTCAAGCACTGCTCCAAAGTACCTAGGCCTTCACCTGATAGGGTATCCAGGCGCTTGCAAGTCCCGGAGGCTTATTCGAACAGCCAGGTCTTGAGGGCCAATCGCAATTTCGGAAGTGAGGTGATGGTCCGGAGGTGCATGGGGAGGCTGTTCCAGGTCTTTGCTGCGATGTGGGAGAAGGAGCGTCCTCCACTTCTGCTTTGGTAGATGCGGGGAGTATGGGCAAGTGAAAGGGAGGTGGAACGTAGTCTTCTTAACGGTTACTGGTAGTTCAGGCGGTGGTTAATGTATGCAGGTCCTTGGTTGTGTACAGCCTTGTGTGCGTGGGTCAGCAGCTTGAATTGGCATCTCTTCTGTACGGGGAACCAGTGGAGTTGTCTGAGGTGGGATGCAATGTGGGTTCATCGGGGAAGGCTGAGAAAGAGTTTGGCTGCAGCGTTCTGTATGGTCTGAAGTCTCTATAGGAGGTGTGCGGCGATTCATACGTAGAGGGTGTTGCCGGAGTCCAGTCAGCTGGTGATGAGGACCTGTGTCATGGTGCGTCTCCTGAGTAGGGGTAGCCACTTGAAGATCTTACGTAGCATGCGCAGAGTGAGGAAGCAAGCGAAGGAGATGGCATTGATCTGTGATTTCATTGTGAGCTTGAGGTTTTTGGCATGGTCGGAGGGAGTGGGTGTGGGTCCTAGGTCTGATGGGCACCAGTAGTCGTTGCTGCTGTTGCCAAAGATCAGTACTTCTGTCTAGTCTGTGTTCTGCTTCAGGCAGTTGTTCTTCATTCAGCCCGTGACGTTTGACATGCATTTGTGGAAGTTGGTGCTAGTGGTGGTGGGGTCCTTGGGGAGTGAGACGATGAGCTGGGTGACGTCTGCGTAGGAAATTATGTTGAGACCGTGGGTTCTGACGATGTTGAGGCTTTAACTGGCCCTTCTCCCTTTCGCCGAGTCGAAACGTCAACATCTGACAAAGCCTGGATTGGATTATTCATCCTTAAAAGGGGCAATTATGACAAACGGTTACCCTTGTTCAATGAGACCACATTTATAATGTATAATAAATGTAACGGACAGGCTTCCTTGTAATAGCTATGTTATATGTATGAGGTCTATTTCCTCTTTTCGCTCTCTAACCGAAATTTCACACACGGGTACTCTTTCTGAGCACCTTCTTTCTCTTATCTTTCTATCTGGAGCGACCATATGTAAATAATTTAAATTACACTGTCAAATTGCATATATAAAAATCTCATGCGTTTACTTCTTTGTGTGTGATAAGTATTGATATCACTGTATACGCTCTTACATATTGTTAAATGTAATACCTTACCCCCTACCTCAAGGTTGAGGAGGCTGGTTTGGACTTATGCAATTAGGATAAGCTAATCAATTTAATCTTGTCCTTTCTGTTGGCCTCTCCGATTGGACCACTGTTGTTGAGTATCACACTTTACCCAGGTCCTTCAGGTTATTGTTGGGTTACCCCATTGATACAGAACGACCATACCCGTGAAGGCAGTAAATCTCACTGAGTCATAATTTGCAAACTACCTCATGAATATTCATGAGGTAGGTCGAATTGCGACTCACTACAATTCAGTATTTTGTGAACTGATATATTAGTACATAGGTTGGTTGGCAAAATAAGAATGCATTTGGCAAAAGTCACTGTGCAAATTATTAACCCTTTTACCGAATGCATTACAGAACTTTGAATCTACCTGCAACCCTCAACTAAGCCAGTTCCACGCCCCCCCTTAATTAAAAATTATTTATGGATGAAAATCCTTCAGAATAAAGTTTAGTATATAAATAGCATACTCTCTCTTCAAATACCTGGCATGACAGCACTTGTATTCAAGCAGTGCTGGCTAAACTGGAAAGTATTATGGAACTAAAGTCAAGAAAGCAATCCAAAAACATCTGTAAACAGAACTTTCTTTTAAGCCTAATCAAACAAGACTGCAAAATACCTTTCAACCTTACGTCTTACGATCTGATTAAATCAATTTATGCACAGTTCAGTTCCAATATTATTATGTTTCCCAACAAGTTAAGAATCTGAAAGATATGCATAAACGCATGATTTTCACAAACTACTGGATATGAAATATTATAGTTATTCACTTTACTGATAAACATGAAACTAAACAATGAAAGGAAATGTGATCATGCACGCTTTTTACATTTTCCTTTGGTAAAATGGAACATACGGAATTAAGGTTTGAGAAACCAACTAATGGTAAAATACTCCACAGCAAACCTAGGGATATTCCAGCTCCAGAACACAAGCTCCAAAGTAGTTGGTTATTTGCTAATAGAAACGGAACATTTTAGCCCATATATCAATGACAGTCAGTGCAACTATTCTTTTTTTAAGGCATCACGCGTTATCCTGAATCAGTATAATACATTTTCCAGAAAGGAATCACCTTTATGTTGGGAGCTGTAGGACAGAACCACGCATGCCTTTACTACAAGTCCATTACCACCCTAGTCATTACCATGCATATGCCTTTAACACGCTTACCTTTACAACCAAAATATAAGTATATTGCAGGTAAGTGAAAACCCTTTATATTATATATATATATTATCAACCTCAACCCCTAAACTCAACCACCCCTAAATATACCCTTACCACCCAATACCCCTACCAACCCTAAAAATATCCTTGCCACCCAAAATACCCTTACCCATCCTAAAACCTAAAAATATCCTTGCCACCTAAATACCCTCACCCACCCTAAACCATAAAAATACCATTGCCACCCAATTAACTTACTTCACCGACCCTGAAACCCTGAAAATACTCTTGCCATCCAAATACCCTTACCCACCCTAAACCCTAAATATACCCTTGCCACCCAAATACCCTCACCCACCCTAAGCCCTAAAAATACCCTTGCCATGCATATACCATTAACCACCCTAAACCCTAAAAACACCCTTGCCAACCAAATACCCTTTTCCACCGTACACCCTAAAAACACCCTTACCACCCAAAAACTCTCACCCACTCCTAAACCCTCAAAATAACCTTACCATCCAATACCCCTACCCACCCTAAACCCTTACCACCCAATACCCTTACCCACCTCTAAACCCCTTCAAACGCTCTTACCCTAATTCCTAATATATATATATATATATATATATATATACACACACACATATATATATATATATACACACATACACACACACACAGATATATCGGTTTCACTTACCTACGATATACTTACATTTTTGTTGTAAAGATATGTGTGGTAAAGGCATATGTGTGGTATAGGTATTGCATGGTAATGACCGAATTGTAAAGGTAAAGGTTGTTTCCCATGCTGGGTTATGAAAGCATGTTTTGTCCCCATTACTTTTGTTGTCAGATGCTATTTTACCTACTGTGGTTTTTGGAATTAACGTCATAGCTATTTTCTGTCATTATCAAATATATGCTGAACCCATGGACCCACAAATGCCAACCCAACCATCCAAGGTATTTATAAAAAATACTGGAGGGAATTTGCTGGAGATTGTACACTATAAAGAAAGTAACTACATAATAAGTAGGGAATATACAATAAGTATGGAGAATACAGAAAGCTCTTATCTATTCAATGTGGCATTTGACTGAGGACCAGGGCATTTAATTGGCCATCTTAGACTATCCTCACACTCACCTGCACTATGAAGTAGCTTCAGTGGAACGAAGGAGAACATGAAATTGCTTATTTACATTGAAAAAGTTGGTCCCATGACATTATGAAGTTTTATTATTCAACTATACTTGCCTCTGTAGTCTCTCAATTTCTTTTTCACTCCAGCATTCACCTTGACGAACATATGGAAATGGCCCAGTAGAACTTTGATGATCTCCCTTGTCAGCTGTGACAGACTTATCAGTTCCAATACAGCGATTGTCGGTTGATGTGAAGCCACTGGTTACTGAGCAAGGCGATAATTTTCGTTCAGAGCTCACAAACTGCCTATCAATGACATCAGAATCTGATTGGCTGTTGTCACATGTGTTTGGGATATAGGTTTTGTTTAAACTATGTTCACTAGAATATGAGGAGTCAGTTGGGTTACTGCGTATTTGCATCCCAGAATTAACTTTCCTCACCACCCTTTCTTCTGAACTGCTGTCTTGGATAAGCTCATACTTCTCAGACCGATTACTGTGGAATGGTGACATTACCTTTGAATTTCTAACTGCCAAGGCGCTATCAATTTCAGTATCAGAAGTTTCACTTGTACTGCGATAATGTTTCTTAGGTCTGACAATTGTCAAATTTACTTGGGGCTTCCTTCTGACAGAGAGTGATGCAGAGGCCTCATCACTCGAATTCTCTTCAGTACTTGAGTCTATTGATGTGCTTTCACTTAGGACAGCAGTGCTTTCCGAAGTCACTTTCCTGTGACGACTTGTGCTTTTGGTATCTTTTATTATCTCTTTTTGTCTTCGGGTTTGGTTTCTTTGTGCTAGAGCCTCTTTCTTGATAGCATGCATTTTCTTGTTGCTTTTCTGTATACTGTTGTAGACCACATTGTGCTTCATACACCTTTCTTGCAATTTAGCACTTGTATTAATCGGTGTCAACAAAACAACAGGCAAGTTACCAGCACTCTTATTGCTGTCATCCTCACTTTCTTCCGTTACTGACACAAATTTCTTCTGCTTTTTTTGGTCACTTAAATTTACTTGGTCAGAGCTTTTTCTTGTATTGGTTCGCTCTAAAAGAAAAACATTTTAATTTTTAGCTGAAAACATACCAGACTGGCATTACCGGCATACTTGTTGGTAAATTAACCAATTCTTAAAAAATTCAAAGATACATACAAAGAGAATTACATTGGCTACAAACAGGCAAAATACATGGGCAATTTGCAACTTTGGAAGGGACGAAGCCCAGAGAGAATGATTAGGAGGATTTTACACAAAATACCCTGAGAAACATCTTGAGCAGATGCCTATGGCTATGGGTCAGATAAATGCTTTGTTGCCTATAAGGTGGGGAAAGGGTGTAAGGAATAGCAAAGCAGGGGAAGGTGTGATGTTTAGAGGCATATGAGGAAAGATATCACAGAAGTAGACAGGAAATATATAAGCATCGAGAGAACAGAATATCAAAATAAAAGAAAGGAAAATCAGGCACTAACGTAAAGCTTAACAGAAAAGTAAGAAGAAAAATGACTATCTTGTAATTTTAGTGCTAAATCAAAGGAAGCTTCACTTAAGTCAATGCGGGATCTAGCTCAACATTTTCAAAATGCATTTTCACATGCCTATCTGAAAGCAACATAAACTTGAGGTTGTGCGAGCACTGCTTACATGACAGGAAAGGTTTATATTTCAGATGTCAACCGACTATGGGGAAAATGATATAGGGTCTTTATAATGCTTTTATTTGCATATTAACTTTCAAGGTGGAGACACCCAAGTCATCACTTAATTTTGCACCGATATGACTCAGCAAAGTGGGGGAGGGAGTGGTGGGTGCTGAGATGAGGGGAAAAGACTTCTGTATAATAATTATACTTGTAACATGTGGATTAAGTACCCTTCTCCAAGATAGTCATGAGAAATTCTGTGATCCGACAATGCAACATACGGTTTTGACCATAATGGTGTATTTCACCTTCTAGTTTGTAAACTGTATCCTAGCTAAGTCAGTGTGTTTAAGAAAGATATCTGAGGAGTAAAAAACACATACGCCAATTTAAATTCTTAATGAGACTGGGGAAAAACTTGGGGGCTGAGTTCATCCTTTATGAAACATTGTTAATTAGGGTTACAAGTACATGACTTATGCTTCTCCTTCTTAGACGCTTTTTTGATAGTCATCCAAAATGAACAGAAGAGCAAACTTTCTGCGAATGAGAAGCAAAGAGGAATAACAGAATGTTACACCATACAAAGATAGGATACTTTAACCGGATTATGCAAAGATTGTCCTTTTGCCTGTCTGACACAGAATTTTAGATTAATGTTTAGTACAAAATACTAACAGTAATCCAGGTTTCAGCTTTGCAGATTTCTCATACTGAGAAGTTTAATAAAGCTTTTCCTACTGTGGAATGTGCCTTTAGTTTCCCTTGAAAGGGTATGTTAGCCTTGTGATAACAGTGAGCGGCACAAGCTACTAAGCATCTGCATATGACTGCTTGTAGGTTATTGGCCCATTGTACTGTGTTGCCCACTTCCAAAACGTAATTTTGTTGATCTCCTTGGTTTTCTTGAACAAAAACACTTTACACATCTTGCCTGTACAGTAATTTCTTCATGGCAAAATTTGAGTTTTTATAATTGGTGGGCAAGGAGATAGTTTCATTAAAGAGAAAGTCTGTCTTGAAGGGAACCTGGTTTGGTGACTGGGGACAAAACAGTTACGGCAACTGATTAGGTAGTTCTCCGCAACATTAATCAAAGAGAGGGGGGTTAAACCAATCCCATGTCCAGAAAACTGCTCCCGAGGATGGAAAATGCAGTGAGTGGGGAAAAGTACAGTTGACCAGTACACAATAAGAAGTAAAAGAGAAATGTTATAACATGACAAAACTTCTCAATATCGGGGATATGTTTAACAAATGTCATGACTTGCAAACAAATTTAAGTGCTGATGAGCCCCTATTCCCTCTGCTTCCAGCAAAAAGGCACAGTGGCACTAAAAATGTACCTGCAGAACAGAACTCACTCATACCATGTTGCTGTTCATGACAGGACAACCAATGGGTTTCTCAGTTGCAAAAGTCCACACCTTATGGCCCTGCACTTACATTGGGGCTGGGAATTTGGAATAGTTGTACCTAGTGGAGCTATATTTATGACGCTCCGCATGTTACTCAAGATCGAGGTCCCAGTAGTTGGAAATGACAGGACTGCCTCCCACATAAACTGTAGACAAGTCAGTCAGAGATGGCTGAAGTTATCATCAACTAGTAGACCCAGAGGAATTTCAGACTGGCTATATAGTGATTTTTAGAAAGCAGAATGAAGGTGGTGACCCATAAGAAAACAATGGTCCACACAAACCAAATATCTAGACCCTTAAGGAGCTTCTGCCACCTTACAAATGGAAATTCTGCTGCATAAAAGAAAGTACAAAAATAAAGTGTAGAAAAATAAAGTGCAAAATTGGCATTCAATACATCTGACAGAAGTAGACCACTATGCTAAAAGTGAAAAGAGGGGGGAGAACTGTATAACGTACACACATAGGCACCAGTTGTCTAATTAAACAAGCATTGGCATAGCCAATAGGACTCGCCTTTGGGACCTTATATGTGTTTAGCCAGAGATATTGGCAATGTTTTTAAGGTATGTTGTAGAGCAATGTAGCTGCTGTGTTCAATACTGTAAATTTTGTTTACAGTATGCCTCTCCCTGTATTGGAACAGGGGCAGGTCATTTCTCTTTTTTTTTCTGCAAATTTATATAGCGCGAACTCGACCCGAAGGTTTTGGAGCGCTTTACATGAGCTCTAGTTACGTTACACAAGGACACTTTAATATGCGGCCTACCAGCGTGTGCTGAGAGAAATTTCGCAAAACTGCCCAATGATTAACATGGGTTTCTCAAAAACAGGCATTTTTTGTGAGTAAGCACAGTGGTCGCACAAAGTAGCGGTAAGCAGTGGCGAGATAAAGCCGAGTAAAAGATGTATGTTTTTGTGTTAATCTAGGAAGTCTGCTAATTATATAAATTTGAAAGCTTTGTGCAGCCCGTGAATGCCAGCTATGCCGTTTCACAGATTAGTTTTGAAAAAGTATGAATATGATAAGGAACTGTGCATGTGTGTGCGCTGCTGGGATATCTAATTAACTGGAAGTTATGTAGTTAACTTTCAAACAACACCGCGCCCCCCACCCTTACAAACCTTACCTGGTGCACGCGCTGCACGGAATTCGGAGCATTAGGTGCGCAGCGGTCACAGGGCTGTGCTTGGAGCATTAGGTGCGCTGCGGTCACAGGGCTGTGCTTCAAAGCGCCACGAAGCTGCAGGCCCCACCTGTAGCGCTGTTTACAGTATGCCTCTCCCTGCATTGGAACAGGGGCAGGTCATTTCTCTTTTTTTTCTGCAAATTTATATAGCGCGAACTCGACCCGTTACGTTACACAAGGACACTTTAATATGCGGCCTACCAGCGTGTGCTGGGAGAAATTTCGCAAAACTGCCCAATGATTAACATGGGTTTCTCAAAAACAGGCATTTTTTGTGAGTAAGCACAGTGGTCGCACAAAGTAGCGGTAAGCAGTGGCGAGGTAAAGCCGAGCAAAAGATGTATGTTTTTGTGTTAATCTAGGAAGTCTGCGAATTATATAAATTTGAAAGCTTCGTGTAGCCCATGACATGCCAGCTATGCCGTTTCACTGATTATTTTTGAAAAAGTATGAATATGATAAGGAACTGTGAATATCTGTGCGCTGCTGGGATATCTAATTAACTAGAAGTTATGTAGATAACTTTCAATCCAGAAAGTTGTGGCGCTTGTAGTGCGCTGTAAAAAAACAGAAGGAACAAGAACGGCTGCAAAAGTGAAAGCAAATCGCGCGGAAAAATTAATTAAATAAACAAGCGCGGTCCCCAAAGTGAAAGCGGACCGCGCTACAGATAATAACAAACAAGGAAGAGTGGGAGGGGGTGCAAACATGGAGCGCAGGCTGCAAATGAAAACAAGCAGCTCAAGAGGAGTGGTGGGGGCGGGCACAGGAATGCAGCTGCTGCCCTGCGCGCCGCTGCTCGCTCCCGAGAGCAAAACGCCATGGGAGTCAACGTTACAAAAAGAGGTGAGACATGCACCCGCCTTTACCCATTTGCGTGCTTTCATTCTTGAAAGACACACGCAAAAGCCAATCCTATGCGTGGGGGGAGTCAGACCCACACGGAGTAGTTTTGAGTAGTTACAAGAAGCCTCGCAGAGCAGCGCATGCCTAAAAAGGCTAGTAAGCAGCCACCAACCCACCTTTACAAAGCAAAAATTCATAGCCCATGAAATTATGACATCAGAACGTAAGCTACACTCAGAGAAATATAAACACATTTAAAAAAAACCTGTGTGGTATCAGAGAAAGATTTTTTTTTACAATAGCAAAGAACATGATTAAATACATACATGGTGTACACAGTCATTCCACAATATCACACGTAAGTGATAAGGACAGAGCACATGCAATAGTAAATATATATGTACACAGCCAACAAGGGAAAGTAACAGATAACCATGTCACACTACTTAACGAATCACACATTTAACAGGCATAGGAGGTAAGCAATGAACAGAAGACACACTGAGAAAGTCTCAGAAAGTGGTTCCCTTTCTCTTTTTCCAACATAAATTTTACCTTATCAGCGCCACCATTGTGCTAAAGCTTGACTATTGCAAAACACTGGGCTCTAGCTTCCTACCCAAGCATTTGAAGGTGCTCCAGTATGCCATGTGTCAGGCAGACTGCATGAATATTAGGACAAAGTGGAGGTGTACATCAGTGAATTAAGGCCCTATTACATGTTTAGCGGTGTGGAGTTCCCGGGTGGAATTCTGCTCGGATCAACAATAACCAGCCAAGTGTTCTTGCACCTGGCTTTCTGAGTGTGGAACACCGGACAAGGATTTTACAGGCTATTAAATCCGGCCAGTAAAATTGCAAAAGGAATGAGCTGCACTGCAGCCGGGCCCCATTTGAAACTCTACCAAGGCATTGGGGTAGCATGTAACACTCCCCGCTGCCAGAGAGCATCATCTCCTTCCCTCACCCGCCAGCCCACCCAAAATGACACCGCAGCTAAGCAGAACTTTACCACCCGCTCAAAGCATTCATTAAACCCCATAGAAGACTTCTGCATGGTAAATCAGGATCCACACGTGTATTCCTCATTCTGTGCCATATTCTGTGCAGCAATAAGGGTCCTTACACAGGAGTCCCATAGGCAGAAGTGCATAAACTTCAAAGTTGTGTGCCACTTGTTAACTTGCAAAGGAGTTTTCTGCCAGAACCTTAAGATCATGCCGAAACGTCAGTGCAGACAATTAAGCACACCAGTTCTGAAAGTAGATCCATGGCCGGTTATAGGCCTTTCAGGAAATTTGGTATGGAATGAATGGATTTTAAATTTACATTGACTTATTTATCATCATATAAGAGCAAACTGAAAACCAGAAGGCATAATTAACATTGATTTGAAGCAAAGAAATGAGCACAACACTTTTATTATTCTCAATACTTATAAATACCACTGCAAAGTGTAAACAGAGCATAGCGCACTCAATGTTCGTGTCATGCTCTTTGGACAAGAAGCCAGCCAATGAGCAAGTAAGTGGCTCAAGGGCATAATGCCAATGGCTACTCTTAGACGTTTTTTAATAATTAAAAAATAATACTTATCTCAATATGTTTAGGTTAACATCAGTAAGCCGCGATTAAAATAACAGTTCATTGTTTTGTGAAATACCTTTCCTATACATTTTATATCTTTCCTCCGATTTTCCTTTGTAAAAAACAAGCGAAAAATACTTCATTTTGTGGTAGTGTTTAAATTGCTGAGCTCAAATGTATTGATTTTTGCTTCTCGAGAAGGAAGCCACATGCTGAGTATTCCTGTATGTGCAACATATTCAAGATCCTTTATCCAGCACTGCTCCACGCATTGCACTGTGTATTGTTTTCACTTCTTATACGAATGGCATGTTAATATATCTCATTTCCTATGTATACTTCTGCATGCAAAGTAGATGTTCCAAAATGCTTCTTGTTTCATGTTTTTGTTTATATGAATGATGATTAGTTCTCAGTACTATGTTCTTACCTCACACCATGTCAAGAGTGTGCCTTTCAACTGTCTGAAAACCTATAAAATGTGCCCTTTTTGGGAGATGTGTCAGACTTATTGCTACTTTCTCTTAGACCGTCTCATTGTTAATCTATTTTTTATACTTAGACTTATTATGTGCTGAGCAGTCTTTATGTTATTCTGCTAAAGATTTATAATTAGACTTTCATTGAATTTTTAATGGAACAGATTTATGCTAGTCTTAGGATGAACTATATTTTGGTTTGGGCTATTTTATTTACTTTGGTGGGCCACCTTATGTTATGACCTCTTGCAGTTGGCAGTATTTGATACATTACTGATTATGAACCCAACAATTTTGCCTTATGTAATGACTCTTAAATTTGATTAAACCTTTATGGTTTTGACTTTTGTCCAGTGAGGATTTATTTATTGTTCAAGGACCGATGCCCTGTGGGACTCACTTGGCCCGATCCGGACTCTGAATTCTTTGATCTTTTTAGTTAAAGCTTATAGATAACCGTGAAGCCATCCATCTTTAGAGTTTTGCAAAAATTAATTTCATGTTATTTGGAAAACTATGAAAATGGTAATTTCTATAAATGCGCCCAAACCTAAATCTGCATATTTTGTACTGGCGGTTTAGGGCTAGAGTTGAAATGCAAATAAACTTTAACTTTTTTCCCCACTTGACAAATTATTTTAGCCTTTTGAAAATGTGGGGAGGTTAAGGATGCTTTCTCATCCAATTTTTT
Source organism: Calotriton arnoldi (assembly GCA_963921515.1). Lineage (NCBI taxonomy): Eukaryota > Metazoa > Chordata > Amphibia > Caudata > Salamandridae > Calotriton > Calotriton arnoldi. The sequence goes on from CAWUFW010005895.1 coordinate 439,346, forward strand.
GCCAATAAAGTTAAAAGCAGAAATTATGTGTGGAAAGCCAATAAGAATGTGAATACCTACATAGTTGCAGTTTTTTTCAGAGACGACATCTGTCATACTGCAGATTTTCTGCAGTTGTAAGCAAGATTGCAGGGCATGAAAAATCCTCAAATTCTGGTTCTGTGAGAATTTGTACCTTAGATCAAACTTTTGTTGTAAGTGAAATTTACGTCCACAAGAAGATTTGAGAATGTACATTTTCATAGCTAGCATGAAATAAAGTTGGATGCCAACTAGGTAAGCACTATGCGTGAACTCAGTCAGTCAATAAGCTTTATTCGAAAAAATACCATAAAAGTTACATTAAAAGTATAACATTTCAGATGAGAATACAGTCAGCTTATATATAGAAAAACAATTCATCCAATACTAATAGTAGACAAAATATTTCAAATCAGGTCATATCGCATACCAAATCCAGTGATATCCAGATGAATAGACATGCAAATATTAATCACAGCACTAATTCATACCTTCTCCTCACTTCTATAACAGTGTGTGTAAAATTTAATACTGCACATCTTATTTATTGTGTCTCAAGACACTGAAAAAAATCTCATACCTTGTTTATAACTTCTAATAGTGGATGCCCGCAGAATTGGGAGTAAAAATAATTTCCATAAAGAACTATATAAAGTGCAAAATGATGTAAGATGAGTTGTCACACGGACATTTTGGCATGCTTGCAAACCAGCCTCCCTGATATGGGAAGGCTACCAAAAAGTGCAGAGTGCTAAGGCGAAAGCAAGTAAAAAAAAATTATATTGTGAATTACTTAAAGTAGCCAAGCAGGGTTCTATGGAAGGTGAAGTTATGAGGGCGCTATACGGGGCTAAGCTCAGCATGTATTGAGATTGTTCTGCCCTTTCCTTCGAACAATGCCTTAAGAACAAACTTCTACTCCTTAATTTGCTATTTTTATAAATCAACTCAGGATTAGAGAAATATTTTGGCACACCAGGCTCTGACATAGACTGTTGATAAAAGTGAGCCAAGGTATTTTTTTGTGAATTATTCAGCTCGAAGCAATCTTTTAATACTAGTCTTGAAAATGTCACCTATGATGAGAGCCAAATTTTCATCCAAAGTAACAGAGGGGCTAATCTTATGGTATCCGATGCATAATTTACCCCTAACTCAGTGTGACAAATGTGGGTAGCAGTAGCCGTGGGTACTGAAAGAAGTCTATGTAAAAAAACATTTTCTGCTATTTGGAGAGCACCAGAAATAATGTGACACCCATATACCCGCCCCGTTTAGAGCTACTGGAATGCATTTACTACTATACAACTGTAGCAACCCCCTTGGTGTCGGTGTTTGCGCTTGTTGGCAAAGCAAAAAAACGCCTCGGTCTCTATTGCAAATTGCTACGATCTGGTATTTATCAAATGCCCCTTCTGCAACAAAGTGACAAACATTATTCCCCAAAAACTGAATGTACTGACCTCTGCCCCCCACTAATATATGCCTTAAATTTCGTATTTCACGGTCCACTAGACATAATAAAAGATTTGCTAAAATTTACTTTTAAATCAAGATTACTCATAAAAGTCGTAAATGCATCTAATAGGCCATTCGCCTTTCTGGCTAAAAGTACTGTGTCTTCGGCATACAGCAAGGTTAGTATTGGACATTTCCCAGCCTGGGGCACTTTGGCAACATATTAAACAAGAAAGGATTCCAGATCATTAATGTACAATAAAAACAAGAATTGGGCTAGGATACAGCCTTGGCGTACACCACGTTTGAAGCTCAGTGGGGAAGTACATTTTCCATTTGGGCAATATCTAATTCCGACTACAGTATCTGTATGTAATTTCTTCAATAGGATAAGAAGAATCTCTTCCTCTCGCATGGTTGCTAATGTAACCCACAGTTTGGAGCGATTTACGTTGTCAAAGGCATAAGAGAGGTCCTTAAAGCCAAAGTGAACCTCACCTGGCCTTAACATACTTTCCTATTATTAAGGAGAGATTAAGAGACTGTTCAACTGTACCAATACCCGGGCGAAAGCCGTATTGGACCTCTGATAAAACAGAGTGTCTGTTGGTACAATTCTCCAGTCTTGTAAGTAAAACTTGTCCCAGGATCTTACAGATTGAATCAAGGAGGGCAATCGGTCGATAACAATAAGGGATATTTCTATCCCCTTTTTATTTTAAAAATGGGGACTATGACTGTTTCCCTCCATTATGCAATTGAGGTGCCTTGAATTACTGCATCCAGGACACTGGTGATAATTGGAGCCCAAGGGTGATGTTAGACTTAAAAATATCCACTGGCACACGATCGGGCCGGGCACTTTCCCTGAAGATGATATCTTAATTGCAACGGGCTACTTCATCAACCTCAATAGAACTACTAAGGTTAAGGAGCGCCAAAGAGTTTACATTTAGGGTTTCAATCTTTTTACCTAGATTACCCTTTCATGCTACCAGAGTTAAAAACCTCAGCAAAATGTGGCGAACATCTTTCAGCTGCAATGTAATTCTCGATTTTGGAGGTGCAGCTATTGGACAGATGGGCGTGATTTATTATATTTTAGAATCTCTCTATGTTCCTTTAGGAAAGTGCCCCTTTTTGACATGGTCACCCCCACTTTTTGCCTGGTATTTGATGCGATTTTAACTGGAAGTGCACTGGGTCCCTGCTAACCGGGTCCCCAGTGCCAGATCTCTTTCCCAAAACTGTACTCCAATTGGCAATACCTTTGGCACTCCCTGTAAGTCCCTAGTAAGTGGTAACCCTGGTACCTAGGGAAAGGAGGCCAAAAAGGGTCCTTAAGGGCTGCAGCACAAATTGTGCCACCCTAAAGGACAACTCACCAAACACCTACAGCCTGCCACAACAGGCTGCGTGTCTTGGTGCAGACACAAGTGAAAATACGACAAGGCACACAGCCCTGTGTACTATACCCACAGACACTGCATGGAGAATAGGTAAGTCACCCCTACTGCATGCCTTAAAGCCCTAAGGCACGGTGCGCTATACTACATGTGAGGGCATAACTGCATGAGCAGATATGCCACTGTGCTGGCCAGCCCTATTGCTGCCAGTACAAGTGAACAAGGAAGCGATTTTGAGTACATGTGATGGACACTGATGAAAACCAGTTCCCCAGCTACATGATGGCTTCACTGCAAATAGGGATGTTTGGTATCAAACATCTCGTATTAATGAACCCACACTGATGTCAGTGTTGGATTTATTAATACATGCACCCAGAGGGCACTTTAGAGGTGCCCCCTGAAAACCTACCTGCCTCTGGTGTGTTGACTGACTGGTTTTTCCCAGCCTGCACGAGAGACAGGTTTCTGACCCAAAGGATGAGGGTCTTTGCTCTCAGGAGGTCAGAAACAAATCCAGCTCGGGAAGAGGGTGTTCACACCCCCTCCCACAGGATGACCTGCTGATTAGGATTCCAAGGCAGAAGAGCTTTAAAGAAGCCACCGTCTTTGAAATGCAAATCTGGCTCCTGGACATATGGGAAAATTAGCTAGTCAGGTAGGTGTGCCCACTCTCAGGCTATTACCACCCCTAAGGTGGCCTAACCTGAACACAGCTTTTCAGAGTGAGCCATCTTTGTGATGGCAAACTTAGGAACTCTGGAACAGGGTTATGCCCACTTCCCACTGGAAGTGGTCATAAAGGGGGCATAGTGAACCCAGGGGTAGGTAGTCCATTGGCTACAACCCTACACTCCCCCAAGGCCCCTACATTCAGTATATAGGAGAGCCCCTGACACCAGGAGAGCAAATCCTGCCGACCTGAAAGAATACGGATGTGAAGAGTCGCAAAGAGCAAGAACAGAAGACCCAGCAATTGACTTGGTGCCAACCCTGTCGGCCTACCTGCTGACTTCGACAATTTTACCCAAAGTCGACTGGTCCTACAGCTGCTGTGTCTCCAAAGCCTGGGAGACCTTCCAGCCCTTCACCCAGGAACCAAGGACTCCCATGAAGTAGCGGAACTGCTTCTCTGCATCTTACGGGAACCCAAAGAAACCTGAGAGGACTCCAAGACTGCAAAAACCTGACACTTCAGGACACCACTGCACCTGTCCCTACAAGCCCGAACTGAAGTGGGACAACGGTGCCAGCATGGTCCACCAGCCCTCCAGAGATGGTGACCACTATGGTTTCACCACTCGTGAACTCACTGACGTCGCCTGCAGCCTCTGTTCGCAGGCCCCCTCTACCGCGTAAGGAAAGCTCGACGCCTAAGGACACCTCTGCCCCTGTCGCCCTGGCCCGTGGAAAAGAGGATTAAAGGTGCACCTACGTCCTGAAGCATCTTAAGGCTTGAGCATCCCTGCTGTTTGTCTGACTGGCCTCCCACTCTAAGCCTGGAGCCTCCTTACGTGAAGACCGATTCCCATTGCCTAACATTGGACACCTGACGCTGCTTTGCACTCCTGCACCCGGCCGCCCTAGTGCATGTCTTGCTGGTGCTGCCTTCGACCTTGCCCAGCACTCACCTTAAGTCTAGGAGATTGGTCCTGTAAGTCGTTGTACTGTACCTGAATGCCGTACTTGTTCTTCCTTCCACAGGATAACATTGCAGCTTCTGAAAAATGCACTGTCAACTTATTTCTATTGAAAAACGTACTTGATTGTATTGATTATGGTGCCATAAATATATATAAAGATATGTGTTATTTTTATAAATTGGTGTGGATCTCCTTATTGAATTGTGTGCCTCATTTAATGACTATTGTGTGTATTTACAGATGTAGAACACTCCTCTCTGATACGCCTAAGGCTGCTCGACCGCACTACCCCCTAGAAGAGCACCTTGGGATTTCTAGAGCAAGCCCTGTCAACTCATAAGCAAGCCCCTGGACTCTTTGCACAATATTTCTCATTTTGATATATCACATAAAGAGCCAGCTTCCTACAGTCTCTTTTCAATGACGCTGCTTTGAGATCCTGTCATGCCGCCTTTCTAATCTCGTCTTTGCGGGTCTCTAAAACTGTTTTATACGCCAAGTGTGCTTGTCGGACCCTGATGATGTCGCACAGGGTCTGTTTAAGTAACTCTAAAAGAAGTCTATGAGCTGCAGAACATGCTGAAATAAACCATCTCTGTAACGGTATATCCTTTTGCGAGATTTGATGTATGAACGCATCTTCACAACTGATAGCAGCACAGTAACAACTTACAACCAGCATTGCCTAAGAACCCATGGAAAGAACTCAAAATCATGTCATTAATGCACCAGAAGATACGCCTCTCTAGGTATTGCTTCCTCTGCTATTCACAAAACTGCCCCTTGCTTTACTTATGGGCACATGACCTCCACTTTGTTACCCAGGTCACCGTGTTCTTATATTTTCATATCTACTGGTTTTCTTTTCCCTATGAAAAAGACTCCCCTTAACCACTTGGATCAGGCAGTTCTAAAATGTTCATGACATCTAAATCGATTATTAACATGGACACTTTGCTTATAACTCATTACAAACTGTAACAAATTCTTAAAGCACAGATTAGAACTGTAGTGGGGGATTATTCTCGACCTAGTGCCCTTAAGAGAATACAGCATTTTCTACATGGTGGCTAGAGGAATAGAGGAATTTACATTCTAGGTCAGAACCAGAATATAGAATTATATTTCAAAGCCTACTTGTACACCAGTGGTGCCATGTGTGAATACTGCTTGAACAAAACTTTAAAAAAGAGATGCAGTAGACCAATGAAAACCCTAAATATATACTCCAGCTCGGACTTGGACTGCTTTTTACATTCCCCAATGAAGCCTCATACTCAAATAGGGATACCACCAGACAATCTGGATTGGTTCTGAAAGCTGGGACAGAACACCATCACAGTGTCTGGTGTACTCGGTAGACCTACAGCATTAAAAGCCACACCTTCTACATGAATATGTGCACTTACGGATCCAGTGCATTAGATCCAGCACACTTTTACTAGTGGCTCAATACTGCAAAATTAGTTTCATACAGAACACCTTCCATTAAAAGTCAATTGTCTGGCCAACATTTGACCAAATAGAAGAATTTCTTCACATTCGGTATGAGAGAATTTGCTCTTAGGGGGCATGTAACAGATCACCATGACATGCCACACATCAGCAAGAGCAGGCCTGCCACACTGACCTAGCACAATAATTGTACACCCCCCCTTCACATGTCAGAAAATCAGACGGTAAACCATAGCTATACTCAACCCATGGCAGAAGGGCATGAGTTGTTGCTCTAAGCCTGTAGCAATGGAGAACTAGAGTTGCAGAGTGCGGCTATCATGACTTCCTGGAGCTACTTCTTGTGAATAGGCAGAGTCAGAGGGCCCAAGTCTGACATGGAGGAGGGGAATTATAGCCAGGCCAGATCATAATATGGGATAGATGATACACTGTGCAAAGACATGAGTGTTCTAACTTTGGCTGGACTTTAGGAGTGTGGTTGGCAGGCCTCACCTCAACGAGATGCCAGTCACTCTAGGGCTAAGATATTCAAGTGACACAATACACCAACATTTATATCCAATAACAATGCACACAAAAAGAAATGCCACCAGGCATTCATAGAAGCCATATTCTTATGAATAGATGATGGTATGCCTTGCAATGAGTGACTATTGGTGCATTAAGAAGTGCAATTTGTAATTTTACTGTTGAGCTTCTACCCTGGGTTCTTACATAATGTGGTCTTTGGAGGAGTTTTTCCGTTGTTAGTGGGCTGCTGTTTCTAGTGAAGAAAAGTTAAAAGCACAATTACTGCCTCCAATCCTGACATAGAATCAGGCTGAATAGAAATACAACAACCACAATACAGCAACAGCTACATGAGTATTTATTTTTATTTTGCAGTCCAGTAAATCTGCTAACAATTATTTGAGACAGTCTCTTTTATGGCTTATGACTCCATCGATTGTGGGGGCTCAGTTTGCAGACATACAAGTTTACCTTTGTTTACAGCCTTTTTTCTTTTTGCTTTGTTTACTTGTTTCATTTTCATGGTGTAGGCGTTCATCTGGAATAGAGAGAAAAGACAGATTTAAATACTTATGTACTGAGTCACAATAGCAATGTTACAATTTGTAAATCATGAAACTTATTCTTAACTGTGTAAGGGTTCTAAGTCAAGAAAAATAAGCTTGGTCTCAGTATTGTAAAAGTAATCAAAATAAAATAAGAATACCCCAATACATTTTCTGTTAAAAACTTCCTATGACAAAAAAAGAATAGTCTTTATACACATTTGTAATGGAAGCACTGCAAATCATTTACATGCATATGTGAACATAATATTTTGAAAGCTAAACACTCATTAAAATTTGCAGAGGAAAAAAACATACTAAGGTTTCTGTCAAGAAATCTCTGGAACCCTCTGAAATGGTGCGATTCAGGTCAATGTCAACAACCATTCGCTTCCCACACCAGTATGGTAAAGGTGGTAAAACATGACGTCCACTGCGAGTAATGGTGGTAGTTAAAGAAGGCTTTGTCCGTAGGGATCGTTTACCTGGATGAATAAAAAAACATGATGTTAGCAAAGAAAATGAAAATATTTGTTTTTTTGAAATAACAGTTTAGTCTCTATTTCACAATGAAAGTAGACAGTTCACACTAGAAACATTTTCCTTGCGGGTTTTCTCTCCCTCACAAATTACAATAATCCCTGATGCATCAATCACATTAGGAAATAAGAAAAATGTACTTATTTGTATCTATAGTTCTCTAGTGTTGGTGGTATCTTTCATAGATTCACACATCGGAATATTCTCCATTGTGAGGCCGGGAACCTTTGGTAGACAATGCTATGTAGTAGTGTTCTATTAAGCACTTCAGTAATACTGAAAAGAGCCAGTCAGGTATAGCATCTCCACTTCCTTTTATGACCCAAAGTCTGGCCAATCAGGTGGATGCTAGTGAGCTCTACACCCCTCACAAAGGATACAACTATCAGATGTTTGAAACCTGTTAAAAGAACACAAAAGGTGAAACCTCTAGAAAGTGGAGAAGGCCAGGTTGCAAGTGATGTGAATCTATGAAAAGTAAGAATGCTGGAGAACTGTAGTTAGAAGTAAATACCTTTTTGTTCTCCTGCACTGGATCTTTTACAGATTTTGGTACTTGAACATAAACCAACAAAGCAGTATACATAATAAAGCGGTAAGCTGGAAAGTTGCGCACCTTAATTAAACAAGTTACGAAGACCCGCCTGTCCCACGGATGATTAGACTCTGGATTGATGGCCAAGCAATGATGCTTAAGAAGCAGTGCATGGTCCTCCATGACGCTACTTTGCAAACGTCTTATATGTTGCAGAAAATGGAGCTGTTGTGCTCCCCATTCCCCTGGTTAAGAGAACTTTTAACATCAACAGGTAAACATCATCCCATCTGTCAATAAAACTCAGCAGTACACGAGACAATGCAACAAGAAATCCACTGCTCTGAAATAGCTTTTCTTTTATTGCTTTGCCCAGTTGGTCTGGTTGTCTGAAAGTCTTAGGGTACTCATCGCACCCCACGCCATCGCCGCCACGGACTACATACTCATCGGAGACCTAAACTTACACCTCGACAACCTCACCGACCCCAACTCCGCCGCCCTCTGTGACAACCTCGCCAACATCGGACTGAAACAACTCGTCACCGCACCGACCCACAAGGCAGGACACACTCTCGACCCCATCTTCGCTGGAGGTAACAGCGTTCACTTCAGCCACACCACGCAGCCCCCTGGACCGACCACCACTGCGTACACTTCCTCGTCAACAAACCCAAGCCACCCGAACCTGCTCCGCGCCCCCGCGTAGGAACTGGACCAGAGTCACCGAGGAACAACAACTCCACCCTCAACGACAACACCCCCCCCCCGCTGCAACCGGCGCCCAACGCCGCGGCCATGGAATTCCACACCTGGATCGCCAACTGCGCAGACAAGCTCGCCCCACTGCGAAACTCCGACAAGCAACGCCCCAAAAAAAGCCGCCTGGTTCACCACCGATCTCCAAGTACCCAGACGCACCTGCAGACACCTGGAGAAGAACTGGAGAAACAGCAAGACACCCAAAAACTACACCGCCTACAAGGACGCCATGAAGGAATACCATCAACGCATCAGAACCACCAAAAGGACCTTCATCCACAACAGAATCCTCGCCAACTCCAGTAACTCCAAGGAACTTTTCAGCGTCATCAAGGAATTCACCAACCCCCGCAGCGAAGCCATGGACTTCACCCCCTCCCAGGACCTCTGCAACAAACTCGGATCCTACTTTCACCTGAAGATAAAGAACCTCTATGACAACTTCAACGACCACACGCCTGACCCTGCAGTCAGCACGCCCTACAGCAGCGCCAGCCAGACCACCATCTCTGCCTGGACACCGATCACGACCGAAGAGACCGCTGCGACCATGAAAGGCATCCACTCCGGGGCCCCCACAGACCCCTGCTCTCCCCACATATACCACAGGGCCGCCACCACCATCGCACCCGTGTTACAACGCACCATCAACACCACCTTCGAGACCGGCTCCTTCCTCGACAACTGGAAACGCGCAGAAGTCAGGCCCCTGCTCAAAAAGCCCTCAGCAGACCCGACGAACCTCAAGAACTACCGGCCCATCTCGCTCCTCCCTTTTGCAGCAAAAGTCATCGAGAAGGCGGTCAACACAGAACTGACAAGGTTCATCGAAGACAACGCCATCCTTGACCCTTCTAAATCCGGATTCCGAAGCAACCACAGCACCGAGACCGCCCTACTCGCCGCCACCGACGACGTCCGCACCCTCCTCGACCAAGACCACACCGCAGCCCTGATTCTACTCGACCTGTCAGCAGCCTTCGACACCGTCTCCCACCACACTCTCGCAGTCAGACTTCACGACGCCGGCATACAAGGCACCGCCCTCGACTGGATCAGATCGTGCCTCACCGGCATGAGTCAAAGTATCAGACTGCCGCCCTTCCTCTCCGAACCCACGGAAATCAACTACGGAGTCCCACAGGGATCATCACTCAGCCCAACACTCTTCAACATCTACATGGCCCCCCTCGCCGCCATCGTCAGACAGCACGGCCTCAGCATAGTCTCCTACGCCGACAACACCCAGCTCATCCTCTCCCTCACCAAGGACCCCACCACCACCAGGCTCAACTTCCAGGAAGGAATGCAAGACGTCGCAGCCTGGATGAGCAACGGCTGCCTAAAACTCAACTTGGAGAAGACAGAAGTCCTCGTCCTCGGAACCACACCTTCAGCATGGAACAACACCTGGTGGCCCCCCTCCCTCGGCAGCCCCCTGACCCCCACGGACCACGCCAAGAACCTCGGCATCATACTCGACTCCTCCCTCGCCATGAACCGACAGGTCAACGCCATCACCGCCAGCTGCTTCAACACCCTCCGCATCCTCCGTAATACCTTCAAATGGATCCCCCCAGAGGCAAGGAAGTCAGTCACCCACGCACTCATTACCAGCAGGCTGGACTACGGAAACGCCCTCTACGCCGGCATCAACAAGTCTCTTCTTCGCAAACTCCAGACAATACAGAACACCGCCGCCAGACTCGTCCTCGGGGTCCCCCGACACGAACACATCAGCCAACACCTACGCAAGCTCCACTGGCTCCCCATCGAGAAAGGAGTCACCTTCAAGATACTCATGTATGCCTACTAATGCCTACACAACATCGGACCCCAATACCTCAACCACAGAATCACCCTCCACATACCCAAACGAAACCTCCGCTCCACCAACCTCCTCCTCGCTGAAACCCCGCGCATCCGCAGAGCCAGAGCAGGAGGAAGATCCTTCTTCTACATCACGGCCAAGACCTGGAACGAGCTCCCCACCGACATCAGACGGGCCCCGTCCCTGAACACCTTCAGGAAGGTACTGAAGACCTGGCTCTTCGACTAAAACGGAACGGCTGAGCCCCCCCCCCACACAGCGACTTGAGACCCTCACAGGTGAGTAGTGCGTTTATAATTCCCCTGATTGATTGATTGATTAGGGTATGATTTAGTGTTTGGGAACACATTACTCCGTCAAACCGTGCCGGATTTCGTGCCAGCCCTATTACAAGTGCATTACATTATATATTTTTTCCCCCCGGAGTTTTATATAGCGCGAACTTGACCTGAAGGTATTGGGTATCAGAGAGCTTTACATGAGCACGAGTTTCGTTACAGACGGACACATTCATTTTTGTTAGGCACGGGGAGATTAAGTGATTTGCCCAGAATCACAGGATGTTGAGCGTCGTTGCTGAGACTCGAACCCGGTTCCCCAGACTTGAGGTCGACCGTCCTAGCCATTAGGCCACATCCTCTCCCCATATGTTACATGTAATAAGGCAGACAGGCCATATGTCATGTTTGTGATGGAGTAACCCACATGCCAAACTCTAAATCAGGCCCTTACGCTTATTCGGACAAAATTATAAAATCTATCTAATGTAATTACTTTTTTGCTGGAGAGATTGGACTAGTTAAATGGTTGTCAGGAAAACCTGTTAATATGTGAAAAGAGGATGGCACTTTAGGTACACATTCAGCTCTCAAAATAACCATCATTGAGGAAACGTGAGGACGGTTCTTTGGTGGAGAAAGCTTGAAGTTCACTCACTCTTCTCATTGAGGTTATTCCTACCAAAAGGATTGTTTTACAGAACAGGTGTTTTAACATGTTTTAACAATTTGTTTATGAATCGGCTCAAACAAGGCTTTCATCAGGACTGCCAGAACTGTGTTAAGTTTCCTGCAGGTAGAATTTAGCCACTGGAAGAAAAGTGAGAGCCCTTTCATGAATTACTTGCTGATTATTGTAGCAAACAGTGAAATCTGCCATGGATTCTGGAGGGAATTGGATGTGCTGCAAGAGGAATTCTTACTAAAGAATATTTAAAGCCTGATTTGGCCTAGTCTAAAAACTATCGAAGAAACTCATGTGGAGCGGTAATTGATGGTTACAAGACGCAACGATCAGAGGAGGGCGGGACTCAAAGCTTCACAAAGCCCTGCAGTGTTCTGAAGGAGGGGCACCTGATTTGCGCCACTCGGGTGCATTTAACACGGAAATGCAGCCTGCAACGCGGGACATGCCTGGGCCCAGGCCCGGGCCAAGAGCAGGCCAACTGTGCCTGTCTGCGGACGAACAAAGCTGGGTTGGACCACCCCTCTTGGTCCTTATTTAAAATAAAAAAAATGATTGCAGCTTTTTATTCAGTTACAGCGTTTCAGAGTAAATGCATACATAACAAACAGAGCAATTAACTGCAGCGTACACGTCACATCAAGTCATAAGAGTCTCATATTAGACCACATAACTGGAATAATTGTTCGCTAGTGCATCCCACAGCTCGTTCTTCTACTCTTCACCCACATCATTCCTGTTTCATATCTTATCTATCCTGACATATCCGGATTTGCAATCAGGTAAGCAAGTTACAGGCGCCCACATATCCTTAGGTAGGGAGGCTGCAGGCAGTCCCTCCGCATACAGGTCAAGCTGGTCTCTGCAATATACAATATCATTCAACCATTGATTTACCTTAGGAGCAGATTCCCCCCCACCCCAACCACCCCCTCAGTGCCTTGCCACTTGTCTTTTGGCTGGAAACGTGGAAACCGCCACTAGCCTGCGGTTGCACGGCTGTAGTGTTGCGCCTGATCTCAGCAGGCATAGCTGCGGGGTGCACTCCACCCTGTCAAGCACCATCTCTGATAAGATCTCAGCCACCTTGGACCAGAAATTATATAGAGGGGCGCAGTGCCTTGCCAAGTGTATAAAGTCAGCATCCGTTCTACCGCATCTAATGCAGCAAGAACTCTCCCTAAGTCCATATCTACACGGTTGGCTGGTGGTGTAGTATGTTTGGTGCAAGTATTTGAAATGTATTATTCTGAGGTTGCAGTTCGCAGTGAGGCATCCTGTTAACGCTCAGCATGCTTTCCAAGTCTGTGTGGTTAATGGCGTATCAAGTACTGCGTTCCATTGTTCTAAGGCGCCTCCCAGACCACCTTGTTTATCTTTAATTGATGCCTTGTATAGTCTGGTTATGAGACCTTTCCGCAAACTGCACGTCAGCAGCCCCTGTAACGCTGTTAGTGGTGCTGGTGCAGCCGGAATTTGGGGATACAATGTCCGTATAGCAGCTCGAAGTCTTGCATATAAGAATATCGATAGTGCAGTTGAAGGCTGCTGGGCGGTGAACGCATCTAGTGATAAGAATTGGTCATGTTTTGCCCTGCTCTCTCTTAGTCTATGCCACGCACTCGAGGTGCAGCGTATAGCATTTATCGCAGATCGTGCGATCTCCGGTCACTTATGCAAAAGGATAGCGGATAGGGGCACTGGATGAGCGCACTTCTCGTACCACCCGATCCGCTACCTGCGGCACTTAGCACACTAAGTCCAGAATAGCGCTCATATTTCATATATTTGCTTATGATAGGTGCCAGATTTAGTTCTGGGTCCCGCACGTACAATACCATGTCATCCGCGTATAGCGAGATGGCAATCGTGCGTAATCTAAACCCCAGGGCTGCCGTCGCATGTCTCTGGTGCAGCACACATGCTAATGGTTCTAAGGCAATAGTGAATAGTATTGTGACAATGGGCACCCTTGCCTGGTGCCTCTACATATTTCAACAGGAACGGAGATATATTTATTTACCCGGATTCTAGCTATTGGGTGATTATACAAAAGTCTGATCCATTGCGTAAAGACGTGCGGCATACCCATGCGGTGCAGTATCGTAAACATATATCCCCATTGTATGGAGTCGAAAGCCTTAGCAGCATCAAGTAACACTGCCGCGGCCTTCATGTCCGGGCCCAGCTGATGCAAAATGGAAAACATTGCACGCAGATTATGTGAGGTCGATCGCTCATCCGGCAGTACCAGACTCGGCAGAATTGGCTGCAGTCTAGCAGCGATAATTTTTGCTAGCATTTTGGTGTCTATGTTTATGAGGGAGAGCGGTCTGTATGACTCGCATCAATTTGAGGCCTTTCCAGGTTTCAATATTGGGACCATGAGGGCCTCGTGGAGTGTTGGGGGCAGCCTATTCTTTTCGTAAGCTTCAAGAAACATTGCATGCAGGTGTGGGGCTAACTGCTCTGTGTATGTTTTGTAAAATTCACTTGGGAGTCCATCCCCGCACACCGCCTTCCCATTGGGTAGTGTTTGAATGGCCTCCTTAACATCCTCAAGCGTTATCGGCTGTACTAGGTATTCTCTTTGTCCTGGGGATAGCCAGGCCAGAGCCACATCATCGAAGTACGCTGCAATCTGAGCATCAGACGCACCCTCCCGTGGGCCATATAGATTCACGTAGAAGTCTCAAAATGCTGAGATTATTTCGGGTGTGTTGTGACACCTGGTTTCCATCTACTACCTCTACTATGTGTGTTTGTGGCATGGGCTCCGCTATTTTGGAAGCTAAAATGCGACCTGGTCTACCGCCCTCCCCACATGGCCGCACCTTCTATCAATCAATCAATCAATCAGGGTTTTTAAAGTGCGCTACTCACCCGTGAGGATCTCAAGGCACTGGGGGGTGGGGGTGGTGCGAGCAGCTCCTTAGGTCATTCGAAGAGCCAGGTCTTGAGGTCCTTTCTGAATTAGTGGTGTTGGGCTTCGTCTGATGCGGTGGGGGAGTTCGTTCCAGGTCTTGGCCGTGAGGTAGGAGAAGGATCTGCCACCCACTCTGGCCCTATGGATGCGTGGCTAGGGCTAAGTCAGCAGAGCGGAGGTTTCTCTTGGGGGCGAGGAAGGAGATTTGTTCGTTGAGGTATTGGGGTCCGGTGTTATGGAGGGCTTTGTAGGGGTGTGTGAGCAGTTTGAATATTCTTCTTCTTTCGACGGGGAGCGAGTGGAGGTTGCGGAGGTGTTGGGTGATGTGGTCATGTCGTGGGATGTCGAGGATAAGTCTGACTGCGGCGTTCTAGACGATCTTGAGTTTGCGGAGGAGTTTTTTGTTGATTCCGGCGTAAACGGTGTTTCCGTAGTCCAGTCTGCTGGTGATGAGCATGTTTAGACATATGGCGCACTTCCTGCTCGGATACTTCATTATATTCGGTTATCAACTCCATTATTTGAGCCAGTGTGGCACCTGAATGACACTGCATGTAGCTTTGCTCATGTCCCTGTAAGGTGTCTTAAATATATTTCAGCCTGTTGCGTAGTGTCTTGAGAACCCCAGCCTGGACTCCCATACATTCGCCTCGAATGGTGACCTTGAACACCTCCCATAACATCCCCATCTGATAACACATTTTCCTGGAAAAAGTGCGTTATTGCCCTGTTTATACTATCTTTAAACACCAGTTCTAGCAGCGAGGAGGGCTGCATTCTCCACTGATATGGTGGCCGATTCTGAATGGGCATGGATAGAGCAGGCTGCCTGTTTCCCATGCCAGTCAGTGGTCGCTTCACGATCCATTTGGGGATCTAAGTATGGGTTCAGCTCTCCTCCCCATATCACCACCGAGGGCTCTAGAGCTTCCAGGCGTTCTCAGATCATGTTATAGAACTCTGGGTCATCTACATTTGGGCCATACGTATTGACCATCGTCACCGTAGTGCCCTCCAGGTTACCCTGTACTAATACAAACCTCCCCATGTCATCTGTTTAAGAATGTGTAAGTGTAAATGGGGTCCCTTTCTTCACTAAGAGGATCACCCCCCTCGAATATGAAGAGTACGATGAGGCTACCCTTACCATTGCCCATCTGGTGCCTATGTTCCCTTGGCCGCTTTCATAAGGTGCGTTTCCTATAGCAGGGCAATTTGTATGTGATAGCGATCAAGATAAGCCATCATCTGCCTTGTTTTGTTTGGGTTGTTAAACCATGTCAGCAATTTAATCATTCCCACTTGGTTTGTCATTAAATGATAGTAATTGGCTGTGGGGTATGATGTAGAATGCACATCCCCTCAAGTGGTAGTGATTTTCGTAAGCGAGACAACATGCACTGCAGCTTCAGCTCCTTAATGAAAAAAACACCCCATGCCCCACCCACTTCAGCACCCCAATCATGTCAAAGCCTTCCCAACTAAACCCAAGAAACAAGTTTACATTAACAATCATTTGGGGTATACCCTCCAGGGGTCACCAGAGGCCAAATTCTCCTCCTGGTGAGCAAAGACGGCTGAACATCGGGATATGTACAGCAATATTCCGAACTGAGTCACTTAGGGCCCTTTTTCCAGGTGTGATCTTAAGTTCCCATCAAGAAGATTCATGCCGGTAGCAAGTTCACCCCACAAGTGCCTGACAATAGTGTAGCTCTTGCCAACTGATTCCAACCTTTTCCATTTCAGGCCACACAAGTCCAGCTCACTGGACCTATTTTGTTCCCTGACAGGTGCTGTTTTACACGTAAGTTACTACTCAGTCAGCGCAGTCTCTAGCAGCTCTCCACGACCACTGTTTACCTCAATTGTCCAGAGTCCCATCATCAACTTCCAAATTTTCCTTTTTTTGACGGTCTTTGAGCATCGTTTTAGCATAAGCCATGGCTTTCTTAGGCGAGATGAAGATCTTGCTCCTCCCCTCTGTCTCTATGCGTAGTTGAGCAGGGTATAGCATGGCATACTGAATGTGTTCCGATTACAGTATCTTTTTTACTTGTTGAAACTCCTTGCGCGCAGTTTGGACTGCCACAGTGAAATCTGGATAGAATGCCACAGTGTTCCCCTGATATGTTATGGACTGTTTCTTGCGCGCCAATCATAATACTGTATCGTTGTCCCTGTAGTTTACTAGTTTGGCAATGATTGGGCGTGGTGGCGTCCCAGGCGCGGGCCTTACCATCAGTAATCTATGTGTTCTCTCAACTATGAGGACGTGGGACAGATGTTCAGCACCGAAGATCTCCCGTAGCATGTTTTCGAGATAGTGTTCCATCTTGCCTGTGTTGGTGGACTCCGGAATTCCGGAGGTTGTTTCGGCGTGAGCTCGCCTCCAAATCTTCATTTTTGGTCTGTATCACAGCTAGAATTCTCTCCATGCTCGAGCATTTCATAGTAACTGTCTGTAAGGGGCGAGCTCAGCCCCTATCGCACTCGCAGCCGTCACTGCCTAAGCTCCCAGTGGCTTCTCTTCTCGCTATTGCGGCGCAGAGCAGGCAGGCCCACAGACCGCCCCTCAGATCTCCATACCAAGGCAAGCCGGTTCGCCGGGGAGACTCCCAGTCAGTGCCGCGGAGCCGCGCTAGTCTCTTCAGGATCTCAGGCACGGCTCCAGGGTAGTAGCGCATTTCACCGATGCAGGTGCTGCGGGCTTTTGCGTTCCTTACTCCGCTGCTGGATGTACGGCGTTGTCACCTTCAATTCGGCTTCCAGGGGCCGCATCAGCCGTACAGCAACTCACTCCTGGGCTGCTCATCAAGCGGCCGCCCTTTTCTCCGGTCCGCGGATGCACTTCGCTGTTCTTTTCATTGCATGCAGTGGCTGCATCGATTCACATGCGGGCACTGATGGGTTCCGATGTCCTCCTTAATTCATTGCCCCGTCAAGTAGGCATGGACGGCAATTTTCACATTGGATAGTTGGCGGATATGTATGTTCAGTCGGCAGAGCAGCACTAAGGTGCAGCCATCTTGCCGTGGGCTCTCCGGCACCCCACCATCCCCCATGGTCCTTATTTACTTCATTATAATTGGCTGCGATTGGGAATAATGGGAAAGAGAAAGTCAGCTGCTTTAACCGTGCCTCCTAAGGACTACCCGCTGGCAGTGTCAATAAATAGCTTTTTTTTTGTCAAAATGTATTTATTGAAATTGTGTAACAAAGTACAAACAGTGTAGAGCGCATATAGCACACAATACGTTTCGTGGGGATCAGTGGGCATGAATGCCGGTCTTCAAGTAGCTAAGATAAAAGGCACAGTTTCTGTTGATCTTGGCAGTGTTGCCCCTTAGCATGCTATCTCGGAGGGTGACACATCATAAGTAAACATAGGAGAGTATACTCAGTAGTTCCCCGGAGCCACCAAGTTCAATCCGCCATATAGCGCCTGTTTACGTAAACAACAACGTGCGGTGCGCGACTGGCATCTAGTAGACCCATAATGAAGATCGTCTGTCAGCAGTGCCTAGATTACTCCAGGGTATGTAATGTAGGTCTAGAAGAGCAGCGAAAAACCAAAGAAAAAGAAACAAAGGTAGCTAAACAAGAAGGTAAAAAAAAATACAACGTTTCAACTATGGTGGTACCCAGGGAGGCAGTGAAGCTGTATTGGTGGTCGCAGAGGGAGGAGGAGGCCAGGCCAAGGCGGGAGCGCCCTACGACCAGCGCAGGATGCCATATCGCCGAGGCAATCGCGCCTGTGATGTTTGTCTTTGGGTGGATAGAGGAAGCCTAAATCAGGAAGAGATGGAGAGCTCTCCACCTGGGGCTACATGCAAACAAGGGGAGTCCCTCTGAGAGGTAGCTGACCAGGGGAGTCCAGATGTAATCAAAGCCCTTTCGTGACTCTTCAGCTATATCCGTCAGTCGCTCCATTGCTAGGGCCTTCCATAATCGAGCGTGCCATTGGGTGAGCGAGGGGGCCTCAGGTTTCTTCCATGCCCCCGCTATGGCCATCTTCTCGGCTCCCAAGCAGAGCCAGAGAATAGATCTATCTGCATGTGTTTGGTATTTGAGCAGGGGGTCGCGGAGCCCCAGCAGCACATGGTCTATGGAATCCCCGATTGGGTAGCCTAGAATCACTTTAATTTGAGAGAGGATTTCCTTCCAAAAGGTTTTAATAACTGGGCAGTCCCACCAGATATGTTTAAAATCTCCCAGCAGACCACAGCCCCGCCAGCACCGATCAGAAGTGCCCGGGAAGATAGTGTGGAGTTTGTGTGGGTGGAGATACCAGTCATAAAGCGTTTTGTAGTGGGCTTCTCTGAGGTGCATGGATCTGTTAAATTTCGCTATGTCTCTATACAGGGATTCCCATTGCTTGTCTGAAGGTGGTGTCTGGAGCATATCTCCCCAGACTTCCCTATGTCGTTGGTTACGGTGCGGTGCTAGTGTGAGCAGGAGATTATAGAGAAAGGAGATACAACCTTTGCCCGTAGTGCCCGTTTGTACAAATTTCTCTATCGGAAGGTATGCTCTGGTGGCGGCTTGCCGGATCTGCGGCTGCTGGATCCAGTGGATTAGTTGAGTGTAATGGTATCGCTCAGTGGGTGGGAGGTGGAAATGGTTCATGCAGTCGTGAAAGGAGCGTAGTTTAGTGTCCTGAAAGAGGTCCGAGATCATGAGACAACCCCCTTTGTACCATAAGTCAAAAGGTCCCTCTTGAAGGGCTGGTGGAAAGTCCTGAGAGAAGTGTATGGGGGTATAGGGGGAAGGGAAGGTAGTCAGCGGTAGAGTTTTAGTTACTGTGTCCCATACTTGGAGGGTGGTGGATGTGGGTACGCTTAGATAAGCGTTGAGAGGTCTATCAGCTTTGCGGCGCCATGCTAAGTCCCAGATCGTCCTACCCGTCACCTGTCTGTCAATGTGGAGCCACAACTTGTCTGATTCACGTACGGACCATTCGCTCAGAACCCTTAGTTGGGCCGCCCTGTAGTAGGTGAGGAAGTCCGGTAGGGCTAGGCCCCCCTTCAGACATGGTCTGGTTAATAGGTGATAGGGGAGTCGTGCGCGCTTCCCATGCCAAATGAATTTGAGCATCAAGGTTTTCAATTCAGGGAAGAGGGCTTTGTCCGGCGGGATGGGGAGGCCCTGGAAGAGGTATAGGAGACGTGGCAGGACATTCATTTTAATTGCTTTGATCCTGCCGATCCATGAGATGTAGGCTGTGCTCCATTTTTTACAGTCAGCTCTTAAGCGTTGCAAAAGGCGAGGGAAATTGGCCTTGTAGAGGTCAGTGATCTTGGGAGTAATTTGAATCCCTAGATAAGTGATGGCTTTACGTGCCCATCGGAAGGGAGATGTTTCCTCCAGAGTCTTTTGCGTGTCGGGTGGCAGGGTGAGATTAAGGATATGTGATTTAGTTAGATTGACTTTGAAGCCGGATACCATTTCAAATTGTTCTAGTTCCTGGTTAATAGCAGGGAGGGAGGTGGCCGGGTTAGTAACTGGTAAAAGAATGTCATCTGCAAATAAGGCGATCTTATGGTCGTCCGTCCCAAAACGGATTCCCGTGATTGTTTGATTAGCACGAATCCGGGCTGCTAGGGGTTCAATACTTAGGGCGAAGAGGAGCGGGGAAAGGGGACATCCCTGTCTAGTTCCTCTCGCTAAGTTAAAAAAGTTTTAGGCTACCTCATTTACCACTACTCGAGACCTAGGGGCACTAAAGTTGGCATGGACCATTGCAATAAAGGCGTCACAGAAACCGAATCGCCGCAGAGAGAGCTCCAGGAAGTTCCAGTCAACGCGATCAAAAGCTTTCTCTGCGTCGAGCGATAGTAGGACGGCAGGAATTTTCTTCTTTTGGGATTTGTCAATTAGATTAAAAATGCGTCTAAGATTGTCATGTGTCTGCCGCCCCTTGATGAACCCTGATTGGTCTGGATGGATAAGGTCAGGGAGATACGTCTCGAGCCGGGTAGCTAGAATCTTGGAGTACAGTTTGGCGTCTAGGTTAAGCAGGGCAATGGGGCGATAGGATGAACACCGCTGGGGGTCCTTTTCGGGTTTCGGGATGATAGAAATTAGAGCTTCGCCCATAGACGAAGTCACGGCCTGCTGGCTTGCGATGTCATTGTAGAGGGTGGTCAGGTGAGGGCCCAGGTCTGCAGCGAAAGTACGATAGAATTGGGCGGTGAAGCCGTCAGGCCCTGGCGCTTTGTGGCGTTTTAAGGAGTCTATGGCTGCCTGCACCTCTTCCAGGGTAATACGACCACCAAGCTTTTCATTGGCGGAGTCAGGGAGCTGGGGCAGGGTAATGGGAGCTAAGTATTGCGATTGCCTGGATTTGCTATGGGTGTCAGCTCGATATAGTTGTTGATAAAAGTCGTGGAATGCCTGAGCCTTCTCTTCCTCATTAGTGTGGGTTATGCCATGGTCGTCTAGGATCTGTTTGACGTATTCTTTCTCTTGTTTGACCCGTAATTGTTTGGCTAGTAGGGAGCCCACTTTATCTCTCCCTTCATAACCTCTGGCCTGGAGCCTCAGGATTGTTTTTTCTGCCCTGTTCGTGTAGATTGCATTAAGTTTCCCTTTGATGGCCGTGACCTTCCTCAGGGAAGGGGCTGAGGGATAGATCTTGTGTTGCCCCTCTGCCAACACCAACTCTTTTCCAGGTCTAAGCGGTCTTTGGTTTGGAGTTTCTTGAGAGAGGAGGCAAGAGAGATGCAGTGTCCCCTAACATGCGCTTTAAACGCGTCCCAGTTATTCGCTAAGGATGTATCGGTTCGATCATTAAGGAGAAAAAAGTCTTTAATCGCTTTACGAAGGTCATCTCGGTGGAGACGGTCTCTGCATAAGAACTCTGGGAAGTACCATCTCCTGAGTTTAGAGCGTGGGGCTGGCCAATTGAAAAGGCAGGTCAGAGGGGCGTGATCGGAGATAGCGATAGGGAGGATGGCAGAAGCCGTGACCGCATGAGTGAGCGATTGGCTGATAAAAATATGGTCAATGCGGGAATATGTTTTGTGGACATGAGAGAAGAAGGAGAAGTCCTTCTCGGTCGGATGGAGGTGGCGCCAGATGTCTGTCAGCCCTGATCGTTGCAGTGTTTGTTTGAGTGAAGTGGGAAATGTGCCTCCCCCGGAGCGTTGTGTATGCGAGGAGTCCAGAAGGGGGTCCCAGATGAGGTTGAAGTCCCCCATGAGGATGAGGTCCCCTACTGCAAAACCCAGTAAAGTATCTAAAAAGGAGGTGAGAAACTCAGCTTGCCCCGTATTGGGCGCATATACAGAAGCTATTGTGCAAGGCCTGCCCATCAGCGACCCCTTAACCTTGACAAATCTGCCCTCTTTGTCCTTCTGTGTGGCCTCGTGGACAAAATGAGCGGAGGAGTGGAATATTAGGGCGGCCCCATTCTGTTTCTTAGTATTGGTGGTTTGGTAGATCTGGGGGTAGCGCTTATGCCTAAGTCTGCATTCTTCCCCCCGCTTTATGTGGGTCTCCTGAATGGCCACAACCCACGGTCCCTGATCTCCTATATATTTCCAGAACTTGTGTCGTTTGTTAGGGGAGTTGAGGCCCCTAACGTTCCAAGATAAGAGCTTAATCCCCATCTTCCCAGCGAGAGACAGTCCTGCTGATATCAGAGCCTCCCCTCATCTCCCCCAGCTCTCCCCCACCCCCGGTACATCCCCTCCTGGGTAGAACACCTAAAAGAAAAAAAACAGAATCAATACAAAAAAGAGAACGAACAACATTCTTCGTAATCTTCGAAGTCAGCATTGTCGAAGGTCCTCAGGGGTAGGACCAGTCCTGCACCAAGCAGTCCGCTAAGTATAGTAGATGACCCTCTGATCGGTATCGTGTAAGCTGGGAATGTTCGAGGGGTCGCCAGTGGTCCATCGTGCGGCCTGGTATGTGTCCTGCAGTAGGCCTCCTGTTGAGGAGGTGTGAGAGTCCATTCCGCCTTTGGGGGACGGGGTGCCTTCGGCAAGTGTAGTAGGGCAGAATGCAGAGGGTGGTCATGGAGTCTTTTTGCCAGTGGTCGGAACCGTCTGCCAGACCTCATTGGTCTCCTTGCTTCTCGTTCGTCCCCCGGCGGTACCCGGAGGGGTCGGGCTCCCCCGGGGTGAAGCGTTGGCGAGGCCAAGCAGTCTCGCGGCGCCCTCCACCTCAGTGAAGTGGTATTGTTTATCCTCGAGAGTAAAGGCGATTCCAAAGGGGTACGTCCACCTATATCGAATCTGTTTGTCTCGCAGAGCGGTGGTGACAAGACGAAACTGCTGGCGGCGCAGCAGCGTAGCCGGGGCGAGATCCTGAAACAAGGTGCATGATCCTCCCCGGTAGTCAATGGTGTCCCGCCCTCGGGCTTTGCGGAGCACCAGCTCTTTTGTTTTGAAGGAGGCAAATTTGGCTAGGATGTCTCGGGGACGTTGATGTTTCCCTCGCGGGGTCGGGCCCACTCTGTGAACACGGTCCAGTTGAATCGGCGGGCCATCGCTGCCTATAATGGCGGTGAAGAGGGCAACAATATATTGCTCCAGGTCAGTTCCTTCTCGTCCTTCCTCCAGGCCGCGCACTCTAATGTTCTCCCGCCGGGAACGGTTCTCTATGTCCTCGCATTTGAGGAGTGCAGAGTTCAATTGTGCTGTGAGGGCTTCGGCGCCGTCTTCAAGCGGTTGGAGTCGATCCTCGAGAGTCTGACATTTGGCCTCCAAGTCTAGGGTGCGGGTCCCCACGGAGTCCACGTCAGCACGGAGATCGCAGATTTTTGAGGCCATATCAGACTTGAAGGCGTCGAGAGAGGCATTGATGTCGGCTTTAATATCGTCTCGGAGTTCTTTTTTGAAGTCCCTGAGCGTGGCCAGGAGTTCATCGCGGGATAGCGCCATCGTCCCCTCTATCTGGGTGTGCTCACTGTTCGGTCCGTTACCCTTGCCAGAGTTGGCAAAGTAACCCGAGACCTTGTTGGACTGTGTCCTCTTGGGCGGCATATGGGCGATTCATAGGGCCGGGCCACCCTTTGGCGTGTCAGCACACTCCCCGCACCCACAGCCGCGACGTCCGGGCTCGTGGTGCAGTGAGTAAGTCACGGGATCTAAGGGTCCTCTCCGCAGTCAGGTGGGCCCCCCGCTGCTCCCAGGAGGCGTCTCGCGGGAGCTCGTGGGCTACTACGAGGCCTCAAGTAGCCTCAGAAGCTTGGAGTGTAAGGGCTCAGGCGGCCATCTTAGGGTCAGGCAGGGAGGACAGGCAGGCTTGATGTCTAGTGTCACTCATGATTGCAAGGTCCCAGCCAGTAATCCTGTTGTGCAAGGGTCCCCTCTGAGCAGCGCAGGTAGCAGTGAGAGGCTGGAGGCACTTCTAAGCAAACTGGGGTCCCCGGGGCCCTCCGGGAGTCGGCGCACTCTCTCACCTCAGGTCACCGTGGTTGTCAAGTCGGCATGGAGGGACGTCATCGCCGGATGCGAGGTGCTGACAGGGGGCCGTGTGCAGGGCCCCGCCGGCGCTTGGATCGGTTGAGGTGCGGTGTCCGTTTCAGTGGGCTCTGGGGGTAGGGGTTCCTGCGTCACGTCGCCTGCCGTGTGGAAGCCACTGCCACGCACTGTTGGTATTACCGCTCGTTGTTAATGCGGGACCCCCAGCCGATGGTCAGTCGTCCCAGCCGCAGTCCGCGAGGCCCGTGGAGTGCGCACCCGCCGCCGGACTCACCCGGCGCCGAGAAAGGGCCAGTTGCGCCGGGAACTCTCTAACGGCAGGGCCCGGCCGCCATATCGCGCCATTGGCCGCGCTCCGCCGCGGTAGGGAAAGCGGGGCTAGATCTCCTCATGGTCACCGCCAGGTCTTGAAAACAGTGGCCGAGTGGTCACCCGTCATTCCTGGCGTCGTTGCGGTGTCGTAGGTGGGCTGGTTATGCAGATGGAGGTCTCAACGCGGACGCCGGTGCAGGAGCCGAGCAGGATCACGTCCTCGCGGCCATGACAGCTGGCCACGCCCCAATAAATAGCTTTTTAACCTCCGCAATGGGTGCAAACAATTCAGAGATAGAAAGTGTAGAGGAGACACTGGGAGCTACCAAGAAGACTTTATCTAGAGCCTTGGATAATGACTCAGTCTTAAAATCTAGTTTGGATCATGTAAGAAATTAACATACACAAGGTTCACTAGGTATACAGGGAGGTGAATCATGCAATCCCTGTATTTAAACTGGTGATTTATTAATCACATTTCATAATACACTGTCCTTCAGTAATGACCCTCTGGGATCCCCGCAGCCCAAAAAAGAAAAAAAGCAACGTGCGACATACTAACACACGCTCAAGGAAAACACCTGTTGGGATCAAGTTGGTAACTAAGACTGTGAATAATTCACTGACTCAAAACTCAGCCTACCCAGATGGTAACCTCCATCAATGATTATATTAAGGCTACTGAGGGTGCCCTTAGGATTCTGTTTGATCCTATACTCTTGCGACCTAGGGGTATAGAGTTGGCATTGAAGGAATTAGTAGATCATGGGTTGCATACATTTCCAGTACATGTAGGGATTCACTTTGTAGGGTCCACTGAAGGTGTCCATAGTAGAGGGACAACACAGAGGCAGTGGGTGGACAGCAAGAATTTGTAATAACAACAGAGCCATCCAAGCCAGTAAAAACCTCCAGGACATGTTGGTCAACTGTTGAATACAGTGGTTTATCCATCCATGTTAGATCCAGCAACAACTACATGTTGGAATGTTAACTCTTCTTACATTGGTGAGAGGCAGAACCTTAGAGCTCTGCTCTTACCCCAGAAGCTACACTCTCCTGTGATTGTTTTATTTATTTATTTGAGGTTTTATAGAGAGCGAACGTGACCCGTTTGGGTATCAGAGCGCTTTACAGGGATAACACGTTACGTACAAGTTAGGCACAGGCAAAACACAAGGATGGGGATTAGGGAATTGACTACATTCGGACAAAAGTCAGAGTTATATACAATAATCAATACAGTACCATAATCAGCAGAGCGACATGTCAGCGATAAAAAGAGAAAACCAGCAATTGTATAAGAGGGGAGATATGATAGCAAAAGGCAGAGAGAACCAGCAGAACATTTGAAGGAGTGAGAAATTGGTACACTGATAGGACCAAGCAGTACAGAAAATTATGCACAGAAACAAAAGCCATGACAAAAGGCGGTATGTGCGACAAAGGAGAGTTATTGGAGGAATTTGCTCATTAGGAAGGTTTTAGCTTCCTTTCTGAAGATTGACAGAGAGGGTATTCTTCTGAAGGAGGACGGTAGAGAGTTCCAGATTCTTGGTGCAGCCCCCGAGAACGCTCGGTTATAAGTTTTTTCCTTGCGGAAGCGGGGTGGCTGGAGCACACGGTCTCTGGCGGACCGGGAGTTTCTGAATCCCCCAGATACCACAATTTTCTGGGCGAGATATGCCGGGGAGTTCGTGTATAAGGCTTTGTGTGTGATACAGGCCAGCTTGAGTTGGATTCTGGCTTCAAGAGGAAGCCAGTTCAAGGCCTTCAGATGTGGTGAAATGTGGTCAAATTTGTTTGAGCCTGAAGGAGTCTAGCTGCTGCGTTGAGGCAGGCTTTTAGAGGGGCCGTGGATGTCTTTGGTAGGCCAGATAGGGTAGAGCAGCCGTATTCAATTCTGGAGATAACTAACGCCCGAACTGCGGTTTTTAGGTCCACAGTTTCAAGTAAGGGTTTTAGTTTTCTCAAATAGCTCAGATGGAACCTGGCAGTTTTGGCCATCGAGTTGATGTGTTCACGCATATTCAGGTTGCTGTCCAAGGTTATACCGAGAGATTTAGCAGAATCCACTATGGTCAGTGTGCAGTTAAGTGCTGTGATCGAGTTAGTCCATTCCAGGATGTCATTGGAGTTTTTAGGGGGGGAGATGAGAAGGAACTCCGTTTTTTGGGCATTCAGTTTGAGCTGGTTGTTGGCGAGCCATTGAACAGTCAGTTTCAGGGCGTCATTCAGATAGATAATCTCCTCTAGAGAAGAGATTTTGATGTAGATCTGAGTATCATCGGCGTACATGTGGAAGGACATGTTGGCCGTGCGAAGTATTTCAGCTAAAGGTTCAAGGTAGAGATTGAAGAGGGTAGGGGACAGAGTAGAGCCTTGAGGGACACCGATTGCTATCGGGGAAGGAGCAGACAGGTTGCTGTTGACTAGGAATCTCTGGGTGCGGTTCTGGAGGAAGGAACCAAACCATTTGATGACGGTACCTCCTAGACCCATCCTGTGTTCAAGGCGTTCAAGAAGTTTCTCGTGGTTGACTGTGTCGAATGCCGAGGAAAGATCCAGTAGGATCAAGAGACAGGTTTTGCCTTGGTCAAGGGCTTGGAGAGCATCATCTACAATGTGAAGAATAGTAGTTTCAGTGCTATGCCCAGGACTGAACCCAGATTGGAATTCGTCAAGCAAGTTGAATTTAGCGATATGTTGGCTTAGTTGTAGCTGCACACATTTCTCCAGGACTTTCGCAAGAAGAGGAATATTGGAAATTGGTCTGAAGCTGTCTGGAATTGCCGGATTCAGAGTGGGTTTTTTTAGGATGGGGATGACTTGCCCGGTTTTCAGGTAGTCAGGTATGGATCCTTGAAGAAGGGAAGCGTTGATAATTGTAGTCCAAATGGGACTTAATTGTGCTTAAAAATGTCCCAGCATTACATCCTAGGTAGAGGACGAGTTGAAGCTTAAACATAAAGGTACTAGCTGGGTCAAATGATTATAAATCTTAGTTGTGATACTTTATATAAAGACATAATTGCTGCCTGGAGAGTATCCTGGGTGGGCAATGGTCCTAAAAGGGAGTAAAGGAACTATATTGTTATTAACTTTAGGGATCCCAAGCTGGTTGGCTTATTACTTTACAGATTGACATACCCTGGATCAGCAACAAGCAACATTAAGGCAGTTCTTCTTGGATATTTTTATAGGTCCAGTACTGCAGTACAGTATATCCTGTAATACCGTCATCCCCCACATGCACTGTCAATCTACTTACCCTTCTGGAGCAGGTTGACTGACTTATGTGGATTTAACTGGGAATCGGAAGTTAGTACTGCATGCTTAAGGACAAAGGCGTAGGGTACCAATTAGGGGCTTAGTGATGACAGAAACGATGCATTCAATAACCCCCTCTACATCAAAGAATGGCCTGATTATAAGAAACAGTAATTGAAGTTTACATGTCCAATAAGACAATATTTATACAGAAGATCATACTGTGAATATGGAAAGAAATTAACCTGTAGATGACACAGTTGGTATCGATGAAATGGTGCAGGCTGGCACAGTGCCAAGTCCTAAAATGTGTAGTTTGTCATCTTTGCCGGATTTTAACCTGTTATTCTGGAATGTGGCCGGTACTGCCAGCAAATTGAATGATTCTAATTGAATAAATCTGATTGCTGGATATCATATTGTGTGCTTACAGGAGACTTGGGCTTGCAACAGTGTCAATATTAATACGTTTTGTTCTCTGGCAACATCAGCCACACCTTCAAGATCAGGACACCATAGTAGTGGTTTGCTAACCTCAGTTTCTGTTTCACTTGCCGGTAAAATAACTAAACCTTTTCTTAATTCACGCCATTTTCAAAATATTGGTTTGTCTTTCTGTAAATTAGTCTATTGTTCTAATACATTTTTACCATAATAATTTTAATTGGAATCATACTACAATAGTCAACTCAACTGATGTGACACTAAGCAACATATTAGATGAAATAAGGAAGGATTTTGTTTTAGTATGGGTGTGGGGATTTTAATTGTAAACTGTGTACCATTTCAAGGAATGCAGTGTGTGACATAGCGGGATATGATAATGTGGACTATCTTTACTTTGAATGTAGTCCTTGTGGTGACGTCTTTATTAGAATTATGACTAGGCAGAACTTAGTCCTCACACTAGATTTAGCTCAGGCTGCAGTCCTGAAAGAAGTTACCTTCACTAGGAAGGGCATGGGTAGAATGATTGATTATAATGCTATCTCAATCCAGTGGTGGGTAGGAAAGTACCCCTATTGTCATGGCCACCCCCACTTTTTGCCTGGTATTTGATGCAATTTTGACAGAAGTGCACTAGATTCTTGCTATCCAGGTCCCCAGTGACAGATTTATTTCTGTAAAACGGTACACTTGTTCCCCAATTGGCAATACCTTTAGCATCCCTGTAAGCCTCTAGTAGATGTTACCCCTGGTACCTAAGCCATGGATACTAAAGAGGGTCCCTAAGGGCTGCAGCATGTATTGTACCACCCTAAGGGACCCATCACCACACTCATGCAAACTGCCATTGCAGGCTGCGTGACATGGTGGAGACAAAAGTGAAGACATGACATGGCACACCTCCTGTGTGCCATACCTGCAGACACTGCACATAATAAGTAAGTCACCTCTACAGCAGGCCTTACAACCCTAAGGCAGGGTGCAGTGTATTGCATGTGTGGACATATATGCATGAGCAGATAGGCCCCTGTGATGTCTACGTTGATTCATAAATATGTGGAAAATGTTGGTTCTGTCGGGTATAGAATGGATTATTGGTTTACTGAATATTAACCAATATACACAAACAACAGTACTCAAACCTTTCAGTAATAATCAATGAAAAGGGAAGAGAAGAAAAGACAAAAACCATGAATCAAAAAAACACACACCAGAATTAAATCAATCAAAGTCTGTATTTGAGGAAAGATCCATATATTCTTTATGGTGTCGAGATGACATTAGATGGCTGTCAGAGTTCATGAACATACAATTAGTTCCAACAGCGCAAGTGATATGGTGGAAGAAGGTGCGAAAAAAGTGCTAAATGTGAACAAGATATATACAGTGATGTACGAATTGTTGAAACTGGTCATTCAAAGGACATCCATCCCTTGGTACATAAAGCTCTGCACCGCTTGGGATTTTAAATTTCCATTTCACGTGGGGCGGAGAGAGTAGAGTCAGGATTATCACAGCCCTCAACCCTCTGCACCCGAGCCGCCTGGCCCGGGCTTAAGGAAATCGACTGCTTCCCCATGCTTCCATGACACTGACGACTCTAACCCTCCCCCCCAATGGGAGCTCCTGGGCTTGTCCCTAAGTCCCCCTTTGCAAGTGCCCCCCTTCCTTTCTTTCGCGTAAGGCTACCAACCCGTCCAGCACCTCTGCACCCGGATTCACCAGGACAGATAAGACCATCCTGCTGGTGGAATTTTGGTCTTTGTCCATCTACCACCTCTTGACCGAAAGGGGTGCCACGGAAAAGGATTGCAAGTATATGTATGCAGTGAATGTTCTTTCTCCCATAGGAAAGCATTAGGCGTAAAAATGGACTGTTGGTTAACATTGCTAAAACTGTAAAAAGTCTATTACGAAAAAGCACTTACCTCTTTACGAAGTTCTTGGTTTCAAAATATATATAAAAATACCCGTTATTTTTCTAAATTGGTGTGGATAACCTTTTTGAGGGTATGTACCATTTATTGACTCTGTGTGTGTTCCTCTCTGATAAGCCTAAGGCTGCTCGAACACACTACCCTAGATAGAACACTTTGGGATTGCTAGAGCAAGCCCCTGCCCACTCATAAGGGATACCTGGACTCTTTACACAGCATACCTCTTTTTGGTATACTATATAAATAGCCAGCTTCTTAGATGGTGTAAGAAGGTTTGTAACTTTGCAATACTTCAGAACTGTGTGAGTAATCATAATCCCTTGACTTTGAACCTGTTTGTTGGTTATCTCCAACCACAACAAACTTGCGTTGTCCCCGAACAGAGATCACAAAGAATAGACGGAACCTGCGTAAATGGACTGATATCGACCCAGGTCTTTTTCTTCAAGTCGGTACTAGAGCTTTTAGTCTCAGTACAACCTAGCAGAGAGCCAAAGAAAAAGGGTTGATAGGCCTTGTCCTTCTTCCCATTGCTGCCTAATTAGGGCCTTAAAGAAGTCACCGAGGGATGTGGAGGAAGTGAGGTTGTGCAGATTGCCTTATATGGCAGTGTTCAAGGAGAGGAAGGAAACTTTAAGGCAGGAAGCAATGGAGCAACTATGGGTGGCAAGTTGTATGAAAGATGTATCTCACTTCTAGAAAACTGTAAATTCTCCCTTTTTTGAAAACACCTGCAATACAAGCCTCAATTTGACCATCTCACCACACCTTTGGGTGGCACATGTTTCTCAGGTGTACGATATTATGGGTCAGACATTTATGACAGATAACAGTGATGAGTAACCCAAGCCCTGGTAATGAAAATTTCCCGTTAATTATCTTAACAGAGGTAATATCAGCAGTGAAACGACGCCCAAGTAATAAGGCACCGTTCCCAATGGGGTTCCGATTGACCTCTTTAAAAACGATTTAGATCTCTGGGGCCCACTACTAGTCAATGTTCTGCGAAGTGCAATTCATTCTGGTACCCTAAAGTCTTGGTCTAATTCAATCATTGTTCCGATTTTTAAGAAGAGGAACTGTGCTGATCCATGTTGCCATCGCCCTATTTCCCTCATTGACTCTACTGCGAGGTCTCCTAGGTCGGTTACAGACCTAGGCCATTAAGAAAGGTATTCTTTCAGATGTGCAATATGGGTTCAGACAAGTCCTGGGAACCGTTGATCAGTGCCTAAATCTTCACCTTTTAATTAGTAGGTACACTAAGGTGAAGAGAGGCTGTTTACACTTAGCTTTCTTGGATCTCAGCTCTGTGTTTGATTGTATTGAGGGAGGGAAGCTATGGAAAAGGATGTGGGAGATGGAAGTGGAAAGTCAGATTGTGCATATACAGATTTAGCTGCACGAAGATGTAAAAGGGTGTATTAGATACGGCCCCAAGGGTGAGTGCAACTCCCCAATTATAATCAGGCAGAGGGGTAGACAAGGCTGTGTTATGCCACCTTTTCTCTTCTGCCTCTACATCAACAATCTTGAACCTTTTTTGTTGAAAGTAGAGGCAGATGCACTAAGGGCGGGAACTAAGCGATTACCAGCACTGCTTTACCCCAATAACCGTGTCTTATCCAGAACCTCGGTAGGATTGCAAAAGTTACTGGATAACTTCGCCTTGTTTAAGGAATAATTGGGACTGTCTATAAACAAATCGAAATCCTACACAATGGTCTGTGGTCAACCACTCAGCAAATTGAGGCCAACCTACATCAACATGACTAGATTAACATGTGCACCAACTTTCTCGTATTTGGGGGTTCCTTTTCACAACAAACGAACCTGGCGGCATCTGGTAAAAGTAAGGAGGACTAAATCTGAACAACTGCAATCTTTACGTTTCTTGCTAAATTGGGTTTCTCCCATTAGATGTTACTATTAAAATGTATAGTATTGGCGAGATAACCTCGCCCATCTCTTGTTTTCTTATCCAAGAGATGTGTTTTGTGAAACAGACCTCGCACATCATGTCCCTGTGATTCAGAGTCTGCACGAATCATGATTTCACTTTTTCTTTTTTTGTGAATTGTATGTAGAGAGAGAGAGAGAAAACCTTTTTTAATTCCCATTCTAAGGTCACTCAATATTAGAAGATGCAGACCAACCCTACTCCATCTACATTTATTGCAGTCCGAATTGGTTTGCCTCATGGTATATAGATTTATCATGGCAGCAGTAAAATTGCAAAACATGGAGGGTAAGAAATGCTGCAATGATATGATATGTTTTTAGACCTATGCTGTAGTTACCCAAAAACTTCTAATGACACCGATACCTACCCAAGACGTCATGAATTCCAGGGTTACGCAGGCAAAGCCTTTAAGCATTATTTCGTGGAACGTGGCGGGCTTGCGTACCAAGTTAGAGAATCCAGATTGGAAAGCGCTGGTAGAAAAACACACTATAATTTGTTGCCAAGAGACCTGCCTTAAGGATCCAGCCCATATTGATGGGTATGCTTCTTATTCAGTTCCCACTGCCCCCTCTAAGTCAGGCAGTGCAAAAGGAGGTTTGACCACCTTTATGTCTGTATCACTGGAGGATATAAGGACACAAGAACTTATCTCAACACCTTATTATCACTTGTTGCTAATAATTCTCCCAAAGTCCTTTGATTTACTGCTAATTAATTTTTATCATAATATATTTGATCACACAGTAACTAAGGTGATAGATGGGCTGGAGGACGCCATAAATGAAACACAACACAGTCATGGGTAAGAACTCCAAATTATTTGGGAGGGTGATTTTAATATACAAACCTATGAGCTTAATGCGTCTATGGCATGTGGTATATGCGATGAAGTTGATCGGCCCTTGACATATTTCAAACACAGCCCTTATGGGGACTCCTTAAATAGAATTGTTATAGCCAGAGGTCTGATATTTGCACAGGAGTATGATCCACCCAGGGATTTGCAAACTCCAACTTAAGTGGGGCCACGCTCAAATTCGAAAATAGATCACATATTACTCACCAAAGATCTCTCATCGCTCTGTAAAGGGTGCAAAGATTTGTTTAGATGTCTAAGTGACAATAATCCAATATCACTGTCCCTTGATATAATCTTGAGGAAACAGCCAGGGAATAAACACCAATATAAGGTCAAGTATAACAAAAATTGGAGTATAAACATTAAGTGGGGAAAAGTTAATAAGGAGGCCTTTCTGAGAGACCGCATGATAAGATACAACAGGAACAAATTGAGGTAGCATACAAGAAGATGCTGATCCGGAGGATATTACACATGCTTTTACCTCTTTAAATAAATACATAGAAAATAAACTAACACAATACCCCAGGAAAACAACTAAAGCCACAAGATGGTTTAACAGCGCCTGTTCTGAAGCTCATAGATCACTAAAGCATGCTCTAAGCTTACGCCCAAGAGATAGAGCGGGAACAACCAAGGCTAGGAAATCCTACAAAGATATCACAGCGAAAAGGAAGATGGAATTAAAAGAAAAGGCCTGGGAAGATCTAAAAAAGGCATGTATGACGAGAGATCCGCGAGCATTCTGGCAGATCATAAACTCCACAACTTTGTTAGGGGATGAACTGACCAGGCTAGAAACAATTGTTCCAGACACAGATTGGATAAACCATTTATCTAAAATATTTTTTCACACTCCGCAGACTTTCAACCCTGACTTAGTAGCCCCATGTGATACGAGTATAGCCCTGACTCGGAGTCATTCAATCAAGGTAGAAGATGTTGTTCTAGCCGTAGAGTGTAGTCCCTCTGAGAAAGCTCCAGGGCCTGACAAAGTACCAATGGACCTTTATAAGCATCTCCCACAATTCTGGGCACCGATAATAACCAATGTCATAAGAAGTGGAATAGTAGGACCCCTAGTTAAGACCTGGCAAAAAGCCCTAATTGTGCCAATTTTTAAAAAGGGGGATAAGATCCAACCACAGTGCTACCGCCCTATCGCCCTTCTTGACAGCACAGTAAAAATACTGGGCAGGGTCATTTTGGCCAAGGTGGAATTATGGGCTACAGAGGCCAAAGCACTGTCGGATTTCCAATTTGGGTTCCGCCCGGGGCAGGGAACGGTGGAACAGACCCTTAACCTCCCCCTAATAATCCATAAGTATACAAAGGCACAAAAAGGCTGTGTCCATCTAGCCTTTAAAGATTTAACATGTGCCTTTGATACAGTGGATCACCCTAAACTATGGGCACTCATGGCAAAGATGGGGGTCGATGGAGCTATTATCACACTACTCACCAGGCTTCATGACCAAACATCAGTAGGAGTACGTTATAGCAGAAATGGCGACCTAACAGAAGAATTGCCCTCAAATGTTGGGGTCAGACAGGGGGGTGTGCAGGGACCATTCCTCTTCCTGCTTTATATAAATGGGCTGGGTGAGTATTTGTGTAAGAAGGGGAAGGATACAGCGAGATTAAACACGCCTAATACCAGTCCTCCTATATGCAGATGACGCTGTCCTCATGGCAAGAACAGCAAATGGACTGATCAGGGGCTTAAAACTAATCGCACCAAATCATTTGTTATGAAATGTGGCCTCAAAAAAGCTAAAACAAGGAAGTTTATGCATGGAGGGGAAGAAATCAGGAAAACCCCTCATTTTTCATACTTCGGTGTGCCCTTAGATATGGATCTTAATAGGACGTTTTTAATAAATGTTAGGGCAATGCAATTTCAAAGGTCTATAGAAGCAGTTTTTAGATTTTCTAAAAGAATTCGGCATGAGCCAATTAATGAATTGGCATAAGCCAATTAAGGAATTGATCTGTGTGTTTAAAAGTAAAGTCTGCCTATTGTCTCTTTTGGTGCCGGTGTCTGGGAACATATAAACTGTAAAACACTGAAAAAAATAGAAAACAAATTTATCAGGAGATTGTTGGCAGTGCCGCAAAGCACCTCTGTAGCTTTTTGCCATCAGGAAGTCGGGCTGGGCTATCCAGAAGGATACTTAAAACTTCAACCTATGTTGTTGTGGGTTAGAATTTGGAAAAACCCGGAAGCCCAATTCTGCAGAGAGATACTGAAAGATTGTATTAATCTTGATAACTGCCTTGAGATCCCATGGCTCAGGTATATCAAAACCACCTTTCTAAAGATGGGCACTCCTCAGTATTTTTCTAACCCAGATACCCTCACTAATGTTTCTTCCAAAAGAATTAATCATCTTTTCTTTCATCATTACTCCCAGACAAATTCTCTTGACGACATCCTTTTTCAATGGGCTTATACCGATAACCCAGAGCACAGCCGGCACTTTACTTACATTTAACTCTAAATGAGAGGCAAAAATTCCTGCTGACCAGGCTACGCCTTAAAATAATAAATCTTTTGGCAGCCTTTCCTACCCAAGGCACTTAGTTTTCCTCACTCCCACCCTGCCCCTGTGATGGTTCAACATGTCAAAGCACTAGCCACTTTATTTTATTTTGCACACTATACACCGCAGAGAAGGCAATTTCTCCGCCCGATATTATTAGGAGAGAAAGTTAGGAATCACGAGACAGCCCTAGCTTACTTACTATCCTTAGACAACATGGATACCATATATGCTGTTTTCAATTATGTTTTATCAGTATTTAGAATACATAGGTAGTAAATAATAAATGTGTATCAAGATTTACTCTTTTTTAATGAAAGTAATATGTATTTATTTATGAATTTTATATGTAATTGGATGTAAATGAATTAGATTGTGTGCATACTTTTATGGCTCAAATAGAGCCGAATAAAGTACTTTGACTGACTGACCTATGTTTTAAAAGGGATGACCGTTATGTACAATCACTCAAATGATTTGTCAGGAGGGTCGCATAAATTGCAATTGTCCACTGTACCATGCGTAGTTGCACACAGCTTGCTGGAATGGTTTGTATCTATGACATAATATTTTCTAGTCTAATGTTTCAAGGGCACTTTGTTTTTAATTTTTGCACAAATCACTTTATGATCTGTTTCAATGCTCTCAAAAACTATTACTATTTGTGGCCTCCAATGTTTGTATGTGGCTATTATCAATTACAGTTTTATGCATACATGAATTTGTATTCTTTTATGGTTTTTAACCGAATAAAGATTTGACCGACTGACTGGCACAAAGCCACACGATTTTAATTCAAATATTTTTTACAGCAGACAGTTCCCTTTAAACTTGCCAAATTAACTTTGGAGTAGCCAGGCTGTGAAAAGTAAGGACTGTGAGCTGTGGTCAAGCATTTCACTATTGTTTTGTGTAATGAATATGAGGATCTGTTGTAGTGGTAGGACTACAGACATGTCACATCCCTGGAAGTAACAGTATTGCCTGTGCCACGTTTTAGGATCATTTTGCAAAATGCCTATTTTCAACTTTCATAGCACTCTTGGTATTAGAGGAAATGCACATAAGAATTGTTTTCCACTTGATTGAAAAGTACTCTCCTTTTAAACGACATGGTCACCTGCTTGTAACTAGAAGACCTTTTTATTTGAGATTGGTGGGAAACAGATACTGTTGTGGAATACCATATCTCCAAAATCTCAGACACAGCTGTCTGCCGTAGAATTGCAACCCGTGGTTTGTAAACAATTGTCTGCTTAAACCAAAGAGCGCAAGTATTGATTGTACCCGAGACATGTCATGCTGAGTTGCTGACCTTGTGTTTGATTGCCCAGGACCAAACAAAGTAAGGGAAGATTTCTTTTTTTAAGGGCAAAAACTTGTGACTCCTCCTTGATGGCTTTTTAGGAGGGTTTTCCCAAGTTCCAGGGCATGACTCCTGTGTACAATATCCAACAAAATATCTGTCCAACCATAATCCTGATCTATAACTGTCAGCTGAATGCTGAAACGGACGAAAATTACCTCCTAGATGGTAGTAATCTCTCTTCTGATATTGCTGTTTAAAGGAGTAACCTTGTCACTTTTGTATTTAAATATCCTAATGATCTAGCTGTACTGCGAATCAGTTTTTATAGTTTGTAGTGCCTTATCTTTATGTTTACTAAATATATTTTTGCCATCAAATAGCATTCAGAATTTCTGATTGAACATTTGTCCTAAATGAAGTACTACCTAGCTATCCGTATCGTTACCCACACCAACAACTTAATTTACAAGTGTAGGCAATGTTATTTCCCCTTTCATCATTATTGATGAGGCATAGTTTTTGTCTCTTCCGGTAACTTTTACAGAAATGGTGCAATGTCATGCCATAACCATCTTTCATATCTGGCTGAAACAGAGTAAGAGGCTAGGGAAATCACCATTTTCCGGGAAACAGAGTTTACAACGCTGTTTCCACAATGCATGGCTTTACAACGCGGTTGTTACAACGACCGCGTTGTTACCACGTGTGCCATTACATCGCAAGTCGTATCAACGACTTGCTGTAGGGGGCGTGCAACACCAGGGAATGTGCTGGATTTTAAATCCAACACCTTCCCTGCTGTTGCAAAAACTGGAGTAGGAAAAGTAATTAATACTATTCCTAAGTCCAGCGCGCCCCCTACAGCAAGTCGTTGATACCACTTGCTATGTAATGGCACGCGTGGTAAGAACGCGGTCGTTACAACGACCGCGTTGTAACGCCATGCGTAAAGAATGTATGCGTTGAAACGTCATACATTCCCATTTTCCTCACTGTATCTATGTACACGTCTTCCCTTTCTAGAGAGACCGTACAAGGTGCAGATGGATTCCTAGACCTCTGTGCAGCTGCAGGAACCACTGATTCCATCTTTGTATGATTAAGAAGACTTGTATGGGATGACAAGTCTGCAGCTTTGTACTTCTCTAGCCTGCTATGTTCACGGAGAACATTCATTAGACAGATGATCAAGAACTAGTATTGATCTAAAATACCTTCTGGATTTCTCTTTAAAGTTGTAGAGGAAATAGGATTCTTCTATGGTCGATATTGGAAATTTAAACCTCTCGGAGGTCCTTTCCACTGCATAGTGGAATCACCCATTGTTGTCAAGGAGAACGTTCTTAGACACCTGTTTTGCAACACCCTCAGCTGGTGCAATAAAAGCATCCCTTTCTGGAGCATGAGTTGGATATTTAGTACCTCCAGCATACACTGCGCGATAAGAGAGCTCAGCTCCGGATCCCTCATCTCCTTCACTATGCAGAGAGGATTACTGCAGCCATATTGCTATCCCCCTGGCACGCTTGTCATATGAGGCAAATAGGCAACCCCTCCCTCCCGCCCCCATTCTGAGCTTTCTCAAAACGTGCGCCAAGTGTTTCTCTTGTAAGAATGCTATATTAATATTATGTCTGTGTAGATATGCTGCAATCCTTCTCATCTTACATGCATCATTTAGACCGCTGATGTTTCAGGTTTAAAAAACTGAATGGACTAAGCATGCTATTTGGGCATTAATGTACATGCAGTTCTGTAATGAAATCTGTGTGACTGGCCGATTAGGTCTGGAAACGTCAGTATCATATTTAGAACTAAATCTGTCCCCACTTCACTAGCCCACACTGCCCTCCCCAACTAGTAGTGAAAAACAGCCTACCAACCACAACCTACAGTTTTCAACCATTAATATCACCCAAAAATAAGTTGCGGGGCAAGCGATCCAGGGCTATCTCCCACCATAGATTTGTGATGGTGAATGCTTAGGAACAGGTAGTAATGTCCACCAAGGCGTGATCCACATTGGTGTATTTCCCAGGGTTTGTATACATTAATATAATCCAAATGGATACAATCTGTTTGAACACATTCAGAGAAAATGAAGCACGTGCTAATAGAGATTGTATCCATTTGGATTTTATTAATGTATACAAACCGTGGGGAACAGACACTTGTGACAGGAGAAATTGGCCAAAACTTCATAGGATTGCAATATTTCCATTTGATAAACACATGAAAAACATACACATACTTAGTGTATTAGTAAGAAGGTCAGAGTGTGTCATGCCTCAAAAGACATAGTGTGCTCCACATTGATGCCTGCACCACACACTCTCAAAGGGTCATTGAACTTTTTTTGAACAGCAGCAAGGATATGCATGGAAGATATCCTCTCTTGGGGGCAGGGGTGGGGGCGGATTGGGGTTGTGGGGACGGAGGCTGTGTAACACACCAAAGGCAATAACCATCAATTACATAGTAATAGCCTTCACTACTTTACACGTCACCACTCAGCCAGAACAGGCAGTATCAAGCATTGTTGTCCATTGCTTCAGCTAACCCTTCTCTTGTTGCACATTGAGGTGGTTGTTAAGAAGTGCATGGGGAGGCAGCTAACGGGTTACTAAAGAAGTATGTTTTACCATTCGTCCCAAATTTTAGCCGGGCTTGTTGCAACCTTGCGTAGGAAATGTCCATCAGTTGGTACTTCTTTTTGAGGCCATTGAATGATCTGAAATATTCCAGGACCATAATTGTGGACGACAGGACCAGTACAATCAATGAGCCAGCATAGGTCAGGCCTCTCTTATTGCCGGCTACTCTCAGGGCAGTATCATGTTTTCTCAATTTCAGGAGGTGAGTGATGATCTGCTTTGGGGCCACATCTTGTACAGGCCTCGACAAGGGCTCCTTATGTGCTCTTTCAACAATAAAGATTATTGAAAAGTTGACCTGACAAATAATTCTGAGTGTTTCCACAAGACTTCCACGTTGGCAGTGTTCGTAGACTCAGGGACTTCTGTTGAGTCTTATGTTATTTCATCTTGAACCAGACTGTAGGCCCTTATTCTCAGGTTCTCTATCTTGGGATGTGATTCGTTTCATGCACTTATATCATCCTTTATGTCTGACACTGGATGCTCCAGCACGTTGAGTCTGGAAGCATCCTTGTCTAGCTACCTGGATATGAGATCCAAGTGCAGCATCAGTTTGTTTATTTTTCATCAATTGTACATAGGCCATGTCTCACTTCTTTAAGATGGATGTAATGTCCTTATCCTCTGCAAGGTCAGGTGGTGGGGGAATCGGTCACATCATCTGGGCACCAATTCCTGCCTGCAAAGTGCACTAACCGTAGAGCAAAGTATGACAGCTTGGGCGGCTTTTGGACAGTTTTCCCATGCTGCACTTTTAGTACTGTGAACATGTACAATCTGGTTAGTCGTGATGGTATGGACTCTCATCCCCAGGGATTCCCTTCATGCTACAGCCCCTTAGAGGAATTAGTAGCTACAGAGCCGTTTATGCAACTCCATAAGAATATGCCTCTGTTTGGTGCCGTGCTCTCTGCCTCACCAATACTGTTGGTCATAATCATGCCTTTAGATGCTCAGGCAAATACATACACTGTTTGGAATGCCTTTGCTGCTAATGAGAATGATGACAAATCATCTCAATTTTATCATCTGAATCATGCTCTATATATTGTACCCTTAATTACTTAGGATGTGTAGCTTATTCTTTATCATAATTCTCATCAGAAATGAAAAACAGTTCTATACGCTCCTTCTCCAAGTTATCAATTTCAATCTCATAATCGTCTTCAATAAACACGGGCCGCATGTTGAATAAGTTCAGCTGGTTTAAGACAAGATATTTAAAGGTGATACCATGAGTGATTGTATTGGAATCACACATGGTATCACCATTTACTTTTAAGTGACTCAGGGACGTCTCTGCGACAGCAAAAACAGGTTTACTAGTTGTAAATGTTAAAAATCTGGTTGACCTGAGCATGTAGCAGTTGACAGGAGAGCATTCAATGATGTCACATCTGGCACTGGATGAACTGCTGAATAAACAGCCCACTGCGCCATAAGTGACAAAGCTACAGATGATGATGTTGTGGATGGATGATGGTGCCACAGCTGACGGTGTCCTTGTTCTTGATGTCACAACTGGTTGCACTTTTGGTGGAACAGACATTGATTTAACTGTCAATGATGTATGCTTGGAAGTAGATATTTGTTTGTTCCTTACTGTCAATGACAAATGCGATAGCGAACCTATTGTCATTGAGGACGTGTCATCAACGGCTGAGAAATCTTCTGCGAAGAGCTCCATTTATTGACATGATCTCACTGGTGTTTACAATTCTGTAGATGGCAAAACTGAAACGGAAATGCAGGATTTCACCACTGATGATGCCGACTGATCAGATTGTTCAGATTTTTTGACAGGCATTTCCGTCACATGAGGCAAGATGTTTTTTTAATCGTTTTAGAGGTATGTTTTCCCAGTTTGGCTGCTTCTAAAACTAAAATCAACATCTGCATAGCTGCAGACAAATGTGACTGACCTAAAAACTGCATCTGATAAGCAGGCTCAGTGAACAGATTTGTCACCTCAGAAGATGTGCTGTAAGACTTCTTTTTATCAGTTTTCAAAGAAGGTTAAATCTTTACCTTTGTGTGCGCTGGATTGGATGGTGCTAATCTTTCCTATTCAAGAAGCACTAAAGGAAGCCTCTTGTCTCTCTCTTCAGAGTCTTTTTGGGGCAGGTGTATCAAGCCTTTTTGAGTTCGCAAACGGGCCGATTCACAGAATCGGCCCGTTTGCGAACGCAAAAAAGGCTTCTCAAATGTAGCAAACCCAAATTGCGATTCGGTAACCTGTAACCGAATCGCAATTTGGGTTTGCGATTCGGTATTAGGAAGGGGTGTGTTTGGGGCGTCCCTTCCTAATACTGAATCGCATCGCTATGTATGAATGTTTTGTGACCGTAAATGCGGTCGCAAAACATTTGCATATTACCACCTACTTCAAGTAGGTGGTAACCCATTCACAAATTGGAAGGGGTCCCCAAGGGACCCCTTCCCCTTTGTGAATGTTTGTAAATGCATTTTTTAAGAGCCGGCTGTGGCCCCAGGGACCACTGCCTACTCTTAAAAAATGAAAAGAAAACTTTTCATTTTTCTTTTTTAAATGCCACCCGTTTTCCTTTAAGGAAAACGGGCTGCATTTATAAAAAATGATTGCTTTATTTAAAGGCAATCACGGACATGGTGGTCTGCTGACTCCAGCAGGCCACCATCCCTGTGATTTGAGCAATTCCTAGGGTGTCGCAAATTGCGACCTACCTCATTAATATTCATGAGGTAGGTCATTTGCGACCCCTTAGGAATCGCAGAAAGTGTACTACACACTTTCATGCATGCCGTTTTGCGATTCCCTAATTGCGAATCGCAAAGATACGCAATTAGGGAATCGCAAAACATTTTTTGGAAACATCTGGCCCTTTGTATAGTGTGAAACAAATGTCATACATCTGTGGGTCACGTGAAGGATGCAGACATACAAATCTTTATTCCACAGACAGTACACATGAAAAAGTTACGGGTTTGAAGATTGTTGAATCATCTCCTGAAAATGAAGATCTGTAGTCGGTGGCAACAGCAGCTGAAGCTTTAATTCTTTGGGAAAATAATCTTCAAAGTTGAAGTGAAAAGTTTAAATCTATGGTTGCCTAGACAAAAACTGGAGCAGTGCTCCGGGAGATTCTCTTACACTAACATGTAGTAGACAATTTGGAAGCTGGATCCTCTGTGATGGGAGTAGAGCTCTAAGTCTATACACTGATTGGTTAGACTTTGGGTGATATAACAGAAGTGGAAAAGGCTGAATGTGGGTATGGCTATTTTCAATGATATTGAAGTACATTACTGATCACTGTCTACTGAATGTACCTGGCCGAACGATGGGGAATATACAAACGTGAATCTGTGAAAGATACAATGCTGGAGAAGAAAACAAGTTACTTACCTGTAACTACGGTTATCCAGTATTGGTATCTTTCATAGATTCACATGCCTGAATCATTCCCCGTCGTCGAGATGGGAGTCCCACGGTAAAATATTCAAGCAGTGCCATAAATAATACATAGGCTAAAATGGCCCAAGGCCATCTAATAGTAGCCTATCTATGTCCTTTTTTTTTTTAAAAAGGACCAAATGTTGGCTTCCGCCAATCAGCTGTTAGCACCCTCTAGAACACTCCCAGCAGAGGCAAGTTCCATTCAAATTTTCTAAGCACAAGTGGGAAGCAAGGATCCCAAAATCAATGAGAACTGACTCCCCGGGGAGGAGGGTGGGTTGCATGTGAATCTATGAACGATACCAATACTGGATAACCGTAGTTAAAGGTAAGCAACTTGTTTTCTTATCCAGTATTGGGGTATCTTTCATAGATTCACATGCCTGAATCAGAATAGCAAGCAGTACCATAACTGTACTGTCGTTAGCGGAAGGTGGGAGACCTGTAATTTTAAACTCCCAATAATTATCCACTATCCTTTACACAATGCATGTGGTAAACGTTACAGTATATTGAAATATTAAAACCAGTAATGTTGAGGTAAATATCCAAAGATACATCATAAACCATATTATGGTACAAATTGTCAAATACAGTTGCATGATCATTTACCTTGATTAAAATAAAGAAAGAAAGAATTCCTCTTATGTAAAATAAAGAGGCTG
This sequence comes from Calotriton arnoldi, assembly GCA_963921515.1. NCBI lineage: Eukaryota > Metazoa > Chordata > Amphibia > Caudata > Salamandridae > Calotriton > Calotriton arnoldi. The sequence goes on from CAWUFW010005895.1 coordinate 482,779, forward strand.
ACCTTAGTTAAAGAGATGACGCAGTACAGCCTGGCCAACCGCTGCATCCTCTTGTTATGTAGATTGCAGGCAGTAATGCTTCATAAACGTGTGGACATTCTTCCATGTCGCAGCACGGCATAGCTTGTCTAATGTCACTCCTGCAAACAAGGCTGCAGATGCAGAGACTGTTCTTGTGGAGTGTGCTTTAGCCCTTACTGTCAGAGTTTGTTAGCCTTTTCGTAGCAGAATTGTATCGCAGATGTGACCCATCTGGCGATCGTGGCCTTCGTTACTGCCGTTCCTTGTCTTCCTTGTCCGTAAGCTACTAGGAGCTGATCTGTTTTCCTTATTTCCTTTGTCTTGTGAAGATAAAATTTCAAGCATCTTTTGATATCCAACGTATGCAAGGCCCGTTCTGCTGGACTAGATGGGTTTGGAAAGAAAGATTGTAATATCACCGGCTCGTTGAGGTGAAATTGCGTTGGTACTTTTGGAATGAACATTGGGTTCGTCTGTAGAGTTACGCAATTTTCAGTGAAATGTAGAAAAGGTTCTTTGACTGTAAAGGCTTGTATCTCACTCACTCTTCTTGCAGAAGTAAGAGCTAGCAAGAGGGATACTTTCCATGTGAGAAATGTAAGTTCCGCTTTGTGAATCGGTTCAAACGGTTGTCTCATCAACTGCGCCAGGACCACATTGAGTTTCCACTCCGGAGGAGGCGCGCGCACTGGGGGAAAGCGCGGAGAAGACCTCTCATGAACTGCTTTATGAGATTAGATGCACAGAGAGAAGGAATCTGAGGAGATCTGTACCGGGAAATTGCAGCCAGGTGAACTTTTACTGAAGAGAAAGTGAGACCTGATTTGGCCAGAGAAAGGAGATACGGCAAAATCTGTTCAGCAGGAGCTTGGAGTGGGTGAACGTTATTCCTTTCGCACCAGAAACAGAATTGTCTCCATTTCAAACGATATGTTTTGATAGTGCTTTCAGCACGGGATTTGGCAATAATCTCTCTGCATTCTTGTGGTATATTTAAGTCCTTAAATTCAAGGAATTCAGGAGCCATGCGTTCAAATGAAGCGAGTGAGGGTCCGGATGGTTCACTTGGCCCTTGTCCCTCGATCACATCGTTGAGGATGGCAACAGGCGAATGGGTTTCGACTCAGATAGTAAAAGGAGTTCTGGGAACCAGTATTGTCTGGGCCAATGTGGTGCTATCAGGATCAGGCGATAGCCTTCCGATTTGATCTTGGTTAGTACCCTGGGAATTAAAGGAATGGGGGGAAAAACGTAGGCATAAATCCCTGATCATCGCATTAAAAGGGCATTCCCCCCTTAACCCTGGTAGAGGGAATCTGCTGGCAAAGTACTGGCATTTGGCGTTCTCCTGCGTTGCGAAGAGGTCCAACACTGGTTTCCCCCATTTTTGAAATATCTTGTCCAGCTGAATTTGCTAGAGTTCCCACTCACAACAACTGGTTTGGGACCTGCTTAATGTGTCTGCTAGGGTATTGTGCAGACGTCTGACATGCTCGGCCTTTAACGAGATTCCATGGTGTGTTGTCCGCTCCCATAATTCTTGTGCTTCCTGGGTTAGTGTAATGGATCTTGTTCCTCCCTGTTTGTTGACATAGTACATGCTGGTCGTATTGTCTGTATGAACCAACATGGAGGAGCTCTGTAAGAAAGTCAGACCCTGAACAAGATTTGTTGTCTGACACCACCACAGTAGAGCTTTCCCCATCCGTGCAGTTATTTGAATTACATCTTCGAAGGACCCCACAGCTTGTTGCCACTGTTTTTGCAATTCTTCCTGAAGAGGCCTCATTTTCAGTCTGGCTAGAGGTACCAGATTTATCGCTGACTAGCACATTCCCAGGAGCGATTTGTACCTCCGTACAGAAACTGACTCTTTTCTTGAAATGGTCTTTGCGAGCCTTTGTAGACGTATCTGTCTTTCCTGAGACAAGAACGCTTTGCATTGAATGGTGTCTAAGGATGCTCCCAGGAAAGATATTACTTGAGTTGGATGTAAGACCGATTTTTCTCTGTTTAGGGTTAGTCCCAACGTATTGAACAAATGAAGGCAGGCATTCGTTGCTCTGTTGGCCTCCTGTGCAGTTGCTGCTTTGAGCAGCCAATCGTCGAGGTATGGAAATACTTGAAACCTTTGGGACCGCAAGGTCGCTGCTACTGGCGCCAGGCATTTGGTGAAAATCCGTGGTGCCGACTTGAGGCCAAACAGGAGCACTTTGAATTGATAGTGGGTACCAGCCACTGTGAACCTTAGGAATTTCCGATGTTTCGGATGGATTGGGATATGGAAATATGCGTCTTCCATGTCAAGCGAAGTCATGAAATCTCCTCTGTTTAAGCAGCCCAGGATATCTGAGAGCGTTACCATCCTGAACGTCTGCTTCTTGAGAAACTTGTTGAGATTCCTTAGGTCCAGAATTGGTCTCCATTCTCCTGATTTCTTTTTTATTAGAAAAAAACGAGAATAAAAACCTTTCCCCTTCTGAGTGAACGGCACTTCCTCTATTGCCTCTTTGAGAAGCATAGTCAAGACTTCTTTTCGTAATAAGTGAAGACGAGGGGGAGGGGGACCCCTGGGTGGAGTGGTTGGTGGTCGCTGGAGAAACTCCAAAGTGTGACCATTGGTGACTAGGTCCAACACCCAGCGATCTGATGTTATTTCGTGCCACCGTTGTACATGACTGGAAATGTTCGCACCCACGGGTAGGGAGGGAAGATGGGCTGGTACCCTGCCACGCTCATTGCTTTCTGCCTGAGTCGCTGCCTTGTTGGGATGCTCGCTTGCGGCCTCCTTGGCGAGAGAAACCAGCTGTAGATGGTTGGCGATAAGATGAGGTGTTATAAGACTGCCGATATTGGGTTTGATACGGCTGATATTGTTGAGCCCTCTGGTATCCTCATTTGTAATTGGCGAATCCTCGCCCTCTAGCACCTCTGAATGGTGTTCTTTTGTACTGTAGAGAGCCCAATGACTTTGCAGTATCAGTATCATTTTTTATTGCCAAAAGAGCGTCATCAATGTGCTTTCCGAAGAGTGACTCACCGTCAAAAGCCATATCTAGAACTTTTGCTTGTACTTCAGGTCTAAAGGTGGTCGCTCTTAGCCATCCCTGACGTCGAAGTACAGCCGCTCCAGCTAACTGTCTAAAACCAGTATTAGCCACATCAAGGGCACAGTCATTTGTTTCTGCAGCTGCACGCTCACCCTCCAGCAGTATCTTGCGTGCATCTTGTCTGCTTTCCTCCGGGATGAGGTCTATTAGCCCTGCCATGTCGGACCACATCTGGCGGTCATAGCGGCCGATAATGGCTAGAGCATTCGCTGCTCTGATAGCCACAGCTGCCATAGAAGAAAATCTTTTGCCAAGAATGTCCATTCTATGCCCTTCCTTATCAGGAGGGGTAGTAACCGGGGTAGCCGGGTTTTTAGATCATCTTTGTGCAGCCTGAGAGATGACCGAGTCTGCCTTAGGATGTCCAATAAAGCAAGATGGAGAATCATCCGGAGATCTATACTTCTTTTCCACACGAGGTAGTACTGGTGGAATGGACGCAGTTGTCTTCATAATTCTTATGCCCTCCTGCCATATATGTTCAATGATAGGTATGGAGCATACCACTTTCCTTGTGTCCTCCTTAAAATCGTATAGGAAGCACTCAGTTTGCTTCACAGTCAGGGGCAGATGAAACCTGTTGGCTGCCCTCTGCATTAAATTGTGAAAACCCCCGATATCCTCTGGAGGAGAGTCTGATGGAAGGTGTGGAGGAGGGGATGGTGTAGGAATCACAGTCATCCCAAGGATCAGGAGCAGATATTGGATCTGGCAGTTCACCTTCCTCTACCTCTTCTTCAGAGGAGGAAGTGTTGTGTGCTCCGGGGTCAACTGCCCCCGAGCCCGGTAAATTCCCAGGTGTGCTAGGCAGTTGAGGACCTGGTGTTCCTGTAGGTTCTTCCACTTGAGGAACCTGATTCCCTGACTGATGTTGCGTGGGAGGGAATCTTTGTTTATAATCAGCCAGCATGGCTTGAAGGTCCTCAATTAATGATGGCGGTAAATGGGCTGTGTCCCTGGGACGTGGTTCCGGTCGGAAATTAAATTGGTAACTATGACGTGGCATATACCCTTGTTGGTAATACTGCGCCTCTTCTTGAAAATCTTCATCCTCCTCGTCATCTTCCTGACACTTCACATGAAGCTCAGATGGGCTGTGAGCTACACCATATAGGCCATCATCGTCATCATCATCATCCTCTTCCTCTACATACCCTTCCAATAGATGTGATGGAAGTAGAGGCGATACTTTGCTATAGTCTTGCATAGACGGGTGTAAGAATGTCTTTGTCACTCTAGTGACCTGAGTGATCCTCGTAAATCACTGGAAAAGGTATTTCCTTCGTCGACGGTGCAGTCGTCGTTGATGTCTTCGTCGACGGTGTCGTCGTCGTTGATGTCTTCGTCGACGGTGTCGTCGTCGTCGACGATGTCTCTGCCGTCGACGGTATCTTCGTCGACGGACAAACAGTAGACGAGTCTTTCGCCACAGGGATCTTAGTTGACGGCATCGCAGCCGACGGCATCGCAGCCGACGGCGAGACGTCGGCGGTCTTCGACGACGATGAAGCCTTCGTCGTCGATGTGCAAACTTTGACAGAAGGAATAGGAGACTGGATCGCCGTCGTCGTTACCGTTGCAGTCGACGATGGCGTCGACGATGTTACACAGATTGTCGTCGAGGAGAGTGAGATTGTCATCGGCGACGGTTTTTTCAAAGTTTTCTTACTCACAGGATCAGAAGAGGAGGTTCTAGGGCGATCTCTTTCTTTCCTGACAGGTGTAGAGGGCACAGACAACGCCGGTTCAGAAGCATGTTTAGCCTCCTTCTCCTTACTTGAAGCCCTTTCCTGGGAAGTTTTTTTTTTGGGATAATCAATTTTATTGACATTTAAGAGAAACCACAACAATACATCGACCGCCAATGTCAGCACAGTATCTCGTGAAATCATAGCAAAAGAGACATGCCAAAGACCCAAACCCCCCCGTACAGCCTCAGTGACCCATATAAATTTGTCCCCATACCCTAGGCACCCGCAACGGTTATGAGATGAGGTTGAACCATTTACCCCAAATTTTCTGAAATAATTCAGGGCAGCCTCGGGCCTCAAAGAGAGGTTCCTCCTGAGACCCGCACCAATCCACCCCTCGTCTCCATCTCCGCACCGTGGGGGGCTTGGTCTGAGACCAGAGTGCTGCAATGTCCCTCTTGGCCACCGCCACTGCGGTTCCAAGGAAACGTTTATCGGCCTGTGAGCCGTCCAGGCCATCGAACAGCCCTAGAAGCAGGCGCAGCGGGTCATGAGGGACCTCCCACCCCAGGGCCAGCGAGAGCTCCAATTCCACTCCCGTCCAGAATGCTGCAAGGGCGGGGCACTGCCAGATCATGTAGTAGAAGTCAGCAGGGGAGTGGTCGCAGCGCGTGCAATTCGGGGTAGGCCGCAGTCGTGCCTTGTACAGCCGCTCAGGGGTGAGATATGCCATGTGCAGGTAATATAGTTGCACCAGACGCAGTTTAGAGGAGGTCGTAAGGGTCCTAGGGGCCATAAGAGCGTCACGCCAATCCCCGTCTTCCAAGGGGCCCAGCCAACCCTCCCAGCGGGTGCGCAGTGAGTCCAGGGATGCGGGGCCGTTATTCACCAGGGAGCGATAAATCCTCGATACCCCTCCTCTGCCCAGGTCTCCCATCATCACCTGCGCCTCAAGCGGACTGAATTCAGGGAAGGAAGTGGGGGACGGGATGTGCACATTGAGGGCGTGCCGGAGTTGTAAGTACCGGTAAAACTGGGAGGGGAGGAGGGAGTAGCGTTGCTGCAGATCCGTAAAGGTTCTGATGTGGTCCCCTGTCCAGACGTCCCCGAGAAGTGAAAACCCAAGGCGGTCCCATTGGTCGAAGTCCCGAAGAGAGGAAGTCTCCCGTAGCCAAGTTCCATGCCATAATGGCGTGTGGTGGGTGAGTTTCCCGTTCCATTTCGTGTGGCGCAGGGCGGTACGCCAGGCCAGCAGGACGGCCCTGGTGATGGGGGGGGGGAAGGGCTTGGGGTATAGGACCCCCGTACAAATACGCCTGGAGTTGTGGAAAGTCCATCGATCGGAGCTCAACCCGATATGCCGGGTCGGACCAGCCGCCGGTAAACCAATCGTGGACCACAATAAGTCTAGTGGCCAGGTAGTAGAGGTGAAGATTGGTCACCCCCATGCCGCCATCATACGGAGGAATCCAGCAGTGAGCCAGCGCAATCCGCGAGCGTCCGCCCCCCCATAAAAACCGGGTAAGCAGGCCATCCAGTTCCCGGAACCAGCTCCCCGGGAGGTGAAGGGTTATGTTTTGGAGAATGTAAAGGAAGCGGGGGAGAACCATCATTTTAAAAAGGGCACTGCGGCCTAGGGGATTAAGAGGGAGGGACTGCCATCGTTTAAGGTCCGCCTTGGTCTTGTTGACCAGGGGCGTAAGGTTAAGGGCCCATTCGAGTTCTGGGAGCAGGGTCACCCAGATCCCCAGGTACTTAAAAGACTGCCTCCGCAAGGGAATGGCGGTTTGCCAATCGAAGCAGGATCGGGACGGGTGAAGGGGAACCAACGTGGATTTTGCCGGGTTAAGGCGCAGGCCCGAGACCCGTTCAAAGGCAAGGAGAACAGCCAGGCATTGTGGGCCGGAGACCTCAGGATCTGCCAGGAAGAGGAGGACGTCATCCGCGTAAAGAGCGATTTTGTCCACTCGAGTAGGGTCCCACTCCCACCCCCGAATGAGAGGATCGCCACGAACGAGCATGGCCAGAGGCTCCATCGCCAAGGCAAACAGGAGCGGCGAGAGCGGGCATCCCTGACGGGTGCCCCTCCGGACGGGGAACGCCTCGGAGAGCGCGCCGTTAACCAAAACCCGTGCTGTGGGGTTGGAGTATAAGACGTGGACGAAGCTCCTGAAGGGGAGGCCGAATCCCATCATCTCCAGCACCTCCTCCAGATATCGCCAGACAACGGTGTCAAATGCCTTCTCAAAAACAATGAGAAGCAGAGCCAGGTACGGGGTGAGTGACGGGCGAGGGCGAGATGGAGGCGGTGTATGCAGTGCCGAGTACTACGGGCGGGCATAAAACCACATTGGTCCGGGTGGACCAGGTCGTGCAGAAGAGGGCGGAGGCGTTGCGCCAAAACCGTAGCGAAAATCTTCACCTCAGTGTTGATGAGGGAGATGGGCCGATAATCCGCACAGGCGAGGGAGGGCGGTTGTGTCTTGGGGAGCACCACAATAGTGGCCACATCCGTCTCCGCATGGAAGGATCCCGCGTCCACCACATGGCGGAACAGCTTACCAATTGCGGGACCAGCAAGTCCCGATAGGCCGCGTAGTACTCCTGGGGATAGCCATCAGGGCCAGGGGTCTTGCCGGAGTGTAGGAGAGTAATGGCCTTGTGTACCTCTTCCGAGGTAAAGGGGAGATCCAGCGTCTCCGAGACAGCTCGGGCAGACTGGGCAGCTGAACGGAGGCCCCGGAAAGCAGCGCGGCCACAGAAGCCCCTGGAGGTTGGGCTTCATAGAGGCGAGCGTAGTAACCCGCAAATGCCTGGGCAATGGCCCGGGAGGTGAGGTGATGGGTACCAGCCCCATCTCGGATCTCAGGGATTATGCGACTGGCTCTGGGATAGGAGACGAGATTGTGGAGGAGCTTCCCGTTCTTGTCCCCCAGCCATAAACGCGCGCCACCGAGGATCGCCAAAGCGTTCTAGCGGATTCTAGGGAGATATGGCAAATCTCCTCGCGGAGGAGAGCGAGTTGTCGGGAGGGGGTTGCATCATCAGGAGTGGTTTGAGCCGCTTCCAACTGAGCCGCCTGGGCCTCCAGTTGTAGCAAGCGGGCATTCTGGGCCGCGCGCCTTGCGTGGACCAAACCCCGTGCCACGCCGCGCATCGTGGCCTTACCGGCCTCCCAGACTGTGCGCGGGGAAGGGACCGAGCCCTTATTGATGGCTATGTATTGTTCTAGTTCCTGCCGTAGGGCCTCCACAAAATCAGCGTCCTGCAAAAACCAGGCGTTCATCCGCCAGAACGTGCGGGTGCCCTCAGTGGGCCGCCCGAGACGGAGAGAGACGGGAGAGTGGTCGGAGATACCGCGGGGAAGAATGGCCACCCCAGTCACCAGCTGGCAATCAAGGGCAGGCAGCAGAAGTAAGTCTATGCGGGAGTGGGTGTGGTGTGCCGCCGAGGTATGGGTACACTGGTCCATGCGGGGGTTCCACACCCTCCATACATCGCAGAGACCCAGAGCAGCGGACCAATCAGAGAGGCGCTTAGCGGAGGTGAGACGAGACGCAGAGGGAGTACCCGTTGAGTCGCGCAGCGGCTGCAGAACGGCATTGAAGTCGCCCCCGACGACCGTCAGACCCTGGGAAAAGGTCGAAATCAGCACCGTGAGGCGCTTGAGGATGGTGGGTTGTATAGTGGGAGGGATGTATGTGCATAGGAGATTAAGAGGGTATCCCTCGACCCTACCCGCAATGGCCACGGAGCACCCCTGGACATCAGTCTCCACCCTCGTCAGCTGAAAGGGAAAACCTCTGCGCATCAATATGGCCACCCCCCCCGGGATCCCCGTGCATATCTGGAGTGCCAGACCCTGTCGAACCCATACCGGGCAAGGAAGGTGCAGTGAGTCCCCATGAGATGTGTCTCCTGCAGGAAGAGAATGTCGGGCGTTTGGCGCTGGGCACTGCGGAGAACCGCTGTTCGTTTTATACGGTCTAAGAGACCATTCACATTCCACGACAGGACGTGGAGAGGTCTAGGAAGGGTGGACATTAGGGTACTGGTCAATGGGCATGTGTGCCAGAGTGGAGGGAGCCAATGCCCCAGGGGGGGGCGACCCCTCGGGGTACGGGCAAAAGGACTGGATCCAGGAGCCGGGAGCGAATTAGTGGCATGAACAGTGGCAGGCAAAACGGAGAACACCGGCCCGCCCCAAGTGGGGCCCGAGAGTGAGGTCCCTGTGGTCCGGCAAAGCTCGGGTCAATGTCGGTGACGTGCGTGCTGACAAGGCTGACAAAGAGATGGCGGCTCGTGAGCGGCCGAAAACAATAAACCATCGGGAGACAACGGTCTACCCACCCTCCCATACCCCCCAACACCCCCCACCCTACACTTCCAAACGTGAAGCATCTGTCGCCCTGAAAAGGAAAACCCCTAAAACAACAATGCAGAAGGTCAAGGAATCAAGCTAAAACGCTTAATAGGACGTGAGCGTGTCCAAGAGGGTCCCCAAGAAGTGAACACAAAGTACTCAGGGTACCCAACAAACCAGCGAGTCAAGCGGAGTCTTGGCGGAGGTGGACCCCCCCAAACATACGGATGCATCAAGGTCAACAGCTGCGGTTAACAATACAGAACAGACTTGGATCCCACTCCGCTGGGCCTCGGGAGTCAGCCAGCAGCATCTTCTGCGGACCCGTGCAGCATGGGGCTCCGGGACAGGTCCGAATCAGACGCGGAGGGCCGCAGCGCTGCGGGCGGGTCCGGGAGGTGGCTCAGGTCCGCCAAGGATCCGGGCAGGCTGGGGGGTCCCAGGCTCCGGGGAGGCATGGGGGGGGCCTCCGAGACCCCGCCGCCGGGGACAGCGAGGCTCCCCCGCGCCGATTGTTCTTCCTGCGGGAGCGAGTGCGGCGTCTCTGAGGCTTAGGAGGGGGTGGTTGGGAGCGCCGTGGGCCGCTGCGGCCGGGGGAGGAGGCAGGGTGAGCACGAAGAGGGCGCTCCTCTGTGAGCCAGGTCCAGGCCTCCCGGGGGTTATCAAAGAGAAGGGTCTTGTCCTGGAAGACGACCCGGAGGCGGGCCGGGAAGAGGACGCCATACCGGAGACCCAGGCCCAGAAGTTTTTGCTTCACGTCGTCGTAGGTGCGCCGCTGGGCCTCCACCTCCCTGGTGTAGTCGGGGAACACCATGATTTTGTTGTTTTGAAAAGTCAGGGGACCCTGCGACCTCGCCGCCTTGAGGATAGCGTCTATGTCTCGGAAATTGAGGATCCTCATGATGATGGGCCGTGGCGGGGCCCCGGGTGGAGGTCGGGGAGCCAGGGATCGGTAGGCACACTCGAACGCAAACCAAGGGGAGAGGAGCTCCTTGGGGATCCAGGAGCGCACCCAGGTCTCCATGAATATGTCCGCTCGGCCCTGTTCGACCCCTTCAGGAAATCCAACCAGGCGCAGGTTGTTCCTCCGTGACCTATTTTCAGCGTCCTCGGCCCGGCGATGGAGTTCGGAAGTCTGGCTCTGAAGCTGAGCCACCTGGGTCTTGAGTTGGCTTATATCGTCCTCCGCTGTAGAAATGCGCTACTCCGCTTCCGTAATCCGGGCCGTGGCGTTGCGGAGGTCCTGGCGAAGGAGAGCCACGTCAACCCACCCCTCTCCAATTTTGCTTTCGACTGAGGCCTGGGAGGCTCCAATGGCTTGCAGGATGGCGGACAGGTCCCCACCAGCGAGCGTGGGGGACGCAGCTGCCCCCCCCCCCGCAGGATCCCATTCGCCGGTGGTGAAGCGGTCCATCGTGGTCTGGGTTGGCGGGACGGACGCCTGCATGGTGCGGACTCTACCCATCCCCACCGGTGGAGAAAGTCGTCGGGACGGACTAGGGGATGAGGCCCCGGCAGGGGTCCAGCGGCCAGAGGAGATCAGCACCCAGACCGCCGCTACTCAGGTCCGGGCGCCCCCAGGCAGGGCCCCGATCAGCCCCCCCTCCAGGGCCGCAGGCTGGGACAGCCGGGAGGGTAGGGGGATGCCAGAGGGCAGGGAGGACGCCGACTCAAGATGTAGGCCGCCGGGGCCGGAGAGGCCAGGAGGGACAAAGCGCCCCACAAGCCGGCACCCAACGAGAGGCACCTCCAAGAGCGATCCGGGCGTCAGGATGGGGGGGAACAGCAAGAAGGAGGGGGGGCCCAGGTGTCGCCACCACCGCGCCGCCCGCCACCCGACACGGTGGCCGAACCCCAACTCCACGCACCAGCAGTCAGGCGCCCAAGTTCACCAGGGAGTCCAGACGCCCCCGGGGGCCGACCCCTCCAGCGGCCAGAGGAGATCGCCATCCCCGCAGTGGCCCAGAGCGATCAGTGGGGGAAATGGAGCGAGCCGGGTGCAGGAGAGGCCAGGCGAGTCCCACTCACCCCACAGGCCGGCCGGCACAGGGGGGCAAAGTATGGCGCATGGGGGGGGGGCCGATCCCCAGCCCCCTCCGACGGTCCAGGGGCCACCACCAGGGACACAGCGCTCCCGGATGCCCCGCAACCAAGAGGAGATCGCCGCCCCTAACGCCGGTCCGCTGCAGCAGGGGAGATGGGGCAACACAGCCAGGGGAGGCGAAGCCGGGCTAGACCAGTGCACCCCTCCGGTCCGCCAGCACAGGGACACCCCCGGAGAGGAAGTGCGACGCGGGGGGCGGGAGTGTCGATGACCCCACGCCGACCGCCACCCGACACAGTGGCCGATCCCCGGCCCCACTCACCGGCGGTCCATGGCCTGTAATCACCCACGAGGCTCAGGCGCCCCCACCGATCCGGCGCTGCAGGCGGAAGTCCGAGCCGGTGCAGTAATCTCTGCCGTACTTCAGCAGGCTTGAAGAAGGATGTCAGCAGCCCCAGCAGGCCTCAGGGGGGCTCAAGGGCCGCACCAGTGCCGGGCCGTAAGGAGAGCGCCAGAAGCCCCCCAAGGAGAACACCGCTCCTCGCGCCACTGCCCGGCAGTCGATATCCCCAGACACAGCAGGCCGGGCCGCGTCCACCCGGAAGTCGGGCCGCTCCCGGCGGCCACCGCACACCACTCTCCGCGCCGGGGTACCCACCGGGGTGTCCTCTCTCCAGGAGGCGTCTGCAGCACGGACGTGCCGGCGGGAGCAGGCGGGCACCACCACCAGCACTGTTGAGGGAGCCGGACCCCCCAGAAGGCGCCAAGCCTACAGATGAAGGGCCGCCGGGGCCGCCATTTTAAGATGTCCGGGCCGGTGGAAGAAGACGGCGGCCCTCCGCGGCATGAGCACCGATCCGCCCGCAAGAGGGATCGGAAGACGGCCGGCAGCAATAGGAAGCCCAGCGGGTATTCGGAGGAGGTGAGCAGCAGCTGTGGACGGGCGGATGCAAGGCGGATGACGGAGGGGGTCCAGAGCACTCTTAGAGTGCGTACGCCATCTTGACGCCTCAGGCCACGCCCCCTCTTCCTGGGAAGTTTTAAGGTGTTTTCTCCCCTCACCTGAGGAACTGTATTTGGATCTAGCCCTCTTCTGGGATGATGAAGCTCTGCCCTCTTCTTCATCTGAGGAATGAGATTGTGGTTTTGAGCCACAATAACATTCTTCCCTCTCTGTCCTTTTTTTTTTTTAACACTTTATTTTCCATTTTTCAAAATACGAAGATATTATACATATGAAGTTGTTCACCAACATTTCAGAATACATTGTCAACCACATTTCTGTCAATGAGTATCCTAATTGGCAATCCGTGAGATAATTACCAGGCAATATTAAACCACAACATTTACAGTTTGACATGCAAAGAGAAAGAGAACAATAGTTGGATCCCAATGGAAAAACCCACTCCCAATCCGGAACAGCCGCACTCGTGGTCTGCACCTGCTAGACATCTGTACATAGTAATGACACACAGCAGCAATAAGGCCCTGTAACAGAACCAGTTGCGGAACATCTCCCATCCCACTCCTTCTGGGACAAAGCCTTCCTCCACTTGTGAATTCGCGTCTTGGCGCTGTTTCTCAATGTAGAATCGATACGGGCCCCATATATCTTTGGGGCGGGAAGTGCTGGGCATAACACTTATGTATACTTCACTATTGACGTTACAGTACGCCAGACTGTGTAGCCAGTTCTGGACAGTTGGGGCTGACTTGCGCCCCCAATGGATGGCCACTTCTCGCTTTGCCAACAGAAGGCACAGTGATGCAAATCGCCGAATCTTTTAGGGAAGTTTACTGTATAACCCAGCAAGGCTACTTCGGGGGTAGGGATCAGAGAAAGATCAGTCATTTCCCCTAGCATGTGGTGTATGCCTTCCCAATATTGTTGCAGTTTCGGACACGTCCAAGTGAGATGTGCAAAATCGGCATGGGGGCCGAGCATTTGCGACAGTTGTGTGATTTGGAGGGGTCTATCCTATGTGCCAATGTCGGGGTGAAATACGTACGGCGTAAGAATTTAAAGTGTATGAGTTTGTGTCTGCTATTGAGTGAGATGTCACGTATAACCGAACAACAGTCGGCCCATTGCTCATCTGTTATTGTCGTGCCCAGATCCATTTCCCATGCCTTGCGGATCTTGCTGTCATCAACCGGCCTCAGTGTTGCACATGCTTTGTATAGTTTGGAAGTGAGATGTATGCTGTCTGCGTTTTCTATCACCATAGTAAGGGGGTGAAAGGAGGTGGGCTCAATTGGAAAAGTGGAGAAGGTAGAGCGTAGGGCGGAGCGGATGCGGCCCATGATGAACCTATCCATTATGGTGCTTGTGTGGAACCGTGCGTCTTCCATTAAGGAAAATATGTGGCCATCTGGGTAGAGGTCCCCTATCCGTGAAATTTCAAATTTGGCAAGTGTGCGCTGGACCAATCGTTCCTCTGTGATTGGAATCAAGCGAGGGTTCACGATGGGCAGGGCCGACGAATAAAGTATATCAGTACCCATGGCCCGGCAAAGCTTCTTCCACGCCCAGCTTGTTGAGGAAACAGTTTGGATATCCCTTGGGTCTCTAGGGAACCCTACTGGTAGGATGGCCGAAAGCTGGCCAGGCAAGACGAGATCGGACTCCGGCCGTAGATATGGGATTCAAGCGTCAGGGTGGTACCATGAATGAGCATAGCTACATTGGGCAACTAAGTAGTACAATTTTAAATCTGGAACACTGTATCCCCCTCTTTCATAAGGTAGCGTGAGGACATCCCAGCGGACTCGTGCGGGCTTCCCACCCCAAATCAATCTAGATAATAGAGTACGCACTGTTTGAAAAAAGCCATTGGTAAGAGGAATGGGTATATTATTAAAAAGGTACAAAAATCTGGGGAGTACTACCATTTTTAGAATTGACACTCGACCCGCAAGTGACAAAGGGAGTCTCAGCCATCTCTCAATCTGAGTCGTAAGCGCTTGGACTGCTTGTCCATAATTCAGACGTAGGATTTGGGCGGTATCTAAGTGAATATGTATTCCTAAATATTTAACTGCGTCAGTGCACCATTCTAAGGGAAATTCGCAATCCCATTGTTGAGTTGAGGCTGTCAGCGGAAATATGATGGATTTGTGCCAATTTATGCCCAGTCCCGAGAAACGACCAAAGCGGAGGATTTCTCTGATTAGTGCATGCAAGTTAGTGTGAGGGTGTCTAACATAAAGGATCGTGTCGTCAGCATACAAGGAGACCAGGAGGGGGCCAGTGTTGAATTGTAGGCCCCTGTGTAGGTGACGCTCCTGAAAGTGACGAATCAAGGGGTCCATAGCCAGAATGAATAGTAATGGAGACAGTGGGCAACCCTGTCTGGTTCCTCGGGATAAAGAGAAAGGACCCGAGAGTGTACCGTTGAGGCGCAGCCGAGCGGTCGGTTTATTATATAATAGTGTGGTCGCAGCAATGAAACCCAAAGGCATACCCATGCGCCGCATCACAGATAAAAAGAAAGGCCACTCTAAGGAATCGAAGGCTTTCTCCGTGTCGAGAAGAATGGCGGCTGCTGGGGTGTTTGGGTTTATCCGATGAATGACCGAAAAAAGTGTTCTGAGGTTCAGCGAGGTGGAACGATGTGGTACAAAACCGGATTGAGCCGGTGAGATGACGAATTCCATCAGTTCGGACAATCGATTTGAGAGAATTTTAGCTAGGATTTTGTAATCTAAGTTGAGGAGGGACAGCGGTCGGTATGAACCGCAGTGTGTGGGATCCTTACCGGGTTTGGGCAGGAGAATTATGACTGCCTCTCTAAAGGTGGGGGGTAGAATTTGTGACTCCAATGCCTCTGCATATACCTCTATGAGTCGCGGAGCTAATAGTTCTTTGTATTCCTTATAGAAATCGCCGGAAAATCCGTCGAGCCCAGGTGCCGATGAGCCACGAATGGTCTCAATGGCCAACAAAACATCTGCAACCGAGATGGGCTCCGCCAAGAAATCCTGCATGTGCTTCTCAAGGTACACTAAGGCTATCTCGTCTAGATATCCTTCTTGGGCTGCACAGTCGCTCCCTATAGTGGTGGAGTATAGGATAGAGAAATATTCCAAAAATGTGTTTCGAATGTCTACAGTGGAGGTGTATGTGTGCGCGTCCGGAGAATGTATTTCAGTTATGTAGGTTTTGTGATATGGGGGCCGGAGTAGCTGGGCCAGAACCCTGCCCGGTCGTTCACCCTCACCATAACGTCGGGCCGTCTGGTATTTCCCTAGGTATAGAATTTCCCGGTCCGCTGCTTCCCTATAGTACTCCAGGAGCACCAGTCTCCTCCCCTCATAGGTGGATTGGGTGTGATCTGTGGAGGCTTCGTCCAAAGTCTTAAGGTCACGTTCTAGGTGTGAGAGTGTGTTGCGCAGATCCCTAAGGACACCTGCGTGTTTAGCTATGCATGTGCCCCTGATGACTGCCTTAAAGCCCTCCCACAATACCGCCCAAGTGTCCACCGAACCAGTATTGACAGCAAAGTATTCCTCTATGGCGTCTCGTATTTCCTCTTTGAACACCTCATTGTGTAAGGCACGACTAGGGAAACGCCACTGACGTTCAAAGCCCTCTGGGAGTGGTACCCTAAGATGTAGCGTCACTGGGGAGTGGTCTGAATAAGTCCTAGGGAGGGTCCCTACTGATGTGCACCAACCATAAATGTCGGGGGAAAGTAGCCAGTAGTCTATCCTCGTCCGAGTGTTGTGCTGGCCTGAATAATGGGTATATTCTGTGGTGTTCGGGTTACGCTTGCGCCAAACATCCAACAACGCGAATCGGTCGCACAGCTCCTGGAGTGCTCTGCGGGCGCGCGGCTTGGTGTCAGCAGACTTGGAGGTACAATCCATGTCAGGGTTAAGTAATAGGTTAAAATCTCCACCTACAATCAACGTCTGCGGCTGCAGCTGAATGAGGCGTGTGTGGAGGGAATGAAAAAAGTCAGGAGCATCTGTGTTGGGGGCATAGACACAAAGCAGTGTAACGTTCCGGCCCAGTATAGTCCCGGTAACCGCTAGGTATCGTCCCTCTTCATCACTAAGCATGGAGCCAAATCGGAAGGGGACTCTTTTGTGTATTAAAATGGCAGTTCCTCTTGCGTAGTTACTGTAATTAGCAAAGTATCTATGTGCTCCCCAGCTGGAGCCGAAGTGTGCCTTGTCTGTTTTGGGAAGGGGAGTCTCTTGTAAATAAGCGACATCTACTTTGTGTCGTAGCAAATGATGAAGCACTTGTCTACGCTTTCTATTATCATTAAGGCCCCGTACATTCCAAGAGATTAGGGAAAGGTCCAAGGGACCCTCCATGTTACCAACTCTTGCCATCTATCCAGGAGATCAATGCCAACTGCGCGATGTGGTGACTGTTAACTAGTAGCATTAACTGTGAACGACCAAACATGTCCCTGGAGACAAAATGCTTGAAGTTAAGCCCCCCCTCCCAGCCGCACCCCGTCCGAGACGCGGCCAATCCCAACAAAAAGAATAACGTGAGGTACCATATCATTGCACAGCAAAATGAAAAATTCAAACAACAGTACCCCAGAGTTAACCAAACCATTCTCAAAGGATACACCATGAGGGGCGGCAACGCCCGGTGAGCAACCAGCTAAATGCAATGCCAATGTAAGGAGATCTGAGAACATATTCCTAGAGTCACAGTGAAATGAGTCCCATGAAAGTGGATGCAGAGTCAACCTGTGCCTGCACTCGAAAACAGTTCGGCGCTCGCTTCAGATCCGCTGTGTGGGGGGGAAGGGCCCGATCTCACCCTGCCAGAGGGATGATTGTTCTGTTTATAAACACGGCAAAATTCCTGTGCCTCCGTCGGGTTTTCGAAGATCCGAGCTCTGCCATCCACGTCGACCTTTAATCTTGCAGGGTACAACATGCCATACCGTAGTCCCAAGTTTCGTAAAGCAGCCTTGACTCCATTAAATTTACGCCGTGCGTCCTGTACCATGGCCGTGAAATCTGGGTAGAAGGACAGTTTTGCGCCCTGCCAGGAGATGTCCCCTTTGTCTCTAGCCAGGCGGAGCGCCGTGTCCCGGTCCCGAAAGTTCATGACTCGTGCCACAATAGGCCTGGGAGGAAGGCCTGGGTTGGGGCGAGGGCCCAAAGACCTGTGCGCTCTTTCTATGACGAAACCAGCGGTGAAGGAGTCTTTGCCAAATAGCTTGATTAACAAGGTTTCCACGAAGAGGTCCATACGGCCAGCGGGGGTCGTCTCCGGAACGCCAAGAATGCGTATATTGTTGCGGCGGCTGCGGGCTTCGAGATCCTTATTTTTGATGGCCACGTCCTTCAAAATACGCTCGACTCTTTCTAGACGCTTGGCGGATTGCGCAGTCCCATCCTCAATGTCTGAGATGCGTGCCTCAGCCACATCAAGCCGTCTGTCGTATACTTGGATCTTGGCACCCAGATTCGAAATGGTTTTGTCCAAGGAATCAAAGCGAGTGTCTAATGCCTTAAAGCCCGCGCGCATCTCTCGGAGCAGGGAAGCCGCCGTGTCCGATAAGGTATCGTCTTGCCCCGCTGTTTGTACAGATTCAGCCATAGTAGGGTCTTGTTGCGGAGCTGTTGCACCCAGTTTCTCGAATGGCAAAGTCCTTTGCTTCGGGTCTTTACGGCCCATGCCGTGCCAGAGAGTCTTTAACTCGGCCTCCCAAGCCTTAGAAGGTGTAGCACGTATCGGTCACCCTCTCCCTTGGTGCTATATGATGAGGCACTCAAGAAGAAGATGTAGGTTAAAGAGGGACCCCAGCGTCGCTGAGCGGGATGTGACGCAGGTAGGAGAATTGTCTAGCTGTATGGGGGGTCATCAGGCATTGCGGGCAATAGCTGCGATGGCAATAATTCTGTGGAGACGGCGTGGGGCCCCACGCATGAAGCCAACCGCCATCAGTGCAGATCAAGGACAGATTGTGCTGCAATGTAGAGGGACTGCCCTCGCGGAGGCAGCAGACTCCCAATATTGTCATAGAGTTTTGCCTCCATACATGAGGATATTGGATTTTCCAGGCCCCTCTAGCAGCGCCCCCAGGCCGATGCGATCCAGAAGGCGGGCCGCGGGAGTCCCGCCGCAGCAGGAAGAGTGCCGCGAGGCCCAGCGCGCCCGGCTCGGGCCTCCGACACGCGTTACAGCGCGTCGCGGCCGGCCCTCCAGGTACGAGCCAGTCCACGGCCGATGGCGCGCCGCAGAGGAGGCTGTCGTCAATCAGGGCTGAGCACAGGTCCCGGGAGGGGTGCAGCGCCGCTCACCTCATTTGCGGCCGACGCGAGTCGCAGGCCCCAACAGCATCCCCGGCCTCAGGTGGTTTTTCGAGTCCCGCCCGTCCGGAGGGGGGCCGGTCCAGCCATCGCCCCACGCCGCCACTCCCGAACGCGGGCACCCAGCGGGGTCGGAGTCAGCCCCGGGGACTCAGCATGTCCTCCGCCGCAGCGTGCAGTAAAGTTCTGGGCTCATTGATGGTATTTAGTGCAGGAATATGCCAGTGGGCCGGAAAGCTCAACGGAGCTTCAGAGCCAGGCGGCCATGTTCGTCGCCGGCTTGGCCACGCCCCTCCCTCTCTGTCCTTGAAGGTCTTATTTGAGAAGGTGCAACAGATTTTACAATCTCTCACCTCATGCCTAGGATATAGGCAATAAATACATTCCTTGTGTGGATCATCCACACGGACCCTTTTCTTCCCACAGGTATTACAAGGGCGGAAAAGGCCTTTTTTGTCTGACATGATGTCCAGATTTGTTGAAGAGAAGAAACTGAGTAGCACTCAGGGAGAGTGTTCTAGAGGATGCTAACAGCTGATTGGCTGAAGCCAACATTTGATCTTTTTTTTTTAAAAAGGACATAGATGGGCTACTATTAGATGGCCTTGGGCCATTTTAGCCTATGTATTATTTATGTCACTGCTTGTATATTTTACCGTGGGACTCCCATCTCGACGACGGGGAATGATTCAGGCATGTGAATCTATGAAAGATACCCCAATACTGGATAATCAGAGAAACATCCTTGTCCGGTCAGGCACCCGTTTTTCCTTTCTTTAGTTCTGCTGAATTGAAATAGTTGAGAATGAGGCATCAGTAAGCAGGCACGGAGGGCAGCCATGAAGACATTTATAAAAGGCAACTGGGTCAGTTAAGGGTTTCCAGTGTAGGCCTTTTCTGGTAGTGCTTCATCATAGAGAAGGTGGTGCTGAAGGTCAAATAAAGATGGTAGGTCGTCAAACTGATGAAATGTTTCAATGTGATCCGAGCTGTCACTGATGCAAAGGCAGTCCAAATAAGTTTCAATGTCCTTCGCATGACTCTATAATATGAACACAAGTGGATGTTTTTGCAAAGGTTTTTGGCTTTCATAAGCCTTGGTATGAAAGCAATGGCCATACACACTTCATTATATTTGTGTTTGGGGGAGGGTATCATGCTTCAGTCAATCAATTACAGACACCACCACTAGATGACAGTCCTGAACTGAAGTGTTTCCAGTTCCTTTTATCTGGTGAGGGTGGGAGAGGGTAGTTTCCACACAGCTTTCTTAAAAAACCAGTTCCTGGATACACACTGTCTCTCTAAAAGAAGACTTTGAGCCCACAGTGTTATTGCTTATTCAAAATACCTCCAACTGCACCATAACTAAAAAGAAGGATAACTCAAAGTAGACTCTCTTAGAAATTAGCAGTTTCAAGGGAGAGACGCCAATCAAAAATAAATAGAATAGGAAATGTACACTTTGAACTATTTCATATGTCTAGACGATGACTTCATACACCAATTTGTGTCATGAAATAACTGGTGACATTCCTTACATTTTGTAAATTGAATTTGGATTAAGTACCATGAAATACAATGAAAACATCATCCAACTGCCCTTCCTTGCACAATCATGTCTCTGTGTGCACATTTTCTTCTAACAGTGGTTTAATCACTTTCGAAACGTTTTTGCTCTGTTACCATTCCTTCTGACTCATCTTGTTTCATAGTATGACCATACCCTGTTTGACTTTCTATGGGTAAAATATAGGTGCCGCAAAGTTCCACCATTTATTAAGAGTCTGGCCACAGCAATTAAGATGCAATTGCACCTCTACAACATTTGTAGACCCAGGGTCTTACTGGTGTCGGTGCATAATTAACATAATGCATAGTCATGTAGTGCCGATGATGGTTTTGTATGGTATTAATGTTTTATAAGCAAGACAAATGTCAGCCAGATATCATCAGCTGTATTAACATTTTAACTTACCAAACATAAAGTATACTTTCTTATAAAACAAAGTCACAGTTTAGGGGGAATACCCAGAGTAATAAATAGATTGCATCAAAAAATAATCTAATTTCATTGGTCATGCCGGAATCTTTAACTGAGAGACATAATCTTCCTCCTGGCAATACATTATCAAATTCATTTGGTTATGTTTTTTTTATATAAAATTGTAATTGGTTTTCAAATTCCTAATTTCACTCAATGGACACTTCAACCAATAAATCTTTCTAACAATAACTGAATTTAGTGGCAATTCTAGTACTGGGAACTCTGCATTAGCACAAATAGTTGTATATTGTATCTGGGATACTTCACAAACTTTTCGATGGCATGTTAAGTATGGGCCAGGTCTCAATAGTTAGGGTCATTAATGCTAGGTAGATAGCTTCTTCGTAAATTTGGATGTATAAGCTCTGCAATTAGGTAAAAAGGCCTGCAACACATCTATACAGTGCCAGTAGTACCCAACTATTGTTAAGGGCAGCCCAGTAACATTTTTTTAAAGTACGGGTGGGTTAGTGCTGCCTATCTCCATGTGTCGATACAGCTTTCTGCTTGGAAGTCTGGGGCCCTTATTGTGCCAAACAAAACTGTGTAATCGGGATTCTGCACCTGAAACATAAAGGGCAATGCTGAGCCAGAAAAATACATTTAGGCAGAATTACTATTTTGATACAACTGATTATTTTATTCACAGAAATTGGTAATTTCTTGTTGTACTCTAATGCTCGCTTAATTTCAGCCTATTTTACTCAGGTAGTTGATTTGGGGGATATCTTCAATTGTTTGTGATTTGCACTCCTTGATATCTAACTTGTGCTATAATTTGAATTGTTACACATTCTTGGTAATATTAATTTTGTATCCAGGAAAACCTCCGAATTCCATGAGGGTGCCTGTTTTCACTTTTACTGCTGATAGCTCTGATGTTAGTACTATTAGATTACAACATAAATGTTGATTTTATGGATGCCATTCCTAGTACATACACAGCTACATTCCCATTGCTTCTAAAGCAACTGCTAGAAATAGAGTATGAGGTTAAATAAAGTGGACACCTCAAGTCTTTACTTGCACTCCCATTAACAATTACGGGGACTTTAGGATCTTGATAAAATGCCTATATAGCAGTTATAAAATGGGATGAGAAACGAAACCTAGACATACAATCCCATAAATCTAGCCAATGGACAAGGTCAAATACAGTTACTGTGACAACCAAGCCACTATTAGTAGGTGGGACAAGGGAGTGGCAGAGCCTATACATACAAGAAAACCTTTGATAATTTTACAGAAAATTCTATCACCAATCATCTATCTTTATAGAATAATGTTGGAGGACCTAATACACAAAATAATTGTTAGTCATAAATTAATATGTACATCCAACGGGGCCCGCAATGCAAAAAACTGTGTTTAAAGATTTGGCACATTTAATGTGAGACATTACTGTTGATCACCCTCGGGCATCTATAGTACCTCTGGGAGATTTTAATACAAATTTAACCAGACGCATCTGCTCTGATGAACTGGCTGATTGCACTAACATGATGTGGAAGATCCCACAGGCTAATATTCCTATTAAGTGCAGGTAAAGGCACAAGAAGTACATCGTGACGACCTCATACTTGACCGGCGCGCCTTAAGTTGCCAGATTGCTCATAATATGTTCATAAACTACACATTCACAGAACCAAAGAAAATCAGTTTCAGATTAGTTTTTAACTTCATTAGAATGTTTTAGTTAATGTAGGAGCCTACAAGTTGATCCTAGTACTGATAGCAAGCGCTTCCCTTTAGTGTTTACTACAGACTAAAACAAACATTCTCTCATTTTCGCTACAATTGGTAATGACGTCAAATACTGCACAATGGAAAGGATCACATAGTCAACACATAACTGCATGCATATTTTTGAATGGAGAGACAGCCTGCACAAATATACTACAAACGATACTATATCCCCTATGACCTCGTCTATCTGGGATAACCAAATCAAATCTTTGGGAAAACAATTGTGCTCTAGTAAGATCGGGAAGTCTTGCCACCTTAAAGCTTATAATGAACTCTGGTTGGTTTATAAGTAACACTCAAACAGTAATGCAAAAAGATGAATGTCTTGTTAAGAGATTCATGAAAAAAGTACCTGATAAAGATGTAGAAACAGAAACAACCTCTTTAAAGACAACTGTATAAAAAAAGAGAACTTTGCAGGTCAAAATGGGTGTTTATTGAAAAACAGTGGGAACTAGCACTTACGTTTTAAAAAAATGTAGACCGAAGCAAACGTCAGCAATATATAAATAATCTAATCTGCGATTTAACTACAAATCAGAGCTGTCATCTCTTCCATTGACTGGGTATCTCGTGTAAAATCAATGAATATTTCAAAACTGGAGTCTGGAGCCTCCCCATTAAAATCTGAGTTTTAATTTCAACCGAACAAAGGTTCAGAAGGAGTTTATTGCCCAATGGTTGGAGAGAGCTCAGTATCTAAATGAACTGCCAATAGTATTGTTTAACTATGACAACCTTCAGGGCCAAGTTACTTACTCCACTAATTAGATCAGCACTGGCTACTGGCTCAACTCTTTCCTCCTGGAAAGGTTTAATTTTATACCCATCATATAAAACAAGCCTTGGCAAAGCCAATAGGTTTCGCCTATGTAAGCGCTATTGGCTCTGCCAATGTGTTTTAGCTATGTTGTACACCAGCATGGCTGCTGTTCAGCATGGCTAAACGTTAGTTGTGTGGAGTGTCGTAGAGCGGAAGACAAACAGTGGAGCAGAATGTTGTACAGTGGAGTGGCAGAGAGTGTCGTGTATTGGAGTGGCATAGTGTGGAGTCGCTTTGAGTGCCATACACTGGACTGGCATAGAGTAGAGTGCACTGGTGTAGAGTGCACTGGCGTAGTGTGTTGCAGAGTATAGTGGCGTAGAGTGCAGTGGCACTGAATTCAGTGGCGTACAATGCAGCATCGTAGAATGCGTTGGCGTAGATTAGAGTGGTGTAAGGTAGAGTGCAGTGGTGCAGAGTGAAGCAGTGCAGAGTAGGTTAGAGTGGCATAGAGTGCAGTGGCGCAGAGCAGCGTCGAAAGGCATAGAGTTCAGTAGTGCAGAGTAGAGTAGCACAGACTGGTGCAGAGTAGAGTATAGTGCCATAGAGTGCAGTGGCGTAGAGTGGAGTAGCGCAGAGGGGAGTGGCATAGAGTTCAGTGGTGGAGAGTGCAATGTTGCAGATTAGAGTTTTAGAGTGCAATGGAGTAGAGTGGCGCAGAGTACAGTAATGCAGAGTAAAGCGCGGTGGCGTAGAATGCAGTTGTAGAGAGTGCATTGGCGTAGAGTGCAGTTGTTAAGAGTACGGAGAGTGGCGTAGAGTGCAGTGGCATACAATGGAGTGGCTCAGAAAGAAGTAGACTGGCATAGAGTGCAGTGGCGTAAATTGTTTTAGAGTAGCGTGAAGTGGCGTAGAGTGTAGTGGTGCAGGGTAGAGTGCAGTTACGTAGAGTGGCATAAAGTGTAATGCGTAGAGTAAAGTGGTGTAGAATGTAGTGGCATAGAGTGCAGTGCTATAGAGTATATTGGAGTGGCGTACAGTGGATTTACGTAGAGTGCACAGGAATAGAGTTGAGTGTTACAGATTAAGTGCATTGGCATAGAGTGTATTGGCATAGAGAGTAGTGGTGTAGAGTGCAGTGTTTCAGAGTGGCGCAGAGTATAGTGGCACAGAGTGGAACTGTGCAGAGTAGATTGGTGTGACCTAGACTGGAGAGGTGTAGAGTGCAGTGGCGCAGAGTGCAGTGACGAAGAGTGCATTGGCATAGAGTAGAGAGGCGTAGAGTGCAGTGGCATACAGTGCAGTAGCGTAGAATGGAATGGTGCAGTGGCATGGAGCGGGGCAGAGTAGAGCGCAGTGATGTGGAGTGGTGCACGGTAAAGTGGAGTGGCACAGAGAGGTCTATTCATGGTCGTGGTAGCATTACTTAAAACACATTTTCAATTGTAATGACCATTACATTTGCACAGATAAACTGTTTTACTAATAAAACTATACAGAGCACAGACAAAAATGTGTGGAAATTGCATCACCTAGTGAAATAATTTGTTTTGATCATATTAAAGTATTTGTTCCCAACATACTTCAGAAATAACAAAATGTGCTTCGTCTGTGTTCCTAAATCTGATATATTCTGAAATACTTACAAAGTTCATTTAAATGTTGTTGCGTGATAGAAAAAAACTTTTTTTTACCCCGTATCAGCAAGATTGTCCCATAACTCCTCAATTTGAAGTCAGAGAAAGAAAAGTAAACAAGCGCACTCGGAAGACAGCACCTGACATTTGAACTCGGCCTTTGAATGCACAGCAAATGTGACGGGATAATAACAAGATTTACAGGCCTGTTTACAGAAAAGGAGCACTCGGAAGTATCCTGTAAACGATCTTTGGGCAAGGGAAGGCACAAACTCAAGCTGGACAGCCTAAAACAAATAAAGCCAGCAAATGGAAAGCAAGAAAATGTGCTTTACAAACCACAAAGCCAATGGCAAGCAACGGTCAGAATGAATTCCTACGTCAACTACAAGAGCTGGCAAAGAACAAAAAGCAGACACTCATCAGCTTCTGTTTGGCAAGTGGGGCAGTTGATAATATAAGGGCTAACTAAAAGTAGTCCAACATTATACCCAAGAGAAACGAATGTCCATTTCAGCCTTTTAAATTGATTGTCAGGCATCTTTTCATGGTATTTGCAGGAATATATCCTAGTCTGAACTGGGATATCTCCCGTATTTTACTTATAGCTATTCAATCATATCAGGATACCTGGGTGCAAGTGGTTATAGCTATATAAAAGCAGGATTACACTGACAGTGGTTTGAAGCAAGGCTGTGCATTAGCTCATATGTTATTTTGCCTATATACTACAGATATGGGAAAATGCTTAGACAAGCAAATTCCTATCCTTCTAATTTGGGTGGAACACCTATCACAATTCTGCAGCATGCAGACACCAAACAACACAACGTTGTCTGCATTAAACTGTGGTCGGCCTTCAGAGAGCTTTCAATGACATCAATGAGTTCAAT
This sequence comes from Calotriton arnoldi, assembly GCA_963921515.1. NCBI lineage: Eukaryota > Metazoa > Chordata > Amphibia > Caudata > Salamandridae > Calotriton > Calotriton arnoldi. The sequence goes on from CAWUFW010005895.1 coordinate 508,384, forward strand.
TTAGTCAATAAATTGGGTGTTAATGCAAGTAAAGTAATGGACTATCGGACAAAAGAGCTGCTAACGGTCCTTGGCACAAATTAAGACAATTAGTATTTATAATTATTTGAGGGTTTGGATGCAGGATAATGGCTCCACAAGACCATTTATTAAAGCCGAAAAACAAGGCAGCTAGACGGATCTTTGCTTTGCGAAGGTTATGTAAAAAATTTGAAAAGCCAACTATACAAAGGATCTTGAGACTAATAGGCAGAAATTAACCTATCAGAGTGCTTTGCTGGTTGGCTCAATTTAGCATACTTAAAGGACAAGTTACTTACCTTCGGTAACGCCTTTTCTGGTAGAGACTTAGGGGCCGATTCCGATTCGGGCCGGAAATCTCTCCGACCGAGCCGGACCCGGAGAGATTTCCGACCGAATCGGACCCGTGCAGTCCGACCGAACGAGTACGATGCGCACGTATGCCATCGGACTCGATTCGGTCGGACTCCCATTGAAGTCAATGGGAGCCTGTCGTACGACGCGTACACGGGCTCCCATTGACTCAATGGGCACGACGCGAACAAGGGCGCCCCCTACAGCGTGTTCGCGTCGGTGCGGGTCGCGCCATACATGCACGTGTAGGGGGGACCCGTGTGTCCCCCTGTGTGCGACTCGCGTGCCTACGCTTCCAGGGGGGTCCGACACGGACCCCCAACGTGCGGCTCCGACAGCTCCTTGGAGCCGGACTGCGCGAGTCGGTCGGAGCGGTCGCGATGCGCATCGTACTTACCCGGCCGGGGAACGTCTCCATTGCGCGGTGCGAGTCGTCCCCGTGCGAGTCGGTCGGAGCGGTCGGGTCCTGCGAACGAGTCGGTCGGAGATTTCGCGTGCGCTCGCATCGTACTCGCTCGGCCGGACCCGCGTACGATTCGGTCGGGAAACAGGGCTCCGAATCGGATCCGGTGAATCCGAATCCGATTCGGAGCACTACCGGCCGAGATCGGAATCGACCCCATAGTCTAGCCACAGATTCCTTATCTTTGAACTTCCAGGCGTCTGGCTGGATCCACAAGATTTTTCTTAGCAGTAACCCTGCGCGCCGGTAGATGGCACCGGTCGACTCCGCGTGACGTCGGCATATTCGTCGTGACGTCCACATCGCCAATATAACCGCCACTCTGGCGCACGACTTTCCACGCCAGAAGCGCGGAGCCATGTAGTGACTGACCATGGTGAGATAAAATACCCCTTCGGACTATTTGCAACACCCACCTGTCCAAGGCGATGTTCCGCCAGTGGTGGAGATGATGGCGTATTTTGCCACCAACTGGGCACGAATGATCCTGGGGGATCCGACTAGGAGGGTTTTGCGGTGGAGGAGGGAATTGTGGCTTGGTTTGACTTCTGGCCTCCTGACCCTCGGAATCGGGGTGAACCACATCCACTGCCCCGCAGAGGTTGCTGAACTTGCGGGGCTCTCTGGCCGGAATAGGGTTGGCACGGTTGGTAGCCGCTTCCGTAGCCATGAAAGGAGCGAAAAACAGACACAGGCCGGGATGCTGTGGTGAGGCCCAAGGACTTGAGCGTAGCTCGCGAGTCCTTGAAACGCTCAAGGGCTGCATCTGCTTTGTCTCTGAAGAGACGGGAGCCATCAAAGGGCATGTCCATAAGATTATCCTCGACATCCCCTGAAAAACCAGTCCTCAGCCAGGCATGGTGGCGTACGCCCACCATCGTGGAAATCGCTCTACCCAGCGAGTCCATAGGGTCCAAGCCACATCTCATGGCGAACTTCGCTGCATCACTCCCGACTTGAATAGCTTGGGAGAGCAGAATCCGGTCCTCCTCCGAGATTCTGGGCAGCACCTGTGCAACCGTGTCCCATATGGAATGGGAATAACGGCCCTAAAGGCATGCGGTGTTCACCGACCGCAATGCTAGACTGGCGGAAGAGAAAATGTTCTTCCCAAAGCTTTCAAGTCTTTTGGATTTCCTGTACGGGGGGTGCGGAAGGGAACGCGCCACGGGAAGTGGAAGCTTGAACCACCAAGCTTTATAGGCTAGGGTGGGCGGTGAGGAAAGCTGGGTCGCCCGGTGCAGGGCGATGGCGGCGGGCAATCTTTCTGTTCACAGGAGCCCCTGTACTGGGCTTGGACCAGGTGCCCAGAAGAACCTCCGTCAAGGCCTTGTTGAAAGGCAACAAGGGTTTTGAGGTGGAGACACCAGGCTGCAGGACCTCTGTCAAGATTTTAGTCTTGACTGCCACCATAGGGAGCTGCAGGTCCAAGACCTTCACAGCCCTTCGCACCACCATAGCAAATGATGCCCCCTCCTCCGTAGCCAGGTTAGGGGGAGACAGCATGCCAGAATTCGGGGAGGTGTCCAGGCCACTGGCATCACCAAGTTCCTCATACCAGTTCATGTCTTGGGGTTGCGTGATTTCTAAGGGATCCTGCTCCCCCTCCCAATCCTCCACACCCATTCCTAACCTTTCAGAATAGGGCAGATTGAACGGCATGGAACCATACAGCTCTGTCGGCGCCGGGCTCGGAATCAGTGGACGCCCGACCTGCTCCGTGTCTTCAGGAATGAGGATTGGGGAGGCGCAGGTGACGCCGAGGACCTCGCTGGCGGACGCAGCGGCGGGGAAGGTTGCTGTAGAGGTGTGACCGGCGCCAGTCCCGACCCGGGAACGGGTCCAGTAGGTGGCCGGACCGGAGCCAAAGGCACGAAACCCGCAGGGACTCCTCCATCATCAGAGCCTGTGGGGCCAGAGTGCGCGCCGGCAGGGTCAGGCCACCAAATTATGGTGCAAACGGTGTCATAAAACTCTTTAAATTGGGCGGGGGTTGCTCCTGGCCCCAGAAAGGGAGGAAAACGCGGAGACGACCCAGGCATTCACTCCGCGGGGCGGGGCCTTTAACGCTGAGGTTCCTATGTCTCGTCATGCAACGGACGGGGCGAAGTCGAAGCATGCTTTGACTTGTGCTTCTTGTGATGCCTCTTACCTGACTGTGATAACTTGGAAGAAGAGGACTTCGATCCCCCGGAGCGGTGCTCGGACCTTTCTCTCGACCTAAACCGAGACTGAGACCAGGATCGACGGTGCGACCTCCGAGGCGCAGTGCTGCGAGTAGCTTTAGGGACCGCTACCTCAAAGCTTTTGGCGCCATGGCCTGGCAATCGGAGCACGACTTCATGTTGTGGTCAAGCTCCAGCCACCAGAGACATACCAAGTGGGGGTCTGTGACCGACTTGGTGCGGTGACAGGCGCCACACGGCTTAAACCCAGAGGTCTTCTTACTAGACATCCCTAGCATACCAAAAGGAGTTGACAAAAAGTCGAAAAAAGTCTGTCAAAAAATGACAGGGGGTAAGCTCTCTTCGACGGATCTGCACTGGCTGGCGTGGAAAGAAAAGAACGGATATCAGCTCGCTGGAGTAGCAGTTATATTGACGATGTGAACGTCATGCTGACGACGAACACAATGCTGGCGATGATGTCACGCAGAGTCCACCGACACCATCTACCAGCACGCAGGGGTACTGCTAAGAAAAAACGTCCGGATCCAGCCTGACGCCTGGAAATTCAAAGATAAGGAATCTGCGACTAGATGTCTCTATCAGATTCAGTTTTCTCTCTACTATGAACAGTAAAGCAAGCTCACTTAAGATTAGAATTTGGATTGCTAAATCTGGTCTCTGTTGCTAAAGTTAATTATGTAAAATAGTTCATTAAAGCAAAATCTGCAAGTTAAAGCTCTATAAAAGGGTGGATGTGGGCATGCATAAGATCAGACAGCAAAGACTATAGTTCTCAGCATTTCAGCTGTATTTCTGTGCTCTACATCTGACCTTGAGTTAAGAGATTCTTGAGGCACTATACTTAAGATGCATTTAAAGAAACAAGTAATGATCGATTTAAGCTCTTTATCCTAAACCAGTGATGCAAAGCAATTTAAGGACAATACGTTATCACAACCGCTTATTTAAAATTTAAGTTGAACCCACAGAAATACACGTTTTTGCATTTAATTCAACAGAATATGCTAAACGTTTTTCATAGGCACTTTTTACTGTTTCCGCTTCATGAATGTCGCAGCAGATGGGTGACTTACCAATTATTTTCTGGAGAGTATCATCTGTGCAGGGTTATGAAGGAAACTCTGTCACGTAAGATTTGTATTTGCCTTCCTTTAAAACCAAATGTTTTCAATGCAGGGATTCGACCAATAAACGATCCATTGGTTCTTTGTTTCAATAAATCGAAATGAACAAAACCTATCAAGACTTGTAAAATATCTTGACAAAGTGTATAAAAAATGTAGATATTAAAAAACTATCACTTTGTAATGTATGTATTAGTTGATAGCATTAGCTGTACTTTCTGTATCTATACGGGTCATCTTTTTTTACTCTATCTATATTTCTTGTTTCTTTTGATCTTAATTTATCAACAAATTATCAGTATTGCTGCAATACTATGACCTTTAATAAAACCTTGATGAGCAAGATGTATTAGACTTCGAAGGTTGTAGTGCATTCATTCTGCAAGAATTTTGGCATATATTCTGTTGAAAAAATAAATCTGTCTGTATGATGAACAAAGAGCTGGAATTGTATCAGGTTTGCTCAACACAGATAGGAAAGCCTAGACACAAAGCGTGGTGGGTTTGCTGAATTTTAATACATAGATATTGCTATATTTCAGCCTACCAGCCCATTACGGCCTGCTGCTTTACTGATTTTCAGTTACTATCCCAAATGTAGTTATTTTAGTTGACAAGTTTTGTTAATCAAGTCTAATTAGCTATAGAAGAGTCAGGTTGAAACAAATCCTCTCGGACAATGATATACAAATATTATTGTCAATCAACTATATTGAATAAAGCATCTGATAGAATATGACAAATGTATTTTAATTCCCTCATCTGATATTCTGTTGTATCCAGCATTCTTAATCATCTTTATCAGATTTCTGCTTATTGTTTGTATAGTTTGCGATATCAGGATTTTTACATATTTTTTCTAAATCCATATGTGGTTTATTGCTGGGCATTACATTTATTCATTGTTGATTCTTGCTCCCATTTGAGAAAAGCCCCTCTGTAGCAAGATTTACCAGTTCTAAAATCAGTCAGTGAAAGCGTGGTAGTCTTGGCTTCTTGGAGCTTTGTACGTGGTCTACTAACAAAGGCTTACATATTTTACTGGTGAATCTTTAGACCCCTTCAAAAAGAGGTCTTTAGAAGATCAGACAGCATAATTCAGGTGTCTTTCGAGATTCTAGATGATGCTCTGTAGAGGCCGTTGTACAAGGTATTGATTGCACACATTTACAAGTATTTCACAAAAGACAATGAACACATACATAAAATATCTAAAGGGATATGAAAATGACAAGATTACACAACAAAATTACGAATATAGGAAGCAATAACCATCCAGGCAGAACTATGGTGTGTGGGGAGGAACAGAGTGCAAGTAGCAGGGCTAAAGGGAGTGAAAATATACATGTCAGATTTAGTACAGCATTGTTGCTCTGACATAGCAAAGTTATTTCTTCGGCCATGTCACACAATCTCATAATGAAAATATACATAATGGAATGGGAGGTTTATTGTTTTAATATAGTATTGCTCATTAAAATGCACTTTTTCACAGTACTCCTTTGGAAGATGTTTTAAATCTAAAACCAGAGAAACAAACATTAAAACTTTCTTCATATACAAATAATAAACAATAGAAATACTCCCAAAATATTTATCATTGCATTGAAAAACACTGCAGTCAAAATATACTATGGCTTACCTAAATGTGCAGTATTGTTCATGTTTCTGCTTGTCCTGTGCTCATATTTTTCAGGTTTTCTGGCCCTTCTTTGCTTCTGTCTCTTACTTTGCATCTTCCCCTTCTACTTTTCTACTCTGATAGAGGATGCTTTCTCCGTACTGGTATGATTGCCTCTTCCTCTCTCTCCTGCCACCAGGTACACCTACAAAATCCTTAGTATCCAGACATGTTGGCCTCATCTGTAATGAATAGCTTCACAGACTAATGTTTAAGGTCCTAAGCTGGCTATACCTCTTAGTCTCAATCTTCCATGTCTTTCTATACATACACTTAGTTTGTCATAGACCTTCTTTCGCTCCCTTATACCTCCGTCTCCCAGTCATACCAACTCATGCTAACCCTTCAGCTCAAATTCACTGACTTCAAACATACTTCATAATTCATATCACACCAGGCACAAATGCCTCAGTGCGTCAGATTTGCTCTCATATTTAGGGATTCACATAATGCAAAACTTTCATAATGAGCGAGCAATACAACTGCTGCCAGCTACAAGACAGACTTCACTCATTATTTCTCATTTTACCAGTGCTGCTTGTGTGTCGTTTTGTATTTCCATTCCCTTTAAAATTGTAGCAGGAGATTATTCTGTTAGAAGTGCCATATCCTAGCAGCTGCATCATCTCACCGGATTATTCTTGCATGATTTTAACAAAAAATGCAATTTGTTTTTGCCTGCAGTTGAGAGATGAGAGAGAATACCCCTTACCTACAGTGGTCCCAAAATACCACAGTCTCCCCCCTGTACAATGATCCCCTTACTCTCTTCCATCCCCAACCATTTGTCCCCTCTGACCGTCTCCCATTTTTCCTGGGGGGCAGTAGATATTGTATTGTTGCTTGTAATTGTATTGTATTGGTTGTATAATACTGCATGATCTTTGTGAGGCATCAACTTACTTGGCCTAAAAGCAAAATTTAAACATTTGGCCTTATTGCTTTTATATTTCTGTGGTCTGCTGCACTGCAAAAGTCAATAAAACAGATTTAAACCAAAAACCAATAAAACGATTCAAACAAAAACATTTAGAATAAAAAGGTAAGCAAGAACCCAGTGTTTTCCTCCAAGTGTGAAAAAGGAATAAAAATAAATAAATAAATAACCCACAAAACCCTGCAACATGCAAATAAAGGCCAGCAAAACTGTAAGAGCAGTAAGGCACAAAGATACTGACATTTCATAAGAAAGGATAGTGATACTGAATGAAGAAACAAAAAGAAAAAACAAAAGAAAAGAAAAATAAATTACAGGGCTGATTCATGAAATGAAGGTATGCACCCAAAATTACTAAATCTCACGATGATGATTAATTCATACATGTGTAAAATTGTAAATGGCCCATTTAACAAAAGGAAATGGGAGTTCAGAATCCATGTGCAATTTGAAATACTCATATTTACCTTGAAGGCAAATTAAAACCATGTGGGCAAGGAGTAGCTAGACAGAAAAGATTGTCTACGCTCAGAAAGTAGGACTGAAAATCCACAAAAACGAAGCAAGTCTGCTCCCATGTTTCCACGTATCCAGACAGAAGCCAGAAAATGTTAAAGACCACACAGGAATATAGCAAAAAAAATTGCTAAGGTCTCAAACCAATTCCATTAGACAGAAACATTTACCAACTCGTTCGTTTAAAATGCTGTTCACAAGATACACAGTGGAATTCAGGTGCACTAGATGATGAAAGGTCACTTTCTTATTACATCAAACACCTTTGACCCACATTACATGTACCCGTCTGTGAATGACTTGTAATGACATACATGTGTCAGCCTCATCTGAGGAATCTTGGGTCTATTAGTGCGGGCTGAAGGGTACAGCCTGCTAAAAATGTCTGCCTCAGTATACTGGAAGTAAAGTATATGTGTTTCCTAAAGTAAAATGTAAGATCCATGTGTCAGCTCTATCTTGTAATCCATATTCAATGGAAGTGATGACTGTTTCCGCACTGCTTTGTTTACAATGCCAATTGTACAAAGTGATATGTGGGTTAAGCCTGATGTACAGGAATATTACTACATGCAAATTCTTTAAAATTATCTAGTGCCGGAGCAGTAGTTTCATTTTGGATGCATATGCTTTATCATAGCTTTGTCCAACTATACTTAACATGAGACTGCATTCAAAGAAGTGAAAACATTGATTATTTGATATGGTAGAACTATCTAATCACCACTAAAAATGTATTGAAACACACAGTAATAACAGGGGGGAACATATCAGCAATCCTAAACATTTATTTTTTAAATGAAAACAACATTTATAGCAAAGTGATTTGGCAAGTGTGTTATATGAATATTCAGCACAGATTAGAAGATGGGAGATATGCATATGATTACTTTTGCCCATCATTTTTGGTGAAAAAGACAATCAACGTGACTCAACAAGTAGGCCATTTTGTTAATAACAAAATGACCAGCTGACAAAAGTTAAGGTGTAAGGTAGAAAGGAGGACATGAATGTGAAAATCCAATACAAAAAGTTCTTATCAGGCTCCTCAGGGGAAATAACTTACCAACTCTATCCTGGCATCAGCAATTACTCAAAATGCCAAAAAATACATGTTTGAAAAGGAAAATATTAAAATACATTTGTGGCAAGTTCTAACATGTAAAATATGTGAGAACAATAGGGGGCTAAGGGAAAAGGGCTATGGAACACACATAATTAATTCTGCATTTTGTAGAGATACTGGACAGAACAACGTGTAGAAAGATAGAACTTTCCAGACAAAGACAAATCTAGGGTTTAGTATGTGCCAAAGGCATAATGTTATATATAAAAAAAAATAAAAAAAAAAATGAGAGTGGACGGGGTGGGAAGAGTAATGATTGAATGACAGGAAACTCCTAACAAACAGGTCAGGTGGGAACTAGGCCATTCTGAACTATAAAGATGGTACATTAAAAAACACTGAATCCTCTCCGAGGTAATGCACCTAAATATGATCCATTTTAAGAGTGGAATTGGAATTTTTTTAAGCCCCAGTTCTCAGACTAATAAAAAGCAATTCAGGAATGCGTTCTACTTGGTCATGGAGCTTGCAATTTCCCACATTGATGTTTGAAATATATTTTAAACCTATGACAAGTACAACAGTACAAGCGGGACTTTCACTGGAAACAAGGCTAATTTGAAAATGTATAACACCTACTTATCCTACCTCTTTCTCTGCTGTATCCGGACTTGGTGTTAACACGAGACTTTGTTTTAACAACTTCATAAGTCTGATTGTCTTCTGAAAGACTTTCCATTGAGTCCATCTCTTCCGCTCTGGCATCTCGGATGAACATGTTACTTCTTAGCTGCCTGGTAACATATGTTTCATTTTTTCCTTCTCCGCTTTTTGATTTTTTCATTTCCCACAAATGATGTGTCTTATCATTATAGTTCGTGCTTAGGGATTTTGTCATGTTTCTTGATGGGTATTTTTTAACTTTTGATCCAGCATCACCGGTTATCCTTTCAATGTTATTCTTTTCATTCATTTTATTATCAAATCCTTCTTTTTGTGGGGCCTTAGCTGTGGACATTCCACTAAGGGAAACAAATGGCATGTTAGAGTTTGCATGATATCATTTTAAATACAGTTATACCAGGATCGGGCAACGGTTTTACCTAATGATAGTATTATCCTAGCACTCAATTGTATGTGATATATTTCAAATTAGCAATATCTGAATTTAGAGATGGAATTGTAACTTGTTTGTAATTTTGCTATTCAGGCAAAGTGGTTAGCAAAATGTGGGCACAGATACAATTTTTTCCATAAGCCATCAGACTAGAACATTAAAAATAGTAAGCTGGACTAAATTTTGTGATACATTTCACTTCTAGGAGCTGTGGAATTGCCTTTTGCAACTCATTTTTGAGGCAGTTTATGGCTTAAACCCTCAAAAGTGACCACAAGGCTAAACGCCAACAATAAATAGTACATTTTGGAAAATATTCCATTCAAGCAAAATACAATGAACAAAGGTATCTTTTTATAGTGTACGTTACCAGCTAATTATTATTACACCTTCTACTGATGATAAAAAAGTATATTTTAAACCTTCTTCTTTGAGCAAATATCTGAAATTTAGGAGGATTGGCATGGGTTTGGCATATTAATTCCTTGAGTGGCTGCTCTAGCTTGCATTTTCTCAGTCCATGAGCTAAATATGTTTAACCTTGCTTAAATTTCCTCTTTTTTGTAACACAGTATATTAGACCTGGCTTGGAGTTTCTCCTTGCATGACACTGGTATGTTTGGCTTTTAACAACTTCTTTGCACAACCCAAATATCTTTGGCTTGTCTTCTATTTTCTCTACACATGTCCAGAGTACAACTGCCTGACTTTAATTTGATCCTTGCTTTACAGTGACAAGTTCTGTGTAGCTTTTTTTTTCTTGCTTGCAACTGCTCACGGCTAGATCTTGGTAGACATGGCTTACTTGCTTCTTTGACTTGGGTATGTTGAATCTAAATTTGCTCTGGAATATTCAACATTGATTAAGGTTTCTCATTGTGCTGGTGTCATTGCTTTTATTAAGTAATTAGATCCAGGCATTGATCTGACTTTGAGTTCTAAGTTGCAAGGATTAGTATCATTTGTTTTGGGAAGAGGTGCCATTGGAATGGAAAATAATGATTTGGGGAGCTGCATCTCTTGCCTTCGATTTCCCTACACTCAACACACTAAAAGATGGACCTGAACTTCAAGACTGAAAGGAGAGATTCAAGCACAACTATATCCAAACTATTTTCCTGCAGCAATTTGAAGTTTTTTTCTTGTATAACTCCTCACTTCAAATCATTTCTTGTTTACCCAGTAACAAAAACAATACCTGGCCAATTTTACCCATTTGATTATCACTGGAACGAAGGTAAATGAGCGGCTCAGGAACAGGGTGCAAAATAATAATAAGGAAACGTGTATTTATTTTCGGTACTTTGAGAGCAAGGCTGACATAATAAATATATGAATGTAAGGGATACATAAGAGGTAACATCTAAAATGGCCATGTATTGCAATAGAAGAGTGCTGGTGGTCTCAGCAGTAATTCTCATGCTTTGTAAACGTTGCCAGAACGCAAATAGGCATTATAGGAAGAACCACATTGTGGCAAAACAGGAACATACTATGCAAGCTATGTAATTTCTATTACAATTTAAAATTTGATGCAATTTGAATGAAACGTTTGTATGAAATGGTCATTTATTTTGTGGTGTACACCCAGATTTGTGCCCTATCTCTTTTTGCTGGCTGGAGAGCTCTGTGCAGTTTACTCATTCTAAGCAGTAGTAAAGTGTGTGTGCTCCCGTTTTAAATTGGCATACTTCCAATTGGCATATTTAACTTGCCAATAAGTCCCTAGTATATGGTACAAAGTGTACCCAGAGACTGGAAGTTAAATGCCACTAGTGCACTGCAGCAAATATTATGCCATGCACTACAGTGGCAGTAAAAGTGTGGCTTCTGGCCTACAACTGTGTTCTGACAGGAGCAGTGTAAAAAGGGCAATTCGAACTGTCAAAATAAACTCTTTCACAGTTCTACATCTTCCTTTTAAATATTAATAAATCACCCCTAAGTAGGCTTTGTAGCCCCCATGGCAGGCTGCATGTTATTTAAAAGTAGGAGGATGTAAAAACGTAATGTTAACATGTCCTTACAGTGACAAGCTATTTTCACTGCAGGAAGGCTGGCAGGACTATAGAGAAACACTGGGAAGCAATAGTAAATATTCATTCAGCTAGAAATATAATTCCTTTAATATTCATTAAAAGCCCAACACAATAGTAAAGTCATTTTTTAATAAATATTATGGAAATGTAAGTTTTAGAAAGTTGCCTATTCCATGCTTGAAACTGTTGAAGGATAATTTAATTGAAACTTCCAACTGTCACCAAGCTGGTGAATGGCCCTGAATGAGGTGTGAAAACTGCTTCCAGAACAGAGACCAAGGCCTGCGTGTGGTGAGATGTTTTGAATACTCAGGCAGGATGGCCATTTGGGCTATGCCCAAGAATTTAGTTTATTTTAAAGGGTCCTTAAATGTCACAAGCAGATGTTGATGACACCCTGACAGAAAGCTTTGTTTGTCCTTCCACTCAGGCAGGCACCAAACCTAGTGAAGGAAGCTGGCCCCAGAAATGGTCTGGAGTGCCAGCTCATTACCCTGAACACCCATCTATGTGGGCACACAGGCTCTTCACAAGAAGGGAATGGTTTCACCATTTTGGATTTTAGGAGTGTGGGCACTGAGGGATTGTTTGCATAAGGTCAGACAGGAACTGCTGCAAAAGAAGGTAGTTTTACCCTGGGAAACTTTACCCCATTGATTATGAAGGGGCCAGGAGTCACCCTCCCCCACAAGCTAGTGCCAGACATAAATGTGACATCCCCATGTACCGTCCTCAGAACATTACTCTACCTGAAGTGGACTCCACCTGTCAGTGACCTAAGAGGAGCCTTGAAGAACTGAACCTGTTCCCTTCTTGTACCCAGGACAAAGAAACAGATTTCAAGGTTCAGAAGGCTGACATACTGTTCAAGCTGCAGGGACTAAGTAAGCTACAAGATGCCTTTTTCTGCGAAACAGTCTAAACCACGCAGTCAAAAACACGCGGTGTCTTTCCAACGAAGTCTGAACGACGACTGCCTCTTTACCACGTGTTCCTTTACCATGCAAGTCTTTAAAACAGCTTGCTTTAGGGACCGCATTGTTGGACTGGTGCTGGACTTAAAGTCCAACACCACCTCTTCTGTTGCGTAAACTAGAGTTGGAATAGTAAAATTATAATTTTCGAAGTCCAGCGCTTTCCTTAAGGCAAGTCGTTGTAACAACTTGCGTGGTAAAGAAATGCGTGATAAAGGAGCATCCGTTGTTTCAACCGCACTGTAAAGGCATGCATTGTAAAAGCATGTATGGTCCCGACATACAACCCTTTTTTCTAGATCTGCCCAACTGACCAATTCAAACTGTACAGGTCCTGGACCCTGCTATTGGCCTCTGCTGGAGTGAGCCATGACTTCAATGTGCTGTTTCTGAGATCTAGGACCCTTGGCTATGTCTGACTGGACTTCTACCACCCCAGAAAACCTAGGACTTAAAAAAAAAAATCAAATTCAAGATCTCCGTAGTATCGGTACAAAACTTCTAAACGATCTGCCGGAGATTTATTGCTGATGGGCTCAAGATTCAGGTTCCTCTGGCTCGGAGCTTTTCCACATCAACAAATCTGGTTCAGCAGGACCTCACACAGAAGGTATCTGACCTTGTGGAGCCCTCTTTGGCTACTGCCTGCAGCCTTGCCCCACTGAAGGATTTCAAGCTCTGTAAAAGTAACTAAGTGTGAACGTGGAACTCTGACCAGGCAAAGGCCCCAAAAGTATCTGGCCGCGAGAGGACTTCCTGGGGGCGGAATTCGGATTCTTCCAGCTCTGAGCTTTTCCCACCAAAACCAATGGCTTTATTGGGACCATGTCCAACAGCTGTCTGATTTCTTGGAGCCTTATTTGGCTAACCCTGCTGTCTTGCACAGGGTCACAGTGAGAAACTTCCGACCGGGTCTAACCTGGTTTCTGTATACGATCTGCACTCTGCCTCAAATCATGCCTAGGTCCCAGTCTACAGCGACCAGTTGACCATGGTTTGTGTTTAATGGTTTTTGACACTTTTTCACTTAAAACTTTAAAAATTCATTACTGCGGTTCCCCTTATGTCATTTTATTTAACTTTACACTATTTTTCTAGTTTGGTTGGGTTGCGTTTTGACTTTATTACTGTTGTGATGCTGTATGAATAATTTACAAATTGCCCTAAATTAAGCCCGTCTCCTCTGTGGCGTAGCTACTATGGGGATGAGGTCAGGTTGATTTAGTGACTTTGAGGGTTCACCCTGAGAAGGACCATCATTATTACTCAAAGTGGGTAGTTATTCTTCTTGACTAATAACCTAATTTCTTTCAACCCGTATGCTGTGTTTCAAACGGGAAATGTAAAATGAAAACAGTAAGTTAAGTACTGGCCTATCCTGGTTAACTGACTTTTAATGGAAGGAAGAGAAAATATCTATTTATATAGTTAATACAGAATTTCAGAGCAATAGGGTGCACTTTCTTAAAAAACATATACTGCCCAGAAGATTCAGAAACTCTTAAAGCTACTTCCAGTGGGGGCATGGCCAAGACGCCGCCCAAAATGGCCGCGTAGTCTTGGAGCTCCGCCGGACTCCTCCCGATAAAATGCATGCAAGCCACGAAAAACACCAATAATTGATAAGGAGGGCGCTCCGGAGGCAGCTATAGCAGTACACGCAAAGAAACCTGTGGTTCCGGCGCGCTGGAGGCTTCTGGAGCCGCCGATGAGAACACTTGCGCAGGCGGCGCGCTGGAGCTACGGGCACGCATGGGAGGATGTCTCCTCCCTCAGGCGCATGAAGCAGCCGAGCGGCTCCGGAGGGTGAATGCCTGCCACCGACCCGACCCAAGACTAAAGACGCCGCCGCCACAAAGGGCCGAAACCAGCGCGGCCTCAATGTGGCCGCTGAAGTAGTGGGTCAACACCCCCGCTTGCCAGAACCCAGGAGCGAGGTAGGCCCGCGCTGATTGCATCTGTGGCCTACATGTGTCCCTGCCTCCGAACTGCAAAGGGATTGCCGGGGCCGGGCGGGACCCCCGTGCGCCTGTGCTCCTGGCCAGATCTCTTCTGCCTGGGGGTCCTGTCCCTGGTCCAAACCATCTGAATTGCTTGTTCCCCAACCAGAGGATCCCCCCACAAGAGACACACAGTCCCTGGAAAACAGCCATAAAAACAGTGGCAGCGGGGTGCATTGGGAGGCCTGTGATCCCGGCTTACTGTGTTCTGTTGGAGCCGCAGATCTTATCTACGTGCACGCCGCGGCTGGAGCTGGGGACACGCCGGGAGGGCTTCCCTTCCCTTTGGGCGTGTGGCGAGGCCGAGCGGCGCCTGCGTACTCGGGCCGGCCACAGAACCGACTCAGGGGTAACTGCAACGCAGCCTGCACAGGGCTGAAACTGTGCGGCTGCAACCTGCTGCAACCGCGGAAACACCAGATCAATACTCCCGCTTGTCTGCACTCGGGAGCGTTATGGGCCTGCGCTAGCTGGATCTGCGGCCTACTGGAGCCCCTGCCACCAGGCTGCACCGAGCTTGTTGGGCCGTGCGGAGTCCTGCGCACGAACCTCCGGCTGGGCCTCTTCTGCCAATCCATCTGAACTGCTTGGTGCCCCAACCTGGGCCCCCCACCAGAGACACACAGGAAGACCGGACATTACACGATGCGCCACGATAACGGAGACATAGGGGAGCATACATAATCGCGTACGAGGAAAGGAAAAAGGCAACAGCATCCTAGAGTGCAGCATGCCTAAACAGGCCTCGGCTGGGCTGGCCAACAGGCGACTCTACACATTACTACCTGAGCAGGACCTCACACTCCACGGCATCGCACTGCAGGGCACCCTCCGCCAATACTCATTCAAGCACTGTGCTTTCTTTAGTTGTATCGGGTCATGGTTCGAGGAGAACCTTTGATAAATCCGGACGCGCAGGCGACACCACTGGCCCGGGACAGGCGGAGGGAGGGGACAACCCGGACAACAATATGGCCACACAACAGGGCTAGATTCCATCTTGGCGGACCTACGAGCGGGCTTCTAGGCAGTGGACACTTGATTCGACGCCCCAGACAAACGCCTAGACGACATGGGGGCACGACTGGTCAAACATAAGGGTCGCCTGGACACAGCGGAGGGCAGGATCTCGGACCTTGAAGATGGGGCAGCCCAAACAATCAAGAGACTGGAACGCATCGAAAAACTTCTGAAAACAGTAGCCATGAAAAATGAGGACTTAGAATCGAGAAGTAGGCGTAATAATATTCGCATAATAGGGGTACCCGAGTCCACCAATATGGGTCGCCTCGATGGATTTGTGGAGCAATTGCTGGCAGACCTGTTTGATTGGCAGAGACTCCTTCTCCCCGGCCTTTCTGGTGGAAAGGGCCCACCGCTCGCTGGGACCCCGGACGAACCCTGGATGCCCCCCCCCTTCGTTCAATAATTGCCCGCCTGCTCCATTTTC
This sequence comes from Calotriton arnoldi, assembly GCA_963921515.1. Lineage (NCBI taxonomy): Eukaryota > Metazoa > Chordata > Amphibia > Caudata > Salamandridae > Calotriton > Calotriton arnoldi. Next base: position 524,315 of record CAWUFW010005895.1, read on the forward strand.
GAGCTAGAGACACCGCACTGTGACAGGCGAGAGAGAAGGGTACACTCCACTGGCAGGGCTCAACAATCTCCCTCTACCCGGACTACACCATCATGGTCCATGAGGCCTGCCGTAAGTTTGCCAGGGTAAAAGCCACCCTCAGGAACTTGGGACTGAGATATGGGATGCTGTACCCTGCACGCTTGAGGGTGGACGTGGACGGCAGGTCGCGGATCTTCGACACGCCATCGGAAGTGCAAGAGTTCTGCCGCTCACTATCCAAGAAGAAGCTCACGCAAGTACCTTCCTCCCCTACAAGATCACCTCCCGGCTCCAGTTCGGGAGCCAGTGCAGACTTATTTTCATCTAGCTAAACCTGCCGGACCCAACATGATGAACACATCAGCTTAGCATAAATAAGGTCATTACAGGCTGTGTCATTTTTTGAATTTTAATGCATGCCATGAGAAATAGCCATTATTATAACTCTGGAGGAACCGGCGTAGCGTTGCCACCTTCCAAGTGTTGATACACTAGTGCCATAAGAAGTTAGTAAGTTAACAAGTTGAGAGTAAAATAATAGGGGTATGGGTTCTCCCCATAGTACAAGAAATGGGGATGGGTGGTGGGAGGGACGGGAGGGGAATGTTCAGTTTAAATTACATCTCTTTTTACCAGAGACAGCAGTCCATACTGTGCAGCCACATACCCAAACTTGCTATATAAACCTACACTATGACAATGAGCACTGAAGGTAGAATTTACCCTTTCGCAACCCTCACATTAGTGTCATGGAACATCCGGGGACTCAATAATACCAGTATGGGTAAACAGGTGATTCAACATTTACAGAGACATCAGATAGATATTGCATTCTTACAGGAAATGCATTTATCCCCTGGTACCCCAACAGCCTTCGCTAGGAACTGGGGCCCCCATCGTTACTTTGCAAACTACAGTTCGTATGCCAGGGGGGTCTCCATACTAATACACAAGCGAGTCCATTTAACCCACTAGAAGTGAAAAGCAACTAGGAGGGGCGCTATCTAATGGTGAAGGGCCATTTGCTGGGACACACCAGTCTGCTGGTTAATGTATACGCACCCAATATAGATGACCCCGACTTTTATCTAGACTTAGTAACCCAAATTGACCGCATGGAGGCAACGCAGGTGTGCCCAGGGGGAGGGGCCGGGGGTCCTGTCCCACCCGTGACAGGACCTCAAACTCACCTGATGCAAAACCAAGAGCCAGACGCACGCTAGTTGAACTTAAAGAAGGATACAGCTTAGAAGATGCCTGGCGCCACTTACATCCCACGCAGGCAGCATATACACATTATTCGGCATATCACAACACATGGACCCGACTGGATTATTGGTTACTATCACCCAGTCTAATAAATTGGACAGTGTCCATGCAACACTTACCACATCAGATCACTCACCAGTGATGGTGAAAATGCGCATCCCGCGGGCAGGCGGGGTAGAACGAAAATGGAGATTTTCTGACATGGCCCTCAGGGACGAAGTGTTCAAGTCCGAATTGCGCCAAGGAATAGTGGAATACTTCGAGCTAAATGAAGGTACTGTGAACACATGGGCCACATTGTGGGCAGCCTTCAAGGCTTATATTAGAGGGATCTGCATCTCCAAGCACGCTGGCATACTTAAAGACCTCCGACGTACACTCTCCCAGTTAGAACAACAGCTACAGGAACTAGATCAAGCACAAGTGTCCCACCCTCAATCAACATACACACCACTGCGGGCCAAACTGATGACAGAATTTCACGAGGCAGCAGACCTGGAGGCACACTACCTGGGGAAATACACAACTGCAAGAAGGTATGGGGAGGGCGAACGCCTGGGGCGCACATTAGCACGCACACTGCAGCCCCCTAGAGGTCCGCTATACATATCGGCACTCCACGACCCGACGGTAAAAGGGTATCAGACATGACCCACATACAAGACACTGTGCTTACTTATTACACAGACCTGTACACGACCTGCTCCCCTGGGGATGTCGCGGAATGCAACAGCTACCTAGACAAAATAGCCATGGTCTGGCTCAATAATGCGCATCGCCAGTTTCTTAGCGAACCCTTTACAGAAGAGGAAGTCACCCAAGAAATAGATGCCATGGACGGCTCTAAAGCACCAGGTCTGGACGGCTTCTCGGGCTGTTTATACAAAGCACACAAACATTTACTAGCCCCCTATCTCCTAGAACTATACCAGGAAGCAATGGAGAAAGGTGTCCTCCCAACCACCCTCCGGGAAGCCGTGATAATACTACTCCCCAAACCAGGAAAGGACCCATTACAATGCGGGTCCTACCACCAGTTGTCCCTAATGAATTTTGATAATAAAATACTCGCTAAAATTTTAGCTACCAGGCTGTCCCTTATACTAGACCAGGTTATTTCCCCAGCACAATCTGGGTTCGTCCCTCATAAATACACGGCTCTGAACATACGCAAACTTTCGCGGTCCTCTACAGAATCTCACAACCACCCCCCGCTTCCGCAGCGCTACTAGACGCTGAAAAAGCGTTTGACTCCCTGGAATGGCCCTTTTTACAGTCCACGCTTTGCAGAATGGACATTCCAGGAATGTTCTCTTCCATCATCCATCTCTTATACACCAAACCCACTGCCTACATTCGCTTAGATGGAACATTGACCAAAGCATTCCACCCCACACGTGGGACTAGACAGGGATGTCCGCTGTCACCCTTGTTGTTTGTCATAGCACTGGACCCTCTAGTGCGTCACTTGCAAGAACGGCACACATTCACAGAGGGCTACAATTGAAAACCGGCCCTCTGCTCATTACGCTGTATGCGGGCGACATTATTCTGTACATTAGGCAACCTAGCAACAAACTTGATCCCATACTCCGGGAGGTGGGTAGATTCGGGGCCCTATCTGGCCTAAAGATAAACTTGGGCAAATCCGAGCTGTTCCCATTGACTCCATGCACTGGGGAAATAGACACCGAGTACCCCCTTGTAAGGTGCGAGGAATCTGTGAAATACTTGGGGATACACATCCATAGAGATCCAAAGCAGATTCTGCGGCTGAGCTACGGGGCCACGCTTGAAAAACTGACTAGTCAAGTAGAACGTTGGTTAAACTGCCAATAGCGATGGCAGGCAGAATTTCTATCATTAAAATGGTTGTGCTCCCGAAATTCCTCTACCTGTTTCAGAATATACCCATTCCATTGAAGTCCTCCTTCTTTGCAACACTTCGCACACCACTCTTACGCCTTGTATGGGGCAATAAACAGCCCAGGATCCGGTGGGACACGCTGACGCTGCCATACGAAAGCGGCGGGTTTGGGGTACCGAATTTCCAAATGTACTACCTTGTGGCCCAGTGCAGCTTTGCCAGACACTGGTATCAACCAGATGTTAGAATTCCGTACACTAAGCCTGAAGCGTACCTCATCACACACCCGACTCCATTATCTGCAATTCTGCCAGAGGGTTTGAAACGTGACCCCAGGATATTCAAACCGTCTCCACAACTAGTTGGGCATGGAAGAAACTTGCCAGATCCACAGGCAGGCACCTACTCTATTCACCAGCCCTCCCACTGTGGGGCAATACATGGCTGCCCATTACACAAGAAGAAATTGTCAAGCGCACACTCGATAAATTTTTCCTCGATACAACGGGAGACCTGTTTCCCCAGGGACACGTGTTCTCCCGGATAGAAGACGCTCGGTTACACTATGCGACACCGATGGACCACTTTGTGCTACACAGACTTCAGAGTGCTCTCCGTCCACAAATCCCCAGTTACCCACTCAAACCACAGGAATTCACCCCCCTGACTCAGCTTATCAAAGACTCGGTAAGGGAGCACCTAATGTCCAAATTATACAAGACCTGCATTACATTACTCCCCACCAAAGACACCGGAATAAAGGGGGGGGGGAGGGGAGTGGGAGCGGGATTTAGGACATGCAATATCGGACTTTCATTTGCAGTATTGCTGTGCACAAACACGTACATTTTCTACGAACCATCACCACAAGCTGTTGCATTTTAAATTTTTATGGCGCACCTACATCACCCCCCACAAAGTACATGCCCTAAATGTCTGCCCCCCTCACGCAGACTTTTTACACATGACCTGGACGTGCATAAAACTGGCCAAATACTGGGGTGCTGTATATACTGAGCTATCCCGCATGTTACACAATACACTTACACCCAACCCATTACAGGCGCTACTCGGGGTTGTGCACAATATCCCAAAAGCAGGGCGCAGATACGCGGCAATTGCTCTGATGCTAGCTAAAAGAGAAATAGCTGTACACTGGGGTAACAAACACCCGCCGAAACTTAAGAGCTGGATCGCCAGCTTAATCTTCTGCAGCACCAACAGTGATATATACACTCAATTACAACCACCCACCTCACGTCTGCGGGACATTTGGCAGCCACTCCAAGCATACCACCTTGAAACACAAGCAGACTCAGACCACACCGCCGAATCTGCTGCTCAATATGACACATAGAGGCCTAATTAGGCCCAATTAGGCCTCTGGCCTAATTGGGACGCACACTTACGCTTTACAATATTGTCCACTAAACACAGCGAGAACACAGTAACACGGGTTGTGCAAGGGGTAAAATCAGAACTATTGAATGCTGCTTTGGAAATGTTATTAACCCTTTTGGTGCTTGCGTCGGCCAATGGCCGGGGGGGATGGGACACGGAAGGCTTTCCGCGTCTCCTCCCGCCCCCCCTCCCACCCATCTGTGAGGTCAGCGCGCCGCGAGGCGCTCTGACGTCTCTGATTTACCCACTGGAGCCGAGGACAGCCACAGGTAAGGTCGCGCTCGACTCCGATGGGGAAATCAGGCCTTAAACGGCCTCCCCAGCTTTCAGGGAGGCCTCGTTTGAAAGGGGAGAGTCTCCCCTTTCAAACGAGGCCTTCCTGAAAGGGTTTCCTGGCCGTGGATCGCGCCAGCGCTGCGATCCATGGCCAGGAAACCCCACTAGACACCAGGGATGTCTTAGGGGGTGGCCCTCGTGGGAATGGGCGACCCCCACGCTCCCCGGGGGCATATTTAAAAAAAAAAAAAAAAAAAAAAAAACTTTGGCTTTCCCTGGGGGGGCGCGATCGCCCCCCCCCCCCAAATGTAAAAAAAAAAAAGATTTTTTTTTTTTTTTAAATGGTGGCGAAATTGGCAGGGGGTTGGTCCGCTGCTCAGTGGCCGACCCCCTGTGGGGGCAATTTTTTTTTTATAGCCATGTGCTTTCCCCAGGGAAGCCATAACTATAAAAAAAAAATTGAGAATGAGAGATCTTATATATATTGATGAAGGCCGTCATGGCCGAAACGCGTTTGTTCAGCACGGGACTATAATAAAGTAACCTTTTAAATTCTTACTCGAGTGTGCGCCACACTGTTTATGCAGAGTTTGGATGAATATATATATATATATATATATATATATATATATATATATATATATATATATATATATATATATATATATATAGAGAGAGTCTCTTTCTCTCTGTAGAGGATATATGTATATATATATATATGTATCTATATACATATATATGTGTCTATAAATACATATATATACAAAAGTCATCTACAGAGAGAAAGATATATATGTATCTATATACATATATACATGTATATGTGATCAAGGCTGGTAACGGCCGAAACGCGTCATGGCGGTATGGAGAAGCACTAAATAAAGACTTCATTGCACTCTATTGGGTCCACTCTCGTTTCTTTCGTGGAGGAGCAGGAGTATCTTTGGACATGTGTATATATATATATATATATTCCAAATTACGTTGCTCCTTCCGTCTCCCCCCGCCCTAGGCAGGCGGATCGCCAATGCCGGCGGAGCGCGCCGACTTTCACAATTCCAATATAGGTCAAATCAGGCGATCACAAAGGGTTTAATCCACCACCAAGTTGGTTTATTTTCCAGTAACGCGTTTCGCCTGACACAGCAGGCTTGCTCACACACCTCGGAAGACTGAGGGGAACGCTGTGGGGTAGGACATTTGTGTCGACACAGTGATTACACACAAAAATATGTGGAAAATGTGTTTTTTCCAGCTAATTTTGAGGTTTACAGGGGATTCTGGGTAGGGAAACGTTGGGGTATCCATGCAAGCCATACCTCATCGGACTCCCCAGGGTGTCTAGTTTTCAGAAATGTGTGGGTTTTGTAGGTTTCCCTAGATGGCTGCGAGCCCGGGGCCAAAAAACCAGGTGCCCCCCCCCTGCAAAACCAGGTTGTTTTGTGATAGGTAATTTTGAAGTCTCCACAGTACAATTTGGGCCATTTCCTGTTGCAGTCACTCTGCCTACCCACACAAGTGTGGTACCATTTTTATCGGGAGACCTGGGGGAACGCTGGGCGGTAGGAAATTTGTGTCAGTCCGGTGATCCCACAACTTTCCCACACAAAAATGTGTGGAAAAATTGATTTTTGCAGCTAAATTTGAGGTTTGCAAGGGATTCTGGGTAGGGAAACGTTGGGGGATCCACTCAAGCCATACCTCATCGGACTCCCCCGGGTGTCTAGTTTTCAGAAATGTGTGGGTTTGGGTTTGGTAGGTTTCCCTAGCTGGCCGCCGAGCACGGGGCCAAAAACCCAGGTGACCCCCCCTTGCAAAACCAGGTCGTTTTGTGATAGGCAATTTTGATGTCTTCTCAATATGTTTTGGGCCCTTGCCTGCTGCCGGTACTTGACCCACCCATACAAGTGAGGTACCATTTTTCTCGGAAGACTTTGGGGAATGCGGGGTGGGTGGGATTTTATGGATCCACGCAGATTCAAGAACTTTCCACCACAGAAATGTGAGGAAAATGTGTTTTTTTGACAAATGTTGAGGTTTGCAAGGGATTCCGGGTAACAGAACCTGGTGAGAGCCAGACAAGTCACCCCATCCTAGATTCCCCTGGGTGTCTAGTTTTCAAAAATGTATAGGTTTGCTAGGTTTCTCTAGGTGCCGGCAGAGCTAGGGTTCAAAATCTACAGCTAGGCACTTTGCAAAAAAAGTGTCAGTTTTCACTGTGAAAATGTGATGTGTCCATGTTGCGTTTTGGGCCGTTTCCTGTCGCGGGCACTAGGCATACCTACACAAGTGAGGTACCATTTTTCTCAGAAGACTTTGGGGAATGCGGGCTGGATGGAATTTTGTGGATCCACGCAGATCCCAGAACTTTCCACCACAGAAATGTGAGGAAAATGTGGTTTTTTGGACAAATTTTGAGGTTTGCAAGGGATTCTGGGTAACAGAACCTGGTGAGAGCCCGACAAGTCACCCCATCCTGGATTCCCCTGGGTGTCTAGTTTTCAAAAATGTATAGGTTTGCTAGGTTTCTCTAGGTGCCGGCAGAGCTAGGGTTCAAAATCTACAGCTAGGCACTTTGCAAAAAAAAGGGTCCGTTTTCACAGTGAAAATGTGATGTGTCCATGTTGCGTTTTGGGCCGTTTCCTATCGCGGGCACTAGGCCTACCCACACAAGTGAGGCATCATTGTTCTCGGAAGACTTTGGGGAATGCGGGGTGGGTGGAATTTTGTGGATCCACGCAGATTCCAGACCTTTCCACCACAGAAATGTGAGGAAAATTTGTTTTTTTGTCAAATTTTGAGGTTTGCAAGGTATTCTGGGTAACAGAAGCTGGTGAGAGTCAGACAAGTCACCCCATCCTGGATTCCCCTAGCTGTCTAGTTTTAAAAAATGTATACGTTTGCTAGGTTTCCCCAGGTGCCGGCAGAGCTAGGGTTCAAAATCTACAGCTAGGCACTTTGCAAAATAAGGGTCAGTTTTCACTGTAAAAATGTGGTGTGTCCACGTTGCGTTTTGGGCCTTTTCCTGTCGCGGGCACTAGGCCTACCCACACAAGTGAGGTACCATTTTTCTCGGAAGACTTTGGGGAATGCGGGGTGGGTGGAATTTTGTGGATCCAAGCTGATTCCAGAACTTTACACCACAGAAATGTGAGGAAAATGTTTTTTTTTCTTCTTTTTTTTACACATTGAGGTTTGCAAGGGATTCTGGGTAACAGAACCTGGTGAGAGCCAGACAAGTCACCCCATCCTGGATTCCCCTGGGTGTCTAGTTTTCAAAAATATATAGGTTTGCTAGGTTTCCCTAGGTGCCGGCAGAGCTAGGGTTCAAAATCTACAGCTAGGCACTTTGCAAAAAAGGGTCAGTTTTCACTGTGAAAATGTGGTGTGTCCACATTGCGTTTTGAGCTGTTTCCTGTCGTGAGCACTAGGCCTACCCACACAAGTGAGGTACCATTTTTCTCGAAAGACTTTGGGGAATGCGGGGTGGGTGGAATTTTGTGGATCCACGCAGATCCCAGAACGTCCCACCACAGAAATGTGAGGAAATGTGTTTTTGACAAATTTTGAGGTTTGCAAGGGATTCTGGGTAACAGAACCTAGTGAGAGCCTGACAAGTCACCTCATCCTGGATCCCCCTGGGTGTCTAGTTTTCAAAAATGTATAGGTTTGCTAGGTTTTCCTAGGTGCCGGCAGAGCTAGGGTTCAAAATCTACAGCTAGACACTTTGCAAAAAAACATCAGTTTTGACTGTGAAAATGTGGTGTGTCCACGTTGCGTTTTGGGCCGTTTCCTGTCGCGGGCACTACACCTACCCACACAATTGAGGTACCATTTTTATCGGGAGACTTAGGGGAACACAAAATTGTAGACCAACTGTTATTACCTATTGACTTTCAATGCATTTCTGCCTTCCAAATGTAAGACAATGTGTAAAAAAGAAGTCACTTTGAAAAATGACCTATAATTCACATGCTGGTATGGGTACCCCCAATTTTGGAGATGTGCAAATAGCTACTGTTTCTAAACTCTATATTTTGTTCCCATTTCAGAAATACATAGGTGACTTTCATACCGATTTTTCCCTGATTATATTTTCCCAAATTAATTGCTATATACCCGGTACACAATAAAAAACCATTGCAAGACGCTGCTCAGTTATTGGCTCTGCGTTCCTCGGGCTCTTGGTGAACCTACAAGTCCTATATATCCCCACAACCAGAAGAGTCCAGCGGATGTAACGGTATATTGCTTTCAAACATCTGTCATACTTAGTAGAAGTTACAGGTGAAAACGTTGGCACAAATGGCTGGTTTGTTTTTTAACTCATTTTCAATTTTCTCTATTTTCAACTGTTAGTTTCTACACGAAAACCTTGAAGGATCTACACAAATGACCCCTTGCTGAATTTAAAATGTTGTCTACTTTTCAGAAATGTATAGCTTTCCAGGATACATCATTGCTTTCATACCCATTTTTACCATTAACTGGAAGGAGGTTGAAAGCACAAAAAATAGCAAAAATAGGCTATGTCCCAGAAAAATGCCAAAACTGTGCAAAAAATGTTGGTTTTCTGACAAAAGTCTGCTTGTCCCTGAAAGCTGGGAAGATGGTAATTTCAGCACCACAACCCCTTTGTTGATACCATTTGCAGGGAAAAAACCAGACACTTTCATCTGTAGCCCTTTTTTCCCCCAAAAAACAAAATTTAGCTGTATTTTGGTTAATTTCTGGATTCCCTCCAGGGGTATCCACAAACCCTGGGTACCTTTAGAATCCCCATGATGTTGGAAGAAAAGGACGCAAATTTGGCGTGGATACCTTATGTGGTCAAAAAGTTACAGGGGCCTAAGCGCGAACTACCCCAAATAGCCAAAAAAGGGCTCGGCACTGGGGGAAAAGGCCCAGCAATTAAGGGGTTAACACAGTACGAAATGTAACACGGCATGGAAAAGATATGTATGTCATTATCCTACAATTTTATCTGAGTAAAAATGAAAAATAAAGTTTAAAAAAAAAAGCTACTTCCAGTGAGGCAGCGCTAACAATAGACCCAACTACAATTATGTTTTAATGACTATACTATTGATTCAATAATACACATTCATTATGCTCACAGAATGATGAAGCTATTCTCACCAAGGCAGTGTTAATAATTGGGTCGTTAGAATGTTCAGATTTTCCATGCTTTTCACAAAAATTAACCAATGAGCATTGGCTAAGCGCAGCGATGCCTGAAGTTTCTCCTGCAATGTCAACGGGTCCTGATTGCACTTAGAATGTTCCAGTTTTGCTTTAGCTTTCTTGAAGAAGTTACTAACTAAACAATAGGCTCTGCAGAGGTTGTCATAATGATGTTATCTCCACCAAGTATGGAAAAGTGTCATGGGTCCCTGTGAAGTATTGAATTTTATACCACTGCATTCTGTGCAATAAAAGCACCCAAACAATACCTTTGTATACACACGTCTATACCCACACATCATTAGGGTGTTACGTTCTAAAACGTTTTAACTCAAGTTATTTCTCCAAGCTAATCCTGAATACTTCAGCTGATTTTGCATCCACCCTGAAATGTATTGAAAATAGCCTTGAGAAAAAGCTTTAGCATCACTCCAGACAGACAGCTCCTCATTAAAACGTTCACTAGTGGCCGAAGCTTCTCCTAAACAGTCCTCATATTTCAACGTGTAGTCTATGCAATCTTGACACCAAGACATCAACAGTCTTGGCTCTAACAGGGGGCTCTTTGGGATGGCGGTTGGCACATAATTTTTACAAAATGTCTGATTCTAATGTATACATGACCAAATTTGCTCTTGGCAAAAAGTGAAAAGGAAGATACTAGAGTGCAGAATCTATCACCTAAGATAGTTCATACAGCGCACAGGACTTTAATGTTTTTTGAGTTTGGTCTATATCACAGACAGGCTAAAAGATTGTGGGTAAGCCACAACGGTTTTCCAAGACACTAAAGTAGCAGCATTCCCATCAGTTATCAAAACATACAAAGAATATTTCTTTGATAATCTGAGATAATCTCAAAACTTAGAAAAGTGCAAAGGCATTACCTGTTTTTTTCCTTTAAGTAATTATCAACATAGAGTTTCCAATCTTCAGGAAAACCAGATGCAAACATCTTAAGAAATTTAGAAGGAAAACCTGATATAAACAGAAAACAATAGAATTACTATTTGTAAAGTGCCAGAACATTGTTTGTATTTGTCATGCAGAAATGTGAGTATTGCAAAGTCACATAACTTAATGGAACACAGCTGTGAAAAATACCAACAGAATTATAAACATGATCTAAGCCATTCCGCTATGCTAACTAGCTTATGGGCTCATCCGGACCTGGGTGCAAAGTACAAAATCAGATGGTGAGCTCTCCAAACTATGCAGCAACGTTTGTGGCAAGTACAGTAAATGCACACTAATGCAGCAAACGCCACAGCTACTGAACTGCATAATTTCATTCGACATCACCGTTATTTTAGCAAAACTTTACTCATGCATGGTAAACAAAACCTAAATGTTCTAACTCTATTCAGTTGCCATTGTTAAATGTAACTTGAATGTACTTTGAAGAGAACAGGCTCAATCTATCCCTTCTTTTCTTAGGTATTTTCATTTTCTTTTACTATAGACCACAAAACAGTATAGTCCAGTCTTCAGTTACTGTTTTCAATAAACAGTTCCCTGCTTGAAATCTTTTCATGCTTAATACACAAAGAAAGGGATGTAATATATATATATATATATATATATATATATATATATATACATATATACATACAAAATATATAATGGGTAAGAAAATAAGTTACTTACCTGTAACTACGGTTATCCAGTATTGGTATCTTTCATAGATTCACATGCCTGAATCATTCCCTATCGTCGAGATGGGAGTCCCACGGTAAAATATTCAAGCAGTGCTTTAAAAGCTTCATAGGCTATAATGGCCCAAGGCCGTCTAAACAGTAGCCTATCTATGTCCTTTTTTGAAATAGAACTAAATGTTGAAATCCAGCCAATCAGCTGTTAGCACCCTCTAGAACACTCCCAGCAGAAGCAAGTTCTCTTCAGATTTTCTAAGCACAAGTGGGAAGTAAGAATCCCAAAAACTAAAAGAACTGCCTTTACGGGGAGGAGGGTGGGTTGCATGTGAATCTATGAAAGATACCAATACTGGATAACCGTAGTTACAGGTAAGTAACTTATTTTCTTACCCAGTATTGGGGTCTCTTTCATAGATTCATATGCCTGAATCAAACTAGCAAGCAGTACCCTAAATTGTACTGTTGTTAGAGGAAGGAGGGAGACGTAACTTATAACCTCCAAAGCTATTGAAATATAACAGTGACATTAGTATTCATAACATACTATACTGTTTAGAATGTATGTAATGGAAAGTTCTAGCAGAATTAAATAATAAGAACAATTAAAGCTGTGCTTAAACTTCGAAAGTTATACAAAGGATTCACCTTGGTAACAGAAATAAAGTACAGATATATATATATATATATATATATATACTCTAAGTAAGATCAAAGAAAAAAGTTCCTCTTATATCAAATAAAGAGGCTGCCCTTAATTGAAGAGATGACGCAGTACCGCTTGGCCCACAGCTGCATCCTCACGCTGTGTAGATTGTAGACAGTAATGTTTTGTAAAAGTGTGGACATTTTTCCATGTCGCAGCACGGCATATCTTGTCCAATGTCACTTCAGCAAACAGAGCTGCTGATGTAGAAACTGTCCTGGTGGAGTGCGCTTTAGCTCTTGTTGCTAGAGGCTTGCTAGCCTTGTCATGACAGAATTGGATCACAGAAGAGACCCACCTGACAACAGTGGCCTTACTTACTGTTCCTTGTTTTCCTTGTCCGTAAGCAACCAGTAACTGATCTGTCTTACTTATGTCTTTTGTTTTATGCAGGTAGAATTTTAAATCATCTCTTAATATCCAACGCATGCAAAGCCCGTTCTGCTGGGCTAGATGGGTTTGGAAAGAAAGATTGCAATATCACTGGTTCGTTGAGGTGAAACTGTGTCGGGACTTTTGGGATAAAAGTCGGGTTCGTTCGCAGAGCTACATAATTCTCAGTGAAATGCAGAAAAGGTTCCTTGATTGTAAAAGCTCGCTAATCCTCCTCGCAGATGTGAGAGCCAGTAGGAGGGCCACCTTCCAGGTGAGAAACTTGAGCTCTGCTTTGTGAATTGGCTCAAACGGCTGTCTCACTAACTGTGTCAGGACTAAGTTAAGCTTCCTTTCCGGAGGGGGCGCACGCACCTGGGGAAATGCGCGGAAGAGACCCCTCATGAATTGTTTTAGAAGACTAGAGGCACAGACAGAAGGAACTTGAGGAGACTTCCTATAACGGGAAATTGCAGCCAGGTGAACCTTCACTGAAGAGAAAGTGAGACCTGATTTCGCCACAGAGAGGAGATACGGTAAAATCTGCTCAGGAGGCGCTTAAAGAGGGTGAAGGTTGTTTTGCTGGCACCAGAAACAGAATCGCTTGCATTTTAGGCAGTATGTTTTGAAAGTGCTATCCGCTTGGGATTTGGCAATAACTTCCCTGCGCTCCTGCGAGATATCCAAATCCTCAGGAGCCATGCGTGAGATTGCGGGTCTGGATGATTCACTTGGTCTTTGACCCTCGATAACAGAGATGGAGACGGCTGCAGGCGAATGGGCTTCGACTCCGACTCCGACAGCAGGAGTAGCTCCGGGAACCAGTATTTTCTGGGCCATCGTGGCGCTATCAGGATCAGACGACAGCCTTCCGATTTCCTCTTAGTTAATACCCTGGGAATTAACGGGATGGGGAAAAGCGTAAGCATATATCCCAGACCATTGCATTAAAAGGGCATTCCCCCTTGACCCTAGTAGAGGGAATATGCTGGCATATTACTAGCATTTGTCGTTCTCCTTCATCGCGAAGAGGTCCAACGCTGATTTTCCCCACCTTCGAAATTCCTTGCAGAGTTGGGACTGCTCGTGCTCCTACTCGTGACAACTGGTCTGAGTTCTGCTTAACGTGTGCAGACCTCTGACATGCTCGGCCTTTAAAGAGATCCCATGCTGTGGCACCCAATCCCATAATTCCTGCGCTTCCTGAGATAGCGTAATGGATCTTGTTCCCCCGTTTGTTGACGTAGTACATGCTGGTCGTATTGTCCGTACGAACCAGCACTGAGGAGCCCGCTATTCTCGGCAAGAAAGCCTGAAGAGACAGGAATATGGCTTTGAGTTCTAGACGGTTGATGTGCTGATGTTTCTACACAGAGGACCATTTGCCCTGAATTTGCAATTCTTGCAGGTGACCTCCCCAGCCCTCCATGGATGTGTCCGTTGTCAGTATGAAGTCTGGCATAGTCTGGAGAAAAGTACGGCCTTGTACAAGATTTGATGCATGAAACCACCATTGCAGTGCATTTAGCATTTGTGTTGTGATCTAAATTACGTCCTCAAAGGATCCCAAAGCCTGTTGCCATTGCTTTTGTAGCTCTTCTTGAAGAGGCCTCATTTTCAGTCTGGTTAGTGGCACCAGATTTATTGCTGAAGAACACATCCCCAGGAGCGACTTGTACATTTGTACAGAAACTGACCCTTTATTGAGGTCTTTGCAAGCGTTTGTAGATGTATCTGTCTTTCGTGAGATAGGAACGCTTTGCATTGAATGGTGTCTATGGACGCTCCCAGAAAGGATATGACTTGACTTGGATGGTCTCTTTGTTTATAGTGAGTCCCAACATCCTGAACATGTAAAGGCAGGTGCTCGTAGCTCGACTGGCCTCCTGTGCTGTTGGTGCTTTGAGCAGCCAGTCGTCGAGATACTGGATTACTTGAAGCCCCTGAGATCGTAGGACTGCTGCTACGGGCACCAGGCACTTGGTGAAAATCCGTGGTGCCGATTTGAGGACAAACGGAAGTACTTTGAATTGGTAGTGGGTACCAGCCACCGTGAATCTTAAGAATTTCCGATGCTTCAAATGGATTGGGATATGAAAATATGCTTGTCCATGTCTAGCAAGGTCATGAAATCTCCTTCGTTTAAGAGACCTAGGATGTCGGAATGCGTTACCATTCTGAACGTCTGTCTCTTGAGAAACTTGTTGAGATTCCTTAGGTCCAGAATCGGTCTCCGTTCTCCCGATTTCTTTTTTATTAGGAAAAAACGAGAATAAAAACCTTTTCCCTTTTGTGACTTCAGTACCTCCTCTATCGCTTCTTTGGCAAGCATGAGCAAAGCTTCTTTTCGTAATAAGTGAAGACGAGGGGGGGGGGGACCCTTGGGTGGAGTAGTTGGAGGGCGCTGAAGGAATTCTAGAGTGTGACCGTTGGTGACAAGGTCCAACACCCAGAGATCTGTTGTTACTTCGCGCCACTGGTGGACATAGCTGGAAATCTTCACATCTACAGGCCGGGAGGGGAGGGGGGCTGGTACCCTGGTGTGATCATTGTTTTCTGCCTGAATCCCGACCTTGTTGAGGCGTTCGCTTGCGGCCTCCCTGGTGAGAGAAACCAGCTGTAGACGACTGACGGTAAGGTGGAGGATTATAAGATTGTCGATATTGTGACTGGTATGGCTGATACTGTTGAGCCCTCTGGTAACCTCCCTTGTAAGTGGCGAATCCTCGTCCTCTACCACCTCTGAAAGGCACCCTTCTGTATTGTAGTGTGCCCAACGACTTCGTAGTGTCAGTGCCATTTTTAATCGCCAACAGTGCCTCATCTATGTGCTTTCCAAAGAGTGACTCACCATCGAAAGCCATATCCAGAACCTTCGTCTGCACCTCAGGTCTAAAGGTGGTTGCTTTCAGCCATCCTTGAGGTCGGAGCACAGCAGCTCCCGCCAGTTGTCTAAAGTCAGTATTGGCCACGTCAAGGGCACAGTCAATGGTTTCTGAAGGTCACCTTCCACTATTATCTTGCGTGCCTCTTGTCTCTTATCTTCAGGGATAAGGTCTATTAACCCTGCCATGTCAGACCACATTTGGCGGTCAAAGCGGCCAATAATGGCTGGGGCATTCCCTGCCCTAATTGTCACAACTGCCATAAAAGAAAAACGTTTCCTTAAATGTCCATCCTACGCCCTTCCTTATCCGGAGGAGTAGTAATCGGGGTAGCAGGGTTTTTAGAGCGTCTTTGTGCAGCTTGAGAAATGACCGAATCCGGCTTGGGATGCCCAATGAGGCAAGATGGGGTAGCACCGGTGGTATGGACGCTGGTGTCTTCATTATCTTGATGCCTTCCTGACATACATGATCTATAATTGGTATGGAGCGTACCAATTTACTCGTGTCTTCCTTGAAGTCATATAAGAATCATTCGGTCTGTTTTACTGCAATAGGCAGATGAAACCTGTTGGCTGCCCTCTGCATTAGGTTATGAAATCCTCCGATATCTTCCGGAGGAGAGTCTGATAGAAGGTGCGAAGGAGGGGAGGGAGTTGGAATAACATAGTCATCCCAAGGGTCAGGAGCAGAGACTGGATCCGGCAGCTCACCTTCCTCTCTATCCTCTTCTGAGGAGGAAGTGTCTTGTGCTCTAGGGTCGGCTGCTCCGTGGTCTGGAATATTCACAGCTGTGCTAGGCGGTTGAGCGGCTGGCGTACTTGTAGGATCTACTTGAGGCCCCGGCCTGTCTGGCTGATTCTGTTGCAGTGGAAACCTTTGTCTGTAATCCGCCAACATGGCCTGTAGATCTTGTATCAATGAGGATGGCAGATGGGCCAAGTCCCTGGGGCGTGGCTCTGGTTGAAAACTATATTGATAACTGACGCAGAGCCATATACCCCTGTTGGTAGTATTGCGGCTCATCATGATAGTCCTCATCCTCCTCATCATCTTGACACTTTACGTGAAGCTCCGAGGGGCTGTGAGCCACCCCATAAAGACCATCATCGTCATCATCATCTTCATCCTCTTCTACATAACCCTCCAGAATATGTGACGGAAGCAAGGGCGAAACCTTGCGATACTCTTGCATGGATGGCCGTAGGAACGTCTTGGTTACTCTGATGACTTGGGTAATCCTCGCCAACGGTGCAGAAATCACAGGAAAAGGAAATTCCATTGTTGAAGGTGTCGACGGTATCTTCGTCAACGAGGGAACGTCGACGGTCCTCGATGACGATGGGGTCCTCGTCGTCGATACGGAGACTCCAGTAGATAGTATAGGAGCCTGGATCGCCATCGTTGTCACAGTTGCCGTCGACAACGGCGTCGTCGATGTAACACAATGTCGTCGACGAGAGAGGAAGTCTCGTCGACGATGATTTTTTAAGGGTTTTCTAACCCACAGGATCTGATGAGGAAGCTCTAGAACAATCTCCTTCCTTACTGACAGGCGTAGAAGGCACAGATAATGCCGGCTCAGAGGAGTGTTTAGCAACCTTCTCTTTTCTTGAAGTCTTGGAGTCCTGGGAAGGCTTATGATGCTTTCTTCCTTCACCTGAGGAACTGTCCTTCGATCTGGCCCTCTAATGGGATGTAGAGGCTCTGCCATCTTCCTCATCAGAAGAATGAGACTGGTGTTTAGTGGTCTGAAGCCACAATAACAACCTTCCCTCTCTGTCTTTGAGGGTTTTATTTGAGAAGGTGCGGCAGATCTTACATTCTCTCACCTCATGCCTTGGGTAAAGGCAATAAATACACTCCTTATGTGGATCATCCACATGGACTCTTTTCTTGCCACAGGTTTTACATGGGCGGAAAAAGCCTTTTCTGTCTGACATGATGTCAACATTTGAGAGAGCTGAAGAGAAAAACTGAGTAGCACTCAGGGAGACTTCCTTCCACACGATGTGCGGTGAAAGGTGAAAATATGAAAAGAACTTGCTTCTCCTGGGATTGTTCTAGAGGGTGCTAACAGCTGATTGTCTGGATTCCAACATTTAGTCCTTTTTTAAAAAGGACATAGATAGGCTACTGTTTAGATGGCCTTCGGCCATTATAGCCTATGAAGCTTTTAAAGCACTGCTTGAATATTTTACTGTGGGACTCCCAGCTCGACGACGGGGAATGATTCAGGCATGTGAATCTATGAAAGATACCCAGACTATGTGCAATATTGTCCTATTTGGCCTTCTCAGGTTTATTTTGAACCATAAGGTGTTTGACCTAATGGTTTATAATATCACTAGCACTCCTTAACGGTGATATTTGAAGTGTTGAATGATTACCCGTTATATGACCACTCTATCAAGTATTGTCCACTTAACCACTTACTAACCTGATTGCTTCATAGAAAATGAATCCATCTTTCCTTTCAGTTCATAGACTCTTCCAGTTACAGTTTTCACTTGGTTCCTCTGAATACGTTCTGCAATAACATTGCTGTGCCAAAAGGTTCCACCTTCATCGCTGCAGAAGAAAGATGAAAAGGAGGTATAAGAAAAGAACTTCAGAGGCTGGAAAAGATGGATCATGTACAGCATAGGTAACTGTGTTAACGAAGCATGCTTCTGTATTTAATCTTTCACCTACTCTTCATTAGCTGTCAGGAAACGAGAATCTACACCTAAACACAAGTGAGGACTTCATTTTCTTGGAAACAAGGAAGAATAGTTCTGAAGTGCCAGTTCTGTGTGTGAGGCAAGACAAATGTGACAGCAGTTCCTTAGTGTGGAAATTGTAGAAATCCATTACTTTTGTTTTTCACAGCATCGAGCAAATTATTTCAGAACACAAAACAGGACCACTCACTCCCAGAAGCTATTGGAGCAACATAGTTTCCAGTGTTGCAACCTGCTCCAAGGGATCTATGAATGTAACTATCAGAATATAAAATTTCCTAGCTATTATGAAGGAAAGTTTCAATTCTATTAAGGATGCAGTGGCAAGGATTATGATTAACTCTCATTTATTCCACTCAGGAGCCTAAAATAAAAACATTTTTATTCAAAGACTACAAATCCCATGAGTCTGTGCAACAAGTCAACAGTATAACCATAGAGTAAGTCCCATTTAAGCAACATCAAGGAACAGCACTTTCTCTCTTTGAGGGAAACATCCTGAGGTCCACTTTTCTTTCAGTAGTCCTGCTTCTGGTCTGATCCTGTAGAAAACGAAAATATGACAGCAATAAAATCTCACCATATGGCACAGGTTTAAAATTATCCGCAATGTCAGCAATACTGGTGACAGTCGAAATATGCAACAATGAACTAGAATCATCCGCCCATGAATCGATAGATACAGTTAAAACCAAAATCACTTAACCAAGCATTAATTGAACATTAGTATTGGTCCCCCAAATCAGCATATACTTAACCAACACCGAAGACTTCAGAGGACATGGGAGGGTAATAGGTGTTAACCAAGATAGGAGGGATAATCCTCGCCTCTGCGTCCTTAATAGAATTGAAACTTTCCTTCACAATAGCTAGGAAATTTTATTTTCTATGTCAGGACCAGAGGCTCAGATTATGCTAGTTTAAAGCTAGTTGACAATCAGTGAAACCATGCCAGTAATTTGTGTGAATTTTTTTTTTTAAATGTGGTATCGGAAGACTAGGCAGCTCTCCAAGAAGAAGGCTTTCGAGGCCATAGCCCATCTGGTGGAGTGTGCCCATAAGGCGGCGGTACCGATCAATACCTGCTTCTTGCAGGATCCATCTCACCCGCGGGCAATTGTCGTTGCTAATATTGGCTTGAAAGGCTTCTTGAGGAAGAGAAACAGTTGAGCTGTTCCTGGTGGTCTATATTCCTCCGTCATAGACCCACAGGCACCTCAGATAGGGTACCAAGCACAATTTTGGATGACCCGGGAACGCTGGGTAGTGGACCACCCTCGTATCATATTTGGTGTGCTGAGAAATAGTGAAAGACACCCCCTCCAGAATGAACATGCGTGCTGTGATATCTAAGTCTCGAACGTTAGACACTCGTTTCCACAAGACGAGACAAAACAGGACTGCCAGCTTACCTGTTAATTCCTTATGGGACAGATATAGATTATCCTGCCATGATTGCAACAATTGGAGTACCACATTCACATCCCAAAGAGAAGAATACTTCAGTTTCGGTGGAAAGGAAAAGCTAATGCCCCTGAGGAGCCTACTGACTAACGGGTGTTCCCCTACCGGGACATCATGAAAAGGAACATGGCCCGCCGAAATTGCATGCATTGACAGAGCAATAAGCCAACCCTTTGCCCACCAATTCTGACAGGAAATTGATGAGGTGCACTACATCCACCTCCACGGGATCCAACCCCGCCGCAGACACCAGCAAGATCATCGTCTCCATGCCGAGGTACATCTCTTAACAGTAGAGTCTGCTCAGGCCCTTCTGATAAGGGAGGAAGCCAGTGACAAAAGGCCAGGGATCTCCCAAAGTCCCCTGTAATCCTCCAACCCATCAGTCGGAGAGTCCCTTCCTGAACCAGCTGGTGCAAGCTGCCATGAGGGGCAGTCAGTAAAAGAGGAATCGGGAAGTAGGATTGGAAGATCCAAAGAAAGTACAGAAGAACTGTATACTATACTTGTGATTTCCAAAGCGGTGTCACCAGGATTATCTCCGCCTTCTGATGTCTGACCAACGCCATGAGTTAGCTATCATCGAGAACGGGTGAAAACGCATACCCCATGAACTGGCTAGAAATCCTGTGGGGAGGCATCCGCCGCTTCCGCCAATGGGTCCAGACACCAGCTCAAGAAGCGGGGAAGTTGGTGATTGAGTTGTGACGCAAAAAGGTCCACTTGGCATGGGCCCCACCACGTCAAACTATGAAATAGAGCGAGATTCAGCTTCCAGGCGCTGTAGTCGTTTAGGTGTGTGGACTGTCAGTCCAGAGACTGATTGAGTTTACTAACAACTTGTGATGCAGGCCATAGGTCCAAAAGTCCTTGGCCATATCCGCCAGTACCTTGGACCTTGTGCCTCCTAGGCAATTGATATATCTCACAGCCGATATGTTGTCCATCTTCAACAAGATGGCACAGGAAACCTTGTTGAACACCAAACTCCAAATCGCAAAGGATTCGGCGAGGAGCTCGAGACAATTGATGTGGAGAGACTCCTCTTGTTCTGACCACTGTCCGTCTGTGGTAATAACCACATAGCGAGCGCCCCAACCTTGCTGACTGGCATCCGATTAGATCACCAGATCCGGTGCCAATCCAAATATGGCTTTGCCGTTCCAGGCCTGCATATGGTCGTGCCACCACCTAAGTTCTATTCAAGTTTCTGGGGAAAGAGAAATTTCCTGCATGTCCAACAGGCCCCTCCTGAGGTGTTGCGACTTCAGGCGCTGTACGGCCCGATAATGCAATGGGCCTGGAAAGATCGCTTGGATCGATGAGGATAGAAGGTGCACAATCCGGGCCAGGTGTCAGAAGGATACGTTTTTCCTTTGCAAGGTTTCTCGCAATTCCCGACAAATTAGGAGCATATTCTTTTGGGGTAACCAGAGGCACTGGTGCACCATCTCGGCCTCGAACCCCAGAAAGGTCATCCGCTGTGCTGGCACAAAGTCGGACTTCTGATCGTTCAGTATAAAGCCGAGATCTTGTAACTGATACTGAGTCATCTGAAGGTGTGAGGTTAAAACAAGCTTTTCCTGGTGCATCAGAAGGATGTCGTCCAGGTATACTATCAGCCTCACTCCCGAGCCATTCCATCGCCGGCCTCAACACCCTGGTGAAGCACCAGGGTGCTTAGTACAGACCAAATGGCAGGCATGTGAATTTGAATATTTGGCCATCCTACTCGAATTGTAGGAACCGTCTGTGGGGAGAAAAAATATCAGGGTGGGGAGAAAAAATATCAGGGTGGGGAGAAAAAATATCAGATGGTGAGGTAGGCGTCCTTCAGATCGAGCCGTACCGACCAGTCGTTGGGCAGTAGAACATCTCTGAGGAGGTGGATGCCCTCCATTTTGAAGTGACGGTATACCACCCATCAACTGAAATTTCGGAGATTTATGACTGGCCTGAAACCCTTGTCCTTTTTCTCGACCAGAAAAATATTAAGAAACCCCTGGGATGAAGAGTTCAATGCGTAATGGCCCCTTTCTCAAGAAGGTCTCTCACCTCTCTGTTCACCACTTGTGTCCCTTCGTGTGAGAAGACTAAAGGACAGGGTCGGGAGTGTAGTGAGGTGTACCGTAAAACTCTAAGTGGAAGCCCTTCACGGTTTGGAGCACCCACGAGTCCCCTGTTATGGATTCCCATTTGTGGCTGAACCATTATAATTTTACCCCCAGCCCCAGTAGGGAAGAAGGAGAATCCTCCAAAAGTTTGCTGGTTAAAGAGCTTTTTGATGGACTGTTGGGCTTTGTCCAGAGATGAGAAGGTAATGAGAATGCGTAACAACTCCATAGTAAAAGGTTCTCCAAAGAGACCCCCATTTGTAACTGGGTCGGCTTCAGTGGTGGTCAATTCGCCTAGCCGAGTTTCAATTTCTATCAACAAGGAACGGCGGCGCCCTGTTGATAATGCACAATTTGCGTTACCCAAGAAACAAAGGCCCTCTGAGCGCACCCTGATAGGAGATAAGGATCGCTCATATGGCCTGACTCCCTGGCATCTTCTGCCATGTACAATATTTTAGTTGGCGTCCTGAAAACATCCAAGACCTTATAAGGACAGGAACGGTCCAGGCCCTTCTTAGGGTCCTTCACCAACTTAGTGATAAATGCCACCAACCTGGCGTCGATGTCTGGGGCACTTGCCATTTTATTGGCCAATGAGGGCCTGGGGCATTCTGCCTTCAGGCGACCCCGGATCTCCTGGTCCATGGGTTTTTCTGATGCGGCTGGCCACATAGCACGCTAACTTTGGCGCCAGAACCCAGTTTGCGGAGCGGAGGTGATAAATGTCTTCCGGGTTCAGCATGCCTGGTACCCCTGCAGATTCTTGGTTGTCTGAGCCCTCCAGCCTGGGTTTCTTGGCGCCAGCTTCCGGTCGCCAGGGTCTACTTCAACCTGGTTTGCCACCCAAATCTCCATCAGGGGTATCCGAGTCGACCCCAGTATTGTCATCTGCTCCCTGACGGGGACAGGAATCATCCTTGAGGTTATGATCCAGCTGGGAATCATACTCTCCCTACAGTGTCTCTAAACTCCTTTTCAGGAATGCGAGGTAAGGGGGGTGCCTCTTAGTTGAGAGACGCGCGTGCTCCACACCCCCTACTGGGGCGAGAACCACACTGCACGTCTCGTAGCAACAAGACGTGCCTCGCACACGCGGGCGATGCCAATGCTGCACCGCTGATGTCTGTGGCGGCCGTGCCTCCCGGCAAGCGGTTCGCTGCGTGTCCAGAAAGGGAAGATGCATCAGAAGATCACCAGGGAAGCCTCTCAACAGCAAGGACCGTGCCTCGCCAAACAGCCTTGTGGGGCCTGATGCAATGCACTAGTGGACGCTTACTCACAATAACTACAATCCAAGTTAAAGCATCAAAGTGAAACAATCAAAGCTAAACAATTCACCATAATAAGGGCCAATATAACAATATGAAGGAAAACCACTTATCTGGCTGCTGAGCAGTGAAGAAAGAGGAAGTGCTGTTCCTTGATGTTGCTTATATGGGACTTACTCTATGGTATACTGTTGACTTGTTGCAAAGACTCGTGGGATTTGTAGTCTTTAAATAAAACTGTGTTGTTTAAGTCTCCTGAGTGGAATAAATGAAACAGTTAAGCATAATCCGAGCCTCCGGTCCGGACATTGAATTCCCCACAAGCATGGGGACTTCAAACATGTCAGTCCCATCAACCAATAATCGTCTCCTTCATGACCAAAAAGCCTCATTCCCAGTAACCAACACAGACTATGCAACAGCTAAACTTCAAACAACTATTTAAGCCAAAGAAGAAAACTGAAGCAATACATTTAGTTGCCTGAAGTGAAATCTAAGAAACAGTTATACTTACATCAGTTTTCCTTCCACACATATGCCAGTGTTGTTGTTGACTGGTTTCAGAATCCACTCACTAAGGCAAATGTTTTCCTAAAGATTTGAGTTAAAAAAAAAAAATTAAAAAAAATCAATTTCCACAGCACAAGTATTCAACAAGAATATATTTATTTCAGTGAAAGATGTTTCAGAGTTTAACACTACGTCTGCAGCTATAACAACATAATGTGTTTCGTTCACAACTATTTTGCTAGACATACAGAGAGAATATACAAATGTGCATGTGACAGGGCGCCCCAGGAGGAGGACTACGGGTGCCCCGAGGGGGTCGTGAAGGTGTGTTCGACGTCCTTAATGGGGCGGGACCTATGGCCACGCCCAGCCCAGGAAGAACGTCAGGAGGTGCCAGCTGGAGAGAGGAGGTCAACGAGCGAGCCTGACGCCGGAGCAGCGAGTCCCGAGGGCGGAGGCAAGCGAAAGAAGCGAGAACCGGACCGAAGACGGGAAGACGCGGAGCGGAGCAGTGGTACTGACTATCCCAGGGGAAGGCCCACCGGACATGATAGCCATGGACCCATTATCGGGACACGGCCTCAGGCAAGTGACCCAAATGACCGGTCGCTATGTAGGCGGGTGGTTTCTTACTCGCGCGTACCTCACTGGGCTATAAAAGGACGCTTTTGGGGATCATTAGGGCAGGATTTGTTTTCTTCTTTTGGGACTGTGAGGGTTGTTCCTCCTTTTTCTCTCTATTTATTTCCTTCTTGCCTGAGCGGATAGCCCGTTAGGTGAAGAGAACCCGGGCTGAGGAGAGTGTAGATTCAGGGGCCCAAGCAAGGGAAAGCCACCCGTCTTGGTGTTCTACTCCTTTGCACTTTCTTGCTTTACCTCTCATTTTTCCTTAGAGGTAACCCAGTAAACCTAAGGGAAATGCTGTCTGTCCCATGACCCTACTTCCTGGGGGTATTGGTGAAGGAACCAGTACTTAAAGTTGAATGAGTCAGGGACTAATCGCGTGTCCTTTCTCTCCCCCCCCCCCCCCGAGGTTGGATCGGTACCAAGCCGGCCGACGATACGACATCCAAAAAGAATACGAGGGAACATACGGGAGGAAAAGTCACGAACAGAATATCAGAGACACGCCTAAAGGAGTACCTGGTGGCACTTGTAGAATATAATAAAAGGAGCTTTGTTCAAGCAACTTCTAAGTACTCGCGTGGTTTATCCTGTAACAGTGCACAAGCCCACTACTCTCTTGTTACAGCCAAAAGGCGGAGAAAATTGCAGAACACTGTATTCCTTACACACTGCAAAATGCAATCAGTAAAACATTAGTAAAAACAAATATTTCTTTTGGCAGGAATAACTGAGCAATGCTGAAAGGTAAAAATGTGTTTTAAATACTGCATTCTGCCACAAATTTGCCAAACTACTTAGATAACCTTTTAAGGGATTCAGACTCAGACCCTGGTGTATGAAAGAATTTATAGAGTTCCATCGATTTTTGATTTCAGTTCAAAAGCCCAGATCACGATGAGCCTGGTAATCCTGTTTTTGAAGTACATTGCCTTTAAGCCACAACCACGATTATAAATCTGGGCACAAATAATGGATGTTTCATCTCAAAAGGTGAAACCTGGCACAAATTGCAGACGCACATTGCTCATATTGAAATGGAGAATAACACACATTAGCACATTATTCCCCATCTCCAAGGTATTAAATATGCGTTATTGTGTGAATTGCACAAATGCTAATTTACAAACTATGCACAACTACAAATAATTGGGCGTGCCATTTGTACTGGATTTTTGCAGGCCAATTGTTATCAAGCCCAAAGTCTGCCACTGATCATGTGTCACTTTTGTCTTTTATAGAGGTCACACAGAATTTAGAAATTCTCTTCAAGTTCTCAATACAGCAACAATTACTGTTCACCTCCATGGAACCTTTTAACTGCCAGAGTATTTCCAACTGTTTAAGGTGTTCTGGAACTAATTATGTTGGTTTTATTGACCCAGGCTTCTCTTCACGCCATGCAATTAAGAGAAAATATAAATTTCTCAGCAGCTGTATGCAAAAAGAAGAACTGCACTCTGTACCGAACCCCTTTGCAAAACCAGACTTGAAACAGAGGGAGCCACATTCCTCAACAAGGCATGTGGGGTCTGGAAACAGACAGATCGCGATGAACCACTGAACTGTGTATTTTGCAATGTACAAATTCTAATGTTGCAAAGTATGACGATTGCACGCAGAGATGTCAAACATTGCTTCTTGAGGGCTGATTTTTATGATATCCACAGGAGAGAACTATGAATATTAACTGGAATCATTGTCTGTCATTATCCTGAAAATCTGTATTTGCTGTGCCAATCGTAAAGCAATATTGAACAACCATGTTTCAAATAGACAGCAAATTAAAGGTACTTCAACCTCTGTTTTTTTATTATAGGTGCATGAAGTGATGCTGAAAGCATAAACTGAGTTCCAGATCCCAATCCAAGAGGTCTGAATGCAAAAAGGTTTCTTCTTTGATACTCTCTTGATGACCTCATTCCCATAAGGGTAGAGAGATTCTACCAGACTAAAAACCTGGCTTTTAGCAGCTTTACTGGCCACTATCATACAGTTATTGACCACCTTTCCCATTGAACAAGTATCATACGCCAAACCATGGAAGGCAAACTCTACCTTAAAAATAATCAAGTTCGGAAAGGCGTGGCTTGGAGCGTCAAGACGGCGGTCGCACTCTAAGAGTGCTCCGGACCCCTCCGTCATCCGCTCCACAATCCACAGCCATCGGCAGTCTCACTCACGCCCCATCTGCAGAAATAGATCTGTCACCGCAGCGCCATTAGTTTGGGGCAACTGGAATCCCCGGGGTGCCCGTCTGCCGCCGACCAGAGTCTTCAGGCCTCGGGGCCTTCGCTGCGGCCCACTAACGTGGCGCACCATCTTCTCCACCCTCAGGGATTTCGCCGGAGGCCTACAGCAAGCCACGACACACCCGCCGAAACTGGGAACTGGCGGGTGCCTGGGGCCTGGGCCATCAGCCCTCGAAGACACTTGAGCCGATCCACGGCCCGCGCGCTGCCTTGAGCCGACCCTTGCTGTCGATCCCCTGCGGGTCGGGGACAGCTGTGGAGGCCCGAGACACACCGCGGCCTACCCAACGAGACAGAGCCGTCAGCCGCCCGGAGCCTTACCTGCTGACCCCCTGGCGGCGTTCGGCGCGGCCTGCGGCTGCGATCCAGGTTGCCGGGTGCCTTCGCTAGTTCTCCCCGAGCGACTGGCTGTGTTATCCAGGCGGGGTGTGGATCCGACGAGGGCCTGGCCGGGCATCTGGAGCCTACTACACTACTGGTCGGGTTTGAGTCGCAGTGGGGGATGTGAGATGACGCCGGGGCCCCTGTGCCACGCGAAGGAGGCCTGAGTGGACCCGGCTGCCGACACCAATAAGACCGCAGAGAGGAGGGGCGGTCTCCGGCCCGGACGCTGCGCCCTATGCTGTGTGGTCTGGAATGCGGCGGTGAGTGTTTCCTGCCCTCGGCGGTCCTGGGGCACACGGTCTGGGGAGACTTCCCGATCCGGCAATAGACGCTGAGGGACCACCACACCCGCCAGACCATGCGCTCCCCGGGAACCCACTGACGGGTTGGAACTTGGCGAAACCCGGGGAGTCATCTACGCACCTCGAGCGGCCTCATCTGCCCTACCCTTGATCTCAGCACCCCACCGGCAGTGAGGCCCCGCCGGGCGGCGAAGCCTGAGAGACGCCCTCGGCTGGACCCGACTACGAGCTGCAGGCCCCTTCAAAAAAGAGACAAAACCAAAGATCCGACCTACTCTGGAGGCCCCGAGACACTTCAGACCTAGCTGTTCTGAGGACACGGCCGCTGGGAGACCTGACCGGACTGGGTCTCACACTGCAGCAAACGACCAAGGAGGCTGTGCTGCGCACTGCTCCCCTATCTGCGGCTGGCCCTTCATAGCCAGAGGATTGTGCGAGACAGGCCCTGGTGGGAGTTGCTGGAACCGGACGCGTGCGCCAGTCAGACCTGAAGCAGAGACCATCCAGACCAACAGGGAGGTGAGCCGGGCCTTGGAGACAGCCCAAAAGGGGTGGAGGGACTGAGAAGCACCCCTGCAGACCTCGAATTCCTGGCCTGCCCTCAACTCCTGAGGAGCCCCCTCCCGACCTGCACTCTGCGCGGCGGACCTCCGCTGTGTCCTGGCTGATAACATCCCGCAATTGGGGGGGACTTGGCCCAGAGATCCTTGCTCTTTCCGCACCAGGGCTTCGACCAAGAACACTGCGTTCTACCCGGCGATCACTCCCGCAACCAACCTGCCCGACCGGGAACATGGAGGTGCACTCACCCCTTGGGCCTAGCCCTGCCATCGACGCTCGCGACCCTGGAGGGCCCAGGCGTTGGCGACGGAACCCCGCCTCCTAGACCTTGACCCGTGAAGCATCGACAGCTGTGAGCACTAGCCAGACGACCGGACCCTGTCTTATTTCACACCGCCTCCTGAGAGGGGGGTATAGGCCTCTCCCCATAATCGCTGCTTGGGTTCTGCGCTGCGGCACACCGCCACTCGGACAGACACAAGCTCCAAGATGGGGAAGGACCGGGCCCCCAAGTCGTCCACTACCCAGACCCAGACTAAAATGGACCAGTATACCACGAGCAAACCAGGCCCGGCGGACGGGGTGACTGGGGGCTCGTCCCTCCCAGGGGCCGATCTCGCCGCAATCCTGCAAGCCATCAGCACGTCCCAGCCGTCGGTGGAGAATAAGATCGGAGAGGTCCGGGTAGATGTGGCCCTCATTCGTCAAGACTTGCGCAACGCCACAGCTCGTATCTCAGAAGCGGAATCCCGCATTTCCACAGCCGAAGACGATATCCGCCAGCTGAAAGAGCAAGTAACCCACCTGCGAGCCCATACTAAGGAACTACACAGAAGGGCTGAAGACGCCGAAAATAGGTCACGGCGTAACAACCTGCGCCTGATGGGATTTCCAGAAGGGGCCGAACGGGACCAAACGGCAGTCTTCGTGGAAAACTGGCTGGCATCATGGATGCCCAAGGACGTGCGGTCGCTAGGGTTCGCTATCGAACTTGCCCATCGATCTCTTGCGCCTAAACCACCTCCTGGCGCCCCACACCGCCCGATCATCGCCCGGATTCTAAACTTCAAAGATAGGGACGCTATCCTGGGTGCAGCCCGGGCCCAAGGCATCCTGAAGTTCCAGAATCAAACAATGATTTTCCCAGACTATACTAAGGAAGTTCAGGCCCAGCGGCGCTCTTACACAGAGGTCAAACAGAAACTTCGCAATTTAGGCCTCCAATAAAGACTCCTCTTCCCAGCCCGTCTCCGGGTTGTATTCCAAAATAAAACACACTTCTTTGAGTCCCCGCAGTCCGCCTGGACCTGGCTAACTGAAGAACGATCCCATCGGGTCCGCTCCGCATCCTCGCCTGGGCCGTCCAGATCACAAGTAACCGGCCCACCAGCCCTTAAACAACGTAGGAGGCGCACACAATCACACAGGGGCCGAGGAGCGCGCAAAGAGGCATCTAGGTCACCCGGCGCGACTGCCCAGGGACCCAGTGTCACCGCCAGCCCGTCAGACTCCCACCCCCGACATCAGGACGGTTCCGCGGATGAACTATCCCCCGCAATGAGTCCCTCCAAGACTTTAGACCCGGCAGCCACAGACTCAGATCTCTCCAGCAGCCATGCGATCTGAGGAACCAGCGAAATTGTTGGGAGGCAGAGCTGGGAGGTCCCAACGGGATGAGACATGGGAAATATATCCCACGGAATTACAGAACTCGGTGATATCTGCTGATGCTAACATTATATCCGATATTAAGGAGGGGTCCACCACGCAACTCCCAGCTAAACGTTTTAGTTTAGCCTGTTATTTTCTATTTTGCAGGGCGACAGATGCTTCAGTTCCAGAAGTATAGGGTGGGGGTGGTAGGGCGGGGAGGGTTAGGACCGTTGTCCTCGGTTTCGTTTTATGTATGGATTTGTCACTGTTTCTTTTATTCATTGTTTACAGCACCCTGGCACTTGACCATCGCGTAAGCGCTGCGACCACACACGCCACAGGGCGTAGACTGCAACTACACCTTCGTGCAAAACTGCTCCAGTCCCCCGGGGACCCAATGTCCCTTGTCCCATCCGCTTCACGCACCTGGTATTTACGCGGACACTCGCTAAGGGTAAGCCCCTCCAAATTTTATCCTGGAATGTAAATGGATTGCTGGACCGCATCAAAAGGACAGCAGCCCTAAAGTACGCCCAACGACACGATCCTGACATACTCCTACTCCAAGAAACCCACCTCCTGGGGACTCAGTGCCCCTTCCTTGCGCGATATGGCTTCGATAGGGTGTGGCACTCTGGGTTTGAGCGAGGGTCGCAATCCTGCTACGACGAGGACTCCCTTTCACTCCTAACCACATTAACACAGATCCCAAGGGCCGGTTTGTGACCGTATCTGGGGCGCTGGAAGGGAGCACCCTCACCTTGGTATCCATATACATCCCACCAGCTACGCTTGCCTCCTCGCTGCGACACCTCACTGACATTATATCTGCCCTACCCCTGGGACAGACGGTGATAGGGGGCAACTTTAATGCAGTCATGCAACCAATGCTCGACACGACTGGCACACCCTCTCCTGCTAGGATAACAAACGCAAAAAAACTGGTCGATTGGACAGCTGCCCTGGGCCTATGCGTTGTCTGGAGAGTCTGGAACCCCCGAGGCTCTCAATACACTCACACCTCGGCGGCACACCACACACATTCGCGTATTGACATGATCCTCATGCCCTCCCCTCAATGCCAAAGGGTATCAAACATTGCCATCCTCCCCCGGGGAATCTCAGATCACTTAGCCCTACTTTTACACCTAGGTGAAACCCCTGACACGCCTCGCCCAGTGTGGCGCCTAAACGCCTGGTTCCTGCAGGACAAGGAGGTCAAGAAAGCGATAGGGGAGGAGCTGTGCCAATATTTTCTTGCTAATCTAGGGTCGGTCCCCTCCCAGAGCACCCTCTGGGAGGCAAGTAAAGCCACCATCCGTGGAGTAGCCAGAGGTCAGGTTCAAGCACGACGGCTGACTCAGAACAGCCGTCTGACCCTTCAAGAGGTGCAAGCAACGCGGCTGTAAACAGCCCCAAACGGGACCCCAGACGATTTGCGAGACAGGCAACTTGCGGTCATACGCAAGGAGATCAAACATATCTCACTAGAGTCGGCCAAGATGCTGTGGTGTTCCTCTGTGGCCCGAGTGTACGGCTGGGGCGATAACTGGAGACTGCTACATAGCCTGATCTCTTATCCTCTGGCCAACCGGATAATCCCCAAAGTCCGTGACCTCTCAGGGACCATCAAGCACACGTCACCTACAATCGCACAGGCGTTTGCGGACTACTACGCCCAACTGTACTCCGCTCGTAAGCCGGAAGCTTCCCTCCCAGACATGCTTAGCCAAACGAAGGTCTGGCTCCCCTGCCTCACTGAGATTGAGGCGGCAGACTTAGACCTCCCCTTCACCCCAGAAGAAATACATAATGCAATCTCTTCACTGAAAGCGGGGAAAACGCCAGGGCCGGACGGTTTCCCGCAGGAGTACTATGCTGCTTATCGGGACTTATTCGTCTCCAACCTCTCTGATCTGTACCGACATGCTGCTGAGGTCGGGTCCTTCCCCCCTGAGACAGACGTAGCAACCATAGTTGTGATCCCCAAAACCCAAACGCCCTCATCATCCTGCGCGGACTACCGCCCAATTTCCTTAATCAACACCGAGGTAAAGATATATGCCACGATCCTGGCCCAACGCCTACGTCCACTCCTTAACAAACTAGTCCACCCGGACCAATATGGCTTCATGCCAGCGCGCAGCACTAGGCACTGCCTGAGGCGCCTCTACCTGGCTCTTGCGCACTGTCGACTACTCATACCCTACCCTTCTCCTTGTCGACTTTGAAAAAGCATTCGACGCGGTCGACTGGCTCTACCTGGAGGACGTTTTAAAGACGATGGGCCTGGGTCAAGAATTCAGACGTTTCGTCCACGTCCTCTACTCTAACCCCAGAGCAAGAATGCTCACCAATGGAGCCCTGTCAGAGGCGTTCACGATTCAAAGAGGCACAAGACAGGGCTGCCCCCTCTCACCCCTCCTATTTGCGCTGGCAATGGAGCCCTTGGCGTGCCTTGTTGGGTCGGATGACTTGATCCAGGTCTGGGCTGGGGGGAGCCACGACACCGACAAAATCGCCTTGTATGCGGACGATGTCCTGCTTTTCCTAGCGGACCCAGCCAGCTCCGGCCCTAGGTGCCTCTGGGCCCTCCAAACCTTTGAGAACGTCTCAGGACTCCGGCTCAACCCGGCAAAAATCGACCCTGGTGCCCCTTCATCTCTCCAGGGAATGCTTCGACTGGCAATCAACCATTCCCATCAGGCGACAATCTTTCAAATATTTGGGGATATGGATCGCTCTGCTCCCCGACCTAGAATGGGCATTAAACATTACCCCACTAGTTAAAAAAACCAAGAAGGATCTCAGGCGCTGGCAAACCCTACCACTCAACCCACACGAGAGAGTGGCTCTGTTTAAAATGATGATCCTTCCACGCTTCTTATGTATAATCCAGAATACCATCTTTCACTTCCCACACAGTTCGTTCAGGGAGATAGACAGCGTGGCCGCGAGGTTCCTGTGGGGAGGGGCGAGACAACGCATCGCCCTCACCCGATGTCGGATCCCACCCTTTGATGGTGGCATGGCCATGACTGATCTTCACCTATACTATGTAAGGAAAAGGTACCCCCTATTTTCTTTCAGGTCCAAGAGGAGGGGGAAACAACAACAACTAAGAAAATACCTCTATACTGACCTATCAAATTTCAACATTGGCTGTAAGCTCAAAGGTACATCTCCCCATGGACACAGTCTTGTCACATGTATATATTACAAAGGTTTATTATTTTATTGTATATCAAAAACTTTTTTTTTTTTTAAGCTCACGAAGTCATAAAAATTAACATTAAAAAGCAAAACATATATGGGATCCTATACGAATTTCAGTTCAAAACAACAGACAAGTCGAGAGTTAAATTATTCTTCTCGACCACTTCTTTTCTTGTCTGTGTCTCTGGTAGGATTCCCGAAAGTCTGGAAATGGTCCCATATATGTTTTGCTTTTTAATGTTAATTTCTGTGTGTTTTGTATGAATGCCAGTATGAGTGAATAGGTTGATAGGTGAGAATGTAGGTATGATGGTTGTTGTGGGGTTATATATAATATTGTAATTTGTGACCCAAATGTGTATATTGATTCAATCTATATGAAATTGTACATATGTGTATGTTTTTATGACTTCGTGAGCTTAAAAAAAAAAAAAAGAAAAGATAATATGAAAAAAATGAAAAAAAGTTTTTAATATACAATAAAATAATAAACCTTTGTAATATATACATGTGACAAGACTGTGTCCATGGGGAGATGTCATACCTTTGAGCTTACAGCCAATGTTGAAATTTGATAGGTCAGTATAGAGGTATTTTCTTAGTTGATCTTCACCTATACTACATAGCCACCCGACTTCTCGTCCTCCACAACTGGTTCACCGGGGACTGGTCTGACCCGGCCTACAGAATAGAGCTCAAGGACATGGAGTTCCCCCAAATCCAAGCATTCCTATATGGCAGCCCAATACCAAAAGCAATACCATCGATAACCAGGGCGGTCCTGATGGCCAGGCATACGGCCCTAAGACACACACGTTTGAACAAAAAACTGAGCCAACACACACCTCTCTGGCAGGGCGGGTGGTTGGGAGAAGTGACAGCACTCACTGGGTTCAAACGATGGGATTACATTGGCATAACACTGCTGGGCTATGTATGGGTGGGCGGCCACATTAGGACGTTTCAAGACCTTCAGTGTTACACCCTTCATGCCTCACAATTTTATAAATACCTGCAGCTGCGTCATGCTCTCGGCGCGCACATCTCAACGGGCACAACACTCCCCGAGTTTAGCCTGCCAGAGGCTCAGGTCATGATGGGGAACCTGGGAAAGGGAGGGGTATCCCGGATATATCGTACCCTTATTAATAATGGCCCAATAACACTCGCTCCACTCAGGACCTGGTGGGTGGGATGGCTGGGCCCTCTGGAGGAGGAGGAGGAGGACTGGCGCGACGCCCTTATGGCCCCCAAAACCATCACAACTTCAGCCAGACTCCGTCTAATCCAACTATATTACTTACACACCGCCTATCTTACCCCAGAGCGCCTTTATAGGGCGGGTCTATGTCCCTCTCCGAACTGCACGCGCTGTGGGCAGGAGCCGGCAAATTTTTAACACATGATCTGGACCTGCCCTCGCCTTGCCTCATATTGGGTTGCGATAGAGTCTGAACCCACACACGTCCTGGGCTGGCAGGTTCCCCATGATACCTTACGCCTCATCCTGGGAGTAATGGACAACCTAGATGGATCCCGAACTGACAAACTATTCCTGGGGACAGCCATCGCGGTAGCCAAACGCAACACTGCTGTGACATGGGCACAGTCTAAACCCCCAAGTATAACCAAATGGTGCCAGGGCGTGAATTGGTGTTGCCACACAGGAAAAACCCTTATTGAGGCCTGGGGATGTCCAACCAAGCATAAAAAGGTCTGGGGCAAATGGACGAACCAGTTAGATTGATTAGAACTGAGATCTACCTGTGTACACAACTGTACTGTTTATACACAGTGGTCGAGGACTGGTGCGCTCACTTATATACAATCAATGCAAATGTACTCTGAAGTATCATAGACCGTTGGTCAAATGTGCCATACTGCTATTTGTTTGCTCTTAAAAATCGATAAAATTGTTTAGCAAAATAAATAAATAATCAAGTTCATGACTTCTGCCAGCCTTATACAACTCTAAGGCTTTACAATACAACACTTGGTAAGAGATAGTCACCAACAGGCTCAAATTGACAAGAAGTCATACTGTAACAGAGGCACACGGTTGGGAGATATAGTCCTCTTCGGCTGAAAATAGATTTCTTTGTCAATTGGGAGGGTGCAATAGGTAGAACTTGTAAATTGTGCCTATGTAGCCGCAAGCATGATACAAATCTTGTCAGATGGTGGCGTCAAAGACCACATGGTGTACTTTGCAGATAAACCAATGCATGATGACGAGAGTTGGAACCCTATACTCTGCCCCATGATCAATCAACAATTTCTGCTCATAACAACATTTATCTCTGAGCTACCAGGAAGTATTACTGAAACTAAGCATGCTATTCATATGGTCCCATCAGTATTTCTCAGACAAAGGCATTATCATCTTTCAAATGCCTTGAAGGAGGCAGTGCAAAGAAACTTACACAACATACAAGGAATGAATATGAAGTGCCCTGCTGTGGATGGCCTCCACCAATAGTATAAATTCTAGTACAAATTCTGAAATCCAACAGTAGTAGGTGTCAAAGAAATTAGCTTATTAAATACCTAGCCTACAGCTTGCACACTCTTGGACTATGCTCTATTGGATTTGTTAGGGAATGGTGCATAAAGGTCAGCTTTTGATTGCACAAAAGGGTACATGCTGTTTCTACTCCAATATGTTATTTCATATTTGAGTTATGCCTTCTAGCTTACAAGGGGCTCTGTCACTTTTGAAACACTGATGATCAAGCTACTTGGAGAACGAGAAGGCACCTATTTGGATAACATGATCATTTAAGACCTTTACTGGGAGCGACACAACGCTCATCTCACAGCAGTAAGCGCTTTACAACATGGTGGCCTTACAGATAACCCAAAAAAACAAGTTACTTACCTGTACAATGTGGTTCTCCAGTATTGATATCTTTTGTACATTCATCTTGAATCTTCCCAGTCGTCATGGTGGGAGACCCACGGTAACAGTAAAAATAGCAGTACTGAAACATTAGCATAGCCCTCCACAGGAAAAAACAAAAGTCTTATTAACCTTTCAACATCCTTTTAAAGCATCCAAAGTTCAGCCAATCACAGCAGAGACCCTAGAGTATCCTTCCCCCTCAGATTTCGAGCACAAGTGTAAATATAGAACATAGAGGTATGAAATGGTGAGCCTATTCCGGTAGGAGAGAGGGTCACATGTGAATCAATAAAAGATATCAATACTGGAGAATCACAGTAATTTGTTTTTTCTCCAGTGTTGTATCTTTTATAGATTCAACATGCTTGAAACTGACTAGTAACCAGTATCAAAACCAAATACAAGATATATCAAATAAGCTATACCAAATGCAAGGAGAAAATAGAAAAGTGAAACACAAACAAGGGAGGCTAGTAGCCGTATACCTTATGCAAAGAGGCATCTTAGTGCAGCTTGCCCGACTGCTATAGCTGCCTTTTTCCAACCATTGAGGCAGCAATTCGTGAATGTGTGAGTGTTGCCCACGTTGCTGCCCTGCAGATGTCAGGTGGAGATGCTCCTGCAAACGGGGCTGAAGAGGTTGCAACCATTCTCGTTAAGTGAGCCTGTGCCTTTGCAGGCAGTGGATGACCAGCCTTTTCGTAGCAGAAAGGTATAGCTAATGTGACCCAACGAGCAATACTAGCCCGTGTCAAGGCTCATCCCTTTCTAGGTGCAGAGAAAGAGATGAGGAATTGAGATGATTTGCCGAAAGCCTTTTTTCTTTGAAAATAAAATTTCAAACAGCGCTTAATGTCTAGTGAATGCAAAGCTTTTTCCGTCGTCGAGGATGGATTAGGAAGAAACGTAGGTAGAGCTATTAGCTTGTTGAGGTGAAAAGTTGAAGGCACTTTAGGTATGAATGAAGGATTAGTGCCTAGGATTACTCTGTCTGGAAGAAACTGAAAATATGGTTCTTTTATGGTGAATGCCTGGATTTCGCTAATACGTCTAGCTGACGTGATGGCCAAGAGAATAGTCACTTTCCAAGAAAGGAACTTCAGATCGCATTTGTGAACAGGCTCAAATAGAGGTCGCATAAGCGGAGACAGAACCGTGTTTAGCTTCCAAAGTACTGGAGGAGGTTTAACAGGCGGGTAAGACCTGAAAAGCCCTTTCATGAACTCCTTGATAAGCCTATTGGACCACAATGATGATTTACCAGAACGTTGCCTGTACCTGGAAATGGAAACGAGGTGGACTTTTATGCATGAATGCGAAAAGCCTGCCTTGGCAAGAAGTACAAGATAAGGCAACTCTGCTCAGGTGTGGAATTAAAAGGGTGAAATGACTGAGTACTACACCAAAGCAAGCACAAGGAGATGATGGACGTAGCGCTGAAACTTTTCAGACACTCACCCCCAGTCACAGATCTGGGTTGAATCCATTATCGTTCTTTAGCTCACTTAGCCACCCCAGTTCAGACCCAGCCATATGCAAATCAGTCTTGACCCTGTGCCTCATGGGAACAGTCCAGACCGAACTGCCAAGACAGGTCTTCCCTGGACTGGAAACAAGCATCCTGGGTCTGAACTGGGGTGGCGAAGTGAGCTAAAGAACGGTGAGGGAAGACCTGGCCGGGCTGATGAGGGGTGCACCTGTAAGTCCCTTGTAAAAGGTACCCCTGGTACCATGGGCCTTGTGACCAGAGAACGCCTCTGAGGGCTGCAGCATGTATTGGGACACCCTCAGAGGCCCTTCACCTGAAAACCCACACACTGCCACTGCAGGCTGCATGCTTTGGTACAGACTAAACCGAAGAGTCGACATGGCACCCATCCCGTGGTGCCATGCCACCAAACACTGCCTGTGGCATGGCTAAGTCACCCCTCTTGCAGTCCTTACAGCCCTAAAGGCCAGGGGCGTAACACAGGCCCCCAAAGCCCCCGCGGTGCGGGGGGGCCCTCGCGCTCCAGGGGCCCCCTCACTCAGTCTCAGCGGAGCCATCAAGCAAGCCTCAAGTCTGTGCGCGCACGCGCACCATTTAATTCATGATTGAAGTTCAATCATAAATTAAATGGTGCGCGCCACGGCCAGCGGCCTCTTCATTATTTAAATGGTGCCGTTTTGGTACCGTGGCCTCTAATTGGTTGGTAATGGTGGTGCGCACGCGCACGCCTGGGCCCCGGCCGGGCGGGGCCACAAGGGACTTTCACTTCTTGCCGCGCGCGGGATGATGAATTCAACTGTGGAAGACTAAAAGTGGAAATGAAACAAAAGCGGACCTGGGGGGCCCCTGGAATTGCTGCCGCTTCACAGGTAAGACAGAAGAAAACTTGGTAGAGGAGAGTATGGTACACCCTGGCTCCATTTGGCTATGATCTGTGAGAAAGTTTACTACTCTGAATGTACATAAGCCTTATTTAGCATAAGTTGTGTAGTGAGAATAAATTGTGCGCATTATATCGCAGACATGCTATGCTCAAGCTTAGATATAGTGCAGAGGGTTAATGTGCCTGCTGCAAAGAACGTGTACCATGCAGTTCACTAAACTGCATTTTATGAGGCTCTCTCAGTGAGTTGCTGCATTTTGTCACAGAGCTCCTTTGGTTACTTGCAGTTCATAATGTATGATGTGAAGTGCTCTGACACCCTGCACTGGTATAAGGAGCTCTATAAAAACAAATGAAACACATGAAAGAGAGCGGTTGGTGCCCTTCCATTTCAGATGCTTTGCAGTAGTTTTAAGACCTTAGTTTCTCGTTGCTCATATGGGTGTAACTTCTGATATTTATCTTTCTCCGTGGACTTCTTTACTTGATTTTACTCGCAAGAAAGTGTCACTCTTAAGTGTCACACATTTGGCCGTTGAATGGTGCTGTTGTCCCATACTGTCATTGTAAGTAAAGGAAATCTTTTTGTTGAATATCCTCAGACAAGTACATGGAATGTTAATCCATGCCAAAAAAGTTGTGTTGCAATTACATTAATGCAAGCGGATGTTTAATTATATGTAGATCATTGTGTGGTGTTAATTCTGTATAACCTTTTCAGTATTCCTTTTTGGAGTCACATTGTTGAAATAGCATTGAAATTCCTATTCATAGACATTAAGTGGTTTATAATCTGCTTTTGTAGAGGTACCTTATGAATGCCAGGTTTGGTTCTGTGGTGACAGAACTACAAAATGAAAATTCAAAGTGGGGACTGGTCTTAAAAATGAGTCGTTTTTAACACAGGTGCACAGTTAACCTCCTTCCACTATCTGTATGTTGAATAGAATTTAGATTCACCCTTAAAATGTTTTCTGAAGACTACTTTTGCAAAATTTGAGAGTTTCGACTTTGGGCTGGTTTTTGGGCTGACACTGGTCTGCGTTGGGCTGAATTTGGGCTTATATTTGAGCGTCTTTGGGCTTGAGACAGGTCTCAAAATCTGGCAACACCGGCCGGGCCTCTCTTCATAATTATGTGGTGCTCGGTGGCGCGCAGTTGTCTCCGCGTCTACACAAGTGCGTGGCCGTGGTCTTCAGGGTGGGGCACAGTGCCATTGTCGTGCGCATTGTGCAGCCGCAACGTAATTAAAAGTGCCGGACTCAGGAGTGGCGTGACTTGTGAAGTGAGTGAGGCATCCCAGGAGAGGTCCCAGCAGCAGCCAGAGACCACTACTGTACTCCTGAGAAGGAGTGGACGGTCACCGTGCTGCCGCCAGGGCAAGGGCATAATTTAATTATTATTACTACTAATACTAGCCCCTGCCTGGCTAGCCTTGCCCTGTCTTTTTGCTGCTGCCCGCTCGGCACTCGCGCCTGCCTCTGAAGCTGCAGGCCAGGCCTCTCAGGTGAGTGAGTCTGATGGAGATATTTTTTAAACTAGACACGAAATGTGTCTCCTGAATAAATGATAAAGTCAGTATAAATGCTGAAATATATGGCTGCCATTGCCAAACACCGACAAGCACATTAAATATAAACACAAGCCCTGAACATTCTTCTTCTGCAAGATTCAATTTAGAAAATATGTGCTCAGAAAATGCATCCGGAGTTTAGAGAATTGAGTCCATAATGCCATAGAGATAGAACTCTGAAATGAAGCATGCCATAGAGATAGAACTCTGAAATGAAGCGTGCATTATATTCCTCCTCACACACCTCCTGCTGAGGCGGAAGTGCGCATGTTGACGCTGCAGATATGAACTAATTCAGACTTCCTCTGTGGCAAGAAGTCTGAAGATGCCGGGGGTGTGAGAGGCATTAAAGGGTGATCCCAGACTCTGGCAGTGCTGCGTTATACAACATGTCATTTTACTACTGTTGCCAGATATCCTGGAAGCGATTCCTGGAGGGTGTAAATATATTTAGTACTGCAGATTTCCTGGGACCACCCACCAACATCTATACTTGTAGCATTTCTAAACTCTTCTCAGATCTTTTTCCATTCTAGAAACAGTCACAGATTAGGGCTGCTGTATCTCTCCATCCAAGATTGGAGGAGGAAGCGATGAGCACCAAACTTCGTGGGGGTGCAGGGTTAGTGGTTTCTCCACATGACAACGTTTTCCTCCACAGCCCAAAAAAAGAAACATATGTACATTTTCAAGGAGGCTCCATTTCAGCCATGCATACTTCTCCACTGTGGGGAACTCCACAGGAGGGATAGGAGCCTTTACCAAAGGTCACATGACATTACCATAAATCCACTTTCATCATAGCTGTGCCTTGTGCAATCAATGCCCACACGTATACAACATTTTTGTGTGTGAAAAGTGCCCCAACAACACTGAATGATTGCTGCCTCCAGGATTTATTATGATCTTATGTTATTCCTTATAAATTATGAGCCTTCATGAGTCACAAACACTGACTACCCATCACTTTCGCAAAAGTAAAAACAATACATTTTCTTTAGAGAAACAGATTAAACAGGCATTGAAATTGTGCAGCTCTTCACCAGACAACACCACATAATTTAAAAAGATCCCAGACTTGAACAGACAATTGTTTTCATTATTCCTTCTCCTTTCCCATCTTCTCTTGATGACTTATAGCCCTCTTCTTCCGAGGCGGCAGGGACGTGATGGTGCTGAGTTCACTCTGTGCGGTCTGCCAGTCTGCTGTCTCAAAGATACTTTGGCCTTTACTTACATCTGACCGGCCAATGCACTGACTTTATAGTTACTGGCGGAGATCGCTGACCCTGACCCTTGGATTTAAACAAGCCGTGTCCGGCTTCTCCCTCAAGCATACCACCTGGCCTATCAGCGCCTTGTGTGGTGAAAAACATAGCTGCATCTATGCAGTGTGTTGATTGGCCCCTTATATTGAGCCAGTGGACAGCAGCTTCCCTTTTCATTGCCGCACCCATCGCCCGTGCATTATAGTCCTGAAGGGTAGCTGTGGAGGTCAGTGTGTGGGCTGGTTCATTTTGGCAGTATGTAGGCCGAATGGGTCTTTTGTTCTGAGTTTTAATGATGATTTCCCTGATCTTACAGCAAAGCCTGAAGCAAGCTCAAATGCATGGCGTGATTACTGAAAAGTGAAAACACCTATAACTTGTATGAAGTGGTAGAAGGCAGCTATCTTATTTTCTTGCCTCGCCCACTGCCGATAATGTCCGTCCCCAAAGGCTATGTGTGACAGGTCACAGTGTGGGATGATTTGTTTTGGCTGTTTGTGGGCATGTAGGGAGTTGTGCATTGTGTTTTCTTGCTTATTTCTCTGCTATATAAACCTTGCCGGAGCAAGCTTAAATGCAGAGTCGACATCTCTCATACCTAAGTTATAAAACATATATAGAGCATATGGGTGGCAGCTTCCTTTTTCATTGACGGCCTGCCACTTGTGCAGTACAGTCCTGTGGGGTAGCTTTGCAGGTCAGTGTGTCAAGTGACTTATTTCAGCCTGTATGGTCTGGTGCTCTGGGTTTTACTGGTGATTTTTGGATAATATAACAAACCTTGCCTGAAGTATCCTTAAATAAACACAGTTGCACATTCCTTGCTAAACACCTACAGCATGTGAAGTGGCAGCCTTCAGCTAAGAGCTTTCTTTTTCCTTGCCTCTCCCACTGCTAGTACTGTCCCCAAAAGAGTAGATATGACACCTCAGAGAGTGGGCTGATTTGTAGGCTGTTTGTCAGCCTGTTGAATCTGGTATGATGGGTTTTACTGTTGATATCCATTATATTACCACAAACTTTCTACTGCAGCAAGCATAAATTCATGCAGTCTACCATACCTTGAAATCACATATATAGCATGTCTTGATAAGATAAAAAATTACCCCTATTTGCAAATGGGCCGCTCTTTTAGTTGTCTGATTTGCTAATGAGGGCCACTTTTATTTTGGTGCCAGGCTTGCTTACTTTATGTCCCAGTGAGTCGCCAATCTATGAACACTTAAGGGCACACTGGATGACAACAGGAGTCGCTGAGACAATATGTACCTTTATAACTGGAGGCAGTAAAGTACAGGAAGTCGCTTTGGGAGACTGTAAGACTCCGCAATCCATTGGTTAGGACGGCATTTAATGTGGTGAGAACGGGGGGCCTCTACATGCAGCCATTCAGGCCAGCGAGCAATCCAGAGTAAGATGGGGTAACACAGGCAAGGTGATACCATGATAGGAGGAGCAGAGAGAGAGAGGGGGTAGAGACAGAGAGAGAGGGAGGGGGAGAGAGAGAGAGAGGGGGAGAGAGAGGGGGGTAGAGACAGAGAGAGAGGGAGGGGGAGAGAGAGAGAGAGAGAGAGAGAGGGGGAGAGAGATAGACCTGTTGATTTCTGAGACATATGCAGGGTAATGCCGTGGACGAACATGAAAGATACAATATCTGTACAACCAGGGTAGCCCCAACGAGTGCAGGTAGGTGGGAATAGGAGAGCGTGGGCCAGTAAGGCATAATTAGAGAACGCAAGCTGCACAAACCATGGGCCTGAGGCAGGTTAACACCCGAAAGCCTAGGTATGCTGTGACCAAAAAAAGAGGGCCCCCACTCTGCCTATTCCTTACAGTTGAAATTTACATTTACTGCTGTAGTGTGAGAATGCATTTCATGAAAAGGAATATAAAGTAGGGTTGCCAAAAGAAAAATGCCAGCCATGTGTTGTTTAAAGACCCTGAAAGACCTCGTCTTGACACTAAATAGGGTTATAAATAAAAATGTATGTATTCATTTGTAATGTGACTTTTCTGTCTTTGTTCCCTTTAATAATCAGTCATGGATCATTCAGGCAGCCCTAGAACACAATTAAAGCGCATCCTATTTCTATTTGCTGTTCGAAGTATGCACAGATAAGTGCTGAAAATACGGCTTTAGGTGACTGCTTATTTTTGTCGGTGGGGCAAAGTGGTAGGTGGTGGGCCGGGCCGCTGGGGGGGCCCCCTCATTGTGCTTTGCAGGGGGGCCCCCTCAAGTTTCGTTACGCCACTGCCAAAGGCATGGTGCGCCATACCATCGGGGGGGGGGGGCTCCGCTACATGAGCAGTATGCCCCTACAGTGCCTGTGCCATTCACAGGCATTGTAAGTGCAGCAAAGTCATTTTGAGTATAAGGGCTGGGAGTTTGTCATTACGAACTCCACAGCCCCAGAATGGCTCCACTGAAACCTGGGAAGTTTGGTACCAAACTTCTCAGCACATTAAACCCGCACTGATGCCGGTGTGGGATTTAATGTAAAATGCACTCAGAGGGCATCTTAGAGATGTCCCCTGAAAAACCGCCAGTCCTGGCGTGGCTCCAGACTGGCTACCAGACATCTGCCACCACCAGACAGGTGTCTGGACCCTGGGTAGAGAGCCTCCGCTCTCTGGGTCCTGAAACAAAGCCCATCCTGGGCAGAGGTGATACCTTCTCTCCCAGGATGGGCAGGGTCCACGAAGGAGAAGCTTTAAAGGCCTGCCGCCTTTGTTAGCTACCCCCAGCTTTTTGCTGCTATCAGCAACTGGTCTCCACCGGTTGTGAGCCCCATTTTGAGTGGGAGAATCGTTGGGAAAACCTGGCCAGGAAGGGAGGTGTGCCCACCTTTGCTAACCCCACCTCTCAGATGGGGCAGGCGAAGTGAAGCACGCATCTCAGTCCCCTTCATCTTGAAGATGAGGGGACTCATCCAATCAGGAAGAGGCCTATGCCACACTCCCACTGGAGGGTGGCATAATTGGGGGGTGTAGACACCCCAGGGAAGAGATTCATTGGTCTCGAACTACACATCCCTTAACGACCCTAAATATAGTATTTAGGGGAACCCCTGAACCTTGCCTCTTCAGATTTGACGACCTAAGAAGAAGGAGGACCGAAGAGCCGTGCAGCAGTGGAGGAGAAGACGACGACTGACTTGGCGCCAGGCCTACCGGCCTGTCTCCTCCTCCAGCGACCCTGCTTGCAGAAATCGGCACAGCCCGCAGCCAGCAACCTCAAGAATCCCAGAAGGCCAGTGCTGTCTTTAACAAAGACTCCAGTCTCACGTGGACACCGGATTTGTCCAGCAAAAAACCCAGCACCAGTCTCTGGATCCAGGTGGATCTGTGACACTGCACCACTCTGCACTCGATGCCCACCGCCTGAGTGAACCACTTACCCTGAGACGTCTCCCCGGCGATCCTGATCGTGTCTGCACCGGTGGCTGACCTCTCCAAGACCTA
Organism: Calotriton arnoldi; assembly: GCA_963921515.1. NCBI lineage: Eukaryota > Metazoa > Chordata > Amphibia > Caudata > Salamandridae > Calotriton > Calotriton arnoldi. The sequence goes on from CAWUFW010005895.1 coordinate 568,599, forward strand.
TCCTCCATGCCTGCAGCCTCTGTCCGAAGGGTCCCACGGACCGGATCCAGCTAAGGAAACCCGGCACCAAAAGGCACCCCATGCATTCTCTGCCCCCGACTTTGGTGTCCCCCAGCTATCCAGCTTACCTGTCCAACGTTGGTCGCCTTCGTCCAGCCTCCTGGTCCAATAAGAGTTAACCTGCTTACTGACGTACTGCAATGCCTAAACTTTTATTTTAACTGTTATTAGTTTGTTTTGCCCTAAGCTGGAAAAATAACTAAAAAGTAACTAGAAAGTAATCTTAAGTAATTACTAGTATTCTAAAGAGCTTACAACACATTTTCTCTACTGCAAAGTTATTTGCATACTCCTACAAAACCAGTACACGCTGTATCTTGAAAGGTATTATTGTATTGAAAGTATCACTTACCTGCTACTGAGTACATTTTGGTTCTAGTAATAAAAATAACAAAGTAACAACTTTTTATACAAACCATTGGTCTGGATTCAGTCTTTGAGTGCGTGACCTCATTTCTTGTCTGAGTGTGTACAACAAATGCTTAACATTACTCTCTGATAAGCCTGACTGCTCAACCACACTACCACAAAAGAGAGTAAGGTATTATCTACTTTAGCCTCTGCTGTACCTCTGGGGAGCCACTGGACAGTGCACACTATACCTCACTTTGGTCTAGTATTTACAGAGCCAGCTTCCTACATTTTGTCATCGAGCAATCCCTGAGACTGAGCCCACTGCGCATCCAGCTGCTTCTGCAGCTATCGCATGCGGAGACCGCAACTGGGGATCAACGGGATGCAAGAGGACATCATCCCCAGCATGGACTTGTATGCTCTCACAGAAACTTACTTTTTTGAGGACAGAAGCCATGCCATATCCTGAAGGAGTAAAATCCTTACATGAGTGAGAAAGGCTTTGTTGAGGTCTGTGTCGAGGCATGCCCCTAGAAAAGTCAGATTTGGAAGGGATGAGAGATGATTTTTTTCTGAGAGAGACGAAGCCCAAGAGACTGGAAGAGATTCCTAAAGGCTTGTGTGGAGATTTCGGCCGCCTGAAAGGTAGGAGCTTTTATTAACCAGTCATCCAAGTAGGGGAACACCTGGTGACCAGAATGTCGTAGGAAGGCTGCTTCCAGGGCCATGCACTTGGTGAAGACTCTGGGAGCAAATTTTAAACTGAACGGCAGCACTTTGAATTGGTAATGGCACCCTGCCACTTCGAACCTGAGAAATTTGCGATGCTTGGGGTTGTATGGGAATGTGGAAATAAGCATTGAGGAGATTGAGGGAGGTTAGATAATCTCCTTTTTCCATGAGAAGGATCTCTTGTAGTGAGAGCATCCTGAACGACTGTTTCTTGATGAACTTGTTCAGTAACATGAGGTCCATGACCTGCCTCCATTTCCCGGTCTTCTTCTTGATGAGGAAGAAGTGGGAGTAAAACCCTTGAGTGCATTGGTTGCGGGGTACTCCTCTATGGCTATCTTGAAAAGAATCGATCAAATGTATTTTCTGAGATCAGAGATGACAAAGAGGCGCTTTCCATGGAGGAACATTTGAGGTGCTGAACAAACTCCAGGGTGTGGCTGTGCTGGAAGATATCTAAAGCCCACTTGTCTGACAAGATGGATTTCCTTTTTTTGAAGAATTTGGAGAAGGTGGGACCATAATGAAGTGTAAATGTGGTGGCAGGGGCCTGACTATTCTCATTGCCTTCTGATGGAGTCTTGAGATTTCCCTGCTGATTGTTGACCTTTACGCCCTAAGGGTCTTGAATAAGAAGGCGTGGGGTTGGATCGGTTAGGCTCGATTATAAAACGATGCTTGGTAGGTGTGCTGGGGATAAGGATGGTGCCACTGGTGATATTTCTGCCGAGATAGATATTGGCCTCTAACTCTTCCTCGAAAGGTCTGAAAGCGGCGTTGCTGGAGACTGTTTAGCAATGTGTCCGTGTCCGATTTAATGGACTAGAGCGCCTCATCTATGTGCGTCACAAACAGACACTCCCCATCAAAGGGCATATCTAGTACCTTGGCTTGCACCTCTGGATGGAAGGTAGTAGCCCTCAACCATCCCTGTTGACGCAGCACCGCTGCTCCTGCCATCTGGCGAAATGCGGTGGATGACACATCCATGGCAACCTTGATGAGCTCAGAAGAGGCTTTTTCACCTTCAGACAGAATGTCTTTAGACTCCTTCTTCTTATCCTCCGGGAGATATTACAACAGAGCGGAGATGTCCTACCACATCTGTCGGTCATATCTCACAAGTATGGCCATAGCATTGAAGGCTCTAATGGAGGTGGCCACCAGAGCAAAAACCTTTGTCCTGATGTTGTCAAAATGGTATCCTTCTTTATCCGATGGAGTCATACATGGAGATATGGATTGTTGGCTTGTCGCTGTGCTGTCTGCATAATGACCAAATCCACCCTAGGATGACCAACAAGACATGTGGGCGAGTTCTCAGGGGCCTTATACTTTTTGTCTAGCTTTGGCACAACAGCTGGCATAGATGCTGGTGTTCTCATGAGCTTGAGGCCCTCCTGCCACAAAATAATCCACTATGGGAATTGCTCTAATTGCACACTGAGTGCCCGGTTTGAAATCATAGAGGAAACATTCGGCCTGCTTAGCTGGCATAAGTAGATCAAAGCGCTTGGAGGCACGCTCTAATAGATCATGAAAACCACCAATATCTGCTGGTGGTGAATCCGCAGATGGTGAGGTAGGAGATGGCAGTATGGAGGCTATATAATCGTCCCATTCATCATAGGTGTCCTCTGTGACGATGAGAGATGGAGGCAATACCCTTTCCCTCATAGACTTTGGAGTGTTCTGGCCAGCAAGAGTAGCAATAGGAACCTCTTGAGGAGGCAAAGGCAGTTGAGCAGTATTAGCATGAGGAAAGCATCTATAATAGTCGTCTATCATGTGTTGTAAGTCTGATACTAATGAAACAGGAACATTAACAGACGGTGCCCGAAGGTGATGGCGTTCCTCCTCTCGTTCATCATAGGGATAATGCTCCCGGAAGGATTTGTGAATGAATAATCACCTGAAAGGTAAGCGAATGGATCGTTGTCCTCTACATCCTCATCATCTGAGTCTAGACACTTGACCATTAACTGGGAGAGACTATAAGCAGGGACAAACAAGCCCACATCCTCAGACTCTTTAAAGTCCAGGAGACAAGCTGGAGGTAAAGGGGATATTTTTGAGAAGTCCTATATTTGCTTTGGTGGGTGCAGCAAGCTGGTTTTCCCCTCCGTCGACAGGCTCAACGACGGTGCCTCGACGATATAGCTGTCTGCGACAATGATGACACGGCGTGGGCGACCTTCGTCGGCAGGGCAGCCGTAGGCAGTGCCGGTGACGGACCGATGGTAGACGGTGAAATCCTCGTCGACTGTGATGGCCTCGTGGACGGTGATGACGCAGTCAACGTCAGCTGTGTGCCTGACGACGCTACTGCTGTCGACATCTTGACCACTGTCGAGGTGGCCGTCGCCGACTAAGTTGTCAATGGCATGGAAACGTCAGCTTTTTTTGTAGACGGTGGAATCTTCGATGATGAAGCCGTCAGAAGCAGAAGCCGGCACTGAACCAGACCTAGTAGGCTCTGCATGGGGTTTTTCCCCTCAGGTTTTTCCTTTTCGTGGGACTTGGATCTTTTAGAGTCCCATGGTGAGAAGAGGAGCCATCTTTCTTTCTCTTCCTGGAGGAGAAATGAGCTTTCACCTCCGGTTCAGACCCAAAGTCTAAGGCAGCCTTCTTCTTTTGGAGCCAGAGGAGCAACCTTTCCTCTCATTATCCTTGAGGGTTTTGGCTGAAAATGTGCGGCAATACTTGCATTTCATGGGTTTATGGTCAGGGTAGAGGCAATACAGACACTCTTTGTGGGGGTCTTCTGAGAAAAGTCTACACTTCCCACAGGTCTTGCAGGGCCTAAACAGCCCTTTTCTAGGCTCTGGCATTTTTCTTGGAAAAACAGGCAAAGACACAGTTCAATGGTACCTTAGATGTTGCAGAATAACTGAAAGCTGGAGGTCGAAAGGTGAAGAAAACACTGTCACTGAGCAGAGCTCAGAGAGACTCCCTATCACACGACATGCTGTAAGAAATATGAGGTATGGTGGCCATGTAGGGAAAGGATACTCTAGGGTCTCTGCTGATTGGCTGAACTTTGGATTCTTTAAAATGATGTTAAAAGGTTCATAAGACTGTTGTTTTTTCCTATGGAGGTCTATGCTAATGTTTCAGTACTGCTATTTTTACTGTTACCGTGGGTCTCCCACCATGACGACTGGGAAGATTCAAGCATGTGAATCTATAAAAGATACAATACTGGAGAAGCATAAACACTGCTGCTAAGTGGGAAGAAATAGCTGTGTTAGACCCCAATAAAAGGAAAATACATTTCATTTCGGGATTCCTTGTTTAGAATCATTAGCTTGTTCTGATTATTCTATTAGGTCTGCTCCCTTTATTGAGTAACAGACTAACGAAAATAATCAAGACTAAACTCTTTACATGGATTCAGCATTAGCTGTTGGCCTTTTATTGTATGAACAGCAAATATGGCAGTTATTTCTCATGCAGACAAAGGTCTCAAAATTAACCCTGGGCGGTGAACTCCGCTCGCGGAGTTTTCCGCACTCCACGTTACACAGAGCTCGCAGAGTTTTTTTCCACGCTCGTCAACATCAAGTTAACGAGCGAGGAAAATCCACATCTCGGCAGGATTTTTCCTCGTTCGCGATCGTCAATGTCAAGTTGGCGGGCGCGAGTGTGGAAAATCAACCTCCCGGCGAGATATCGCGATGCCGGCAGTCGGATTTCTCATTGCGAGTGGTCGCGTGTGCTCGCGCCCGCTCGTGTTGAGAAACCGTCCATTCGCAGTAAAAAATCTACTCAAGTGGCAGAAAGGAAGCAGCACCCGCTTGCGCTGTGCTGTGCATTGTGCCGTTCGCGATGATTGCACAGTGCGGACAAACACACCGGCACTGAAAATCACCGCGAACTGCATTTATCCGCGCAGCTGCGGTTTTTTTTTGCACTTCGCGAACTCCGCCCAGGCTTACTCAAAAGGGCCATTTTATACCAGACACCACTTACAAACCTTCGCATCTGATTAGGGCACTGAAAGCCACCTTTCCAAAGAAATCTTTAAACATCAAATGGACTACAGACTCCTTAAAGAACTAACCTGTGGGTAATTAGCTGAGTTAGTTACAGACCATACTGCTCAACTTTGGCTTTCGAAACACAAGAATACAAGAGGATTGTGTGATGGTTCTGTTCCTGGGTACAAATCTAGATTTCCTTTGTAGCTCTCAGTGATGGTGTTTCTCCACAGGCCTTCCACACTTTTTTCCGTCACCTGAACCGGACACGCCATTGTCAGTTTTTTAATCAACATTCCTTACCACAAAAGAACCACCACAACAAGCCCTGACCGCTGTCACTGGAACAACATATCTGAGGTGGATTGGACTCTGCCCTCCACAAAAGCTAACCAGAGAACACCAGGCCGCCTATCCAGTGACATCAACAACTCCAACAACTGAATCATTGCCTGTGCTGAGAACATAGCCCCTCGGAAAAGAAGCAAAGTAGCAAGAACGCTAAGGCAGGCCAGCTGAAGCACGGATGAACTTAGGATGACCAAACAGCACTGCCAGCAACTGGAAAGAAGAATTAGACAAGAAAATATTCAAATCCACCCAGAGATGATGCTACCAGCAGCAAATCCGAAAAACCAAAAGGAAGGCCAAAGCCCAATCCATCAACAACAGCAGGAAAGAAGTTTTACAATCATCAAGGACATCATCATACCAGCAGCAACATCAGCCCATTCCAAGAACTGTGCAACAACCTTTTAGACTTCTCCTGCAACAAAATCACAGCCATCTACACCAAATTTGGCCCACAACCTTGCAATTAATCTTACTGTATCCGACAAAGGCAACACCATTAGCAGATGGAACTCTATCACCACAGAGAAAACCACAGCTATCATGAACACAATCCACTTGCGCCCCGTCTGACCCTTGCCCCCACCATAGGTTCAACATAGGTTCTACTCATATCAGCAAAGCCTTTGCCCTCCTCACTTCCATCGACAGAGTCACTTTCCTGGAAGCACACAGCCATCATCGCCCTCCTGACAAAGCCCTCAGCAGACCCCGCCAAATCCATGAATTACTGACCGATCTCCCTCCTACGATACCCAGAATACGTCCTAGAAAAAGCCATTAACAGACAATTTGCCAACCACCAGCTCCTCTACTCCGCTCAATCAGGCTACAGACCAAACCACAGTACAGAGACAGCCCTCATTGCAACAACAGACAACATCTGGATGATCCTGGACAGAGGAGAAACAGCAGCCCTCATCCTACTCGATAGCTCTGCAGAATTCGATAGTGTCTCCTATACCCTTCTGATCAGATGACTTGAAGAGGCTGGCATCCAAGAACCAGCTCTCCAATAGATCTGCACCTTTCTTACAAGAAGGACACAAACAGTAAACATGCAACCAAACTCCTCAGCAGACAAGAAACTAATTTGCGGAGCCCCACAGGGTTCTTCGCTCAACCGGACCCTTTTCAACATATACATGACGCCACTGGCAGACATCATCTGCTAACACAACATGGACAAACTCACTTATGCCAACACAACTTATATTTTACCTTTGGACAAAATGGAAAATACCGGTAACAGTTTCACTCCAATTTGTGTATAACTGAAGTGACTACCTGGATGAAGTCCAACCGCTTCAACTTAATACGGACACTGAAGTGGTGATCTTTAGAAAAGAGTCCTCGCTGTGAGTCTCTGAATGGTAGCCTACTGACCTTGGACACACCACACAAGCAGGAAACCTCTGGAACAATAACGACAGCAAGCTGGACACGTCCGCTCGGTTCGACGACGTCGCCGCAGCCTGTTTTCAGACCCTGCGAATGCTGAAGGATAATGTTACGTACCCAGTAAGCATCTGCTCTTGGCATGTAGAGCTGTAGATTCACATGCTTTGCATACTCCTGCCATCTAGTGCTGGATCCGTATGTTTGCAAGTTGTTTTTCTTCGAAGAAGTCTTTCCAGTCACGAGGTAAGGTGACTCCATTGTTAGATTGTTTTCCCGTAGAGGGTGAGAATGGAGTTAGTAAGTGTAGAATATAGATGTCCATGCGTATGTATGTAAACTGAGAAACTGCAACAACTACAGGAGACCGGGTAGGCGCATGTGAATATACAGCTCTACATGCCAAGAACAGATGCTTACTGGGTAAGTAACATTATCCTTTCGAGGCAAGTACTGCTTGGCCTACATCAGCTTGTTGCCTCGCTAACACATCCACACAATAGTGTTTGGTAAATGTGTGCGGAGTAGACCATGTTGCTGCCTTACAGATATCAGCTAGGGGAATACTCCCTAAGAAGGCCATAGTAGCCCCAATTTTGCGAGTGGAATGCGCTCTAGGGGGTATTAGCAAAGTTCTTTTTGCTTTCACATAACATATTTGTATACATTTTTACGATCCATCTTGCAATGCCTGACTTAGATATGGGATTGCCTTTGTGTGGTGGAGAGAAAGCAACAAAGAGTTGATTTGTTTTGCAAAATTCTTTTGTTCTTTCAACATAATATAGTAGAGCTCTTCTAACATCAAGGGTGTGTGGAGCTCGTTCTGCCACAGAATCAGGTTGAGGAAAGAACACAACCAATTGATTGATATGAAAGGCAGAAACTACTTTAGGGAGAAATTTAGGATTGGTGCGAAGAACCACTTTGTCCCTGTGAAGCTGAAAGAAAGGCTCTTGTATAGTTCATGCCTGGAGTTCACTAACTCTCCTCAGTGAAGTTATTGTGATGAGGAAAGCAACTTTCCATGAGAGGAATTGTAATTGGCACCTATGCATTGGTTGAAATGGTGGACCCATTAGTCTTGTAAGGACTATGTCTAGGTTCCACACTGTGCAGGTGGAACTCTTGGTGGTATCACTCTTTTTAATCTTTCCATAAAAGCTTTAATCACTGGTACTTTGAAAAGAGATAAGTGTTGTCTATTTTGTAAGTATGCAGCTACTGCTGCTAAATGTAAGCGAATGGATGTGTAGGCTAATCCAGATTGCTGTAAATGTAACAGATGAGGTTCTGTACAGAAGCATCTAGAGGATTGATTTTGTTATTGTTACAGTAAATAACAAATCGTTTCCATTTTGCTGCATAACATGCTCTAGTGGTAGGCTTTCTAGCCTCTTTGAGGATATTCATACAGTCCGGAAGTAAATGTAAATATCCAAACTCTATGACTTCAGGATCCAGATCGCCAGGTTGACTTCTTTGGGATTTGGATGCCTGATTTCTCCATGGCTCTGAGTGAACAGACTGGAGGTGAGATGCAGCTTTTGGTGTGGAAATATTGACAGCTCCAGCAGGGTGGTGAACCAAGGTTGACGTGCCCAAGTTGGAGCTATGAGAATTAGTGTGAGGGATGTCTGCCTGATCTTCCGAACTACCAGTGTAATAAGTGGGAGAGGCGGAAAAGCGTAGGCAAATATCCCTGACCAGTTCATCCATAGGGCATTGCCTTTGGAGAGCGGGTGTGGGAACCTGGAGGCGAAGCTTGGGCATTTTGCGTTTTCTGCTGGGGCAAACAGGTCTATCTGAGGAAATCCCCACTCCTGAAAGTAGGGGAGGAGAACCTGAGGATGAAGTTCCCACTCGTGGATTTGCTGCTTCTGTCTGCTGAGAAGGTCTGCAATCTGATTGTTTACTCCTGGAAGGTGCTCTGCCAGGAGATAAATCTTGTGGGGAATAGCCCATTTCCAAATGGATTGTACTAGGCGTGACAGTTGGAGAGAGTGTGTCCCCCCCCCTGTTTTTGAAAATAGTACATAGCTATCATGTTGTCCGTGCGGACTAGGACAGCTTTGCTTACAAGGTGAATTTTAAAGGCTTTGAGCGCTAGAAACACTGCTAGGAGTTCTAGGTGATTTATATGCAGAGTTTTGTGCGTTGGATTTCACATTCCTTGGATTGTGTGATCCTGTAAATGAGCACCCCAACCAGTGAGCGATGAGTCTGCTGTTAACACGGTCTGTGGAACAGGGCCGATGAGGTGCCGCCCTTTGGATAAATTTTGTGGGTTGCACCACTGCAGAGAGCGATGGGTGCGGCCATCTACCAACACTAGATCGGTTAATTGACCCTGCGACTGGTTCCACTGACATGCTAAGCATTCTTGGAGGGGGCGCATGTGAAGTCTTGCATGGGGGACGATTATTATGCAAGAGGCCATCATTCCTAGCAGTTGCACGAAGACTTTGGCTGGTAATGAGTGGTTGGGCTTAAACTGAGTGAGAAGAGACTGAATGCTGTGAATTCTGGCTGCAGTGGGAGAGGCTAGAGCATTTTGAGTGTTTAAGGTGGCTCCCAAATAAATCTGTGTGTTTGAAGGCTGGAGATGAGACTTCAGCGCATTCACTGTAAACCCTAGTTGGTGTAGTAAGTGAACTGTGGCTTGAGTGTGTTGGAGACACTTCTGGTGAGTGCTGGATGTGATGAGCCAGTCATCCAGGTAGGGGAAAATGTGGATATGCTGTCTTCTCAGATGAGCTGCGACTACTGCCAGGCATTTGGTAAACACTCTGGGAGCAGTGGTGACTCCAAACGGTAGTACTTTGAATTGGTAATGTTGACCCGCTATCATAAATCTGAGATATTTGCGATGAGCGGGATGAATTGGAATGTGAAAATATGCGTCCTTTAGGTCTACAATAAACATAAAGTCGCCCTGTTGTAAAAGTGGGAGCACTTGTTGAAGTGTCACCATGTGGAAATGTTCTGACAGTATGTAAAGGTTTGGTTCTCTGAGGTCCAAAATAGGTCTTAACGAGCCGTCCTTTTTGGGAATTAGAAAATACAGCGAGTAAACACCTGACCCTTGATATTGTAACGGTACCTGCTCTATGGCTCCCTTTAGCAAGAGAGGCTGGACTTCCTGTTTGAGGAGGTGCAAATATTCTGGTGAAAGTTTGTGAGAACGAGGTGGAATGTTTGGAGGATTGGTGGTAAGCTCCAGGCAACAACCATGTTGGATAATTCCTAACACCCATGTGTCTGTTGTTATAGATTGCCAAATGGGGAGGAATTGTAGAAGATGTCCCCCGACAGGTGTTAGATGATCGGGGGAAGGGTAGGCAAGTCACTGCTTGTTAGAGGAAGGGGAGTTACGAGGTGTGGAACCCTTTCCTCTACCCTTGCCGTTGTTACCCCGATACCCTCCTCTAAAGAAACCTCTTGTGGAGGAAGGTTGATTGTTGCCTTTATAGGAGGAAACATTGGTGTCTGAGGATGTGGTCTTCGACCCCCCCCACAATAAAAGGAGCGACGAAGGGAGCCCCGGTTATAAGGAGACTGTAGAGCTCCCATAGACTTGGCTACTTCAGTGTCTTTTTTCTAATGCCTGATCAACTTCAGGGCCGAAAAGATGTTCTTTATCAAACTGAGTGTTTAATATAAATTGCTGGACTTCAGGTTTGAAATCGGAAATCCTTAACCAGGCGTGTCTCCAGAGTAACACACTAGTGTTAATCTCTCGAGCTGCAGTGTCGGCAGCATCTAAGGCACATCTAATAGAGGAATTGGAGTTGAGCTTTCCTTCTTGTACTAAATTGTGTGCTTTAGCTTTGTGCTCATCTGGGAGATATTGGAGCAATTGCTCCATCTCGTCCCAGTGGGCTCTATCATACCTGGCTAAGAGGGCCTAGGTGTTAGCAATGCGCCAATGATTTGCTGCCTGGACAGCTATTCATTTGCCAGAGGCGTCTATTAATTTTGACTCTTTGTCTGGAGTGGGGGGTGAGGGGCGGTCCCCAGAGGTTTGTGAATTAGCTGGAGACAACAAGTGAGTCTAGGGGTAATGTCCTTAAATGAAGAGTGGATCAGAAGGAGCAGGCTTATACTTTTTATCTATTCTGGGAGTTAAAATACGAGCATAAACAGGGTCTTTAAAAATGTCATCGGCATGTCTCATCATGCCTTTGAGCATAGGAAGAGTGACTAGATCTGTGTGTATTAGACAGAGTTTCAAACAAGAAATCCTCTTCTAAGGATTCTTTATGTAGTTGCACCCCATGATATTGTTCAGCCCTGGCAAGCAACTCTAAATAACCTACATTGTCGTCAGGATGGGAAGGCTTTGCAGGGTAAAGGTCTGGATCGTTATCTGTAGGTGGATCAATGGTAGTCTTTCCAAGGATCTACAGGTAACTGATTATCTCCATCGTCTCCATCATCATCATCATCATCATCAGGCTGTAAGGGTGGAGAATTGTGTGGTGTGATAAGTAAATGTTCTAATACTGGAGAAGGTGGTGAAGGAGTAGGGGAATGTGGTGGAAGAGGAGGAGGAGTAGGGTTAGTACCGACATTCCTCTTCTTTAAAGGAATCTTATAATGTATGTCCTCTGACTCAGGTTTGCGTTTGTGAGGCAGTTTGGTAAGAAGATGTCCTGTTTCAGGATTAATACAAAGTTCCTTTTGTTTAGGATCCGATATGGGGGCTGGTAAGTCAAGAATCGGATCCTGAGGCTTCCGTGGAGCATTTTTCGGCGCGAGGACTTCTGTACCAGGATGGAATAACCTTTCGGCGCGGAAGGTTTCAGCTCCGAAGTGGTTTTGCTTTTCGGCGCCGAGGGTTTCGGCTCCGAAGCTATTTTGCTTTTCGGCGTCGAGGGTTTCAGCTCCAAAGCAGTCTTTGGTTTTGAGCTCGCAGGTTTCGGCTCGGTGGCAGACTTTGGCTGGCTCAATCCCGAGCCGGAAGCCTTGACAATGGGTTTCGGGTCCGAACCGAGAGGTGGGGCATCGTAAACATCATCTCGGTGCCGACCGTGGCCCGGAGGCGGGACCGAAGCCTTTTGCTTAATTGGAATTGGATTTCGGGGCAAGGGGTATTCGGTACTCACGGAACCTTGACCCTGCGGTATGTCCTCTTCGATCTCAGAGTCCGATTCAGAAAAGGGCTGCTCTTCCTGTTCCTCTTCGGTCCCTTGTGCATCGAATTCTTCACCGAAGATGTCCGGCATGTATTAGATGTTTTGGCTCTGCATTCCACGACATCGAGCCCAACGATCGCGGAGCGTCTTCTTGGATCGAAACGATCTGCACGCGTCGCAGTCTTCTTCTTTGTGCTCCGGAGAGAAGCACAAGTTGCACACTTTGTGCGAGTCGGTGCGCGGATACTTTGCATGGCACCAAGGGCAGAATTTGAATGGAGTCCGATCCATCGACTGCGAGGTGGACCGACGCGGTTAGGCCCGACGGCCTGCCACGAGTCTTCCGATCGAAATAAAGTTTTCCTTCGACCGATACAATACGCGGAGAAATGGGATAGGCGTACAACCGATACAATACGCGGAGAAGTGGGATACGCGTACGAAACAATACCGACGCGGGTATAGAGAATTGCGCACCGAGGGGATCCCAAAGAACGGCTTCGAACCGGAGCACCGCAATTCACGTCCAAACCCGATGGCGGAAAAAACAATCTAACAATAGAGTCGATGCCCATACGCACTATCATCGAAAGGAGGAGTCACCTTACCTCGTGACTGGAAAGAATTTTTTCAAAGTAAAACAACTTGCAAACATCCGGACCCAACACTAGATGGCAGGAGTATACATGCTTTGCATACTCCTGCCATCTAATGTTGGGTCCGGATACAATACGCGGAGAAATGGGATAGGCGTACAACCGATACAATACGCGGAGAAGTGGGATACGCGTACGAAACAATACCGACGCGGGTATAGAGAATTGCGCACCGAGGGGATCCCAAAGAACGGCTTCGAACCGGAGCACCGCAATTCACGTCCAAACCCGATGGCGGAAAAAAACAATCTAACAATAGAGTCGATGCCCATACGCACTATCATCGAAAGGAGGAGTCACCTTACCTCGTGACTGGAAAGAATTTTTTCAAAGTAAAACAACTTGCAAACATCCGGACCCAACACTAGATGGCAGGAGTATACATGCTTTGCATACTCCTGCCATCTAATGTTGGGTCCGGATGTTTGCAAGTTGTTGTCTACAGCTCACATGCCTCGAACAAAGATATTCTAGTGGCTACACAGCATAACCAGGAAAACCGCAGCCAAAGCCCTCATCACCAGAAGACTGGACAATGGGAACACCCTCTACGCGGGAATCACCAACCAACTCACAGAGACCTCAGATCACCCAGAATGCAGGCATCCAGAATGGTTGTCAACCTCCCACACTGGTCTCATGTCAAACCACACCTAAAGGAACTACATTGGTCCATATACATAAGCACCCAAAGTTTAAGCTTCTTACCCACACATACAAAGAGCTCTACACAACACACCTGAACAGCAGTGTGCAGTTCCACCAACCAACCAGGCAGCCAGACTCTCACTAGCATATGTGCCACATATAGGCAAAATCAGATCAGTAGGTCATGCCTTCTCTTACATCGCTCTTAATGCATGGAACGACCTCCCACACCACATTAGAACCTCCTCACCGCTTCCTGAATTTCGCAAGAAGTGCAAGACCTGGCTCCTGAAGCTTGCTCCACACACCTGCAAAGTGACAGGATATCATCATGGGTGATAAGGCGCAACAAAAATCCACATGACATAACACAGTGTGTTACCTGTAAAAAGGAAGATTCCTTGCCAAACTGGTGCTGGAATTGAATTGCCTTTTCTGAAGGAAGAGAGGTCAGAGGCCGGCTACTTGTACTAGTAGGAGTACACAACTGCATTAAATTCTTTAATGTCAGTAGGGCCTGCTCTCTTGGTATTCCTGCTTTACTCATAGGTAATAAATCACTTAAAGTAAACACTAAGATATATTCATGTTTTCTAACACAGATGTTAACTAAATTCAGTTCAACAATTCCAAATGAGCCAGGATCTCTAAAAATACACAATCATGTATATTGGCACAATTAATATATTATTAAAACATAGGGTTCTTTCTGGCTCACATTACCTTCATATTTCCGTTCTGGTACAGATGTAAAAGATTACGGTAAGCCACTAGCGCAATTCAAAAGCTTACCTGTTTCTTGGAATTGGAAACAACTTTGTCTGTGTGCGCTACCTTAGATGAGTTATTACTACCCACACTTGTTTTCTGTTTTCTTGGTATATAAACTCTGGGAGATTTAAACAAATTAGCACTGCCATTGTCGTCAGCAGAAGAAATCTTTCTTTCCTTATTTGGAAACAATATCTGTCCGTAAATGCCAGATTGTTGACTACTTTTGATAGGCATTTCTGCAAAGGTGCTGCTGCTAGTAGTTTTTCTGGAGGCGATTTCAATTTCTTTTTTGCTTGTGGTTACTGTCTTATTACTTGAGGGATGAGAGTTGGTGTGCATTGTAATATCCTGAGACCGTTCATCATCACCATCATTTTCTTGTTCCAAAAAAACTGTGTCTGGGCTACAGTCAGTGCTGCTCACCACACACTCTCCGGTGCCATCAACAGGGGTGGAAAACGGTAGGCTCGATGAGGGCAGGATAGTCTTAGAAGGGGTGAACGTGTTTTCTGTTTTATTTGAAGATGTAGCATCTATTGAAAAAATTTGAAAGTGCATTAGCAAAATAATTTAAATGCTAAAACATTGTGATGTTTAGCTAGTACTTACTGCTTCTTACAACAAAAAAAGTATACATTAACTTCACACTCTTCTATAGGAGTACTATTTCACATTGTTCTGAATCTTCAACAATTCACAATTGAAATTCCAAACAAATAATTATGCAAGAGCAGTTTGATACTACTGGCAACATAATCTTGGTATTTGTAGCACTTACATTTCAGACAAGTGATCTATTTCTGGAGAAAAAAAATCTGTGGATCCCAGTACATTTTGGAATTGGTATCTAACATCATTAGCATTGTCTAAGCAACTGGAGGCATTTCTTGCTTACTGCTTGATACCAGTCAGATCAGCTTTTCGTTACATGCAGTCCTGGTACTTAAACTGCAACTTCTTCCATTTGACAAGTGATTGACGGAAAGTTCCAGGAGGCAAAAGTGACCGTGCAAACCGTTAACAGTTCTATTCTGTAAGTGTGGAGCAACATGGGCACGCCAGGACCACACAATTTAAGCCGCAGCTGTTCAGTTGTTAACCTTTCACTGACATTTTCTCACAACACCACCAATTTCCTGATTCCATCCACAGCATCCTACGTGATCAGGAGTCAGAGAGAAGGGAAAAGATCCACAACACACCAAAAGCAAAAAGGTGACCCTGGAGTCTAAAATATTACGTAAACCACAGACTTATTTAGATGCAGTTTGTGATCTGCATCATTGTGCAGCATGGGTATGCTCGAGCAGTCATGCATTAGGAATGTTGAAATGGGGTGGGCCAAATAAATTCTACCTCCAATATCACGTGGAGTAGTTTTGGCAGCTATGTGTTCACAGGGAGGCCCTACAAGACTAGATAGAAGGAGGCACCAACACAGATAACCATAATCACTGCTGCAAGTAATGACTTGCAATATCCCCTATTTACAGAACAGAAAAAGCTAACCATACAGTGAATTGACTAAACGCCAGACTACTGTATTCCAACACTGCTGCAAGCTGGTCACATAGTGAGACTTGCATGCCTACATATTGTCTTATGGCTGGATGCTCATTCTGAAGGGGCAAGCTATTGTGCATAGGCTCCACTAAATCACTGGTCAGATAATCAGGTTTAAAACTTTAAACACAGGTATAAAGCAATGGAACAGAGAGATGTGAGGCAGGAATATCCACATATTTATCTATAAATAGGAACAAAGTTCTAGAAAGAAGAATCCCAGAAGGATATGGAGTCAAGTGTCAGGAGCCAATGGAACAGGGAGTCATCATGCCAACATGGTCTGGAGACAAGAAAGCATGGTACAGTGAGACATAGTGACAGTGGGTTGAGAAGAATATCTGTCACAAGGATATGAAATCAAGAGAGCAGAAGAAAAAAAAAAAAAAGATCAGTGACATATGCCGACAGGTCCAAATCAAGGGCAAAGAGGCAAACATAAAGATTCAAAAAAACGTGTAGTAAAAGAGTCTGGGTCTGGAACCTCATACACTACCATGCATAGAACAAAAAAGGGTAAAAGGTATGTCACTGGCAGAGGCCAGCAGGCAACTACATACAAGAGTCTTTAACAAGCCACAAACGTATACAGGTCATAATGTCCAATAAATGTATTAGCTACAGCCTACAATCATTTTTATTAAAAAAAATACACAAGTTGAAGATTTCCTTTCGCAGTGCTACCATTTTATTTGTTTGTAAACATCCTTGCTAATATCATTCAGCATATGACTGTGAAAGTACAATACAACATACAATATGAGTATTTGATTGGATCTCTCAATCACATTACCAACCCCACCACTACACTCATCTGGTATCTAAATTTCCAGATGTAACAGATGCAGAATTACAAGAATAACTGTAGCAATCAAAGGTGCCAAACTCAAGAGTCAATGCAGTGCCAAACACCCTCTCAGGGGTGCAGTAGATTATCAAATAGGAACTTCCAAGTCCTCCTCAAACCGTAGGCAAATAAACATCTCTCCAGTACAGGACTATACAGTGCGAGGAATTCCAGCCTAATAATTATCCCAGTAAATGAATGCAGCAGCCTTACCCCAGATCCCACACCTTCTAGAGCACAAGCCTCAGCAAGCCTACGATTAACACAAGTAAAGGCTTGAATTAATGAATAGGGGTCTCGTAGTGAACAATATCACAGAAAAGAGCGGACAAGCTCCTAACAACTTCGGGGAGGCTTTGATTTATTTTACTTATTTATTTAGCGTTTTTATATAGCGTGTACAGATCAGAGTCTGAGAGTTCGTTCTAGAGATAACTGTACATACGTCTCAAGAAAGCAACAAATCATATACATGAGGGAAACACAGCTATAATAGGGGTAAAATAAAGGAGTATAAGATAATGTGTGGGACTGTAGAGATCCAAGCACAGCAGACTCAAAATAATCCAGACAAAATTCCAATATTTACAATGAATAGTTAGGTCATATCAAATATTTGTTATATAAACAACACAGCTTTCACATCCAAGCCACTAATCAGTAACAACACTGTACATAAAGCATTTCATTCACAAGCTTAGACAGAGTCTGGAAGTAAGAACTAATCAAGGAGGAAGTGTTTCTGTCCTCATTTGAAGACAGGAGGAGAGCTGATGGTTTGAATAGCAGGTGGAATAGCATTCCAAATCTTAGGTGCACAGCCTGAGAATCATAGGATCAAGGTATATTTTTGTACTTTGTACTCCAAAGGCGTTTCAACGAGGAGGGTGTTCAAAGTGTGTGGTTGGCAAGAGCCACATGGGATAGTAATCCTTTTCTTCAGCTAATTGGATCGCAGTAGGTATACCAGTTTCTACATCAATCTGCCATCAATTGAGTGCCAACTAAGAGCTCCCGCTGGCTGCACCAATGCCGAGACCATCCTGGTGCTGACAGGCCCGATAAGACGGCCAGGCCTAGTCAGCAGTGACCCCCAAAGGTGCATCACAGTCTTGGTGTGCGGCAGCGCCCGCGGGGATGATCCTGCTACAAAATTAGCTGTGGGTTGCGGAGGCACCGCTATGGCAGCCGCTTGATGAGGCAGCGAACCAGCACCCAGTGGACGGGGCGCAGGGCCAGCTTGGGCGGCAGAGGCCCCGAGGTCAAGGCCCCCCTTCTTCTCCCCCCTTTTTTCTGCTCCCTACCCGCGGCGGGAAGTCAGACCTCGCGGTCGACCCCTCTGAAGGCGGTATAAGCCGCGGCAGAGTTAGGCCACATGAGCTGAAGGCGGGCCCAGACACCCGACAATACAGAGGGAGAGCGGCCACGGTTTCCCTCTCTTCTTCTGCCCACGGTTTCCCTCTCTTCTTCTGCCCCCCCTCCAACCCCTCTCACCAAGAGCTCAGAGGACAGTGGATTGGTGCTGGCCCCTGAGGACCCAACGAATGAGAAGAGAACATTGAGGCCTGGTGAGGTGCCTGGTCTGTTGCAGGGGTGATGGTGGGGGCCCCTGGACAGCCATGAGGAAGGGAGGGCTTGCTCTGCAGGGTCCTTCTACCCCTTCCGACTCTTTGACTCTTGGGTAATCATTGGCGAACCGATAGTTGGTCCTCCTCCCACCCCCAGCACGAGGAGGTTGCAGCCTGGATGAGCATTGGCATGAGTTGTGTGAAGCTGGTGGGGGGCAGCGAGGGAGAGCTCCACCTGCACGCGATTCCCACCTGGGCCTGGTGGTGTAAGCGGGTCGTGAAGCTGTGGACGGCCCTCACCCTGGACTCTTGTGGTGTGGAGTATATTGCTGGGGCCCAGTTGCTGTTCCGGGGCCTAGGGGAGTTGGCTTTGCCATGGGGAGAGACAGACCTACCGAAGCCCAGAGCCAAACCAAGATCGACCGCTTGATGGCCTAATCACAGGGCAAGCAGGGGTCCCAGGACCCAGCGGTTCCCCACCTCATAGGCCCACCTCCCCTGGGGACGATTCTGGAACCATTTTGTTGGCAACTCAAGCCTTCCGGATTGGTAAGGTCGGGCTGGAGGTCTACCTCCTGCAATAGGACCTATGATGGGTGGTGGACAGGGTGACTGAGGCGGAAGGACGAGTCTCCATGGCGGAGGACATGTTGGGTGAGCTGCAGGCCAAGGTCACGAATTTCATGGGTGCGCCACGACGACTAGAGGAAAGGGTAGAATTTACAGAGAAACGTGCTTGGCTCTGTATCTTACGCTTTGTGGGTTTTGCAGAGGGCGTGAAGGGGACGACACCAGAGCGCTTTCTTGAATAATAGATTTCATCCTGGGTGACCTCTGACCAACTGTCCTCCTGTTTCGTGATCGAGAGAGCATATAAGTCCCTGTCGCCCAGGCCGCCCCCGGGGGCCCTGCCTTGTTCAATTCTTACCAAAGTGCTCAACTACAGAGAACAGGATTGTATCCTGCAGGAGGCCCAACAGGATGGGAACCCGGTGTGGTTGTGTACCACAGGCACACTGCGTTTTTACATAACTCATACCCGGGCTGGGTTGTCCCTACTTGCACATTCACCTCCTTGGGGCACTACTAGCTGTGAGGGCTTTTACCATAGGCGATGGCCTCCTATGTATTGATGACGTGGAACGTTAATGGTCTTAATGACCACATAAAAAGAGGCGCAGTGCTCCCCTTTGCGAATCGGCAGTCCCTGCGGTTTTGCTCCTACAGGAAACTGACCTACTTGGCAATAATTTCTCCTTGGACCATTACGGATTTGATAGGGTCTTCCTCACGGGGTATCCTAGGGGGTCCAGAGGCACAGCGGTGCTTCTCCATAAAACATTCCCATTGGTGGTCTAAAAGGTCAGCCTGGATCCCTTGGGGAGGCATGTAGTGGTGGAGGGTACTCTACAAGGACGCATTGTTTTTTCTTCATTTAAAAAAAAAAAAAAATGTATTTCTTTATTGAATTTTGCAAATGAATAAGACAATACAAAGAATATCGATTTGAATAAAAGAAGAAAATCATGAAAACAAAACAATCACAGTATACATACAGACATGATCCAAAGTTCTTCCGTGCAGAGTGTACAGTGTCGAAGGGCTTAACAGCAAAAAGTGATGACCAATACTGGGAAACAATCACCATCATCAGTTATTACATTGAACACATTTTGGGGAAACAATGAGAGTAGGCAGGTCCACTTTGAAGCGATACTCCAAGTCGTAACCCCGGAGCCATGCCCCCTAGAAGAACCAGCAGCACACCGCCGCAGCCAACCCACCCGGCACACACAGGGAGGAGGAGAAGAGAAGCTCACGAAAACCAATTATGCCTTATTTGCCAAATATTCTTGATATAGACTCCAAAAATTCTTAGGGCGGTTCCGGGGAGGGAGCAGTTCACTGTACAGTTCGGTCTGCGTATTGCAATATAACATATCGCGGGACCATTGCACAATGGTGGGAGGGGGACCTCTGGCCCAATGCATCGCCACTACTCGCCTAGCTAAGAGTAGCCCCATGTCTACTAAGCGCCTAACGCTTTTGCAGAGTGGTTTAGAATAACCAAGCAACGGATCAGGGTCTAAGGTCTCACCCACAATCTCGCCGAGCTTCTGGAAAATGATTAACCAGAAATCGGCTACCTCAGGGCACAGCCAAGCCATGTGTAAGAACCATGCAGGATCAAGACCACATCTCTCACACCTCGCAGAGTCTCGAAGGCCATATTTGTAGAGTCAGAGTGGTGTGTAATATACTCTGTTGATAAACTTAACATGTATGAGGAGGTGTCGGCCATTCAGGGAGATACGCTGCGTGGCCTCGCAGCAGTAGCGCCACGTGGCATCATCTAGCACTCTGTCCAAGTCAGTCTGCCAATCGTGTCTGGCCTTAGTGAAGTGGTGCCTCCGGTAGTCTTGAGCTAGAGAATAAATGTTTGATACCACTTTACAGGGAGATTCTGCTTTTAACATGAGAGTAAAAGGCATTACTTCTGGGGCTCCGACAACTCATCACCCAGAGTGCTACGAAGAGCATGCCTCACCCTATAATAGTGAAAGATAGTCAAAGGAGTGACCTCACGCCCATCTGAAACAATGTCGTCCCATTCCCGCCCAACGCCGTCGACAAACAAGTCGCCGATACGCGTAATGTCGAGGGCGGTAAGGGCGCGTTGCGCCCCTGGCTAGAGGAGAATCAGCAGCCATGCGCACAACTCAATAGGGGTTGAAGGTGAATATAATATGGTTGCAGCCTGCTTCTTCAAAATGTTCGACCATGCATGTACAGTGGCATTGATAGAATCCAGCACACCTGAGCGCCTGCGAGGGTCGCTGAACAGAAGCGAAGCCAGGGAAGAGGGCGCAGCCGCAACCCTCTCTATGTGCAAGTGAGGCGGAGGGACTTGCTGATGTAGCCAGTAAAATGCGGGCATACATTGAGCTGCATAGTAGTAAAGTTCCAAATCTGGGGCACCCAGCCCTCCCATAGAGTAAGGGAGCGTTAAAATCTCCCATCGGACCCGCGGCTGCTTACCAGCCCAGGCAAGCTGAATAAGGAGTGATCTAAGTCGCTTAAAAAAGAGGGAAGGAAGTATCATCGGTATGTTGCAGAACAGGAACAAAAAACGAGGGAGGACCACCATTTTCATCAGAGAAACTCGGCCCATGAGAGATAAAGGCAAACGTATCCACCTGCAAACATCATCCTCTAGTCTGGCCACCGCTCTGCCATAATTGTCGTTAAACACCACTTCAGAGTTAGTGTGTACCTGTATACCCAGGTAGCGCACCGAGTCGGTAGCCCACTGCAACGGGAAGTCCAACTCGATGGGATCCAAAGCCGGCGTGAGAGGGAAAATGACAGTCTTCGCCCAATTAATACAGAGGCCAGAAAATTCGCCGTAGTGCACCACCTCCCTCAAAACTGGGGAGAGGTTAGACTCGGGGTCCCTAATGTATAGCAGGGTATCATCCGCATAAGCGGAGATAATTAGGTTGTACCCAGGGAAACGTAGTCCACGGTGGCTATGGTACTCCCGAAGTGCGCACGCCAAGGGCTCAGCCACTATCGCATAAAGGAGCGGTGACAATGGGCACCCTTGGCGAGTGCCCCTAGATATTTTGAAGGGGGATGTAACTACATTACCCACCCTGACCCTGGCAGTGGGAGAGTTATACAAGACAGCCACTAAGTTAGAGAAGAGGTCTCCCACACCCATGCGCCTCAGGACTAGCATCATGAAGTTCCACTCAACCGAGTCAAAAGCCTTCTCGGCGTCTAAGAATACTGCAGCTGCTTTAACTTCAGGCTTAATGTGCTGAATAGCCCCAAAGACTGTGCGCTGATTAAGTGTGAGAGAGCGACCGGGCACGAAGCCAGCCTGTTCAGGGCTGACCAGGATTGGAACTAACGGGGCCAATCGATTAGCCAACACTTTAGCAAAAAGTTTTGTATCCACGTTCAACAACGATAGCGGTCTATACGATGAGCACTCATCCAAAGGTTTACCCGGTTTGGGAATGGTAACCAACATGGCCTCCCGCATCGATGACGGCTGTAGGAAGGTGGAATCTGACTATATGGTTGACCCCACTTTTTTTTATGGTGTTTTGCTGGTTTATGACTTAGTTGGACTGGGATCCTGCTATTCAGGGCCCAAGTCTATCTGCTTTCTCTGTAAAAAGGTTTCCATGTGCCTTAGGCACATCTCTGATTGGAATCTGGAGTGCCCTTATAAGTCCCTAGTATATGGTATACTATGTACCAAGGGCATAGGTACCTCAGAGGCCTACCAAGGGCTGCAGCATGTATTATGCCACCCCTGGAAGGCCATCCAAACTGACACCAGAGGTCTGCTACTGCAGCCTGGGTAAGGTGGTGCATGCACCCCTTACTGTGATATAGGTTACCTATATCACTAAATACATACACACATATAAACCTATAAGTCACTCCTAAGGCAGGCCTTATCAATCCTAAAGGCAGAGTGCATGGTTCCTATGTGAGAGGGTGCCCCTGCATGAGCAGGGCCCCTCTGCAGCGTTCGGAGACCATCTCTGATGCTGTTTGTAGTGCAGCCTGACCATATACTCTTAAGCGCATTATATCCTCGCGGTAAAATGCTAACTTTGGAATGGCTGCACCTAAACATGTCGTGTTTGGTGTCAAACATCTTGGAATACTACCCCCCGCCAATCCTGGCGGCGGGGGTAGCATTCCACCCTTCTAGAGGGAAAGACATGTTAACTCTGACTAGTCCGGTAACTTCTTTCCAGAGCCCTGGCATCACAAAATGGATGCTGCTGCCACAGACACGAGTCTGGCCTCCTGCTGCTGGACGAAACTCCGGAAGGGGAGGCCTGGACAATAGGTTTCCTGTCCCAGGGAGGTGTGACCACCTCCCCAGACAGGATAATGTGTATTGGGGCTGGGCGGGAGCACTTTCGGGTGCTTTGAAGTCCTGCACTGGGGGCACATTTGGTGTCCCTGTGCATACCCCAGTTCAAACCGGATCAGGGGCTTGCAGCCCCTGCTTTGGCGCGAACTGGACAAAGGGAAAGGGGTGTAGCCACCCCTCTGCCCTGACCCACCCATAGGTGGGGCCACAGAGTAGTCCAACCCCTATCTTTAGTATAAAGATAGGAACCCAGTCCTTAGGATTTTAGATTATCCCTGGACGAAACTCTAACTGAATCCTGGACCTTCGACGCTCTACTCACGATTAGAGGACAGAAGAATCTCCCTTGGGGTCAAGGAGTGACTCCCCTGCTTGGCAGGCACCAAAGAAGCATCTGTCCGGTTCGCATTTCTGAAGCTCCCGTCGGACGCCGAAGTCATCGCATCACCAGAGGTGGATTCTCAGACTTCCCGAGGCTACCCTGAGTCCCCAGCAAAGCTGAGGCCCGTGGCTATCGTGGGTGACTTGAGACCGTGACCCCTGGACACCGAGCACATTTGCAAGTGCATCCTCTTCTGGGTCTCCCAAGAAGTCGTGCTTTGGGCTCCGAGTAGCCCTAGCCTCCAGCACCACCTGCACCGAAGATCACTGGCCCCCACTCCACGAGTGTCCTGTAAGCCAGATCCACGTGCGGCGTCACGAGGCTCCTTCGCGGTCGCTAGCCCGTTGGCTAGTAGCCCTTAACGAAGGCCAATCCTTTTCTAACTTGGCATCCTGGTTGCTCCAGGCCTGCCCTCACTTACCCTCGCTGGGTGAGTTCCACAGACCTTGCTGGTCTGCACCATCGACGATCTTCATCTTCATCGAGACTTGCCGTTGCCAAGGCTTGTTGGGTCCAATCCGGTCGCCGACACCTCAGCACTCGACAGACATCGTGTACCAGCCCGAATCCTGCTCCTGGTCGCCGACAACGCCTCCTGGACCTCGTGGCTGAAGAGTCAAGACGACCGTCAACGCACCTGAAGCACTCGACATCGGTGGGCATCTGTCCATCGCCTTCATGGTCACTGGCTAGTGACCCAGACTCTGTCCCCTCTGCTTTCAGGTTCTTCAGAACTCCGATCCACTCTTGGATCCACCCGGACACTTTTCCCTTGGTCGCCAGCAGCACTTTGCAGCAGATCGCCATCCGAATCGACGACGAAACCCGACCCCGAAAGGCACCTATGCACCCGGCTTCCCTGGGTGAGGTAACACGGGTACTCCGGTGCTCCCGTGGGTAGAGACTCTTCAAAGTCCTAGATCTCAAAGGGTTTTGTCCAAGTCCTCTTTTAAGTGTCCCTTTTCTCTAATTTCCCGATCCCGACTTTCTCCATAGAAGTCAACGGCGTATCGCGGTTGTGTATTTACACTGCACGCGTCTCCCGTGGGTCCCCTGTGTCACTACCTTGGGTGGTTCCTTGTGGTCCAAGCACTTCTAGAGGCTCTGGGCCTAGTGTCTAGTTCAGTCGTGGTTCGCATACCACTTTATTGGTATATGGTTTGGTACGCCCCTAGGGCCCAAACGTGTATTTGTGCTATTACTGTGTTTAAATAACTTCTAACTTATGTATTTCGAACTCTAGCCTCATAAAGAGACTAGAGGGGTGTGTTTAGCAATAAATACATATATTTTGAATATATACCTGGTGTGGTGCTCTTTCATTTGATCACTCAAGAGATTATAGACTGGTAAAACAAGCTGCTTTACATTCCTTCAAGAATTAGCCTGAAGGCTGCTCTCCATAGCTACCACTAGGATAGCTTTCAATAAGGTTGTCTTTAACCTATCTCCAATAAGGGGTTGTTTGGACTGGTGCAAGGTGCCCACTATAATTAGTGGACAGCATATGCCAGGCCAACTTCTCACATTGGTGTGCAGCGTGTGGGATTCCAGCTTGCTATTGTTTTACCAGATAATCTCAATTGAATTGATCAACTGAAAACCACTAAAGGTACCTAAGGTACATATAATTTAAGCTTAGAATACAGTAAGTTCTACTGAACTTAGAGTTGTGTGTTAAGGGATAGCACAACCCTTTCTACAACTCAAGATAGTTTAGTAGGCCACACTAGAGTAGGTAGTGCATACACCACACCACACTAGTAATGTCTTTAAGGGTAGGATATAAAGAATCCTTGCAGGAAGCCATTGAGCTTCCACCCTCCAAGCATGATACACTCCCATTCTTGGAATTGAGAGCTTTATGCAACTTGAGAAAACTAAGGACAGGCCAAAGCCCCACCACCCAACACCTCAAGGAGTTGTTGGTGGCTTATGACCTTAGTAAGCCCTTGGGGACTGAAGGGGTAGGAGCCGAGGGTGGGGCAGAGGAAGAGGAAGAGGCCAGGGGTACCAATACCCCCAGCCCCCCCTCTGAAACTGGCCAGGAGGGTGACAATGACCCTGACCTGGATAACCCAATCCCTCCTGTGGAAGATGATGAGGATGATCTGGATGATCCCCACTTTGTCCCCCAGGAAGGATTAAGAGTGTGCCCAGAAAGTCTAGATCTCCTTCTCAGGAGTCTAACCACTCTGGCACCTCCATAGGGAGCTCTATCTCCTCTCACAAGAGGGAATCCTCTCATGAGAGAAGAGACAGACTGGTCCAGTATGAGGAAACTCAGCTGGAAATCAGAAAAAGCAATTGGCTTTAGATAGGGAATCCCTAGATCTCCTTAGAGAGAGAAGAAAGTTGGGACTAGAGTCCCATGGTGGCAGCAATATCCCTAGAGATAGGGAAAGGTCTTATGACCATAGAAACCTAAACAAGATTGTCCCTCCCTACCAGAGTGGGGATGACATCCACAAATGGATAACTGCACTGGAGAGGGCCTGTAAAGTTCAGAAGGTCCCCCAGAGGCAGTGGGCAGCAATCTTGTGGCTCTCCTTTGCAGACAAAGGTAGAGACAAGCTCCTCACTGTAAGAGAAGAGGATGCTGACAATTACACAGTCTTGAAGAGTGCTCTGATAGATGGGTTTGGCCTAACCACTGAACAGTATAGGTTGAAGTTCAGAGACACCCAAAAAGCTCAGACTCAAGACTGGGTTGATTTTGTAGATTGTGCTACAAAGGCTCTGGAAGGTTGGATACATGGCAACAAAGTGCATGACTTTTAGGATTGTACAATTTGATTATGAGGGAGCAGATCCTTAATAATTGTCAAAACCAGCTTTTGCACCAGTATCTGGTAGACTCTGATCTGACCTCTCCCCAAGAATTGGGAAAGAAGGCAGACAAATGGGTCAGAACCAGAGTAAAAACTAGAACTCAGGGTGGTGACCAGAAGAAAGATTCTACCAAGTCCCAAGAGAAAGGTGGGGATAAATCTAAGGATAAGTCCCCTACAGGGCCCCAAAATTCCTCTTCTGGGGGTGGGTCCCAAACTCCTTCCTCTCCTGAAAAGAAACCATATTGCCATGTCTGTAAAAAGCCTGGGCACTGGAAAACTGATCCCAGTTGCCCCAGGATTGGCAATAAAGAAAATGTTCCTCCCACGACTACTACCACCCCTCCTGGTACTACCAGTAGTAATCCTCCAGTTGGGAGTAGTGCACCCAAAAAGTTAGGTGCTTTTGCAACAGGAACAGAGGTGGGCCCTGGTTCAGACAGGGACCCCTCAACAGACTCCTCTGACTCTGATGGTGGTGTAGGATTTGCCACCTTTACCATGGGTCCCACAGCAATGGGCAGGTACAGACTGGAGCCAATGATTAATGGTCAGAAAGCTGTGGCATTTAGGGACACAGGGGCTAGTGTCACCATGGTGGCAGGGAAACTAGTCCCCCTCACCAGCTTTTACCTGAGTTTAAATACCAGGTGACCAACATTGATGGTGTCCGAACAGATCACCCCATGGCCATAGTCAATCTCAGCTGGGAGGGGGTCACAGGCCTAAAGAGAGTGGCAGTGACCCCCACCTTACCTGTAGATTGCCTGATGGGCAATGATTTGGAAATTTCAGCCTGGGCTGAAGTTGAACACCAAACCCATCTTAGGATGTTGGGCGTCCCTGTAAAGGTTAGTGGGGCTGTGGTGGCCACAGCCCCAGCCCAAGAATTTGGAGAGATGGAGCCTGAAAGAATGGCCCACTCTCCCCCAAAAGAGAGCACAAGGGTTGAAGAAAAGTCTTCTTCCCCCAGATAGTAGGTAAGGGTCAGCCTCCTCAGGGAACTGACCCTACCCCTAGTGAAGGAACTGCCACAGAGGTAGTCAGGCCTGGCCTGACCACCCCCCTGATGGCAGAGGACCCTTCCAAGGTGGTACCCAGTCTGGAGCAGGTAACCTGCCCCTCTCTACCCTGCCTCAGTCAGCCCAGGGCTGCAGAGGTCAGGGAGGTCAGTGGACCCCCAGGGCCCCCTGTCCAGAGGAACCCCCCATCAGCAGATTAGGGGCACCCAGTCTAGTAGCCCTAGCCAGGTGAAAATTCCTCTACACACTGAGGGATCCCCCATACCTTTATGTAGGGACCTCCCCCAGAAGGACTCTGGTAGGCAAGGGCAAACCTGGGACCAGAAGGTTCCAAACCTGCCATGTCCCTCCAGTAGTCCATCCAAAGGGACCCAACCCCCAGCTGTAGGCAGCCAAAGGTTGACCCTTAGAGCAAAGTGCAACTCAGTCATGGAAAGACAGGCATACATGGTGACCAGTGATCTGAGGAAGCTGAGGCCAACATTCCTAGGGCCTCACTTCTCTACTCAGACACCTCACCAGCCTTGTACTTTACCTAAGCACACCACAGGTAGTGAATCCCCATGGTGGAGACCCTCTCATACCCTTAGGGTGAGGGATTGCTTAGTGGACCATAAGACAGGGGGCAACCATGCTAGTGCAGGTGCTTCCTTATATGACCACTTAGTCAATGAAGGCTCAACTGGCCAAGGTTAGCCTTATCTCCTTTCGTTTGGGGGGGGGTTATGTAGGAAGGTGGAATCTGACTATATGGTTGCCCCCACTTTTTTTATGGTGTTTTGCTGGTTTATGACTTAGTTGGACTGGGATCCTGCTATTCAGGGCCCCAGTCTATCTGCTTTCTCTGTAAAAGGTTTCCATGTGCCTTAGGCACATCTCTGATTGGAATCTGGAGTGCCCTTATAAGTCCCTAGTATATGGTATACTATGTACCAAGGGCATAGGTACCTCAGAGGCCTACCAAGGGCTGCAGCATGTATTATGCCACCCCTGGAAGGCCATCCAAACTGACACCACAGGTCTGCTACTGCAGCCTGGGTAAGGTGGTGCATGCACCTCTTACTGTGATATAGGTTACCTATATCACTAAATACATACACACATATAAACCTATAAGTCACTCCTAAGGCAGGCCTTATCAATCCTAAAGGCAGAGTGCATGGTTCCTATGTGAGAGGGTGCCCCTGCATGAGCAGGGCCCCTCTGCAGCGTTCGGAGACCATCTCTGATGCTGTTTGTAGTGCAGCCTGACCATATACTCTTAAGCGCATTATATCCTCGCGGTAAAATGCTAACTTTGGAATGGCTGCACCTAAACATGTTGTGTTTGGTGTCAAACATCTTGGAATACTACCCCCCGCCAATCCTGGCGGCGGGGGTAGCATTCCACCCTTCTAGAGGGAAAGACATGTTAACTCTGACTAGTCCGGTAACTTCTTTCCAGAGCCCTGGCATCACAAAATGGATGCTGCTGCCACAGACACGAGTCTGGCCTCCTGCTGCTGGACGAAACTCCGGCAGGGGAGGCCTGGACAATAGGTTTCCTGTCCCAGGGAGGTGTGACCACCTCCCCAGACAGGATAATGTGTATTGGGGCTGGGCGGGAGCACTTTCGGGTGCTTTGAAGTCCTGCACTGGGGGCACATTTGGTGTCCCTGTGCATACCCCAGTTCAAACCGGATCAGGGGCTTGCAGCCCCTGCTTTGGCGCGAACTGGACAAAGGGAAAAGGGGTGTAGCCACCCCTCTGCCCTGACCCACCCATAGGTGGGGCCACAGAGTAGTCCAACCCCTATCTTTAGTATAAAGATAGGAACCCAGTCCTTAGGATTTTAGATTATCCCTGGACGAAACTCTGTAACTGAATCCTGGACCTTCGACGCTCTACTCACGATTAGAGGACAGAAGAATCTCCCTTGGGGTCAAGGAGTGACTCCCCTGCTTGGCAGGCACCAAAGAAGCATCTGTCCGGTTCGCATTTCTGAAGCTCCCGTCGGACGCCGAAGTCATCGCATCACCAAAGGTGGATTCTCAGACTTCCCCGAGGCTACCCTGAGTCCCCAGCAAAGCTGAGGCCCGTGGCTATCGTGGGTGACTTGAGACCGTGACCCCTGGACACCGAGCACATTTGCAAGTGCATCCTCTTCTGGGTCTCCCAAGAAGTCGTGCTTTGGGCTCCGAGTAGCCCTAGCCTCCAGCACCACCTGCACCGAAGATCACTGGCCCCCACTCCACGAGTGTCCTGTAAGCCAGATCCACGTGCGGCGTCACGAGGCTCCTTCGCGGTCGCTAGCCCGTTGGCTAGTAGCCCTTAACGAAGGCCAATCCTTTTCTAACTTGGCATCCTGGTTGCTCCAGGCCTGCCCTCACTTACCCTCGCTGGGTGAGTTCCACAGACCTTGCTGGTATGCACCATCGACGATCTACATCTTCACCGAGACTTGCCGTTGCCAAGGCTTGTTGGGTCCAATCCGGTCGCCGACACCTCAGCACTCGACAGACATCGTGTACCAGCCCGAATCCTGCTCCTGGTCGCCGACAACGCCTCCTGGACCTCGTGGCTGAAGAGTCAAGACGACCGTCAACGCACCTGAAGCACTCGACATCGGTGGGCATCTGTCCATCGCCTTCCTGGTCACTGGCTAGTGACCCAGACTCTGTCCCCTCTGCTTTCAGGTTCTTCAGAACTCCGATCCACTCTTGGATCCACCCGGACACTTTTCTCTTGGTCGCCAGCAGCACTTTGCAGCAGATCGCCATCCGAATCGACGACGAAACCCGACCCCGAAAGGCACCTATGCACCCGGCTTCCCTGGGTGAGGTAACACGGGTACTCCGGTGCTCCCGTGGGTAGAGACTCTTCAAAGTCCTAGATCTCAAAGGGTTTTGTCCAAGTCCTCTTTTAAGTGTCCCTTTCTCTAATTTCCCGATCCCGACTTTCTCCATAGAAGTCAACGGCGTATCGCGGTTGTGTATTTACACTGCACGCGTCTCCCGTGGGTCCCCTGTGTCACTACCTTGGGTGGTTCCTTGTGGTCCAAGCACTTCTAGAGGCTCTGGGCCTAGTGTCTAGTTCAGTCGTGGTTCGCATACCACTTTATTGGTATATGGTTTGGTACGCCCCTAGGGCCCAAACGTGTATTTGTGCTATTACTGTGTTTAAATAACTTCTAACTTATGTATTTCGAACTCTAGCCTCATAAAGAGACTAGAGGGGTGTGTTTAGCAATAAATACATATATTTTGAATATATACCTGGTGTGGTGCTCTTTCATTTGATCACTCAAGAGATTATAGACTGGTAAAACAAGCTGCTTTACATTCCTTCAAGACTTAGCCTGAAGGCTGCTCTCCATAGCTACCACTAGGATAGCTTTCAATAAGGTTGTCTTTAACCTATCTCCAATAAGGGGTTGTTTGGACTGGTGCAAGGTGCCCACTATAATTAGTGGACAGCATATGCCAGGCCAACTTCTCACATTGGTGTGCAGCGTGTGGGATTCCAGCTTGCTATTGTTTTACCAGATAATCTCAATTGAATTGATCAACTGAAAACCACTAAAGGTACCTAAGGTACATATAATTTAAGCTTAGAATACAGTAAGTTCTACTGAACTTAGAGTTGTGTGTTAAGGGATAGCACAACCCTTTCTACAACTCAAGATAGTTTAGTAGGCCACACTAGAGTAGGTAGTGCATACACCACACCACACTAGTAATGTCTTTAAGGGTAGGATCTAAAGAATCCTTGCAGGAAGCCATTGAGCTTCCACCCTCCAAGTATGATACACTCCCATTCTTGGAATTGAGAGCTTTATGCAACTTGAGAAAACTAAGGACAGGCCAAAGCCCCACCACCCAACACCTCAAGGAGTTGTTGGTGGCTTATGACCTTAGTAAGCCCTTGGGGACTGAAGGGGTAGGAGCTGAGGGTGGGGCAGAGGAAGAGGAAGAGGCCAGGGGTACCAATACCCCCAGCCCCCCTCTGAAACTGGCCAGGAGGGTGACAATGACCCTGACCTGGATAACCCAATCCCTCCTGTGGAAGATGATGAGGATGATCTGGATGATCCCCACTTTGTCCCCCAGGAAGGATTAAGAGTGTGCCCAGAAAGTCTAGATCTCCTTCTCAGGAGTCTAACCACTCTGGCACCTCCATAGGGAGTCTCTATCTCCTCTCACAAGAGGGAATCCTCTCATGAGAGAAGAGACAGACTGGTCCAGTATGAGGAAACTCAGCTGGAAATCAGAAAAAAGCAATTGGCTTTAGATAGGGAATCCCTAGATCTCCTTAGAGAGAGAAGAAAGTTGGGACTAGAGTCCCATGGTGGCAGCAATATCCCTAGAGATAGGGAAAGGTCTTATGACCATAGAAACCTAAACAAGATTGTCCCTCCCTACCAGAGTGGGGATGACATCCACAAATGGATAACTGCACTGGAGAGGGCCTGTAAAGTTCAGAAGGTCCCCCAGAGGCAGTGGGCAGCAATCTTGTGGCTCTCCTTTGCAGACAAAGGTAGAGACAAGCTCCTCACTGTAAGAGAAGAGGATGCTGACAATTACACAGTCTTGAAGAGTGCTCTGATAGATGGGTTTGGCCTAACCACTGAACAGTATAGGTTGAAGTTCAGAGACACCCAAAAAGCTCAGACTCAAGACTGGGTTGATTTTGTAGATTGTGCTACAAAGGCTCTGGAAGGTTGGATACATGGCAACAAAGTGCATGACTTTTTAGGATTGTACAATTTCATTATGAGGGAGCAGATCCTTAATAATTGTCAAAACCAGCTTTTGCACCAGTATCTGGTAGACTCTGATCTGACCTCTCCCCAAGAATTGGGAAAGAAGGCAGACAAATGGGTCAGAACCAGAGTAAAAACTAGAACTCAGGGTGGTGACCAGAAGAAAGATTCTACTAAGTCCCAAGAGAAAGGTGGGGATAAATCTAAGGATAAGTCCCCTACAGGGCCCCAAAATTCCTCTTCTGGGGGTGGGTCCCAAACTCCTTCCTCTCCTGAAAAGAAACCATATTGCCATGTCTGTAAAAGCCTGGGCACTGGAAAACTGATCCCAGTTGCCCCAGGATTGGCAATAAAGAAAATGTTCCTCCCACGACTACTACCACCCCTCCTGGTACTACCAGTAGTAATCCTCCAGTTGGGAGTAGTGCACCCAAAAAGTTAGGTGCTTTTGCAACAGGAACAGAGGTGGGCCCTGGTTCAGACAGGGACCCCTCAACAGACTCCTCTGACTCTGATGGTGGTGTAGGATTTGCCACCTTTACCATGGGTCCCACAGCAATGGGCAGGTACAGACTGGAGCCAATGATTAATGGTCAGAAAGCTGTGGCATTTAGGGACACAGGGGCTAGTGTCACCATGGTGGCAGGGAAACTAGTCCCCCCTCACCAGCTTTTACCTGAGTTTAAATACCAGGTGACCAACATTGATGGTGTCCGAACAGATCACCCCATGGCCATAGTCAATCTCAGCTGGGAGGGGGTCACAGGCCTAAAGAGAGTGGCAGTGTCCCCCACCTTACCTGTAGATTGCCTGATGGGCAATGATTTGGAAATTTCAGCCTGGGCTGAAGTTGAACACCAAACCCATCTTAGGATGTTGGGCGTCCCTGTAAAGGTTAGTGGGGCTGTGGTGGCCACAGCCCCAGCCCAAGAATTTGGAGAGATGGAGCCTGAAAGAATGGCCCACTCTCCCCCAAAAGAGAGCACAAGGGTTGAAGAAAAGTCTTCTTCCCCCAGACAGTAGGTAAGGGTCAGCCTCCTCAGGGAACTGACCCTACCCCTAGTGAAGGAACTGCCACAGAGGTAGTCAGGCCTGGCCTGACCACCCCCCTGATGGCAGAGGACCCTTCCAAGGTGGTACCCAGTCTGGAGCAGGTAACCTGCCCCTCTCTACCCTGCCTCAGTCAGCCCAGGGCTGCAGAGGTCAGGGAGATCAGTGGACCCCCCAGGGCCCCCTGTCCAGAGGAACCCCCCATCAGCAGATTAGGGGCACCCAGTCTAGTAGCCCTAGCCAGGTGAAAATTCCTCTACACACTGAGGGATCCCCCATACCTTTATGTAGGGACCTCCCCCAGAAGGACTCTGGTAGGCAAGGGCAAACCTGGGACCAGAAGGTTCCAAACCTGCCATGTCCCTCCAGTAGTCCATCCAAAGGGACCCAACCCCCAGCTGTAGGCAGCCAAAGGTTGACCCTTAGAGCAAAGTGCAACTCAGTCATGGAAAGACAGGCATACATGGTGACCAGTGATCTGAGGAAGCTGAGGCCAACATTCCTAGGGCCTCACTTCTCTACTCAGACACCTCACCAGCCTTGTACTTTACCTAAGCACACCACAGGTAATGAATCCCCATGGGGGAGACCCTCTCATACCCTTAGGGTGAGGGATTGCTTAGTGGACCATAAGACAGGGGGCAACCATGCTAGTGCAGGTGCTTCCTTATATGACCACTTAGTCAATGAAGGCTCAACTGGCCAAGGTTAGCCTTATCTCCTTTCGTTTGGGGGGGGTTATGTAGGAAGGTGGAATCTGACTATATGGTTGCCCCCACTTTTTTTATGGTGTTTTGCTGGTTTATGACTTAGTTGGACTGGGATCCTGCTATTCAGGGCCCCAGTCTATCTGCTTTCTCTGTAAAAAGGTTTCCATGTGCCTTAGGCACATCTCTGATTGGAATCTGGAGTGCCCTTATAAGTCCCTAGTATATGGTATACTATGTACTAAGGGCATAGGTACCTCAGAGGCCTACCAAGGGCTGCAGCATGTATTATGCCACCCCTGGAAGGCCATCCAAACTGACACCACAGGTCTGCTACTGCAGCCTGGGTAAGGTGGTGCATGCACTCCTTACTGTGATATAGGTTACCTATATCACTAAATACATACACACATATAAACCTATAAGTCACTCCTAAGGCAGGCCTTATCAATCCTAAAGGCAGAGTGCATGGTTCCTATGTGAGAGGGTGCCCCTGCATGAGCAGGGCCCCTCTGCAGCGTTCGGAGACCATCTCTGATGCTGTTTGTAGTGCAGCCTGACCATATACTCTTAAGCGCATTATATCCTCGCGGTAAAATGCTAACTTTGGAATGGCTGCACCTAAACATGTCGTGTTTGGTGTCAAACATCTTGGAATACTACCCCCCGCCAATCCTGGCGGCGGGGGTAGCATTCCACCCTTCTAGAGGGAAAGACATGTTAACTCTGACTAGTCCGGTAACTTCTTTCCAGAGCCCTGGCATCACAAAATGGATGCTGCTGCCACAGACACGAGTCTGGCCTCCTGCTGCTGGACGAAACTCCGGCAGGGGAGGCCTGGACAATAGGTTTCCTGTCCCAGGGAGGTGTGACCACCTCCCCAGACAGGATAATGTGTATTGGGGCTGGGCGGGAGCACTTTCGGGTGCTTTGAAGTCCTGCACTGGGGGCACATTTGGTGTCCCTAGTGCATACCCCAGTTCAAACCGGATCAGGGGCTTGCAGCCCCTGCTTTGGCGCGAACTGGACAAAGGGAAAGGGGTGTAGCCACCCCTCTGCCCTGACCCACCCATAGGTGGGGCCACAGAGTAGTTCAACCCCTATCTTTAGTATAAAGATAGGAACCCAGTCCTTAGGATTTTAGATTATCCCTGGACGAAACTCTGTAACTGAATCCTGGACCTTCGACGCTCTACTCACGATTAGAGGACAGAAGAATCTCCCTTGGGGTCAAGGAGTGACTCCCCTGCTTGGCAGGCACCAAAGAAGCATCTGTCCGGTTCGCATTTCTGAAGCTCCCGTCGGACGCCGAAGTTATCGCATCACCAGAGGTGGATTCTCAGACTTCCCCGAGGCTACCCTGAGTCCCCAGCAAAGCTGAGGCCCGTGGCTATCGTGGGTGACTTGAGACCGTGACCCCTGGACACCGAGCACATTTGCAAGTGCATCCTCTTCTGGGTCTCCCAAGAAGTCGTGCTTTGGACTCAGAGTAGCCCTAGCCTCCAGCACCACCTGCACCGAAGATCACTGGCCCCCACTCCACGAGTGTCCTGTAAGCCAGATCCACGTGCGGCGTCACGAGGCTCCTTCGCGGTCGCTAGCCCGTTGGCTAGTAGCCCTTAACGAAGGCCAATCCTTTTCTAACTTGGCATCCTGGTTGCTCCAGGCCTGCCCTCACTTACCCTCGCTGGGTGAGTTCCACAGACCTTGCTGGTCTGCACCATCGACGATCTACATCTTCACCGAGACTTGCCGTTGCCAAGGCTTGTTGGGTCCAATCCGGTCGCCGACACCTCAGCACTCGACAGACATCGTGTACCAGCCCGAATCCTGCTCCTGGTCGCAGACAACGCCTTCTGGACCTCGTGGCTGAAGAGTCAAGACGACCGTCAACGCACCTGAAGCACTCAACATCGGTGGGCATCTGTCCATCGCCTTCCTGGTCACTGGCTAGTGACCCAGACTCTGTCCCCTCTGCTTTCAGGTTCTTCAGAACTCCGATCCACTCTTGGATCCACCCGGACACTTTTCTCTTGGTCGCCAGCAGCACTTTGCAGCAGATCGCCATCCGAATCGACGACGAAACCCGACCCCGAAAGGCACCTATGCACCCGGCTTCCCTGGGTGAGGTAACACGAGTACTCCGGTGCTCCCGTGGGTAGAGACTCTTCAAAGTCCTAGATCTCAAAGGGTTTTGTCCAAGTCCTCTTTTAAGTGTCCCTTTTCTCTAATTTCCCGATCCCGACTTTCTCCATAGAAGTCAACGGCGTATCGCGGTTGTGTATTTACACTGCACGCGTCTCCCGTGGGTCCCCTGTGTCACTACCTTGGGTGGTTTCTTGTGGTCCAAGCACTTCTAGAGGCTCTGGGCCTAGTGTCTAGTTCAGCCGTGGTTCGCATACCACTTTATTGGTATATGGTTTGGTACGCCCCTAGGGCCCAAACGTGTATTTGTGCTATTACTGTGTTTAAATAACTTCTAACTTATGTACTTCGAACTCTAGCCTCATAAAGAGACTAGAGGGGTGTGTTTAGCAATAAATACATATATTTTGAATATATACCTGGTGTGGTGCTCTTTCATTTGATCACTCAAGAGATTATAGACTGGTAAAACAAGCTGCTTTACATTCCTTCAAGACTTAGCCTGAAGGCTGCTCTCCATAGCTACCACTAGGATAGCTTTCAATAAGGTTGTCTTTAACCTATCTCCAATAAGGGGTTGTTTGGACTGGTGCAAGGTGCCCACTATAATTAGTGGACAGCATATGCCAGGCCAACTTCTCACAACGGCATCATCCCACTCTCTCCCATCTCTTCAAAAAGCGATATCAAGTGAGGGACTAAGAGGTCCCTAAACTCCATGTAAAATGCTATAGTGAGGCCATCATGCCCAGGGGCACTCCCCGCTCTCATAGATTTAAGCGCCTCATGGATTTCCCAGGCCTCAAATGGTCTCATCAAGAATTCCCTGTGCCCGTCTTCTAGCCAAGGAAGCTTGATGTATTCCAGGTACTCTACTGCACCCTCCCCTTCTCTCAGTAGGCGGGACTGATATAGGTCGGAATAATAATCCCTAAACCTATTAGCGATGGCCTCGGGATCATGCAGGGGCTCGCCAGTGTCAGCACGGAGTTCTGTGACTCCAGTTGTCTCCTGCCTACCCTTCAGGATTGCTGCAAGCGTGGCGCCCGGGCGCTCCCCCTCGCCATACGTTTTAGCAACTGCGTATTTGCCTAGAAATTTGACCTCCCTGTCCGCCGTTGCCAGTGCATCCCGCAGTTCCGCTGTCGTCCGTTTAGTGCCACCCTCCTGGACCTCACGCTCGAGGGTTGCAAGTCTCCGTTCCAGGGTTGTCAGCTGATTCCTGATAGACCGGAGCACACCTGAGTGTTTGGACATTGCTATCCCTCTTATATACACTTTGAATGCTTCCCATGTGGTGGAGAACAGCGGAACAGAGCCAATATTAGTATAAAAAAAAACCTCAATAGATTCTGCTAGTTCCGCCCTAAACACCTGATCTAGTAAGGCGTAGGGAGGGAACCTCCACGTAAAGAGTGCCGGCCGCTTAGACGGCGTCTCCAGCCATAATTGAACGGGAGAATGATCGGAATATGAGCGCGGGTGGAGTTCGCAGCTACGAACGGCTGCAGAAAGGAGAGTGGAAACAAACCAGTAATCAATCCTGGTATACAGGTTATGAGGGGCAGAGTAATGTGTGAATCCCCCAGGACCCCTATTTCTCGAGCGCCATACATCAATCATATTAAGCTCCACCAGAGCGTCTTCGACGGCTCTGGCCGCACACGACTGCCTTCGCACCGGGCCCACGGAACGATCCAGCGCCGGGTTAAGGACACAATTAAGATCCCCTCCCCAAATCAGTGGAAGGAATGCCCAGCGTCGTAGATGTGTCAGCACTTCCATGTAAAATTGCGGATTATCAAAGTTCGGTCCATACACATTGATAGTTACGAACTCCATCCCCCTTCCCTTAATCCTAGAGCTAACAAACCGCCCCTCTCTGTCGGTTTCCAGAGATATGCCACCCTTACTGTTGACCCATGTCAGCCCCCCGCGGGCGTGGGTAGAAAAACCAGCAGCATGAAATGCACCATGGAGACGCCTATGGGAGAGCATCTGCGAGTCTACAGGCAGATGGGTCTCCTGCAAAAGCGCAACGTCTATATTATGTCGGTTGAGGTAGGCAACCACCTTCCTGGTTTTCCTAAAGTCATTGAGACCCCTAATATTCCAAGTTAATAATTTCAAACCATCACCTTAGGTTCACATGTAAAACCGTAACAGCTTAGGCCCTCCCGCCACAGTAAGGAAGAGAGAAACCATCGGATCCCCCTTGTAAGCAGAAACACTTGTGTTGCACTTTGTAGGCACCATGTATATTCTGCATCAATAACAAAACAACCCAAAGACGAACATGACTTATCAAACCCCACCCCCCATCCACGCCATGCAATCCCCAACTGAGCATTGACGAGACCCTCCAGCCCTCCCCCTCCCAACCAAAACCCATTTCCTGCAGGACGTAGACAGTGAGTAACACACGGGGGCGGATGTTACCCTCAGCACTTCAAAGAACAAAGTGAAAAAATTGCAAATTATAAGCCACAGTGCAGCCATTAAACACTATTCAGATGCTTCTATTGTAAAAAATAACCATATCGGCCAGACGGCCACAGGAGCCCATCCTCCCTCGCCCAACACACAGAGCGGCCACAATACAGTAGAAAAAGCAAACATGAAGGCAGGGCTCAGTGTAGCTTAGCCACATAGAAATACATAACAATACTTGCAGTACGCTGGGGCCATAAATGTTATAGAACAGGAACCAGCACCCAGACCAGGGAGTCCAGGCCGAGGGGAGCAAGGAGGATCGAAGTACAACTGGACAAGAGAGAACCAAGCCAAGTAACAAGTCCCGCACCGGTGAGGCGCAGTCAGGGCCACATTATTCCTCGCCACTTGCAGCCCCGACAGCCGCCTCCCCCGACCCCATTGAGTCCTGACCGCTTCCGGAGGTCTTAGGCAAATCCTTCAATGCTTTCTGAAGAGATTTCGGGTCCAGAAAGATCTTGGAGTGGCCGTTGAGGTTGACCCGCAGCCTGGCAGGGTATAGCAGAGCATAGTCTATGTTTTGGTCGTGCAACCGGCGTTTCAACTGAGCAAATTGGCGTCGAGCTTCTTGAACTTTCGCTGTAAAGTCTGGGAAGAGTAAGATCGTGGAGCCCTCATATTGGAGCACACCTTTAGCTCTGGCTTGTTTTAGGGCAGCGACTCTATCCCTGTAATTGAGGAGCTTGGCAATAACCGGCCGTGGGGGCACCCCTGGCAGAGGCCAGGGGCCCAGGGACCTGTGCGCCCTCTCCACGACTAACATTTCGGAAAAAGTCTCGCGACCCAGGAGCGTGACCAGCAGTTTTTCAACAAATAATTCCATGTTGCCAGTGGAGGTCGTCTCCGGCAGCCCTGTGATGCGTAGGTTACTCCTCCTAGACCGCGCCTCCAAGTCCTCAGCCTTCTCCTGCAGGGCAGCCAACGTTTTAGCAAATTGTTTTTGCGCGTCTCTGACCTCCGTCTGTGCCTCCTCTACTTCGGTGACTCTGCGTTCAGTCATGTCGATGCGCTCGCCATGCTTATCTAGGCGTTCAGACATTCTATCCATGCGATATGCAAGGGTGTCAATCTTGCCGTCGATGGTAGAGAGACTTTTCTGTAGGCTTTTTTGCATCGCTGCAAGGATCTGCTTCAAGTCTCCCGTAGCTTCCTCAGACAGATCATCATGGTCATCCGTGGGGGGGGGGGGGGCGCCTTCGGTATCTCTGGATCGGGACTTGCGCTGTTCAAATTGCAGCTTCGACTGGGTCTTGTCCACCTTGCCCATTATCACCGGAGAAGCAGTGTGAATCTCTCACTGTACCAAATGATAGCACTGTGTGGCGGGGTCGCAATAACGGGTCGGTGACCAGATCTCGGTATATATGATTTTATTTTTCCAAACACACGTCTTTGAGTGAGGGTGAGTCTCTCCGGGGTACGTGTCGCTGGTTCGGAGGGCTGTCCTCCTGATCGGAGTCGTTCCGGCCGGGTCCGTTCCTCCTCCCGGTGTCCCGGTCTCTGGCGATACGTCTTCTCCGTGGTGGATGTTGTGGGGGGATCGTGTTGAAGGATTGAAACTCCGAAGGGGAAAAAGAAAAGAACACTCGAGTGAGGGTTCCGGTCCGGAACGATGAAAAGGGGAGGGTAGTGAGGGGAACACCTTCAAGCAACCCGTGAAGCACTATTGTCGGCGCAAGTGATAGTGAAGGGGCAAGGTGCAAGCGGGAACGGCTCTTTTCCCTACTCCCCGTCTAGTCAGAGGAGTCCCTCCTCCCAAGCCACCCTGTAAACCGGTCTCGTACCTGGTTTAGCCACGCTCCTCCAGGAGCGTGGCTCGGCGAAGCGTGGGGTCGTTGGCCTCCTGGCGTATCCTGTAGTCCTCGAGGTCTACCGCCGTCTTTCGTCCTCCGCTCTCCTTCTTCCCGTCTCACTTGGCTCTCGATCTCTCCGGACACAACTCCTTCTTCTTCTCCGGTGGCGAAGCACACTTCCGTGGGTGTATCCTCGTCCCTTATTGCTTGGCATCCCATGACGTCAGGGGAGGGGGTGGAGTCCCGTCATCAAAACTTCCCCAATTAAAGGAGCCGCTCTGTTCGTTCACAGCGTTTATGTTTGTGGTGCTCCACTCGTCCTGTTTCGAGGAGATAAGAGGGGGTGATAGAGGTATGGCAGACCACCAGTCTAGGTCATTCTCCTGTTCGGCCTCCGCTATCCCCACCCTGTCACACTCCCCCACCCCAGGATTCTCCCGATCGGGGAGAGGGAAGACCCGGGACAGATAGTCAGCGCTCCCATTGTCTATCCCCTTTTGTGTCGAACCTCAAAGGAAAATGGCTGTAATGACAGGAACCAGCGGAGAACCCTTGGATTTTGCGATTTGGACCTGCACATCCACTGCAAGGGAGCATGATCTGTATACAGTATAAAGGGGCGACCCTCTAGATAATATCGCAACTTATCTACCGCCCACTTTACTGCCAAGCATTCACGCTCTATGGTGGGGTACTTAGCTTCTCTTGAAAAAGTTTTCTACTAGCGTATAACACAGGGTGCTCAGCCCCGTCGTCAGCGACCTGGGACAACACCGCTCCCAACCCATGATTAGAGGCGTCTGTGTGTAAGATGAAGGTTTTGTTAAAGTCCGGAGAGGCCAGAACAGGGCTTGTGGTAATGGTATCTTTGAGCTTCATGAACGCCTCCTGCATCTCCGTGGTGGGATGTGCTAGCCGTTGGGGTCTGATCTCTTTTCGTAGAACGTCTGTCAGAGGGGCGGCTATCTCCGAAAACTGGGGGACAAAACGTCTATAATACCCCAGTAACCCGAGAAACGCCCGTAGCTCCCTTTTTGTGGAGGGAAAGGGAGTGTCAGCGATCGCTCGCACCTTTTCAGCCTGTGGGGCTATCATTCCTTGTCCTAAGACATATCCCAGGTACTTCACCTTTTGGTAAGCCGCTCGTGATTTCTTGGCGTTGATATGTAGTCCTGCATGTCCAAGGGCACGGAGGACCGTTCGCAGGTGTTCCAGATGTTCATTCCAGGTTGCACTGAAGACCACGATATCGTCAAGGTAGGCCGAACAAAAGGAAGGGAACCCATGGAGTACGGTGTTCATAAGTCTTTGAAAGGTGGCCGGGGCGCCATGCAGACCAAACGGGAGGACATTAAATTCATATAAGCCTTCGTCAGTTGCAAACGCAGTCTTTTTCCGGTCCTCTTCTCGCAAAGGGACCTGCCAATAACCTTTCGTTAGGTCGAACGTTGTTATGTATTTGGCCTCACCTAACTTTTCGATAAGATCGTCGACTCTGGGGATAGGGTACGCATCAAACGTGGAAACGGCATTTAATGCTCGAAAGTCCATACAAAAGCGGGTAGATCCGTCCGGTTTAGGGACCATCACTATCGGGGATGCCCAGTCACTTGTACAGGGGCGGATAACCCCTAACCGCAACATCTCTTGTACTTCCCGATTTACTGCAGCCTTTTTTGCGGCTGGTATCCTATATGGCCTCTGTTTGATTGTTTTCCCAGGTTGGGTCTCAATCCGATGTTCTGCCAGTGTAGTTTTCCCTGGGAGGTCCGAAAAAGAGGAGAGAATGGTAGCAAAGTCTCGAACAGGTCAGCTCTTTCTTTATCTGGCAGTTCTTCATTTATCACTAGGTGGTTTAGGGTGGTACTTCCCGACTCCGAGGTGGGTATCGTCAGGTGAGTATCCCTGGGCAAGGGTCCCAACCATTTCTTTAGTATATTGATGTGATATGTCTGTTTCTTCTTGGGGGACATCTGAATCTGGTATGTGGTCTTGCCAAAGACCCCCACCACTTTGTAGGGACCTAGCCATTCGGCTTGAAATTTCTTCGTAGCGGAAGGGAGTAGTACCAGCACCCAGTCTCCGATAGACAAAGTCCTCCATTTCTTCCCTTTGTCGTAGCACTTCTTTTGTCGATCTCTGCTTTTCTCGAGATTCGAATAAGCCAGATCCCTTAGTTTCCCTATGCGGGACCTCAGTCGTTGGGTGTAGTCTAGGAGGGATTTCCTTTCCTCTTCTTCTTCTTTCTCCCAGGCTTCTTTGGTCATTTCCAATAGTGTTCTGGGCTGTCTGCCGTACACCATCTCGAACGGAGAACAGCCCAGACTACTTTGATTTTGGGCTCTTAGGACATACAATGCGAGTGGTAATAGTTGATCCCAGTCTTTTCCTTCGAGAGTCAACATCTTCTTTAGTGTGGTCTTTAACGTTCTGTTGTACCTCTCTACGAGTCCGTCAGTTTGTGGGTGGTAGACTGAGGTCCGGAGTTGATGTAGGTTTAGGGAGCGGCAGACCTCTTTCATCATTCGTGACATGAA
The DNA here is from genome assembly GCA_963921515.1 of Calotriton arnoldi. Classification (NCBI taxonomy): domain Eukaryota; kingdom Metazoa; phylum Chordata; class Amphibia; order Caudata; family Salamandridae; genus Calotriton; species Calotriton arnoldi. The sequence continues at coordinate 611,272 of CAWUFW010005895.1, forward strand.
CGGTGTGCCTTGATCCGTTAGGATTTCCTTCGGGAATCCCACCCTAGAGAAGAATTCCAGGAGCTTGTCTGCTATGTTCTTAGTAGTGGGGGCTCTGAGCGGAAAAGCCTCAGGGAATCTTGTAGCGTAGTCTACAATAACCAGGGCGTACTGGTTCCCTTTCGGGGTTTTGGGAAGGGGTCCGATTAAGTCCATACCCACTCGTTCAAACGGACTCCCTATGATTGGTAGAGGTTGGAGGGGAACGGCTGGAGGACGATACAGGTTCTTCTTCTGGCATATTGCACACGATTGGCAATGTACTTTTACATCCTTATATATGCCTGGCCAATAAAAATGTCTGAGGACGGCTTGGGTGGTTTTTTCTGCGCCCATGTGTCCAGCTGCGAGGTGAGTATGCGAAAAGAACAGTACCTGTTCCCTGAAGGACTGGGGGACGAGAAGTTGGGGAGGATCGTTGGCTGTTCCTTTTCGATACAACAGCCCCTCTTTGATCAAGAATCCGGGGTAGGAAGCTGATGGGGTATTGAGGTTTACATGGGCGGCTTCCCAGGCGTTGAACAAAGTGGCATCATTGGCCTGTGCAAACTTAAAACTCCTGTCAAGAACCCAAGGATCTGGAGTGATAAGGGCCGCTTGGGGGGCTCTGGTGTCGTTTTTGTCTCCCTACGTTGTTGAAAAAGAGGTCTAGAAAATCTGGGTTATCTGTCCCTAGAATCAGCTCTTCGGGTAGGGTTTCTAACACCCCCACTCGTGCCTTACAGGGAGATCCAGGCATCGGTGAGATAGTGACTCTCGCTAGAGGGTATGGTCTAATGTCTCCATGGACGCATCTTATGTGTACTATTGTGTCTGGGATGTATTGGGAGGGACGGACGAGGCCTTTTTGAATAACCGATTGTTTACAGCCAGAGTCTAATAGAGCCCTTACCACCCTCCCATTAACACGTACACTTACGTAGAATGCGGAGCCCATCTCAGCACTGTATAGGACCGACCTAGGGATGTAGCCCACTTCCATAGGTTCCTCCGCTGGTTTACGTTTCGGGCACAGCCTAGAGATATGGCCCCAATCCCCACACTCAAAACATTGTGGTCCCCTGAAGCTTGGGATGTCTGGTTTAAATGTTCGTGATTTTGCATGATCGACCAGGGGTTTTTGGTATTTCCTGTCCAGCTTAGGGGGCTGTTTATGGGGTCTCTCAGGTTCCCATACTGTGTTCCTGGGCTGTGCTCGAGAATACGTCGTGGCCATCTCGATGGCTTGCTCGGGGTTAGGTGCGTGTGTTGTTTTAGCCATCTCTGCGTTCCGTAGGGGAGGGCTTCCATAAACTGTTCCAAATACACACGGTTCATAATGTCTTCTTTGGAGCTGGTGGTTGGTTTCAACCATTTGTCTGCGGCCATCTTAAGACGAAAGAAAAGGGTTTTGGGATTTTCTCCTTGTAGTCCCCTCTCCTTTCTGAACCGTACTCTATAGGCTTCAGCGTCTAGGCCTAAGTGGTCCAGTATCACTTCTTTTATTGTTTGATAGGGGGTAGTGCCCGTAGCATTGGCTACTTGATAGGCGGCTTGTGCTTCGCCTGTCAAGAGGGGGCCAGAAAGAACGGCCACTTCTCTTCAGGCCATCCGCATGCCCTAGCTGCTCGCTCAAAATTTAATAGAAACGCATCCGGGTCTTCTCCGGATACGTATTTCTGTAGGGCTATCCCAGATGGCCCGGGTGTTGGAGCTCTTCGGTCTCCGGATGCTGGACCAGCGGGGTCCTGTACCATCTTCTGCAGTCCCTCCATCTGAGCCGTGATGGTATTTTTAAACACGTCCCTATCGGCTTGGGCGGATGACATCTGTCGTTCGATTGCCCATTCAAGCTTCTCCTGGCCTGCTATCAGGTGTTGTATAACTGCGTCCATCCCTGGGTTGCTGACGGACAGAGGTGGTGATCCCACTTCTGACACCAGTTGTGGCGGGGTCGCAATAACGGGTCGGTGACCAGATCTCGGTATATATGATTTTATTTTTCCAAACACACGTCTTTGAGTGAGGGTGAGTCTCTCCGGGGTACGTGTCGCTGGTTCGGAGGGCTGTCCTCCTGATCGGAGTCGTTCCGGCCGGGTCCGTTCCTCCTCCCGGTGTCCCGGTCTCTGGCGATACGTCTTCTCCGTGGTGGATGTTGTGGGGGGGGGATCGTGTTGAAGGATTGAAACTCCGAAGGGGAAAAAGAAAAGAACACTCGAGTGAGGGTTCCGGTCCGGAACGATGAAAAGGGGAGGGTAGTGAGGGGAACACCTTCAAGCAACCCGTGAAGCACTATTGTCGGCGCAAGTGATAGTGAAGGGGCAAGGTGCAAGCGGGAACGGCTCTTTTCCCTACTCCCCGTCTAGTCAGAGGAGTCCCTCCTCCCAAGCCACCCTGTAAACCGGTCTCGTACCTGGTTTAGCCACGCTCCTCCAGGAGCGTGGCTCGGCGAAGCGTGGGGTCGTTGGCCTCCTGGCGTATCCTGTAGTCCTCGAGGTCTACCGCCGTCTTTCGTCCTCCGCTCTCCTTCTTCCCGTCTCACTTGGCTCTCGATCTCTCCGGACACAACTCCTTCTTCTTCTCCGGTGGCGAAGCACACTTCCGTGGGTGTATCCTCGTCCCTTATTGCTTGGCATCCCATGACGTCAGGGGGAGGGGGTGGAGTCCCGTCATCAAAACTTCCCCAATTAAAGGAGCCGCTCTGTTCGTTCACAGCGTTTATGTTTGTGGTGCTCCACTCGTCCTGTTTCGAGGAGATAAGAGGGGGTGATAGAGGTATGGCAGACCACCAGTCTAGGTCATTCTCCTGTTCGGCCTCCGCTATCCCCACCCTGTCACACACTGCTTCCCAGACCCGGCAGACAGAGCGTGCCACTATTCTCCCAGCGGCTGCAAACGGGTGAACAGGAACAGCAAGTCCCCTGGCATACAATGGGCAAGGAAACGGCAGGGGCCGCTCACCGCAGGGCCCCAGGTAGCGTGGCTCGGACGCACAGTCACACGAGGAGCGGATATCATAAAGAGGCAACGATCTGCTAGCAGCCACGACTAGCCCTGCACTATTGGCCCACGCTCCCCAAAGATCAAGGGACCCCACCTCTCATTGAGCGAAGGCAAGGCACTCAGAGCGCCAACGGCAAAGAGTTCATCCGCTACCCTAAACAGGGTCGGGCAATGGCAGACAACCACTCAGATGCAAGGTCCAAGCCTTCAATCGTCAGTGTGTGAGCCAGCCCCCACACCCATGAAGCTATAACAAAGGCCTCACTGCCGCCGGCCACGGAGCGCTGCTCTCAGTCCCCCACGCCACTCGCCAGCCCCTGGGGGACAGCACTTGTCACAATGCAGTCACCAGGCCTCTAAAGCGTGCTGGAACAGAGCTTCAGGCGCTGCAGCGCGACCGCACGCTTCCCAGCGGCGTCCTCGCGCTCCACCCCCACGACACGGGTGAGAGGGGTCTCCGCTTTCCGAAGTCAGGATCAGGGCATCTCACACGCCCCCCCCCAGGCCGATAGTAAGCCGGGTGCTCCAATCAAAACCCCCACACCCCCAAAAGGTCCACCGCACACAAAAAGGGGGGGGCGCCGCACGGCACGGCAGCATTGGCCACGGCAGGTCTCTCCACACGGCAGGAGCGCCGCACCTCGTACCTTCACCTCGTCGCAGATCTCTCCGGGCGGCGGGGACCACTGCGAAAGGCTGCCGACGTCGCAGAAGCTCCAACATCAGGCAGGGGGGCGGGCGACACACCAGTGGCCGCTCCCAGGCTTATCCAGGCAGGGGAGCGCGCCATATCCAGGCCGCGCCACAGGCGCGCCTCAAGGCCTCGGCCCGCTACTGCGGCACCGTCGCTCTCCGTCGAGCACCAACCAGCTCAATCGGTGCTCCGATCTTCTGCCGCCATTTACCGTTGCTTAGGAGGAAACGATAAGGCATGGAAGCCGGATAGATTCAGGATCGTGTCAGTGGGTGCACGCAGCTCGCTCAATGCGCGGCCATCTTAGGCTGCGGCAAGCTCCGCCCCCTCTACAAGGACGCATTTACCACTTCATTAGTGTATATGTCCCTCCTACCATAGTGCATAATACCATGGAGGAACTGAGGTTGCAGATTTTTCGGCTTTCCCACAGAATAACCTTTATTGGCGGGGATTTTAACAACATTATGGTCAGGGTTACTGGCTTTGTAGTATTTATTTTATTTTTTTACATTTAAGTCTGCATTTATCTATATTTATTTTTTGGCCAGCTTATTGGTATTTATCCATATTTATTTTCTGTGTTGAGGATAAATGAATTTGTAAAATGGTATATTTCCACATGTATTTAATTGATAAACATGCTCTCATAATTTGATGCATGTCACATTGCAGCAAATGAAGCAGCCAAATATTACTAAACATTACACCCACAGGTAAATATTAGCATAATATACAAATATATTGTAACATATGCCTGTACTTCAGGAAATCTCGTCCTGTTTTTTTACTTGCTCATGATGTCTATCTGTTCATCGGTTGGCCTGCAATTCATGATGGACATCTTTTTGAGTCACTCACATGAAGCACAATTTTCAGTATTTTCCGCTGTTAAAAATAAATACAGACAAGAAACACATTGTTTTCTGTCTGTATTTATCTGTGAAAACCAGTAAAAACTAAAAACTGGGAGCCTTAATTATGATCCCTGGGGAAGGCTCACTGGGGTTGGACACAACCAAAGGGAGGGAGAGTAAGGGAATACAAGGTTGGTCGGAGGGTATGGGTCTATGTGAAGTCTGGAGGGGATGGAACCCTGGAAACTCGGCTTACACCCACCATTACGCAGCTCATAAATCTTTATCTTGTATTCACAATATCCTTCTTCCATTGTCGGTTCTTTCCAGACCCTCCTGGCCTGCATTGATCCCCCCACATTTTCCTTCCCAGAATCCGCTGCAAAACTCAAATTTAGCTAAAAAGTCACATTTTCTTCTAATATCTATGTGGGAAAGTTGTAGGATCGTTGCACGGCACAAATTTCCCACCACTCACCGTTCCCCTCAGTCTCCCGATAAAAATGATACTTTACTTGTGTGGATGGGCCAAGTGCCTATGACATGGAAGGGCCAAAAACATGTAGAGATTGAGGGGGGCCCAAAGCAGGTCCAAAACGTTTTTAGGCTGACGCTACTTTGGGCACCCACACAAGTGAGGTTTCATTTTTCTCGGGAGACCAAAGGAAATGCTGGGTGGTAGGAAATTTGTGCCTGTGCTGTGATCCTACAGCTTATCCACACAGAAATGTGAGGAAAATGTGACTTTGTAAGTAAATTTGAGGTTTGCAGGGGATTCTGGGTAAGAAAATGCTGGGGGATCCTTGCAAGCCATACCGCCAGCCAAGAGTCAGTATACGCACACCACCATCCACGCACACCACCAGCCAAACGCCATCCATGCACACTGCCAGCCAAGCGCCATGCACACACACTGCCAGCCAGCACCATCCATGCACAAGCACTATCCACACACACCGCCAGCAAAGCGCCACCCACGCACTTCGCCAGCCAAGCGCCATCTCCACAGTCTGCCAGCCAAGCAGGGCGGACTGGGAACAGCAACCAGCCCTGGCAGATTGCTGCTCGACCCCCCACCCCTACGTATAAAAAAAAAAAAAAAAACGATCCCTGGTGCCTAGTGGGCTGTCTGCCCCCCGAGGGACAGATCAGGGGCTATTGCCCCCATCTGCCTCCTGGGGGGTGGAGGGGAGCAGAAAGACTGTGGAATTGTTTTTGGGGGGGGGGGCATTGGCATGCCCATTTTGGCCAGCCCCCACCCCTATACACATAAAAAAAGAAATCCCTGGTGCCTAATGTGCTTTCTGCCCCCCCGGGGGTGGGCAGATCGGGGGCTATTGCCCCCCTCTGTCTACCAGGGGAGGCAGAAAGGCAGTGGCAATTTTTTTGGGGGGGCTGGGGGAAATTGGCATGCCCATTTTGGGCAGCCCCCACCACTATATATATATAAAAATCCCTGGTGCCTAGTGTGCTTTCTGCCCCCCCGGGAGGGGCAGATCGGGGGCTATCGCTCCCATCTTCCTCCCAGGGAGGCAGAAAGGCTGTGGCAATTTTGGGGGGAGGGGGATTGGCATGCCCATTTTGGGCAGCCCCCACCCCTAAATATGACCTAAAAATAAATCCCTGGTGCCTAATGCGCTTTCTGCCCCCCGGGGGACCAGATTGGGGGCTACTGCCCCTATCTGCCCCCCAGGGGAGGCAGAAAGACTGAATATGCCTAAATGTAATTGGGGGGGGAGCAAAGGCCCTTGCCCAAGGGGCCGCTCCCCCCTCCCTGGTTTCCAGTGGGTGGATCCCTGCTTGGGGATCGCCCTCCTGAGGCGATCCCCAAGCAGGGATCCACTAGGGCGATTCTCCCTAGTGGAGATTCTCCCCTTTCCAATGGTACCTCTCCTGTCTTTCTATGTGCTCGGAGTGCTGAGATAGCCCCACAAGCACGTAGAAAGTGAAACTGAAATGAGCCTATTGGCTCATTTCAGTTTCAATTTCACTGAAATGACGTCAGCGCGATTTGCGCGTTGATCGTCATTTCAGGGAAACCAACTAACCAACCTCGGGAGCTGGGGAAGCTCTTCCCCAGCTCCCGAGGCTGTTTAGGGGGCATGAGAATCCCTCTGGTGCCTGCACCAGAGGGATTCCCTGTGCCATGGCGTCGGACGCGAGGGAGCCATCCGACGCACATGAGCACTTTTGCGTCGGACGGCTCCCACACGTCCGAAGCATGGAAGGGGTTCAATATTGTTAAAGCTTAGGCTACGAACGTATACTGTTAAATACAATGGAGAATTTGAGACTTGGAACAGGTAATCATTAGCTCATTTCACCACTCCACACTCTAACCAACAGATTAATTGAGAACCCCCATATAAACAGTAACTTGTGAGTGTTGAGTTGGGCTGGTGAAAAAAGTATAGCTGCATCACAATACCTTACAGCAATACTGTGGGCAGAAAATTTAAGGTTGGCGACCCATGACATTCAAACAGATTTCACTGGAATAAGAATATTACGGGTGTCTTCTAGCATATGATGTCACCAGACGTAAAACCCAATCTGATATCAAATGATCACTCTGGAATCATCATTGATGGAGAATGTCCATGATGCAGAATCTGGTACAGGGAACTGCACTAATTTCATTGGCTTACCCCACTAAATGAACTGTAAAGAGTGAACATGAAGGATATTTTTACCTGTGGTAAGAACTTGGGCCATATTAGGGAATTACATTATAGTCTGGTATTGAAGGAACAAAACTAAACACATCTATTGGTAGTAAGAAATAAACTGATAAGAATCAATATTGAACAATAAAACCACTAACCTGTAACTGAAGAACACCCCTTTGCTCTGGGATGTGTGCCCATTTGCCCTTTATGTTGCTCTTTTGCCTTTTGTTTCATTAGCAGAAAAAGCTGGGCTGGTGATTTTGGCGGCCATGCTTCTGAACTCACAAAACAGATATTTTTACCTCGAACCTCTGCAGCAGGGGCACTGTGAGGCACTAAAGAAAAGAGAACGTGACATTAATTGAGTAAATTGATTAATCAATATCGCACCACCCCCCAGTTGCCCTGCTCGCCCGCAGGAAGGACACCCAGCAGTTAGCCAATGCTGCACATCCTGCACAAACGCCGAGTTAGAGGCATGCCGATAACGTCGCGGGTTTAGGGAGCATTTCCTCGCCCCTTCCACCCCCTGAGTTTTTTCTCCTGGGTGCTGGTGGGCCTCTCTGCCCGAGTCTTGGCCTGCTTCCCTCCGGTTGCCATCACGGTCCCATCGCACTGCTGCCACATAGCTGCCAAGGTTTCAGATTGCTATGTGTGACATTTTCATAATTTCAGTGTAATTATGAGTGACATTTCAAGGACTATGAGTGACACTTTCTCACACGCAAAATCAAGCAATGAAGACGAGGGAAAAATACAAATATCGTAAATTACACCCATTTGAGCAACAAAAAACTAAGAAGATCTTAAAACTGCTGCAAAGCACCAGAAATGGAAGGGCAATAACTGAAGACAGACTGCGTGACTGCAGTTCTCAGTAACTGAGGGAAGGCAGGCACTGCAGCTGCTGAGAAGATGATCTCATAGATCGGATCCTTCATGACCGCACATTAGCCTAAAAAGCAAATCTTACAGCATAGCGAGTGCAACTAGGAGATTATACTGTCACTCAGTCTCACAGCAGGCTGGGTCATTTCATTTCCTTGAAAGGCTGCTCCACTTCACCTGGGACAGACACAGGGCCCTGTAGCCCCTCCTCTGCTCTCACAACATACCTGGAGGGCAAGGGAAGGGTTCAGTGCTTGCAGGCCCCGTGCCGGGTGACAGTGAAATGCTCCGGGAGGAGGGACTGCTGAGGCTCGGGTTGGCGCCTGGCCAATTTTCTACCAGCACCACTGGTATTTTGATGTACCGGCTGGCACAAAAATAAGCAAAATCACGAAAGCAGTATTTTTATACATTATCTGTACATACTTCAAACAATAAATATAAATAGAAAGCACTTTTTAAATGTGTTCTAGAGCTACTTTAACGATTCCTGGTTAATAATTGTACGAAACAAAGGCAGAAAAGTGATGTTATAAATAAATGTATACGATTTTGTTTAAAATCATATTTCATATGATACCCGGGACTTTCAGACTCTTAAAACAACAACTGGCCAGTATTTTGTTGGTGGAAAGGAGACAACTCTAGCTGAGGCAAGAGCACTACAAGTACCAGACACAGGTTAGTTTAGAGTGGTGCTGTACCAGACGGTAACAGGGTGTGTGTGCTGGGGTTTTAGGAGTCACCATAAGCAGCTTGATGTAATGAAATGAATGGTAATTCTTTGCTGCATGTATTGTCTACATTTTATATGAAGGACATGCAGCCTTACACTGCAGGTAGTGTAACGGAACCAGTAGTAAAGAATCATGGTGCATCGGACGGTCCCAGAATGACACACTCGATCCCCTACCTCAGGCGGAGGCCAGGCACCACTTGACTCTAGCAGCAGTGGCGCTTGAAAAAACAAAACTTTAAGCAGGCGCCCACTGTTGTTGTGTTTGCCTCGGGAGTCAATCACTGCGTGATTACAGTGAGAGGCGCGTCTTGGCAGAAGATATTAAAAGGCAAAGCTGTAGTGGTTTAGTATGTAGTGGTTTAGTATTTATGTTAATTAAATGTCATGTATTTCCGAATGTTCTTATGTTCTCTCTCGTGCGGGGAGCGTTCGTTCTTGGGTGTTCGATCAGCTGTCAGTCGCTGACCGAGCCTCCAAGGGACGCCGCTCCTTGCCGTGGCTGAAAAAGTGATACGAATAAACCTACTTATTTTAAAAGACAACGACCTCTCGTCTGACTACTTTACTACATATTGGCGACGACCGGGAATACCTTCAGGAACACCTTCAGCCACACTCGAATCCCACGCATAATCCTAACCAGCAACTGCTTCTCGTTGGTCTGAAGCTTTTCCTAGCAAATCGAGAGTCCTCGAAGCATTCTCGTTGAGGGCTGGAAACTGGTAGGATCAATTTAATTTATGCTTTATTCCGGATTGGGCTTGGGCGAGCGTTACCTTCGTGCGCTAGACTCTCGCGCTGTGCTGAGGTTTGAAAGGCTTGATACTCGCGCACACTCTGCGCGCGTCAGAACAAAGGCCTCACGAAGGGGCACGCGCAGGCTCAGAGCGCATCAGTTCGAAGAGCTGGAGATCCTACGTGTGCACGTAGCGGGAGGACGCACAGAGGCCATTTTGACTTGGGCAACTCAGCGCTGCTGGCGGCAGTAAGCGATCAGCTGATCGTATGTCACGGTGATGCACACACCTTAATTCGGATTGATTTTGTTTTCAAGCAACAGATTGTGCATCACGGTGATGCGCACACCTATATTCCATTTTTTTTTATCAGCGTATATGAAATAATCGGTGATGTGCACACCTGCAAGTAAATTTAAGCGTCTAGATTTTACAAATCACAGCAGGTTTAACAGTATTGTTTAAATAATTGTTTATTGCTTTAATATCTTTTTAAATAATTATAGTTATGGCAACACCACAGCAGATTTCTCAACTTACTCAACCTCCACCATTTCTAGCGAAACCTGGTAAACCAGGTTTACCCTAGCAAGAGTGGTTCCGTTTGTTCGAAAACCACTTAGTGGCTATTGATGCCACAGAGTACTCACCTGCTCGCAAGTTCGCTCTTCTTTTTGGCAGTTTGGGTTTGGCAGCACAACGCATTTTTCAGAGTTTACCTCCTATTCCACCTCCGACTGGCCAATCGGGTGACAGACACTGGAACATTTATTTGGAGGCTATAGAGAGACTTAAAAAACTGTTTTCCGACCTTCCTAATATAATGTTAGAAAGGCATAAGTTTTACAAGAGAAAACAGGGTGATGAAGAGAAAGTGGAAGAGTACATATCAGCTCTGAGAGTTCTAGCTACCACTTGCGGGTTTGGACCTTTATCAGATGACATCATCAGAGACCAGTTCGTCTTCAATTGTGCATCGCAAAAGATAAAGGAAAGGATTCTTAGTTGCAAAAATCCCTCTCTTTCGGAGGTGATAGACATGGCCTTAAGTATTGAACGCTCTGCTATCTCTACTAAAGTCATGCAATCCAGTTCTACAACCAAAGTTAATTTAGTTTCTGACTCTGAGGAAGCTCAAGAGGAAGGTTTATTTGCAGTGGGCTCAAAAGACAGTTCAACTAAATTTACACAAAGAAAAAACCAATCTTACTGTTACAGATGTGGGTCGAAATTCCACATTGGTAACTTTACAGGTTGCCCTGCTTTAGGTAGACGATGTTCTATCTGCAAAAAGATTGGTCACTTTCAAAAACTCTGCAGAGGCCAAAAGAAAATTGTTCAAGTTCGAAGTATTGACATCGAGACAGACGGTTGTGCTGAGTCTCTTGATAATTTACTTTTAACAGTGGATTACACGGATGATCCTTTAGAGATTAAAGGCCCCTTGTGTGTTGCTTCGATTGATGGTAAAGAAACAAAGGTCATGGCCGACTCAGGATCTCCAATTACAATTCTGCGTGATTCGTACTTTCTGGAGAACTGGGGTGGAAAAGTTGCGCCTTCAAATTCAGATGTGAATCCAAAGGCCTTTGGTGAAAAGGACATAGACATGTTGTTTTTTTTTTATATCTGATGTTGAAATTTTAGAACGAGAAATTACTACTAAATTATATGTTGCCATTAAGGGTAAAAACATTGTGGGCTGGAAAGATCTGGCACGTTTGGGTCTATATTTAGTCCCAGGGGATGCGAATCCTGTAAGGGTTAATGAGTCCTCTGTATGCAGTGTGGATGAATCCGTTATAGATTTAAAAAGTTTGATGTCTGAATTTAAATCAGTGTTCAATGATCAAATTGGTTGCGTGAAAGAGTTTGAACACAAGATAAGGTTATTACCTGATGTGCAACCAGTGGTGCATAAAGTCAGACCTGTCCCCTGGAGTGCTAGAGAAGAATTAAAATCCATGTTGGAGGGGTTATGTTCACAAGGCTTTATTCAGCCCACCGATTCGTCACAGTGGGTGACCCCCATTGTGGTTGCCTGCAAAAAGACAGGCGAAATTAGACTCTGTGCGGATTTGAGGGGCTTGAATAAAAACATCGTAGTCGACTGCCACCCTCTCCCTAAGGTCCATGAGCTTCTTGCAAATTTGGGGGGAGCTAAGTGGTTTTCGCTGATCGATCTAAAATCCGCTCATCATCAGATCCCACTAGCTAGGGAGTCTCAGGAAGTGACAACATTCATTACACCTTTCGGTGCTTATAAGTTCCTGAGACTTCCCTTTGGTTTAGCATCCACAGCTAGTGTCTTTCAAAGATTGATGGACAGTTTTAAGGGGATGAAGGGTGTCCAGACATATTTGGATGACATACTAATCTTTTCGAAGGATTCTGATGAGCATGTGGAGCTGTTGAGAAAGGTGTTAGCGGCTCTTGGTAAATATGGAATGACTGTAAGGGCAGACAAATGTAAATTGGGTGTGAAGGAATTGGATTACCTGGGTCACACAATTTCTTGCAAGGGCATCAAGCCAAAATTTTCAGTCTTCAGGGCTCTCAAAGAGGCAAAACCCCCTTCTGATAAAGATTCTCTCCGTTCCTTCCTGGGTCTCGCCGAGTATTATGCGAGATTTGTTAATAACTATGCACAGATTGTTGAGCCTCTTCGGGTGTTGCTTAAGAAGGGTCAAAAATGTGTATGGTCTCAAGAGCTTGATGGGGTATTTGCAAATGTAAAAGATCTAATTATTTCAGCTCAGGCCTTACATGCTTTTCGTGATGATTGCCCATCTATTATCACAGTTGATGCTAGTATGAATGGCCTGGGGGCGGTCCTTAGTCAAAGGGTGAACGGCAAGGAACAAACGGTTGCGTTCCATTCTAGATCGCTCAAATCATTTGAGAAACATTACAGCACCATCGAGCGTGAGGCTCTGGCTTGTGTTTGGGCGGCCCAGAAGTTTAAAATGTATATCTGGGGTCGCAAGTTTGTGAGTTTTACTGACCACAAGCCGCTCACTTTTATTTTTTGCAAGGTTTCAAAGAATACCATGTCTGCAAGGTTAACTCGATTAATTTCAAAGTTACAAGAGTATAATTTTGAGATGAGACATATTCAAGGGGGCAAAAATTTTCAAGCTGACTGTTTGTCAAGGATGTTAATGGAAAATGATGATGTGGAGGAAGATGAAGTTGAGTGTGTTGCAGTACTAGATGCAGTGGAGAATTGCAATTCAGTTATTTCAGAGTCAGAATGGAAAGTTGCATGTTCTAAGGATGCTATTCTGTCCAAGGTTTTGGATTATTATTCTTCTAAATGGCCAGAGTCAAGAAATTTATCTGGAGAGCTAAGAAATCTTTCATTAGTAGCAAATGAAATTTCAATTAAGGATGGTTTGGTGTTACGGGGAGATAAGTTCATACCTCCAGGTTGCCTAAGAAGAACTTTAATCAAGATTGCTCATGAAGGGCATTTAGGGGTGACTAAAACCTGCATGAGGATTAAGCAACATGTTATGTTATGTTATAGTGAACTTATAAAGCGCTCAGCTACTCAAAAGAGTGTCCCGGCGCTGGACGGAGCCCTACAATACCCTGCTAATACCAGGCTAACGTTTCTACTGAAATAACCAGGTTTTAAGTTGTTTACGGAAAGTCAACAGATCGGGAACTTGTCTGAGATGCTGAGGCAGACTGTTCCAGCTACGGGCAACCTGAACTTGAAAAGAGCGGCCCCCTCTGCACACACGGGAGAATCTAGGGACCGCTAGGAGATACTGATAAGAGGATCTTAAAGGTCTCCCTGGTGCATAACGAAGTACTCTCTTCCTGATATAATGGGCCCCCAAACCATGAAGGGCCTTAAAAGCCAGAACTAATGCCTTGAAAAGGATTCTGTTTCGAATAGGGAGCCAATGCAAAGCAATCAGGTGGGGGGAAATCCGGGTTCTGGGGCCAATCCTGAGAACTGCCCTGGCTGCCGCATTTTGGACAACCTGAAGCTTGTTTATCAGAAACTCCGGAAGGCCTAAGTATAGAACATTTACGTAGTCCAGCCTGGAGGTAATGAGGGCCTGAACCACGATCTTTCGATGAGGGAAAGATAACATGGGCAGAAATTTTCTAAGCATTTTAAGAAGACCGAAGCAAGAACCTGCGACAGACTGGATCTGGGATTTCATGGACAAGGAATCATCCAATTTCACCCCCAAATTCTTGACTGTCCTGACCGAAGACTGAGGGGGTGCCATTTCAGCTGGCCACCATTGTTTCCATACATCCTGGGGTGGTGATCCGAAAAAATAATTTCGGATTTCTCAGGGTTACATTTAAGTTCATTCAGTCTGAGCCAGGTAAAAACTTTTTTCAAGCAATTTTTAATCAGCTCTCCGTCAAAATCTTCTCCCTTCTCGCATGTGAACAACAGCTGCGTATCATCAGCATAAGAAATGATAGTTGCCTCACAAGCTTCAACCAAAGGGGCGAGAGGGGCCATATACAGATTGAACAGAGTTGGGCTCAAAATAGAGCCCTGTGGAACACCCACTTTCAGAGGTGGGATAGTGGCAGAAAAGGGGGGGGGACCAGACCTACTGGTTTCTGTCCTCTAAAAATGAAGAGAACCATTTCAGCACCGTGTCCCCAAGGCCGCACTCCCGCAGTCTCTGCAGGAGGCGCACATGGGGCACAGTGTCAAACGCTGCAGATAAATCCAAAAGGATCAGCACTGCTTTACCTCCATTATCAAGACTTCCTTTTATAGCCTCAGAGATTTCAAGTAAGGCAGTTTCTGTACTGAAGTTGGAGCGGAACCCGGACTGGCTCGGGTGAAAAAGATTATTAGATTCCGCGTACTCGGTAATCACTGAGTTTACATATTTCTCTAAGGTCTTTGCGAAAAACGGAAGGAGAGAAATTGGTCTGTAGTTGGTAAGAATTAGAGGATCAGCGGAGGGCTTTTTCAGCAGTGGGAGTATTTTGGCGCATTTCCATATCCGAGGAACCTGCCCATTACTCAATGATGAGTTAAGTACTGTGTTAGCCTTCGTATTAATAATCTCAGCCACGGAAGCCAATATTTTCGCTGGGCATGAATCAACAGGAGACCCGGACTTAAGGCCCTTCATAATCGCCAGAGATGTCTCTGGAAGAAGGCCACTGTATCAACATTACTGGTGGCCTGCCCTAGATGCTCAGGTGAGAAGTATGGTGGAAGGTTGTGAAGAGTGTTTGCTCTCAGACAAGCACTGGAAACTTTCAAAGATACTTTTGCATCCCACGGAGTTTCCAGAGAAACCTTGGGAAAAAGTTGGATTGGATTTTTCAGGGCCATACAATATTCTAGCTGAGTCATCGAGATATTTGATTTTAGCTGTAGATTATCATTCTAAGTGGATGTATTACAGATTTGTGTATTCTCCCACCACAGATAACACCATTTCTTTTTGAACAAAGTATTTTTACTGGAAGGAACTCCTAGGTCATTAGTAACAGATAACGGGACTCACTTTGTTTCGGATAAAATGTGTACATTTTTGAAGAGTCACGACATTAAGCATTTGAAGGTGGCCATGTACTCCCCAGCTTCTAATGGGCTGGTGGAAAGGGGCAATAAAGTACTTAAGGAAGGGATCCAGACAGCGTTGGCAGCTGGTCGGGACGTAGGGAAGTTTTTGGAAGAGAAAGTGTGGAATTATAATACTTCGCCACACTGTACTACTGGTATCACCCCTTTTGAACTTCTAAGAGGTAGAAAGGCCAACACTGCTTTACTGCCGTCTTGGTTAGACAGTGGTGAATTTGCACGCCTTGACTCTGGTTGTAAGAATGTAGCAGATGTAGTGAGAGCAAAACAAGAGAAAATGAAAATAAAGTTTGACAAAAGAAGTTCTTCTGCCTATCCTGAAATTGGGGTGGGCGATTGGGTTTTATTTAAGAAACCATTCAAAGTTAGAAAAGGTGAATCTGTATTTTCAAATCCTGTTTTGGTTTGTAAGAGTAGCAAAGGTGCTGCATTTCTTCAAGGTAAGGGATGGTGGAATAAAAGACAATTGATAAAGGTAACTAAAGAACAAGCTAATTTAATTAAAAACAAGAAAACCTCCATTGCGGAACATGAGCTAGATTGGACCCATTGGTTACATGATCAAGAAAGGCAAGGATCCTCAGGTGAGAATGTATTCTTGCCGGATAATCTGCCTGTGGGTAATACAGTTGAAAGAGAAGCAAGTAGTTCACGGGGGTGTCGTATCAGAAAACCTCCTTTCAAGTTCAAGGATTTTGTTACATATTAATGCTGTCTAAGATGTTTGTGTTTTTATTATTGTATAAGGGGGGGGAGGTGATGTAGTGGTTTAGTATTTAGTATGTAGTGGTTTAGTATTTAGTATTTATGTTAATTAAATGTCATGTATTTCCGAATGTTCTTATGTTCTCTCTCGTGCTGGGAGCGTTCGTTCTTGGGTGTTCGATCAGCTGATGTCAGTCGCTGACCGAGCCTCCGAGGGACGCCGCTCCTTGCCGTGGCTGAAGAAGTGATACGAATAAACCTACTTATTTTAAAAGACAACGACCTCTTGTCTGACTACTTAACTACTACAAAAGCGCAGCCCCCCGGATCCACGCGAGGCACTGACTGTCTATTTAAGGATAACAGTTTTGACCGGCAAGACACGGGTTCAGGCAGTTTTTGCGATGGATGTGAATCACCTGCACAGGGCCCGGGCACAGAAATGAGTTCGGCAGGCGGCAGCCACGTGACAGTCAGAGAGTTGAGGCAAGCGTGGGGTCTCAGCTGCTAATGCAGCCAGCTGAGCCCAGCACCAAAACCGTGGCAAGAGCCCGGAGAGGGCTCGAGACACTGTCCGCAGCGTTCTACCAGGCAGAGGCCCGGGCTGCTAAAATTATTAAGTGTTGTTATAATCGTGATTAACTCAACAATGAGAGTCATGTCTGTCAGTCTGAGTCAATATCTTTATTGTTTAGTCACTGTGCACAGACTGAGCACCGCGGCCAGCTAAGTACGAGCGACAGCGGCACGATGATGTCACAAAAAAGAAGCAGACTGAGGCAATTAAGTGCACCATGCAGTTCAAATCAGAGGGACTGAAGTGGAAGTGCAGACATGCTGCTCCAGTGAATATAGCCTCCTACGAGCTTTGAATTAGCCAATCGCACATCAGCTCAAGTCCTAGTTCTTCCCTTCTCTTTGCTCCTCTTCGCGCATCCTTCGGCAAGCAGATTTGAAATAATTCCACACAAAATTGTATTGTATTTATTTGTAAAATTTACGAACGCATAAACTTCATGTCACTAAACAAGGAATATAAACAGAATTTAAAACGTTATTGTAAATTAAATAGGTATTACTTTAAAAGTGTACAGAAATGTAACAAATCTGAAATGCTATGCAAGGTGTCAGGAACTTATTTACTCTTATTGCCATCGCTGAGAAGGCCTGCTCCCTGAATGTGCGTGTTTTTGTTTTGAGAACAGGGAGCAATTTCTACCCCATGATGTTAAGTACCTCCACACAACGCAGTCTGCAGTCAGACTGGCAAAGTACACAGGGTGGCACTACGGTGAGGTGGTGGGGAGAGGGTCGGAGCAGGCAGTGCTGCGGGGGAAGGCTAGAAGTCCCTCCGTGAGATCGTGGTGCTGACAGAGAGCAGGCGACAGGCCGTGGCTCATGGGGCGAATCAAGAGCTCACGGCATGGTCTTGTCCCAGAGCCACACTGTGCAGAAGCCGACAATACAGCCCCACCACAGCTGTGCCCCAGCCCACATTCATTGAGCACTCAGACGCCGCGCTCACCACTACTGTAAATGCAGCTCCGACTGCATTCGCAGTCACTACCTGCTTCACCCAGGCTGAGCGTGCAGGTGGACAAGGTGCTAAAATTCGTGATTAATGCCTTTTAATGCGGTGATGCGGACCACCTCATTAAAATGCGTTAGTCTAATGCCTGATGCGTGGTACTTGGCAACACTGCTGCCACCGTCTCTGTGCCTAACTCATGCAGGGAGCAGAGTGAGTTTAAGCGAACGGCAGGGCAGATGGCGGTCGGTGCTGGTGCGAGTGTTGGCAGGGTGCACTGGTCTTTGGGACGCTGAAAGTGGCATTGGGCCCCATCCCAGCTTTTGGATCCCCGTCAGAAAAATCTGGGCAATCCAGATAACAGCAGGAGTTGGCTTGTTTGGTAGCCAGTGACCGCCTCCTATGGTCTCATAGTTTGTGGAAGGTCATCACAGGACCTGGAGGTCTCTACGCGTGTGGAAGTAATTTGTAAGCAATTAATTGAACCTTCCTGTTCCTTATGCCTGTGGGTGGAGGCGGCGGTCATCAATAACTACCTGGGAAGGAGGTAAATGGTCAATAGTCTTTTAACCAGACTTTCTACTAGACAATTGTCCTCCACTTTAAAGCTTTCACTGACTATGGGGAGATACAAGATACCTGCGGTACCGGTGATCCAAAGCCCCACACGAATACTACTATGGATGCATTTTTGCAATGTGCGATGGCCCTTATTGACAAGATTGAGCTGGCTGAATCGCTCATCTCTCTCCTCTCCTACTTCTTCGCACCCTGGATCTGGTGGCGCTTGCTTGCCCGGGTCCTAGGCTGGCGGTTTTGCCCTTGCTGGATGGAGGCCGAGCGGGGCATTTATTGGATTCACCTGCTTGTGATGTTCCCTTGGCACCAAGGCCCTGTATGTCTTCGATATCCTTGGAACCTGATATTTTGGTGGTTCTGAACAAGGGTACTGAAGTGGTAAGGAAAAGGAAGAAAACCCGAGGCCAGCAGCAGATCGAACAGACCAAGGGTTAATATCATCCGAACACCAAGGGTAAAGGATTCGCTTGCCAGGGAAAAGAAAAAGATGGAAAATTTAATGGACTCTCTTCGGGATAATTTAGTTGCTGCCCTAGAACCGATTTGTGCACAGTTTACCGCAATCGAACTAAAGCTCATTAAGGACAACCAGTTTACGCAAACCTTGGGTGCTCCTACATCTCCCCCTCCTATTGGTGCTATCTCTGGGGGAAAGAGGTACTAAGTTGCCTTATGCTCAGGGAAATATTGTATTCATCATACCCAGTCCCCATTCAGTCTCTAATGCGCAGGTTTGCCAGGGCAGACAAGCTCTAGCGGATAAGTCAACTTTTTTGGGATGGGGGAGGGTTATGGGTCACAAGGCACCTTGCACAGTTCATTCACAGGGGCCTGGGATAACACCTCCTCTAGATGCGAAAGGTTGCCTCTTCCATCAAACTCAGTTATTCTTTACTTACCCCAGAAGCTACGCCCTTCGTTGTCGTGCTGGGAAATGTGCCTCCGCTTGAAGCTGGGACCTCTGAAAGTTTTAACCAATTTAAAAATAAGGTCACACATTGGCTGGTTTCAAACTCTTCTATGGGAGCTCGTGTTGGGGAATGGATTAACACAGTACGTAGGGTAAACTGGTTAGGAAAGGATGAGAAAACTTTTTGAAGGAGATTGTGTAATCATAAATTTTAATAGGCCTCTTGTCACAGGAAGAATTCTTACTTCTATCAGGTGCCCTTGTGCAAGTAGTACCCTATTTTCTATCTTGGCTCTCCGTCTGGGTTTTTTTCTACAGACTTGGACCAGTGGTCCGTACCCACAGTTTAATCAGTGGCATATCCCAAGGCACAAACCTCTGGCACGGAGCGACCAGCATGGAGCCTTCTTTGAGTTGGATACTTCTAATAGATACGTCCCCATACCTTACTTGAGGCCTGTGATCGACTGGCTGGGAATGACCATCCGGGTGGGGTCACGATGGCTTCAATGGCCCTCTGTAATGAGGTCTTAACTGGGTCCAACGCTTCCCCAGGTGTTAACTACGCTAGTTTCCCCACACTCCATCATCAATTGGCTGTCTACAATAAACATGCTTTGGCGCTGCCGGATGATATCTCCCATAGCTGCCAAGGTTTTAGATTGCTTGTGTGACATTTTCATAATTTCAGTGTAATTATAAGTGACATTCAACAACTATGCTTGACACGTTGCTCGTGAGCAGATATCAAGCAATGAAGATGAGGGAAACCTATAAATATTAGAAATTACATCTATTTGAGCCCTGGCCCCAAGCGGGCTCCTTGTTACTAGTAGTAAGTCTCATCTTCCATGCTCACAACAATACCAGAGTGCACATTAGTGTTATTAAAAACGTTAACTAAGGTGGGGCTTGGTCTCGCCGAGCAGCAAGATGGCTGCTCTTTGAGTGTGCTCTGCCGGCCGGGACATAATCCTTACATAATCCACGCTAAAAAGTGACCAGCGGCTCTGAAAAAGACACGACAACTGTTCCTGGCGGTGCAGAGAGTATATCGGCGCTATTCGGCAGGGAAAACGACCATGAATCACTGAAGGAGCAGAGTGTCGCGGCTGGCCCGGTGAGGTGGTCTATGGGTCGCCAAACTGCGACGTTACCTGCGCTGGGCTGTGCTGCTGTCGCCTCCGACGCAGAAAGCTGAGACGCGTGGCTGGCGATTCTGCGGGCCCCCCACGGACGATCTTGATGAAAATGCCTGGAACGGAGCTCTGCGGCTGAGCGCGACCTCGTCAGCCTGGAGCCCGAGGCGACGGAGGCCGCCATCTTGTGCTGAGGAGTGGCGGTCCCTATGATCGGGGGGCGTCGCAATGGAGATCGCGCTGGGGTAAAAAAGCAACGACCGGTGAGCCCCCGAGAGAGATCTTGACCGCGGAACGGGAGGAGGTTCCGGGGGAGGGCCGGAGCGGACCAGCTATACCCGTCTCGCACCCTGAAGCAGGCGTAGGCCTCTCCTCTGAGCCAATTCTAGTGGCGTGCACTGCGGGGGCTACCTGTGAGAGAAATCGAGGGTACACGCCTGACCGCCCCTCTCATACTCCAGGCTGGACAATCACTGCGGCCCCGTTTGGGGGCTAGAGATAATACGGCCTCGTCGGGTCTGACAGATTGCAAGTAAGCAGACACATTGAGGCGCTTAGAGCTACGCTGTCGCTGCAGGTGAAATTACAGCTTGAGATGCATGAAGCCACATACCCGCTGGATGGTGGATTACCACAGGATTTAAAGGTGTCGCTGGATCTGGTGAGCGCTTGGTCAGGCTACGGGGCGGACTTCCGACAACGACTGGTGGATCACATCCCAGTAGATCGTGCTGATCCTCCTCGCCTACAAACTGTACTTAATGCCAGGAGGACACTAATGATACGACACTGAGAGGGACATAGAGACTCACGGCGAGAGTTGCTGACATCATTCGCCAGATTTAGGAAAGTGCCGGAGAGTTCCTCCGCACCATACGATATATGCTGAGCGGATCCAGTGGGGAAAACACCTGTCCTCCCAGGTGCAACCAGAGTCGCAGCCAGCCCACAAATATGGGGAAAAGCGATACTAAACACTCAAAGTTATCATCTGACAACAAAAGACTCACGAGACAAACAGATTCTGGGACGGAAGGCGACAACCCATCCACAGCACCAACAGACGATCGAGGAGAGGACCTCCGCGCACTCCTGCTGGAAATGAGATCTAGTCTCAAGACCATCGACAATAAACTAGATGTACTTACCTCTCAACTAGAACAGGTCAGGAAAAGAGTTGACACGCACTAATCAAGGATTAGACCAGCTCGAGAATTGCACCTCGGACACGAACGATTTTCAGGTCGAAGCCAAAGAGCAGCTGTTGCAGATGGACAAAGTCCTGACCCTGATCAGAGCCAAAAATGACGACCTGGAAGCCCGGTCAAGGCGCAATAACGTTCACATAATGGGAGTACCGGAAACGACATCTATTTTCAAAATGGAGACATACGTGGAGGAACTGCTGTGTGACCTGTTCGGATCTGAACTATCGACGGTATTCATTGTTGAACGGGCACATTGCACGCTGGGACCCAAACCTCCTGTGGGTTCCGCTCCTCGACCGATCCTGGCTCTTCTCTATGCTGCCAAACTGAAAGTTACGCATGACGGCACTGCTCATTTCTTCACAGATGCTAAGTTGGCAATGAAGTTTGCCAAACACATGGGCGGGCGGAGGCGCACGGCTAAATCCAAAGGTCCCCAGAGTCCTGATAACAACCTTAGTGACAATGACTGAACGTTGTTTGATGCCGGTATTTACTTTCTGATCCAAAGCCGAATGTTATTGTATACATGTAGACCCAATGCCACAGTGAAACAGTTGCATAAGTTATGTTCAAAATTCAACTACATTTGTAATGGTTGCTAAATTGCGATTTCAAACATATGCTGCTGGTGCTCCTCATAGTTCTCAGCCACCCTGCCTCCGGGCAGGGTTGTGTGCCGGTGTCCCCACGCCTCCGGGGAGAGCTCCTAAGTTTTGCTACCAGGTTGTGATCTGGAGCATGTTGTTGTGTTTGCATTTTAAGGGGGGGTTTATCACACAACCGAATTGGGGGCTTGGTGTGGGTGGGGGCCGGTTGGGAATGTCACAGTTGGGAAGTTAGACAGGAGATCATTATGGAACTGTACACACATTGTCGCTATCTGTAACACTCAAGGCGGCCCAGGTCGGGGAGATCAGAGTTCCAACAGGGACCACATCCGGTATTTATCAAACACTTACACCTACACAAGCTAAATTCGTCTGGTAAGCATGCATTCTTTGGGCGGGCATGACTAACTACAGATTTCTAACTTGGAATATTCACGGGCTGAACGACTGCAGGAAGACCAGACTGGTCCACTCCTATTTAAGTAGACATCATATTGATATATGTCTAATTCAAGAGACCCACTTAAATAGCTCATCTCACCAAAAACTGCAGCATAAGCGCTGGGGGCACACTTTCTCCTCTATATATTCTAATTATGCGAGAGGGGTGGCAATCTTGATTCGACAGGGACTAGACTGGAAAACGACAGAATCACAGCTGGACCCTGAAGGCCGATTTGTGATTCTGTGTGGCATGCTGGGAGGGGTGGAGATAACGCTCGTGGCAGTATATGGGCCGAATACGGACTGTCCTGAATTTTTTCTAAATGTTTGGGCAAAAGTTCAAATCTTAGGCTGTGACACTATAATATGGGGGGGTGATTTTAATGCTGTATTAAATGACACTCCAGACAGGAAAGGCACATCCCGCTCTATGCATCCCAACTCGAGCGGCGCTTTGAATGCTATATTGCGTAACAGAGGCTTAGCTGACATCTGGAGGCAGAGACACCCGGGGGTTGCGGAGGGCACATGTTTATCAGCACATCATGGAGCCTGGTCAAGGTTAGATTACTGGCTAGTCTCGTGGGACATTGCAGCCTGGACATCCGACTGCACAACTTTCCCCAGAACGCTTTCTGATCAAGCTCCTTGTTTGCTTCAACTGACGATCCCCAACACCCCGCTTAAGATGTTTAGTTGGAGACTGGCTCCAAACACCCTCTTGGACTCCGCTTTCAGAGAAGAAATACACAGGGACATTGAAGAATACTTTGACACCAACGCTGGGTCTGTGTCCACACATGCAACACTTTGGGAAGCATTCAAGGTGGTTATACGGGGAAAATGTATATCATGCCACACCTGGGTGCTTAAGCTATCAAGGGTACACTGACCTCTCTAGAGACCCGCATCAAGAGGCTAGAAACTTCATACTTTACCACCGATGACCCTAAACTGTTGTCATCTATTCGGGAGCTCATAACAGAATTTGAGGAAGAGGCTCAACGCGAGGTGAAATTCATGGGCAAACACACCCAAGCCAGACGCTACAGGGAGGGAGACAGGCCAGGTAAAACTCTAGCAAATATGCTCAAGACGCCACATAATATCACTTACATACCTGAAATCATTGGAGATGATTCAATTTTAATCAGAGGTCCCAGGGAAGTGCTAAACAGATTCACCACCTTTTATACCAAGCTATACACGTCTACCCATCAGGCGGAGCCAGAGGATCTCCTTCCTACCTTTCCTTGAATCTATAGAATTGCTATGGCTCGGAAGGGCACATAGGGAATATTTGGATGTACCCTTTACATCCAATGATATTCTGCAGGTGATAAGTGGCCTGCCTATGGGCAAGGCCCCAGGCTCTGACGGGTTAACCACATCGTTTTATAAGACCTACGCAGACCTGCTGGCACCTCACCTGTTGGCGGTTTTTGAAGAGGCCCAAACTACTGGCATGCTTCCCCCTTTGATGCGAGAGGCAATCGTTCAAACACTATTGAAACCTGGAAAACCAAGCCAGGAGACAGATTCTTACAGACCACTTTCTTTGATAAATATAGATGCCAAAATCTATGCCAAATTGCTCGCCAACTGATTACAGCCTCTACTACCACTGAGAGCGAGACCCGACCAGTCCGGGTTTATCCCTGGTAGATCTACAACTCATAATCTCCGCACCTTCTTCACGGTGCTGCACTATCTATATCCCAGTGTAAAGGCACTGGTGGCGTTCTTGGACGCTACTAAAGCGTTTGACGCACTGGAATGGCCCTATCTGTTTGCCATACTAGGAAGGTTCGGACTTAGCCCAAATTTTATAGCACAGATAAAGCTTTTATACACGGCCCCTTCACCGCGACTGCGCATTAATGGCATGCTGTCGGACCCTTTCTGCATATCCTGTGGAACCCGTCAGGGATGCCCCCTCCCCCCCTCCTCCTTTTCGCCGTAGGGATGGAACCAATCGCGGCAAGGATCCGCCAACATCATGCAGCCACAGGGCTCCTTATCTCGTTATATGCAGACGACATGACGCTTTACATCACTGACCCAGAGGTTAACTTAGGTCTACTACTCAGGGAGCTAACAAAGTTCGGCGGCCTCTCGGGTATATTTATAAACTGGTCCAAGTCCATCCTATTCCCCCTCACGGAAGCAACCAAACCGTTTGACCTAGAGTACCCACTGAAGTGGGCAGAGGGCCCGGTGAAATATTTGGGTATCTGGTTAAGTCGGGACGAACAAGAAATATGGAATCTAAACTTTGGCGGCACGGTTTCATGGCTGGAAGGGAAAACAGAAACATGGGCTACATTACCGATCTCTCTTGCCGTCAGAATAGCGATTGCTAAGATGGTGGTGTTGCCCAAATTTTTATATTTATTCATCAATATTCCGATACCTCTCACTCAGGCCTTTTTCAGAACTCTTAGATCTTTATTGATCTCCCTTGTCTGGGCGAAGTAGCAAGCGCGAGTCGCCTGGGAACTGCTCACACTCCCTCTCACTCAGGGAGGACTGGGGGTCCGGACACGCCATTATATGCATACTGCGCGCAAGCTCAATTTTTACATTATTGGTTGCATCCCACCCTGTTTCAGCCCCACGTGGCCGCTGAGACACACATCGCAGCCCCAGTGACTCTTCAAGTAGCCCTCTATCAAACATACCGTAAACCGAGGGACGGTATGGATACAGTTGAAACCCTCAGGTGGGCTTGGGACAGACTGCAAACTAGAGCTCGCTTGGAGATATTGTATGTCCCCATATCACGAAATCCACAGATTCCGGCGACGACGGATGGCGGGAATATAGCGCTGGCAAAATCAATGGGTCTGGTGACCTTTGCAGATCTTTATCCCGATGATACCTTCTGTGCCCCGCCGGAACCAATAGTCGCTGGCCCAAGGAACTTCTCTGAGCTATTTCTTTACTTTAAGATTAGAGCTACTTGTAGACAACTACACGCCGCCTTTCCTAAACCCCCTGATCAACTACCAGCACTTGAGCAATTGATTACAAATGAATCCTCCTGCAGATGGATAACGAGGTTATATTGCTCTATGCAAAACACAGCCCCCCTGACTGGGCTTTTTGCTGTGGCTAGCTTCAATTGCTCTCACCTAATTATAAACTAAGATTAATACATTTTAAATATCTGCACAGGTGCTACAGAACCCTTTTTCAGTTACACTAAATGGGGATAAGACCAAATGAGAGATGTTGGAGATCCGGGCATGCTCCAGCCACCTTCCTGCACATGTCCTGGCAATGCCCACCCATCGCTTCCTACTGGGCTGACATTTTCAGTAAAATCCAAGAAATATTAGGGGTACCTAACGAACCGCAGCCAATCACAGGGTTATTTGGATATGTGAAGGACACCAAAGCCGAGCACCGCAAACTACACGCAATGCTACTCCTGCTGGCTAAACGTAGAGTATCCATTCACTGGGGCGACAGGAATGCACCCACTATTAAGGCCTGGATTCAGGACGTCACTTTCAGCCACACTCAATTAACAAACTTCTGGGAACCGATGCCCACAGCCTCCCGACCCAAGAATATCTGGGGCCCTTTTCTAGATTGGTTAAAAACATTCCGAGAAGACAACTCTGCCTCCGCAACCCAAGCTGATGCCCCCAGATCACATTCATCTGAACCACGAGCATGTTTGTCACCACCCTTGGCTGGCTCCTCTGAGTAGTTGCTGGAACCAGACACATGACGACCTCCCCAGGCGGGCCCTCTGTGAGTAGCTAATAGCCATGTTACAACGATATGAACTAAATGCGGACTAGTCAATCGCCTAATGTTCCTTTTAGGGTACGGTTCGAGATGTACGATACCTCCTGTCTGTTTTGTTGTGGTTTCTTTTTGTTTTGTTTCCACTCACCGGTACATCCGAGATGGAGATGAGCTTTGTATACACAGTCTACATGATAGGATACTGAATTTACAATGTTGTTAAAAAACTGTCACTAAACAAATTTATTAAAATAAAAAAAAAAAGTTTAGCTAAAAGTACAGAGAAATGACACCAAGAACAGGGCAGCTCAGCAGCCAGCACTTGATTGTAACTCACGTAACACTTCATAGCATTCCGAATGACATAACATTCCAAATAGAAAACAAAAACGAAAACAGACGATAACGTTCATTTTCTTCTAACTCTTCTATGTAGTATGGTGGCTGTGGTGAAAACAACATTTCGTGATGGAAAAGGTTGAGGATTCGTAATGTAAAAGAATGTATTTCGTACTGATTATTTAAATTGTCTTTAATTTTAAAGTGTGTGCCCGCAGTTATTTTATATGCAGTAAAATGCACTCTGCCTGTACCTTACACCTGGACACTGCCCACACCGATGTCGACCAGACATGGGGGCCCATGTTAAAAGTATAAGCAGCAATTTGTCAGAAGAGATGGTCTTGCATTATTGGCCCGCTGCCTTTTAACACACAGTAAACGTGACAAGTTAATGCTCATTCACCTTCTGAAGTCAAGAATGGTTATTTTGGGGGTGCCGCAGCACCCCAATACTTCCAGCACCTATGTCTTCCAGTGAACTAATTAGATGAACACGTTAGCAATAATTTGTAGCTTAGGAGCAGTGCTTATAATCACAGAGTGAGGGGGCCAGGCTAGTTTCATACCAAAACTGTGTAAGAACTGGAAGCACAAACACTGTCAGGCATATCGACCAGCAATGGCGAAATTAAAGTTTGTCAACATTGCCTTCTGCATGGGTTCTATTAGCTTCACTGCTGGGGCACCCAGTGGCGGCTCGTGCTGCCTCGAAGGGCCATAAAAGCTTCGTGGAATTGAAAGCAGCAGCAAAGCCTTTCCAGCTGGTGCACTCTATACACCTATGTTCTATCCCGTCCTCCCTCGGGTCTGAACATGACTCACTGCTCACTCGGCCAGTACCGTCTGACACTCTTCGAGAGATTACATTAGAGAAGATGTTACCCGCAGAGCAACGTGGACTGTCACCACTGAAGGAGCGAGTACCAGGGATCCAGCCCATACTTCTATGGCGTAAACCTACTCGTTCTTTCCTTTGAATCGAGTGTACACATCATGAGCGGTGGTCGCACCTTTGGGATAGAGTTCACTGTAATAATATTTTAAAGAACTTTCGTGACTGCTACCAAAATTTACTAACTTCACTCACTGTCTGTCTAGGGTGACCAACTGGCATGGGTGCAAATTCAGGACGGTAAGTGTAAAAATTCAGGACAAAGGGTCAAAATTCAGGACAAAAATTCAGGACATAAGGTCAAAATTCAGGACAAAACTTCGGGACAAAAGGTAAGTTTTACAAACACATCAGAGGAAGTTGCGCAATAGTATAAAAGTAAGTAAATAGGCAACCACTTAAGTACAAGTCAAAATAAGTTTATATTAGGTTGAGACAATCATGCACTTCATGGTTTTTCGGTATGCGCGCAGCTTTGAGCAACTGTGCAGGTTTTTTGTTGTATTTCATATGATAATAATCTATTTATATGGTTACTCCACTGGGTTGTCCAGTCCGATATTTCGTTTACAACTCATGGTCCTGAGCAGGCATGTTTGGTGAGAGAAGTGGTCAGGAAGATCTGCTCGGATAGTCTTTGTTACTAGCATCTCATATCTGAGTGCCATTGTGAGATGTAAAGCGGCACGCATAGGCCAACTAAAGGGAGGATTGCTGTGATGAACCCACTACAGGGAACGCATTATGGGTGTTTCAGCAAGTGGAAATTAAAATATGAAATTTGACTTTGCTTATGGGGGCTTCGCAGAGAGTTGCACTAGCTGACAGAAGTCACAAAGGTGCTTCTCCCTGCAGATTTCTTAAAGAAGGCACTGTTGATACACTATTACATTATTTTTGACACCTTGCCTTTTGCTACAAATACAATATACATCTCAAGCACAGCTCATGGCACTATGAGGCTCTCCCTAAAACCTTACACCTAAAACAAAACATGCAAACATTTACCATTATTAGTGTAACATTCAAGGAGCAGTTGGGTGTCACTCAAAATGTCATATGCATGATGTATAGATCCCACACATAAGCACACAGCAAATACAGAATAGTAACATATAGGCAAGGGAGTAGCCAGAAAATTAAAATACCTCCCACTTTGAACTAAAGCTCCTATGGCGCCAAGAAAGCAAATAAGTCATCACAACCCTCCCCAGAAGAGCTCTCTTGTCCAAGGATCTAGCCATCCATCCTTCCATCAAACTCCTGATATCCACCATTTCAAATTTACATTCTGTCATGTATTAATTCTTTCATCCATCATTCATTCTTTCACCATTCATTCTGTCCTTCCATCTGTGTGCCCATCCATATCCAAACCTTTTCAACCATTTGCAAACCTATCCATCATCTATCCTTCCATCCATCATTTCACTCATCCACCCTTTCACTCCTCCATCCATCATCCATCCACCTTTTCACCCAATCCATCCTTTCACTCATCCATCCACTTTTCCACCCATCCATCCATCTATTCACTCATCCATCCAGCCATTTACCCTTTCATCCAAAGCCATCCTTTCACTCATCCATCCACTCTTCCATCCATCCACTCACTCATCCATCCAACCATTTACCCTTTCTCCCATCCAGCCATCCTTTCACTTACTCATCCATCACCCAGTCACTCATCCGTCCACCCATTCAACTTTTCACTCATCCATCCATCCTTTCTTCCAGCTCTCCACCCTCCCTTTCACTCATGTATGCATTCTTTCACTCATACATCTTTACATTCTTCTTTTCACTCATCCAGGCACCCATTCGCCAATCCATTCTGCTAATCATTCATCCATGCTTTAACTCATCCATCCATCTATCCTCCCTTCTCTCTCCATTCCCCTTTCACTTAGCCAGTCATCCTTCCATCCTCCCTTCACCTATCCACCCACTCATCCACTCATAAATCAATCCATTGACCCTATCACTCATCCATCCTTTCACTCATCCTTCCTTTCTCTCATCCATCCACCCTTTCACTCATCTATCCATCCTTTTTTCCATCTACCCTCCCTTTCACTCACTCATGCATCCACTCGTCCACCCATCCATACATTCACTTATCCATCCAACCATTTACCCATCCAGCCATCCTTCCACTTACTCATCCATCCACCCAGTCACTCATCCGTCCACCCATTCAACTTTTCACTCATCCATCCATCCTTTCTTCCAGCTCTCCAACCTCCCTTTCACTCATGTATGCTCCACATTTCAATGTTCTAATGTTATTTATTTCTTCTGCAAGCATAAGCAATGTGGAAAAAATAGCATTCATATTAAAAAATTTAAATAAAGGTGTTGCCGAGCAGCCCAGGCACAAAGCCCAGGCACTGAAGGGCACCCTTTTGGGCTGTTGTGCACATGTGATTTGTCACTTGCCGTGAAGAGAGCCAATGTGGGTTCACTCACTATGTATAAATGCATGTTTATTATAAACTTTTGAGAAAGCATGAGTTGGGCCAGACCTAAAACGAGACAGCCAAGTCCAACAAAGATGTTTACCAACCACATCGTCCCGCAGAAGCACCAACTTCTCCCCAAATCTTCCGATTGCCTTTATGCCAATACACTTCAAGAAAGTTAGGGAGCATCCTTCATCAGCGTTTATTAACTACGAGCTATTGATAGAATCATTCCAAAGCATCTGTGTATTAAAACAGATGAGCACGTGGTCAACTGTTTACAGACCGAAAGTGCGGAACAGTTTGGAAGGGCAGGGAAGTATGAATCTCTTAGAAAATAACCGTCAGGCCACAGATCACGTCAGGCTTAAGGTGGTTTGAGTTGATTATAAAGTTATTAAAGCTAAAAACATGAGCGCATAATCTTGAAAGGAAAGGACTGCCGATTTGGGATCGAGGAGGCGTGTTGGAGGCAAATCTGGAGGTGGGTGACCGGGTGAATCTGCAGCAGGCACCAATTGTGCGGGAGAAGGGTTTGTCAAATTATTTGATCAGCGCTGCCCCAGCCGCCCAGGCAAGCCAGAGTCTCCTTGTGTGAAACACTCAGCATTACACGGATTGCTCCAGGGCAATCTTCACAGCATGTGCATCATAAGCGTAATCAAGACACTCACAGGAAGAAGGCAGGGCAGACCAACGGGGGCAAAAGGACAGCTAAACAGAGAGCAGGGTGTAACAGCTCAAACTGGCCCATTGTCATTCTGTATGTGGCAATCAGCCGCAGACAGAATGACAATGGGCGGTGGGGCTGCCCTTGTGCTCGAGGAGGAGTGCGAGGCGGCCCCATCAGGGGGCTGAGGCTTCTTGCAGGGAGCAGTGCTGCTCCCTGCAATGGCCATAATTACGGACAAAAGGCGTCCGTAAAAAGGACCCTCACGGACAACGGACGTGAGGTCCAAATTACGGACGGTCCGTGAAATTTACGGACGGTTGGTCACCCTATGTCTGTCAGGTGAGCGGTCGGACCCCTCAGGTAGCACTTCCCAGCACCACAGCAGCATGCACCACTGCGCAGCCTGCTTCTGGCCAGGCAGTGAATTAAATATAGGATAATAATTACCCGAGTCATCTGGCAGTTTGGCGAGCCACGGTGCTGGCCACCAGTGTCATGAGGCTGCGGGGACCGAATCGTGGCATCTAATGAGAAGCTGCAGGCAGTGGCACCAAAATATTGGCTGCACCATAGATAGCGGTGAGCTCCAAACAACTTCCTATTGTCAAAACTGCCTGCCTGTCCGCTCGCGCCGCAGGAACCAGGCCGGCCTATTACTCCTCTCTCAGCATTCTCATTGGCCAAATCATGGGGCACTGTTGAGGTCTTGAAGCCATCATGTCACGTGAATATGTGGCCGGTGAATGGAGCCAGCGAGCGCAGCTGAGCCAGCCAGGAGCCCCCAGCTAGGTCAGAGACTGTGTCTGCCAGAGCAGAGCGGACCGGGCGCTGCTTTGCTCAGTGCTATTAGCAGCGCGCCAGCTTGATAGCTTCAGGAGAAGCTATACATGCGAGACTTTACATTTCAGTGCGGTAATGCGGACCACCGCACTGAAATGCATTAGTCTAACACGTGATGCGTGGTACTTGGCAGGGCTGATCTCGCAGGCTACATTTCTTCTTTGGAACATTGCTGGCTTACACAACAAATTAGATGATGAAAACTGGGTTGCACTTACCACCAACTATGACTTGATTTTCCTGCAAGAAACGTGGTCCATGGACCTTGTCAGCATTGATGGGTTTGCTGAATATATATGGGACTGGCAACTCCTTCACCAGCCGGTCTGACCAAGGGCTGATTAATGGCATATGTGCGAGTTACCCTGGGCTGTAAAATCTGTCCGCCTCACTGTGAGAGCCCTGCTATTCAAGCACTATTTATAACTTGGCCTAATAATATCCATCTAGTCGTAATTAATTTTTACAATGGTCTCTTTGGAGTGGAGGCATGTGATAAAAAAATTTAAGTTGTCAAGCTTCATCTGGGGGTCTTGAACTGGAACTAGCCCACTTGAATCCCATGTTTCATATTGTGTTTGGGGGTGATTATTAAATCAAATTAGGTTATCTGCCCCAGGCAGTTGAGTTAGCCATTTTCAACACAGCTTGTGCGAGGGGTGCTCTTGAGCTGGGGGACTCGAAAGCCAGGGCACTTTTGAATGTTCTCAATAGGTTTGGCCTTCTCAATGCCTGTGATGCTGTTGCTCCAACCCATCGCCTGAAAACTACTTTTGTTAGGGGTTGCTATGGGTCAATTATTGATTACATCTTTGTTTCTAGGTGGATCACATGTGGGGGCACTATTGTTACTGTGTTGAGTGACCACAATCCCCTATGGTTAGGCTGTTGGTATCCCATTGGGAAGTTTAGGGTGGGTGGTACCCCCCTTTCCTTCCCTATCTGTTAAGTCTCAGGGACTTCGCCTAGTTTGGAGGAATGTTGATCAAGGGGCGATACTGAAAAATCTGTGTATTAATCATCTTGATATTTGACTGACCCTTGTATATTGGCTAATAGCAGTGTCGGTCTGGGGGCTGCCATTGCTAGCTTACTTATGAAACCAGTTAGGACCTGGGGTGAATTGGAATGATTCCTCCAGTAGAAAGGCTTCTTCAACCTTGCACAGTGCCCTAAAAGAGTCATCCAGTGATTGTCATAAAATTAAGGAACACAGAGCAGTGTATAAAAGTGCTCTGAGTGAAAGGCGCACAGAAATTAAAACGGAGCATTGGGGGTAGATTGGTGTTGCCCTGCAGGAGTAAGGACTCTACGTCCTTCTGGAGGGCTTGTTATGTGCCCAGGTTAGGCCCAAGTAACGGAGCTACACATTTTTCTTACATTGTCCAAATTTTGCACAATAACATTTCTGCTGTGACCTTTTGCACATATTTGCGTGCGCGACAATGTTGGATTAGTTTCTCTGAAACTACTTTGTTTACACAGTTAGCTTCGCATAACATTATCATGATGCCGCGAACATCATGTACAAGACCTCTTGACGCACTATGAACAAATGTCGTTCCATTTTCATCCACGGGGCGACAAGGCTATCTACATATCCATAACATCACTAATCTATACATACATCGCAAGGATGATTTCTATTATGAATAATGAGCATCCCAAAAGATTGGTAGAGGAGGCACTTCAGCTGACACCAAGGGTCCCTGAATACCGAGACTTCACCACGCAGCGGTCTGACATCTCCGTGAGGTGTCCAGTATGTGACCAAGACGGGCTCCTTCATTCTCTCCCACCAGTTAATGGGGTTGGATAGTTCCTTTGGGGATTCTTGGCTTCACACCTACACACAATCTAGGTACACACAGAGTAGGGTTTTTTTCATAGTAGGAGTATGCCAGATTACTGCCATGTTCATATGCCTGCATATATACACTGTTTTAGCACCATGGTAGAACTATACCTACTATTTACTCTTTTGGTGCTGGTAATCACTTTCATCTGCTTCTGTCTACTGATTATTGCAGCACGTGTATTCAATACAAGAATAACGTTGGTTCAATAAATGTATTGAAATCGTCCCAGTGTGTATTCTCTGTATATTTCTCGGAGCACAAGTAAACACAATTGACTGAGCGAAAGGTTCTGATCTGTTTCCATGATCTCTGAGGGGTCAGGGTCATCATGTTCAGTGGTTGCTAGAAACCATTCGCTCCCTTGTAAGGTTGGGGGGAACTTATGGTGGCACTATGAGCTAGTTGGTCTCTAGGCCAACATATCCTGCGGGGGAGCCCGGAATCAGTCTAGGCACCTCACCCAAAGTTTATGTAGTCCAAACAAATGCGCAGGTACTACGGATTAGTGGGAACTAGACGACATGGCGCCGCCAACGTTGGTTGGGTTCTTATTTAACGGTCTGTTGTGCTTTTCTCAGAGACCCCTACTCACCTCCAACCAGAGACGTCCGTGGTGGGAAAGGAAATACGCCTCAGCAGAGTAGGTATACCCTATGTATTGGCTGTAGGATATTCAAGCTTGTAGGATAAAACATTTCCCACATTGTGTAAACCCTATCTCTATAAATTTATTTACTAAATATCTTTTCTCTTCACACAATGTCTGAACACAAAGATAACAATAGAAAACAGATAGTTGCTCTAAATATCACAGAAAATTGCAGACATGGAGTTACTATGAAATTACTACAATACGGCCTCCTGGCAACGGGTGGAGAAGTTACCTTCGTTGTCAAGGCACACAAAGCATTCAGAACAGAGGTATTCTATTCTTGGGTTCAATTCCCAGCTGCTGATGCATGTACCCAATTGTTTCATACTTACATTGAAGATGAAACACCAGAAGAACACTTTCCATATGTGGACATAGAAATTCCGTTAACTTACCAAGAACACATAAATTGGTTTAAAGGCGACCTCCCCCATACTGTAGAAAATGTGAGACTCGGTCTGCTCAGTAAAGAAGGAGCAACTTGGCCGGTTCTAGCAGCTTATACACCCCATCCTAATATTGCTAATTTAGATGCAGAAGAATTAGCAACACTGTACGAAGATCTAGTAAAAATGTACAGAAATCTCACACAGTTCATAATGTGAACTCTCACTATTACATACCCTGCGCAGACCACTCAGGCTGCAAATCCACAATTGGCTACCACGGGTATCAGCCCACACACGCTGAACGCCATAATAGGAAAGATTCCCACCAGTCGGAAGCAAATCCCGTTCTGGATAGCACAGAAAACAAGTCCGCTTTAAGCAAGTTTTCCCCATACGGGCCCGCAGGACAAACAGAATATTACCAATTTGCTTGCCAATGGGGATTGCTCCCCCGGTGGAAATTGTGCCACTTGGGGTATAGTCTTTGATGCAGTTTACACCAGAACTCATGGTACTCCTTCAACAGCAGTTTTACCTGAAGTACTGAAACAAGTACAGAATGAGTACGGGGCAGCACTCGCCCTGGACTTGGGGATGAAACTGATGGGTAATTTTGGCACGGTATCAGCCATTTAGTTAAGCAACATAAAGGGGGAAGCAGCAGCATGGGTGATGCACGAACACCTGAGGGAGTTTACTCCTGCATAGCAGGAACTGAAAGTGCCTAAAATTATTGAAGAAATCTATGCTATGCTAGGCAGAGATACCGCAGGTTAAGAGTAATTCTAAAAAGGATAACTCTAAGCAATCACACGATTCTTCCAAGATGAAATGGGACAATAAACAAAAAAAAACAAAATAAGACACAATCACGGGGTGGGTCTCCTCACCAGGAAGCCACTGACAAGAAACAGAATTTAAGAAACCGTGATAAGATTAGAAAGCTTGACAGGTATCAGGATACTGATAGACGTTCTTCTCGTTCCTTTCAGGATTCATCCGACACTCGTTTGGAGAGAGGATGGCAGTCAGAGTGCAGATCAGAAGAGTGTGTGAATACGAAAAGGGAAACATCGCACTTCAGACTACATTCTTAAAAAAGAAGACAAACTAAAGACTCCTAAACCTCAATTCAAAAAGAAGAAGGTAGCTGGGATCAAAATAAGATGCTGAGGCTACTGAGGACTCTGCTTCTGAATGGCGAATGGGCAGTTAGCTCGCCGGAACCGGATAGATTATCTGGTGGGAGAAGCGCTGAATGAGCATATCACGGTGGAAACACCTGATACTAAGGTAAGTGCCCCACATGGTTTATATGAAATAACGCTCCAAATGGAGGGGGACATACCCAGAAACATCAAGGCTTTCTTTTGGGGGGAGGGTGTGGCCTAATGGCTAAAGCGGTCGACCTCGAAGCTGGGGAAATCGGGTTAGAGTCTCGGCAGGGACGCTCAACATCCTGTGATTCTGGGCAAATCACTTTATCTCCCAGTGCCTACCAAAAATGAATCTGCCCGTCTGTAACATAACTGGTGCTCATGTAAAGCGCTCCGATACCTTCGGGTCGAGTTCGCGATATATATATATATATATATATATATATATGTCCACAGTTGCAAATAAGCACGCGCTCTCAGATTCCTATTAAAGGTTTTTAATGAAGTTCAAGGTTACGCGTTTCGGGAGCAAGCTCCCTTGATCACACACTGAACCAAGTGTACACCGAGTGAATACATAGACTCAGTACAGGGGGAAATGAAATCGACAAAGGACTGCACGATACCCAGCTACCAGCGTGGGAGTGGCGGCCATATTGGAGTGACTAAAGTCAAATTAGATGGCACTATATTAAAAGAAATCATATCAACAATTCCTTAAAGAATAACAGCAGATATGTTATACCAAAACGGAAATCCATTTCAATACAATGTAAATCAATATCAAACTAACTATAATAAACATAAATCCACATCATGCTGAAATGCAGCTAGCTCGAGACCGGAGGGCATAGCGACAGAGCGTGTGAATTTCATTGTTTCTGGTCGCCAAGTGGCAAGAAAATTTCAAGTACCATGCAGTACAGTAGACCAATACTAACGTCAAGTGACATAGTCATACAAATCCTTATACTGTACAATAGTCAAATATCAAGCGTGACTATAAGTGAAAAAGTAAGAAATTCCCAAGCAGGAAAAGGAAAAGAGAGAGAAAGAGAAAGGATAAAAGTTATAAACCATCTTATCTTTAAAACATTAGTGCTCTAGTCGTGGAGACGAAGAAAAGGTTAGGAGGCCCGTGAAGTGTCCGCAGAATGTCGGTGGGCCCCTTCCTTTCCTCCTGTGTACAAAAATAGAAAACACAAGAATATAAAAAACACAAGATTAAAAATGTGCAAACATTTTTTAACAAATTGCTAGACTGTTCATTAGTTGCTTATATTAACCAAGTTACCTTAAATCGCATGCAAAAATTGCTTGTACAGTCTAACTTATGCAGCTTGCTGATCCGGGAAAACAATCTCATAAAAACGTATGTTAGTGTAAGCCAGTTATTCTTCCATAAGGTGCGTTGCTAATTCCTCGTCCAAATTGTGCCCATTCGGGTACCTCGTCTCGAGCTCAAGTATCCATTTAGATTCTTTTTTCTCAATCTGAGCTCCCTGTTCCCCCTCTAAAGCTAGTTGTCACTTGTTCAATAACAAAGTAGCTGAGAAGTGAGCTGTTAGCGAGGTGAAAATCGGCAAAGTGTCTCGCGATAGGATAATGCGGATCCCTGTTGTTTATGGCCATGAGATGTTCTAGGACCCTTTTCTTAGCCATATGTGTCGTACTGCCAATGTATCTTTTGTTACATGGACACACTAAATGTAAATGACATGTGTGGTACTGCATGTCAAAAATTGTGAAATGGTATTTTTCTTCATAGAATGTGGCACACTGTATTCTTTCACCATATGACTATTTTTACAGGCTTTACAGTGTCCACAAGGGTAAAACCCTTTGAGATTGTGTGTGGAAGTCTTAGGAGGTATGGTGATATCCCCATGCATTAGCAAGTCCTTCAAACTACGACCTTTGCGATAAGTAATTCTCGGTCTGTCGCTAAGGGTGGGGCCCACAATGCTATCACTTTTAAGGATATTCCAATTATCTTGGAGAATTTTTTGTATTGCAACACGGATGAGAACTATCTGGCAGAACAGGAAACTATGTTAGAACGCTTCAGGGAACGTGGTTACCCTGAGTGGGTACTCCAGAGAGCAGTTTCCAAACTTAAAGACATCGACAGACCCAGTACACTAAAGGAGAAAAACAAGGAAACTGAGTCCCAAGTAACACGTGTTATCCTTACTTATAACAACAAGTCAAGGAAAATACAAAAAATTCTCCAAGATAATTGGAATATCCTTAAAAGTGATAGCATTGTGGGCCCCACCCTTAGCGACAGACCGAGAATTACTTATCGCAAAGGTCGTAGTTTGAAGGACTTGCTAATGCATGGGGATATCAGCATACCTCCTAAGACTTCCACACACAATCTCAAAGGGTTTTACCCTTGT
The DNA here is from genome assembly GCA_963921515.1 of Calotriton arnoldi. NCBI lineage: Eukaryota > Metazoa > Chordata > Amphibia > Caudata > Salamandridae > Calotriton > Calotriton arnoldi. Next base: position 649,012 of record CAWUFW010005895.1, read on the forward strand.
GGACACTGTAAAGCCTGTAAAAATAGTCATATGGTGAAAGAATACAGTGTGCCACATTCTATGAAGAAAAATACCATTTCACAATTTTTGACATGCAGTACCACACATGTCATTTACATTTTAGTGTGTCCATGTAACAAAAGATACATTGGCAGTACGACACATATGGCTAAGAAAAGGGTCCTAGAACATCTCAGGGCCATAAACAACAGGGATCCGCATTATCCTATCGCGAGACACTTTGCCGATTTTCACCTCGCTAACAGCTCACTTCTCAGCTACTTTGTTATTGAACAAGTGACAACTAGCTTTAGAGGGGGGAACAGGGAGCTCAGATTGAGAAAAAAAGAATCTAAATGGATACTTGAGCTCGAGACGAGGTACCCGAATGGGCACAATTTGGACGAAGAATTAGCAACGCACCTTATGGAAGAATAACTGGCTTACACTAACATACGTTTTTATGAGATTGTTTTCCCGGATCAGCAAGCTGCATAAGTTAGACTGTACAAGCAATTTTTGCATGCGATTTAAGGTAACTTGGTTAATATAAGCAACTAATGAACAGTCTAGCAATTTGTTAAAAAATGTTTGCACATTTTTAATCTTGTGTTTTTTATATTCTTGTGTTTTCTATTTTTGTACACAGGAGGAAAGGAAGGGGCCCACCGACATTCTGCGGACACTTCACGGGCCTCCTAACCTTTTCTTCGTCTCCACGACTAGAGCACTAATGTTTTAAAGATAAGATGGTTTATAACTTTTATCCTTTCTCTTTCTCTCTCCTTTTCCTTTTCCTGCTTGGGAATTTCTTACTTTTTCACTTATAGTCACGCTTGATATTTGACTATTGTACAGTATAAGGATTTGTATGACTATGTCACTTGACGTTAGTATTGGTCTACTGTACTGCATGGTACTTGAAATTTTCTTGCCACTTGGCGACCAGAAACAATGAAATTCACACGCTCTGTCGGTATGCCCTCCGGTCTCGAGCTAGCTGCATTTCAGCAAGATGTGGATTTATGTTTATTATAGTTAGTTTGATATTGATTTACATTGTATTGAAATGGATTTCCGTTTTGGTATAACATATCTGCTTTTATTCTTTAAGGAATTGTTGATATGATTTCTTTTAATATAGTGCCATCTAATTTGACTTTAGTCACTCCAATATGGCCGCCACTCCCACGCTGGTAGCTGGGTATCGTGCAGTCCTTTGTCGATTTCATTTCCCTGTACTGAGTCTATGTATTCACTCGGTGTACACTTGGTTCAGTGTGTGATCAAGGGAGCTTGCTCCCGAAACGCGTAACCTTGAACTTCATTAAAAACCTTTAATAGGAATCTGAGAGCGCGTGCTTATTTGCAACTGTGGACTTATCTATATGCCGGCATTGCTCTACCGGCTTGATCGCGCCACCGCACTACGGGCGGAGTTCCCAGGAGGAGCAACTCGTTTGGAAAATATATATATATATATATATATAATAATAAAAAAAACACCTATGGTTACAATATTCTTTTGGTTGAAAAGGATTGGCCACTTGAGTTCGTAATGGAGTGCCCAATGGGAGAAACCGTAATTTTACCTACTTTCTCTGACCTTGTTCCAGAATCTATTAAACATTCATTCACCAGGGAGTCGGTGTTAGCACTAGATCCTGCACTTAACCGCAATAATGTTGGGTGGGATGATGAGTCTCCTCATCACGAAATCCCATTAAAATCAGTTCCTCAACCCCATAGACAGTCTCCAATAAAGCATGAAGCTAAAAACAAGTTAGGGAAATCCTAGAACAACTTAAATACCAGGGTGTAATAGAAAATTGCACCTCATCCATGAATAATCCCTTGTTTCCTGTAATGAAACCGGACAATTCATACCGTCTAGTTTTAGACTACGCACATTTGCAGCACAAAATGCACAAAGTGTTGCACTAATGAATAATATTGTGCGGAAAAAATACAAACAACATTAGATAGCTCAAATGGATTCTTCTGACAGAATATAGCGCCTGAGAGCCGATATTTGACAGCATTTTCAGGGCTAGGTTCACGGCGTAAATTTTGCCGTTTACCTCAATGGTATATGAACAGCCCTGGGCTGTTCTCAGCCAGGGTAACTGTCAGGATTCAAGAAGCCCGCTGTCACTCTGCATGTGCCATCACTAATGGACGTTACCAGAAACTGAAGGAAATAAACTATGGTTATCTCTGGAAAAAAAGCAGGGTGCAGGGTGCCGTTTTAGTTGTTTTCTCCTTTACCTTAGCCCAAGATTCTATTTGAAGAGCGTGCCTTCTAGAATCCATGCACCTCACTGAAGTAAATTTGGCGAACTCACCTAGTTTCTGAAGCGCGTCGGGTTTTAGAAAGTTAGGGTAGCATTCCGTTTCAAGCTTCGTGTTTAGTTTTTCGTTTCGAAAAATAGTACACGTCTGTGACATGTCGTGTCAGAAGAAACCTATTTCCTCATGCCGTTGTTCTGTTCTTGGAGACTGCGCATTGTGTGGAGCTTGTCCTTCGCTCTGCGTATGTTCCATACGAAGTACCTGGAAGTGAACAGTGTTTCTATTTAGAGCTTGCACCGTCAGGAGAGAAACCGTCTATTGGTGTGTCAAGAACGAGCGCCACTACTCCTGGTGTTGGAGATAGTGTCTCTCTCCTTTTCCCTTGCGGCCGCGCGTCAGGTGTGAGTGTCTCTCTGGGCATCCTTGAGTCTGCACATCCGGTGTGTCCTGAATTCATTAGAGAAGTCGAAGTCTCTTTGTTTGCCCTCTGGATCAAAGCCAACAGCTAATGAGTAGTTGTTTATGAGAACTGTATTTTCTTCTAAAAGTTGTTTAACAATTATTGCATCTCACAAAATGCCTTTGAGTTATATTAAATAGAGAGACTGAAGGATATATAGGAACGCGAAAGGCTATACTTACCAAGAGAAGTGTGACATTGTCTTTCTAAAAGAAAGCAGCAAAGAACTGAGTTAGGGTTTTCTTTTCCTCTCTAAAACAATCTACATTATCTTGAGAATTTTTGAGGGAAAAATCATCATACTCCTATAAAGAGAAGCACTGGTCTAGGTGATCTGGTTATGTAATGTCTAGAAAAGTGTTCATTTGAAAAGTACAAGCTAAGTTTTCTACTTTTATCCCCATCAGCTTTCCCCCCTCAGGACCCATCAGTTTACTGTCAGATAGTAGGTTGCTCGAGTGGTTCTGGAAGGGGCATTGGGAACTATCGTCCTTCTGCTCTTGGTCTTGCTGGATCAGGTGAAGGGAGTACAAATCTATACCAAGCTTGATTTAAGAGGAGCCTATGACTTGATAAAAATTAGAGAGGGCGATGAATGTAAGACCTCTTTCCGGACAACATTTTTGAATATCAAGTAATGTTCTATGGGCAATGCAGTGCTCCAGCAGCATTTCAGCATTTCATAAATAGCGTCTTGAGAGAGTTTATTGATCAACGTGCCATAGTGTATATTGATGATATTTTGATCTACTCAGCTTCGGAAGAAGAGCACCCAGAACAAGTACGAAAAGTCTTACAAAAACTACGGGAAAATAAACTGTACGTTAAATTGGAGAAATGTGCCCTCAATTTAAAATCCGTGGAATTTTTAGGGTTTGTGCTTTCTCCAACAGGAATCACAATGGATCAGCAGAAGATAAAAGCGGCTCAGGAATGGAAATCCCCAGCCTGTGTGAAGGAAGTGCAAAGTTTTATTGGCTTTGCTAATTTTAATAGAAGATTCATTTATGAATTCTCACACCAGATTGTTCCGCTCACACGTCTACTCAAAAAAGAAGTTCCGTTCATATGGACCGAGGAACCAGAGAAAGCGTTCGAATGCTTGAAGAAGGCCTTTACCACAGCACCAGTTCTGAGCATGCAGATCCCTCTGAACCATTTTATTTGGAAGCAGATGCCTCAGACCAGGCCATAGAGGGAAGTGCTTTCTCAAAGACACAAGAAGACAGGACAACTCCATCCGGTGGTATACAGGTCGAGGAAGTTAACCTTCGCAGAGGTAAACTATACGATCACAGAGAAAGAACTGTTGGCCATTAAAGATGAGTTTAAAGACTGGAGGCACTCACTACTTGATGGGGGCCAGACACATGGTCACAGTGTTCACTGACCATCGAAACAAAGTTTTTCAAATCTGCATAAATCTTGACCCCGAGACAGCTTCGCTGGTCTCTATATTTTGCGGACTATGAGTTTGTTATCACATATAGACCTGGATCAAAGAATGGGAAGGCAGACTATCTCAAATTGATACTGAAACCCTAAAGGATTCAAGGGAAATTCAGAAAATAATACCTGAATCAAAGATCATAGGAATGGGTTCCTACGACACCATGGAAGAGCAAGTATTTCAAGCAATGAGTCCACAGGATATGCAGTTATGGGCAGAACAAGATTCCGGAAGAGAAATCCGACATCAGTTACCTTTCCATGAAGGAACCTTGTTCCTACCTACCCAAGAGCGACAACATCAGGCCCTCTATGAATGCCACGACAGTCCACTTGCAGGTCACAAAGGAACCCAAAAGACTGAAGATCTAGTCAAAAGAAGATTTTGATGGCCGCAAATGACCAAGGACATAAACTCTTATGCCAGGACCTGCGAAATTTGTGCCCGGTGAAAATCGGAAAGACAGGCTCCCAAGGGTCTTATGCAACAACTGCCAAACCCCCCCCTCTTATCCTGGGCACACAATTACCTTAGACCGGATAGTGGACTTGCCCTTCAGTCAGGGATATAATACGATCCTGGTTTTTGTAGATGCCTTCACTAAGATGGCTCATTTCATTGCTTTAAAAGGGGTCCCCACTGTCAAACAACTTGCCATCCATTTTAGTACCCACACAGTGCAAGCCCATGGTATTCCCAAGCATTTGCACACACCTGTAAACACAACTAACCTGGTGATCCGCGTAATCACTGGATCCACCGGGTACACCTATATCACTTTCAATGAAGGTGATACATTACCCATTGCATACATATCACATTTGTACACAAACGCTGAAATGCGTTTAGCACCCACTGAGAAAATACTCACAGCGGTACAGACTGCTGTAGTGAGAGAGATCACTAGCTCAAGGAAAACGCATAATTGTCGTCACCCCGGTACTGACCTTAGAGGATGTCACCTAAGCAAGCGTTCCCAACGCCAAAGCTTTACATCCAAGATGGATACAATGGGCTAATTCTCTCACTGCAACAAACGTAGATTACAGATTCGATTCTACACTAAAAACACAAGCATTCCTGCTGTACGAACAAGAATATCCTCTGCCGAATGAAATAATGCCTCTAGATCAATATGAATACATCATTTATACCGATGGATCTGCTCAGCCTCCCGTACGGACACAACACCAATATTCTGCGGCGTGTGCAACAGTAAAAGGTTGCATGCATGACGGAAAGTTCCGTCCTGAAAAAACACACATGCAGTCCCTAGGGGATTGTACAGCGCAGCTAGCAGAGCTCAAAGAACTAATTCTGGCACTACAAAGTACGGATCATGGATTAACCACACTTATAGTGTGCGATTCATACTACTTTGTCCAGTCCTATAACACATATCTTCACTATTGGGGCCAAAATGGATTTTGAGATTCCAATGGTTGCACAATTAAGCACAAGTTGCTTTGAGAACAGGTGGGGAAGCTGAAAGAATGCTTGTCAAGGGCTCATGTTATCCACACATTGAGTCATCAAAGTGTTGGCGTTCGCGTTGAAGGGAATTCCATGGCTGATGAAGCCGCTAAGGCAACAGTCCACACTGCTGCAATCACTCGTTCAAGCACAAGATTAAACAGAGACATCTTGGTGGCTGTCAATGCGGCCTGCAACGACACCCACCTGCCAAAAGGCTTTCCACTCAAGTACTCCTGCGAGTTAGATGCACAAAACATTCCGTAATCTCAGATTCCAGGAGTGGGGGATAGAGGAATACCAAACACTGATCGCAGATTGGGAGTAATACTAGCTGCACATGAGGGTCTGGGTTCAGCACACACAAGGGTTACTGCTACAGTCTTGTTACTGAAGCAGCGCTATTGGGGACCAGGTCTAACAAAACAGAGCAAGGACTTTGTCCTTAAATGTCACACCTGTCAACAGATGAAAGGCTCAACCATAGCACGTCCACCACAAACACCTTTCTTAATCTCAGACAAGCCTCTGGCGGTTGTTTATTTGGATCACTGCGGCCCCGTACAATCAGATGGGGCCTACAAGTACATCTTGATGGCAGTCGATTCATGCTCCAGATTCCTGTGGGTTTGGCCACAGCGCTCAGCTGACGCTCGAACTGTTATAAAGGATTTGCGAGTCTTCATCGGGACATACGCAATCAGCACACTACATTCCGACCAGGGCCCGGCGTTTAGCTCTCGGGCTTACAAAGAAGCCATGGGAAGTTTGGGTGTGGCCTTGCAGTATTGCTCCTCCCATCATCCCGAGCGAAATTCGACAGTGAAGAGTAAAAACCATGACTTAAAGCAGTCCTTAACAGCAAGGGTATTAGGCTTGGGTCACAGTTGGGTCAATCACCTATATGGGGACCAGAGGGCACTCAATAGCATGGCAAGAAAATCCTGAGGGGGTGGGGGGGTTGTACTCCATACGACATCCGGTTTGGTGTGAGAATGTGGGTACCAGACCTCGATAATGTCAGCACAGTGGCTGCTGAAACACCATTTGACATGTGTAGGAAAGTGCCCCTTTTTGCATGATTACCCCCCACGTTTTGCCTGCCCTCTGATGCAACCAGACTTGATGTGCCCTGGGTCCCTGCCAATCAGGTTCCCAGGGCCTGTGTTCTTTCCCAAAACTGTACCTTTGTACCCACAATTGGCAAATCCCTGGCCACAGGTAAGCCCCTTGTAAAAGGTACCAAGGGCACTGTGACCAGAGAAGGCCTTTAAGGGCTGCAGCTCCTATTGTGCCACCCTTAGAGGCCCTGTACCTTAACACCCACACACTGCCATTGCAGGTTGCGTGTTTTGGTGCAGAGAAAAGTGAGGAGTCGACATGGCACACATCCCTACAGTGTCTAAGTCCATTCGTAGACATTGTAAGTTTAGTAAAGCCATAAAGAGTATATGGTCTGGGAGTTGGTCATTAAAAACTCCACAGCTCTATAATGGCTTTACTAAAACCTGGGAAGTTTGGTAGCAAACTACTCAGCACATTAAACCAACACTGATGCCAGTGTGGGATTTAATGTAAAATGCACTCAGAAAAAATGACTAGCCCTAGTGTGGTTCCTGAATGGCTGTCTGCCTTTTGCCACCACCAGACAGGTTTCTGGACCCCTGGGTAGAGAGCCACCGCTCTCTATGTCCAGAAAAAAAGCCCATCCTGGGCAGAGGTGTCATGCCTCCTACCCCAGGATGGGCTGGGTACACGAAGGGGAAGCTTCAAAGGCCTGTCTCCTTTCTGAGCTGTCCCTGCCTTTTGCTGCTATCAGCAACTGGCTCCCACCTGTTCTGCCCCGACTTTTGGGTGGGAGAATCGGCGGGATAACCTAGCTAGGAGGAGAGGTGTGCCCACGTTTGCCAACCCCACCCCTTAGGTGGGGAAGGCGAGGTGAAGCACACGTATCAGTCTCCTCCATCTTGAAGATGAAGGGACCCAACCAATCAGAAAGAGGCTCATGCCCCCCTGCCAATTGAGGGTGGCATAATAGGGGGTGTACCCACCCCAAGGAAGGGACCCATTGGTCCCGACCTGCACACCCCTTTAAGCGCCCCTAAATCTAGTATTTAGGGCGACCCCGAACCTTGCCTCCTCAGATTCCTGGAAGAAAGAAGAAGGCCCGAAGACCCGTGCTGACCCAGGAAGAAAAGGACACCTACTGCGTTGGCCCCAGCCCTACAAGCCTGTCCCGACTCCGACCTGCCTACAGCGAAGAAACCGGCGTGCCCAGCAACCCCCCGGAGCCCAGAGGATCTGCCCTGCACTCACCTTACAGACCGTCTCCCGTGAGCACCGGATTTGCTCAAGAAAGACTCCAAAACTAGAATCCGGATTCAAGTGCCTCCACGATTCTGTACCACTCTTTACCAGACACCATGGCCCGAGTTCAAGTGACCCAACACCACAAGGTCGATCCTGACCTGGCATCCGGTGATTCCCTTCCTCCCTCAAGCTTTAAAACAACGCCTGCAGCCTCAATCGCAAGGGTCCCCCGACCGAGACCGGAGCTTGTAAGAAAACCCGACGCCAGAAGACACCCTGTACCCGACACCCCACAGCCTTGGGTGGCTCAACCAACGGTGGCCAGGCATCCCCCAAGATTCCAACTTACCTCTCCAGCCGGTGGTCACCTTCAGGAAGTCTCCCTGCCCGAGCCTGCAGCAACTTCTCCGAACCAAAGGTCTCCATTGAAAAGCACAGAGTCCCTGATGTCTTTTTGGCACCCTGCACCCGGAGTCCCCAGTGCCGCTGGTGGTGCAGCTCCTGTATTTATTGTTTGTCCCTGCAGTGCTGACCTTAACCCCCAAGAGCTTTGCTCCCGCACCCGAGTGGCCTGCTTAGCAGCAGTCCCTAACCGAAGCCCCCTTATCCGCATTGGCTAACATTGGGCCCCTGCACTCTGCACCCGGCCGCCCCTGTGCCGCTGGTGGTGCAACTCGAGTGCCCATCTAGTCCTTGGGGAACCTTGGTCTTAACCCCCAAAACATCCACTTGTAAGTTGTGTACTAACCTGAGAAACCGCTAACACTTTTTCTCTCATAGGAACCCATGTTAAGAGATTTTGGGCCTAAAATGTTGTGTGTTGAACTGATGTTTTTATGGAGAAAAGAGAATTAAACTGCGAAGTATAAAAAGTCTTACTTACCGTGTATTGTAAGAACCCTAGGTGTGGTATCTAGGCATACCACCCCCAGTACTCAAAGTAATCCAAAAGTAACTAAAAAGTATTCTGAAAGTAATTACTGTGTAATTCAAACTTCATTTTAAAGTGATGCAAACCTGTAACAACTGCAACTCTAGCCTCAATTGCATTTCTATGGAAAGGTTTACAATTGAAACTACATTTTACCTACCTGTACCAAGTCCTGCTTGGTTCTAGAAATAAAATACAAGTATACCTTTTTTATACATACTCAATTGGTCTGGATCCTGTCTCTGAGTGTGTGCCATCAGTCTTAATTGAGTGAATACAATAAATAATTAACACACCCTCTGGATAGGCCTAAGTGCTTGCCCACACTACCACAAAGGGAGCTGTTAGTACTTACCTAATTTAGCCTCTGTTATATCTCTAGGGACTCCCTGGACTCTGTCACTATACCTTACTTTGGTATAGTATATACAGAGTCAGCTTCCCACAACATCAATGAACATTTGGCTGTTTTACAAGAACTCAATTAATTCTGGGGCGCACAAAGCCACGCACTGCCACTGGAGAAGTGAAGGTCGTACCAGCAAGAACCGGCTGGGTCCCGAACATTGGGGACCTGGTCAGGGAAACAATTGTGGACAAGAAAGAATTGGGCCATCTTACAGTGCAACTGTACCTGTCCTGGCTGTCGAAGGTACCAGAACTGTACTTTTTCTGCTCCTTGCCAGTAGCAGAGACAAAAGGTTTGTCTCCATTGATCTGATCAAACCACACTTTGTGGCTGATTCTCAATAGTAGGGCCCCTGGGCTCCTGGGTAGCCGCCGCACTCCTCTTGCTACCGTTCAGGAAGTTCAGATGGAAGCTTTAATAACTACAGAAGATTCCTCTCTCCAAAGAGAAGCTGCAAACAACAATGAAGTACTACTTCTTCCTGTTGAAACAACCACAACTGTACAGTCAACAAGTACAGAAACTCAAATTTCAATTTGAAAAATTGGTGCCGTCTATGTGAATATGTCACAGATCGAGTAATGTCCCAGTTCTACAAAACCTGCTGAGCTGCCAAAAATAGACCGGACAAAGTCTGGCTACTTCGTGCATTATGACTTCTTATCGGATTCAAGTGAACCTGAGCTACTACCACCTCCTCTCCCTTTCAAGCTACGAGTATATGCTCTCTATCTTTGGCTGAAAAAGACATACTTTGTTGCTCCTAGGATACATCTCTGGATTACAATTCCTGGTCCTTTGGATTGGTTTGGTAACTGTCTTTTTCCTACTTCAGAATGGACACTATCTCCCAGAACACTCTGCAGTACAAATTGTGAACTTGGTTCTGAAACCACATGCATCATCACACCGTGAAATAAGGGACCTGTCCCTGGTGAACATTAAAGCAGTTCCAGTTCCGGAAGGAATAGTGTGGGACAGGGTATCGTATGATGTGTATGGTCCTACTGAACTTTTACAAATAGCATATTTGTTTAACATTTCCTTAAATATCATCATCACCTCTAGAACATTTTCTGATGATTGGGACATTGAAACTGTACACAATTTGCTTGCAGATCTGGAGCAATCAGCTGCATTTTTCTAATAACAAATTCTATGATGGTATATCTAATTTTGGTGACATGTTCTGCTATCAACATTATGGTCACCACTTTTTACACAAAGCTAGCATCCCATGCGCTGTTTATAATTATACTCAATGGGAATACTGCCAGACACCGCCAAAAGGTAGTTCAAAAACCTTTGCTTATTTTTTTGGTTTTGACACAGACCCAGTCTCTTATTATTATAGGCTTGCATCTACACCTGCAAAGAAAAATACGCTACCAAACACCAAGCTGATATACTCTGCTTCCTTTATTTCTCAACTGTCTGTACAGGGTTTCGACTTTTGGAAAGACACTATAGACAGAAAATCTGTCTGGGGGACAAACGATTGGCAGGTTCAGGGAACTGAGGTCTTATTCAAAGCATGCCTCATACCACATCAGATGATTTTCCTGAACAAAACAGTGCAACAAACTTCCGACTTGGAATAGACAAGATGAAGGATTTGAACACACCGCGTATTGCCGCATTCTCATGCTTTGAGAATTGAATGAGCACTGGTTCTTGTCTTTCAGGCCTGCTTGGCTTTACTGCGTACAACCTGTATTCCGCTGCCTGCTTTGCAGCCATGAATGCGTATTGGATCTATGCCTCAGTTCACAATCGGTTGCGCCACTGGACATTGATGTACTGATGGAGCCCCTAAAGGCCCATGGGTATTGTTGACCCCAGAGTATTCCATTGCTGATGAATGCATTCTTCGAGCCACCCTGGGACGCTTCTGCTCCTAGTGAACTGGACACCGGCTGTACGATATGCTTACAGCAGTGGTCTTCCAACTTCTAAATGCTGCACCCCATGTAAAAAAAAAAAACTAATCCTCGGGCCCACCCTCAATTTTTTCACAATTATTCTGCTAAATTGGCAATGTTTAAATATGTCTAAACATATTTAAACATTGCAGTTAAACTTTGTTACCCCTTTTTACAAATACTCCCAGTCAGGATATAATGACAAAAGTTGTTAGTGATGGCCCATTACAAGGTGGCTTACTGCCACTCATGTTTTTAACAGTTAAATCAAAGCATGATGCTTCTCTTGGCCAGAGACTTGCGCCCCGCCTGAGCCCCCCAGTTTGAAGACCTCTGGCTTACAGGATGCAGTCCCTTCCATAGTGGCTGCTGTGGGAATTGGATGGAATCACCTTTGCTCCATAAACCTGCTTCAAGGTGCGACTCTGGTACCGTCGTCTTCGGTAGCGAGAACAGCAATGTTGCGTCTACCACTCGGAACACAAACAATTGCCTTTTCCATATGGTGGGAACGATTTGGCCTGTTTTCAAACAAAATGAATCTAAACAATTTTTGCTTTATTTTTTCTAGGCACCATGGCTTTCTGAGTGCTTGGGATTTCAAATAGTACAATGACTTTTTAAGGCTTTTATGAATATTTTAAAGGGAAGCTTGCTTTTAGATGATTTTATAAGTGGTTCTAGACTTTTTTAGTTTTAATTTCATTATGGCCAATTGGCTTTTAGATAGACTTTATATATCGACCCTTAGTGTAAGGAGTGGGTCTTATGTGCCCGGGTTAGGCCCAAGTAACGAAGCAACACATTTATCTTACATTGTCCAGTACCATTTCTGCTGTGACCTTTTGCACATATTTGCGTGTGCGACAATGTTGGATTAGTTTCTCTGAAACTACTTTGTTTACACAGCTTCGAATAACACTATCACGATGTCCTGAACATCATGTACAAGGCCTCTTGACGCACTATGTACAATATCATTCTATCTTCATCCACTGAGCGACAAGGCCATCTACATATCCATAACATCACTAATCTATACATACATCGCAAGGATGCTTTCTATTATAAATAATGAGCATCCCAAAAGATTGGTAGAGGAGGCACTTCAGCTGACACCGAGGGTTCCTGCATGCTGACACTTCACCACGCATCGGTCTGACATCTCCATGAGGGGTGTCCAGTTCGTGACCAAGACAGGCTCCTACATTCTCTCCCGCTAGGTAATGGGGTTGGATCGTCCCTTGGGGGGATTCTTGACTTCACACCTACACATACTCTAGGTACACGCAGAGTAGGGTTTTGCATAGTAGGAGTATGTGAGATTACTGCCTTGTTCATATGCCTGCATATATATATACACTGTTTTAGCACCAAGGTAGAACTATACCTACTATTTACTCTTTTGGTGCTTGTAATCACTTTCATCTGCTTCTGTCTACTGATTATCACAGTACATGTATTCTATACAAGAATAACGTTGGTTCAATAAATATATTGAAAACGTCCCAGTGTGTATTCTCTGTATATTTCTCTGAGGACAAGTAAGCACGAGTGGCTGTGCGAAGGTTCTGATCTGTTTCCATGATTCCCGAGGGATCAGGGTTGTCATGTTCAGTGGGTGCCAGAAACCATTTGCTCCCTGGTAAGGTTAGAGGTGGCTTATGGTGGCACTGTGAGCAAGCTGGACTCTGGGCCAACAAATCCTGTGGGGGTGCCCGGAATAAGTCTAGGCACCTCACCCAAAGTTTATGTTGTCCAAACAAATGCACAGGTCCTACGGATTAGTGGGAACTACACAACAAGCTGTTAAGGATATCAGCTCTTTGGAATTCAGTGACAACTCAGTTATCACCATCATAAGCCTAGATTTGGACGAGCTACCTCCGTGCTCTTTATCACTCAGATATGCCACAGGATTCTCATGAGGCTGAGGTGGCCAATCCAATTCTTATAAGATTCACCCTGGAAGAGGTCCGTGAGGCCACTGCCAAGTCTCCATCTAATAAGTCCCCAGGTCTAGATGGGGTCCCTATGGACTTGTATAAATCTGCCTTGGAACTGTGGGCCCCATTACTCTGTAATTGTCTTAAAGCCTTTACTCAATGTAGCCATCCAGATTCATGGCATACTGCCATTATTGTCCCTATTTTTTAAAAAGATGACCCGCAGTCCCCCAGCTGTTATCGCCCAATATCTTTGTTGGACTCTGCTATCAAAATTAATGGGAGGGTTGTATTGGACAGTTTATTGTCCTGGGTCGCTGAGTCAAACACACTGTCGGAGGTTCAATATGATTTCCATGAGATGCTGGGCACGGTGGAGCAATGTCTCAATCTTCACCTGCTCATTAGCAAGTACACCATTGCTAAGCAGGGTTCCATCTGCCTTGCCTTCATGGACCTGCCTAGTGCCTTTGACAGTGGGGTTAGGCCTAAGCTGTGGGAGATGCTGAGGGATCTGGGGGTGGACCCTGGGTTAGTTCGATTACTGCGTGCACTCCATTTCAACTTATCAGCATCTGTTAGGTACAGCCCTGCTAGCGAGAGCAGCTCCAGCTTCCTGCTGCGGAAGGGCATTCGCCAGGGATGTGTACTGGACCCTATACTCCTCCTGCTGTACATCAATGGTCTTGTGAAAACTCTGTCCGCCTGTGAGGCGGTCGTTTCAGTGGTGGGCGGGAAAAAAGTCCCCGTGTTACTTCACGCGGATGACGCCATCTCAATGGGTAGAACTCACATGAGTCTAAACACACTCTTCCAGAAATGTATGGGCTTCATGGGGTCTTTGGGCCTATCCACCAATTGCTCCAGAACTTACATTATGTTTTGAGGGCCCAAGTCCATGAAACAAAGAAATGTCTACCTCCAAAGCCATCAGAATGTTTCCACCCAGAAGTTTTCATATCTAGGGGTGGCTGTAGATGCCAAGGGCAATTGGGGCCCCTGTAAGATCAAAACAGCTCAGAGGTTTTCCAGTACTACTGGTTTTTATAATTTAGCCTAGCAAATTGGTAGAAAACCTATGGCCCCTTTGCTGGACGTTTTTAGGAGCAAATGTCTCCCTATCCTCACTTATCAGGCTATTCTAACATCTTTGCTCTTCAGATAGAAGAGAATAGGACCCAGTGCCGCCTCCTGGGCATACCTCCATCATGTGCCTCTTATAATGTCCATCAGGAGCTTGGCATTGGGTTTGTTGAAGACCTTATTAAACTGGCCCCTCTGGCACTTTGGTGTGCCATCTGGGTGAACCAACACGCAGGCTTGAACAGGAAGGTGATCTTGGATTGGCTTGTTTGTGACAGATGCTTAACTATTCCTTGGTTACTCTATATCAGTCAGGAATTGACTGACCTGGGGAGACCTCAGCTTTTTTCCACGCCTACTTGTATATCCAAGGCTGATATAGCTTGGGTTATGAATGCATTCACAACCAGGAATAGACTGCGTAGAGAGGAATTTGAAGCAGCTAAAATTTCCGTTAGCCGGATTATGATAGTTTGCAATTTACCCCCCATATGGAACCTTATTTGTCCTGGATGGACACCACTTGGGACAGAGTCCTGTTAACAAGATTTAGGCTGGGCTTAGTAAGGTGGCGTTTAAGTTTCCCACTGGGTCAATTTAATTATACTAATGTGTTAATTTGTCCTTGTGGTGTGTCTTCCCCTAGAGTTTGCTCCACTTCACCTTTGTTTGTAAATATCATGGGGCCCTTTCCAAAAAGTTATTAGTTCCATTAATTAGTGCTTGTGGCATTAGAAAATGTGCGGATGCCTTGTTGTACCTGCAATCTTTGAATTCCCCTGTCCTCTGCGTTCTGTTTGTTCTTTTTTAAAATGTGCGCTTAGTAAGAGAAAACAAATGGCTTTTTAATAGCTTACCATTGTGTTTGCTGGTATTTTGCGCGTTTTTATTTTGAGTATTTACTGTGTGTTTTTTTTTAAATCAATGATCAGCTGCGACTGTTACTTTGCTTTGTGGGGAACCGCTGCCTGTGCTGAATCTGCCTGAGACTCTTTGTTACTGCTGCTGGCCCGGGAGGAGGGGCCGCAACGCTGGCAGGAGCCATAAAATCCCAGGAGGTGTCCCGCAGCGCGGGGCGTGCCCGGGCCAAGATGGGCCAGTCATAGGCCGGGCTGGGCCATCCCTCTTGACCCGTTTATCTTTGGACTATTACACTACCAGGGGCAGAGGTGAGTCTCCCCCCCCCCTCTCTCGTTCAGTTTTGTTTGTAACCTGAAGATTGCTGTGGTCCATTTTCTGAAGGCCCTTTGCCCGCGCTTGGGGGGGAGAATATTTCCATCTGGCATAGTGCTGCGTGACTTTATCCATTATATCTTATCCAGAGAAGCTAAAACAACTGTGCACCAAGCATCATTTTGGAACTTGACTGGAACTGGGCTTATAAACTTGTGGTTCAAGGGCTGTCCTCTCTTTGTTGTCCTGGTTTCAAGAAACAGACGTCACAGGGGATTGGGACTGGGTTTCACGGCTGTGTCGGGACAAGCAATCTGAGAGTCAAACCATGCTAAGTGTAAGAGATGGGTAAAAAAAAGCCGCAACGTTATCAAAACCAGCAGGGGGGCAGCGTCAGTCCCTAATGAATTACTTAACAGGGCGATGGGGGCCATTGAAAAGCAGATCAATTCTGTGGAGAAGACATTGAACCTAGAAAAACAGGGGGGAGGGGCGGTACTGAGCACAGGGATACCACTAGGAAAGTCTGCCCAAGAATCTCAAGTTGAGGCTACAACTGGCTAATTTCCACCGAATGGCTGTGTGCAAAATGTGTCGAATCACATATACGCTAGCGATCAGGAATGTGACCCTCAACCACCCTCGAAGCGCCCCAGAAATCCCGAGGCACCCGTTAAAAATACAGAGAATATTCAATAAGAAACTAGGACGGAATCTTTAAAAAACGACCAAACAAAGTAAAATGGAGACAGGGAGGAGGGAACACTCTCATAAACAGTCAAACTGACAGTTTGAGGGGCGATCTCAGCAAGCTAACTGATAAAATGGAAGACCTAAATAAATTTATTAGAGACGCCTTTAGTAACTTATTTGCGAGAGTAGCCTCAATTAAGACCTTAAACAAACATCTAGTAAATCAACAGTCCCCCACTAAGGCCAACTTAGCAAAATCCCCAGGCAGCGAGCAAACATACTTACAGGCAGACTGCCATCTAGTGGGGGTACGCTGCAAGGATCCCCACATAACGCCAGGGCCTACGCCCATCTCTGACTCCACAAAGATACTAACGGATTTAACTCTACCAAATATAAACACAGCTAAGCACATCAATGGAAAAAATCTAAGGGCGCATACAATTTTAGACATAAGTTCTAATTAGCACAGCTCGCTTCCACCCCCAAACAGGCCACAAACAGAAACATTCTGGCTGGATCTTCCACCAGCAGCTACTCCCTACACAATAGTTCTGGCTAACGTGCCAAGGCTACCGCCCCAGGCACTAGAACCCTGGGATGCTTTAAGAAACAAAGCATTGTTTTAGCTGGGTACTAAAACTGGGCTATCAGAGGCACTCTTTGCCGAATTTAAAATGGTAAGAAGAGTTAGCTGGATCGGCATAGACCGCAAAATGCTTCAGGGTGATTGCGCTCTATTAACATTTAAATCCTCACAATTAATCCAAGCCATTTTGAGCAGAGCAGGAACTCAATATATCATGACAACAGGTATCAACATAGTACCCCTGGGTTATTTTTATCAACCGCAGAATGTATCACATATCAGACTGCAAACCAGGGCTCCTTACGAAAATAATTTCCACACATATAATTTCCGCCCTCAATCGCTTTGACATTCTGCCCACCTTAGAGGAAGTAGACTGACTAAAGGCAATAGGTACACATGCTGTTCAAATAAGGGGTGTCAGCTTATATTCAACACCTGCTACACAAGCCCAAGCCTCCATCTTGGCAATATCTTGTGAAGCAGGACACAACCCAGAAACTCACTCAAGCCCCTTATCCCAGATACATAGCACAAGGGTCTCTCCAGATAAGCCCATTAACACAGAGGTGCTCAACCCTATAGATCGAATATATAAAAACCACAAAGTGAGTAATCTGGACAAAAGCAGGACGAACCTCTGCCATGCACTATTTTGGAATGTGGCAGGCATGCGTTCCAAACTTGCCAATCCTAACTGATTAGATTTTGTAGAGAATTAGAATATACGGTGCTTTCAAGAAACATGGGCGGAGCAAGCCATGCATATCAATGGGTATAAAACCTTCCATACTCCTGCGGTACTATCCACTCATGGGAGAAACAAGGGTGGCTTGGGCACATATGTGTCCAACCAGGTGAACGCCAAAAAGATTGAAATGAAGATATCAAACACTCATTATCAGATTGTGATGTTCAATGTGGATTCAATGCAATGTATAGCCTTGTTGAATTTTTATAATAACATCTCTAAAGACAAGATTGTGGGGGTATTGAGAAAACTGCTGAGCCACCTGAGTAACATTCAGAATGATACCGTAAAGGAAATGTGTGTTATTTGGGGTGGGGATTTTAACTCAGCTTTGTGTCTGAATAATGAGGGGGATATTTGTGGAATAACATCTAATGATGGAACTAATCACGCTCATTTCCCACATACAACGTACGGGGAACACTTAAATGAAATCATGTTCTCACTTGATCTTGGTTTTGCCAACGATTTATGTTCTCCGCCGGTCCCCTTAAGCTATACTTTTAATGGCAGAGGAAAGTGTTCGATTATTGATTACATCTTGTTCTCAAACAGACACTCTAGTAGGTTAAAAAACTTTGTGACTCATAAAAATGCAATGAGCCATCACTTCCCTTTAAGCTTCGCCTTTGAATTTCCGTGTAAAGTGATAAGTAAAAAGGGTAAATCAGACCACTCTATACAGAATATAGCTTTGAGCAAAATCAATGGCTATTCACTGCGCTGGCCCATGGTGGACCCGACCGAAGTCACAAGGTCTCTTTTAATTAATTGTAAATCAGTCTTCTCAGCTTGTCTTGACGAGTCCACCCCTCACGCTGAAATTTTAAAATCTTTCGCACAGTTTACTTTAGAGGTTAAAAGGGCCCTATTCGTGGAGAACAAAAAATCTCATGACAAGAAGCAGGGTTGGTTCGACACAGATGCACCAAAGCCCATACTGATTTGAAAAATGCGTTACATAGACCTATTAGAAACCCAGCTGAAATTAAAATGGCCAGACGGACATATAAACGTGCCCTCAAAGAACGCAAGGGCGCGATAAGAGATGAATTATGGTTGGCATTGCACAAAGCCATTGCATCTAGAGATAATACCCAATTCTGGAAGGCAGTAAATGCCCCTTTTTTAGCCCCCCGAGATGCACCATCCATAGAGATAACCATTGCTGAGGACCGGTGGGTGGACCATTATTTGTCAATGTATAACGATAATGTACACAAGATATCAAGGGCCGCGCCCAAACAACCAGCGGAGTCAACACCCTCCAGCAACCATCTAATGGATCTACATTTTACTTTGAAAGAAGTCAACTGTGCCATTAAGGCAAGTATGGGTGGTAAAGCACCTGGCCCTGATGGAGTGCCTGTAGATCTTTATAAGTCAAACCTGCTTCTTTGGGACCCTCTACTGACTCAAGTACTAGCAGCGTGTTGCTTTCGGATTCATTCCATCATGGTCAGAATCAATCTTGGTCCCAATTTTCAAGAAGGGAGACCGCCATAATCCTACAGGTTATTGACCAATATCGCTGCTAGATTCTTTAGTTAAGGTGGCGGGTTGTATTGTACTGAACAGACTACAGGTCTGGGCCGAAGACGCTGGTATTATAACAGAACTACAATATTGTTTCCAACAGGGCTTAGGTGCGATTGAGCAGGGTCTAAACTTACACATAATTTTGGGCAAATCTATGCGGGCCAAGCAGTGCAAGTTTTACCTGGCCTTTGTAGACCTTAGTGCTGCATTCGATTGTGTCATACATGACAAACTATAGAAGATCTGGGCGTGGAAATCCCGTTCATTAACTTCATGAGGCAGCTATATTGTGACGCCAAAGCTAGGGTGTGCTATGGCATCAAGGGAGAGTGCACGGCCATGTTTGCAATAAGGAAAGGGGTAAGGCAAGGATGTGTTCTTGCCCCTTTTCTATTTACACTGTATATCAACGGCTTAGGCCAAGCCCAAGCGAACCAGTGCCAGGATCTGCCACAGATTGACAAGCGCCCAATACCTGCCTAATTGTATGCGGACAACGCAGTCTTAATGTCACGAACACAACTTGGGCTTCAAAGAGCAGTGTCCAGTTTTTCAACATTCATGTTTAACTTGGGCCTTCGAGTGAACACTTCTAAAACTTTTATTATGAAATGTGGAAAAGATAGTGCAAAATGCAGAGATATATTTATTGATAATAATAAGGTTGAATTTACTGAAAGATTCTCTTACTTAGGCATTCTTTTTGACCATAGGGGGACTTGGTCTCAGGCTGTTCAAGCAAGAAAATTACTATTTTTGAAAGCTTCTGCTGCACTAGCCAATTTCGCCAGAAAGCTGGGCAGACGACCGGATGTCTAATTGTTGCAGATTTATATAGCCAAATGCGCCTCAACTGCCATATATGGTGCCGGCATCTGGGGCTATGCTGGTACTCAGCCCTTGCAGCCAGTTGAGAACGCCTTTTTTAGATATCTGTGGCAGTCCGGAATAGCACACCCACTTATGTATGTCACTCTGAATTAGGAATGCAGCATATATCTGATCTTATAAAAATTCAACCTTTTTTATTGAGGCACAAGATTTGGTCTACAACAAATACCAGTTTTAACCGGGACATTTTAAATGATAGCTTAAAACTACAGCAGGCGACTAGCATCCCTTGGTTAAAATACGTCAAAAATGTTATGAAAGATCTTGGGCATCCTGAATTTTTTGATGACCCAGGCAGTATAACCACCATTCCGAGAAAAACGCTGAAAACCAACTGTTTGATGCTCCTGGAGACAAATAGATTTTCAACCGAAATTTAAAAGCCAACAGTTCAGGAGAATCAGAAGTTATTAATTACTTATAATATACAACGTATTTCAAGTGTTACCGGGGCTTATGACAGGATGTTGTTGACCCGTTTCCGATTGGGGAACTTTCACAGGTTAAACATTTTCCCAGTCATGAACGATTGGTCTAGAACCTTGAGTATGTGCCCATGTGATAAGTCTTTGCAATCAACAATGCATTTTCTTCTATTCTGCAAATGTTATTCTGCACCGAGAAAGAGGTGGATTTTACCCATTTTAAGGCATATAGGTCTTAGGCAATGTCGTCCTGCGTTTTTAATACTACAATTCTTAGAGTACAAAGTGTTTACAAAACCTATAGCCCTGTATTTAAAAAGCATAATCAGAAGTAGGAAAACTATGGGTATATGAATTTGGCCCTTTTAAATTTATGTAACCATTTGTATTTTAAACGTCTCTTTATAATGCTGTTTTACAAATAACATTATGTGATATACTGTGCTTTTATGATTTATTTTCTTTTAAATCGAATAAAGCTTATTTGAATTGAATTGAATACTTTGTTTTAAGGTTGTTTTGTCTAACTGTATTGTGCTTTTATGGCTGTGTCTTACTGCTGAAATAAAGATCTTGAAAGAAAAAAAAGAAAGACTAAATTGTAAAACTGAATTGAAGGGTGCAAGTGATCATTTACCACTAAAGGCATGAAAAATACTAATTTCAAGAGAGAAAAAAGTACCTTTTAGGGACCATTGAAGCATGGGTGGGATATATGCAACAGAGCATATGTTTTGCCCAACAATAAATCTGTCTATTATATTATTCAGACAAAATACATTTCCTCTAGGTCCAAATACAATTTTCCAGTATTTCCTATTGTTTTAGTACAGATAAAAGAATATTTAGAACACTTTTTAAAATGAATTTGTTAGATCACAACTATTTTTAGTTTACTGAATCATTTCAGAACATTATGTCCATATATTCACCCAAAAAAACCAATTACCAAACAGTATGATTTGAAATACTAGGGAAGGGGGCTGCATCCAGCTAGGGATGGTCAGAGTTAGGTAGATGGCATATACAGAAAGATTGTAAAGGTTTTAGTACCTAGGTAGTTAACAGGAATTCCTGTGTTCATTTGTGTGTACTTGGTTATGTGGCATGGATATATGGAGGTATTAATAGATAAGTGGTGGGATGTGTTGCGCACCAGTTGGTGAAGTAATGATGAAAGAATTTGCCTACCTTTGTAGGTGGTAATCTCTCCTTGTAGCAAATGACCATCTTTGCGTGGGTATCCCCAGATTGTTCCCCTAACTATTTTTGCTGGCTGTAGAACTCTGTGAAGCATACTACTGCTAACCACTAAATGGATTGCAAGGTCATCTGATTCCAACTGTACTAGAACGTTGATGTTTGTCTTTGTCAGTTGGCCAGAAGAGTTGACTGGTTGTGCCAACAGCAGCTTGTAAGAGAAATATTAAACCTACCTAATTGTGAATCCTGCCTCTGCATCTTCTGTACAGGAGAGGAACACTACACTTTCGTGGGGACGATTGTCAAGCTTCTGCCACATGGACGTGTATGAAAGAGGACATGGCCAACTTCCAGTGGAGCGTTTAAGTTATCAGTCTAGTCCACCAAGTTACTGTTTTTAGGTTCATGTACTACGCCTCCTTACGCTCAATACAAAATTGCAGTGCTCCACTTACTCTTATATAGTTTGTGAATGATTATTGCGATAAGTGCACCTGTGTCAACTAGGAGATGCAATGTTTTGCTTACAACCCTAATGTCAACGTAGGGATCCACACAATCATTTGGGTAACCTTCTTTCACGTCAGTACTACCAGAACCATTTTTCCCTGCATTCCATGGTGCTGCAGCGTATGAACGAAATGCAAGGAACATTTAGGAACAAGCATTTAATACTACACACTGGAAGGGTGAGAGAAGGGCAGCAAATTAATGTGATGGGTTTTACAATTTAATTACGAACAAGCACATTTAAAGTAATTGTTTTATAGAGTTGTGCCAGCATCTAATAGACGCCAGGCTCACTGTGCCCAGATGGCTTGGAAAGGAAGTGGACCTCTGAATCAGCACCGGAGTGTCAAATAGGGTACCTGGAAGGTGTGGACTGCAATAAGTAATCCCCATCAGCAAAAGGAGCAGTGGACTAAGATAACCAAAACTACTTTTTCCAGGGAAGAGAGTCCCATTTCTCTTCTGACCATAGTAGGGGTGAGGTGGGGGGCATTAATGGGAAGAAACCCATGGGGCCTTACCACCCCCGTTACTGTGACTGTCAAATCAGCCAAGAAGAGAGATGCCAGTCGTCCCAAGAAGATAACTGGTGGGCCCATACCAGCTATTGCCAGTGTAGTGCTGGGCGAGAAGATTGCCCCAGTGAGTTTTGGGAACACTGCAGAAGCTATATTAGTAAACCTGGGTGATAAAGGGATGGTACCCGAAGCTCACATGCCTGACAAAATTTAAAAGTACAGGCAGTGGCTTACTGGCAGAGGCTTTGCGGGACACAGGAGTAAGTATGATTACGGTCACGTGCCATCTGGTGTCAACAAAGCGGGTCGTCTCTGATGTATTTCACCAGGTAGTAACTGCTGCTAACCAAGTGAGCCACTACCTCGTGGCTATGGTTGCCCTAGAGTGGGATGGGGTCTCTGGTTTGCTGAGAGTAGCTGTGAGTGCCTGTTCACCGTCTGGTAGTGAATGACCTGGTGCAAACTATCTGGAAGGAAGCAGAGCTCAGTTCACATCTTGAAATGTTGGGATTGCCCGAGTGGGTGCTCATGACCACATGGTCCATGGCAGCCAGCCAGGGGAGTCAAAAGGACATGGAGTCTGAAACAATGGTCCAGTTGCCTGCCAGAAAGAGAGGGGCCAAGGGATGTGGGAAACCTGACCCAAAGGTTCTCACGGTTTGGGAGGAGGCGGACCAGGATGATGAGGAGAGGTACCTACCGAGGAAGATTCTTCTGCCCTGGGAGACTTGCCTGAGCTGGCCAGATAGCAAGATGCAGGAGGACCATACCGGGCAGAGTTCTGCAAGGAGTAGAAGGAAAGAACCACTCTCAGGGGCCGAGGCCCACAAAAATGGCAAAACCTCTAGTGATCACTTCATTTACTGGAAGGATGGTCTCCTGTATAATGAGCATAATGTCCCTGAGCCTAGGTCAACCAGAGTGTTGGGGGTTCCCCAGTGCTAAAAGGCCTTCCTACTGGAGATGGTTCATAACATTCCCTTAGCAGAACACCTGAAGGAGGCCAAAACCTTGGAGAGCCTGGCACCCTCTTTTATTGGCCCTAGATGAGGATCAAGTCTGATGCAATCTGTAGATCCTGTATGCATTGGCAAGTTAGTGGCAAGTTAGGTGAGAAGCACAAGACTCCCCTCCAGAATTTCCCAGCGGTGGGAACATTCTTTGTGAGGGTGGGTGTGGACACTGTTGGTCCACTTGACCCCAACAGCCCTAGGGAAGAGGTTTACCACTCGGTACCCTGAAGCCATACCCCTAAGAACAGTGACTGCACTCGTGGTGGACAAAGCACTGCTGGGAATATTTACCCGTGTAGGGATTCCCAAGGATGCGGTGTCTGACAGAGGGACCAACTTCATGTCAGTGTGCATGAATGCCATGTTGAATGAGTTTTGGGTTACCTATAAGTTCTCCA
The DNA here is from genome assembly GCA_963921515.1 of Calotriton arnoldi. Lineage (NCBI taxonomy): Eukaryota > Metazoa > Chordata > Amphibia > Caudata > Salamandridae > Calotriton > Calotriton arnoldi. Next base: position 672,991 of record CAWUFW010005895.1, read on the forward strand.
CACCGTACCATTCCAAGACGAATTGGCTTGTTGAGAGATTCATTTTCTGGGCTTGTCAGAGCCCTTAAGACAGAAGTGGGAGGTCTTGCCATCATGCCTGCATGCTTACAGGAAAGTACCACAGGAAGAAGTAGGCTTCAGCCCCTTTCAGCTTCTGTTCGGGCACTCTGTAAGAGGGCCTCTCAGTCTTGGGGAGGAAGGGTGAGGGAAAGGCCCCAGAAAACCCTCACAATATGTGTTGACTATATGCTAGACCTCAGAGACAAAGTTGGAGGCCACTGAGAATTTAGAGGCCAGCCAGGAGATAATACAGTGGCTCGACCAGAAGGCCATTTTGGTCGAATATTAACCAGGCTAAAAAGTGTGGCGATGGAGCCCGTGGAACTCCATGTTCTCCAGGGCCAGTGAACAGGGGTCTATGAGGTCATGAGGTTACTCACCTGGTGTACCTACGGACTTCGAGGAACACCTTAAGGGTCCTGCATGTAAACACTCAAGCCACACCGATAGGTAGAAAATCATCATGCACCATGCTCATGGTGAGAGACGGTGGTGAGGAGAGGAGAGTGAACCCCTCCCAGACCTCCTGCCAACAAGGATGGAAGTAGTCTTCCCCTACATTGACAGGTCAGCAGAGGAACTGTCACCATTGGCTGGGGATAGCTGCCTCTTTGTTCTCAATGACCCCGGGCTCATCAATTGGTGCACTCATGAAATTGACACAGGTGACAGCATGCCTGTCAAAAAACAGCATTTACAAACTGTACGAAATAAGGGAGAGCCAGCATCAAGGAGGAGGTGTGCAAGATGTTGAATCTGGGGTGATAGAGCCCTCCAGTAGTCCCTGGTGCAGCCCAGTGGTATTGGTACCAAAATCTGCCCCACCAAGTAGCACTTCAAAACTGCAGTTCTATTCGGATAAAGGAGACTAAACTCAGTCACAAAGACTAATGCACACCCCATTCCTAGAGCTGATAAGCTCATTGCCAGGTTAGGGGTTGCCAAATACCTCAGTACCTTTGATAGGTATTGGCAGATTGCCCTAACTGAGGGAGGTTAGGAGAGTTCACCTTTATCTATATCAGAAGAGAGGAGTTGGCCTAACAGCTAGGGTGGCCGACCTCGAATCTGGGGAACTGGGTTTGAGTCTCGGCATTGATGCTGAACATCCTGTGATTCTGGGCAAATCACTTAATCTCCCCGTGCCTAACAAAAATGAATGTCCTCATGTAACGCAACTGGTGCTATGTAAAGCGCTCTGATACCCGATACCTTCGGGTCAAGTTCGCGCTATATAAAACTCCGTAAAATAAAAAAAATAAGAAGAGCTCTTCCAGTTCCGGGTTATGCACTTTGCATTGAAGAACGTCCCTGCCACATTCCAATGGTTGGTCAACCAGGTCCTGTCTGGGTTGAAAAACTTCAGTGCAGCCTTTCTGAACTACATTGCTGTCATCATCTCCAGCTGGGAGGACCACCTGCAGGAAGTGCTTGAGGCCCTTCCTCAGGCAGGCCTGGCTTCCAGACAAGTAAGAGCCAGGTAGGGCAGAGATCTGTCATTTATCTGGGACACCTGGTTGGTGGCCATGTACAGCTTCTCCAGCCAAACATATAAATCATACTCGACTTGGAGCTTACAAAGGCACAGACCCATGGGAGGTTTGAAAAGGAGTATGGTGACATTGTTGCTCCCTTGACTGAGCTGACTTCCTAAAAGCAGTTGAAGAATGGGATGTAGACCAGTGGTTCCCAAACCTGTGACTCATGAGGACCCCCTTTGAGTCACTACTGGAAGCCGGGGACCCCCGAGCAATTTGTATGATTTAAATTTTAAATATTAAAACAGTCATTCGAAAAAAATAAACACAAATGTATGCACACCAAACAAATACTTGAATAACTAAAGATTTCAGTATTTTATATTGAAAAGAAATTGCAAAAATCCAAACATTTTAATGGGAAGGTTGGTGCTGTATCTCAGCGACTAATTTTTCAATGTTTGGTTTTATTTCGCAGTACGAGGCTCCTACTCCTGCCAGGGCCGGACTGGAAACCCAAAGTAGCCCTGGCAAATGTTGTCAGACCAGTCCTCGTACGGTGCACACCAAGTGCAGCTAGTGAGCCTGACCATTACAAAGGGGGGACACCAAGAAAATCTGGGGGGGAAAATGGTGCATTCTACAACAAATTTGTCATTATATATTGAATTGTTAGAGCTTTTAAAGCATATTAAATGATGACATTACTGTGCACCAGAATACGACAATCTTTGTTGAGGCTCTTCAATGATTCCCTAACGATCACCCTCCAACAGTGACTCTCATCTCTCCATATCACCTCTGTCACATGTATTTCATTTGTTTTATAGCACCTCTCATCCCAGTGTAGGATGTCCGAACACTTTACATCACACACATATAGAGACAATGAACCTACGTGTGTAAATCAGTGTATAGAAAATGTTAGATAAGGCAAAGGGGACTACAAGGTTTAGGATTCACATGTCATCCATACTGGTAGGCGTTTTTTAAGAGTGTTTGGTCTGGAGGAGCACAAACTCAGGATTCAGAACATAACACAGTGGTTCACGTTGACTTTAATAATGAGAATTTATTTCTACCCAAACAAACTTGTTTAGCAGCATCAGGATAATGAAAGACTGGGAAAAATAGCATAGCTTACTAACTTGTACCATGCAGTTTGCATGCAGCTCTTTGATAGCAGTTTATAGCTCACTGGGCTAGATTACGATTGTAACTTAAAAACTGCACAGTAACAAAAAGAATATCTTTGACAAAAGCAGTAACCCACTGAGCTATGCACATAAAATACTGTTTTTAAAATGAATGGTACATAAAATACTGTTTTTTAAATGTATGGTACACGTTCTTTGCAGCATGCATGTTAACCATCTGTGCTCCCTTAGATGAGTCAAAGCTGCCACTGTACAAAACTCCCATCTCTCTCTCCTGCAGGTACATTAATCACCAGAGGAATCTTGACACTTTTATTGTTGCCCGAAAACTGCCAATTACACAAGAAACTTGGCAGTGCTTTTAAAACTGCTGTCTGCCGACCCCCTGGGACTGTTTCCCGGACCCCTGGGGCTCCTCGGACCACAGTTTGGGAACCACTGATGGAGACAAAGGTGTGCCAAACAGCAGGTATGGCATTAGGGCACTATTGTCGCAGCTGAATGAGGAAGGCTTACGCCACCCAGTAGACTTTATCAGTAGACTGCTACTACCCAGGGACATAGGGGGAGTGCAATTGAAAGAGGCATGGGCAGCGGTGTGGGCATTGAAGAAACTGAGAGTTGTTTAAGATTAATTTCTGGGACCAGGCAGATCATGGGCCACTAATGCAAATGTAGGGTGAGAATCCTAAACTGTCGGGGTGGTTCATCTCCCTACAGGGTATGAACTTCATTTTGGAACATCGTCCTGGGAAGAACCACGCCAGTGCAGATGGGTTTTCTGCCTTAGTGAGGAGCACTTCCATGGGAGTTGGTAGTCTCTCCATCTTCTGCTAAGGGAATGTAGGAAATGACCAATTTTGCGTGGTGTACCCTAAGACGTTTGCCTTAACTGTTTCTGCTGATTGTAGAACTTGGAGCATGTTACCTCTGCTAACCAGTGGTAAAGTGTCTGTGGTCCTCCTTTCAACATGATGAAATCGGTATACTCCTAATTGGCATATTTAGCTTACCTATACGTCCCTAGTATGTGGTAGAAAGTGTATCCAGGGACTGGAAGTTAAATGTCACTAGTGGACTGCAGCACCTATTGTGCCATCCACTACAGTGGCGGTGCAAACATGGCTTCAAGCCTAGCGTAAAAACTGCAAGTCGACCTGTCAAAACAAACCCCTTTGACAAGCCAAAACCTCCCTTTTAAATGTTAATAAGTCACTCCTATGTAGGTCTTGTAGCCTACAAGCCAGGGTGCATATTATTTAAAAGTAGGACATCTAGGAATGTAACGTTAACATGTCCTTACAGTGCCTGTGCAGATAGTGTACCACTTTGAACATCTCGGAACAAAGTCCTCAAACCCTTTGAAATGACATTTTTCCTTTATGTAGTATAGTGATCCAAGAAGGGAAAGTTAGTAAAATTACAGCAGAGAAAACATAACAATGTTTTAAAACCTAACATGCACACCATAAATAAAATAAGATCCATTGATCATGGATGGATTTAGTAGCAGGTGACAAGACTTAACCCCTTGCAGCACATCCTCCAGCATTTCAATAACCAAAAAGCAGACAAATGTAATTATAAACAGACATCCAACAGTGCCAACAAACCAAGGAAATGGCAAGTAATGCCATATTTTAAAAAAAAGTTTTTAAAAACACGAGGCATACCAACACTGATTTTACCTGAGCATAATTTTGTGATTCACAGTAGTGGAATCATGCACACCTTGAGGCTTCTCCCATGTCTGCCTTAAGCTTAGAAAAACAACAAGTTGGTCTTATGATTTAATATGCAAATAAAGTGTGTTTTTCTAACAGAAAGATGGCAAGTAATAAATGTCAAAGCAGACAGGCTTTACTAAACAAGAACAAAATGACTGTCTTTAAAATATTGCAGAATTTTCAAGGACCAAATAAATCAGACAAACCTGTAACTTGATGCTCTTTCAGAGGCTGTGTGCAGTTTATAGACTGCAACCTGGTTTTAACACTGACACTTCCTGATAGCTGCTGCGTACTCTTGACTAAGGAATTAGCGACTGGAGTTAAGAGAATATCTCTTTGGCAGTTTCTCAAAGTGAAAAGCCTCTCCGTTTGTGATGGCGTTTGACCAAGTTTCCTCTGAGCCGCAATTGTTTTCATTCTTTCAAACGCCTTAATTGGTGATTCATACTGAGACTCATGCTTGTCCATACATTTTTGGGATATAATGTCCTTCATGCTTGGAAGATCCAAATGCGAGACAACTGAGGCACTTTGTGTGACTGGGCATGTGCTTATGGCACTGACGTCCGGGAAATTAGCTGGGCATGGGCCTTCCCCCATTAACGTAGATTGCAAAGCAGTCCCCTTGCTGTTTGGGAGATTGCATCTTCCATTAAGTGTTGCTTTGTAAGCAGGGTGGTTTGTGTGAGATACTCCATTAGTTACTCCTAAAGGAGATACACCAGAGCGGCGAAGTTTCAGCAGATCTTTTAAGGGAGTGAGAGAATCCGATGGGATATGGCCAAGAAGAATAGTATGCTTTGGTAATTCCCCTCTTATGCAATGCGGAAAGTTTTGATGTTTGCCAAACCCTTCTCTTTTGGATGGTGTTACAATCATCTTCCTTGAAGGATGAAATTCTCTTTGATGGACTGGAGAGTTCCTGCCTTTAAAAAAAGGAGTATATGTTCACCAGTAAACTGCAAACTTCATTTCTTCACATGGTAACTAAAACACAGAAGAGAAGTTCAAAAATATTAAAGTTCACTATAAATGCCAATTTGCATTGCAAAAAGAGCCTCATAAAAAATACAAGAAATCAGTAGAGAGCCTGACTGTTGGAAATGTGATTGCAAACGACTGGGTCGAGCGGCCACAGTCTCGATTTGACCTGCGAGCAAGCTTTCACGTGGCCAAAACAATTTAATTTGATATAATAGGATTTTGTGAGGAAATTAAAGCAGACATGTCTTTCTCAGACAACAATGTATGTGGTACATAAGTAGCACCACCAGAGTAACATGACAGTTAGAAAACAGAAAGAGGTAGAGAGAGGATAACAAGGAGCATCTATGAAGGCTAGTTGGCTGGAACAGGGACTAAGGCGTATGCAGTCGTTCCTGTGTTATTTTAGTGGACTGCACTGGCCAGTGTATTCCAACATATAATTTCACCTCTGTACTGTTTAAGAAGGGCAAATCTTCAAGGAAAATGTTTCAATTACATGTTTGATTTTAAACCAATATTTATCTTTGTTATAATGTCTACCAAAATTTTTTTTTTCCATTCATTTCTAATTTCAGCACATCAACTCATTCAGATGTGCTTGATGCTTTTGGGGCAATGCATGTGTCCGTGTATCCCAAAGGGCAGTGCATGTCATTAGCCCTCGATGGACCTTCGAATATTACCTGGGCCCCACCTGTTATTTTGTGAACATGGTTCCCTTGGAGACAGGAAACTCACAGGTGACTACATGCTATATGAGAGCGCACATAAACAAAGAAATCTTGATAATAAAATGTTCTACATGTTTTGATATGTAGTTAATATTTACCAACAAATGTGTTATCCAAATCTACATAAAGACATTAAATATCCAGCATCACTGCCTAATCTACTGGCTGCTCATCATAAAAAACATCTAAGGCCTTTCTTCCTAAACTGAGAAGCAGCAGTGCCTAAATGCCAGGCCTTAAATGGCTATATAATAGGCCCTAAAAGTTAAGGTTTATGTTTGTAATCTCTAGACACTAAGGGGCCGATTCCGATCTCGGTCGGAGGCGCACCCAATAGCATTCGGTCGGGAAAAAAGCCATGCGAAAGCCTGTTTCCCGACCGATCCGTACAGCACACCGAACGAGTAAGTACGATGCGCACAACAGCACAGAATCCGGCCGAGCCGTACTCACCCAAACCAGGTCCTGTTCCCCGACCGAGGCGAATCCGGACCGCCGAATCGAGTCGCACGGAAGGAAAAATGCAGCTCCGTCCGGCCGAACGAGTACGATGCGCTTTCCGTACGCGCCGAACCCGTCGCTACGCACGGCACGTCAAAGCATCCGGGAGAGGCGCACATAAGCTCCGATTCGCGCCACAACACGATCCACGGCTACGAGACGAACACGCCAGCGACGAGGACGAGGCGAAGCGACGAGGACGACGCGAAGCGACGAGGACGACGCGAAGCAACGAGAAGGACGAACGACACGAACCAACCATGAATCCCTTCGTCCCGATCATACCAATATTCTACATTTACTACCGGAACAGGCACGGACGCGTACGGCGCAGAAGGTAAGCCAGACACCAACCACAAAACACATACAACACGTACACGACACATCACACACACACACGGGGATGCAGAATATACTTACACCAGCAACAGCAGCACCATAGGGGCGGGATGCCCATCACCAATGCCACATATGCACACAGGGGCCTGAATGCGCACCACCACCCCTACCCAGGGGGGCAGGATGCCTACCACTACTACCACCCTTAGCCAGGGGGCTGGATGCCTACCACTACTACCACCCTCACCCAGGGGGCTGGATGCCTACCACTACTACCACCCTCACCCAGGGGGGCTGGATGCCTACCACTACTACCACCCTCACCCAGGGGGGCTGGATGCCTCACCACCACCCTTAGCCAGGGGGGCTGGATGCCTACCACTACTACCACCCTCACCCAGGGGGGCTGGATACCTACCACTACTACCACCCTCAGCCAGGGGGGGCTGGATGCCTACCACCACCCTTAACCAGGGGGGGCTGGATCCCTACCACCACTACCACCCTCACCCAGGGGGGGCTGGATACCTACCACTACTACCACCCTCACCCAGCGGGGGCTGGATGCCTACCACTACTACCACCCTCACCCAGGGGGGGCTGGATGCCTACCACCACTACCACCCTCACCCAGGGGGGCTGGATGCCTACCACTACTACCACCCTCACCCAGGGGGGCTGGATGCCTACCACCACTACCACCCTCACCCAGGGGGGCTGGATGCCTACCACTACTACCACCCTCACCCAGGGGGCTGGATGCCTACCACTACTACCACCCTCACCCAGGGGGGCTGGATGCCTACCACTACTACCACCCTCACCCAGGGGGGCTGGATGCCTACCACCACCCTTAGCCAGGGGGGCTGGATGCCTACCACTACTACCACCCTCACCCAGGGGGGCTGGATGCCTACCACTACTACCACCCTCAGCCAGGGGGGCTGGATGCCTACCACCACCCTTAACCAGGGGGGCTGGATGCCTACCACCACTACCACCCTCACCCAGGGGGGCTGGATGCCTACCACTACTACCACCCTCACCCAGGGGGCTGGATGCCTACCACCACCACCACCCCTACCCAGGGGGGCAGGATGCCTACCACTACTACCACCCTTAGCCAGGGGGGGCTGGATGCCTACCACTACTACCACCCTCACCCAGGGGGGGCTGGATGCCTACCACTACTACCACCCTCACCCAGGGGGGGCTGGATGCCTACCACCACTACCACCCTCACCCAGGGGGGGCTGGATGCCTACCACTACTACCACCCTCACCCAGGGGGGGCTGGATGCCTACCACCACTACCACCCTCACCCAGGGGGGGCTGGATGCCTACCACCACTACCACCCTCACCCAGGGGGGGCTGGATGCCTACCACTACTACCACCCTCACCCAGGGGGGGCTGGATGCCTACCACCACCCTTAGCCAGGGGGGGCTGGATGCCTACCACTACTACCACCCTCACCCAGGGGGGGCTGGATGCCTACCACTACTACCACCCTCAGCCAGGGGGGGCTGGATGCCTACCACCACCCTTAGCCAGGGGGGGCTGGATGCCTACCACCACTACCACCCTCACCCAGGGGGGGCTGGATGCCTACCACTACTACCACCCTCACCCAGGGGGGGCTGAATATACTTACACCAGCAACAGCAGCACCATAGGGGCGGGATGCCCATCACCAATGCCACATATGCACACAGGGGCCTGAATGCGCACCACCACCCCTACCCAGGGAGGCAGGATGCCTACCACTACTACCACCCTTAGCCAGGGGGCTGGATGCCTACCACTACTACCACCCTCACCCAGGGGGGCTGGATGCCTACCACTACTACCACCCTCACCCAGGGGGGCTGGATGCCTACCACCACTACCACCCTCACCCAGGGGGGCTGGATGCCTACCACTACTACCACCCTCACCCAGGGGGGCTGGATGCCTACCACCACCCTTAGCCAGGGGGGCTGGATGCCTACCACTACTACCACCCTCACCCAGGGGGGCTGGATGCCTACCACTACTACCACCCTCAGCCAGGGGGGCTGGATGCCTACCACCACCCTTAACCAGGGGGGCTGGATGCCTACCACCACTACCACCCTCACCCGGGGGGCTGGATGCCTACCACTACTACCACCCTCACCCAGGGGGGCTGGATGCCTACCACTACTACCACCCTCACCCAGGGGGGCTGGATGCCTACCACTACTACCACCCTCAGCCAGGGGGGCTGGATGCCTACCACCACCCTTAGCCAGGGGGGCTGGATGCCTACCACTACTACCACCCTCACCCAGGGGGCTGGATGCCTACCACTACTACCACCCTCAGCCAGGGGGGCTGGATGCCTACCACCACCCTTAGCCAGGGGGGCTGGATGCCTACCACCACTACCACCCTCACCCAGGGGGGCTGGATGCCTACCACTACTACCACCCTCAGCCAGGGGGGCTGGATGCCTACCACCACCCTTAGCCAGGGGGGCTGGATGCCTACCACCACTACCACCCTCACCCAGGGGGGCTGGATGCCTACCACTACTACCACCCTTAGCCAGGGGGGCTGGATGCCTACCACCACTACCACCCTCACCCAGGGGGGCTGGATGCCTACCACTACTACCACCCTTAGCCAGGGGGCTGGATGCCTACCACTACTACCACCCTCACCCAGGGGGGCTGGATGCCTACCACCACCCTTAGCCAGGGGGGCTGGATGCCTACCACTACTACCACCCTTAGCCAGGGGGGCTGGATGCCTACCACTACTACCACCCTTAGCCAGGGGGCTGGATGCCTACCACTACTACCACCCTCACCCAGGGGGGCTGGATGCCTACCACCACCCTTAGCCAGGGGGCTGGATGCCTACCACTACTACCACCCTCACCCAGGGGTGGCTGGATGCCTACCACTACTACCACCCTTAGCCAGGGGGCCTGGATGCCTACCACCACTACCACCCTCACCCAGGGGGGCTGGATGCCTACCACTACTACCACCCTTAGCCAGGGGGGCTGGATGCCTACCACTACTACCACCCTCAGCCAGGGGGGCTGGATGCCTCACCACCACCCTTAGCCAGGGGGGCTGGATGCCTACCACCACTACCACCCTCACCCAGGGGGGCTGGATGCCTACCACTACTACCACCCTCAGCCAGGGGGGCTGGATGCCTACCACCACCCTTAGCCAGGGGGCTGGATGCCTACCACCACTACCACCCTCACCCAGGGGGGCTGGATCCCTACCACTACTACCACCCTTAGCCAGGGGGGCTGGATGCCTACCACCACTACCACCCTCACCCAGGGGGGCTGGATGCCTACCACTACTACCACCCTTAGCCAGGGGGCTGGATGCCTACCACCCTCAGCCAGGGGGGCTGGATGCCTACCACCACCCTTAGCCAGGGGGGGCTGGATGCCTACCACCACTACCACCCTCACCCAGGGGGGGCTGGATGCCTACCACTACTACCACCCTTAGCCAGGGGGGGCTGGATGCCTACCACTACTACCACCCTCACCCAGGGGGGGCTGGATGCCTACCACCACCCTTAGCCAGGGGGGGCTGGATGCCTACCACTACTACCACCCTCAGCCAGGGGGGGCTGGATGCCTACCACTACTACCACCCCCACTCATAGGATGGACAATGCATGACACAACCAGCACACCACAACCTAGGGAATGCAAGAAGAAGACATCCCCCCAACACCATGACAAGCGTGTGTAGACTGTGTCAAATGCCTACAACACCGAACATGACTTTGAACATACAATGTGACCCCCTAGCACATGTGCCACACATATATGTGTGTGGCACCCACAATGCAAGCAGGCCATGACCATTGTGGCAATGGGGTCCAAACCCCCATCATCACAGTGACCAAAAGGTAAGTGTGGGGTCCATAGCTGAAGCACATTTTGAACATTGTGGCAATGGGGTCCAAACCCCCATCATCACAGTGACCAAAATGTAAGTGTGGGGTCCATAGCTGAAGCACATTTTGAACATTGTGGCAATGGGGTCTAAACCCCCATCATCACAGTGACCAAAATGTAAGTGTGGGGTCCATAGCTGAAGCACATTTTGAACATTGTGGCAATGGGGTCTAAACCCCCATCATCACAGTGACCAAAAGGTAAGTGTGGGGTCCATAGCTGAAGCACATTTTGAACATTGTGGCAATGGGGTCCAAACCCCCATCATCACAGTGACCAAAATGTAAGTGTGGGGTCCATAGCTGAAGCACATTTTGAACATTGTGGCAATGGGGTCCAAACCCCCATCATCACAGTGACCAAAATGTAAGTGTGGGGTCCATAGCTGAAGCACATTTTGAACATTGTGGCAATGGGGTCTAAACCCCAATCACCACAGTGACCAAAAGGTAAGTGTGGGGTCCATAGCTGAAGCACATTTCGAACATTGTGGCAATGGGGTCCAAACCCCCATCATCACAGTGACCAAAATGTAAGTGTGGGGTCCATAGCTGAAGCACATTTTGAACATTGTGGCAATGGGGTCCAAACCCCCATCATCACAGTGACCAAAAGGTAAGTGTTGACAAAGAAAGAGGTGCAACTGCCAAACTGCATGGATGATTCCTGGTCACAGAACAACAAACACATCAGTGGCAAAGTAGTGTATGTGTCCCATTGCAACATAAATTGGGGGAGCCAAATACTGCAGTGCAAATAAGACATACCTTTGGCCATGTGCAGACAAACAACACCCATGGGGGCTGACACCGTCAACAATCATCAATGACACAATGACAGAAGTGACCATCAGAATGCAGACCCACATATTTGCACCAATGGGCACACAAATGCAGATACCCTGTGGAGACTGCAGATGTGAGGTGAACAGATACCATACCATGGCAGCAATGGGACACACAAACCATGATCATTGTGCTGACCGATGACCTAGGAGTCCCAGGGACAGCAGGGGAAACCCACCAAACTACATACAGCCAATGGCACACCCAAGATATGCCAATGCAGTGGTGCAGATGCACAAACACAAACAGGCAGACCCACACTGCACATCATACACAACAGGTGAGGGGGGGGGGTGCCAGTGTCCCCAGGCAACCACACAACACATGAGGAGACCTGAATACCAATCATACAGATGTGCATACAGTGCCACACAAAGGTAACTCATGGATCCAAATCCCCTATGTGGGCAAGCAGGCATTGTCAGATGAGAGGGAGCACAAATCACACATGTCACACAGGCACGTAGGGACAGCAACTGACACAGCAAGACACAGACACAACACAGCACCACCCCCAGGGCCCCCACAATGTGGTGACCCTGGGCTGCATTACAATCCCACTGTGATGACAAAGCTAAATGTGGTTCACACTGTGAACCACAGTCATGTGTCCTGAGCAACTAACTACCATCACACCTACACAAGCACAAATCAAACAGCATGGCCAGTAAGCCAAGGCCAACATGGAGGCAGGGCCCTAGCCGGGCAACAACTCTCATCTGCACACACTCAACACCACACCCCTCGACCTCCAACAATGTGCAGCAGTGAAGCACACATGCACTGGTGACATTGCACATGCACCCATGACTATTCCAGGGTGGTGGGTGGGAACCAAGGTGCAGAAACACATCACACATGGCCACTCAACAAGACTCCTGAATGTCTGACACACTGCACACTACGCTGTACATGGACATGACGGCAATACCACACCAACCAATGGGATCCCAGCCACAGTCACACACCAATGAAGAAGCCAAGGTCACCCACAAAGAACACACATAGACAACAACCAACATTGCAGCCCGGACCCTGAGGAGTGCCAGCAGTCACACACACAATGTGTCACAATCACTGAAAGATAACACAAACTGGAAATCACATGACAGGGGCAAACAACAAGTGCCAAGGGGAAACCTGACTGTGACCCATCTGCGTCTGCACACAAACTCAGCCCTGACAGCAAACACACCTATGGGTGACACACTGATGACCAGTAATGTGCCATGCACCCACATCACAGAGAACCCAGGGCGAAGACTTTGGGGGAACATAGGTCAACTCAGCTAGCATCACAAACAGGTACAACACTAGGGATCACAGCATGCACAGCTAAACGGAAGTGTACACACAGACATGCACATACAACACACACCTTGGGCGCAGGCAATGTCACAGGAGTACACACTGCCATGAGGGGACTCCACTCCTGTGTGAGGAAAGCTGTGCCATATGTTGCCTCAGTAGGGCCCCATCATGTCAGCTGAGCACTTGGTCACACAATCAACAATTAGCACCAAATGAGGGCTCCCGTAACATCAGCCTGGTCATGGAAGTGCCAACGGAATCATCAGCACAGATCCAACACACTTGTATAGCAATGTTGCACTGACAACACAGATGAGTCCTTCCCCATTGATGCCCAAACCTGCATGTCCACTGGAGATGGCCACACGGTCAGGGAAGTAGACGAATTGAACAATGGCAGGCACAACAGATGTGCAGGGGTGGAAGCCACAGATGTGAAATAGGCAATCTAAGTAGGAAATCCCATTGCCAAATACTGAACACATGACACCCTCAGATGCTGCTATGGATGACATGGATACACCACAGGATAGGACACATTCCCCTGGACCACATGGGTTCCTGCACAGTAACACTTCATTATCATGAGACCAAATATCACCATCACTGCAGCAAGGGCATGGTTAGCATCATCAACATCATGTACATCAGAAGCAAAAGCACTAGAGAACAGAAAGTTGCTTTATTCAGCATATGTGGCATTAAAAGTAGAAGTCCGGTAGAAAATAAACAAAGGCCAATGGCCAGTCCATCAACAAAGTCACAAGTGGGTGACAGTGGCAGATGCCACCCTACACATGCCTGCACAAAACCAGGGACAATCCACTAGGAGGGGCAACCGGGGGGTAGGCCAGGCACCGCAGGGACAGGATCAGGGCTCACCAGGAGGAAGCAGGGAAGGGGTGGTGGGTGCTGGAGAGCCACTGACAACTGCAGTGGAGGTGTCTGACATGGTGTGTGCCGGCACAACTGGGGGGCATGGCTCAGATGTTGTGGGTGCCGGCACTACTGCAGTGGACCCTGCAGATGGAGTGGACAGGTCCGCCACTGCAGTGCCCAAGTCAGACAGGGTGGTAGTGGACTCCACTGCAGTGCCTACCACCAGGGGAGGAGAATGGGGAACAGGCAAGGTGGGCTGGACAGAGGGGGAGGACACCCTCACCACATCAGTGGCACAGACAAGCGCAGCGGGGGTGTGGTGCCGGGAGAGCAAGTGGCAGGGTGAGAAGGCCGGATCCTCTTGGGGATGGTATATCTGTGGGTGGGGGAACCTGGGGCAGGGTGTGGTGGGGGCACCTGTGGAGTGGGGGCCTGAGGGATGGAGGAAGGAGACCTGGTGCTTGAGCTGCAGGGCGGCGGCGGGGTCTTGCTCTTACCACTCCGGGGGTTCTTGCGGGTGGGGGCCTCAGTCTGTCTGCGCCTGGGGGAGGGTGTCCGGGGGCGAGGGGCACTCTGCTCCGTGTGGGGGGCTTCCTCTTCCCCCTGGATGCTGGAGCAGCTGGATCGGAGGGGAAGAGGCCGAGGTCACTGAGGAAGAGGCGCTGGATCTTTGGGGTTGCAGGTGAGGCAAGGGAGGGTGTTTTGGAGGGAGAGGCAACTGAGGACTGCGCAGTGCCCGTGGATGGGTGTGTGTGTACCAGGGCTCCATCCCCTGTGAGTCTGGTTTTAGTCCCCTGACTGTGCGTGCGTGTGCGTTTTGTTTGTGGCGTGTGTGTCTGTGTGCTGGACGTGTGTGTGCTGGTGTGTGCCTGTGCCGGTGTGTGTGTGCTTGGGACGGGTAAGGTGCTGGGGAGTGTGGATGGAGCAGAGGCAGGAGGGGTGAGGGACTGTCTGAGGAGGGACACTGCTGCCGTCAGGGAGGAGTCCATGGACCTATTGCCCCTCTGTAGGTCAGACATGCCCGATGAGATGCCCTCCATGAACGACACCAGCTGAGTCAACAGAGCGGTGTGCGCATGGAGGACACTCAGCATGGCTGTCTGCCCTACATGGAGCTGGCGAAGGAGGTACACAGACTCCTCACTCAGGGCAGCAGGGGACACAGGGGCAGGGGGTGCGGTGCCTGGCCCAAAGGAGACACGCTCCCGAACATGGGAGCCTCCACGGACCTGGGGAATGGGAGCCGATGGGAGGGCGGTGGTGGTGCTGGTGGTGGCGGGGACAGCAACACTAGCTGGGGTGTGGTGGCTGCTGACACCCGCCTCCATAAGGGAGTCATCCTCCGAGTTGCTCTGGTCCTCAGCTGAGGTGGATGGTGCTGAGGACTCCTCGGTGTGGCTCCCCTCGCCCTCCGTGCCACTGGGTCCCTCCGACCACTCCTCGGCTGCTGACCCAGTCTGGCTCTCTGGCTCCTCCTGGTCCGTGGAGCTGTCCCCTTCCGTGGCCGTGGATGTATCTGCAAACAATGGGGAAACAGACAGACATCAGTCACCTGCACCAAACGCACACACCACTGTGAGCACAGCACATTACAGAGCAAGCCCTGGCATCATTAGTTGTACATTGCTAAAAGTGCCCTAACTGAACAGGAGAAGCCAATTGTCAGTCTGATGCCAAGCATGGCACTCACATCCCACATGGCCTTGCATCCATCTGTCTGGTGTCTGTTGGATTGCAACACCCCAGTGTGGACACATGCACCAAGTACACAGTAGTTGGACAGTGCAGAGGACACGGTGTGGCATGTGGACATGCACACATCACAGCTCTTGCCACTGAGTCAGTACAGGTTTCCGGATGAAAGGGATGCCCAGAGTCAAATAGGAAATGCATGTGATGCATACCAGCGACAGACACCATGATGCACCCATGTCCTGATAGCCATCGCCACAATGGTGTGCATGTAGCACATGTCACTCCCCTGCAGGATCACCAATAAGTTGACACATGCCATGGCAGAGGCATGACTGCTAAGTCATACATCACTGTCTCAGTGATGTATGACTTAGCAGCCAGACAACAACACTATGCACTGTGTCACAATAGTAGGTCATGGGGAATGCAAGTCCTGGAGCTGCACAAATGCACATGTACATCCCCCACACAACACATCATCTTAACCCTCATCTGTCCAGGTCATACCTATTGGACATATGGGAGACCTGTGACACTACCCTCTGAACCTGAGCCCCTCACAATCTGCTGTGAATGGGGAACAGCTGCCTGAACTTCACATTCGCATACCCCAGTCATGCACGGGCAGCTGATCAAACACCTATGTGACACACAAGTATCGTCTCCTATGGTCACATCTCCAGGGGCATGCTGAGCCCCTACCAAGAAACACCCCAGCAGTCCTGGCAAGTAATCCACAGCACACTGACACAGAGGCAGACACCTGAGGGGTCAAATCACTGCGCACAATGTGTCAGCTGATACACGGGAGTGGGAGTACAGAGTGCATTGCATGGCCTGGAGTAGGCATGATTGTCCTGCTCCACATGAATGAGGGATGAGCCCTGGACAGTGGATAGCTGGCTATGTATGTGTGACACACGTAATCTGCACACTCCTGGGGCCCAAACATTGTTCCCACCCGCTGCATGGGCGTGTGCCGCATACCCCAGGCACATGTGGTGGCTCAGCTCAGCAAGTGGACCGCATATCAAAGCAACACGCAGATTACATGTCCGAACACAGGCGTTGTGTGAACAATGGACCCACCCATGATGCCCACAACAGAGTTAGGGAAACAGATGCTGTCCCCCACCTTTAGTGAAGCAAACTGCAAGGACACAGTCCCAAGTGACACAATTCCCTGAATGTAAGGGCCACACCTGGGTATCAGATGAGCAGTGGGCAGTGCACAATAGAGGGACATGGCTCCTGGACAACATGACTGCTGCACTGTGGCAGTTGAACCAGGCCAGAGGAGGGCACAAAGCATGTAATACAGAGTTCCCAGTGCAGTCTTTGACTCACCCCCTCCTTGCTGCTGTCTGGCCTTCAGCTGCCCATCCAGGTCTGGAAACACCACCGCCAGGATCTGGAGCATGTGGGGGTCAGGGTCCGTGTTCCGCCCCTCCTGCGAGGAGGCGACAGCTTCAGCTGGACCCGTGCAATCCTCCGGGTCCAGCCCCGAAGGTCCTGCCACCTCTTCTGGCAGTTGCGGATCCGGCGCTTGTAGACCCCCACGGACCGGACGGCCCGGACGATGTCCTTCCAGATCTCCTGCTTCCGATGGGCATTAACCTGTCAGGATGACAAAGTGAAAAGGCCATTACTACACATGCAACATATCCGTGCATGACACAGTTGTATATACATGTCTCAATCACAGGGGCACATGATGTACACAGGCAGTGCAAAGCTGCCCATGGACAGTTTGCCAGACGTCACTACATGGTATCATTGCATGGGAAGTAAAACCTTGTTCAAATGCACTGTCACTGCACCATACCTGTCCAGTGCATGTCACTACACACTATGGGGGTGACAACTACTCAGTGAGCCTGCTAGCCAGTGGCGTGCAGACTTCCAGCCTTGCTAGTCAGACAAAATGCACATTCAGAAAGGCAGTGCACAGAACACTCACCTGCTCCCCTGGTGTCCCATACAGCTTGCTGTACTGTGGAAGTAGGCTGTCCAGCAGGGCCTGGTTCTCCTCAAGGCTGAAGGCTGGGGCTCTCTCCACAGTACGTGCCATTGCAGGGTCCAGAGGGGCAGAGACAGCAGCAGTGCAGTGGCAGATGTCGTCCTGGAGCATGTAGTGCAGGCAAGTGAGCTCTCAGGGGAACAGCCAGCAATATATATGTGCTGGAGAGGCAGATACTGTCCCTTGTGTCCAAAGTGATAGGTCCAAGTCGTTTGCATCTTCTGAATCTGGCCAATCCATGGAATAGCAGCACCAAAACACGCCCACAGCATCCTTCAAATCTTCAACTTCATGACATACATGATTTTGCAACATTGTTGTGGGTGACCAACTGATTTTCCAGCAACCGACTCGTTCGAAATTCGAAAACGCGTCCGTTGCCAGGCAAGCCCATTGTCAATGGGTGCGCACCGATCGGTCCATTGCGGTACAACGCGTACGTACCGCGCACACATTGAATGCAATGGGCCGGCCGGGGCACCGATCGGTCCATTGCAGTTCAACGCGTACAGGGGTACAACGCGTACCCGCACACATTGAATGCAATGGGCCGGCCGAGGGCACCGATCGGTCCATTGCAGTACAACGCGTACAGGGGTACAACCCGTACCCGCACACATTGAATGCAATGGGCCGGCCGGGAGCACAGATCGGTCCATTGCAGTACAACGCGTACAGGGGAACAACGCGTACCCGCACACATTGAATGCAATGGGCCGGTCGGGGGCACCGATCGGTCCATTGCAGTACAACGCGTACAGGGGTACAACGCGTACCCGCACACATTGAATGCAATGGGCCGGCCGAGGGCACCGATCGGTCCATTGCAGTTCAACGCGTACAGGGGTACAACGCGTACCCGCACACATTGAATGCAATGGGCCGGCCGGGGGCACCGATCGGTCCATTGCAGTTCAACACGTACAGGGGTACAACGCGTACCCGCACACATTGAATGCAATGGGCCGGCCGGGGGCACCGTTCGGTCCATTGCGGTACAACGCGTACAGGGGTACAACGCGTACCCGCACACATTGAATGCAATGGGCCGGCCGGGGGCACCGATCGGTCCATTGCAGTACAACGCATACAGGGGTACAACGCGTACCCGCACACATTGAATGCAATGGGCCGGCCGGGGGCACCGATCGGTCCATTGCAGTACAACGCGTACAGGGGTACAACGCGTACAGGGTATAACGCGTACCCGCACACATTGAATGCAATGGGCCGGCCGGGGCACCGATCGGTCCATTGCAGTTCAACGCGTACAGGGGTACAACGCGTACCCGCACACATTGAATGCAATGGGCCGGCCGTGGGCACCGATCGGTCCATTGCAGTACAACGCGTACAGGGGTACAACGCGTACCCGCACACATTGAATGCAATGGGCCGGCCGGGGGCACCGATCGGTCCATTGCTGTTCAACGCATCACTGTACATGTGACTGGCATATGTCAGCATGCCTGTCTCAGATGGACATATGCCAGCCACAGATAGCTCCCAGGGAGTGAGGGGCACACCTACATCACGACAGCCTGTCCAAACTTTATCATAAGGCATGTAAGGCTGCATTTCCTATTGTGTGTATGTTGGTGTACATGTTGTCCTGTGGGTGTCACCTGTGGGCAGCCACCCCCAGGCTGTGCACGTGTTCATGGGGACAGGATCCTGGGTGTTACGTGTACATGACCACTGTGATGTGCAACTGTTCATATCTGTGCATGTGCCATGGTCACATTTCACGGTGGTGTATGTCATGTCACATACCCCGTGAGTCCCATGTGGGACGGTATGTTTGAGCCAGGGTGTCCCAGTGGCACAATAGTGATGGTCCTCCACAGTCTTTGTGCATGTAGTGTTTACAATGTCTCTGATTTCATGTGCACAATGGGAGACAGTCTCCACATCCAGGTTGTGTGTGCATGGACTTTGATGTTGTGCGTGTGTCACAGACGTCCATGTCTGTCCTGCCGTGGCAAGTGGGACCACTACCTGTGGGGGTCATGGTTGTTTTGCTGTGGTGTATACATGATACTCCATGTAATGCCAGTGTCCATGTGGCAATACAGGGTCCCTGGGAATGTACCTGTCGTTGAGCTGTGGTGCCTGGGGCACATCTGTCCTCACATGTCACTGTGGGGGGTGATTGTGACACGGCAGCAGGAGATGGGAACTGTGACACGGCCTCATGATATCCAATGGGCCAACCTGGGACTAATTGATGCCATCTGTTGGACCGTGTTGACAGATGTTGGCCATGTATGTACCATACATGTCCTTACGGAACTGCACACTTCATGTAGTTGTGCCTCATAATGATGTATGTTGGGATATTGAGTGTGTTCAATGCCGCATATGTGGGGTGACTGACAATCTTGCTTACTTCTCCTCTGCACTGCAGGGCTCCTGCTGTCCATCGACCATTCCCAGACCTGGCAACGATGGTGGAACGGGACAGCATCCGACGGTACCGCTTCACCAGGCAGCTGATTGAGGATTTGGCAGTGCAGTTGTCCCCACATTTGCAGCCTGGCCGGCCGTATCCTACAGCGCTGACCCCCAAGGTGAAGGTGATGGCAGCCCTACACTTCTTTGCCACTGGTACCTTCCAACATACTGTGGCGACTTCTGGTGGGATGTCACAGACCATGTTGAGCCGTGTGCTCCGCGATGTTTTGGCGGCAATGTTGCTATTCCTGAACCGGTACATCTATTTCCCTAGACTGCGACGACTCACTAACGTGAAGAGTGACTTTTATGCCCTGGGGAGGATGCTGCATGTCATTGGCTCCATTGATGGGACACATGTGGCTTTGGTACCACCACAGGCCCAGGAGCAGGCCTACAGGAACCGCAAGCACTACCACTCGGTCAATGCACTGGTGGTGTGTCTTGCAGACATGACCATCACACACGTGTGTGCCCGTTTCCCTGGTTCAGCACACGATGCCTTTGTGATGAGGAGTAGTCGCATCCCCAGGATGATAGCACAGATGCAGAACCAGCGTGCCTGGCTTGTCGGTGTGTACTGACTTTGTGCCATTGTGTGTGATCTGATCTGTAGTATTCCGCCCACTTTTCCAAGTCAGCTAATGTGCACTTGTCTGTCCGTAGGTGACTCGGGATACCCCAACATGCCGTGGTTGCTGACACCCCTCAGGAACCCTGTGACACCAGCCCAGATGCGCTACAATGAGGCACATGGTCGGACCAGGAGAGTGATTGAGCAGACATTTGGTCTCCTGAAGAGCCGCTTCCGCTGCCTGGACAAGACTGGAGGGTCCCTCCCATATGCCCCTGCGAAAGTGTGCAAGATTATCATCGTCTGCTGCATGCTCCACAACCTGGCAGTGCGGAAGGAGTTGCCTCTCATCCAGGATGACAATGACCAACATCCGCCACCTGTGGAGGATCCTGGCCTGGACCACGATGCCAGTGACGATGATGATGATGATGAGGGTGATGTCCGCACACAGCTCATCACCAACTTCTTTAGCTGAATGTGAGTATCCTTAGGTGTCATGTCAATGATGTGAGTTGGCATGATGTGTAGGTGGTGCTCTGGTGCTGTTGGAGTGTGTCCATGGGCTACTTGACTGGATGTGTGTTGCGATGTGTGCTTACAGGTGGGCTGTACTCCCCAACAGTGTTGACATGCTAACTTGGTTCTGGGTGGGTATCTTGTAACATGTATTGTGCATGAGTTTTGCTGTTCTGTCCTGTACTCCATTGCTTTTGACTGTGTGTCATTTCTGTCCTTCACAGGGTACTTTCAGATTCGTTTGGTCAACTGTGTCCACCAACGACGTGATTGCACTTCCAGGCTGGTAGCTGTTGTGTCCCTACAGGTGATGTGTGCCACACCCATGGACTTCCTTCAGTCTACAGTTGTTGACTGTGTGCCCGCTGCCAGGTGGGATTACCTTGCATCTGTAGTGGTTACGACATGTTGCAACTGTGTAATAAACCTGTGCTTCACTTTGTGATGTGCGTTGTCTGTGGTCACACATTTGACTGCCATTTGCTTACTGCACCTGTGGGCTACTTGACTACAACTGGGAATGGGTGTGGTGTCTGTGCATTGCACCGTCTTCCCTGGCAACATCAGTGTAGGCAATGAGTCAGATGGCCTAGGTGTGTATGTGTTGTGTAGCCCTGGTGGTGTGTCTCCCTCATATGTGTCACGTTGCCTTTACTCACATGCCTGTGTTGTCCTTGCTGTTGCAGTTCGCATACACAGTGTAATTTTGCAGTTCATCATCCCCATAACAGCACCCACGTTGGAATCACAACAGAGGCAAGTATGGTGTATTAGTGTGTTTATTGTGATACATTTGTGTGCATAGGATGGGTAGTGCTGTACATAAATCTTGCAATCCGAAGTTCCTAGGTGAATTGAAAGTCCTGGTAGACAGGATCCCCAGTATCGGGGCCACAGTTGTCTGACACATTGGTCCAACTTGTACTCCCCATGCAATGTGTGGGAGTAGTGTTGCCGTCAACAGGGTGAACAGTCTGTGCACAAAGGTGAACATCCAGAACAGGTTCAGGCTTCCTGGGAGTTGCGCTTGGCCATCGGCCTCTCACTTGCCCCTCCTCGGACGACCCCTCTTCTTGGGGGGGGCCCTCAAGTACAGGCTGCTGCGGTGCAGGGGACTCTCCGCCAGAGTCATCCTCCCTCCCTGTGGCAGTTGCAGTTTGTTCGGCACCAGATGTTGTTGGCACACAGGGAGGTGTGGACTGGTTGCTGTTCATCTGGCGGAGGCATTGTAAAATGTCCCTGTGCACCGCCGTCATCTCATGCAGTGCATCCCACTTGGACTCCACGCGGGACATGTGTGAGTCCACGCGGGACATGTGTGACTCCACGTGGGACATGTGGGAGTCCAAGCGGGCATGATGGGCAGCCTGCTGCTGTTTCATGTTTCTGAGGAGCCCCACTACCTGGCTGAGGTCTCCGGTGCTGGACTGGTATGCATCAGCTATGCGTACCAGTTGTGGGTCATCATGCACACCAGCAACCTCTGCAAGCAGCGACCTCTGTCTCCCACCCCTCCCACCACCCCTGCTGACATGTGCAGTGTGTGCAGTGGCACGCACAGATGACCCTGGTCCACCTTGGGGGTTGGTGGTGGTGGTGGTGGTGTCCATGGCCCCAGGTTGGTCCAGGGTCCCTGTGCTGGTGTTGCTCCTTGTTCTGTCCATGTCAGCAGGGATGGTATTTGTGGTGACAGTCGTTGGAGGGGTGGGTGCAGGGGGTGCAGCTGGTGGTTCTGCTGGTGCTGCATGTAGACTTGCACCGGATGTGCCAGGTTGGTCTTCTTCGTCCGAGGAGGACAGAGGCTGTACGACGCCAGTGAGCTCCGCATCCTCTTGAGCCTGGGACTGGGACTCCTCAGCGTCTGCTGCTGTGTCCCCATCATCACCTGTTTTTGGGAGACACACACAATGTATGTTATGTTTCTGCAGGCATCAATGGTTGACACACATGAGAGTTGTGACTGTGCCTCTGGGTGCGGGCCTGTACATTGCATTGTCCTAAGTCGTCACAGTCAGGGGTTGATATTGGTGTGGCACATTGTCCTGCATTATTTGGGCATTTCTATGTATTTTTTGGGGTGTGAACATGGTCTGCATTGGTTGTGTTTGGTTGACAGCCGGCCCTCCTTCCCACCCACCCAGCCATGGACTGTGCTTGCATTGCAGGGAGTGGAAGTTGTCTCTCAGGATGTCAGTCAGTGGTGTCCTGCTGTTTGTTGGTGCACAGTTGCCAGCAGGGCCGTGTGCTCCCCACAGCAGTAGCCAGTGTCAGCCATCTTGTGAGTCCTTCTCCACTCCCTGTGATGTGAGCATGGTTCAGGGTGGTGTTGATGGGACAGTTGTGGGGGTGAGCTATGTCTGTGACTACGACTCCCATCATGCTATTGCCTCCACCCCACTTCCCAGCATTCCCATACTTACTTGCTTTTGTGGGGAGTTCAGTGTGTGTGGGTGTGAGAGCAATGGCAAGATGGCTGACAGTGGTGTCCTGCTGTTGGTTGGTGTGCAGTTCCCAGCATGCCCTTGTGCTCCCCACGACACAGCAACAGTGTCAGACATCTTTGATGGGCCTTTCCACTCTCTGTGGGATGTGCATGCGTGAGTGTGAGCTTGCTGGGCCATGTGGTGGGGGATGTAGAGCTGTGACTACGACTCCCATCATGCTATTGCCTCCACCCCCTTCCCAGCATGCCCATGCTTCCTTCCTTTTGATTCTGCTTCCCTGTGGGGTGGGCTGGCTGTGCTGACAGGATGGCTGGGAGTGTTGTCCTGGCAGTTGTTTGGCTAAGAGTCCCAAGAGTGTCCCTGTGCTTCACACAACATAACCGAGGGTGGTGGTTCTTTGTGGGATCTTGTGTTAGGATGGGGGCATTGCATTCTACCAGGTGGGTTCTGTGGAGTTTGTGTTGGGGGTGTGTGTGAGGGGAGGTGCTTGTGACTATGGTCAGTGCTGCAAGTCCTCCTTCCCACCCACCCAGCCAGCCAGTTATCCCACCATGGAACGTGCTTGCATTGCAGGGAGTGTAAGTTGTCTCTCAGGATGTCAGTCAGTGGTGTCCTGCTGTTTGTTGGTGCACAGTTGCCAGCAGGGCCTTGTGCTCCCCACAGCAGTAGCCAGTGTCAGCCATCTTGTGAGTCCTTCTCCACTCCCTGTGATGTGAGCATGGTTCAGGGTGGTGTTGATGGGACAGTTGTGGGGGTGACCAATATCAGTGACTACGACTCCCATCATGCTATTGCCTCCACCCCCTTCCCAGCATGCCCATGCTTCCTTCCTTTTGACTCTGCTTCCCTGCGGGGTGGGCTGGCTGTGCTGACAGGATGGCTGGGAGTGTTGTCCTGGCAGTTGTTTGGCTAAAAGTCCCAAGAGTGGCCCTGTGCTTCACACAACATAACCCAGGGTGGTGGTTCTTTGTGGGATCTTGTGTTAGGATGGGGGGCATTGCATTCTACCAGGTGGGTTCTGTGGAGTTTGTGTTGGGGTGTGTGTGAGGGGAGGTGCTTGTGACTATGGTTAGTGCTGCAAGTCCTCTTTCCCACCCACCCAATAGTTATCCCACCATGGAACGTGCTTGCATTGCAGGGAGTGTAAGTTGTCTCTCAGGATGTCAGTCAGTGGTGTCCTGCTGTTTGTTGGTGCACAGTTGCCAGCAGGGCCTTGTGCTCCCCACAGCAGTAGCCAGTGTCAGCCACCTTGTGAGTCCTTCTCCACTCCCTGTGATGTGAGCATGGTTCAGGGTGGTGTTGATGGGACAGTTGTGGGGGTGACCAATATCAGTGACTACGACTCCCATCATGCTATTGCCTCCACCCCCTTCCCAGCATGCCCATGCTTCCTTCCTTTTGACTCTGCTTCCCTGTGGGGTGGGCTGGCTGTGCTGACAGGATGGCTGGGAGTGTTGTCCTGGCAGTTGTTTGGCTAAAAGTCCCAAGAGTGGCCCTGTGCTTCACACAACATAACCCAGGGTGGTGGTTCTTTGTGGGATCTTGTGTTAGGATGGGGGCATTGCATTCTACCAGGTGGGTTCTGTGGAGTTTGTGTTGGGGTGTGTGTGAGGGGAGGTGCTTGTGACTATGGTTAGTGCTGCAAGTCCTCCTTCCCACCCACCCAGCCAGCCAGTTATCCCACCATGGAACGTGCTTGCATTGCAGGGAGTGTAAGTTGTCTCTCAGGATGTCAGTCAGTGGTGTCCTGCTGTTTGTTGGTGCACAGTTGCCAGCAGGGCCTTGTGCTCCCCACAGCAGTAGCCAGTGTCAGCCATCTTGTGAGTCCTTCTCCACTCCCTGTGATGTGAGCATGGTTCAGGGTGGTGTTGATGGGACAGTTGTGGGGGTGACCAATATCAGTGACTACGACTCCCATCATGCTATTGCCTCCACCCCCTTCCCAGCATGCCCATGCTTCCTTCCTTTTGATTCTGCTTCCCTGTGGGGTGGGCTGGCTGTGCTGACAGGATGGCTGGGAGTGTTGTCCTGGCAGTTGTTTGGCTAAGAGTCCCAAGAGTGTCCCTGTGCTTCACACAACATAACCCAGGGTGGTGGTTCTTTGTGGGATCTTGTGTTAGGATGGGGGCATTGCATTCTACCAGGTGGGTTCTGTGGAGTTTGTGTTGGGGTGTGTGTGAGGGGAGGTGCTTGTGACTATGGTCAGTGCGCAAGTCCTCCTTCCCACCCAGCCAGCCAGATATCCCACCATGGAACGTGCTTGCATTGCAGGGAGTGGAAGTTGTCTCTCAGGATGTCAGTCAGTGGTGTCCTGCTGTTTGTTGGTGCACAGTTGCCAGCAGGGCCTTGTGCTCCCCACAGCAGTTGCCAGTGTCAGCCATCTTGTGAGTCCTTCTCCACTCCCTGTGATGTGCGCATGGTTCATGGTGGTGTTGATGGGACAGTTGTGGGGGGCAATATGTGTGACTGCGACTCCCATGATGCTATTGGCTACACTGACTTGGCCAGCATACACAGAATTCCTTCCTTTGAGTGGTCTTCACTGTGTGTTGGTGTTGTTGTGGTGGCTACATGTCTGGATGTGTTTGTTAGTTCTATTTATGCCACTGCCTAGCTGTAGTTGTGTTTGTACATGTGATGGCACAGTTGGATGTGACTTTTTTGATGGCATGTGTTGTGTTTATCTGACTGACATACACATTTTGGGATGATTCTGTTCTGGTTGCTGTGTAATTGCTATGAGTGCATGGTTTGACTCTCCCTTGACAGTGATGTGTGTGTTTTGTGGCAGTATATTGTGTACATTTGTTGTGTACTCACCAGGCTCTGGGATGTCCTCTAGTCCATATACGCTCACTGGCGGAAGGATGGCCCGCACCTTCTCCTCCCAGGGCCTGAGGTATATTGGCTTGGCAGGAGGGCCACTGCCGGTGTATTGGCTGTTGATGTAGTCTTTCTTGAGCAGGTCCCGTACCCTCCTGCGCACGTCATACCACCGGTTCTGGATGTCGCTCTTTGTGCGCCGACATGGTGATTGTGCGTTCACCCTGTTGATGATCCTCTCCCACATCTTGGTTTTCTGGGAGATGGGGGTCTGTTGGACCAGTGTGCCAAACAGCTGTGGCTCTACCCTGAGGATCTAGTCTACCATGACTTCCAATTCACAATCTAGGAACTTGGGATTCTTCTTGGGGGGCATGGTGATGGGTGGTGATGGTGAGTGATGTGTGTGTTGGTGTGCAGGTGAGGGTGTGTGAGTGTGTGTTTTGCTGGGTGTATGTGAGGTAGGTATTTGTTGGTGTGCTGATGGTGTGTGGCTTGTGTGAGGGATGAGCTGTGGGTGTGTGGTTGCTTTCTCTTGGGTGCTGGCAGTGGAATGGCATTTGCAAAGGCTCATGGTTGTGATTTGTGTCCTTTATATGGGTGGAGTTGTGGGTGTGTCTTTGTTCTCTGTCCCCACCCCCCAGTATTTATTGGCTTAGTAATTGCTTGTTTGGCCTTTTTTTGTGTGATTTTTCCTTTGTACTGTCTGTGTATGTTGGAAACGTTCTTGTGACCGAGTCGGACCCTGCATTTGTCTCGTACGGTCTTCTCCGTTTCGTTCACGCTGTGTATGTGCAGTTTTCTATGCTGCGTACGCGTCGGTCGCGGTGTTTTGTGTTGCTTCGGCTCGGTTTTGTATGCGTGTCGGTCGTACGGCTTGTCCTCCGTCCGACTCGCTCGTGGTTTCGCGCCTTGCATCGTACTTTGCGGTTTGGAGTTCGCGTGTACGTTTCGGTCGGATTTGTTCCGGGTGCGTGTCGGTCGGTTGGATTCGCGTGTTTTTCCGACCGGATTGCTGTTTTCCGTGCGGCTCGGTCGGTCGACTTGGGTTCGGTACGTGTCGGTCGGATTTTGCACGCCTTGCATCGTACTTGGCGTGTCGGGCGCCACAGGTACGTGTCTGTCGGTATAATTTCCGGATCCGAGTCGGTCGGTGCTTTTTCCGGCCCGAATCGGAATAAACCCCTGTGCGTCTTGTCCTATACCCAACCACCAAATTACACACAGGTATGACTTCTGGTGAAGCACAACACTCATGGCACTCACTCCTTGTTAATACAACACTCACGGCTGTATTTGCAATAATCAAAGCTCGAGCTGTTTACTGCACCACAGGAATAACCTGACTAGAAAGACCATACATCCCCCCAACCGCAGAACTTTCTTTGCTGCTGTAGCATGTAGGGTGACACGCTGTTCAAGCTTCTACTCCAGTTATAACGTCCAAAAGAAGGCAGCCATAGCTCTCAACTTTTGAAATCTTTAAGGAAGATATTCCTATTTAAATCCATGAGAATTAATAATATTTTGGAGAGGGCAGGAAGGTTTTCAGGTTGGGTTATCCCATTCACATCTACAGAAACTTTTTGCTTAATTGGAGGGTGAAGATGAAGCCAGTGATAGTAACACCATCCCAACATGGATGTGATGAGGGTAATGGACCCCTACCAGCCAGACTAACACGACCACTGCCCAGGTATCACCTCTAAAACTTTGACAATCACCATAAATATCTCAAACTGAAAACTAACCACCCAACACAGTGTTTCCTTTTTCATTTGTAAATAGCTCATCAAATTCATATATATATTTTTTTAATCTAGTACTTGTGTTAATGGTTTTATAGGGGTTAAATGGCGCTACAAATCCCAACATGCAACGGAAAAAAATATTGCGGAGCCGATGTAGGGAAATAATAGGAATACATTTTATGGGCACATACACACAAGTATAAAATCCCAAACCCCTATACAAACATTCCAGGTAAGGGATAGTTTTAAACCTATGTAAGTAGTGAACTGGCCTGGGCTAATACACAGATGTGCTGAAAAAGATAACTGTGAGTTCTGCAGAAATACATAGGTCACAGTGCACATTTGTTTTAGGAAATGCACATAAAATGTTGCATGGTTAATTTAGCTGCGCAGAAACAAATAGATTATATTTCCTTGCAGACTCAAACTTGACAGGACATAAATAATTACTACAGATATCACAGAAAAGGTCACCACATTTCTATCTGTTACGAGAGGCCGACAGTAGAAACAGTTTTTGCACTGTCATTGAGCATTGAACACAGAGTGTAAACAATTCTGGTTTCTGCCTTAGGGCAAGCCTGTTGAGAATATCTTAAAGTCAGATAGGATGGGTTGGGCCCATTGACGTCAAACGCAGAAAAACAAAAATGTGTTTCTATGTTATCTCACCCTTATTCTGAGAACTAACCCACAAAAGGGGGCTTCTGCTAAACATTGGCACGTGTTTTGGAAGTATCTTATCTGCACAGCTTGCTATTTGCATCATGTAGGAATTTGTAACCCATGTTTTTGTGTGGCTTTTGCAGTATATATACAACTGCCTGTAATCCACAACTTTGAACTTCAGACTTTAGTCTCTTTTTGAGACTGGCTGATTTTGCCAGTTGATTGATTGATTAAAACTATATTATTGTGCAAAATTGTTTTGTCTTACTTTATTAAAACATTTTCCCTCCAACATATTGGCATGACCAGCCAGGACCTCTGCTTGACTTCCCCAACTGCCAGCCCAAAATACTGCCTGTCCCCCAAGAAGTGACTTGCGCACTTTTGAAAGGTAAAAGAGACGCAATTGTTCAGTAAATGTCTCTGCATTTCTAAGGGGCAGGTAGGACTTGGGTGTTTGGTGTTTTTAAGGTGGGAATAGTACGAGGTCCGTTCCTTTTTATATGTAAAGACATTAACAATTTTTACAATAATATATAATTTTATTGTTTGCATGCAAGACTGTGTATTGACACCATATTAAGGGATCCCGGTGGTAGATTGGAAGATACTAGGTACTCAACTAAATAAGTTGAAAGTGGTCAAGGTAGAACAGGGTTTGAGGCCGAGTTGTATGTTCTGCAAAATAGTGAAAAGTTGTCCTCTCTACGAATCCAGAGAGAAGTGACCAGTAGTGCTTTGTTTGCCCTAGTATGTAAATTAGAATTGATGCAGTAGTGTTTTGGTTGCCTTAGTTTATAATTTAGCATTGATGCATATGTATGTGTAAGTAGAAATGTGGCCACAGATTATTGTCATTTTCTTTTTTAATTTTGTATTATGTAGTGTATAACTTCGGATTTCCTATTTTGTAAGGAATGTTGTATAATGTTAGGAAAGAAAATTTAAGTAATTGACTGAATTAGGCAAATGCCTCAAGAGTCCACGACTAACAACTGATTTTAATTGTCTCCCCCTGTAACCTTTTCACAGACTAAATACCACAAAGTGAACTGTATGAAGATTTTTTTATGTTATATTAAAAGACCCTATTAAATATAATAACAAAATAGAAAGGCGCTCTATAGGGAATCTAATATATATAATAGTCCCAATAATACTGAAGGATGTACCCTTCAACATGGCACCAAAAGTTCCCATCAATCTTGCACTAAAATTGACAAGGAGAATATGACAGATATACAGGAATAAATAATAGACGAAAAACTGAATTGACAGTGGTCTTTGAGACATGCTGTTCACGGCCAGAAATTGTAACAAACTTAGAAATAGTGTTAATAGATTCATTACAGACAGATTTATGGACAGCGTTAATAACAGACAGTCCGTATTTAACAACATTCTCCTATCGTGGGACTTAGTAGATTAAAACTGCAGTACAAAAATGTTGTTTATTGAGATTGCAATCATATTTTAATATACATATAAAAGTAAAATAAAATATTTGTCTTATATCTACATGAGTAGAGAATATAGGATGCTAAACTAGTCTCTGCTTATAGGTTCACCAGCTAAAAGTGATTATTTAGAAACATTTATGAGGATAAGAGAGTTGAAAGGGAAGAAAAATAGGTTGTATAAGGAATAAATGGAAGTCTATGATCACACAAAAAGAATTGAGGAATACGAAAAGTTAAAATAAGGGTATTAAGGCAACAGGCCTACCAAGTAGGGAGTTTTTGGAGGTTAGAGAGAGAAGTGGACGATCCATTAATGGAGTAAATATTGATGCATTGTCCAGAACAACCTCCCTATTCAAATTTAAGGGTTTGCCGAAGAGACATGGGATCCCCTGTAGAACACCTGGTCAAAGTCTTCTGCTGAGACAAAGACCAGATAGAAAAACAGTGTACAGAATGGTACGAAGCGACTAAATATCACACACTCCCGTGGCCCCAGGAGCCTGCCAGTCCTCCCACTCAGAAGAGACCCAGAGACAGACTAAAGGGCAGTACAAAGAAAAGCCATTCACAGAAACAAGTAGTAGGTGCACAAGTCCAGAAGATGTAAAGAGAAAGGCCCCAAAAATGGCCAAAGCCAGAGGGTTCTAGTGACAACAGTGAAGAAGGAACTACCAGGTGAAGTACAGGCCAAATTAAATAACTTAGTAGCTTCAGATACCAAGCCATGGACAGAGATACAGGCACTCATAATACACTTTTGTAAGAAAAGGCAGGAAAAGGAAAAGAGTGAGAAAGCCAAAAACAGAGAAAGCAGCAGTCAAATTGGTCCAGCTGACGTTGGCGAAGGAAACTGAGGGAGGAATTGTGACTGCTGCTACTAAGTTAGCCGCAGTATCCCTGGGTGTGCCTCCTGGAGGCATTCCACAATGCCATCCATATGCCCAAGGAAGAAATACCATGAATAGAAGAGGAGGGCAAGGAAGTTTTGGGGGAAATAGATCAAATATATTTCAGAGCAGACAAACATGCTACTATTGCAGGAAGCCAGGACATTTTATTAGAGAATGCAGGTCTAAAAAGAATGATGAACGAAATGGCCAGACAAGGGCAACATATGGCCAACAATTAACAGAGCAGCATCCATCAGACAGATGACAGAGCCCCAGATTGTGAAAGGAATGCAGAAGTTCCTAGACTTATGTAATTACGTTAGACAAGTTTTTTTATAACAGTATGTTAATAGCCCCACTGTTTGTGTCTATCAAATGGGTTAAAACACAGAAAGGCAGGATAACATGGACGGCCGAGATGAAACAAACATTTAGCAAGTTAACAATAGAGATAACAAATGCACCAGTATTAGGAACACCAGATTACAATAAAAAGTTTTTCCTTTTTTTGCCACTTTAATGGCCAGGTGATGACGGTTGTCCTCACCCAAAAGTATCCTTTAGGGCACAAGCCAATTGGGTATTTTAGTGGCCTACTTGATTCTGTAGAGAAAGGCCCTTACCCTTGCGAACAAGCACTAGCAATGGCAGCCTTTGCAGTGAAGAAAAGTGCCCCCATTGTTGTAGGCGCACCTCTGACATTGTATGCTGAACATGCAGTATTTGCGAACATTCAGAAAGCTAAAACAACACTAATAACACAGAGAGTATCAGGCTATGAAACATTATCATCATCATCCCTCAAAATAGTTAAGTGCCATATAGTCAACCTTGCTACCTTCTTTGCATTCCCCATTCCAGGTGGTGTTGCATATTTTTGTATATGTTTTTTTTTACAATAGAATAGGACATGGGATTGAGACACACAGGTGCAGTAATGGTCAAAGTCATGAACTTGACTCTTCAGATACATTGCAGATAACAGACCAAATACCTTTGCTACTTCATTACTTAGCCCAGACTACTGAACAAGTAACTTTAGTGGCAGCCCTCAAACAAGGGAAGGAGAAACAATAACAGTATACTATGATTCAGCCTATGTTACCACAACAGTGCACTCTAGCATCATGAGGTGGAGCAGACCTTAAGTCTGATGGAAGTCCTGTCATGTACAGTTCCTTCTTGGAGGACTTGACACACACCTTAGCACTGACACATGCAGTCACAGTGGTGAAGGGCACAACCTGCATTAGTGCTCAGGATTTTGTATCCCATGGAAAAGCCTTTGTTGACTGGCCAGCCAAAGATGCAGCAAAATGCCCCCTTAGTTATGCACACACCACAGTTTTGGTAGCTAGTGAAGCAGACACAATCGAACTCTTTCGATGCATCAAGACATTACACTGAGACAGCTTACCTGCACCTTAGAGAGATACAAGAAAGTGCCCCAGAGCAAAGGAAACATTTGTGGGAAGTCAGAGGGTGCACATAGATAGGAACAGACTTAATATATAGATAGATATCCGTAGGGAAACAGATCATGCCTTAAGCATTGCTACTGATAGTCATAAACCAGCAACATCTTCTTTTACACACTGACAGCAACAACATGTTCTTCCAAATATGCCAAGATTAATTTGTAATGTACATACACACCTATACAGTGGCCAGCAGTATTCATCAAGCCCCACCTTTAAGGTAATGGCTTCCATAATACCCCAACCACAAGCACCCTTTAAGGAACTACACATTGACTACATTGATAGATGCACTCATTATCGCTATCTCATAGTTGTAGTCTGCCCATTCTTAAGAAGCCGGACATTGTGTCCACTGTGATGTCAAGTCTGCTACTAATTTTCTGGTCCGCGCGGTAAATACCCCAGTGGGATATTTCTGAGGGGAACCAGGTCTGACTTTGGCACCCACGTCCTCAATAATATCTCCTACCACCGAACCACCCTGTTAGGAATAATGCACAAACTTTGTCAACTTATCCTCTCCAAGGACAGCCTCTGAAAAACAAAATCTTTCACTAGCACTGTTCACCTTAAGAAACACCTCAAGGCCAGATTACCATTTGACCCCACATCAGATTGTGACAGGGAGAGTAATGAACATATCTGTGCCACTAAGTAGACATAAGTTGCAGATTGAGAGTGCGCCTGTAGAAGTACAAACTGAAATGTCTGTCTGCATGTCCAATCTAACAAAGCTGCAAAGTTCTACTCTAAACAGGTTACACGTGTATCTGACAAACGCCAATGCACAGACACCCTTGCCATTAGGAACTACAATTAACATTGAGAAACTTTCGCAAGTGAAAG
The DNA here is from genome assembly GCA_963921515.1 of Calotriton arnoldi. NCBI lineage: Eukaryota > Metazoa > Chordata > Amphibia > Caudata > Salamandridae > Calotriton > Calotriton arnoldi. The sequence continues at coordinate 706,603 of CAWUFW010005895.1, forward strand.
ACCCCTAAGTTTCAAGGACCCTTTTCTGTAACAGACAGTACAGCTATTGCAGTGAAAGTCCAAGGCCACAAACCATGTTTTCATCTGACAGACATCGCGCCGACCACGCCATCCATCCTTTTGGACACTGAGCAGGAAAAGGGGGGGGCAGGAGAAACAACCAGAGTAAAGCCGTCCTCTATCGTTCCAACAATAGACAATACTTCTTTCAAGTTGTGTATTTGTTGTTTGTTTTTCCTTCTCTGTGTACCAATACTGCTATTCTTAGCCCTAGTGCATTTTTATTCCTTTGATCCCACATCAGCTATTACACACATGTGCAGAACTGTTGATAATGATGCTGACCATCACCCTCTCCATACTGCTTTCTTTGATAATATGCGCTACCAGCACATGCATAGTATGGGCACATCCACATCCAAAACCAGTTGTTATGTATGCTCCCTCATCTCCCATGCTGTTGCAATGGACAGATTGCATCACCCTAAAGAGATATCTCCAAATATAACATGCTGTCTCCAAGACAAACAGTCACCTAAGATTTGATAAGATAACAGGCCAATGGTAAGAAATACGGGATGAAAACATACAGAAATAAACATGGACAAGAAATACCACACACCCTAGAATAGCAATGAAATTAATTCAGGTTTCTCTTTGTTTCAGAGGAAATGGGACAGTATGGGTGGGGAGCAACCTCAACTTCAAGATCACCACCTACAATGCCGATATGTAGGGCGGCACCTCCAGCCTGATGGATCACTATTGGATGTGTAGGGCCCGGCTCCACATGCAACTACCACAAACTGGAATGACCTCTGCTCCCTCGTGACTCTACACACCCCCTCCCTGGTGATACCAGGTGTGAACATCTTCCAGTTACATGACTTCCCAAGGGCCGTCCATTGACCTTGCTTCATCAGCACCGAGCGAAAAGAACTTTGGAATACTATGGTACTGCAGTTCGGAAAGAAGTCCTATAGGAGCATAGACTATTTAATAAGACAAGTGGTTATAAGTCGCGTGGTGGCAGTCATTATGGTGGCCACCGGAGGGTTGAGCCAGGGGGAATCGGAGACGGTCTGGCTAGGCCCAGATGCAGTTTACCAGCCCCCTGTGAGCTCCCCCGCAATTGATCTTGAAGACGAACTGGAATTAAAGTTGATTAAGATGGCCATGAAGGGGAAGTGTGTGCTGGTGGACAATTGGACTTTGGCTGAGGCCATTCAGACATTGTATAATCTACAAAAGAAAATGGTCAACGAGGGGGGTGCCCCTGATGAGTGGTTCCTGGGTTGATTTGAGTGGGTGCTGTCCTGGATGTCGGGGTTGTATAAGGCCTTGTAGCCTTTGGTGGTGCTATTACTCTTGACATGTCTTATTTTTCAGGTGATAATAGCATGTTGTAAAAGGATGACAGCTAAAATGTGAGGAACCTTTTTGGTTAGGAAAAGCGCTAAGGATGTCGAGGAAAGAGTAGTGAGCATAAGGTGATCCCCCAGTAGATGGGAAGGTGGGAAAGATAGTTGAAAAATCAACTAGAGGGGGATGATGTAAGGAAATAATAGGAATACATTTCATAGGCACATACACACACATATATAAAATCCCAAACCCCAATACAAACATTTCAGGTAAGGATTAGTTTTAAACCTATGTAAGTAGTGAACTGGCCTAGGCTAATACCTTGGCGTGCTGAAAAAGATAACTGTGGGTTCTGCAGAAATACATAGGCAATAGTGCAAATTAGCTTTTGGAAATACACATAAAATGCTGTATGGTTAATTTAGCTGCGCAGAAACACAAATAGATTATATTTCCTTGCAGACTCAAACTTGACAGGACATCAATAATTACTATAGATGTCACAGAAAAGGTCACCACATTTCTATATGTTACACAACGAGAGGCAGACAGTAGAAACTGTTTTTGCACTGTCATTGAGCACAGGGTGTAAACAATTGTGGATTCTGCCTTAGCGCAAGCCTGTTGAGATTATGTTAAAGTCAGAATGGGTGGGTTGGGCCCATTGACGTCAAACAAGAAATAACCACTCGCTATGCAGAAAAACAAAAATGTGTTTCTATGTTATCTCACCCTTTTTCTGAGAACTATCCCACAAGAGGGGGCTTCTGTTAAACATGGACACGTACACAGTTATGTGTTTTGGCAGTATCTTATCTGGCCGGCTTGTTATTAGCGTCATGTAGGAATTTGAACTTCAGACTTTAGTCTCTTTTTGAGACTGGCTGATTTTCCCATTGATTGATTAAAACCATATTATTGTGTAAAATTGTTTTGTCTTACTTTATTAATAGATTTTCCCTCCAACAGAGCTCTACATAGAGACGAATCCACAGATATCAGCTGCGGAGTACCTCAGGGATCCTCCCTGAACTCCACCCTCTTCAACATCTACATGGCCCCGCTTGCAGCCATCATCAGAAGCCATGGACTCAACATCGTCTCCTACGCCGACGATACCCAACTTCCACAACAGGATGAAGTCAGTCTCCACCTGCATGAAGGACACCTGCATGAAGGACAACTGCCTCAAGCTCAACCCAGACAAGACCGAAGTCCTCATCCTGGGCTCCTCCCCCTCTGCCTGGGACAACTCCTGGGGGTCACTTGATAATAAGACTAACGCACTCACAAGTAATTTGGTTAATCACGTACTCTATTTGTTGGTGCGGATTGGTTAATTCTCCCGAGAATGAGGTATATGAAAATGAACTGAATGCGATTTCCCCGTCATGTGGGGAACGTCCCCAATCTGCACTCTAGTTTTTAATATTTGAATCACAAACTAGAGTGCAGATTGGGGACGTTCCCCACATGATGGGGATATCGCATTCAGTTCATTTTCATACAACTCCTGGGGGCCCGCAGCGCTCGGAACCCCCCCCACACCCACAGACCACGCACGAAACCTCTGCATTATCCTGTACTCCTCGCTCTCAATGAACCGCCAATTCAATGTTGTCTCGTCCTCCAACTTCCTTGCGCTCCGCCTGCTTCAGAAGATCTTCAAGTGGATCCCTACCGAGTCCAGGAAAACGGTCACCCATGCGCTCGTCAACAGCAGACTTGACTAAGGCAACGCACTCTACGCCGGCACCACCCAAAAACTTCTAAAGAAACTGCAGAACACCCAGAACGCCTCCGCCAGACTCATCTTGAACATTCACCGCCGCAGCCACATCACCGGTCACCTGAGAGACCTTCACTGGCTACCTATCAACAAAAGAATTACCTTCAAGCTCCTCTAACACACCTACAAAGCCCTCCACAACACTGAACCTGCATACCTCAACCACCGCCTCTCCTTCTACACTACTACCAGACATCTCCGCTCCACCCAACTGGCCCTGGCCACCGTACCACAGATTCGCAAGACCACGGCTGGATGAAGATCCTTCTTGTACCTCGCTGCGAAGACCTGGAACGCCCTGCCTCTACATCTCAGGCAATCACCGTCGCTGTCTCAATTCAGGAAGGACCTCAAGACCTGGCTCTTGGACTGTACTGCAGCTCCCTCCCACTCAGCGCCTTGAGACCCTTACGGTGAGTAGTCGCGCTTTACAAGAATCCCGATTGATAAGACTGCCTCATCCCTTACAAGAGGTGAATACTCCCTGTTTGTCATTTCAGGCTTGAAGAACGCTATATGGGACTGCGGAGAACATATTTCAATTCAAACTGGTTTACTAATTTGCCATTTTCTTTTCTTTCCAAATAGCTCTGCATTTGCTATGTATATCCCCCACATCAAACTTTTAGCATACATGTATACGACTGTCCACGCACTCTGTATTGGGTGTGCAGTGTGTTTTACGCTTGCTGTGCCACACGACACGTGGTCAAAAGAATTGGAAACGTTTTAGGTAATTGCAACTTTACTTTGATATTACATAATAATTCAACCTTAAGATAGCCCCAGATATCAAGCATGGGGGGAAAACAAATGTCTGTTTTTATATAATAATGTTGGCTAAAATAAAATAAAAAATCGAAAATATTAACTATCAGCACCTGGAAATTAATGGTTTATACCATTTCAGGATTGGTTTGTAACTTAAAATGATTCTCAATAAAATACACTTACTATAAAAATACTGCAAGATTTATTACTTATACATGACAACTTGGATAAAAACAATTATTTTCAAATGACTCAACTAAAGTAATTATTCTACGTAAGAATGAAGGTAATAACCAAAACTGGCCACTGAGGGTACAACTCTGGTCCTTATATTACTGCATTATTTGGTTGTCCGGGATAAGAGTAACCCGGTATTACCCAGCACCACATTCAACACAAGCAATAAGGAGGTGGGACTTAAAGGCTACAAATCCTTCCTTTAACACAAGATACGGAAAAAAAAACCTAGTCTGGCTGAGGCAGTAACGCGTGCAAATAAATTGAGCGCTCACAGGCTACAGCCTCATCCGACATTATCATAACACAACAGCACAGAAAACAGTAGAGCGACAATTCACTCATCCATTGAAAAACCTTCCCTCCCGACTTAACCCGTAGACTCTTACAACACTGTAATATGCCTCGCATCCCTTACCTCCGTTTCCGTGCCATCCCGAATCAGGCGGGAAGCTCGCAGCCCGTCACTGCAGCTTCACGAGTTTGAGAATCAGATTTCCCTTGCTGTGTTTACGAATATTAACGACTCAAATATAATGACTACACTCGTCTTTAATAAACGATAACAGTACGGACAAGCATCAGAAAACTAGTTTGAAATGTGATTGACAGGTTAATGGGTGGATCTAGGGCGGTATAGACAGTTGTGCCGCTTCATAAAGTCCTGGGATTGGTTGGAAAGTATGGCAAATCCCAGAAGACCCTGCACAGTCCACTACCCCGGAAGAGATTGCCCAGCCGCAAGTGGCCCGCCGATGAAAACAGTTCAGTGCTTGCGTTCGAACTCTATTCACGCTAGGTGAGATCACCCCCTACTGGAAAGAAGCGAGAACAGCAGTTAGAGACTTAATGGACAGCAGGCTGAGGCATGTGAACAGCCAAGAGAGGTCCCGGGCATGGTCAGGTCAGTGTTGGGGGGCGTGTGATCTACTAACTGTCAGAGTGATTGGTACCAGGATATGGTGGGGGGCATCAAAGGCCGGTAGCAGTATGTAAGAAGTAACAAAGAGGTTGCGACAGTGTCTGATGTAGTATGCCACGCTCAGCCATGGGAAACAAAGTACTACCATGTGAGTACTATTGTAATGATGAATCCACGCAGGAAGTGTTGAAAGCTTTGCTTTAATAACAACTTGAAACTTAATTACAGCGCAAGTACAGTGACGCGCGTCCACCTCTTTCCAGCTCCCGTCTCCTCTGTCCCAGTGACCTCATATTTATTTAATGCAGTTTTATATAGCGCGAACTTTACCCAAAGGTGTCAGAGCGCTTTACAAAAGAACCAGGTAAGTTACAAAAGGTACACAAGATAAACTAAACACGCTAACAAGTTACATAGATACAGTTGCAGGTACACCAGATAGACTGAACACACTAAAACGTTACATATATGCAGTTACAACGCTAACACGTTGCATATTTATATTGTAAAAAAATATAAAAGGTGTCAGCGTTAGGTTAGAACAGGAGTAAAATACATATTTACAAAGTTGACCTCATATGAGAGCCAGATAAATTACAAAAGGTACACAAGATAGACTAAACACGCTAACAAATTACATATATAAAGTTACAGGTACACAAGATAGGCTGATCACGCTAACAAGTTACATATATGTAGTTACAACGCTAATGGGTTGCGTATTTATATTGTAAAAATATGAAAGGTGACAGCGCTGGGTTGAAACAGGAGTAAAATACATATTTACAAAGTTGTCCTCATGTGAGTGCTAGATGGTCGTAATGGTCAAGAAATAGGTTGGGTTATTCCAGGAAGTGTCTTTGGAGGAGGATAGTTTTAAGATCTATTTTGAAGGTCCGGAAAGAGGTGGTGGTTCGGAGGGATGGAGGAAGTGAGTTCCAGATTCAGGTCGCATTACCAGAGAAAGATTGAGCCATAAATCTTTCCCTTTTGAAGGTAGGAGGTTCGAGCAGTAAGTTTTCCGCATTACGTGAAGGTCTAGAGCCTCCTGAGAATTTGAGCTTATTAGACAGATCGCGTGGGGTGGAGGTGTGCAGGGCTTTGTGGGTGATACAGGCAGTCTTGTAAATTGACCTTGCTTCGATAGGAAGCCAGTGCAGAGACAACAGTATGGGTGAGATGTGATCATTTCTTTTAGCCCCATATACGAAGTGAGCTGCTGAGTGGAGGATAGATTTTAGAGGGGAAAGGTGGGATTTGGGGAGGCCAGCAAAGAGAGAGTTGCAGTAGTCCAATCTGGAAAGAACTAATGAGTGGAGCAAGTTTTTTATGTCTTGTTCAGGAAAGAAGCGCCGAACCCCCCCAGAGAAGGCGCAGTTGGTAACGTGCATTCTTGGCGATGGAATTGATATGGGACTGCAAGTTGAGCCTTTTATCTAGGATGACGCCTAGAGATTTGGCACTGTCAACAATGATAGGCTTGTTGTTGAGAATGTTCAGATTGTTCATCCAAGATTGGATAGGAGGAGGAGATAGTGAGGTCGAGAGGAGAAGGAATTCTGTTTTGGAAGGATTCAGTATTAGTTGATGAGTAGACAGCCAGTGGTGGATGGAGTTGAGTGTCGTGTTGAGGATTGAAATGTCATGAGTGGAAGAAACCTTTAGGTAGATTTGGGTGTCCTTTGCATATAGGTGATAATGGATGCCAGATTTTTTTAGGAAATTACCCAGCGGTTCAATGTAGAGGTTGAACGGTGTGGGCGCGAGGATCGAGCCTTGATGGACACCTTGTCCAACAGCCATTGAAGTGGAGAGACAATTAGCTATTTTGATCATCTGGGATCTGCCTGAGAGGAATGATTCGAACCATTTGAACACTATGTCTTCAAAACCCATTCTTAGCTTTATAGTATTCAAAAGAGTGTTGTGATTAACAGTGTCAAAGGCTGCAGATAGGTCAAGAAGGATCAGGAGACCGGATTCACCAGAGTCAAGCACTCGCAGGGCATCATCGATCACTTGAAGTAGGGCTGTTTCGGTACTGCAACCTTGGGTAAAACCAGATTGGAAATCGCCAAGGAGGGAGTTGACCTTGATATGTTTGGAAAGTTGCTTCACCACACAACATTCTGTGATTTTAGCAAGAAAAGGAAGTTTGGTGATAGGCCGAAAGTTGTTGAGATCTTTTGCATCAGCAGAAGGTTTCTTAAGAAGTGGGGTAACCTGTCCTGTTTTAAGGGCAGCAGGAAGGGAGCCTTGGTTGAGGAAGAGGTTTATCAGACTGGTCCAGTAGGGGAGTGTGTGGGTGTAAAAGTCAATGGCAATGTCACTGGGGATGTGGTCGATGGAATGGTTAGAGGGTTTAGTTTCTAGAATACTTTCAAGGAGGGTCGTTTCGGTGATTAAGTCAAAGTTCTGCCACAGGACTCGGGATTTGTGGTCTTCGGGGGGTTGGGGGTGTAGGTTGGGTAACCTGATCCACAAGTGATTTTACTTTTTCATCAAAGAATATTGCAAATTCTGCCGCTATCTGGGGTGGGGGGGGGGGTGTCGTCAAATATGGTGGGGGAGGGAGAGATGTTGGTGCTTTTGATAAGGTCGAATAACTTTTTAGGTATGTTTTTGGCTGAATCTAGGAGAGTTCTGAAGTGCACCGCTTTTTCATGAAAGATGTTTGTGGTAACGGGATCTTGCGAGGCGGAGATTGGATAGATTGGTGGTGGAAGGAGAATGTCTACATAATTTCTCAAGGTTCCTCAAGTGTTTTCTTTCTTCGTATTTATTTTATTTAAAGAGTTTTATATAGCGCTGGCTAGACCCGAAGGTATCAGAGCGCTTTACATAAGGTTCCACATAGTTGCAAACTTACATCAGTTACAAATTACCAAAGATACCAGTAAAAACATTTAAGGAGCATAGAAGAAAAGGAAAATGGGGTGAGGAAGGGAGAGGGGGTAAGGGAAAAAGGGGTAGGGTATAGATACGACGGAGAGACGAAGGGGAAGTCTGCCCAAGGTCCGGCTGGGTAGGTGACGGCCGAGGGGGAATCCGCAGCCCATCTCCTCTTCAGCTATCAGGTAGCTCCACCGGGCATCGGTCAAATAGCAAGGTCTCAACAGAAAAACATTAAAGGGATAGAAGGCAAGAAGAAGGGAGCGTAGAGGGGAAGGGGGTAGGGTGAAGGGGTAGGAGGGGGATACGACAGAGAGACGAAGGAACATCTGCCCAAAATCCGGCTGGGTAGGTGACGGCCGAGGGGGAATCCACAGCCCATCTCCTCTTCAGCTAACAGGTAGCTCCACCGGGCATCGGTCAAATAGCAGGGTCTCCACGGTCGAGGGAAAGTTCAAAGAGTACATGTCCTGGAGGGAGAGCAGGATCAAGGTCAGGTGAGGGATGTGGTTAAGATCAGGTCGATGACCAGTTCTATTGTCCAGGAGTGGTAGGGCATCATGGAGAGACCAACTGAGGCGGCCATCTTGAGGTCAGGCAGGGGGGTTGTGACCTTGGTGTTAAGTTCAGTCTTGAAGTCCATCAGGGACGCTGACAGGTCTTCCTTGGTCAGCGCCATTCCGGATTCAACACTCTCCTGGTCGCCCACCTGTTTTTTCTCCGCTGGCGTGAGGTAGTTTGACACCATGGTTACAGCATTTTGAGGTGGCATAGATGCGATCACTGCCCACCGCCATGGAGTCCCGGGCCGCTCAGATCTCCAGGGGATCCCTCTCGTGTTGTGGGGATCAGTCGCGCTTGTAGAGAGGTGTCTCTGGTGTGTGCCTAGGTCCTTCTTAGTGTCTGAAATGGTGGGTCTCCTCGAGGCAGAACTTAGCAGTGGCTCATGGCGGCCATCTTAGGGTCAGGCAAGAGCTGTGTGTGTTACCGTGTCTCACTGTACCTGGGTCTTCTTCAAATCCTTCTAAGACCTTTCAGGGTGCCTCAGTAAAGCTCTCCCTTCCCCCCCAGGCACTTCGGGGGTGTCTCCTGTGATATCTCCCGTGTGGGGGTTCTGACCGCCATTTTGGGGTCAGGCGGGCCGAAATGAGCACTGTTCCTCCTTCCCTGCGGCCGTTTTCTTGGACCCCTCTCACTCAGATGGCGAGGGATCAAGGTTGGTGAGACCCGGGGAGCTCCCAGCAGCCTACTCACCCCCTCGGGACTCTTTGTAACTCGCCGGTAAGCCCTCCGGTGTTCACGACTCCAGCAGCACTTCTCTGTGTTCTTGCTCACCGTGCCGCCTCAATCATCGCTACTGTCCGCATCTGGCACCTCGGGACCTCTACACCGCTCCTATACGTCTCGATCCCCAAGCAATTCTAAACAGTAGGCCTCGAGTAGACCTTGGTAATTCCCTAACTCCTCTCACTACCATATAGGAAATTCCTCTGCAGCTAGTGAGCACCACCAAAGCTGTTTCTCTCCAGCTGGGGATTTATTGAACCACGGAGCAGAAGGAGTAGGACTTTTCTTTTTACTTTTCAGTGGAGCAACATTATCAATTACAGCTGGTGAGACATTGGGTGGTCAGGTCGTTGACATCAGCGTAGGGCTCCAAGATTGGAAGAGAGCTCAAAGCTGTGTTGCATAAAATGCCCAGACCGATGTTTTTGATGTTGCGGAAAAAGGAAGTAGTTCTTTTAGGTTAGCCAAGAGTAACAGAATGAGATAGGTGCAGAGAGACGGGGATGAGGAAGTGGTCAGACCAGTCTATTGGTATAGGATCAACAGCAGTTAGCATATCTACGTTGGAGATAATAAGGTCAAGAATGGAGCCCTTAGAGTTTGTTGGTTTTGTGTTATGTTGAACAAGATCATTTCCTAAGAGGAAAGTGGCAAGCCTGTTGGCCTCTGTATCTTCCATATTGCCCCAGTGAAGATTAAAGTCTCCCATAAAAATCTGTTTGTTGCTTTGTGAGTATTGGTTGCTCGCAAAGTCAGTGAATTCCTCTGTGAAGGCGGAGCTGTCACCAGGCGGGTGATAGATGGTATGAAACCTGACAGGGGAGTTTTGCTGTGTTTGAAACTCCAGAGAAAGGCATTCGAAGGAACGGAAAGAGCTTCTGGTAAAAGCTTTGAGATGAAGGGAGTTCCTGAAGATAACTGCTACACTTCCCCCAACTTTATCTTCTCTATAGTTCCTGAGAATTGAATAGTCAGTGGGGAGCAGAAGATCGAAAGAAGTATGAAAAGTGTTGTTGAGCCAGGTCTCAGTGAGGAAAAGTATATCCAGGCTGTAAAGATTAATGATGTCTGAAATTTCCAGCTTGTGTTTGTTCGCGGATCGACAGTTGTGTAGCAGACACCGAGCCTCTGAGATGACTGTTTTGGTGAAGGGGGAGTCAGGGCTTTTGGGGGTGATGGGGATAATGTTCCTGAGAATAGGTGGCTGGATTGGAGATGGTCGAAGTTTGGTGCGGGAGTTGGTATAGTGCAGTGAATAGTGTTAGCTGGAGAGGAGAGGGTGTGGGGGTTGGAGTTGGAAGAACTGTAGCTAGCCAATAGGTTGGAAATGTCAGTTGGTGACAGATTGTGTGAGGCTTTTTTGGGGCGTGGGAGCAGGGTACTCCTCGGGAGTTTGGGGATGTGAGTGCTCGCCAAAGGAAGTAGGGAGTTGGGAAGAGTGGAAATTTTAGTACTTAGGTGGGCGATGGAAGTTTCAAGCTCGTAAATAGAAGAGATGAGAAGTCCTAGTTTATTTTTTAGGGAGTGCAGAGCTGGAAACGGAAAGTTGGGATGTTCGATGGGTTCGGGGGGGGTTCAACTTGAGAGGGAGAGCATGGAGAGGGGGTGGATGTAGGAATAAAGAATGGAGGGAGATTCGTCAAGAGATGTTGATTGGAAGTACTTGTCGGTGCAGCTGAGGAGGAGAGGGAATTATCTGTGCATACATTGAATAAAATAGAAGTATTGACTTCTAGCTGAGGAAGAGGAAGGTGAAGTTTGGAGTGGGAGGACAGGGGGGAAGGGGATGGAAGTGGGACATAGGAAGGCAGAAAGTCGGGGGTAGAGAAGAGGGAGAGGTGGAGGTGGTGCGCAGGCTGGGTGGTGAGTGTATGGGGGCTGGAAACAAGCACAAAAAGGATGGTGGCCCCGGTTGGTGGTTATAGAAAGTGTAAAGTTCTGCTAGGTTAGGGGAAAGGGGGGGGGGGAGGGAGGAGGTTGTCATAAGGGGATGGTGGTTCAAGCAGCAGTTCTGGAGTGTTGGAGCTTGGAGAGAAATGAGAGGCTAGCCCAGGATGCATAAAAAAGGGAGAGGGGGAAGGGGAGGGTAAGAAGGGAGAGCATAAGGTGGGAAAGTCACTGTGAAAGCTGGGAAGTCAGGATATTGGAAAGATGGAATGGATAGGGGGGTGGTTAACCTGGCGAGGGGGGGAGATTTCTGCAGAATTCCAGGTTGGTAAAGGGGTGCGGATGAGGGAGCAAGCCATTGGCTGGGAAGGAGTGTTGAGGGTAGTATCACAGATGGGGGAAGTGGGATTGGGGGAGAGGAGGCAGGGGTGAAGGAGGGGAACAGGACTGCCAGGGGGTACGGCTGTGCCCCAAGGGAAGACTGCAAGCAGGTGTTCCGGTGGATAAGGGGAGGAGAGAAAGAATTGAGGGTGGAGTTAGGAGAGGAGTCTGGAGGGATAGGAGTGCCAGTGATGGAGAGCAGGGATGGAAATAGGTGGTCGAAAAGGGAGAGATAAGTGTGTTTGGCTTGGATCAGGACTTTGCCGTTGTTGTAAAGTGAGATGGTGAGTGAGCCATCAAAACAAGCTGAAGGGGAGATTTTTAGTTGGTGCCCGTGTGGGATTGAGGAGGAGGAAGTAACGTTGAGGGAGTTGTTGAAAATGGTAGTCCAGGATGAGATGTTGCGGTGAAGAACATGAGATCGGTTTTGAGCCTAGCATTCTACAAGCTCGGAGAAAACTCGAGCCCCAGAACCCCTACAAGCTCACACACATTATAACACTTCCCCTTTCTTACAAATAATAGAAAAACATTTGTAACATACAATTGTGCTAAACATATAACAGTGAGGAGTTAAAACCCCTCCAATAAGAAAAATTATAACATAAAATTGTGCAAAACATATAGCAGTAAGGAGTTTAAAACCCCTCTGATAAAATTCTAAAGAGATTAAATCCTCCACAAAAAACTCATAAGCACCTAATTACATATATGTGTAAATATAATCCTCCAGGCGTTAGGGCTTAACACATACCCGCCCTGCCCTGGTTACTTCCACCTTTCCTGTGTCTATCCCCCTCTTGGACCCTCCGCAATCCGAACCCATACAATCAGCTTCAACTCTTGTGGTACAGAGATGGGGTGAACACTCTCTGTAGATTCTCACGACATTGGTCCCTGTACAGGTGTGGAACCCTCAATCACTACCCCAGAAGGAATTACATCTTCAGCCCAATCATATTTTCTCGGTTGTATACACACCCTGGTGCCCAAACTAGTTTCCATACCAGAACCATCTCCTTCCGAACCATCACTGAGCAGCGCAGAATTACATAAAATCTTCACTACCTTAAGAGGAGTAGAATATTTACTTTCCCCCTTGCAAGTCAATCTCCCTTTTTTTACTTTCACAACATCTCCCATATGCAGGCTCACTTTTTTCACTCCATGTAAGTGGGCGTACGTGTTTTTATATTTCACTTGATTCAATTCTAGGGAATCTTTCACCCTCCTTGCTGACCATGAGACAACTTTCGTGCATTTTAGCCATCCCATATTGTCTTTAGTACATGGTGATCTTCCCCTCATCAATTCAAATGGGCTATGCCCTGTGGACTCACACTGGGTAACTTTACAGGCCCCCACAGTATTCCTTAACTCATCCTCCCAATCCATTCCATTGCTGTTTGACATTTCAGTTATTCCTTTTATAACCCTGTTAAAGCGCTCAACGCTTCCATTGCCTTCAGGATGATAAAGGGATGTGGTTCTATGAACAATTCTAGTTTTCTTTATGAAACCTTTGAAACAGTCAGCCACAAACTGTCCCCTATTGTCTGAAATGATATCCTTCGGCAACCCCTCACGTCCAAATACCTCTCCTGTGAAACATAACAATGACTCAGAATCTGCATTTTGGACCACTTTGAATTCTGGCCATTTGGAGAAATGATCAATTATCACCAGAATGTATTTTTGCAAACCATTAACATCCTTCACAGGACCGAAAATGTCAATCCCCACTCTCTCCTAAGGCATACTCGGAACTGCAGTAGGGTGTAAAGGTGGTTTAAGGGGGATTAAAGTTTTATCAGCGTTAATACACTTCGCACATTCTCTGACAACCCTCTCAATTTCTTTATCCAGCCCAAGCCACCAGTAAGAATGTTTAACTCTACACTTGGTTTTCACTATTCCCAGGTGTCCTTCATGGCAAAGATTAATCACCTTGTCCGGAATACCTTCGGCGGGATCAATTTGCCTCCTCTGAGCAACAACACTTCCTCAAGGGATAAATCGTTCTTAAGTTCCCAAAATGGAATAAAATCCTTACACAAGTGAGCTTTCTCTGGCCATCCTTCTTGAACATACTTGAAAACCGTAACTAAGATATCATCCTGGGAAATAGCCTTGACCCATTCTTCATGAGTAATGCTTTGCAATTCGTCTCCAAAAATTGTTGCCACCAACCAATCATCCCAATCATTCTTTACTTCACCTTCCACTGGTAACGGACATCTGCTCAAAAAATCTGCAATTTTGTTACGTAACACAGGGCACAGACTTAACCTCATAAACAAAATTCAACAGATGCATGGACATGGGTGATATTCTGGGGGACACATTACTTAAACCCTGTGACGTGAGGACTTTAGTGAGAGGTTTATGGTCGGTTCTCACTATGATACTGGTACCCCGCGCAAACTGTCTGAAGTGTCTAAGCCCCCACAAACACACCCCAAAGTCTCCTGCTCAATAACGGAGTACCTTTCCTCCATTGGAGTAAGTCCTCTGGATGCAAATGCTACCACGCTCTCAGTTCCATCCTCCTGCACTTGGGACAACTGAACACCCATTACTCTACCACTTGCGTCCGTGGTAATGAAACTCTTGAGCTTATGTTCAAAACCTTGAAGGGCTGGTGCTGAACAAATATCCTTTTTAATGTCATCAAAGACGAGCTGGCACTCATCAGTCCATACAAACTTGCACATCTTTTTAAGTAGTTGCCGAATGCAAAACATTTTCTCAGAGAAATTGTAGACAAATTTGGAATAGAACTCGGCTAAACCTAAAAAAGATCTTACCTCATCCTTACTCTGGGGTACTAGGGCTTTCTTAATAGCATCCACTAAGTCTGACTTGGGACTAATCCCTCATGAACTGATCTCATGCCCTAAGTACGTTACGGTCCTCCTTGCAAACTTGCGCTTAGACTGTTCTGCTGTCAACCCATAAAGTTCCAAAATTCTTAGTACCTCCAACAGAAATCTATCCTGTTCCTCTCTTTTCCTGCCCATGACTAGAATGTCAAGCTCACACACAATAGAACGAGTACCACTGCGTCTGTTATTGTGGTGGGGCATTGCCATTCCAAGGGCCTGGGAGTCACAGATACGGAAGGTGCCACAACTGTGGTGTCATTTCAGGGATTTGGCAGAGCCTCTCTGTGTCAGACGCATCAGACTACGAGGGGCCAGGGGGCTGTACATTCACGGACTGTTAGAGGGATCTGCTGCTGATAGGGGGCACAGCTGGTGCTTCTTTTGAGCTGCCAGGAGATGCCACACTCACGATTGTAGTATAGGGGCATGTAATAAATAGTAAATTGCAGTATACTACAACAATGTCTTGAATGGAACGTTGGCGTCTCTGTCCAATGAAATGGGGCACTTGCAGGTTCCTAGCACTTGGTGCGAAACTAGACCCAAACATTGGGCTGGGGCGAAGGAATAGAGCTAACACATAGAACAATAGAGACCCAGTCGCCTTTAAAGCTTGCGTTACAATAACTTGTGGGAGTCCCCTTCATGGTTTTGGTACATGGCATAATATGAGTCGTTTTGTATCCCATGATGCATCCTAAAGCACACAGGGTCGGTAAGCCTGGCCCAAGCTTAAGCTTTAATTCTTTACAGGGTTGCAGAGCCACCCCTCAAGGAAAATTAACAGACAATGGATAATGCAGTGTTTAAAAAAATAAAATAAAAAAAAAACATTCACCTGTCACCATAATAGGATTTAGAATTTTGAGAAAACGTTCAAAACCTTTTCTAAGAGGATGGCACCCGTGTGCCTGTCTAGAGCACACCTATGTGCCCTGGGGCTGCTCCAAATAACAATGACCTACTAAGTAACAGCTACTTCTCAATCCATGTATAACCATAGATTCAACACAAACAGCAGGTCTCTGAGTGACAGCAGCAGGACTTTCAGGATGCTGATGTGGAATATCGCCTAAATAAGAATAGTGGCATGTTTTTACAGAAGGTACCTTTTCTTCAAACGGGGAGAGGATGCCTCATATGCAGGCACAATAGTAAAAAGAATGTAGAAGTTATACTTCATGATAACTCTGAACTCCAGCCCCCATCAAATACTGATTTTGATATGTTTTCCACTCCCTTTGCCTGAAACCCATGTTTGGAAAGTTGTTGTGTCGTGTAGTTCCTAAATGACCTATACAGGATCTGCGCGTTTGGATAACATAAACTGTGGGACTGGTGGCAGACTGATTCCGTGCACCCCCACCGGGTATGTTGGCCTGTCTCTATCAGCTAGCTCACAGTGCCAATATAATCTCCTCTTACCAGGGAGAGAATAGATTCTGGCAACCTCAGAACATGACAACCCTGATCCCTCAGGACCGTGGAAACAATATACTATTTTTCGCTCAGTCACTCGTGCTTACTTAGTTTGTCTCAGAGAGATACACAGAATAAACAAGCTGAGCGTTTTCAATAAACATTTATTGAACAGTTGTTATTCTGGTGTAGAATAGATGTGCTGCAACAACCGTTAGACAGTATAGGATATAAATGGTTAACCGTACTATGAAAGTAAAAGGATGGTATAGTTCTACCATCGTACTAAAATCATGAATACATTCAAGTATATGAAACGCATGATAATAAAAGGTACGTACTCCTACGATGCCTCCCTAACTAGATGTACCTGAGTGTACCTAGCATTGGTGTAGGTGTTAAGCCAAGAATTCCTCTAGGATCTAGTCAACCCTGTTACCTTAAGTGAGGCTGTGGGACCCCGTCCTGGTCTCGAGCTAGACACCCTGCGAGGGATGTTGGACCACTGCGAGCTGGAGTGTCTGCATGCAGGAACCTCAGCGTCTCTGGTCAGTGTGTCGGCCGGGAAGTCTCGGTCTCCTCTAGCTATCTTAGCAAGATGTGATGTGTGTATATATACCCATAGGTCTCCCCAGGGGTCCTACCTTGCTGTGTTACTGTGTCGGCCTAAGGATGACGTTGGGCCTGAACTTTGTACATCGATTTTATACAGGAGATGGCAGTCCTGCTGTGCTTCCAAGAAACCTCATGCGTAATGTATGAGATTTCGAACTAGGGAAAACCCACGTTCTGAATGCAGTGTAATATCTAGGTAAAAGGTCAGTCCCTGTAAACCGTGACTAGTGTAATGTAGGGAGAGAATATAGGTGAAGGGTAACGTGTTTACCGAGGTCTATATTATAGTACCTATATGGAATATAACACCCACTCCTCTTCCGAATGGACGACATAGTTTAAATTCTATATGTACTACTAGCTGTTCTAGATACTTGTGCGCAAATATACAAAACGTTACTTCCTTATTGCATTAAAACGTGTTTTAAAAGCGTTTTTTCTAAAAAAAATTAAAAAATTGTAAATATAAAAAAAGATTAAAAATTGACAGATAGGCCCCTGCTCTAATATGTCCGTAGGTATAGTCCGAACTACTACAAGCATTTTGAAAGCCATACATGCGTGAAAGGAATGTCAATTTTGATATAGAGTTTTAATTTTTCTATTTTATTTTTCAAAAAGCCGAATTTCTTCCCAGCACACGACGGGCCAAATGAGTCAAATGTTTGTGTCCTGGCTGGTAGACGCAACATTCTCGTTGCTTGCTTCCGCAGCTGGCGGTCCCTGTAACACCTCGCAGATAATGTCTATTGAGCACAGATGATTTTCCGTACTGCCACAGCCAGTGCTGGGGCAGCCTGTGCACCATCCAAGGCCTGGGTGTCAGAGGAGGAGCCGGTGTCCATACCAACAGGAGCAGATACTACCTGTGGTGGCTCTAGGAATGTCGAAAAGAAAAAAACCAAACAAAATGTCCCTTTCCACGAGACTATGCTATGGGTAAGAAACCTCAGTATCCTAGAACATTTTTAAATATGGATCATGTGTTATAAGACCTTTACACCATAAACCTGACAGCAAGAGTTAATATTGTGTTTGAGCAAGAAAATCTATCAAAACTGTTTCATCTGCTGTAAAGTGTTATACAAAATCAAATTAATAACAACATAAAATGTACTATGAATTATTTTTTTAAAAAGGATTTGCAAATTACAAAACATGACAATCAATCTCTTGATCAATTAAAATCATCTTCTCGCAGAGAAAACACAGTACAGATATACATGATTTTTTTTTACAAATGAATATAAAAGAGACTTTTTACGAAGAACTGTCGACGCGGCGTTTCGGTGAACAATTACTATTTCTTCGCCTTCTTCAGGACAAAGTTTTCAGTTTTATCTAAATAGCAGAAAACATTTATTATAAAAACCATAACATTTTTATTAATTATAACACAGCAGTGAACAGTTAATCACAAATGCCTTTTTAAGGCACTAATTGAGAAACACATTCTCTGTTTTCACAAACACTATCCACTAATGGTGCAAAATAACAGTGATAAATAACACATGATCCATCAAGTTATCTTAAATAAAATTAGGCTTGACCGTAAATTATGCAAACCCACCTAAAATGATTGTTACGAGACCCAAAAAGTCGTCTCAAGCTTTCAATGGCTTCGTAGCCCTCAGCGGGAGGAAAAAAAATTTAAAAAAATTCTCAGCAGATGACGTATGGGTAGAGGATATCTGACCAAAAAGATTATTTGGGATTATTATTGCACTCTTTAAATCTCTCTCTCTCTCATATATATATATATATATATATATATATATATATATCTATCTATCTATCCATACCCTATCTTTATTTCAAGGTTTTGGGCCCAACATAATCAGGATACCTGCTATTAGAAACAGGATCAGCGGCAGTCCTCCAAAAATGCTTCCCAATACGGAGTGTATAAAGTTTGGGATAACTCCGAGGACCGTCTGAAAGGTGCTTAACAGTCATGAGGTAGAGAATCCAACTATTTATGATAGAGCAGCCGGCATTATAGCATTCAATCCAAATTTAAAAGCCGATTTTAATGTAGGCAATGTTCCCTACATGAAAATAAGAGAAGCACAATTCTAGATTTTCACCAACTGTCGAGCTAATTTCAATTAGTCCCTGACAAAGGGAAATCTCACCGTTTAGATATTGAAGTAAATCACAAAGTCAGCTGTTTAATATTCTGCAGCGGTCTCTGGCCTCGCTGTGTTATTTTCAATGTTGCCTTGCACTATTTTTAAAAAAAGATCGAAACTGTGGTTAAACTTGTTATCAAAACATAAATTTTAATTTTGCTACGGCCCAGTCTTATTACCTTACAATCCGGTCGGTATTGTTATGGTCACGCTGTGCTTTAAATTATCGCAATGTCGTGAAGTTGCTAAAAACAGGCTCTGGATTTCTGCAAAGTAATAAATCTACAGAGTCACTTAAAGGTATGCCCAAAGGAACCATAGTGGATAAACTTATATCCTAAAAGTACCTACTCTATTCTTATAAATGTCGTCTTTCGTATTATTCTTTATAGAGTTATTTATGTCTATGTTGAACAACAGGGCGAAAACAGGCCACCCATTTAAAGTTAGAGGATGTTGTTGAGAACAAAGGTTCTTGCTTGACAACTACAACAAACTACTAGAAACTACTAAAAACTACAGTCTCTATATTATGTCACATTCATTTAGTGAATATGCGGCCATCTATACGGGCGCAGCATTTGATTGGATAAAAAAGCTTAAGTCTAAGTTTTAATATTAAGGCGGCTCAGGAGACAGGTGACAAAAACGGGGCAAACACTCACCGTAATAAAAACCGACGGCCTCGCGGCTCTATCAGTACTTCCGGGTTTGGGTATACGCTTCAAAGATTTTCACGCGCTTTTTAGGTCTCGCGTGGCGTTGCAGGGCAGAGCCCTGCTCCGCCCCCGCGTGGGGTTTTGTAAGAGAGGACTTTCAGAAGAGGGCTTTAAGCCCCGCCCCTCATTCCCATTGGCTGGCGTCACCGTTTATGCTAAACGGTGGCCTGCCATTGGAAATGAGGTGTTTTGGTTGCCTCCCTTTGGCTTACATTTGGACTCGGTGGCCTGCTTCACGGCTGTCGTGAAGCATTTTCTTATCTTTATGGGGCCAAACACATGGCCCCATAAAGATAAGAGATCAATGCTTGTTTTTAGCAGTCCTCGAGCAGCGTTGGCGCTCAGCTGATGGCTGCCTTTCCTTTCTCGTTTTAGATGTACTCTAGCAGCCCTCCAAAGCAGACCCCTCCCACCTCCCAACACAGCGTGTCCGCACCATTTATTTATTTATTTATTTAATAACACCGGCGCTTCCTCCCTTCTAAAAGATGCTGCAGTTGGAGCGAGCATCATCACTTCAGGGCCTGCCTCTCTATCACGTGGATCATGTGAGGCCGGGCAGGCTGAACTGAAAGCAACCCGGCTGGCCATCTGTTGTTGTTGTGCTGGTGGGGGCTGCAGGTGACGTCACTGGGGCCTCTCCTCCCCTTGCCTTGTAAAATGATCATGAGGCTGCGCCATTGCTTAGCAACAAGATGGACCAATGGCCTGGGCCTCTCTTAGGTGGCAGGTCTCTCAGAGACCGTCCAAGCCCCAACAGGATGTGAGCAGAGGAGCCACTGAAGTCCACAACACAGGTCTGTCTGTGTGAAGTCAGTGACTGTTGCCGGGCAGGCCGGCACATTAGAAAAAAAATCACTGTGAAGAACACTGCAGAGAGAGCCCTGTTAACGGTCTCACGTACTGACCCGGCGATAATGAAGACAATACCTAACTACTCATGTGCCCTAGACTCAGACAGCAGCCCTGCAGCCCGCCTGCATTACTGTGATAAATCACGTGAGACTGCACAGAGATTATGATAAAAACTAGTTTGTTTCGTGTTTCTATTTATTTTGTGCTTTCCCGTCCAGTTTGCCTGCCCCCCACCTCCCTCGCCCATTCTCCTGTTGCTCCACCATGCCTCCCAGTCTCTTTTTATCTTTTTTTTAAACTTCCTTCAAAATAGATATGATTTATGCTTCCCTACTTCGCCATTTAGAATCCATGCTAGCTGGCAAAACATGAACAATTTCTACACATTATTGATCGCGCAGCGGTGGGTTTACAGCGGTAGTATGTTTTGGCGCTATATCCCCGCGTCTTTTGCAGCCCGCCATTGCCCCCACTAGGGCGCATTCAGTGCCTTTACATTGCGTTCCTCCGAACGCCCCAGCTCAGTGATACTGAGTGCATCTGCCCAGCTATAAGCTGTGCAGGGACAGCGCGTGCCTCGGGGACATGGCAGCTGTCAGCATATCTCTGCCATTTGCTCTTTTCCGCCTGCGAGTCCATGGTAACACCTAGTACTTCTCATTGTCCCTTTGTGCCTTTTAGAGCAGCACAGCCTTCTTTGTATAATCCTCGTGATTCTGACTCAGCTGGAGCTCTTGTTTCAGGCTAACCGGTTCCTGGGTTTTATATAATTTCCACTTGTGTTCAGTTGATGTTTATAAAGTCTTGAGAGGAGGAGAGTGTGGCCGCTTGCTTTCTTGTCTCCTCCACTGCCTTGAAGTTGTTCGCCTGGTGTGATTTATCTGCAAGTTGAGTTCCGGAGCAGGACACACAAACATCCAAGCATATTGCACTCACTTGGTTATTGGCCAGCACAAAGTGCCTGAGAGCTCTGTCCGCTAGTTAGTAGGCAGTGTCGGACTGGGAAACATTACGGCCCCGGACATCAAAATAAATGCGGCCCCCATTTGGGAATTAGATAGATAAAAAAGCGGCCCATGTTTCCAAATTGTTACAGGTTTGAACTCGTAAAGACACGCAGTACATATGATTTTTCAAGGTATAGAAGACTGGATGGAAGTGAGCTTTCTACATGCAGGGATTGTTTTAACATCAGGGAAGTAAACATATATCAAGCATTTGCAATGCAATAGGTCTCGCATTTACGCAAATTTAAGCTATTGGCATTGTAAATGACAATGCCTTTATTTATGTTTTAAAAACTAAAACATAAAAAAGGCATTATCATTTACAATGCCAATAGCTCAAACTCACGTAAATGCGAGACCTATTGCATTGCAAATGCTTGTTTATATGGCCCAACCGGACGGAAAACTACGTACAAGACAACATCAGGCATCGACGAAAAAACAACAACTAGAGTGCTGCCTCCAAAACAGAAGCCGCCATATTGTGATTAGCTTCGGATGTCCGCCTCGGAATTACTATCAGCAGTTGAAATTCACTATCTCTTTATCGCAGATGCCTCTTAAGTCAATCATAGTTACAAGGGATTTTATATATTAAAAAGCAAAAAACCTAATTGTTAAAAAAGAGAACTATGAATAATTTTACGATTCGAAACGGATTCGCTCACTCCCCCATGTGGCGGCCATCTTAGATGGGTGCTCCTTACACAGTAGATCTATCGTGTTTCACCATTATTAGGGCCTATAATCTCTTATGTTTATTTTTAATAATATCTTATTAACTCTTCACAGTAGATCTATCGAATAGCAACATTGTTAGGGGCCTATAATCTATTATGTTAATACTTATTGATGCCTTATTGCCTCATTCATCAACAACTCTGAACTAGGTTTCTGAAACACTGCCTGAATACCATTATCTTTATAAAAGCATATCGCGAAGGAAAATTAAATCAACCTCTCCCACTCTTCTACACTACTGAGTCCATTCTTGTACGTGTTAAACTTGGACATAAAGAATTGTTCTCGCTTCTTTCTCTTGATCATAAGGTCACCACCTCGTATGTTTATTTGAATGGCTTCAACAATACACCATTTTAAGTCATCTATTGAGTGGTTCCTTTCTAACCAGTGTTCCACTAATGGTGCATTCCTCTTTTTGGTTCGAATAGCTGATTTATGTTCAGTGATTCTTACCCTGATTTCTCTTGAGGTCTCACCAATGTATCCCTTGTTACAGGGACATACTATAAGGTAGACAACATTTTTAGTTCGACAATTGACCAAGGTTTTAACATTGTGTGATCCCATTATGTACAATCACAGAACCTTTAACTATGTTGGCACAGTTGTTGCATGAACTACATGGAAAGTTACCTTTGAGGACAAGACCATTGGTTATGCTCAATTGTTTGCTTTCCACATTGGCCCTATAGGTATGTACCAGACAGTTTCTGATGGTACGATTCCTTCTAAATGAGAAAATTGGTTTTTGCAAGGTAACAGTATCCTTCTTATTAAGAAGGTGCCAATTCCTGTTTATCAAATTTTTTATTTTGTTACTGTTACTGAAATTAGTAACAAAGGTTATTGGTAATTTTCTCATGCCTGCATTGTTGGCTTTAGGTTCGAATAGGGAATCCCTATTGTAATACTTCGCTCTTTTGTATGCTCTCTTAACTAATTTTTTGGGATAACCCCTATCAGTAAATTTTTTAATAAGCTTACTGGCATGTGTTTCAAAATCTCTCATGTTGGTGCAATTGCGCCGTACTCTGAGAAATTGTCCGAAGGGGATGTTATCCTTTTGACTAAAAGGATGGTTACTCTCGTAATGACGCATCGTATTACGGTCAGTCGGTTTTGTATACAGTTCGACTTTCAACAAACCATCATTGTTTTTAATCCAAATATCCAAAGAATCGCAGCTGTTCTTGTTAATAGATTAAGTGAATCTCAGGTTTTCATCACCTAAATTAAGCCACTCAATAAAAGTGTCTAAAGATTCTCTAAAGTCTTGCCACAGAAACAAAACCTAGTCGATGTATCGAGACCAGTTTATTACATTTTCATAAAAAGGGGCTAATTCATTAAAAATATGCTTGTCCTCAAACGAAGCAACATAAAGGCAGGCTAGACTCGGAGCACAGGTGGCTCCCATGCTCGACCCTTTCACCTGTCGAAAGAATTCTGTGTTGAAAAGGAAAATGTTATTTTTTAAAATAATTTCCACACACTCTGCAATAAATGTTGAGTGTGGAGACAAGTCACCATTTTCATTTAAAAAGAGGGCCTTTACCATCTGAATAGTGTCATCCTGTGGTATATTCGTGTAAAGGGCCTCTATATCTAGCGTAACTAGCCATTGTTTTTTCCTTTCTGTGCCCCCCTTGCTGCCCCTGATTGTGCTCGTTTTTTCCTTTCTGTGCCCCCCTTGCTGCCCCTGATTGTGCTCGTTTTTTCCTTTCTGTGCCCCCCTTGCTGCCCCTGATTGTGCTCGTTTTTCCTTTCTGTGCCCCCCTTGCTGCCCCTGATTGTGCTCGTTTTTCCTTTCTGTGCCCCCCTTGCTGCCCCTGATTGTGCTCGTTTTTCCTTTCTGTGCCCCCTTGCTGCCCCTGATTGTGCTCGTTTTTTCCTTTCTGTGCCCCCCTTGCTGCCCCTGATTGTGCTCGTTTTTCCTTTCTGTGCCCCCTTGCTGCCCCTCATTGTGCTAGTTTTTCCTTTCTGTGCCCCCTTGCTGCCCCTCATTGTGCTAGTTTTTTCCTTTCTGTGCCCCCTTGCTGCCCCTCATTGTGCTAGTTTTTTCCTTTCTGTGCCCCCTTGCTGCCCCTGATTGTGCTCGTTTTTTCCTTTCTGTGCCCCTTGCTGCCCCTGATTGTGCTCGTTTTTTCCTTTCTGTGCCCCCTTGCTGCCCCTGATTGTGCTCGTTTTTTCCTTTCTGTGCCCCCCTTGCTGCCCCTGATTGTGCTCGTTTTTTCCTTTCTGTGCCCCCCTTGCTGCCCCTGATTGTGCTCGTTTTTTCCTTTCTGTGCCCCCCTTGCTGCCCCTGATTGTGCTCGTTTTTCCTTTTCTGTGCCCCCTTGCTGCCCCTTATTGTGCTAGTTTTTTCCTTTCTGTGCCCCCTTGCTGCCCCTGATTGTGCTCGTTTTTTTTCCTTTCTGTGCCCCATTGATGCCCTGATTGTGCTCGTTTTCCCTTCTGTGCCTGTTTCCCGCCGCTGCGCCCCTGCGGCCCCGCCCCCTCACTGCCCATTCGCTGCCCCATTCCCTGCTCCTCCCTCCCACCTCCCCATTTATGGCGGCCGCTGCGTGGTGAAGAGAGCGACCCCTCACCTTGACTGGTAGGTCGCTCCCCCACCACACAGCTCCGTCTGTGTGCCCTGCTGCTGCCCCTGATTGTGCTAGTTTTTCCTTTCTGTGCCCCCTTGCTGCCCCTGATGTGCTCGTTTTTTCCTTTCTGTGCCCCCCTTGCTGCCCCTGATTGTGCTCGTTTTTTCCTTTCTGTGCCTCCCTTGCTGCCCCTGATTGTGCTCTGTTTTTTCCTTTCTGTGCCCCCTTGCTGCCCCTGATTGTGCTCTGTTTTTCCTTTCTGTGCCCCCTTGCTGCCCCTGATTGTGCTCGTTTTTTCCTTTCTGTGCCCCTTTGCTGCCCCTCATTGTGCTAGTTTTTTCCTTTCTGTGCCCCCTTGTTGCCCCTCATTGTGCTAGTTTTTTCCTTTCTGTGCCCCCTTGCTGGCCCTCATTGTGCTAGTTTTTTACTTTCTGTGCCCCCTTGCTGCCCCTGATTGTGCTCGTTTTTTTCCCTTTCTGTGCCCCCTTGCTGCCCCTGATTGTGCTCTGTTTTTCCTTTCTGTGCCCCTTTGCTGCCCCTCATTGTGCTAGTTTTTTCCTTTCTGTGCCCCCTTGCTGCCCCTCATTGTGCTAGTTTTTTCCTTTCTGTGCCCCCTTGCTGGCCCTCATTGTGCTAGTTTTTTCCTTTCTGTGCCCCCTTGCTGCCCCTGATTGTGCTCGTTTTTTTCCCTTTCTGTGCCCCCCTTGCTGCCCCTGATTGTGCTCGTTTTTCCTTTCTGTGCCCCCTTGCTGCCCCTCATTGTGCTCGTTTTTTTTCCTTTCTGTGCCCCCTTGCTGCCCCTGATTGTGCTCGTTTTTCCTTCTGTGCCTGTTTCCCGCCGCTGCCCCATTCCCTGCTCCTCCCTCCCACCTCCCCTTTTATGGTGGCCGCTGTGCGGCCGCGCAGCGGACGTGCGCCGCTGGCGCGCCTAAGGCAAGCCCGTCTGCGCCCGTCCGCGCCGTGACCGCGCCCAGCGCCAGACCCCCTGGTCCGGGCATCCCCCGCGCCCGCCACATCAACAGACGCCGATACGACGCCAGCACCCTCCACGCACTCAACCCCGGAAAAGATCACGCCTGCTACCAGGCCACCCCGAAGCGCACCCAAGGGCCCTTCACCTGCCGGAACTGCAGCTTCGCCAGCACCCGCCCCGCCAAACCACCGCCCAGGAAAGAACCCAACTACCTCAGATGCATCCTCCTCAACACCCGCTCCGCCCGCAAACACGCCATCGAACTCTGGGACCTTCTCGACTCAACCTCCCCAGACGTCGCATTCCTGACGGAGACCTGGCTGAATCCCGCTTCAGCCCCCGACATCGCCATTGCCATCCCGGACGGATACAAGATCACCCGCAGGGACCGCACCAACCGAGTCGGAGGAGGCATCGCCATCGTCCACAGGAACACCCTCAGAGTCTCAACCAACACCGACGACACCCTCAGCACCGCCGAACACATGCACTTCCAGATCCACACCGATCCCAACACCACCCTCAGAGGAACCCTCATCTACAGACCCCCGGACCCCGACCACAGTTCAGCGATTCCATCGCTGACTTCGTCAGCACACACGCCATCGCCTCCACCGACTACATCCTCCTCGGGGACCTGAACTTCCACCTCGAGAACAACAAGGACACCAACTCCACCACCCTGATCGACAACCTCGCCACCCTCGGACTCAGACAGCTCGTGACTACACCCACCCACGCCGCCGGCCACACGCTCGACTCCATCTTTTCCGCAAGCCCACACGTCTCCTTCAACCACACCTCCGAACCCCACTGGACTGACCACCACTGCATCCACTTCACCTACAGGAAGCCCACCACGCACCACCGCACCGAACAAATGCCTCGCCGCTGCTGGAGCAGAGTCACGGAAGACCAGCTAACCACAACCCTCGCCCTGAGCCCACCCGCCGAACCCTCCGACCCCGACACCCGCAACCTCAGACAGTGGATCGACGACTGCGCCAACACCCTCGCCCCGCTCAAGAATCCGCCCAACAGCCACACCAGCAAGAAAGCCACCTGGTTCACCGAAGACCTCCAGGCCTCCAAACGAACATGCCAAAAACTGGAGAAGATCTGGCTCCACGAACGGACAGCGGACAGCTACGCCGCCCACAAGAGCGCCACCCGCAGTCACCATCACCTCATCAGATCCGCCAAAAGGGCCTCACTCAAAGACCGCCTAGACAACAACGCACACAACAGCAAAGAGCTCTTCAACATCGTGAAGGAACTCTCCAACCCCAGCTCCAACACCAACGACATCCAGCCGTCGCGAGACCTGTGCGACTCACTGGCCACCTTCTTTCACCGCAAAATCGCCGACATCCACGACCGCTTCAACACCACGACCGCCCCGGCAACCACCGAGACCACTGCCCCCACAACCACCAACCGCCTGCTCTCCTGGACCAACATCAACGACGAGGACACCAGCGAGATCATGAACACCATCCACTCCGGTTCACCGCTAGACCCGTGCCCTCACCACATCGTCAACAAAGCCAGTACAGCCATCGCGCCCCATCTCCGGAAAATAATCAACATCTCCTTCGAGACAGCAACCTTCCCGGAAAGCTGGAAGCACGCCGAGATCACCGCCTTACTCAAGAAACCCAAGGCAGACCCCAAGGACCTCAAGAACTTCCGACCCATCTCTCTGCTCCCGTTCCCCGCGAAGGTCACCGAGAAAATCGTCAACAAACAACTGACCCGCTACCTCGAGGAGAACAACATCCTGGACCCTTCCCAGTCCGGCTTCCGCAGCAACCACAGCACCGAAACCGCCCTCATCGCCGCCACCGATGACATCAGGACCCTGCTAGACAACGGAGAAACAGCAGCCCTCATCCTCCTGGACCTATCAGCCGCCTTCGACACGGTCTGCCACCACACACTACGAACACGCCTTCACGACGCCGGGATCCAAGAGAAGGCCCTGGACTGGACCACATCCTTCCTTTCCGGCAGAACACAAAGCGTCCGCCTCGCCCCCTTCCGATCCAAGGCCACCAAGATCATCTGCGGCGTACCCCAAGGCTCCTCCCTCAGCCCAACGCTGTTCAACATCTACATGGCACCCTCGCCCACGTCGCCCGACAGCACAACCTCAACATCATCTCCTACGCCGACGACACCCAGCTGATCCTCTCCCTCACCAAAGACCCTCACACCGCCAAAGCCCACCTCCACGAAGGAATGAAGGCCGTCTCCGAATGGATGAGGACCAGCCGCCTGAAGCTGAACTCGGACAAGACGGAGGTCCTCATCCTTGGTTCCAACCCTTCAGCCTGGGACGACTCCTGGTGGCCAACATCACTGGGAACAGCCCCGCCACCCACCGACCACGTACGCAACCTAGGGGTCATCCTCGACCCCACCCTCTCCATGACTAAGCAGGTCAACGCCGTTTCCTCATCCTGCTTCAACATCCTCCGAATGCTCCGCAGGATCTTCAAGTGGATCCCCACCGAAACAAGAAAAACAGTCACCCAGGCCCTCGTCACCAGCAGGCTGGACTACGGAAACGCCCTCTACGCAGGAACAACGGCTAAGCTCCTGAGACGGCTGCAACGCATCCAGAACGCCTCTGTACGTCTTATCCTCGACATCCCCCGACGCAGCCACATCACACCCCACCTGAGAGACCTGCACTGGCTCCCTGTCAACAAGAGAATAACCTTCAAGCTCCTCACCCACGCACACAAAGCACTCCACAACTCCGGACCAGCCTACCTCAACAGACGACTCCGCTTCTACACCCCCACCCGCCAGCTCCGCTCGACCAGCCTCGCCCTCGCCACAGTCCCCCGCATCCGGAAAACGACCGCCGGCGGCAGATCCTTCTCCCACCTCGCCGCCAAGACCTGGAACACCCTCCCCACCAACCTCCGACAGACCCAAGACCTACTGGCCTTCAGAAGACTCCTCAAGACCTGGCTCTTCGATCAGTAGCAGCACCACCCCCCTCTTCCCCCAGCGCCTTGAGACCCTCGCGGGTATGTAGTGCGCTTTATAAGTGACATGATTGATTGATTGATTGATTGTTTATCTGCATCAAATGGAAAATTTTCCACTTTATGTATCATGGCTGTTGTGTCTTTAATATAAGCCTTTTGTTGCGTTACTAATGGTTGTAAGAACACATCTACATACTTACTTTAAAGGTTCTGTTAAGGAGTTTGTGCTTGAAACAATGGGCCTCATAGGGGGATTTTTAATATCCTTATGGACTTTAGGGAGCCCATATAGTGCAGGTATCATAGGGTTTTCATTTAGTAAAAAGTTGTATTCATCTTGACAGATTATATTGTCTTCCTTAGCTAGCTTTAGTAAGTTAACTACTTGTCTAGTAAGAGTGTTCCATTCCTCTCTATTGGACTTTTGATAGTGTAATTCATTATTTAAGAGGATACGCATTCTACTATTGTAGTCACTGGTATCCATCACGACGATACTACCTCCTTTGTCACCAGGTTTTATTGTAATTTCTTTGCATTGTTCCAAGTCGGTTAAAGCCCTGCACTGT
This sequence comes from Calotriton arnoldi, assembly GCA_963921515.1. Classification (NCBI taxonomy): domain Eukaryota; kingdom Metazoa; phylum Chordata; class Amphibia; order Caudata; family Salamandridae; genus Calotriton; species Calotriton arnoldi. The sequence continues at coordinate 735,639 of CAWUFW010005895.1, forward strand.
TGTATAGTAAGATTGTTATTAACCCAGATTTTCTTATCAAGAAGGTCTTCAATACCCTTCTCTACAATTTTTTCAAAAAGCTCTATTTCTTTATACACCATCTGTATTGATGGAGTCCAGGGACATCGGCTCTAGGAATGCCGCCATCAACATTGGAATACGCTGAAGACACTGCACAACATGGGCCGTTATTGGGTCCAGTAAAGCGTCAACGTCCGGTTGCGCACATGATGGGAGTGTCAGACAGAGATCCAACACGCATTCTTCTCCGCAAAACGGGCATCGGAGGACAGGTAAGATGCAGTCCATCCAGACTGGTCTAAACGACAAGAACCAAGAAGCACTTAGTTCCCTTAGGCAAGGTGTGCCTAGAAGTTGTACCATGCGATCACGGTATTTTCTCTCCAGGAGTACTGTTTCCATCTCCTTGGTGACTGGGACGTCCATTGCGTAGCAGAAACACGACAATCCGGATACCTGCCATTAGAAACAGGATCAGTGGCAGTCCTCCAAAAATGCTTCCCAATACGGAGTGTATAAAGTTTGGAATAACTCCGAGGACCGTCTGAAAGGTGCTTAACAGTCATGAACCTACATTCTTAAATAGGTGGACAATGCCTGTCGTATCAGACATGTTAAAGATACGATGTACCATTTCTGCGAAATGGAAAGGGCAGTTTGTACGTATAAGTGCCTGTATCTCTGCTGAAGACCTTGCTACTTGAAGATCATAAGTCTCTTGAGCGGAGGTTAAGGGCACGGATTTCTGTGTAAGCATGGCTTTCATCCTGCTCAAAGTATCAAACCGTATTAATGAAATATTTAATGAAGGCCATAGCGGCGCCTCCCTGACTGTATGTATGTGTTGGGGGAAACAATACTTGCATACAGCAAGTAACCCTGGAACTTAGTCACCAGATATGCGATGCCCGGAAGCATCCCACAGCAACCTTGATCGTTCAGCATGGAGTAACTCCCATTCGAAAGTAGTTTGAACACTGGAGTGATCACGGCAGCTGGGGCCCCTTCCAAGTGACAGGACAAGTTTGCTACTGAACCATTACAGGCCCCATGAAGCATAATATCCTGGCATATAAGTGATCCACTTAATGTATTCTCGCAGTTAGTACCGCTAAGAAACACTTCTTTTTCCCCACTCCGGCATCGAAATCTGTACAGCAATTTCCAAGATTCCTTGATGAATTCCTTACCCATTTCCTCAAATCTGCCTGCCTGCATTTGTTCTAGGCAATAATGGAATTGAAATGTCAAGACCGGGAGAGTTATGTGGCCATGGATTAACCATTCTGTGGATGGTGATTCTGCCACTGTAAATGTTAATCTGTCCAGTTTTTCAACGCGCAGCATTGTATACTTCGGTTCCCTTTGTCCCATTTCTATCTGTTTCTCTGTCAGATTGTACGAGGAAAACAGAGACGTGCTGTTTATAAAACGCCAAGGCACATAGCCTGCGCGCAAAGATTGCAGCGTCCAGCTTAACAACATAATAGAACGCAATTGCGATTGCCCGTGTTGTAGTATGGACAAATCTTGTTCTAGTACATCGATAGCAGAAGATACAATGTTGCCCAGTGAATATAACCTAGATGTTAAGGTTGTTAACCCATTATCTACCACTGATAGAGCTTTCTCTAGGTTTAGACGATCGATTTCTCTTAATCTTTCCGCGGCCTCTTGTTGAGAGATTTTCCAAACTTCATTATAGACCGCATATAAGAAACATTTTTGACGTGGTTTCCTAGGACCTAATAACAAAATCCCGTAGGTCCACATCTTGTGACAGTAAGGATAAGCGTTGTTTCACCTGTGTTAGTGTTGAGCTTTGTAGCCAATCGAGGCATAACTTCCCAACACTGTACGATGTCACTACCCCTGGGTGTTGTCTTTGCACATAACGTGGATCTGGCCTATTAATACTAAATCCTTTGGTTTTACCCAAGAATCTGTCTTGACAGTTATTAGTGTCTATGGGCCAAACCAACTATTCCTTCCATTCGGGGTCTGACCTATTGCTTTGCAAGATGTCATCTACTGTTACCACTTTTTGTGTTGTTACATTCTCCTCAGTGTGTGATGGTGCTGGTACACGAGGTGTATTCAAATCCTTATTCTTGGCTAAACCAAGACAGGTTGTTTGTTGCACTGTTTAGTTCAAAAACATTATTTGTTGAGGAATCAGGCATGCTCTAAATAGCGCCTCTGTTCCCTGGACCTGCCAGTCTCTAGTACTCCAGACTGATTGTAAGTCTATTGTGTCTTTCCATAGGTTGAACCCTTGTTCTGACAACTGGGCAATAAAAGAAGCAGAATAGATCTGTTTTGTGTTTGTCAACATATTTTTCTCTACTTGTGTAGGTGCAACCTTATAGTAATATGAGGCTGGGTCTGACGTGTTAAACCCTGAAAAATATGGAAATTTTTGTATACATGTTTTAGAACTGCTTTTTGGTGGTGTTGGGCAATGTTCCCATTGATGATATGTGTGCCCTCTCCAAAATAGCCCCGGGCAAAGCGCCAGGATTAGACAAGATTCCAGGGGACCTATTCCGTAGTGAACCCATTATTTGGGCGCCATACCTCTGGGTTTTATTCAACGCCATTTTACAAGGCATGAAGATTCCTGCCCGCTGGGCCGGAGCCGAAATAATCCCTATATACAAAAAGGGCTCCCCCCGCTGCTACCCACAAATTACAGGCCAATAAGCCTTATAGATATTAGCCAAAAAAAATGTGCGCGGGTGCTGCTGCTTCGGTTGCAGAGTTGGATGGAGGAGCATGAGATACTCCGTCCTCTCCAGGCAGGATTCAGAGAAAAAATGTCCACGCTGGACCAAATTTTCAGGCTGCAGATATTACACTGGAAGATCGTGTGTTTGGAGGGTGGCAGCCTCTACTTAATATTTGTAGATCTAAAATCAGCGTTCGACCTGGTCCCAAGAGACCAGCTGTGGTGAGTCCTCCATGAGATGGGGGTTCCGCCATACATGTGCCAAATCATGAAGCGGCTACATGAGGGAAACTATGCGCAAATCAGATTTGGCAAGGAAGGAAAACTCACGGCCCCCATCCCTGTAAGTAGAGGTGTCCGCCAGGGATGTGTCCTTGCCCCGACTCTTTTCAGCCTATTTATAAATGGGCTAGTTGATTTTTTTACTTAGTGAGAAAGATTTGGATGTCCCTAAGTTGGCATCACGTAATATTTCAGCCATGATGTTTGCCGATGACACGCTACTATTGTCAAAATCGCCCATGGGGATACAGAGGGTACTAAATAAATTTGAGGCGTTTTGCAGAGAAAGAGGGCTTGAGATCAATCTCCAAAAAACGAAATTTATGGCGTTTAACTCAGCCAGAAGTACCCGACCAAATCCAAGTTTAAATGGTAAACCCTTAGAGAGAGTATCTGCTTTCGATTATCTCGGCATAACTATCACGGAAACAATGGACTGGGGGACACAAATTAAAAAATCAACCTTGAAATTGACACAAACATCGGGGGGGCTTGCGAAAGTTTTTAGAAAATCCAGCCACAAACCTGTGAGCCCAGAAATAGAAATATATAAGGTCCAAGCTAGGGCAGCGGCGCTGTATGGAGCAGAAGTATGGGGCCACCACAGTACTGAGAGTCTTACACAGACAGAAAACACTTTCCTCAGGCAACTGTTTGGTCTCCCACGAAGCACCCCACTAGCGCCGCTCCGAATGGACCTGGGGGTAAGGGCTATCGCGGAAGAAGTTAACCTTAGACCCCTTTTATTTTGGCGACGTTTGTGGGTCACCCCAGAACTTTTAGAATATAGGGACGAATTAAGAGAGGTGATGAGTCTACCGAGGGCGGGTAAATTACCCTGGCTCTCCTATATTCAACACATTTCAGGGTATTTGGGACGGGGTAATCTCTGGGCTGACCCAGAAGAGGCATGTGCCACCATGTCCAGGAAAGAGCTAAAGGATTGCTATTGGGAGTTCAAACTGGCCCAACTCCAGAGCAACCCTTCAGTAGGCAAGCTTACTGCAGTTTTCTTAGAAACTAAGGACTGGTATAGCCTAGAGCCGGCACTGAACGATATTAAGCCATCAACTGCCAGAAAGCTCTATCTGCAGTTTAGATACGGGGTCTTGCCACTCCGCTCCTTTACAAATAGATGGGCGGGCTCGCAAATCCTGGGGTGTCCGGCATGTGACTGCGTCATTGAATCAGAAATCCATGTCTTTTTTTGTTGCCCCGGATACCACAAAGTGAGAAAACGATGGTTGGTCCAGATATGTAGAAATTTAGGTACCAGGCGCTGTTCCGAGGCTTTTAGGATACTGAAACACGACACCAGCCTCCCTATAGCATACTCGGTAGCAGGCTTTTTATTCTCCATGTGGTGCACTCGAAGAGTATTTTTAAAATCAACCCAATAAACAAGATCTATATCCTCCTACAACAGTTGCCTAATGAAGGATTTTCAAATGGATTACCAGCTTTATCCTCCAATTGAGAATGATTTTAATGATGTATCATATTTATATTTTATATTTATTGTTAATTGGGTTGTTATTCTTGAGAAATGGCCGCCTCTAGCGATGAAGTTAGAGCTCTGACCCCCTAAATCTGGACTGATGACTTGCTTATACATATTGCATGTGTACTTTGAATTGTCAATTATGTTTTCATTTTTGACCGATACTGTGACCTATATGATCAGACCTTCCCCTCATCGAGCCGCCAATTGATTGCATTTTACTTTATATTGCTCTAGGCTGTACCTGAGCATGTTTTAACTAATTGCTTTTACTGTATGTGCCCGGTTTTGTTCTTCTCGTTCCCTTTTACCTGATCTTAAAGCAATGAATTGTATGTTATTTCACATGTGCTTTTAAGGTCAAACTGGCCGAAATAAAGTAATTATTGAATTGAATTGAAAACATTCCTAGGATTAGCAGATTTATGCAAAAAATTATTACCATAATGTTGATAGCAATACATTTTCTCAAAGTCTGATGTGTCTTCCAACATTTCATTATTAGAAAAAGCAGCAGATTTCTCTAAATCAGACAGCATATTATTTACAGTTTCATAATCCTAATCATCGGAAAATGTACTTGAGGTAATGATATCGCTCAATGATATTTTAAATAAATGTGGTATTTTCAACAGTTCAGTCGGACCAAATATATAGAAATCAACCTTTTCCCATACTACACCTTCAGGTATAGGAACTGCTGTAATGTTCACTGATGACAGGTCTCTTCTTTCACGATGTGATGATAGATGCGGTTTCAGGATCACATTCACTTTTTGTGCCGCCCAGCTTTCTTGAAGATAAGTTCCATTAATAAGCATACTAAAAACAATTACTAGGCCTATCCAGAAAAGAAAGAAAAGTATTCCTGTAGATACCCAGAGTTCCACCCAAGGTGATACCAGGTAAGTCTTTGTGAGAAAGTTCAGAAAGTCTTTAAATTGCTATAAATGAGTTTTTTGGGCTGGCTGTGTTTCAGGTTCGCCTGGATCTAATTAAAACGTGTCAAAGCCAATGAAATAGCCAGATGCAGTTCGATCAATTTTCGGTAGTTCCGCAGGTTTTGTGGAAACTGTAGCTTGCTCTTGTTGGGGCATGTTGACGTAGATATCCGTGTTTGGTCGAATTTAAATCTGTCTTTCAGTTGAGTTCTCATTTTGAACTTCAGTTTCAAGAGGAACGAGTTCCATTGCATTGTTGTCTAGTCCTTCATTCCATGTAGATGACCCTTCAAACGTGATGAGTTTTTCTGTTTGGACTTGTATAGTTGTGAGAGGAGGGTGTCTGTTACTTCGGAGTCCACGTGGCCTACTGCTCAGTATCGGCCACATAGTGTGGTTTGATTAGGTCAATTGAGACATCTTTTCTCCTTTTTACCGGCAAGTGGTGGCAGAAGTACCGTTCTTGTTCCTAGAACTGCCAGGACAGGTGCAGGCTTTCTGTTTGATGGCCCAAATTCTTTCTTGTCCGCTATTTTTTTCTCTGACCAGATCCCCGACTTTAGGGATCCATACAGGTCTTGCCGTGACACTTTTTACTTCACCAGTGGTGTGCTTCTTTATATTGACATTACTCTGTTGTTCCCTGGTTTCATTCAGGTCCTGTAAAACAGCCAAACGTTTATTGATGTCAAACGGTTTTTTATCCGCCACTGTGCCTTAACAATCAAGATCAGGTACCCACATTCTCGTCCCAAATAGGACCTCATAAGGAGTGACCCCCCCCAGAGAGCTTCTTGGCTGATTATTTAACGCCCTTTGGACTCCGTACAGGTGTTTTACCCAATTGCCACCCGAGCCCAATACTCTAGCTGTTAAAGATTGCTTTAAGTCCCGGTTTTTCCTCTCCACAACCGAATTTTCCTCTGGATGGTACGGCGAGGAGTACCGCAATGCTACACCCAGACTTCCCATAACTTCCTTGTAAGCTCTAGAGCTAAACGCGGGGCCACGGTCAGAATGAAGTGTGCCGATTGCGTATGTCCCTATAAAGACTCGCAAATCTTTTATAACAATTCGAGCGTCAGCCGAGCGCTGGGGCTACACCCATAGGAACCTAGAGCAGGAATCCACTGCAACCATGATATACTTGTAAGCCCCATCAGATTGTAAGGGACCTCAGTGGTCCAAATAAACACAAGCGAGTGGTTTGTCTGATATCAATCAATCATATCACTTGTAAAGCGCACTACTTCCCCGTGAGGGTCTCAAGGCGCTGGGGGCTGGGGGGTGCTGTTACTGCTCGAAGAGCCAGGTCTTGAGGAGTCTTCTGAAGGTCAGTAGGTCTTGGGTCTGCCGTAGGTGGGTGGGGAGGGTGTTCCAGGTCTTGGCGGCGAGGTGGGAGAAAGATCTGCCGCCGGCAGTCGTTCTTTGGATGCGGGGGACTGCTGCGAGGGCGAGGCCGGTGGAGCGGAGCTGGCGGGTGGGGGTGTAGAAGCTGAGTCGTCCATTGAGATATGCTGGTCCGGTGTTGTGGAGTGCTTTGTGTGCGTGGGTGAGGAGCTTGAAGGTTATCCTCTTGTTGACGGGGAGCCAGTACAGGTCTCTCAGGTGGGGTGTGATGTGGCTGTGGCGGGGGATGTCGAGGATCAGACGTGCAGAGGCGTTCTGGATGAGTTGCAGCCGTCTCAGGAGTTTGGCCGAAGTTCCTGCGTAGAGGGCGTTTCCGTAGTCCAACCTGCTGCTGACGAGGGCCTGGGTGACCGTTCTTCTCGTTTCGGTGGGGATCCACTTGTAGATCCTGCGGAGCATGCGGAGGGTGTTGAAGCAGGAGGAGGAGATGATGGCGTTGACCTGCTTAGTCATGGAGAGGGTGGAGTCGAGGATGACCCCTAGGTTGCGTGCGTGGTCGGTATCCGTATCCGTAATGGTGTCTGCACTGGACGTGTTACGGTGGAGCCTTTCATCTGCTGACAGATGTCGCATTTCAAGACATAGTCTTGAGTCTGCCTCCTTAGTCCTGGCCACCAGTAGCGTTGTTTCAATAGAGAAACCGTAGCAGAAACCCCTGCATGTGCAGAGCCTATACCCTCGTGTGCTGCTAGAATTAAGCCTAACCTTCGATCCATATTCGGTATTACTCTATTCCACACTCCAGGAATCTGAGCAAATGGAACATTGTTTGCATCTAACTTGTAGGAGTACTTGAGTGGAAACGTTTTCGGTACTGCCGAATTATTGCGTGTAGCAATAATTGCAACCATTATTTCACCGTCTATTCGCGTTTTTGAACGAGTGATTGCAGCTATGGAAGCCGTGCGTACAGCCCCCTTTGCGGCCTTGTCGGCCAATGAATTCCCTTCAACGTGAACGCCATCACGTTGATGACTCGGTGTGTGTATCACATGAGCCCTTGGTAGTTCGTTTTTCAACTCCACTACCTGTTCCCAAAGCATTTTGTGCTTAATTGTGCCACCTTTTGCATCTTTAAACCCATTCTGTTTCCAGTTATGTAGATATTCATTGTATGACTGTACGCAGTAAAAGGAATCGCACACAATTAGTGTGGGGAATTCTCGATCCGTATTTACCAGTGACAGTATCAGTGCTTTTAGTTCTGCCAGCTGCGCCGTACAGTCTCCGAGAGACTGTGTTTTTGTGCAATTCGGATGAAACTTTCCATCCTGCATCCGTCCTTTAACGATAGCACACGCGGCGCTGTATTGCTGTCTACTCCCTATGGCCGGTTGCGCAGAACCATCAGTGTAAATAATGTATTCATACTGATCTAGAGGCATTATTTCATTTGGTAGAGGATATTCTTGTTTGTATTGCAGAAATGCTTGTGTTTTTATATTTGGGTCGTACCTGTATTCTACATCTGTTGCAGTGAGAGAATTAGCCCATTGTATCCATCTTGGATGTAAGGCTTTAGCGTTGGGAACGCTTGCCTTTGTTGCAGCTTCTAAAGCTGGAACCGGGGTCACGACTATTATACGTTTCCCTTGAGCCAGGGCTCTTTCTCTGACTACAGCAGTCTGTACTGCTGTTAGAATCTTTTCTGTAGATGCGAAATGCATCTCAGCATTTGTGTACAAGTGAGATTTATATGCTATTGGTACTGTTTCACCTTCATTATATGTTAGATAGGTGTACCCTGATTGACCCGCAACTATTCGGATCACCAGGTTGCGTACTTTTACGCGTGTCTGTAAGTGTTTTGAAGCTATCATGTCAGCTTGTAAGGAACAAAGTGTATCTGTGTGTTCCTGTGTCCATTGTCGAACTGAAAAATCAGGTTTTATTAAATCGTAGAAAGGTTTAACTCTTTCTGCGTAATCCAAAATGTATGTTCTGCCAAAATTAAGGAATCCTAGTATTGATTGTAAGTTTTTTAATGATTTCGGAGGTTAGAGCAGCGCACATTTTTCTAAAAAGTTGGCTGCCAGGCTTTTCCCTTCACTTGAAAGTTCATATCCTAGAAAAGGACGCTAAGGTGGGCTATTTTCGATTTTTTTTTTTTTTTTTTTTTTTTTTAAATTAAAAAAAAAAAAAAAAATTTTTAAAGTTGAATTTGTAACCCTTAGCTGCAAATCCCAAAATTATGGTATTCACTCTGTTCAAGTGTTCCTCCAGGTCATCGTCCGTTAGATAAATATCATCCACATATGTCAACGCCTCTTCATCCAGGTTCTGAAGTAATTCAGTTACCCTGGCTGAAAACAACCCAGGGCTGTTCTTATACCCCTGGGGTAATCGACAAAATTGCCTTTGAGACCCTAGCGCTGAGAATGCTGTCAAATATCTGCTCTCAGGCGCTATATTCTCGCAAAAGAATCCATTTGAGATATCTATTGTTTTGTATTTTTTCCGCACAATGTTATTCATTAATGAGGCACTGTGTGCATTTTGAACTGCAAACGTCTTAGTGCAAGTGTTTAAATGTCTGTAATCTAAAACTAAATTATATGAATTGTCTGGTTTTGATACCGGAAACAAAGGGCTATTCATTTGAGAGGTGCAAGTTTCAATCACCCCTTAATATTCAAGTTGATCTAAGATCTCCCTGACCTGTTTCTTAGCTTCTTGCTTTATAGGATACTGCCTTTGTGCAGTTGGAGTGTTTTTTAGTGGAATAATGTGGTGGGTTGAATCCTCATCCCAACCTACATGGTTTCTGTATAATGCTGGAGCTTGGGCTACCGCCCACTCCCGCGCATATGTATATTTTAAATGCTTTGGAACGTGGTCAGAAAATGCTGGTAAAATTATCGTTTCTCCCTGTTAGAAATGGGATCTCTAGTTGGCAAGGGCTTGCACCTTTGTCCAAGTAGGGACCCGTCTTCCTAGTCAGGGTAAGGGTTGTTACACTCGTGAAGTAACCCCTGCTCACCCTCATGGTAGCTTGGCACGAGCAGTCAGGCTTAATTCAGAGGCAGTGTGTAAAGCATTTGCACATAACCAACAGTAATACAGTGTAAACACTACAAACGGACACCACACCAGTTTAGAAAAATAACCAATATTTTATATACTCAAGACAAGACCAATTACGACAAAAATCCACAATACTATACTTTACGAATGAATACTTGATACGTTAACTTCTTCTTTGCAGGAATAGCACAAAAGCAAAGTTCGTACGAGTCGGTAGCTCCGTCCGAGCCTACCGTGATGCTGAAAACCACAGAGTCTAACAGTTCCAGCCGACCGCGTCGATACGGGCCAGCAGAGTCATGAACAGACTCGGTTACAGTACCTTTCTCGTTGTGGCTGGTACGGAGTGTACGAGCCGGTCGGCGTTCGTCGCGGTTGCGGTGCAAGACGGAGCGATGCAAGGTGCGGTGTCCCTCGATGCGGTGCAGGCAGCGGCTCGATGAGCGTCGTGCAGACGGAGTCGGTGAGTCCAAGGCGTGCGATGCAGGGCGAGACGATGCTCGATGCGGTGCTGACAGGTTGCGATGCAGGCGACCTAGCCGGAGTGCGGGAGCTGGCGTCGGACAGCGGTGCGAGTCGGAGCGGTGCGTCGCAGACGTGCGAGCGGTGCCCCAAATGCGGTGCGGTCTCGACTCTTGAGCCAGTTGCAGCGACAGTGTCGGTCTGGTCCGGCTGGCCCAGTGAAGCGATGCGATGCGAACTGCGGTGCCCACAGGTCACGGTGCAAGCAGCGGCTCGATGTTGGCGGCGTCGGACGTCGCCCACGGTGAGACCAGGGTTGCGATGCGAAGCGGGGCGATGCGGTCTGCGGTGCAAACAGGTCACCGGCCAGGGATGGATTCGGTTGACGGAGTCGGTTGCAGTTCCCTTCCTCTGTGGCAACTGAAACAGCGTTCCAGAAGCGGTACCCAGAGGCTTGTGAAGTCTTTGTAGTCCCTGAGACTTCTTAACAGGAGGCCAGCTCGGTTCCTGGCCCTTGGAGATACTCAGCACAAGTTCGTAGAAAGTTCAGTCCAGTCCTTTCACTGCCCAAGGCAGAAGCAGCAGCTGCAGGCCAGCCCAACAAAGCAACAACACAGCAAAGGGGCAGTACTCCTCCTGGCAGCTCTTCCAGCTCTTCGTCTTGGCAGGTTCCTTGATTCCAGCGAGATCTAAATTCATGGGGTCAGGGCCCCAATATTTATATCCCAAATTCCTTTGTTCTCTGAAGGCAGAGAGGCCTTCGCCTAGTCCAGACCAGTTCTGGAGCACTTTGTTGACAAGTCTCCGTCCCTTCTTTCAGTGAGTAGGCCAGGGACATCAGACGCACCACAGGAGGTGGAGCCAGCATTGTGGAGGGAAGGCACTGTCCTATTCAGGGCCCAGGTGCGACCCCTCCCACCCATCTACAGGTCGATCTGGCTATTCAGCCCTGCGCTGACTCACCCTGTCTCCTGGCATCCCCCAGCCCCGGTCACTCACATTCCAGACACGGAATACACAACCTCGCAGAGGCAGGCTTGGATGGTTAGGCAAGAAAATACCCACTTTCTAAAAGTGGTATTTTCAAACCCAGAATGGTAAAACCAACCTTACTAAAAGCTGCATTTTATCATTCTGAGTCCAGGCATACTAAACTCGAATTTCTACCATGTTCCCGGGTCAGTTAGGATTATATACTGTAATAATCAAAACCGCCTGTTCTGGCCTAGGGGGAACAGGTAGCCTTGCAATAGTGAAAAACGAACTAGGCTGTAATTCACTATCAGGACATGCCGCACACACCCGGGCATGTCCTACCTTTCGCGTACAACGCACCCTGCCCACAGGGGTACCTTGGGCCTACCTTAGGGGTGACTAACATGTAGCAAAGGGAAGGTTTAGGGACTTGCAAGTGTGTGCACTTGCCAAGTCGACATGGCAGCCCCAGGCTGCGCACAGGCTCTGCGATGGCAGGCCCGAGTTACACTTTACGGGCTGTTTGCGTGGGTGGCACAATCCAGTGCTGCAGCCCACCAACAGCATTTGGTCTATAGGCCCTGGCACACGCAGTGCACTTTACAAGGGACTGACACATAAACCAAATAGGCCAATCATGGAAACACCAATCCATAACACATTTTATACAGGAGCACTTGCACTTTCCCACTGGACCGCAATGAGGAAAGCGCGCAGAATCATCACACCAGCAAAAACAGAGTCAAAACCGGGAGGTCAGAAAGCAAAAAGTCAGGGGAAACACGCCAAAAGATGCCAAGTCTAACACTCCCCTAGGGCAATCCATGACGAATGCTGGCGGCCAATCTTGTTCGGCTAACAAAATATCATAGCCAAACGTCAGGTTCTCCCAAAAGAGACCTCTAACTGTCCTACATTTGTCCCCCTCCATTTGGAGTGTTATTTCATACAATTTATGTGGGACACTTACCCTAGTATCAGGTGTGTCCACTGTGATATAATCATTCAAGTCCGCTGTCACCAGAAATTCCATCAGGTTCTGGCGAGCTATTGTTACTTCTGCTGCACTGTCTAGCATCGTCAGAGCCCATTCCCCGTTCAGTAGTCGAGTCCTCAGAATTCTGGGCATGTCTAATCTGTAGACCTGCAACCTTCTTCTTTTTGAACTGTGGTTTTGGTTTGGCTTTTTCGTCTTTTTTGGAAGTATAGTCTTGAGCGTGCTGCTTGTCTCTGGACTTTGTACGCTCTTCTTGTCTCTCTGACCGTCCTTCCCTCTCGGAGTTTTTCGATGAACCCTGAAAGGAACGAGAGGAACGTGTATCAGTATCCTGATACCTGTCAGGTTTCCTAATGTTATCCCTATTCCTAAGGTTATACCTCCTTTCGGAGGGCTCCTGTGGAGGAGATCTACCTCTGGATTGAGATCTGTTCTCTTTAATATTTTGTTTTTTATTTTTGTCCCACTTCTTTTTAGAAGAGGTAGGTGTCTGCTTGAAAGTCTCCTTCTGGGGACTACCCATCAGTTGTGGTTTTAACGCTTTTCCACCCAAACTGTCCCTGCCTAATTCTGCATACGCAGTTTCAATTATTTTCGGTAGTTCCTGTTGTAAAGGACTGAATTCCCTTAGGCGTTGGCGGATGGCCACTGATGCTGCTTCCCCTTTAATATTCGCTAGTATTATTGCTGATACCTGGGCATAGTTACCTAGAAACTTCATCCCTAAGTTTAGAGCAGGCTTTGCTCCGTACTCATTTTGTATTTGTCTCAATACGTCTGGCACTACTGCTAATGACGGGATACCATGAGTTCTGCTATATATGGCAGCAAAGACGGTACCCCAAGTGGTACACTCCTCTAATTGTGGTGTTATCCCCATGGGCAAGCAGATTGTCAGCATTCTGTGTTTTTCATAAGGGCTAGTATTTGGGAATACTGTTTCTAGCTGGGTTATTTTCTGAGCTATCCAGAATGGCATTTGTTCACGTTTTGCGGGCATCTTACCCATTACTGCGTGTAACGTTGTGGTGTAATTTTAGTTTCTATATTTTGAACTTGAGCTGTATTTGTTGTTGCCATTGCTGGCTGGACTGTAAATGTCCTCATGACGTATTGTCATGTTTCTGTAGAGTTTTATTAATTCTTTGTGAAATATGAGTAAGTTTGGTCCTGGCATTGTTTCAATGTCAGGATGTGGTGTATAGGTTGCTAATATTGGCCATGTCGCTCCTTCTCTTCCGAGTGGACCGAGTCTTACTCTTCTTCTTATATGGGGTAGGGCGCCTTTAAACCAGTATAAGTGTACCTGGTATGTAAGCGGAACCTCAATGTCTTCAAACGGACAATATTCCGCTGGTGCATCACCTTCTGTGTAGAAGTGAAAAGTTTTCGTTCTTGCATTTGCTGCTGGGAATGTAACCCACGAATAAAATACCTCTGTTCTGTATGATTCGTGTACCTCAATCACGAAAGCTACTATGCCACCCCTTGGTATTAACCCATGCGCAAGCAGTTTCAGGATGACTGTATTTCTAAAGTTCTCTGCAATCGGAATTGCATCTGCATTTTCTTCTTCATCTGAGAGGTGCAAATTTTGCACAACTCCTCTCGCGTTATCTGCGTCTTCAGTCATTGTTTTAAGGAAGAAGTATTTTCAAGGAAACTAAGATAAGGTGTTTTTGCACAATTTTAGGAACACTGTGTCCTTCAAGCTTGATTGACCAACAGCCAATAAATAGGATTTTTCGCCTACTCAGCTGTGGCGGAGTTTGTGCCCACCCACTCCAGACATCTCTGGTGTTTTGTGAATAGGGATTTCTGAGAATAGCACGACTGAACTACTCAGATTCTACTATTAAATAAGTACCCAACCAACGTTGGCGGCGCCATGTCGTGTAGTTCCTATATGACCTATACAGGATCTGCGTGTTTGGATAACAAACTGTGGGACTGGTAGCAGACTGATTCCGTGCACCCCCACCGGGTATGTTAGCCTGTCTGTATCCGCTAGCTCACAGTGCCACTATAATCTCCTCTTACCAGGGAGAGAATAGATTCTGGCAGCCTCAGAACATGACAACCCTGATCCCTCACGACCGTGGAAACAATATACTACTTTTCGCTCAGTCACTCGTGCTTACTTAGTTTGTCTCAGAGAGATACACAGAATAAACAAGCTGGGCGTTTTCAATAAACATTTATTGAACAGTTGTTATTCTGGTGTAGAATAGATGTGCTGCAACAACCGTTAGACAGTATAGGATATAAATGATTAACAGTACTATGAAAGTAAAAGGATGGTATAGTTCTACCATCGTACTAAAATCATGAATACATTCAAGTATATGAAACACATGATAATAAAAGGTACGTACTCCTACGATGCCTCCTTAACTAGATGTACCGAAGTGTATCTAGCATTGGTGTAGGTGTTAAGCGAAGAATTCCTCTAGGATCTAGTCAACCCCATTACCTTAAGTGAGACTGTGGGACCCTGTCCTGGTCTCGAGCTAGACACCCCGCGAGGGGTGTAGGACCACTGCGAGCTGGAGTGTCTGCATGCAGGAACCTCAGCGTCTCTGGTCAGTGTGTCGGCCGGGATGTCTCGGTCTCCTCTAGCTATCTTAGCAAGATGTGATGTATATATACCCATAGGTCTCCCCAGGGATCCTTCCTTGCTGTGTTACTGTGTCGGCCTAAGGATGACGTTGGGCCTGAACTTTGTACATAGATTTTATACAGGAGATGGCAGTCCTGCTGTGCTTCCAAGAACCCTCCTGCATAATGTATGAGATTTCGAGCTAGGGAAAACCCACGTTCTGAATGAAGTGTAAAATCTAGGTAAAAGGTCAGTCCCTGTAAACCGTGACAAGTGTAATGTAGGGAGAGAATATAGGTGAAGGGTAACGTGTTTACCGAGGTCTATATTATAGTACCTATATGGAATAAAACAGTTGGCATCAATCAAACATGAGCTGTTAAATTTTGTTCAATCTTAATGATGTGCCGATGCTAAAGAAAATACCAATCAGTGTTTTTTCTTCCGTATGGTCTAGAACATACAAAAGATTGGCAGAATGCAATTGTGCAATTTTTTTCAAGAATGGTGCTTGATCAAGATTTAAAGTCTACCGATTAAATAAGATGTTCCAGCTATGATATACATAAAATGTCACAAAACACTGTGACATACCCTTCCCTGATGAATATCTGGGATGTCGAGTTGTCCCTGTTCCACAGAGAAGTAATGGTTATAAACCAATGTGGTAGCCCTAAATTTCAAGACAAAGTGGAGAAAATAATTTATGTAACAAATGGATTCAGAGAGGTGGTTATATACTGATGTAATAGGCAAGAAAACTAATATGAAAGGTTAGCACGAATGGACCTAGATAGCAGCTGCAATTAATTAGATGAATCCAGGAAAAAAAAAACTTTTGCTTTCTGATAAAACAAATATCTTGTGAGTCATACCTTGGAATATTGCAGGCACTAAAGGGAATTGGACATTTCTGAAGGCAGAACTTGTAGAAAACCAAATTACAATAGTAGCCCTGAAAGAAACAGAAAATGTGATAAAGCTTTGAAGGGAGAATTTGGATCTTGGCATGAGGAATGATGTAAAAGTTTCAGTGAAATCAAATCTAAAGAGATCTAAAGGAATTTAAAGAATTTGTGACAGCAGCAATTTTGGGGATTTAGGGTCATAATCGTTCTGCTTAAACAGAACTTTAAATAGTTTATAGTAGTAAATATTTATCTTACCCCCTCCGCCCCCCTAATCTGCATGAAGATCAAATTTTTAAAAAAGGTGTTACAAATGAAATTTGGAAATTAGAAGGACATTTCCCTCATCTCCACTATTACTTTTGGGGGGACTTTTACTCAGAAATTCCCTCTCCCGATATAGATGACGTTTTTCAGTTGGATCTGGAAAATGAGCTGGGTGTCCCGCATCAAATAATGGATAGCTGTAAATCCGATCATATGAGAAAAAAAGCCCTTAAAAGTCTCAACATGAGCATACTAAATGGCAGAATGATTAGGGATCAGTCAGTAACTTGCGTATTATAAATGTATGGCAGCTTGTCTTATTTACTTTGCCTGTAAGGGATATGCAAGTAGAAAAGCGAACTAGAAGTGATTATAAACCGCTTCTGTTTACCCTGGATTACTGTGTAAGGGATTGAGAAATTTGGATTAATAGTCAAAACATTTGCTGTAAAAACGACAGAAGGATTGTTCGCTAATCTAGATTACAAAACTACAGTGAAATAAAATCAGAGTTACAGACACTACATCTAGATCACTCAGCACAGGCAATGTTGGAGAATCATAATAATTTCATAAAAAATATATAAGGTCTGTGCTGAAAATAGTATGAAGAAAGGGAAATTGAATCCCTACAGAGCTACGAACTTGAAGGATAAAGCAAGAGCTAAATTGAATATTAATATAAGAGAAGCATTTACATTAGATAAAACATTAAAAGACCCCTTATAAAAGAATAATAATACGAATTTATATCGGAAAGAGATTAGGAGAGTATATGGCGCCCTCCAAAAAAGAAATGGACAAATGTAATATATGTTTTACAAGAAAGAAGATCTTTTTAGGATTTAATAGGTAATGTGTTGGAAACTAAAAAGAAAGGGGTCACAAACCCTGTTGAAGAATAAGTTTGGGTTAAATATAGCTCTTCAGTTATATAGTGAGAATTCTAACTCAAGCTATTCGGGTCTGGATGGGGGAAAAAGGTAAAACAAACAAATATCCACAAGAAGTGCCTACTCCATGAATAAAGGAAGTTAAACAGCTAATTAAGAGGATAAAGAACTCAAGGGTCAGACAAACTGCCGTAAATCTTTTAAAGGTAATTCCGATTTTGTGGGTTCAAGTACTGACCCCTATGTACAGTGCAGTAATTAGATTAAATGAAATATGTGGAGAGGCAGTATTTACCAAGCATTGGCAAAGCCGATATGTCTCGCATTTGGGTGAGCTATTGGAGCTGGGGGTATAGAATGGAAGGGCGAGTTGAGTTAGTAGGCAACAGGCCTGTTAAATAAAAAAACAAACCAAAAATAAAATTTTATGAAGCAGCCAGCACTGGTCACGTCATAATGCACTTTTCCCTAATGACAGTTGGGTTGATTCTAAGCAAGAGGGACAACGAGGGGGTGGGAAGGGAATAAGCAACACAGCCAGGTGGGGTGTCGAAGTGGAATAAGCAACACACATGCTGTGGGAATGTAATAAGCAGCACGGATCATCCAACATTAACTGCTTGAGACTGGACTGCTCATTTCCCATCCTGTGCACTACCACTGTCTGTCTAGTTTTTTATTTCAACTTCCGCAGTATGTTTGTAACTGAGCATGTATCCCCCTTGTTACCCACCTAACATCCACACCAGAACCTATTCTCTAAAATCGGTTCTCTTTGCGCTGTTTTCACTAAAGAGGTTAATATTAACATGAGGAACAAAGGTGCCTGGGGACACTAGTGATCACGGCAAGTACTTGGCGTCACTTCATCCCTGTTGCACCCTGAAGTTAAGGATACTAGCCTGAAACGTAGACGCCCTCTGACAGGAAGCTTGAATAGAGTCCTGTGCTTAAAATAGGACATTGCAGGAATCAGGATGTTACAGATGATTTTAGATTCTGTTGAAGAAAGGCCTAGGTAGTGGGAGGGAAAGAAGAAACACGGACTGGGGTTAGAGGAAAATAAGCAGCCCCGACCGGGCAGGGGGTGGGGGTTGTAAGGGAATAAGCAGTGCGGACTGGGGGTGGTAGGTGAAGAAGCAACATGGGGGTGGGAGAGGAAGGAGCTACCCGGTCGGGGGTGGGGGCAGGGAGTGGTAGCAACAAGGATGGAAGAAGAAAGGAAACTGGTAAAAAAGAGTACCTCAGTCATAGCACCAGTATTGGAAGTACCCTAATCCAGATACATCAATCCGTTCTTTAGCCAAAAGAAAAGGAAGTGAACAAATGAGTTACAATGAAACCCATGAATCGTAAGCAGTGGGCGGGCTCCAAGCCCCTTCATCAACTTGATACCTCTTGCAAGCAAGAGCACATCCTAAAGCATGCTCACACAGGCAAGACCTAAAAAGACCTAAAAAAGGAATCTGAGAATTACCAAGTAGTTATTGGATAAAAGCCCTTGGAGATAGCCCAGGTAAAATCTATGCAAAATACTTAGTAAAACATCTTGAAAAATGCGCAGAAAGCATGAATATGTGATGAAAAACCCAACTAGGATTCCAGAAGGGCTATGCGACTATTGATGGGTATTTGTTATTGAAATATTTTGCTGAGAAATATGCTATAAGGAAAAGACAAACTCTTTATATGGCTTAATTTAACTTAGCCACAGCATTTGACGACGTTAATGAAAACAAGATTGTGGGAAAAAATGGCACAATGTGGGATTCTCTTAGGCCTACTGAAATTGCTAATTCAATTGCATAATTACTAGGACACAAATCCAATTTGGCACGAACAGCCTTTACAAGGAAGATCGAAACAACCAATGGATTGAGGCAAGGTTGTATCCCGGCTCCACTGCTATGCTGGTTCTATATAGCTGACGTTCCCCAAATATTGAAGTCTGTACGCTAATTTTATGTCAAGACCCGGAGGCCAATATTATGCAATAAATCCTTTATTGCCACCACTCAGCAGCATCTTAAAAGCTTCTAGAACTTTAAAACATTCCAGACATAATAAAAACCCCCAGCAACCAGTCCTCTTCCTTCTTTTATTGCTGCTGCTCACTGAGATAAGTAAACTTTTATGCAGTTCATTTAGAATTAGGTTTATTTGTGTTTTATGATTGTATTTTGACGAATGACATGTTGAATGGGCTACGCTTGCTTTGAGCGTGTGGGGTTTCAATGTATTTTACATCATATATGTTTTTTATCTTTGTGGAGAGATTTAAACCTTTTTCAACTAGTTGGGATTATCCACAAGCTTTGCTGCATGTTTATTAGGCTTTGCAGGATCTTTTTTATGTTGTAGATATTATTGTACGTTTTTTTACTTGTGGGTTTTTTCACAAGCCATGTAATCGTTTTTCCTAACCGATAACTTTGTTTAGGGCTCACGAAGACACGTCGTTATGGAAACACACTCTTGGTTTCCCTGACACGTGCCGTTAAACTCACCTGAAGTACAGCACGAGCCGGCTGGTTGTTCTTTGTGACGCGGCAGCAGTAGCTCCTGTTTGGGCTCCAGGCTTTCAACGTAAACAGGGAGGTGCCGGAATGACGTTGTTGGAGCACGCACATGTGCAGTCGAGAATCTAGACCGCAACTCGTCGTTTTAGCTCCCGTAATGAAGTTTGGCAATGCTATCTCGCGTAGCGGCTGCTCCGAACAGAACATTCTTGTGCGGTCTGTGGATTCGATTATCTGAGGAAACTTTCTTTTACAGTTAACGCAGTATTTCGTTGTCATTGGGGGTAGAGGATTTAGCTCCGCTTGATGAGGACCGTTTTTTTTTCTCGAGGTAGCATATTTTACAGGGATGTGGAATTCCTATAGCCCGAAGCCCGGAACATATTTTTTGAGGTCAAGGGCAACTTGTGTATTTTGTCCTTGGAACAAGTAGGCCCAACTCACTACAGAACAAACCCTTTGGCTGCCAGTTTACAGTACCACATTATGGATCAGGGAAAGGCGTTGCCTGCAGTTAAGGTAATATTTGTGTCCATGTGTTAATGCTGTTCAAACTTGTATTTATGGTTCTAATGCAAAGCCTTTATTATTAGGGTGAGCACTCTAAATGTTGTAAGCTCAGACTGCACTACTGACAGTGGTTCCAGTATAAAAATGTGTACACACGTTTTCAGTGTTTAGCAATATGAGGCTATGTATAATGCTCCCAAAATGCTCTCCGATTAGATGCAAATATTTGCGGAAGCTTGAAAGCAAGATTGATGAGTCTTTGCTTTCAAAATAAAATGTTCACAAAAAAATGCAACAACATTTTGCTAAACTACTGTAAAACTTTAGGTAACATTTCTTTGCAGCATCATTTAGTAAAATGTGTTGATGTATGCTAGTATTTCCCAAAAATATTCATAATGGAGAATCGGTGTAACCAGTTTTAATAAGATTATGGAAAACAAAAATAAACAAGCACTGGTGAAGCCAGTAGGTCTGAAATTGTTTGTCAGCATTTTGGTTTGGTCAATGTGTAACTTGTTTTGACATGGTTTTTGTAAACCCTTATTGGTATGGGAGGTGCCGGGCCCTCACCATTATAACAAATATTGGCAAAATCAAAAATTGTTTTGGTCTCAAAAAGCACACATTGCCACAGTAGTTCTTGGCACGGAGCAAAACTACTGTGTGTTGATATGCTCCTTGTGAAAGAACAGAATGCTGTCACTCACAGTGAAGCTAGCCGAGAGAAAGAGAGACGGAATTTTAATAAACACAAAGGTCATTGTTAACGCCAGACCCAATTAGGGGCCCAATTATTAAATAAAGTCACAAAAGTGCACCCATGTCCTTGCATTAAGTGCAGATGTACAGCTTTCCTGAATTCACAAGACGTTACAGAAGTAGGCCAAGAAATAGTACTCCTAGAAGATATTTGTGAACTGAATTTTAGCATGAGCAAATATGCAGGTGTACATTTGCTCATGTGAAAAATCGGAGTGTTTACAAGTTCACTTTCCCTCCAACCCCCTTTTTCCCAACCCTGGAAGAAGTTTTATGTCCGCCATTGTCAGGAGTTCATTTCCAACCTTTCCCAGTATAGGAAAAGATTAGAGAAGATTTGGTGAAAACCCTTAAAACATGCAAGTTAGTAGGTTTTCACAGACTCAAAAGGGCATTCTAACCCTGAAACTATTGCTTACCATTACCTTCAACCCCAGTATGTAGATCTGCGGAAACGTGGCAACATAAGGGAATTGCTAATATTCAAACCCTACTATGGAAGGATCCCTGGCATAATCAGAGAGGCTATTTCAGAGCCCTTATATAATGAGATTGCTGCCATAATTTGTTGCCGCATTACATGGCACAAATGGGACCATTTTGTTCACTGAGGCATTTGGATAAGCTCACCCTAATTTGTGCTGAGCCCAGCAGGAATAAGGGATCCCCGGGTTCTTGATCTATGCTGCAAGCGCTTCGAGACCTTTTGGTGATTTGGCGCTCTATAAATACAAACTAACATAAACTAAGTGGATTTTGTTACAGGCCAAGAAGATTTCTGAAGCAACCTTCCCCATGGACAAGTAGATATATTATTAAATTCCACACCCCTGTTTTAAGTTTGGTGCTAATCTATCTTTGAGGACAAATTTCTTTAATTTATACTGTGTGTGTAGTATTTCAGTAGGACTTAATTGAAGTTCTTCTATATTACAATTGTCGGTCAAGTCAGTATGGAACAGGGTGAAGGATCTTTAGAGCTTTCTTTGGAGGAGAAGCTCAATAAAGCTATAGAAAAGATCACTACTAAGGTGTCCAATAGGATGGAAAAGAAGCTGGAATTATTGTCTTTAAAGTTATCCAATGTGGATGAAGAGTGGTTTTGGTTGGCATCTGAGGCAGAAGGGGCCCATAGATCTGCCAAGAAAGCATTGCGCAAGAGAAAACATGTGTCCACCAGCGATGCGCTGGCTAAGAAAAAGAGGGCTACCTTGGTAGAGCATGTTTGCTGTGATGACAGGCAAGGACAGGATGCTGGGGGCATCGAGGTTGTGCATGAAAAAGGCCCACAATTTGAAGTTGCCAAAAGAGCCAAAGGGCGTAAGCACAAGGTGGTTGCTTGCGATGAATCTTCCGGTAGTGCGGAGGTAGAGCTAAGTTGTACGTCCGATTTTGATTCTGAAGACTATGCCTCACTGAGAATTTGCCTGGGGAGGGCAAATTGAGAAGGGAGAATGGATCACTTTTGGACCCTTTGGGTCAGAACATGTTTGATCCTTTATTTTTTTTTATATAATCTTTTTATTAGTTTCGATTCGCAGTTATGCATACATTTGTAATCAACATTTCAGCAAGCATTTAATACAGCAATACATTAGCATGGGGAGAAGGTCACTTCTACATCTTATCCATTGCTCGATTTCTATTTCGCCTCATCTCAAGCTCTAACATTGGGGAAATACAGTTAGTCCTCGATAGACGTTCCACTTGCCCCATTTTTTATCCCACTTCTTTGGGCATCCCGGGTTATAAAGACTTCCTTTTCTGCAATCATACATTTATCAACTTCCTTCAACCATGCCTGCGTGGTCGGAGGACTCGCCACCCCCATCCTCTAGCTATTTCTCTTTTGACTAGGGTGTACCCCAGCGTGGCTAGTTGTTGTTCCACCTCTGTGAGATCTGTTGCCGCCCACACATTGAGTAGACCCAGCCCTGGTGTAAGAGTCAGTGTCTTTCCCAAAGCGGTTTGGATATGAGTCGTGGCCCCCTCCCATATGTGTAGAAGCCGCGGGCAATCCCATATCGTATGATAAAAGGTAGCAGTGTGGCCGCAGCCTCTAAGACAAAGTGGATCAGCTCTGGCCCCTATCTTTGCCAATGTCACTCCCGTTAAATATGACCTATGGAGGATTTTGAATTGTATCAGCCTGAAACGGAGGGTGATGGCCGCCTCCCTGGGAGACATCAGGGCAGCCTGCCAGTCCTCATCGTCAAGAGATCCCAGGCCTTTTTCCCACTGCTCCTTAAGCTTATGTAGCGTGTCAGGTATGTTATTGCACAATTTTTTCTAGGTCAATGAAATGGCTTTAGAATGTAGTGGTCCATCTAGTAATCGATCCGCTAATGGTGATGACTCTGGTATCTCTGTGGGGTCTGGAAGAGCTGTTGTGAGGGCATGCCGGATTTGCATATATCTAAATTGTTCCCCCTGCGCCATATTGTATTGGTCCTGAAGCTCCTTAAAGCTGAGGATCGACCCTTTTTTAACCATGTCTCCGACCACAGATATCCCGATGGTGTCCCACTTATCAAAGCCAGGTTGCTGGCAGAGAGAACCCAACTTTTGGGCATACCAAAGTGGCGTTGCTTTTGTGAGGACTTTTGACCATCCTAGCCGGGAGTTAGCCTGATGCCAGATAGCTACAGTATGGGAGAGAGAGGCCCAAAATATCGCCCTCTCTTCACTTTAGAGTAAAGCGCTCCCAAGTAGCCAGATTGTCCGGTCTGATATCTGTCAAGCATGTATGCAGGATCATTGGGAGAGCGGTATATCCACTGGTTTATCACCACTAGTTGCGAGGCCCAGTAATAAAGTTTAAGGTCTGGGAGAGCTATTCCTCCATCGAACCAGCCTTTCGTCCGCTTTTTGGTGGCAATGCGGGGGGCCCTTCCATCCCAGAGCAGAGTCCTGACCTCACCCTCTACCGCTGAGAAATACTTGTCTGGAACCTGATATGGACAATTCTGGAGGATATATAGAAAGCGGGGAAGTGCCAGCATCTTGAACAAGGCAGCACGGCCCACCAGCAACAGGGGCAAGGATCTCCAATGTTTAACGTCTGTTTTGAGCCGGGCCAGTGGGGGGCCAGGTTGCGATCATAAAAAGGGTAGGGTCCGACGTAGCAAAGATTCCTAAGTACCGAAATCCCTCGACGGCCACCTCGATTGTACAATTTGGCGGGAGACGGGGACCTGCCCCCGGAGCATAAACAATACAGATTTGCTCCAGTTTATTTGGTAGCCCGAGTATTTCCCAAAGTTCGTGAAGATGTTCAGAACACCACGGATGGATTTATATGGAGAGGCTAGGTACAGCAAGATGTCATCTGCGTACAGGGATATTCGATCTTCCTGACCCTCTGCCCATTTCAGGCCCCTCACCATCACCGCCTGGCGAATCCAGGCGGCCAATGGTTCTAATATCAGTGAGAATATCATCGGGGACAGAGGACAGCCCTGCCTGGTTCCCCTTCGCAGTGTGAATATTCGTGAGGTATAGTTATTGACCCTCACTTGGCCCTGTATATCTGTGTACAGTAGTTTAATCCATCCTAGAAAGTTTGGGCCAAATCCCATCCTCACAAGGACTTCGAAGAGGTATGGCCATTCTATGGAATCAAACGCCATGGAGGCATCTAGAGATAGCACCACAGCGTCTTCCTCCAGGAACGCCCTCCGCGCCAGCACGTTGTTAAGTCTGCGGATGTTTAATGCAGTATTTCTCCCCGGCATAAACCCAGACTGGTCAGGATGTACCAGTGATGAGATAACCGGTGCCAGTCGGGTGGCGAGAACTTTGGCTAGGATCTTAGCTTCCGCGTTGATCAGCGAAATCGGTCGGTAGGAACCGCACTGGTCACCAGGCTTCCCTGGCTTACGGATTACAACTATTGATGCTATTCGCTGATCGCTAGGCAGCTTCCCTTGCTTATAGCTTTCATTATACATGGCGTGTAAATGAGGGGCAGCATGGGAGGCTGCAACTTTTAAGAATTCAATGGGGATCCCGTTGGGCCCCATGGCCTTCCCAGATTGGATTTGGCTTATAGCCTTTTGAATCTCTACATCCGTCAATTCCCCCTCCAGAGTTTCTTTGTCCGTTTCGGAGAGAGTCATCACATTGCTATCAGCAAGGAGTTGGCGAGAGTCCTCCGCAGTATATGTAGTGGAGGGAGAGTAGATCTGCTCAAAGTGACTAGCAAAAGCCTCCGCTATATCCTTAGGGCGTGTAATGGTATTACCGTCGGGCATGCTCAGGCCGGCCACCCACCTCTCCCCTTGTTCTCTCCTCTCTAACCAGGCCAGCGTCTTTCCAGCCCTGTCTCCGAGTTCATATAGACGGTGTTGCATATGGAGGTGTCTGGTCAACATTTGTTCCCGTGCCTTGATCTTATACTCCTCTTGTTTCATTGCTAGGCGATGCAACGTGTCGTCCGAGGGCGTATTGGTATTGTCGAGCTCAAGTTGGCGAAGCTCGTCTTCCAATTGGGCAAACTGGCTATGTTTTTTTGGGATGTAACCCACCTTTAGAGACAATGCATGCCCCTTTAAGACCACTTTAACGGCCTCCCACAGAGTTTGTGCTGATATTACCGAGCCGACATTTTCGGTGAAATAGTTACAGGTTTGCTGACAGAGTTCTGTTTTTATGTCCGGAATTTTCAACAACCATGGGTTTAGAACTATAGTGGATCGTGGCTGCCTCTCCCATTGTGTAAGTTCAATTATAACCGGTGAATGATCCGAGATGCCTCTCGGCAGGACATGGGGATTTTGAAAATTACTAATGGAGGCTGCGTATGTTAAAAAGTAGTCAATACGAGATGAGCTCCTATGTGCATTTGAGTAGTAGGTGTATTGGATATCTCTGTGTTTCAAGGTGCGCCATACATCTGTTGGACCCATGGCTGTAGTGAATTCTTTCATTTGCACATTGGGACGTGTCCCCGCCCGCCGGGGGTATCTATCTGTATCGTCATCCATGGTCATGTTGTAATCCCCTCCCAGGACCAGAGTGCCCACCGGAAGGTCGGTCAGTATTTTGCCAAGAGCTGTCAATGCTTCCTTACCCAGCGCAGGAGGTAGGTATACTGAAACTATATTAAGTGCTCTCCCTTCCCATTGGGCCTCTAGGACAGCAAATCTACCCCCTGGATCTGCCCTGGTACGCTTTACAATAATGGCTAGGTTTTTCTTGACAAGAATCCCAGTTCCCCTGGATCCCGTGGTGAAGTCAGCGTGCACCAGGAGTTTGTAACCCCATTGTGTGAGGGCTTTACTTTTGTTTCCAGTCATGTGGGTCTCCTGCAACAGCACTATGTCCGGGGCCTGTCTCTTCAGGTATTGTTGGACAATACCTCTTTTAATTTTATCACCCAGTCCGTTTACGTTCCAGGTGAGTATTGAAATCGATGAGTCCATTCTACCCCCCATCATCCGACACATTGACAGTAACAGTGCGACAGTTTAACAGAAGTGTATGATTGACAATTCCCCTTTCTAGTATAAGCAAGGCGTGACCTGATTCTTCCTCCCAACAATTAAGAGCAAGTGTAAGCGCTGTATATGGCAGTATGCATAGATTACTTTGTAAGTCAAACTTTCCTAAAAACAATAATCCTCCATCCCTCCACCCCCTCACCACCCCCCTCCCTGCCTCCCTGCCCGTGGATTTCGAACTACCCACTCCCCAACTGAGTGCCTCTACCCCATTCAAAAATACCAAAAGGTGTGGGTTTGCGGTCACCCCATCCCCCCCTTACAGCTATTGGCGGTATACCTCCGTTCTCTAAGCTCCCAGCCTGATCTTGTGATAACAAACTAATACATTACATAAGTGAGTCATTACAAACGGTAATAGTGCTGCGGCAAGTGTCCTCCGGACCAGTAAGTCACTATTATAATAGGAACGTTCTCACCAATGTCCTCCATGGAGGTAGAGTTCTCTGCAGTTCTCATCGCCTACACGGCTGTACCCCCAAAGTTGCAGCTAATTGTTCTTGGCACCAGCGGAGTCCTCATCTGAAAGAGCCCCACCGTTCTCTTTGTACTTCCTTGGCCCTGCGTTTCGGTCTCGGCGATGGCCATCGACTCTTCGCCACCCCTCCAACCACTCCCACGTGGCCTCCGGCGAGGCAAAGAACCACGTTTTCGCGTCTGATTCCACCCGGAGTTTCGCCGGAAACAACATGGCGTATTTTACTTCTCGGTCCCGAAGCTCCTTCTTCAATGCTTGAAAACTTCGCCGCTGGGCCTGGACCTTAGCCGTGAAATCCGGGAAGAACGTTATTTCGCTGTTTTCCACCTTGAGTGGGGGCCCTGCCCGTGCCGTTTGCAGAATGATGTCTCTGACTCTATAGTTAAATACGCGGGCTATTAGTGGTCTTGGTGGGGCGCCGGGCTTCGGCCTCCCTCCCGGGACTCTATGTGCTCTTTCAATGGAGAAGTATTTGGAGAGACTTTTGGGCTGTAGATGTTTCACTATGATGTCCTCCACGAAGAGATCCGCTGCTGGCCCCTCAGCCCGTTCCGGCACACCTAAAATGCAGATGTTATTTCTGCGGGCCCTTCCTTCATAGTCATCCAGCTGTTGCGCCATCCTCACATGTTGGCTCTGGAGCTCGGCAACCTGGGTTTGGAGTTGCGCCGTGTCGTCCTGCAGTGATGATGTGACTATTTTGAGGTCTTTGACTTTATCGTCCATTTTACGAAAGTCCGCTCGCAGTAGGGATACTTCGGTGGTAACGGAGTCGAGGGAGGACCGCACTCCGCCAATTGCTTCTAGCACGTCTCGTATGGTAGGCTCTGACTGCGGTCCCGGCTCTTTTTGTGACCCCTGCTCTTCCGTTCGCTGCATCTCTCGGTCGTCTCCGGCCTTATTCCATGCGAACTTTGTGAGTTTGCCCTGTACACTCGCTTTTGGTCCCCTTCCCGTCGCCATGGCGGGTTTTACCACAGAGGAGGATGTGGGAGGCAAGGGGCGCCGGCCGGAGGTCGCCAGTCACCCGGGCGATCAAGGCAGCACTGCCGCAGGCCCCTCGTCCGTTGTTGCTAGGGCTATCCTGCAGGAACCCTGCTATCACTTCAATAGTGGGGTCTGTTAGGCAGGTGGCAGGTGCGTGTCCACAGTGTGGCTGGGCTCAATCAGTAAGCAGCGCCTCCCACGGACTGCCGGGCGTGGATCTCTCCGGTCTTCGGCACTTCGTAACAGGAGGGTCTACCAGTCTATTGTAAACACTACCGCAACGTCAGGTTGCCTAAGGGCATCAGTTCTGGTACCAGCAGCGCAGTCCCGGACCTCAAAGGGACAGTAGCACCCTAATCGTTCGCATTGCCGAGGTATAGCTTCTTCCGCTGAGGTTACTCCCGATGCCCCCAGGGACCAGAGGGGTGTAGGCTGGTTATCTCCGTCCTGCTATTCTGGAGGGTGCAGTGTTCGTAGTTGTTTCACTCGCAGGAATGGGTGGGGGGGGGACCCAGATCAGTCTGGCAGTGGGTCCTGGACTCACCGTATCTCTCCTGCGGCCCACCGTCTACGGATCCCCGCCAAAGGCACCAGCGAGGCCAAGTCACACCGGGGCCCAGGTCTCCGGCCGCAGCGCGGGGTTTGATCCTTTATTAATCAAGCATCTACATTCACCTGAATGGATTCCCTCAAATCATTTGACACAATACATACAGTATTGGATTAAAACGGAAAAACCTAAAGAGGTGCATGTTAGGTTGAGGTCGGAGTTCCCACGTCCCTCTATAGATCAGAAAGTATTGGCAACACCTGAACTCGATGTGAAGATAATTGCATTCATTGCAAAAGTGGGACATGACCCCAGGAATGGCCTTGACAAGAGTCTGAGATCCTGTCAGGACAGGTTGTTGGATGTGGTTGGGCCACTAACAAAATTTTTCGAGATGGCTGAGGAGGCCTACTGTGAGAAGTTTGCCTGGCATATGCTGTCCACTAATTATAGTGGGCACCTTGCACCAGTCCAAACAACCCCTTATTGGAGATAGGTTAAAGACAACCTTTATTGAAAGCTATCCTAGTGGTAGCTATGGAGAGCAGCCTTCAGGCTAAGTCTTGAAGGAATGTAAAGCAGCTTGTTTTACCAGTCTATAATCTCTTGAGTGACCAAATGAAAGAGGACCACACCAGGTATATATTCAAAATATATGTATTTATTGCTAAACACACCCCTCTAGTCTCTTTATGAGGCTAGAGTTCAAGTACATAAAGTATGTTAGTTATCTACAGTAATAGCACAAATACACGTTTGAGCCCCAGGGGCGTACCAAACCATATACCAATAAAGTGGTATAAGAACCACGACTGAGCTAGACACAAGGCCTAGAGCCTGTAGAAGTGCTTGGACCACAAGGAACCACCCAAGGTAGTGACACAGGGGGCCCACGGGGGACGCGTGCAGTGTATGAACACAGCCGCGAATCGCCGTTAACTTCTATGGGGAAAGTCGCGATTAGAATTTAAAAGAAAAGGGACACTTAGAGGAGAACTTGGAGCAAACCCTTTGAGAACTAGGCTGTTCTAGTGTCAATACCCACGGGAGCACCGGAGTACTCGAGTTACCTCACCCAGGGGAGCCGGGTGCATAGGTGTCCTTCGGGGTCGGGTTTCGTCGTCGCTTTCAATGGCGATCTGCTGCAAAGTGCTGCTGGTGGCCAAGTCGAAAGTGTTCGGGTGGATCCAAAGGTGGATCGGAGATCTGAAGAACCTGGAAGCAGAGGGGACAGAGTCTGGGTCACTAGCCAGTGACCAGGAAGGCGATGAGCAGATGCCCACCGATGTCGAGTGCTTCAGGTAGGTTGACGGTCGTCTTGACTCTTCAGTCACGAGGTCCAGGAGGCGTCGACGATGACCAGGAGCTGGATTCGAGCTGTCCCACGACGTCTGTCGGTTGCAGGGGTGTCGGCGACCGGATTGGACCCAACAAGCCTTGGCAACGGTAAGTCTCGTGGAAATGGAAGAAGGACGATGTTGCAGACCAGCAAGGTCTGTGGGACTCACCCAGCGAGGGTAAGTCAGGGCACGCCTGGAGCAACCAGGGAGCCCAAGCAGAAAAAGATTGGCCTTCGGGAGGGCCTACTAGCCAACGGACTAGCGACCGCGAAGGAGCCTCGAGTCGATGCACGTGGAGCTGGCTCACAGGACACTCGTGGAGTGGAGGCCAGTGATCTTCGGTGCAGTTGGTGCTGGAGGCTGGGGCTACTCGGAGCCCAAAGCACGACTTCGTGGGAGACCCAGAAGAGGATGCACTTGCAAATGCGATCGGTGTCCAGGGGTCACGGTTCCACGTTACCCACGACAGCTACGGGCCTCAGCTTTGCTGGGGACCCAGGGCAGCCTCGGGAAGTCTGGAAATCCACCTCTGGTGATGCAAAGACTTCGGCGTCCGACGGGAGCTTCAGCGATGCAGACCGGACAATTGCTTCTTTGGTGCCTGCCAAGCAGGGGAGTCACTCCTTGACCCCAAGGGAGATTCTTCAGTCCTCTAATCTTGAAGTAGAGCGTCGAAGGTCCAGGATTCTGTATCAGAGTTTCGTCCAGGTAAATCTAAAGTCCTAAGGACTGGGGTCCCCTACTTATACTAAGGTAGGGGGTTGGACATACTCTGTGGCCCCACCTATGGGAGGGTCAGGGCAGAGGGGTGGTTACACCCCTTTCCCTTTGTCCAGTTTCTCACCAGAGCAGGGGCTGGAAGCCCCTGAGCCGGTTTGAACTGGGGTATGCACAGGGACACCAAGTGTGCCCCCAGTGCAGGACTTCAAAGCACCAGAGAGTGCTCCCGCCCAGCCCCAATACACACTATCCTGTCTGGGGAGGTGGTTACACCTCCCTGGGACAGGAAACCTATTGTCCAGGCCTCCCCTGCCGGAGTTTCGGTCAGCAGCAGGAGGCCAGACTCGTGTCTGTGGCAGCGGCATCCATTTTGTGATGCCAGGGCTTGGAAAGAAGTTACCGGGCAGGCCGGTTTGTACATGTCTCTCCTCTAGAAGGGTGGAATGTTACCCCCGCCGCCAGAACTGGCGGGGGGGTAGTATTCCAAGATGTTTGACACCAAACACGACATGTTTCCGTGCAGCTATCCCAAAGTTAGCATTTAACGTGAGGTTATAATGCGCTTAAGAGTATATGGTCGGGCTGCACTACAAACAGCATCAGAGAAGGGTCCCCGAACGCTGCAGAGGAGCCCAGCTCATGCAGGGGCACCCTCTCACATAGGAACCACGCACTCTGCCTTCAGGATTGATAAGGCCTGCCATAGGAGTGACTTATAAGTTTATATGTGTGTATGTATGTAGTGATATAGGTAGCCTATATCACAGTAAGGGGTGCATGCACCACCTTACCCAGGCTGCAGTAGCAGACCTGTGGTGTCCTTTTGGCTGGCCTTCCAGGGGTGGCACAATACATGCTTCAGCCTCTGGCAGGCCTCTGAGGTACCTATGCCCTGGGTACATAGTATACCATATACTAGGGACTTAAAAGGGCACTCCAGATTCCAATCAGAGATGTGCCTAAGGCACATGGAAACCATTTTAGAGAGGAAGCAGCTAGGCTGGGGTTCTGATTAGCAGGGCCCCAGCCAGACTAAGGTCGAAAAACAGTGAAGCATCAGCAAAAAGTGGGGGTACCCATGTGAAGCAGATCCTACTCTCCTACACCTACGTTTTTAAAAACCACATTGATGTTGAGGATCTTCGCCAGTGTGTTCAGAGGGCTATTTGCCTTCTAGTTATCGCCAATATGGCGTTGTCTAATGAAAGGAGAAAGAGCATGTTGTTGAAAATAGATCCTAAATTGGTGGATCTTGCAGGCAAAGAAGAAGGTCCATCGCCTAATGGACTCTTATTTGGTGAAGCTTTTATTAAGGACCTTTCTAGGTATGTGGGTGCCTTTAACTCCATACAAAAATCTCAGAAAGCGGTTAAAAAAAAAGTGTTTCAGGATTGTGTTTTTGAAGTGGCCAGGAGAACAAGGAGTTGGTTCCCCGGCTGTGGTCAAGGTATCACAAGAGGCTCCTTCTCACGTGGTTTTAGAGGCTATCCGGGCCAGTAATCCTTCTGTGGAAGCGGATTTTACCCCCAGAGGCAGAGAGCGAGGGGAAGATGCAACTGCAGGGACAGAAGGAGCAAAGGTCGTCTGGTAAGTCTAGACCCTTCTGTTATCCCCTTAAAATTGGGCAGCAGACTTGCCCAGTTTTATCAAACTTGGTTGTTGATCACAAGGGATCCTTGGGTATAGAGACTGTTTGTGGTTTTTGCATAGAGTTTGTAGGGAACCTGGTACAAGATTGTATTCCAAGAAGGCTTGTTTTTTCAAGAGAGCAGATGATGCTAATAGATTTAGAAATTCAAGAATTGATTACAAAAGGTGCAGTTGTGAGAGAGGAAGATCGAGTGGGTGGTTTTGTACGCAATATCTTTCTTGTGGAAAAGAAAGACAAAGGGTTGCGCCCTGCAATAAATTTGTGAGAATTGAACGATTGAGTCGTTTACCATCACTTCAAGATGGAAGAGGTCCACTTGTTGAAGGATGTGTTGCAAAAAGGAGATTGGATGACACGTTTGGATCTGAAGGATGCTTATCTTTCAGTTCCAATATGGGCAAATCATCAGAGGTTTTTGAGATTCCTTAGAAGAAGGAGGTTGTGGAAGTTTGTGTCTGCCTTTCGGCCTGTCGTCGGAACCTTGGTGCTTTACGAAAATTCTTCGGCCAGTGGCCGCATATCTGAGCGAGAGAGGTGTTCAACTGATAATTTATTTGGACAACATTTTTATTAGGGATCAGGATAAGAGACAGAATATCACACACAGATCTAGCAGTGAGGTTGGTGGAGTCTCTAGGTTTTCTGGTGAATAAATCCAAGTCACAGTTTGTGCCAAGTCCACAAACGCAGTTTCTAGGATTTATAGTGGACTCTGTGGAAGGTGTCTTGCGGTTGCCAAAAGAGAAACTAAAGAGGATTTGCAAGGAAATAAAGAATACACTCAGGTCAAACTGTGTCTCTTTGAGAATGCTAGCCCGTATTGTAAGCTTTTTATCCTTTAGTATTCAAGCTCTATTCACTGGGCCTTTGCATTATCGGGCCTTACAGAAACTGAAAGCGAGTCAATTGAGGGCTGGGTTGAGGTACTCTGAGAATGTTTCTTTCCCAGGAGGCAAGACAGGAGTTGATTTGGTGGTTAAGGAATATGGATGCTTGGAACAGATGCACAATTTTTGGGGAGGAGGCAGATTTTAATTATAGGATCGGATGCAAACTTGGAATAATGGGGTGAAAGCTGTGGATTGCTGAAAACTGGTCGTCGTTGGACAGAACAGGAAAAGAATTTGCATATAAATTGTTTGGAGTTATTAGCAGGTTCTTTTGCAATAAGGTGTTTTGCAGAACAAACTGTCAAGTGTTCTGTGATCTTGAGAATGGACAATGTGTCTGCAGTAACGTATGTAAACAGACTGTGAGGCCTTCGTTTGAAGGGTTTGGCGGATCTAGCAAAAATATTTTGAGTGTACTGCATGGAGAGAGTTTTGTATGTCCAGGCGAACACATGCCAGGAATGTCAAATTCAGTAGCCGATTGGTTTTCAAGGAATTTCTAAGGTTCCAGTGATTGGATGCTGGACAAGAGTGTGTTCAAGAGTTTGGACCATTTATGGGGTCTGTTTCAAATATATTTATTTGCGAACAGAGTGTATGCTCAAGTGGAGAGATTTTACAGTTGGCATCCGGATCCGGATGCTACCGGAATAGATGCTTTTCTGCAGGATTGGAGAGGTCTTCATCCTTGCGCTTTCCTTCCTTTTGCCATGATCAGCAGAGTGACAGGGATGATTCGCAGATGGAGGTAGACCGTGGTGGTGATCACCCCGTTTTGGATTTTTCAGGCATGGTACCCGATAATGTTGGAAATGAGCGTGGACTTTCTGGTGTTGTTACCGGTATTTCTGGAGATTTCACGAGGGCCTCGAGGGGAGGTACATGGTCTGGTAGAAACAGGGCAACTTCAGCTGGTGGCATCGAAACTCTCAGGAGAGTCTGGAGAAAGCCAGGTCTTTCATCAGAGGCTTCAAGACTCATTGAGGAATCGTGGGCACCTGGAACTAGGAAGGCATATAGATCGGCCTGGGGAAAGTGGCGTAGCTGGTGTGTGGAGAGGAATTTGGATCCTGTTTTGGCAGATTTAGTACAGGCCTTACATTTCTTGACGGATTTATTTTCTAAAGGTTTAGCTTATCGGTCAGTGAACTTGTATAGATCCCCTATTTCAGCAGGTCACAATTTGGTGAATGGTCTTTCAGTAGGGCAAGACATTATGGTGAGGAGGATGTTGAGGAGCATCAGGATTGCTAAACCTCCAGGAACAAGGTATTCTACCCTTTGGGATGTTACGAAAGTACTCCATTTTTTTAGACTCGTGGAGTGATAATACTGTTTTGAGTCTAAAGGATTTGTCCTTCAAGCTGACGTTGTTGTGCTTGTTTTTCCATAGGGTTTCAGATGTGCGGGCTTTGGAGGTGACTAGTAGGTGTTTTACACCTGAAGGTATTTGATTTAATTTAAGACAGAGAACAAAGAGTAATTCTTCGACAATTTTTTAGCCATACCTTGATGAAAGAGAAATTGTGTGTGGTTTGGTGCGTGAAGGTATATGAAAATAGAACAAACTTGTAAAGACTCTCTGGAGAGGACCAGTTACTTACTTACTTTCTTTCAGACATCCCCGTAAGGCGGTTTCTTCGCCCACTCTGGCGATATGGGTGAAAGAAATAATGAAAAAATCTGGGGTGGATGTAAGTATGTTTGGTACTCATTCAGTGAGAGGTACGGCTGCTTCTAAAGCCTGTATGGTTTGTGGAAGTCTGCAAGACATTTTACGTGGTGCTGATTGGTCTTCAGATTCTCTTTTCAGGAGTTTACTTTAAACCTATTGAAAGTAAAGCTAAATGTTTGGTAGGCAAGCTTTAAACTTTAATAATATTGGCCTTCGGGTCTTGACATAAAATGTAGATTTTCCACAGCCTTGGTGGGCTGAATCTTGATTTTATTAAAGACACGGAGGCTAATATTATCCCTCCCAGGTGTTTCGCCCATCCCTGATGATATTGTTTCTTCCACTACAGGACAAGTTTAAGGAATCACTGGGTTTTTTCATTGGATTATCCGTTTTCTATGAAGTTATGACAAGAAGGTTTTGTGAAAGACAAAGTTTTTGTTCAACTCAAGGAACTTTATTAAGAGCATACGTTTTATTCAAGTTCACAGTTCATAAAAGAAGGAAGAGGACTGTCTGCTGGGCTATTTTATTATGTCTGGAATGTTTTAAAGTTCTAAGTTCTAGAAGCTTATAAGATGCTGCTTAGTGGTGGCAATAAAGGATTTATTGCATAATATTAGCCTCCGTGTCTTTAATAAAATCCAGATTTTCAGCCCACCAAGGCTGTGGAAAATCCACATTTTCCCCAAAAGTGGGTGAAGAAAGCATCTCAAATGTATTTTATGCTGGTGATCCTCTTTTAATAGATCTTACACCGGTAGGTTTGCAGAGACAAATAACTGAATTTGCCAAATGAATTAATTGATAATAAACGTCAATAAAATTAATGCCATGGTTTTAAAGAAACAAAATGAAGTAAAAAGGCGGAAGTGTTCACTTAATGCGCAACAATTGGAAACTGTGAATGGAGATACATACCTTGTGGTGATTTTTAAAGTAATCTCAATTGTGTGAGACATTTTGAAGTATTGGAGTGGTGAGCCAAAGCAGTGGCTGGAGCACTGAAAAGAAAGGACGATGAACATAATCATAAATCGCTGGAGGTATAGAAGGAAAAATAGAGCATGAAAATTGTTAACTTGCAGCTATATGGCAGCAAGAGTTTAGAGGAAAAGGATATCCGGTGAATGCAGACAGTTGAGGTGATTAATGGTTGGGTCTCCTTAGGGGCACACTACACAGTGCGATAAGGCTAGAATCGGGCCTCACAAATATAATATTCATGTACTATCAAAGAGCTATGAATTACCGGTATAATGTTAACAAACAGCTGAAGACTAGATGAAGACACAGGGGTCGATTACGATGTCATGCGGAAACTTTCCGCCCGACTCCTTCTCGGATTCGGATCTGACCGACTCACGATCGGCTGTTCCGCCCGACCGATTACGATGCTACCAAACACTGTTCGGTCGGAGTCCCATTGACTTCTATGGGAGCACGTGTTCCGCCCGACAACACTGGCTCCTTTGGGGAAATGGGGTGTTTGCGGAAAGCCCTGCACCCTGTCGCAGGCACCCCATGGTGCCTGCCACACAGTGCATGGTTTTATAGGGGGGGTCCCTTGGGTACCCCCTCGGCCCAAAAACCGGAGGCCGCAGGATGAAGGGGGGCCTGCCAGGGCCCCCAAAGTCACTTTCCAACAACCTTTTCGTGTCGGACAGGCCGACTCGGAAAGGTTGTTGGGAACCGACATCGTAATCGCAGGGTCGGAAACTATGTCCGTAGAGCTGTACGATGCTGCTCCGACCGACACAGTTACTCTGAGAGCCGGTCAGAACAGATTCAGAAAGACTGTGCGGTTTGCAGTCCGACCGCGAACATCATAATCGGTCGGGCGGATTGGAATCCGACCGAGCTGCGCCGATTTTTGACACGGTCTAGGAGAATCCGACTGTCGGGAGGAGGCTTTCCGCCAGACATCGTAATCGACCCCACAGAAACAAATCTACCTAGTCTCCAAATAAAGTTGCATGCATGATAGCCTAAGATACATTTTGGTGATGGTTGATTCGTTATGCTTAGTAAAGCCAAGTAAGATTGCATTTTTAGAAGAGAATGTTTAAAAGTTTGGTAAAGAAGATTGCCGGTAAACAAGATCTACAGGGATATGGGAAAGAATGAGATCTGTTCACGTACTGAACACTGATTACGATGGTGAACTGCAACCATATTTAAAGTGCATTCAAGATGGGAATATCAGAAGGTGGATGATGAACATAAGATTTGGGCAAGTTCTAATACTGATAGAATGGAAGTTGAATAAGTCTAAGAAACCTAGACGAGAATGAGGTTCTCCAATCTGTCCCTTCTGTAACACTTTGTATATTACAGTATTTCACCGGATTGTATTTTGCACATATTTTGTATATGCAAGAATGCAATTATTACTACTAGTTTCAGAGTACTGAAGATACGGAAAGTCAAAGTATTGCTGCTGTGTGTTGTGAAATGCGATAACTTGAGATTGTTATTATTGGGGAAAATTTTAAATATTCTAAATTAAAATATAGAGGGTAACATCTAAGTGCACTTAAATGTAGCTACTTTGTGCATTTTAATATAATAAACTGTATTAGGGGAGTGAAGTACCTTTAGTTATAAATTTGGTTGCTTTGAAATTTTCACTGTTATTGTATTAATCACCTACTTTTAATACCATCTCATCATCATCCATCACATGTATACTACCAAATTGTTTCTCCATCTAGACCTATAAACACCGAATTCCATAAAGAGTTCATGGAATTCGGTGTTTATAGGGCTAGATGGGAAAAAAAATTGGTAGTATGTCTGATGGATGATGATACGATGCTACTAAAGTAGGTGATTGAATGCAATACTGGATATAAATACATAGAATAGAATTAGAAAACTATGATAGGTCATGGACAAAATGTATCTGTAAAACATAGTTCTCATCTTTGCACTTTACTGTAGTTTGTAATGTATTTAGAATGTGAATCACAGTTGTAGATGGATGTAATTTTTTTGCATTTTATACATTCTAGTGCACTTTAGTGCATTTTTGCACATAAATCTCCGTTTCAGTTGGAGGAACATCATGCTATACAATATTGTTATCAAAGTACTCCATCTGGATGTGATTCGTGTATTTAAGACAAAGAGAGAATTATGTCTTGTTGCAAAGAACAACGTCTTTTTAAAGATTGTAATGTTCGTTTTACCTACAATGGCATAATATCAAACATAAATTAATAAGTAAATGAACTGTTGAAAAGATGTCCCCTCCTATGCCTAGTAGGAAACTGGGCTACAAATTACAAAGAAAACAGTGGTCCACTAGAAACTCATTTGGGCCAAACATCGATCATTACCAGTAATCTAATTGCTTGTGTAATACTGTGAGGAAGCCACAACTAGCCAAATCAGAACACTGGTTTACATATTGACAAAGTAAAAAGTTTCAAACATGGATGGCAAACGCTGTTTTAGTACCCATAGAGATAACACTGTGAAGATATGTAAACAAACAGTGGAATTTCTGTGCCTAGCGTTAACCCTTTAAGTGCTGTGCCCTTTTTTTCACTGGGTCAGTTCATGCTGAAGCATGTGTGTGTATATATGTATGTATGTATGTGTGTATATATATATATATATATATATATATATATATATATATATATATATATATATATATATATATAATTTCTTTTATGAAAGGTATTGAGGCCAGATCTGCATCTTTGTTTTTCCACATGTTCTGGATTCTAAAGGTATCCAGGGTTTGTGGATTCCCCAGAGGGAACTGAGAAATAGATTGAATGTAACTATTTTGTTTTTGAAGAATGGAACAAATGTGCTGTGCAAAATAGTATGTGTATTTTATTTCTTTCACTCAAACACACTAGCCCTAGTGATTAGCCAGTGAGGGGAACCAGAGGCACAGGGCTTAGGGGCTAGCCAGCCTCCACCCGATAATGTAAACACAAAATGAGGCTGCCCCTAGTTAGGATTTCTACAGGTTTATAGAGATGCAACTACATTGGGGGCATCTCACAAAAAGTGAAGGACTGGCCTCACACACCACCAGGTATCATGCTTCATCATCGGCTGTCCTCGCCCTCTAAAAACTTGGTTTGATAGAGGGCGGGTGTTGGACTTTGGCCCTTTTTGGCAGGTTCACCCCTGAACTTTTTGCCTGGTCTGTAACCTGGTGTTGATGATTTTAGGCCTCTGTGCAATTTCGCACTGTGGTCCAGTGGAAAGTGCGTGCGCTCTCTGTGTTACATTGGTGAGCTTGGCCTGCCCTCCCATAGGAATGCATGGGGGATTCCCTGATCAGTGTGTGTCAGTGGTAATTCCTGTTATGAGAGGTGCAGCATGGTCAAGTCTGGTATGTATGAATTTGTGAGAATAAATGCTGCGCAATGGTGTGCGCAGATTTATTGTGACTGGTGTAGAAATGCCACTTTTAGAAGTTGGCATTTATGTGTGCTCTGTGTCTGCCTGCCTGATGTGAATTGCATGTCTGGCTTGTGAGTGACAGGGGCTGGGAGGTGTATGTGGCTCCAGGAGGGGCAGGGTGAGTCTGCCCAGTGGTGAATAGAGAGATCTGCATGCAGATGGGAGGGAGGAGTTGCACCTGGGACCTGAATAGGGCTGTGCCTTCCCTCCACAATGCTGGCTCCGCCCCCTGTGGTGCGTCTAATCCCTGAGCCCCCACCTGACAAAGGAGAGAGGAGCTGAGCAAAACAAAGTGCTCCAAAGCTCCCCTAAACCAGTTGTATCTGGTTCCCCCAAACCCTGCACCTTTACACAAAGGAAAAGGGTGTATAAAAGAAGGGGCTGTGACCCCATGTTTGTTGTTCTCTTCTTGTTCCTGACTGGGGGGGCGTGCTGCTGCTGGGGCCCAGGAGGAACCGCCATGGGGGCTGACCTCCCTGCTGGAGGGCCCTGTGTGCTGACCTCCCTGGGCCCAGCATTACCCCCTTCATCTTCCAGGACCTCCAGGACTTTTTGCTGTGGAGCCATGGCTCCTAACGCCTCCAGAGCGCTATATTTGGATTCCCCAAGGCCAGGGGAGCGCTTTATGCCTAACTTGCCAGCAGAGAGGAAGAGCTGGCATCATAGGCGCTGGGCTTTATTTCGTGGGGCCTCGCAGCACGGAGCTGCTGCCCCCTTTGAGAGGGAATCCCGACATCGTGATTCCCCCGCAGTTGCCGTTTTTGTAAGCGGGAGCCTACCCCGCATTCACCTTTTATTTTGCGGGTGCCCACCCCGCTTCTTGTTTTATTTATGAGCGGGTGCCCACCCCGCCATCGCCGCCGAGGAAATGTGCCGCCGCAGCGCGACCAGGAAGTCAGGCCCGTCTGCCTGGCCTGGGCGGAGCGGCGACCAGAAGCAGGAAGTGCCGTCCGGAGCCTCCCGGGCTCCATAGAGAAGTCCCGGGTCCCATGAGGGGGCCCGGGTGAAGCCAGGAGACGAGAAGTGCTGCCTTCGTTAGCGGAGCTCCCCGGCGTGGAGGGAAGCCCCGTGTCCAGCCGCATTTTCGGAGATGAGGCGGAGGGGGCCCGAGGCACATTGTCGGTGCCTGCCCCCGCCACGTTAGAGTCCCGCCGACCGCAGCGCCAAAGAAGTCTGGAGTCTCGCAGGCTCCACATCCGGGTCCCAGGAGGGGGCCCGGGTGAAGCCAAGAGGAGACCAGAGCAGCACGGCATGGAGAGCCCGGTGAGTAGTGGCTTCTCCGTTGCGGGTGCCGATCGAGGCACAGCCTAGAGGGTTAGTTTCTGAGCGGCCCCGCATGGCAGAGGGCTGCTCCTACGTGGGGACATATGTGTGTTTAGAGGGCCCATAAGGGCCCGTGCCCTCCAGTTTTAGGGGCAGATCGAGGCACATTGTCGGTGCCTGGGCAGTCCCGCCAGAGAGTGGGCCGCCCCAACGATGTGGCATATGTTTAGAGCCACGTGGGGGGGTCCAGGGGGCACAGAGGTGCCGGGCCCCCTTCAGGAAAAGGGCCACAGCTGCGCCGCCCCAGCGCGGGCAGCTGCAGTGAATTGGGCCCAATTAATTCAGAGTCCCTGAATGGGACCGGAGGCACAGAGGTGCCAGGCCTCTAATTGATTCCCAGCTGCCCAGCAAGTAGTGGCCATTCATTCTTTGGGGGCATTATTGAGAGATGAGATAGGAGTGAGATGCACTCCTCTGCCCCAGTACTTTCACAGCTGCACGGCAATTAGCGTCAGCTGCAACGTTTAGGCTTGCGCAGTGGCGCATTTTGGATTCCGCTGCATAGGCAGCAGCCCTGACATTCTGGACACAGGGCGTTTGAGCTCCTTGAGAAGGCCAGTTGGCCAGGGGGGTCCCTGTTTATGTGATATTAGGAAATGTGATGCTCTACAATGATTTATGCCTCTAATGTGTTTATGCTTATGGGGTTATGGCATACTGCGTGTATGCTGGTGAGGATGGTGCAGAATGTAATTAGCGCCTAATGTGATACTGTGCATAATGTGGTTTATGTTACAGGATGATGCTGAGTACAGTGGTTACCGGTGATTACTGGTTGTACGTTTATGATATGTGCTACATTTACTAAGTTCGCTTTGTGCTGGTCCTGACAGTGGTCCAGTTGGCCCTGTCCGGTGTAAATAATCCCTTGTAAATATGACCTAGTGCCAGGTGGCACCACGTATATTATGTGTTTACTATTCTAATGTGTTATGAGAATACAAAGGCTATTTTTTATATAACCTTGTGTGGAGTTCCTTTTTGTGGTGTGCCTAGTATGTTGTTGCTGTGTGCGTGCGCAAACGCTTTACACATTGCCTCCGGGATAAGCCTGACTGCTCGTGCCAAGCTACCAAGGGGGTGAGCAGGGGTTATCTTTGGCGTGTAACTCCCTCGCCCTGACTAGAGTGGTGGTCTCTGCCTGGCTTTGGCGCAAGCCTTAGCCAACCAGAGATCCCATTTCTAACAGCGGGCATACACCTGGACACAAGGATGCACTTCTAAACTAAGTGGGGGCCCGTGACTAGTGAAGGTGATCTAAAAACCATTACAGTTGCCTCAAAGGCAGGCTTTTATTTAGTTAGGCAACTGCATAGTATTAAAATTAAACTGACCGGTGATGCGGGAACTAATCATCCCTTCACCGTAAGGAGTGTGGTCAACATGTTTCTGCTCGCGGTCCCCGGAGGGTACATAGCATTCTTCAGGACCATAAAACTAAAGGGCTCCGTCTTTATGTAAATATTGGAAATAAAGACCAACCACTATGGGGTGTGTGTGCGGAGTCACTATCCCCGTTGGAGATCGTGCATCTGTTTGTGTTCCTGTAGAAAAAAATATAAACACAAACAAGGTTGCGAATATCTGTTTGTTATATTGCATAGTAGCGTTCATCACCACACAATATCAGCGCGCGTGGTGTTCACTAAGTGCAGAAACACGTGTCACTCATACGTGTTTTGGCATTTCATGACGAAGAGAGAAAATTTCCCTCTACACTTACCCTGGGCGACTACCCTACTTGCTCCATGGGAGGACGAGTGGGGAAAGCCCTACTTTGGCAATCCTGTAAACAAACGGAAAAAACGGGAAAGAAAAGTGTTCTTAGAACCTGTTAATGGTGCATCAGGTCCATGACATCAGTTATAACATAAAGAACCAAGCCTTTCTGGAAAAGAAGAGTTTTTTATAAATATACTGTAATAACAATGAGGACTGTTAGAGTTATTTGTAGAGCCATGGCACTGACTGGAAAAAAGCATTTTAAGAGATAGCATTCAAATACCTGTATTTGCGCGATTAAAACCCGTACTCACATCCATGCATACACCTTTCATACTCTTACTGTATCGTAGTGCGCTTTCCGCCGTGTTTCCTTCAACCGTCCGCTTCGCCTCCCCGCTGGTGAATGGTAGGTTGAGGGAGCGGTCTTAAATAGTGCTCCTAACGGGGATAATTGGTATCAATCATGAGCACGTTGCGAGCACCTGGAAGGCTTCTGGTGTCTCCGTACTCGGTGCCTGGTTGCCTGGAAAGGGGCGTGACCCACGTGCCTATGATGAAGGCTGCCTTAA
The DNA here is from genome assembly GCA_963921515.1 of Calotriton arnoldi. NCBI lineage: Eukaryota > Metazoa > Chordata > Amphibia > Caudata > Salamandridae > Calotriton > Calotriton arnoldi. The sequence goes on from CAWUFW010005895.1 coordinate 778,278, forward strand.
TTCTATCATTGTAGGCGTCAAGATTGCTGCGGCTATATGGTAATGCTTATATGCTCACCGTGAGTAGAGGAACGAGTGTCTATCTCTACCTCATCTCCGGCCTAGCGCATGCGCTGTGATTGCCTAATTCTGTCCTTGCAAATATATGCATTGTTTACGCCTACCGATGCGCGTAGCATCATACCCAATTCATCGCATGCATGTCTGTCTCCCCTAGAGAATCCCTAGCGTATGCTCAATGACTATCGGTCAAAACGCGGGAGGGTTCCCTGCTCCGTTGTTGGTTGTGAAGGTCTAGATATATTAAAAATATATTAAGAAGCGAGCGCAGAGTTGGATCATAAATCCGTGGTTTAGCCTGTTATCGCCTCATGATGGTGTTTCCAAAATTTAAAAAGTAGAGGGAGAAAAGCCCGAAACTAGGCATGCTCTCTGATAATGTTATGCGCTTGCGTGAGGCTATAAGGGTATGCGTATAACAGGGATCGTGGTGTTACGGTATGCATGATATACACTGATTGTTTCCAAAAGGAAAAAAGATTTGTTCCTTGTTATCAATGGAAGTCTATTGTGCCATCTGTACCCATGGTATTTCATCGTTTAAGCCTGTGTCCCATGACCGCAAGCGGTACACCCACCGTTGTTCCCTCACATGCAGCATTCTGCTAATGACTGTTTTCTGTTTCTTCATGACTTCCAATACTACCCACTTTAAGTCCGATTCATTGTGGTTCAGATCTTGGAAGTGTTTTGTCAGTTTAGTGTTTGACTTTTTGCACCGAATGGTGCTGCGGTGTTCACTAATCCGTGTCTTGACTTTCCTTGTGGTCATTCCTACGTACATTAAATGGCATGGACATTTAAGGAGGTAGACCACATTCTCAGTATTGCAGTTACTGAATTCTTTTAATCTCCATGGGTTGTTGGTGCCAATGTCTACTTCTTTTGTGGCCGAGGTCAAAGTGCAGCACACGCAGTTGCCACATGGGTAGTGGCCTGTAGGTCTCGGCTGGCTCCAGAGGGTGTTTAGGCACTCCGTTTCGTCGTGCTTGGTTTAGGAGTGTACCAAATCATCCCTAAGATTCCGGCTCCTTTTGAAAGCAAACGGGGGGGGGAGGGGGGGAATCCCAATGCCGTTGTCCACTGTTCAAGATTGGCCATTTCTTCTTAATTATGTTTTGGATTTTATTCGACACCAGTGTGTATGTAGTTACGCACACCATGCGTTCTGATTTCTCTTTTTGTATGGTGTCCAGCAGTGCATCCCGGTTATTGTTCCTGGCCCTCTTCTTGGCTTTTTTGATCATTTTTTTTAGGGTAGTGTCTAGCCAGGAGTTTGGTCTCCAGATGTTCTGCCTGTTCTTTAAATGTTTCCAGTTCTGAGCAGTTTCTCCGGATTCTGAGGAATTGTCCCACAGGCAGATTTTGGCGAAGGGCTTTAGGGTGGTAGCTTTCATATAATAATAAGCTAGGCCCTGTGCCTCTGGTTCCCCTCCCTGGCTAATCACTAGGGCTAGTGTGTTTGAGTTTATGTACAGCAGTCTGCTGTGGGAACAATTGTAAGGGCGTATCTGTGTCATATATGACAAAGGGACCGGTTAATCTAACACTGGCCTTATATTAAAAATAAAAAGGAGTTACAAGAGTATTACAACTGGTCACATTCACGACGCAATACCCTATGGAGACCGAACTGGCATTCGATGAAAATACATACGCGGAAATTTTAAGAACTCCGTCACTCTTAGCAGAAACTGTGGTGGCACAAACTGTAAAGAACTCTGATGACTGGGAAGCACTTTCAGCAAAGAAAAAGGAACAGATCCGGACGGCCCTACATGGGGCCTTTATGACAGACTATTTGAGGAAAAACACTGCCCCACGAGGTCTCGTAGTTACCAACGAACCAAGACTTTTCCTAAATAACAAGGAGTTTAGGATTAATTGGTCCAGTATCGCCTGGAAATGTACCAAAGACTGGTTGGTGTTAATCATCAACACGGCTGGCAATTAGCAGACGCCCTGTTGGTTGAGATACAACAAAGCGAGAGCAAATTGAAGACTACAGTTCAAATAACTGTCTTCAAAAAGAAGTTGGAGGAAATCAACACCGACCACGCGGCATACAGAGAATATCTAACCCAATCTAAAATCACTAAATTACAGAAAGATGTCCAGAAATTTAGTCGAGAAACAGTATATCCCTACACCACTGATGAATACTATGAGAAACCCCCCCCCCCCCTCAACAAGCTGCCAGACGCCAACCACGCTTCAGACCAACACCGCAGAACTGGACCTTCAGCTCGGGTGAAGAGAGAAGCGACAGCAGTGGTGTTGAGAACACTAGAGGTCAATACACCAGGAAATACACGAACCCTCGGCAACAAATGTTTGCCCCACCTATGCCCCCCTTTGGATTCTGGCCACAACAATACTATCCACCTGGCTTCAATTTCCAACAAGGCCCACAGCCTTTTTTATCCAGGGGCGGAGGAAGGGGAAGAGGCAGACAAAAATCACGAAGAACCCCCAGGGTACAATGGGAGTACGAACCCACAACCAATGGGCGAGCGGTCACATGGAGCATGGGGAGAGGCAGCGGCCCATCGACGAGCAAGGACTGACAAACATAGTGAACCTTAGCGATCACATAATCAACAAAGATGAAGAGGCTATACTTTCTAAAGGACTCTGCTTTGTCCCCACCCCGAACAATGACCCATTTTCACTCCACACGGAACTGGCCCAGTTCTTCAGGAAAATCAAGCTGAGGGACTACTTTGGAGATTCACAAAAAGAGGATGATGGAAGCTCAAACCCAGGCTTACGAAAGAAGTCGACTTTCTCGCCGCCTACCCAGAACATCTCATGCAATGTGCTGGCCTTCGAACAAGCGGTCCTCAGAGAGGTCGAAGAAATAGACTTCAACAACAGCAAGGGGTTCCAGAATCTATCGGGAGAAAGAACAGCACTACTACAACTCAAAAACAACCATGAGTTGGTGATAAAACCGGCAGATAAGGGTGGGGCGATTGTCCTAATGAATTTCTCTATGTACAGAGACGAGTGCCTACACCTGCTGTCAGACACCACCAGCTACGAGACATATCAAAGCGACCCAACAAAACGAATCCTGAATAAAATTGGATCCCTTGTGAATGAAGCCATGAGCAACGACTGGATTACTAAACATGAGGCAGAGTTCCTTGTGAACACCGAACCGAGAACACCGAGATTCTTTACCCTTCCAAAAATCCACAAAAACAGGGTGCCTCCCCCAGGAAGGCCCATAGTGTCGGGCATTGGCTCAGCGCTAGAACCTCTGTCGCAATTCTGCGACTGGTTTTTAAGGCCTATTGTACAGAAGTCCCCTTCATATCTCAGACACGAAGGACGTCTTATGCCGGATACGGGACCTGGAGGTCAACATCAACGAGGATTTGTTCATAACTATGGACATAGAAGCGCTCTATACGAGCATTCCTCAAAGACGCACTTTGGAAGTGGTGGAACAAATTCTTCTAAACCAAGAGTGGATCTACATGACGCCAAGACACTTCATAATGGAATGCGCAGAGATGGCCCTCACCGAGAATTATTTCGAGTTTGAGGATGTCCTATACAACCAGATTAAGGGCACGTCCATGGGCAGCACCTTTGCGCCGAGCATGGCGTGCCTTTACGTCCATCAATTTGAGGAAGACCATATCTTTAACCCCAGCAACCCCTTCGCCCATCAGATGAAAACATGGAAGCGATGCATAGATGACATCTTCATCGTATGGCATGGAACACCGGAGGAAGCCACGGCTTTTGTTGAGTGGGTCAACAGCAAGGATATACACCTTAACTTTACCCACACCATTGAAAAAGACCATGCTATATTCCTTGATCTGGATATCACCCTGACTACCGAGGGTATTTCGACAAAAGTACACATCAAACCCACGGATAGGAATAGCTTACTATTATATGAAAGCTACCACCCTAAAGCCCTTCGCCAAAATCTGCCTGTGGGACAATTCCTCAGAATCCGGAGAAACTGCTCCGAACTGGAAACATTTAAAGAACAGGCAGAACATCTGGAGACCAAACTCCTGGCTAGACACTACCCTAAAAAAAATGATCAAAAAAGCCAAGAAGAGGGCCAGGAACAATAACCGGGATGCACTGCTGGACACCATACAAAAAGAGAAATCAGAACGCATGGTGTGCGTAACTACATACACACCGGTGTCGAATAAAATCCAAAACATAATTAAGAAGAAATGGCCAATTTTGAACAGTGGACAACGGCATTGGGATCCCCCCCCCCCCCTGTTTGCTTTCAAAAGGAGCCGGAATCTTAGGGATGATTTGGTACACTCCAAAACCAAGCACGACGAAACGGAGTGCCTAAACACCCTCTGGAGCCAGCCGAGACCTACAGGCCACTACCCATGTGGCAACTGCGTGTGCTGCCCTTTGACCTCGGCCACAAAAGAAGTAGACATTGGCACCAACAACCCATGGAGATTAAAAGAATTCAGTAACTGCAATACTGAGAATGTGGTCTACCTCCTTAAATGTCCATGCCATTTAATGTACGTAGGAACGACCACAAGGAAAGTCGAGACACGGATTAGTGAACACCGCAGCACCATTCGGTGCAAAAAGTCAAACACTAAACTGACAAAACACTTCCAAGATCTGAACCACAATGAATCGGACTTAAAGTGGGTAGTATTGGAAGTCATGAAGAAACAGAAAACAGACATTAGCAGAATGCTGCATGTGAGGGAACAACGGTGGGTGTACCGCTTGCGGTCATGGGACACAGGCTTAAACGATGAAATACCATGGCTACAGATGGCATAATAGACTTCCATTGATAACGAGGAACAAATCTTGTTTCCTTTTGGAAACAATCCGTGTATATCATGCATACCGTAACACCACGATCCCAGTTATACGCATACCCTTATAGCCTCACGCAAGCGCATAACCTTATCAGAGAGCATGCCTAGTTTCGGGCTTTTCTCCCTCTACTTTTTAAATTTTGGAAACACCATCATGAGGCGATAACAGGCTAAACCACGGATTTATGATCCAACTCTGCGCTCGCTTCTTAATATAGTTTTAATATATCTAGACCTTCACAACCAACAACGGAGCAGGGAACCCTCCTGCGTTTTGACCGATAGTCATTGAAAATACGCTAGGGATTCCCTAGGGGAGACAGACATGCATGCGATGAATTGGATATGATGCTACGCGCATCAGTAGGCGTAAACCATGCATATATTTGCAAGGACAGAATTAGGCAATCACAGCGCATGCGCTAGGCCGGAGATGAGGTAGAGATAGACACTCGTTCCTCTACTCACGGTGAGCATATAAGCATTACCATATAGCCGCAGCAATCTTGACGCCTACAATGATAGAATTAAGACAGCCCTCATCATAGGCACGTGGGTCACGCCCCTTTCCAGGCAACCAGGCACCGAGTACGGAGACACAGGAAGCCTTCCAGGTGCTCGCAACGCGCTCATGATTGATGCCAATTATCCCCGTTAGGAGCACTATTTAAGACCGCTCCCTCAACCTACCATTCACCGGCGGGGAGGCGAAGCGGACGGTTGTAGGAAACACGGCGGAAAGCGCACTACGATACAGTAAGAGTATGAAAGGTGTATGCATGGATGTGAGTGCGGGTTTTAATCGCGCAAATGCAGGTATTTGAATGCTATCTCTTAAAATGCTTTTTTCCAGTCAGTGCCATGGCTCTACAAATAACTCTAACAGTCCTCATTGTTATTACAGTATATTTACAAAAAACCCTTCTTTTCCAGAAAGGCTTGGTTCTTTATGTTATAACCGATGTCATGGACCTGATGCACCATTAACCGGTTCTAAGAACACTTTTCTTTCCCGTTTTTTCCGTTTGTTTACAGGATTGCCAAAGTAGGGCTTTCCCCACTCGTCCTCCCATGGAGCAAGTAGGATAGTCGCCCAGGGTAAGTGTAGAGGGAAATTTTCTCTCTTCGTCATGAAATGCCAAAACACGTATGAGTGACACGTGTTTCTGCACTTAGTGAACACCATGCGCGCTGATATTGTGTGGTGATGAACGCTACTATGCAATATAACAAACAGATATTCGCAACCTTGTTTGTGTTTATATTTTTTTCTACAGGAACCCAAACAGATGCACGATCTCCAACGGGGATAGTGACTCCGCACACACCCCCCATAGTGGTTGGTCTTTATTTCCAATATTTACATAAAGACGGAGCCCTTTCGTTTTATGGTCCTGAAGAATGCTATGTACCCTCCGGGGACCGCGAGCAGAAACATGTTGACCACACTCCTTACGGTGAAGGGATGATTAGTTCCCGCATCACCGGTCACTTTAATTTTAATACTATGCAGTTGCCTAACTAAATAAAAGCCTGCCTTTGAGGCAACTGTAATGGTTTTTAGATCACCTTCACTAGTCACGGGCCCCCACTTAGTTTAGAAGTGCATCCCTGTGTCCAGGTGTATGCCCGCCCTCTATCAAACCAAGTTATTAGAGGGCGAGGACAGCCGATGATGAAGCATGACACCTGGTGGTGTGTGAGGCCAGTCCTTCACTTTTTGTGAGATGCCCCCAATGTAGTTGCATCTCTATAAACCTGTAGAAATCCTAACTAGGGGCAGCCTCATTTTGTGTTTATAATTTTTTTCTTTAACAAATTGCATCAACAAAATGATTTGTAGTGCTAAGACCACCCTCTTTTCGGGAACGGGCAGAGTAGTAAAACAAAATGATTATTTTACCACAGCTTTTGCAATTTTCTAAGTGGTAGTCCTCCTACCAATCCCCTCCCCCTCCTCCCCCCTATTTTTATTGTTTCTACCTGCTTTCAGTTTGTGCTGGAAATTGATCTGAAACCCATGAGCAACCCTGGCAAGCTGTACATCTCCAAAAAGTAGATCGCTTATGGTTTTCCCAAAGAAATTAACTGTTGAAATCAAAAATAAATAGGAATTCTGGCCTATGGGAATGATCTCTCCCCTGAACTGTCACCGCTGTAATGCGGGCGAAGCTATTTTCATTCACACAGTATGGAGTTGACCGACACCAGCCTAATTTTGGCAGGTGCCTAGGTGAAGTCCTGTCCTGGCAGATCCCACAAAATCCATGTCTGGCCCTTCTCCACCTTATGGAGGATGTGGGCGGGAATAGAGATAAATTGTCCCTAGTCTGCTTGGGCCTGATGCTGGCCAAACGAGATATTGCCAGAGAATGGAATGGAGTGCCCCCCTCCCGCTGATGGTATGGAAGAAGGGGATGGATTTTTTTCATGGGGTTGGAAATAGCGGTGTACGAGGCAAGGGGCTGCCCCCAAAAACACTGCAAAAAAAGGCAGAGATGGGCAAATTACAGGGGAATTGAGCTGCCACCGGTCGGTCAGATATACAAATGCATAGATGACGAAATAAAGAACTTCCATGGCAGGAGGATGACCACATAGGGATGAGCGCACTGATCCAGTGTTATGCAACAGCCAGACTAGGTGTGTGTTATTCTTAGTCACAGATGTGGGGTGGGAGAGGGGGCTGGTTGAGCTTAACGATCTTTATTTTTCCCTCATATTATTATGTTACCTATATTTGTTTACTGTGTATTTTTATGTACATGTATTTCGTCAATTGGGCCATATTGGCCATGTTGATCTTCTTCTCATCTGCAAACTAATAAAACATACTTTTTTTAAAAATTAGTAATCAAATAGAATTAAGTGACAAAGTTTTAATCTAAATTTCTTTTTTTGCCTTGATGGCGATATACAAAAGTGATATGCTGTTATGTTTGTCAGATCCTTATGGCATTAGAATATCTAGTGTTTGTTGGTTGTTCAAAAACATATGACACCCCAAGCCATTAACAGAACTCTAGGCCCCAGGGGGTGGAAAGACTGTTGGGCTGCAGGGTGGTGATGTGTGACCCATGCCAGGATGGAACAGCCCCCACCCTACCCCCACAAGAGTCTGCGATCTCTTTTACATTACCAAGTGCCTAGGGAGGGGGGGGGGGGGCATAAGGAGTGTGTGCAAATATCTGTTGCACTTGCAGGGCAATTTCTGTATTCCAGCCCCTGCTGTCTAGTGATCTTTCTGCTCTCCCTGGTAAGGGCAGATTGGGGATGAATCCCCAATTACCCCCTCCCTAGGATGAGGGTAGAAATACTGTCTGCGCTTGGGGCTGGGGTATGGCCTAAGGCCAGGACAGCCGCCCTCCATTAAAAACATATATATAATATCCCTGATATCAAGAGGGCTTTCTTCTCCCCTGGGGAGGGCAGATTGGGGGTTAACTCCCTTAATATCCCCCCTCCCCACCCCCCCGGGCATAAAAACTATTTGACCCCTGGGAGTGGGATGTATGACCTGATACCCGGATCGGACGGCCCCTGCCTTATTTGTACCCCCCTCCAAATAAATAACCCTGGTAGCTACCGGTCTTTTTGCCAGCCTGGAGAGTGAAGATTGGGGACAAAAGTTCCCCCAGTCTGGTACCTCAGAAGTGGCAGAAGGTATGGCCTTTAGCAGTAGGTCATAAAGCCTGATGCCAGGATGGGCTGGGTTACACCCTATTTTTAGGTTTGGCAATTGCCAAGACCTTTTCATTTTGCTCAAATTGCGCTCTTCATTTCTCGATTTGTCGTTGTCATTCACGTTTTACATCCGCTCACTTAAACCACACAGCATAGAACAGTTTGTAGTATCCTAGTTTCCTGTTCATGTTAATGTATGCCATTTTCCATCACATGCTCAGCCAGTGGAATGTTACAGTGATGATGTATTTCGGAATGTTGGTACTCTGTGAAATAATGCTACAGTTGAGATGGGGCTGAGCACATTGCTGGCTGCTCCTGGTGGGGCTCATCTACATATCTTCAATAAATCATCTTGAACTACATCAATCTGTCCGGACTTCATTACTACATTTTTATGGCGACGATCTGGTAACTTACCCTCGTTCTACGTGCTCAACAAAAGAAAATAATGTCAAAGAAGTCAAGATGTGGAGAAGAAGCAACAAACTATGTTTGGAACAAGGATACTGGCACCCTGAGCCCCACCAGTGACCACTACACCGGTCGCCCCCAACCTAGACATGCCAGATCCCTGTTCACACAAGCCTGGTGAGCTATGTAATTCTTGTACAGAGAAGTGAGAGAAGTGAAATGCCCGCACTCCAGCTTATGGAAGACCGCATCGGACTAGATGTCCCTGTCTCTGTGTCTTAGTGGAGCAACACATGTGATTAGTTCATGCACATGGTCTCTGGAGTGCCTACATACACGGGACAGCGTTTGTGCTTCCCTGCCTTCTATTTGTGCGGAGTTATGCTTCTTGGAGGTTCGTACCGAGTGACTGTCAGGGCATATATACGTCAAGTACAGTGACCGGGTGAATATCACACAACCATTTCTATTTTTTGCCAGCATGGAAACTGATCTGTTGTGGAGGCCGTTTGGTCAAGTATCGTTATCCCGGCCATCCTTCTAAACTCAGTTTGCACACCGTTTTCAAAAATGCAGGTGCGGACTTTTAGGGGTAAGTCTATTTTTGTCTTTATTTGTGTCCCTGGCTGCCCCCTTTGACATTTGGCGGTTTAACCGCCCTAGCGTGATTTTAAAATAGTGAGCGCGTGTCTTTATTAACGTGCGCGACCTCACCTGCATCTGCTGGCAACGATTTCTTCCTCGAGCTTCACTGTGACGACAGTGTTCCTCATCCTGCTTTACTCAGTGACGCTGTTTTGCGTATGACGGCACCGTAAGCCATCCGGCTCTGCGTGTCCTACGTGCCTCCATTTTGTGGTTGGATGCCTCTTCGCATTCTAATAGTGGGTAGTCCTCATTCGCCAACCACGTCTGGTGTGAATTATTGGGAGCATCTATTTTGTTTGATTCGTCGAGGGAACCAACATGCCGCCATCTTTAGGTTGGAGTTTGCAGAGATTCAACATATCTTCGTTATGCCAACCGCGTTCTTGGTTTTGACAATGAAGTTAATTGGAAACCTTCGAGGTGAGCAGTGTAACTTTGCTTTGTCCTGTTATGTTTCACCTGGTGCTGAATGGTTTTGTGGAGCACCGGATGGGCAGATGAATTCTCTCTCTCCTTAATGTTATTGGAGGATCTGCCATTATTTTTTTCAATATGTCACGCATTCACCGAGATCTGGTGAGTTCGTTATGTTCTCCTTCATTTGCTATTTAGCCATCGGACGACTCTGAACTTTGCCTGCTGATTTGTTCCTGTCTTCTTGGTTGGCTGGTAATCTTCTATATGCCAGCAGTCATCGTGTTTTTCAAGGACATGGCACATCTTTTGAATCAACATTTCTGAATGTTTTTTTTTCTACATCTTTAGTTTTGCTGGTGTCAAGCACAGTTTGAGGAACTCTGTGTTTCTTTTTGTTGGCTGAAGCTGACATTTGACGTGACAATGTTTCTTTGTGAGTATTATTACTGTACATGGGTTCCATTGCTCATGCACCTGCCGTTACCCTACTACATCTTCAAGTATGTTTGTTTCTACACTAGTCTATGTCACATGGATACTGTGACACGTACACACATGGCTGTAACTGTCATCAAATGAAATATCAATGTGTATTTAATTTAATCCTGTTTTATGAGTGGTTGTGTTTTACCACGTGTCTATGTTTTGGCTTATAGTACTTTTCATGAGGTTACTGCTTGTGTAATGGGTTCTATTGGACTCAACTTTATATGTATATGGACCCTAGGTACACGCCGTCAAGAGTTCATTTTTTCTTCTTCAGTTTTCATGCATGCAATTTTACGTTTTATTCAGGGCATTGTTGTATGGGTTTTAGTCCCATTTGTTCTTACATTTGCCTCTTATGGGGTTCCCAGAGGGCATCTGCCATATGTGTTTTTGTCTCAACATTATATGTACATGGACCCTAGGTACACACCGTCAAGAGTTCATATTTCAGTTTACATGTATGCTATCTTCTCTACATAGGGATGGCAATGGGTTTTAGTCCCATTTGCTCGCAGTACACTTGCCTTCTCAGGCTACTTACGGTTCCTACCCTCTTTTAGGGTGTCTATGCATAGGTGTTAGTCCCTTTGCATTAGTTATCAATCCCTACTCTTATGGGTTCTTACCCATATACACGATTTAACTATATCTAACCTCCCTTACGTTTCGGGGTAGGTCTCAAGTTTCAATTCAAGTATTATTTACACTGATTGTTTTTACTGTTACCCCACTGGGGGTGTGTCATATGGGTTATAGTCCCATTACTACAGCGCAAAACATATAGCCTCTACACAAGGTTGTCCTTTCACGGATCATTTATACTGTTAACCTACACAGGGTGTGTCGTATGGGTTGTAGTCTCATTACTACAGTGCACAGAATGTGACCTTTACACGAGGTTCCTTACACAGATTATTTATACTGTTACCCTACATAGGGTGTGTCGTATGGGTTGTGCTCCCATTACTACAGTGCACAGCGTTGGACCTCTATACGTGGTTGTCCTTGCACAGACTTTTTGCACTGTTACCCCATAGAGGGTGTGTCGTTGGGTTATAGTCCCATTACTACAGTGCATAGCATATGATCTCTACATGAGGTTGTTCTTTCATGGGTTTTAGTCCCATACTCGCATACTTTGGTACATTTTTACCTTTACATAGGGTGTTTTGCTTGAGTTTCAATTCCACTTGCTGTTTTTTCTCAAAGTTATGTGTTGTAGTCACAACATGACACAGAGACGGTAACTCAGATAATCCAGGTTTATTTCTGTTGCACGTAACATCAGCGCGCCCTATCCTTCAGTCAGCAGATGATCAACTGACCGGAAGCGAGCACACCGTTCACATTCGAACGTTCGCATTCCCCATATTCCACTGAGGCGCGAGTCGCGCTGCCGCAGTGACAACAAGATCACAACATACCCCCCTTTCCTCTACACACAGGTAGAGCAATGAAATAGAGGAAGAACAAAGAGGAGAACAAAAGAACATAGAGCAATAAAATAACAGTGAGCAAAAGCACCCCACAAGAATATGACAAAGTAAAGGGCAAATCACCCCACCATGAAATCTTGTAAGTGTTGGGGGAGTCTCCTAGCTCGTAAAGGTCTTTGCCAGAGTTGAGTATCTTGGGAACCCTGAGGAGCAGGATTATTAACATAGGGCCTAAGGTTGTTACTCAAATGGTCACCACTGGGACCGGCCACTCTCAACTCAGGATCAGTGCGGGAAGTGTTGAGCAATTGGTGATCTTGAGCCAACATGTATCCCGAACAGGAATTTCTGTTGGCCGTGACTTTAGGAGGATTGTCTCTTGAGCAATACTTGGCTACCCTACGTAAATTCCACTTTTCCCCATTAGCCAACACAACGTACAAAGGATGCACTTCTTGAACTTTGAAAGGACCACGAAACTTACATAGGCCTTTGATCCAACGACCAGATCTGACTTTGACCCAGTCTCCCACAAGGAATTTGGCAGAAGACTTGTCTTGGGAATGTACGGGAGAGTGTGCATGCACGGAAGTACCCTTGTCCCTGTCACTCACACATTTCCCTTCCACCAACCCTCTGATCCATGAAGGTACTAGTTTGGAAGAAGGTTTTCTACCTCGCATGGCAACGAAGGGAACAACACCAGTAGTAGAATTTTCAGTGGTACGGTACGCCCACACCAATTCATTCAAGGTATCATCAATGTCCAGGTTGTTGGTGAGAGCCAAACCAATAGCCCCTTTAATCATGCGGTTGGCTCTTTCCACAATACCATTGGATTGAGGATTGTACAGTGTGGTGAGGGAATGTTTGATGCCGCACTCACGAAGGAACTCACTCATTTCTGTAGAAGTTAATTGGGTGCCATTGTCCGTAATAAGGACAGTGGGAAAACCTTCCTCTTTAAAAATGGTACGCAGCACTTTAATGGTGACTCTGGTGGTTATCTCTGGGAGAAGATACACAATAAGCCATCTGGAGTGGACATCCATTATGACCATGCCAAACCTTTTGCTAGGGTGGACTCCGGGCATGGGTCCAATGAAGTCAAGGCAAATACTATGCCACACCACACCCGGATCATGGATGGAACCCGGGACAGACTGTGGTCCAACCTTGAGTCTCTTCTCACATTCTATGCACTCACTGCACCTTTCAACCCAATCAACTACTTCCTTATCCATGCCTGGCCACCAAAATTCATTCCGCAAACGTTTTTTTGTCAAAGTCTGCCCTAAGTGTCCTCTATGGGCTAAGTTGAATAGTCTTTTTCGAATGCCAAACGGGGGAATAATCTTGTCGCCGCGCATGACAATCTGGTCAGCAACAATAGATAGTTCGTCAATGACAGCATTAAAGGGCCTAACGCTTGTGGGTAGGGTACTCTCTCTACGCCTACCTTTAAGAATGAGGTTGAGAACACCTTTAAGGACCTCATCTTGTGACATGGCTTCAGCCCACTCCTCTCTACTGACAACACTACAGCTCCACTGAACAACATCTTCGACGCTGGAGATGGCTCCTTCTCTCTCACACTTTGACACACCACATTTGTCCACTTGCTCCCAGTCTAAGGGCAGGCGCGACAGGCAGTCCGCTTGAACATTGCGCCAACCAGAAATAAACTTGATGTTGAAATTATATTCTTGCAGCCTGGAGGCTAAGCGAGCTAGTCTAGCTGACCCCTTCCCAGTACCACCAGGTGACAGAATTTTTAGTAAAGGTTTGTGGTCGGTGCGAAGGAGAAATCTGCGCCCCCAAACATACGTTCTGAAATATTCTACACCCCATGTGGCAGCTAGGGTTTCTTTCTCTATTACTGAGTAATGACGTTCAGTAGAAGTCAAAGTCCGGGATGCAAACGCTACAGTTTGCACTGAAGTACCATCATTCTGAGATAAAACAGCCCCAATGCCAGTATCACTGGCATCAACAGTAACAATTGTTTTAGCATTGACATTGAAAGGAACCAATATTCCAGCATTACAGATTTCAAGTTTGATATTGTCAAAACAATTTTGTTGATCAGTGCCCCATATGAAATTGATTCCTTTCCTCAAGAGTACCTTTAATGGTTCAGTTTTGCTCGTGAAATTCCTCACAAACTTTGAGTAGTACTCAATTAAACCAATGAAGGAACGCAACTGGTCTCTGTTACTGGGAACGGGAGCCAACTTTATGGATGCCAGTAAATCTCTTTTGGGTTTTACACCTTCAGAAGAGATCGAGTGTCCTAAGTACTCCACTTCTGTGGCAAGGATGGAACACTTTTCTCTGCGTAGCGTTAAACCAGATTCCAAAAGTCTGGCAAGGGCATCTTTTAACGCTACATTATGGCTGTTCATGGTATCGCCAAAGACCAGGATATCATCTTGGAAGTAGATGATGTTTTTTAGACCCTTAAAGACTTCAGAGACCATCCTCTGAAAAATACTGGCAGCCGATGACAGCCCGAAAGGCATCCTGGTAAATTGAAAGATGCCTTCTGTGGTGATAAAGGCTGTTAAGTGTTTAGAGGAGTCGTGCAAGCGTATTTGGTGGTAGGCATGACGAAGGTCTAATTTAGAGAAAAATGTAGCTCCTTGTAACAACATCATCAATTCGTTGATACTGGGTAGGGGAAAGGTGTCAGGAATGATATTTTGGTTTAAACTCCTCAAATCGACACAGAAACGCAAATTTCCGTCAGCCTTCTCACAAATTACGACGGGAGAAACCCAAGGGGAGCACTCCACGGGCTCGATGACACCATTGGATAGCATTTCATCTAACATTTTCTTGACTTCCCCTCTCACCATGATAGGGACTTTCCTAAGCTTATGTTGAATGGGGATGGCACCCTGTTTGAGTTTTATTTTGTGGACGTAACCTTCCAAATTACCTAGTTGGTCTCTGAAAACACCCTTACCTCCCTCCAAAATGTCTTCAACTGAGAGGTCATCTACCACCATTACCTGTTCAACAGCGTGAGGGTCAATCTTAATATGGAGGTCGTACTGGTGATACCAACCAAGTATGGGAGGTCCAGATTCGGCTACATAAACTTTTCCTTTGACAGACCTGTTTTTGAAAATAATATCAGACAAAATGTAACCTAGTATGTCAATCTGCTCCCCTTGATACCCACCGGGATTTAGGTCTTTGGGTAGTAAATTCATGTGTGGCCATTCCTGTTGATATATTCTCTTGGGTATGATGGTATATAAGGACCCCGAGTCCACCATCAGATCAACTTTCCTGTCAGCAATAATGAACTCAGCTTTGGGTCTACGTCTCCTTTTATCGTCTAAGGTGACAGGATCGGTGAGAAGGACATCTTGATTACCTACATCATCAATTAGGGTAGGTTCCACACATAGAATTCTGTCTGCCCTGTATGAACATTCGCCAATGTTTGCCTCCTCAGACAACATTGCCACCTTTCCCTTGTTAGCATCTCTACACATCCTAGCAAAATGACCTTTGCGGCCACACCTTCTACATTCTTTGCCAATGGCCCAACAATTTTTTGAGTCTGACGTGTGATAAGTACTACCACACTTACCACAAGTCTTAGTGCCAAACTTACTGGGATACAACCTGCTGCCACTAGTACCCCTCCCACCTTTAAACTTGGTAGAGGCAGCCACATCCCCTTCACCACCCTCTATTACAGATGTTTCACATTCATTTGTTACGTTAAATTTAGAATCTCTGCGGTCCATTTCCTTCATACAGAACTCAGATTCCTCAACGATTTTCGCAATGTCAATTGCATCTTTGAGTGAAGGGTCTTTGGCAGCCCACAAGCGTTCCTGTGTCTTTCTGCTTCTACATTGTACAATGAGTTGGTCTCTTATCATTTCTTCAGCCATGGGACCAAATTTGCATTTTAACGAAAGTTCACGGAGTCTTGTGACAAAATCATCTATGGATTCGCCTACTTTTTGCGGTTGAGTATAAAACTTGTATTTCCTCATGACTACGTTAGTCTCCTTGGCAAATCTGACTTCCAACCTTTTACGCGCTTCCTGAAAAGCATCCTCAATGGGTTGACCACGTTCATTTGTGACAACAGGCAAGTATTTGAAAATATGTTGGCCTTCTTTTCCCAAATTGGTGAGCAAGATCACCTTTTTCCGATTTGAGCTGTAATCTTGAGCATCCAATGCTTCCAAGTAATTGTCAAACATTTCTATCCACTCATCCCACTCTATGCTGGGACTGCCTGGTTGACTGAGGAAATGCGGAGGAAAGGAGACAGCTGATAGGTCCAAAGGTGTGACATCCATGTTACTTCAATGATGTGCTTTGTTATACACAAAAGATTCCCAGCATGAAATGAGCAAGGGAGGTGTGCTTCCGACCTTCCACCAGCAGATGGCAGCGTCTATCACCTAAACTTTTGTCTTCTACAGCACTTAGAGAGTATCACACAGGGGTAAATGAGCTGAGAGGAAAAGATCGTATTGCGTGACAGTATCCAGTCAGCTGCTCACACACTGCAGTCAACTCGGCATACAATGCCTCCTCAGAGCCCACAATGAAAGAAGGAACACCGCACTTGCTGAAGAGCAAAACGATGACACGATGTCGAACTGAACAGCTGAGACACCGGGGCCACTGCACTTTCCACGCTCGCAGGGGCGATGCTCATAAGTCTGTTACGGGCGTCTCTTCAAATAACTTAGAGGGCACAGCGTCAAACTTCAATTTGAAATCACGGACACACCATTAGCTTAACACCTTTCTGCATGTCACATTGGAGCTACATTCGTGCGTCTCTTCACCAGGCACAGCTAATTGTTTTCTGACACCACATTACAGGCGTTAACTACAGGCGTCTCTTCACCCCTCACCACAAGTCGCTAAATACACCACAGAGCACTGCTTTTACTCATGGTCAGAGTGTTCTTTAACGGTGTCAAAACACGCGTTGCATTGGGGTCACAACAGGCGCTTGTACAACTGAAGATACCGCTCCTCGATTGTTGACAGCACTATAAATATTCCCAGTCAGATTGTGCCTTAATAGAGGAAATAATTTTCTTCGGGTGTCATAGCCGATTGCCACACGGTGAAGTTCCCATTTATGTGCAGGTATAACATCCGACACTCACCCAGCACGCATAGATTCTCCGCTGTATGTTACGTGCTCCGCTGACCAAAGCTCGTCGCCAAAAATATGTTGTAGTCACAACATGACACAGAGACGGTAACTCAGATAATCCAGGTTTATTTCTGTTGCACGTAACATCAGCGCGCCCTATCCTTCAGTCAGCAGATGATCAACTGACCGGAAGCGAGCACACCGTTCACATTCGAACGTTAGCATTCCCCACATTCCACTGAGGCGCGAGTCGCGCTGCCGCAGTGACAACAAGATCACAACATTATGCCTTATTGCTTTACATTGGCAATTTTGCAATGGAATGTTATGTTTACCATTTTAATATTCCAATTTTATAACAGAAGTATGAGTGATCTTATTGTATTCTCTCTCTTCTTCTCTGTTTTCTTGCTTTCTCGTGCTATGCTTTGCCTCCTCGCATGCTTGTCTGGTCAGCTGGTGTGTCTGGGAGGTAGTCATTGGTACTTTCACGTTTATCCTATTTTTCGTTGTTTTCTTTGACTGTGTCTTTCCATCCTTTTCTGTTTTTGTTATAGAAGGAAGGATGGCTTGCGTTTATCTGTTTCTTCATCTGTCTATTCCCATCTATTTTTTTTTTTCCCTCCTTGTTGTTCTCTTCTTTGCATTGTTTTTGCTCTTTCTGTATTCCTATTTTTCCTTTTCTCATGTATGGTTCTCTTCATTTATGGTTCTCGCTTTTCGGTTTCTATCTTATTTGTTTTTGTTATTTATGAAAGGGGGATATGTGGTATCCTAGTTTCCTGTTCATGTTAATGTATGCCATTTTCCATCACATGCTCAGCCAGTGGAATGTTACAGTGATGTATTTCGGAATGTTGGTACTCTGGAAAGTAATGCTACAGTTGAGATGGGACTGAGCACCTTGCTGGCTGCTCCTGGTGGGGCTCATCTACATATCTTCAATAAATCATCTTGAACTACATCAATCTGTCCGGACTTCATTACTACACAGTTGGACTGGCCTTTAAGAGTAGAGTGTTAGGTCATATTTCACGGTGGGCCCGGCCACACCCCATTTTATGTTTGGCAGTAGCAAAGACCTTTTGATTCTGCTAAAATGTCCCTCGTCATCCATTGATTTGTAGTTGTCTCATGTTTTAGAGCCATCCACTACAGCAGACGGTGTATCATCCCACTTTTGCTATAGGGCAGAGGTCTTCAAACTTTTTTAGGCTGAGCCCCCCATCTAAACGTTTTTAGACGTCGATTTTCCCCCCCCTCTCCCATCACCACTTGACAACAAATTCTGGAAGCTGGTACTCTACATCATAGCTAGCCATTCCCACCTGCAGAGTCCAGGTCGTATATGGCAAATAGTAAGACTGTATAGTAAGCTGCAGTTTTTATACTGCATGTGGGTAGGTGATAGATGCTTATTACAAACTTCAAATGAAAAGTCTCCAAGAAAAATTTGCAAAAATAAATTACAATGGTGCTTTCTTTTTCACATAAAACAACATTTTGCATAGATCAATAAAAACTATTTCAAAACTAATGTGACAGGTTTTCCAAAAAGACAGTCAATGTGTGGATGGATTCTTGCTTCTGCAATCCTGAGGTTGTGGTCCACTTCCAGGGGCTTATTTACAAGCCCCTTGCGCCACCAGTGCGTCACTTTTTGTGACGCACCGGCGGCGCATTTTGCTGCTCCATATTTACAAGGATGGGAAAAGCCGCCCTGCGTGGCTTTTCCTGTCCTTGTAAATACAGCTCCTTTACACGCAGCACTTTGCAGGAAAGGGGCGTTGCATGGGTGTTGCTGTGGGTGTTCCCACGCAACACCCATGGAACCTGACACATTTCCAGATTTACGAGAAACTGTAAACCTGGAAATGCGTCTGAATGCTATTCCTCCCCATGGGAGGCGTAGGGAGGCGCAACGAGGATAAATTTATTCATTTCTCTTCGTTTTTTTCCTATTTCTATGCATGCTGCATTCTGCAGCACACATAGAACGAGGAAATCACCTCTGGTTATTGTTTATGTGCAGGAAGGCGTCCCTTCCTGCACATAAACAATCATTAAAAAATGACGGTTTGCAAGTTCTATGTGTGCTAATGCAGCACACATAGAAGTTGAAAAATGCCATTTCAGATTGTTTATGTGCAGGAAGGGACACCTGCACATAAACAATCATCCCCGTGACGCAGGCATCCTTGCACCATGGTACAAGGGTGCCTGCATCGGCGCATGGCAGTAAATTTTGCGCCAGCGCAGGGGAGAGCAAAGGAATCCACCATATCCTTGTAGATCTGACGCATCCCTGTGCTTTCAAAGTGCCGCAGCGTGGCGCAGCCAAAGGGCTTGCGGTGCCGCGCTACAGCACATCCTTGTAAATGAGGACCCCAGTTTTGAGTGGTACTTGGAAACTGGAGCGCTCACAAAATGTTGTAATACATGTTTTGCAATTTTATATAGCACAATCATGACCCAAAGGGATTGGTGCTCTTTACAGGAGCATCTTTCACATTACACAAGGACACATTCATTTTTTGTAAGCATGGGGAGATTAAGTGATTTGCCCAGAATCACAGAACTTTGAGCAGATGCTGAGAACTGAATCTGGTTCCCCAGCTCCAAAGTCAGCAGCTCTGGCTGTTGCGCCACATCATTGCCCCTAGATAAGATATCAGGAAAAGGGGTGCGCAAAACATGCTTTCTGATACAATTAAAAAATCAGTGGTTATGTGGAGTATGGCCAGGTGTCACCAGTAGAAGGCCATCCACAGTTTTTCAAGACGGCCTAGGGGACATCTACATCAGACACATATGCGATATAAGTGATTCAAGGGGATATATACATTTCTTCTCCTCAGCATCAAGAGCCATTCAGTTGTTAACATAATTGGCTTATAAAGAAGACAGCCTTCTAAAGATTCAGAAACATGTCATAAGAAAGCATTTATATTTGCCCTACGAAAGACAGATGGCATATTTCATGATATTTGCTATTTCAGGCTTGTGTACTCAGCTCTAAAGTATTTGAACATTTTAAATGAGCACCAGCGGCTTTAATCAAGGTCAAAGTTATTTTCCATATGTCACGGGTAAATCAAGGGATTTTGCTGAGGATCACATGATGTAGAGCTGATGGCAGGACTCAAACCCGGGTCCCCAAAACCAAAGTCAGCAGCTCTGGCATTAATGATCCATCTTCTTCTCTTCAAAACACCCAACGTTCCCACTAGTGTTGGGAAAAAAGGCAAAGGAGGGAGACTTTAAAAAAATAAAAAAACTCTTCACACTTACCTGCTGGTGAATGGAATCCTCAGGAAGAATGCACCCGTTTTCAAATCCTTGGAGCGAAAGGCAGTAGCTGCGAGGTTACAAACCATGATAACCTCGAGGGGGAAGGCTTCAAAAGCGAGGCGAAGGTCAGCAACCCAATATGAAATTCAGCAATCAGGAGGCAAAAGGCAGCAGTGATGAAGCGCTGCTTTATCAGCAAAGTTGAAGTATTTTGCAGCTTTATGTATGCAAAATTCGCGGCACTTCCTGGCATCTGTACTGCTGTCCCTTTCTATGGAGGAACGTCAGTGTCGACGTCAGGGCTTCAGGAACTACATGCTGATTGGCTGTTCTGAATGCTCCAATCAGAGAGAACCCTAACTCGAGTTGGGGAACTGCAACACAGGCAGGAAACGTACTTCCAACATGGGAAGGAACAATGGAAGGTGAAATGGTGAAGTGGAGTGCGCGCCCCCCCCCCCTGAGGTGAAGCTGCGCCCCCCCTGGGGGACGCGCCCCACACTTTGAAGACCTATGCTATGGGGTAACTTTATTATGATTGGTAGAATTCTGCTCTTGTATAAGGATAACATCAATACACAAAGTAATTCCCTTCAGTGCCAGGGACTACTATGGTGATGTGTGGTCCTTGAAACAAAAAAACATTTTTGCTTTTAGCTATTTTTTTATTTAAATTGGCGAGAATGCAACAGTTCGCTCCTCAACAGTAAAGTTTTACAAAATAATGACAAAGTAAAACAACCATTACAAAGCCAAAAGGTTTTGCAGGCAACACCATACCTATTGGCTTTGCCAATACATATATATATATATATATTTTAATCTATCCCTGGTATCTGCTAGGCTTTCTGCTTCCCTAGGGGGTAGCAAGACTGTTGGGGCTTTAGAGTAGGTGGTATGTTTCAATGCCAGTATGGACCAGACCTCATACCCCACTCCACTTTTCTTTTTTTAGGTCTCGCCTACGCAGCGCACATGCGCTACATAGGAGGGGACTTTTTGGAATCGATCAGCATTTTGGCTAAAAGCGTGCACGTTTTGCATTGCTTTCTATTGCAACTCGTGCACGTTTGGCGTTTCCCTTGCGGGAGCGAGCAGCGGTGCCATCTGTTAGCAATTATCGCGCCTTGCTGCTCGATCCCGCAAGGGAAACGCCAGACATGCCCTCGGCATCTACAGGCGCAGGCGCGCAGGGTGGTCGTTAGGCGAACATCTCCTCACTGTTCTGTCACTCCCACCCCCCTCCCCACATCAGAGCTTAGTCCTGGGCGCCACAAATACCTCTTGCCTTGACTACTACAGCTCAATCTGCTGTCTTCCCGACCAGCTAACAATTGCACTTCAGCCATCCCACAGCACTCTGTCCGCGGGCCTTTCTCCTTCAAGGCAGGCAAGACTCTGCACTCCCATCCCCAGGCACTTCACAGCTTCTCCGCCGCCCTCGTCCACGGCCCCCGGTAACTCCAAGAAATTCCTCGAGGCTTTCCTCTTCGAAACACCTTCAAGGAGATTGGCTTTTACAGCGCTTAGAAACCGTCCGGAATACCGTTCGCTATTCATATGCGGAATGTGGTCGGTAGTAGTAGTGATGGTAGCTCAGTTATCTGGGCTTCTCATCACAAAATGTGCGGAGAATTCAGGGCAAAACGATGCTTTGGCCAGTTTAAATTCAGTTGCAAGGAGACAAGAGTCAGGTTAAGGTCGCGATGCTGGTTACTTATGTAGCATGTGTGACACTGAAATAGTTTGGGGGATGGAAGGGACTACATACAGACCAATTAGTCTCAGCGTAGATGTCGCGTGCTCCGACTCCCGACAGAAAGCAGACCACCTCCAGGCAGCCTCGGAGACGCACCAACAAGACAGTGCGGCCCCCTTTACTCACACTTTTCACCAGCGCCTTGTTGGTGAACATTTTACAAAGTGAGTGTGAACTTGGGACTTCAGTCCTAAAGTTGGCGCTCTAAGCATCCGAGCACATTTCTGTGCTGCAGGTGGGCGCCAACGAGACGGGCGATGGATGGTGTGTGCCCCGGGAAAGTGGGTTGTGCTCCCGGAGGGTGTTGGTGTTGTTAATTGTGTGCGTTCCCGAGGAGGCTTGTGTCAGTTGTGTGTAACTGAGGAGGCGGGGAGATACTTTGTATCCATGAGGCGTTGTTGTTGAGGTGATGTGTGCCTGGAGAGGCAGTGATTATTCTGGAGGTCTCTGAAAAGGTGGCGTCGATGAGGTAGGTGTGCGCCTTGGAAGGTTGGTGATATTATGTGACTGAGGAGAGGTCGTCGATGAGGGGTGCGCATGAGGACGGTGGATCCGAATTTTTTTTCAACATATTAATTTACAATGCACAAAACTGCGTAATTTTACCCTGGAGCGGCTGTTACTTCTCGGCTGTCATTGGGTAGGTACATAAAAGTGTTTGTATCCGCTCGGAATATGCCACCGGGTGCTCGTAGATACCCCCAGTGGCTCAGCTCTCTCCCCGAGGGGTTCCTTCGATCGGCCAAACCTTAACTCTCTGTAACCTACATGTGCCCCCCACTCCACATTCCCACTCACACCGCCGCTCCTGTTACCACTCCCATACCTGGTGTGGCAGGTCACGAGCTGTGGCGGCCTCCACCCGCTGCCTCCCCACTGTACCCTCTGGTTTGTCTCAGCGGCAGAAGCCTCTCTGCCTGTCTCTGTCAGGCAACACGGTGCAGCGCGCACAGGACCAGCACTGGCTCTGTGCTCCAGCGCTGCCTCCATGTGCAGTGCAGTGCGTCCCCTCCCCTCACAGCAACAACGCCCCTCCCCTGGGCTGAAAATCCATTCATTTCTGAATGTGGGGCGGGAGGATCCGAGCCGTGGGCCGGGGTACGCTGCCCCCTCCGCGCCTGCTGCTGCTGAAGCTATGGGGGCGACGGTGACCCCAGGCTCTGCCAACAACACAAGGGGCTGAGGGGCACAACTGGTCTGCACCACAGGAGCCTTGTCTCTCTCGAGGCTCTTGGAGACCGCTGTCTCTGTGAGCCATGGTGCCACTAAACTTGAGTCGAGTAGATGAACGTTCAAATAGTGACCATTTGCACGGTGTTTAACTTCGCGCTAACAACAAATTACTCAATTATGAAAGTCCATGCAAGGCAGTTGCCAGAAAATTAAAATTACAACCCCCCCCCACCCACCCACCCACACACTCTTGGAACCAAACTCCTAAGAACGTGGGAGTCAGTAAAATAAACAAGCCAGAGTCATCCTGGAAAGGTTTCCTTCATCTTTACAGCTAACACTGTATACATGTTTTTTGAGGGTTTTATATGGCGCAAACTCGACCCGAAGGTATCAGAGGCTTTATATGAGCACCAGTTGAGTTACAGACGGACACGTTCATTTTTCTTAGACACAGGCAGATTGAGTGATTTGCCCAGAATCACAGGATGTTGAGCGTCCCTGCCCGGACTGGAACCTGGTTCTCCAGCTTCAAGGTCGACTACTCTAACCGTTAGGCCACATCCTCTCCCCTTCATCATCCCTTAAACAATCCATTCATTCCCCATTCTTCCGTTCATTTATCCTTACACACACATCCAATTCCTCCCTCTTCCCCCGTCCCCGTCTATCCCTCCATTCCAGCCAGCCACGATGCTTCTGTTCATAAATAGATCCATCCACAAAGCACCCTTTCGCTCATCCATCAATCCATCCACCCTTCCATTCTTCTTTGCCACATCCACCCACCCGTCCTTGCACTCTTCCTTCATTTGTTCATTTCAGTCATCCCTTTTGTCCTCCATTTCACCTTCCTTCATGTTTCCTTCCTTCCGGTCTTGTCCCAACAACTTATTAGGCCATGGAGTCCAGTGACAACCCCTACTTCATCTGCTAAAACGGGGGTTCATGACGCCTCTAAGTCAAATTATTGATCGGCCCAGCTCTGCCTACCTGCCCCACTGAGGTGCTGCCCTGCACTCGCCCAGGGAGCAAGAGGGAGCTTGTTTCCTCAGCAGCACACGTTACTAGCTCACTAATAATGTCCCATATATGCCATAATTCCTGTTACCACAGATATAAAATAATGGATTTTGCGTTTTTTTGTTGTTGCAGATTTATATAGCCCGAACTCGATCCAAAGCGCTTTAGATGAGCACCAGTTACATTACACAAGGACACATTAATTATTTTGGTAGGCGGGGGAGATTAAGTGATTTGCCCAGAATCACAGAATGTTGAGCCAATGCAGAGGCTCGAACCCAGTTCCTCAGCTCCAAAGTCGGTAGCTCTAGCTGTAAGGCTACATCCTCTCCCCAATACATACTGGGTGCAATAAGAGCTTCATCCTCAGATACATTTGGGCAGATCAAACCTACCGATACTTACTGGAAACAAGCATTGGCATAGCCAATAGATCTCGCTTTGGGACCTTATAAGTATTTAGTTATGCAGCACAATATCCTTGGTGCAACAACATCAACTGTTGCATGGCTAAACCCTTATAAGGTCCCAAAGGCGAGACCTATTGGCTATGCCAATGCTTGTTTTACATGTATCCATGATGTCTAGGGTATTTTCTACAGGGAAAAAAAAATGGTAGTCTTGTCCAGGTTATTTAAAAATGTGGTGCACAAATCACCCTTTATAACAGGGAAAAAAAATTCTGAGTAAAGACTGGACTTGCCCAAGAAAGCAGAGTAAGGAAAAGTGAATCGTAATTAATAGAACTGCATTAAGTCAAGGCTATTGAAACATAACACGATGTCTAGTTATGTTATGTTAAAAGTGCTTATAAAGCGCACGTACACCAGGCGGTTTCATGGCGCTGAGGTCAGTAGAAAAAGCGGCATTTACAGCACAGTAGGCTTACTGATATGACTGAGAAAATAAAAAAGTCTTTAGCAGTTTTCTGAAATACTCATAAGGGGTTGTCAGCCTCACTTCCATAGGGAGCAAGTTCCAAAATTGCGGGGCCAGGACCGCAAATCTGAGCCCTCCATGTTTTTTATGTTTAAATGAGGGGGTGATCAGGAAATTTGAGTTGGAGGAGCGTAAATTGCGGGAAGGAGTATAGTGTTGGATCCTCGAGGAAATGAAGTCTGGTCCATTCCCAGCTAAGGCTTTAAAGATGGTACATCCTAGCTTGAAGGCACAGCGTTTGGCCACCGGGAGCCAGTGTAGACTCTTCATAAGGGGTTTGACGTGATGTCGCATAGGCTGACGGGCAATCAGCCTTGCCGACTGATTTTGCACTAACTGTAAACGATGCAGTTGGTAAGCCGGGCTACCGGCATATAGTGAGTTAGCATAGTCGATGCGTGAGATTACCAGTGCTAACACAACCAGAGTCAAGGCCTCAGTGGTCAAGAATCTACTGATCTTGCGGATTCTTCAAAGGTGGTAAAAACAAGAGGAGACCACTGCGCTGATTTGGGCCTTCATGGATAAATCGCTGCTGATCAAAACCCCCAGGCTCTTGACCGAGCTACCGGGGAGTGGAGGACTGCCCAGCATAGAGGGCCAAAAGTTGGAATTCCATGGGTTGGCAGTTCCACCTGTAAGAATAAGCTCAGTTTTATCAGGGTTTAATTTCAGGTGATTATCATTCATCCAATCACTGATAAAACTCATGATAGATTGGAAATTAGACACTGAGGAGGTGGAAGGGTTAATGTCAAACACTAGCTGTAGGTCGTCAGCGTAACTAAAAGTTTCGACCATTTTTCCACGTAAGGACCGAATCAGAGGCAAAAGATACAGGTTAAACAAAAGGGGCGAAAGGGAAGATCCTTGGGGAACCCCACAAGTCAATTTCTTTTTGTGACAGGAGAAACTAGCGAGGCGAACAGCTTGGAATCGGTCGCTGAGGTAGGAAGAGATCCACTTTAGTGCCAGGCCCTGGATCCCGGCGTTACCGACACGGTCGATCAGGAGACCATGATCGACCGTGTCAAACGCGGCAGATAGATCAAGGAGTACCAGAGCCTGGGTGAGGCCCTTGTCAGCTCCCCCTCTGAGCTCATCTTTGACTGCAAGGATGACTGACTCGGTAGAGTGGGCAGGTCTAAATCCTGCCTGGCGAGAGTCAAGAAAGTGAGATTGTTCGATAAAGGAACAAAGGCAGTCTGTCACGTGGGCTTCTAAGATTTTACCTAAGTAAGGCAACAAAGAAATAGGACGATAATTGCTGAGGACCAAAGGATCTGAATTGGGTTTCTTCAGGATGGGAACAATTTCAGCAGTTTTAAGGGTGCCGGGGACAATACCCAATTAAAGGGAGGTGTTGAGAAATAAAAGCGGAGGATCCGGGGAGGTAAGAAAAACTTTGCGTAGGATATGAGGCGGGCAGCAGTCAGTAGGGGAGCCAGAACTGACACTTTTAAGTAGAGTGAAAAAAAATTCCTTAGAGATTAAGGGAATTTGGTCTAGGAAAAGTGGGATTTTGCATTGATCAGGAGATGGCAGTGTGGACATGGAAGGAGAGATGCTAGCCTTGATAGAGGCAATTTTCTCAATGAAATAAGAATCGAGAGAGTCACATAAGGCCTGTGATGGAACAAGTTTCATAGTGACTCTATCTGGATTGGTGAGTTTGTCCACTATAGAGAAGATATCTTTGGACTTGTTGGCCGAATTAGTACTTTTTAAGGAGAAGTAGTCTACTTTAGTCTGGAGAATGGCTTTTTTATATTCTTTTAGTTGAGTTATATAAAGAGCTTTTTTATCCAGGGAATAATCTTGCCTCCACCGGCGTTCGGCTTGCCGTAATGCCAGTTTTTTTTATTTCAAATCATTGGAAAACCAACGTTGGGCATCATGAGGTCGCTTTATTCTGATTTTCTTAAGAGGGGCGAATTGATCGCTTATGGATTCGAGCCATGTCTCGATGTTTTTGGCCTGAGTGTCGAGGGATTCCTGTGTCGTAGGGGCAGTGGCAGTTAGTAGTGAACAGAAGTCGCTAATGTTGATACGGTTCCAGTTTCTGGCCAAGTGATTTCTTTCCTGTAGATTTTTAGGAGGGGAAATACTAGATACCGTGAATGAGATAATATGGTGGTCCGACCAGGTGCACGGGGAAATTGTAGGCCTGGAAATTTCTAGGTTAGAGGACCAGGCTTGATCTAAAATATGCCCCTTTATGTGGGTGGCTACCTTTATATGTTGGACGCAGTTCAATCCAGAAAGGAGGTCAGTGAATTCTAGGGAATCAATGCTTTCCCGTACATCGCTGGGCCAATAATTAAAATCTCCAATTATGAGGAGTCTGGCATGGTTAATGGCTAAGTGTGAGATCATTTCACCCAACAGTTGAGGGAATGCAGGCATGTGATAGGGAGGGAACACACTCTTTACACAAATGCCAAACAGCATTGAATTTATCTCCGAGAATGAACCAAGCCGGTATACAGGTGGCAACGCAAGACAGTCCCAGCCAGGAATGATAAGGCATGTGCGTTGCACGCGTCCATATTTCAAAATAGCACCTCCTTATGTCAAAAGGTATAAAGTGTGGCAAACCCGGTAGGGGGATTGTTCTGCTCATTGTTTAGAGATGTCCATGTATAATGAAAAGTGCAAGCCAATATATTTGGTTACAACAAAATTGAGCATAATTAGCCCATGAAACCCCAAAGGTGGGGAGTGCCAATAAGGTGTAAAGATTCAAATGGACTGAAATGGTCACATTTGGAAGTAGTGAACAATAGGATGTGGGGTAAAGGAGCAACTTGCACAAGTCCTCCAACACAATTAGTAATCTGTCTAGATGAGAATTGACAATGATCAAAAATTCATGCCATAATATTAAAGAACATCTTGCAATGTTGCACATATATCCTTTAGCAATAGATCATTGAAATATAAAATGGAAAAGGCATTGTAGTTAATGTTTGAGAATACAGAGACAGTTATTTTCTTAATGGATGAAAATTGTAGCTTGCAACTAACTGTACATGTGGTGCAAATTAGTCAGTGAATTCCTGCTCATTATTAATGATTGATACTATTAATTAAAAATCACAGTTCATGACCGCAGATGTTATGGCAGTACATCACTCAATGATTAATTCTTAATAATTGAGTCATTCCTTCACAGATTTCAAGCAATAGTCAAGAAACCTGCGTCCAATTGCTTTCCCATCCATGAATGATTTCTTGGTGGTCACCTAGTCTTGGTGGTTAATGACCTGCCATTTGGTTTCTTATCCTGTCCTTTTTCAATATAGTGCAAGATTAAAGGAGCATATAAGACCATACATTGGATTCTATTCCTATGTTTGACAATCCTTAGTTTCATTTTTGAGTCGTTTGACCCACATAGATCTTGTTTCCTGGGCACCATATGTAATAAAGCACTCTGCTTCAATTATAATCTGAAAAGTCAATGATCTGGGTCAGAGCTTTATTTTTGAACGTCTTAGGGTCTTCTGTTAAATGGCAAACTGCACTGCTATGCACCTATAGTGGCCTCGTATATATGACATGTCATAGTGTTTTGTAAATGTGAGATAAGATTTTAACCACAGGCTTCCCAGAATTTACAATGTGATCTTTAATGTTGCAGCCACTCTTAAAGTTGAACATAGAAATATCCAGAGTCCGGTTACCCGCATTTAGAACATTCCTGTGGTTTTTAATGAGCGTGGTCATCCTATTTGAACAAAGGCAAAAAGTAGAGTAAATCTTTTGGGTTTTGGAGTAAAAAGACTCCTCCCTAGATGAATACTGCACCCTTTTCATGGCTTTCTATACTGATTTACAAGGAAAACCTGCTAGTCTGCAGACGTTTCATAATGGTCCCTTATTTTTTTTAAATTTACAGTGCCAACATATCCTCAGGAACTGTCCAAAGGCAATACCATCTCTTAAAGCCCTAGGATGATGACTTTGATATTGCAACAGTGTATTTGTTTCAGTGGACTTCCTAAAAGAGTTTTCTAGAGATGTTCTTCAATATATTTATTTAAGTGAAGTCATCCTATTTTGACACTATTGTATGTACATTTTTAGTCTGGTTCAGACAAGACACAGACTCTGATAACTTATTATTTAAATCTAGATTAACATAAAGATGCCATTGATATATATCCATTCTAGCAATGAGTACGCGCCTTAAAGAAATTGTAATTGGAAAAGACATATCTATTATAAAAATCATGATTAGAAAAGTTTGAAGCAACAATTGCTCCAATTTAAGTACCCTTGTATTGTATGTAGTAATAACAACCAAACCATATGTAGTTCTTAGTGAAAGCAATTTCCAGAAGCAACTGTGCAAATGAAGTAGATACTTGCATGGGAGTAGGCCAAGCATTTACGATTCCATCACCTTCAGACATTCGGTCTGAGGAATGTTGGTGCGCAGTGATTCGATGTCTATTGTAACTAACTATTTTAAGTTTCATCAAATGACAGATCCTCAATCATTGATATTAAGCGTGCATTGTCTCTGGGATAAATGTTAGCAAGTGGAACTAAAGCCCAAACGAAGCAAAACAATGTAATGACTCAAAGGGTCAAGAGCAGAACCACAGCCTGTAAGGCTAGGTCTGCTGGGGGAAATCACTTTATGACCTCTAGGGGCACCGAGCACAATGTTTGCCATCCAGGTTTGAGAATGTTAAACTGTACGTCTGTATTTATTTAAAGCGATTTTATATAGCGTGAACGTTACCCGAAGGTGTCCGAGCGCTTTAGAAAAGAACCAGTTGCGTTACATAAGGACTTTGAATTACATGAGTTACATAAGAGATATAAACAGGAAAAAAAAAAAAAAATTGCAAATGTACAAGTGGAGCGAAAGGAGGGAAAAATTGCAAATGTACAAGTTGTAAAGTCACTCAAGGAGGAGATACAAACAGATAAACTCTAAAATCACATAGGAATGGTAGTAGGTACAAAGGTCTACTACATATACTAGTGGTTAGAGTTATATATACAAGTGGAGTGAAAGGAGGGAAAAAATTGCAAATGTACAAGTTGTAAAGTCACTCAAGGAAGAGATACAAACAGATAAACTCTAAAATCACATAGGAATGGTAGTAAGTACAAAGGTCTACTACATATACTAGTGGTTAGAGATATAAATATATACAAATTGCAAATTCACTCAGGATTACATTTTAACAGTGATTAGGCTAGGACAATTATATATTACATATTTACAGAGCAGGAAATTTTTGCCATCGTTCAGCTAGGTGTTCAGGTGGTGTTGCATTCAAGGGTGGTGGTCTTGGGTCTGGAGGGATCCACCGAGTTGGCGATGTCCATAGGGGTAGAAGGCCGGATGGTGGTGAGGGAAGCAGCATGCTGGATACAGGTTGTGCTGGGCCACACCAAGTAGGCAGAGTCCGCAAAGGTGAACAAGGGGGCGGCCGATGCTCTCTCCCCCCCCCCCCCTCCGATCCCAGCTGTTTTAGATAATATCCCCGCAAATTGCTTCTGGGAGGGGGAGGCTTCCAGTTCGCAATGTTTCCCCTTCCCCCCCCCCCTTCTCCCCCCCGGGGCAGCGGTCGTCTCGGGCGTGGCAGCCTACCTCTTCACAGTGGACAGAGTGCTCCGGTGTTGGGCCGCAACCCTCCTCTCTCCCAGAGTCAGCCGCTAAGTCTGACGGGCGCCATTTTAGAACCAGGCATCCCCGAAGGACTAGTGTTACCGGGATTCAGGTTGGGGCCGTAGTACGAGAGCCTCTCGCCCGCTGACCTCAGGTGGGAGGTGGCGGGTCGCTCCTCACTGCTGCGCCTTCGGCCAGTGTGGGTCCGGATCCTTGACGACATCAACGTCGCGTCGGCGGGAGAAGGGGGCAGTCCCCGGTCCGGTCCTGCACATCCCCGCGGGCATTACGGCATGCTCCGCAGGTGCCGACAGTAGGTCCGCTGCCTCGCCGCTCTTCAAATGTGAGTCCTCCGCCCGGTAGGTTGTGCTGCAGGAGCCTCGCGATCAGTCGCGGGCTCCGCCGATCGGGAGCAGGCTCCGGTGGCGGACGGTCGCCATCTTGTTTCTGGGGCCGGTGTCAGATGGAGGTAATTTTCTTGAAAGCCCGCACCAGAACAGGGCTCAGCCTTTACCACCAGGTTCTCTCCATATTCATGCACTGGGGCGCCGGTTCGGCGAGTTGCGGCGCGATGTGGCGGGCGAGTTTCATACCCGTGTGCGGAGCCTCCGCAGATCATGTCCACCATGTCCGAGATGTTACCTTGCCCTGCCCTTGTATGTCCATAAGTGTTCTGTGTTGGCTAATTGTGGCATTTGGCAGTATTTATTATACTGGCAATTAGGCTACCAGCAAAGATACATGTTTGTCCAAATGAGCTTGTAGCGGACCATTGTTTTCTTTGCAGCCAATAGCACATGAATCAATCAATCAATCACAGAATTTGTAAAGCGCGCTACTTACCCGCGAGGGTCTCAAGGCGCTGGGGAGAAAAAAAAGGGGGGGTGCTGCTACTGGTCGAACAACCAGGTCTTGAGTAGCCTCCTGAAGGTCAGCAGGTCTTGAGTCTGTCGTAGGCTTAGTGGAAGGGTGTTCCAGGTCTTGGCGGCAAGGTGGGAGAAGGATCTGCCACCGGTGGTAGTTCTTCGAATGCGAGGGACGGTGGCGAGGGAGAGGTCGGCGGAGCGGAGTTGGCGGTTGGGGACGTAGAAGAGGAGTCGTCTGTTGAGGTAGGCTGGGCCAGTCTTGTGGAGTGCCTTGTGTGCGTGGATGAGGAGTTTGAAGGAGATTCTCCTGTCGACGGGGAGCCAGTGCAGGTTCCTCAGGTGGGGGGTGATGTGGCTGTGGCGTGGTACATCGAGGATCAGGCGTGCGGAGGCGTTTTGTATGCGTTGCAGTCGCTTGATGAGCTTGGCCGGGGCTCCTGCGTAGAGGGCGTTCCCATAGTCAAGTCTGCTACTGACGAGGGCCTGGGTGACTGTTCTTCTTGTGTCTGTCGGGATCCACCTGTAGATCTTGCGAAGCATGCGGAGGGTGTTGAAGCAGGAGGATGAGACTGCGTTGACTTGCCTGGCCATGGAGAGCGTTGAGTCAAGGATGACTCCCAGGTTGCGTGCGTGGTCGGTGGGTGTCGGGGCTGCTCCCAGCGTCGTTGGCCACCAGGAGTCGTCCCAGGCTGAGGGGTTGGAGCCGAGGATGAGGACCTCTGTCTTCTCCGTGTTCAGTTTTAGTCGGCTGATCTTCATCCAATCGGCGACGGCCTTCATTCCTTCATGGAGGTTGGATTTGTCGGCGACGGGGTCCTTGGTGAGGGAGAGGATCAGTTGAGTGGCGTAGGAGATTATGTTGAGGTCATGCTGTCTGGCGATGCGTGCGAGCGGGGCCATGTAGATGTTGAACAGTGTTGGGCTGAGGGACGATCCCTGGGGTACGCCGCAGATGATCTCGGAGGCTTCGGATCGGAATGGTGGGAGGCGGACTCTCTGGGTTCTGCCGGTGAGGAAGGAGGTGGCCCATTCCAGGGCCTTGTCTCGGATCCCTGCGTCGTGGAGGCGTGCGCGTAGAGTGCGGTGGCAGACAGTGTCGAAGGCGGCGGAGGAGAGGTCCAGCAGGATGAGGGCTGCGGTCTCACCGTTGTCCAGCAGGATCCTGATGTCGTCGGTGGCGGCGATGAGGGCAGTCTCAGTGCTGTGGTTGCTGCGGAACCCCGATTGGGATGGGTCCAGGATGCTGTTTTCTTCGAGGTATCGGGTTATGAATCACAGAAAATGAGCACCTGATGTGTTTGCCCATAGTATACTCACAGCACACATGAATGTGAATGAAGGGCTGCCAAAGGTTGCTGCAGACACAGCTAGTTTGCTGTTCGGCACTGTTGGCACTTCCCTTGCTCCCCCCGCCTCAGAGGGTCATGAAGGCAGTGACATGAACAGAAAGTAAAAGTAACTCTGAAAGCCTTTTTAGGTCTCGCCTAGGCAGCGCGCATGCGTTGCTCTAGGAGATGACCTTTAGAAATCGGTCAGCTCTTTTCAGGGTGGCATCCACCTTGCGGGAGCGAGCAACGCGCGCGCTTGTTTACATTTCCCTGCTCGCGTCACTTTAATCACTTTCACTTTCTAGTCGGCTTGGGCGTTTGGAAGCAGCGGCGCGCGCAGGGGGCATCTTTTTTTTTTCTTTCTTATGAGCTTTCACACGCGCGCTTGTTTACATTCAGCGGCGCGTGCAGGGACCATCTGGCGCACAGACATGTATGCACTGGCAGCACCGAGGGGGACCTGTCTGCGCCGGGTCTGGACTAAAATAGCCTTTTGGATTATTCTCTGTTTTCCCTGAAGGAAAAAATGCCTACGGGTGAGTGAGAGTGCGGACTATTTATTTCTGCGCGCCTCTGTGGACTAAGGATACATCTTTGCACGCTCAGTTCTGTTTAAAAGTTGCTGGGTGGACCTCTCTGGTTCAAAACTATTTTGTTTTATGTTTTTGTAACTAATAAACAATGCGAGCGCCGGAAGATGCGATAACGGGGCACAGAAAATAAGTTTTCTCTTTGGAGAATTCGTACACGGTCAGTCCAAGGGAGGCTTTGGGTGGTGTTTGGAAATGTAAGTTCAACTGGGACTAGGTGGCTCTGGCTGGAGAGCCCACTTTACAGATGTCACGTACTCAACCTTGCATCGACGGGTCTTCTGGAGTTGTACAGCCGCTTTCGGGTATATCCTTTCTGCAGAGGCGCAGGCGGTAATTGCGCTTCTGTAGAGAAAGATTTCCAGAGACGACCACCCGTTATGCTTCATGTGTTGATTTCTACACGCTGCGCTGGGGGGCTGCCTGCGCGGTGGCGCCTGCTTGCAGGGCTCAAGCCTTGTTTTGTCTGGCATCGGTTAGAAAATCTCTGTTGTGTTTCTAAAAAAATCATTTTTCATGGTACTTGCATTGAAAGTGACCAAGCAAGGCGCAATTTAGTTGGACGCCCGCCGTCCGTTCTGCTTCTGTCATGGTTTGGTGTGACATCCCGTGGTGAGGACTGGGTGGCTTCAGGAAGACCAATGGTCCGGAGATGGGAAATGCATGTTGTATTTTTTTTTTAGCACTGTCTATTGTTCGGGAAGTGTGGGTGTGGGTGGGGGGGGGGGTGGAGGGTTCCTGCTGCTGCGCACCGAGTGCTGCGGTATCCTTCCTGCCAAGCATACCCTGCTACTGGCGGGCTGTTTTGACATGAGTATCTTTGGCACAGTGTCACAGGTTGTTATGGCTCAGCCTAAACTCACTGCCAAAGAAGTTCAAAGGTATGCTTTCACCTGATGCA
This sequence comes from Calotriton arnoldi, assembly GCA_963921515.1. Classification (NCBI taxonomy): domain Eukaryota; kingdom Metazoa; phylum Chordata; class Amphibia; order Caudata; family Salamandridae; genus Calotriton; species Calotriton arnoldi. The sequence goes on from CAWUFW010005895.1 coordinate 812,918, forward strand.
AGAGTGTGTACAGGTAATTGTGTGCTTTGACGGTGTCTGGGAGCAACGCGACGTAATGTCATTCTGTATTTTAGGCTCTGCCAAGCAACAGAAGTATCGCTGCCCTGTGGCATCTGCTGCAAAGCCCCTTGCCACCCCCTGCCGATACAGCGCTTCATTAAATAATGCAACACGTTTCCCGTGCGGCCCCAGGGGTGCAGTTCACGCCGCCTCACAGCGCTTTGCTGAGTTCGGCAGCAGTTGTTCTAGTTTTAGTGGACTGGGCTCTCTTCGAAGGGGCCCTCAGGGTAGCCTCGCCCTCCACCCTATAGTGGCTACTAAATATGCTCGGTAAGAGGATACTACACAGATATCAAGTTTTTGTTTTCACCGGCAGGGGGTTGTAGAGTTCCCAGTGGTGCCGTCATGAATGAAACACATGCATGTGGGTTCGTATGCATTTTTTACAAACTTATGAACATAGCCTCCCAAAAGCATCTCAATTAAGCTTTCCCACGTAATAAGATGTTAAGGTTGACTTGTAAGTATAGCCTGTGGACAAAGTGAATGTAGCACCTTAACTCATGAATTTTAGTTTTATGGCAACGCCATTGCAAACATTTTAGTCACACTTATCTCTTTCTCTATATATACATACACACACACATATGGGTAGATAAAGATGAGAATAAAATGTACAAGAAAAGCATACAAGGTGAAAGGGAGAAACAAGAAGCCAATGTTGACAGTCACAGAATAAACATCAAGAAACGGGTGTTACCCTAAAGTATATGTAACATTTATATGGACTAACCTTGTATAAAATGTTTTTATTTTTTAAATGCTGCATTTGATTCTTTTATTAATGTTTCTCTGTCTATGTAAACATGCAATACATTTATGAATAAAACAATATTTCTGTGCCACATTGGTGGTAATAGAGCACATGTCAAGATCCATGATAGATTTCCGGAACACTCACGCAATATAATTCCTGCAAGCACTGAAGTTAAAAGGAACTCATTACACAGTCTCTGGTTATATTTAAAATCTGGCACGTACCACTCTATAGCACTGTTATTTCTATAATTATTACAAACACCAAAAACTTTATGCAGTGAATAAACTGTATGAGTTAAGGTCATTGAAAGGCCTTTTGTGATCAAGTGCTGTAATGATACCCTGGTATACTCTCAAAATTCGTTGTACTCTTAGTTTCAAAAGAGTTGCACAGGGGTTGTTTGTTATGAAAGCCTCAAAAATCATTGCCAGTTAAATACAGTGTTTATCACAGAAGCCTCCTACAATTCCCAATATAGAACATCTTTTGTTCTATGTTGAAAAAATATGGAGACAGGACCTTAGAAGTAAGACACGTGCTCTCAGTTTTAAAACATCACGTGTTTCCTTCATGGAAGGAATGGAAAATATTATTTCCATTCCTTTGTATGTCTTCCTGCGCTGGTGGTATATATATACTACCTACCTTCAGGGCTGCAGGGCAAAAGGAGCAAAAGCCCATCCTCTGCAGGTTGGTCTTCCTGGGCCACAAAACTAGACATATAAAGCTCTGAGGCAGCTGTCAATCTGACTTGCTGTAGAATGACCAATCAGGGTGGGTAACCACTAAGCCTTGCTGCATTTGTCAGCCATTCTGAGTAGCTGTCATGATATGCGTCCTGCTCTCACCTGTGTATGCCATGCAGACACAGAGATGTGCTCCTCCAAACTTCATAGGTGCTTGAGTCTGTAGAGGAGGTCAACAGATTGTAGGCATCATTTGATATGAGACTTTGCAGCAGCACAGCATGCACTATGCAAAACACGCAAATCGAGACAAACTATTTGTCCCAGAGCACCACAAGACTCTCACAAGACTTGCAATTGCTGCAGCCATCTTAGATCCATAGAGTGTAAGTTCCGTGTGTTTCAGAGCATGTCTGAAACACGAGGAATTTAGCAGGATACTTAGTTGCTGCAGCTAGAACATGGTTACCAGGAGATTGAAACTCTTCATATTTTCAACAATATTTAACACTTGAGATCAAAGATTAGGACTTTTATTTACATATTAGTACTCGAGTCATCCTCCTAAGGATGGCTCTGGTACCAAAGAGAAGCTAGAGGAATCCTGAACTTGTACAGAACAGACTTTGTTTAGATTACTCGAGTCACATATAATATTAAGGTACTGCCATTGGTGGGAAGCGAATATATATTGTCAGTAGTGTATACACAACACTAATGTGTATTCATTATTTTACAACTTATGTACACGGAGACATTCAAATGACAGACTTGATTTACAATTCACGGAAGGTAGCTATCTGTGTAGGAATATGTATTATAGCTCAGGTTATTTTATTCATCTATTACAAAGGGTGATTGTATCTTTCAGCTTTAGGAAGTCTTAGGGTTTACACCGGCACTAGAGATTGGGTTTTACAGAGATTGTCACAAGGTATTTCATATGTTATTGTAGAAACCATTAAATGTAATGCAAATTACAGTGTAGTAAAACAGTTTATTTCCTGTTGTATATGTTAATGCCTCTGCAGTGTAGGTTGAGCCCAGCAGCAAGAACAGGCAAAGTGAATATGTCCCAAGTCTCCGTTTCTCCATTTCCCTTTCCCCAGGTCTATTGCTGACCCACACAGATGGTTATTAGTGGAATCCCGGAAGTGTGGATTCTAACACTGCTCCAGTCAGATTAGCAGCTTAGTGCAGCCCTGACATTGGCTGTCTTGTGACCAACCACCTGAATGCAGGCAAACTGAAAAGTCACAAGGCAGCCATTTCAATGTGTGGAATGTCCTGTGGTGTGGACTCTTATCACCAGATTTTCCTTGCAGACAGGAAAAGACACAACGAAAAAGATCCTGTAATGTCGTGGCCTAATGCAAGGGGAGCCCAAGAGAGGAAATTTGGCCTTAGGTCAAGGGAATTGCATCCACATAGTAGAGATCAACAACACGAGAAACAAGCATTGGCATAGCCAATAGGTCTCGCCTTTGGGACCTTATAAGTGTTTAGTTATCCAGCACAATATCCTTGGTGCAACAACATCAACTGTTGCATGGCTAAACACTTATAAGGTCCCAAAGGCGAGACCTATTGGCTATGCCAATGCTTGTTTTCTTTTGAGTTTAGAATCCTGCACTTCTACCTGCCACCTAAGCAGCTAACAGGATGGTGGTGGAACAAGCAGTGAGATCAATACCTAAGCTTACAGCATACAGTTGAAAAATTATTTAAACTGAATATTAAATAATTATACCTTTTATGAAAACGTGTAGCAACAGTGCATGTAGACTAACTCTATCTCGGCTTGAATGTGTAGAATATTTACACGTTTTCCAAATAGCATGATGAGTGTATGCCAGTGGAAGGTAAAGCTATTATGCAATACACTTCTTGGGATACTGCTCAGTAGAAGCATGTAAGAAATCAGGTTATTAGTTGAGGGGGTGGAAGCCCCACTCAAATTATAAACACAATCCTTGTCAGGGTGAGCCACAAAAAGTCACTAAATTAACCTGTGCTTAACCCTCTCGTAGGTTTGGCACCAAAGCTGTTAGCTTAACTAGGAGGCAATGTGTGAAGTATTTATGCAGCACACAACCAGCAATAAAGTGAAAATGCAACCCAAGAAAAATCCTAAACCAATTTAGAAAAAGAGTACATTTTAAATTACAGCAAAATAAACTAAATTCAATCCGTAGAACCGAAGTTATGAATTTTTAGCGTTTAGTGAAATGTAGTGCCTAAAAGATCAAAGTGCCAACCTCTGGTCGGGCCAAGAGTTAAGGCCGACTGCGATGGAGCGTGGGTTGGATACAAGGGGTGGATTGTGCCCGATCTCTGCTTACTTTCGGACTTAGAAAAAGGTCTTGAAAATGTCCCGGAGAAGGTAATCTTTTGCCGGGCAAGGCAGCAGCTCTGCCTGATGAGAGGTTGCCAAGGAGCCTCTGGACGAGCCTGCGATGACCATTTTTACCTTCGGACTTCGACAATTTTTGGGAAGTCGGATTCCTCCAGAGGGACGAGGCTTCGTGCTGTAACCAAAGAGGGCTCCATGAGGGCGGACACCTTCCTGGAGATGTAATGGTGAAGAGGATTTGCTGCTCTGGAGAGGAATGTAGGGGGAGCTACCACGAAGTTAGGCCGACTGCGATCCACCTTGGGTGGATTGGCTGGCAGGTTGGTCTCGGTCTTCCGTCTGTTCTCCAGGCAGTTTTTCTTTAAACATTTTCTAAGTCTCAGCTTTTAGAGTTAGACAGGACCAATACCACCGACACCACTTCAAAGAGTCCCTGACCTGAAGGGCACCACTGGGGGGGGGGGGGGAGGGTAGGGGGGATAGGGGATTAGGATGCACTCCTGCAGGGTTCAAGGCCTCAGGAGCTTGTTGTGTCCCTCTGGCTTAGGTAGAAGACCAGCCAGCTAGTCCCTAGAGTCAGAGGAGCAAGTCCAATCTTCCTTTATCAGGTAGCAGGGCAGTATTTCCAGCAGTGGGAAAGCAGCACAGTCCTTCTGAGTCTTCCACAAGTCCAAAAGTGATCTGAAGATTTGTTCTGGGGGTCCAATATTTATACCAGGTGCCAGCCTTTGTGTGTGAGGGGGACTCCCTGCCCTACCCCCACATCTGGTTCTGGAAAGTTCTTCCCTTCCCCTGTCAAGGCTCCAAACTGTCTGGGGTGATTAAGGCTAGTGTCTGGTTCCTTTGTGTGTTTTGGAGGCAAGCCCTTTTTAGTGTAAGTGGAGCAGGGCACAGCTCCGCCCTCAGCCACCCTGGAAGAATGGTCCAACCTACCCATACCAAGTCCCCTTTATGTCACTGTCTGGGAGGAATACACAAACCGCAGCATCAGTCATTCAAAGCATGTGACCCAGGACACTGGCAGAAGACACAAAGGACAAGAAAACTTTCTAAAAGTGGCATTTTCAGAATTGCGACCTAAAATCCAACTTTACCATTAAAGAGAATTTTAAAAAGCAATACTTTTAAGTCTAAACAGCATACCTCTATCTGCTCCCAATCCAAAGGTAGCACTTAAAAAAAAAAAAATGTAATAAGGTAACTCGGTGTTAGCCAATGGGAGACATAGCCCTTACAGTAGAGAAAAGTGGCTTTCAGATTTTTTCAGTACCAGGACATGTAAAACGTAAACCCACATGTCCTACTTTTTTAATATGCACCTTGCTCTACAAGCCTTTAGGGCCTATCATAGGGGCGACTTACATGAATCACAAAGGAAGGTTTAGGCCTGGCAAAAGGTTTATTTTGCCAGGTAGAAATGGCAGTTTAAAACTGCACTACAGACTGCAATGGCAGGCCAGAGACGTGTTTCAAAGTGCTACTTTAGAGGGGGAACAATAAGTGCTGCAAGCTTACTAGTAGCATTTAATTTGCAAGCTCTGGGTAAATGTAGTACCACTTTTTAGGGACTTACAGATAAATGAAAAATGTGCAAATTAGGTGTAGGCCAATTTTACCATGTTTGAAGGGGAGAGCTCAAGCTCTTTAGCACTGGTTAACAGTGGTAAAGTGCACAGTGTCCTAAAGCCTTCAAAATCGAATTCAGAAGTGGGAGTGGGGTAAGGCAAAACGTTGTGGGGGAAAACCACACCAAGGATATCGGGTTCAACAAAGCATAACCAAGTACATCTTTAAAGAATGGCAATCTCAACATGAAAAAGATTTTGGACACACAAAAGTAAGATCAGTCTGCTAAATGGCTGAGTGGCAGAAATGTTAGAGTCTGCTGTTTTGCAGCAAACCGCAAATTAGGCACAATAGCCCCTGCAGTATTTAGCCTACAGTCATTGGATTTTCAGAGGTAGAGCAGTGTCTCTTCTCAGGAGGAAGCGGTAAATACCTGCACTTAGTATTTTCTTTTCATGTGATACTTCCCATCTAACCTAGACCTCTCCCTCCTTGTTAATAAGTACTTGATATCTCCTAAACATTTGCACTTTGTCCTTCAGAAGCCCAGCTTTCCATTTCACCCACCCCCCCCTACAGCAGACAGTACACAGGTGAAATGCTTAACAGAACTGGCAGCTCCCCTTTTAAACCCGGCTTCCTTCCTAATTGTTTCCAATCTCTGTTATGCACAAAGTGGGAAAACTGTCAAATATTTCTTGGACCAATCCTCATCCAGGAACCTGTGATGAATAGTCTGGTTCCTGCCCTTAAACAAAACACCTTGCCTTTCAGTAAGCATTTCCCTATTCCTGCATGTCCCAACAGTGTTATAAGACTGTGAGGGTCAGCCCTGTGTCTGTGTCACATGTTCATCATAAATCCACACAAACAGTGATGATAACTGATCTGGTGCCATGTGTGATTTACTCTTTCTGTGTATGTAGTCCCTAAAGGCTGACCAGGGATAGTGTACTTTTGTGGTTTGGGTCAGTCAGCTAAGAGTCTATAAATGTAGACAGACAGTGTTTAATTGTCATCCAGTGCTATTCTTTAGCTCAACCTGGGGCGGTGCGCAAACTCATACACTGTAATGATAATTGTAATAACCATCTGACTCAGGGTTATGTGGTCTCCCGAGCCCATTCCAGTGCAAAGTACTATTATGGGATGGGCTGCTGTTCTAACCCTATGGATATGAGCCTTTGTGACCTTAATTTTGGGACCCTAGTTTCTGGTCTCCTCCAGTCCACTTTAACTTTTTTATTCAAATACAGAAAAGGTAGACCACAATTATGATGTGCACATTTTTGTTATACGTCTTTAACAGTGTATTTTAATTTTGACCAGGTTCTTTTGTAAAATAGTGATAACTAAGTAACTTCAACCATTCCATTGGATTAACTTCTTTTTGCATACAAGCCTTTCATTACATACATACAAGATATTATGCATCTTAGCAGTGTGCCTTTACCTATTGAAAGTAACCATCTGCTTTTTGTGGGATCTGATAGGATTTAGGGAGAAATCTACTTTTCCTAGATGTTAGTAGGTGTCAGAACCCCTTTCAGAGTGCCCCGGGGCACTGAGAGGTTACTGGCCCCAACTGTAGTGGTTGAGACCTTTTACCCCTGATGTCTCTGCTGCCCGATGTACTATGGATTATGAGCAACTGGACCAAATACCCCTTCTGCACTTGACTTTCAGTGGTATCTTTGGTTGAGCAGTCCAAGGCTCCCTCAGGGGTGGGGAAGTGTAGATACAGCTTAGTGAACGCTGCTCAACTCAGTGTGCAGCAATGTCAATATGTCAATGTCAAATACTTATTTTCAAATTAAAAATAAGTTTTATATTTGTAACTGTGCTCATTCAAAGAAGTAATGCAACACTCCTAAGCAATAACACAATCCCCTTGAGGTGGGGGTTCTGATGTTCAAATGGCGACTCCCTGTCCCACCCGCTTCTCGTAATGTGGCTGGGGTTATTCCCCATTTACTGGTGGCCAAATCCAGGGAATGCTCACTAGCAGGCCTTACTCAAGAGTCCACTCCGACTCTTTAGAAAGTAGTCAAAAGTGTCTTTGGTGCCGCAGCAACTATAGCAGCAAGATTGCTGAGGGCCTTTAGTAAGTCATACCTGCTTCAGACACAAGGAACCGTCTCAGTGGGTTCCCCAGCCACAGACCGTCAAGATGCTCGAGTCCTGCTTAGTCGAGTCTGGCTACCTGCGGGAGGCCCAGCAGGACCCGGCAGGCATGGGATCTCCGTGAACTTGTGTGGTCGGCCTCAGCAGCGGTCAGAGGTACTCCTCCAAAATAAGTTCAGCGCTCCCCACCAGGGGAGACCAGGAGGTTGATCCTGGTGCTCCCGATCTGGTCCCAGTGAGGTAGATGCACCACGGTGTCCTCCTCTGTCCACAGGGAAGATCCGGGGCAATTTCTCGATTCTTGATCTCGACCCATGGGTTGCACTTCAGTTCCCCGACGGCAGCCCGAACTCCAAAAGTGAATTAGTTCCGGCAGCCCCTCCTGGCATATGAGATTGCCGCGGTACTTGCACGCAGTTCGTCAGCCCTTCTGCTCAGCAGTCCACACCACAGTGGCCCTTACCGGCATATGTGGTAGCAGCTTTGTCCGGCAACTGTCTCGGCACTTGTTGGCATTGTTCCCTACCACAGTAGCCCCTCCTGACATATGGTGCTGCCGCAGTGGTGTGGTTCAGGCTTCACGATCCCCGCACTGCACTTCTTTCATGGCTATCTTCACGCTGGCTAGCTATAGCCTGTATGTCAATGCATGGGACACCGATATGATTTTACACACTGGCAGCAACCCGTTCAGTGCTGTACCCGTCTCTTTGCACCTCGCACCTGGGGTCCTCTCGACAGGGCTCCCCACTTCGTCTGCTCTGTCCAGTGCTCTCCGCTTCCTCATAAGGCACACATGTATTGGCAAGCAGAGCAGATGGTCTTGGGTTCCCTGGGTGATGCCCCCCTCACCCAGCAGGGAGACTAGCAGTCCTTGGCCCCCCAGTCCTGGTCACAGGCAGATGTCTTGTAGAGCTTCCCCTCCTCTTACAGCCTATCTGGCTGATTGGCAAATGACAATTTTTGTGTAGTCTCAAGTTTCCTCATTATTATTATTATTATTTTATTTTTATTTTTTTATAAACAGATTTTATTTATTTTTCAAACCACAAAAAGTGGTAAAGATGAACAGTCGACGCACAAGCATCACGTTACAAAAGAAGATGCAGCGGTTGTAAACATCATCAACCTTCAAGTAGTATAGCATAATTACTATAGACATTATCCAAGATTCTTTATCCGTTACAGTTTTAACCAAATTGACCCAACCATTTCCCCCCAACCCGCCCATGTGTATGGGGACAGCCCCTGGCCTTATAGACCACACACTCCTGTTGTGCACACCAACCCACTCCTCGCTGCAATCACAACAGGGTAGGAGGAGCAGGGGACATCCAACGTGCAGCAATATTTCGTTTAGCAACTAGGAGGGCCATACCCAGGAACAGCTCTCATGCCCCCCCCGAGCCCTCAAACACACCAAACAACATCAACAAGGGGGAAAGGGAAACTTCCCACCCAAGGACGTCTGATAGATCCCGGGCCACCCTGGTCCAGTAAGTCAGCACCACAGAACAAGCCAAGACCATGTGGAAAAATCTGCCGGGTCAATTCTACATCCATGGCAGAAGGGATTAGGGCGAAGGTCCGCCCATTGCATTCTGGTCAGAGAAAGGTAGGCAAAGTAAAGATATGTTTGAACCAGTCTCAGTCGAGAGGAAATAGTAAGCCCTTGAGGGGCCATCAAGGCATCAATAGGATCTAGCCAACCCTCCCACTGGTCTCTGAGATGTTTTTACGTCCCGGGAGAGTTAATTATCCGGATACGGTAGATCTCGGAGATTCCTCCGAACCCAAGGAGTTCGGCCTCCAGGGGACTAAACTCTGGTAGAATTTCGGATGTTCTGACATGACCGTGGAGAGCATGTCGGAATTGAAGGTATTTGCAAGAGCATAGGTGTCCTGAAGGTCCAGACCAGATGTTCCCTAACTGGGTGATGCCAATAAGGTCCCAGTTCTTAAAACCTTGAAGAGTTACCACCTCTTTCAATCAGGTGCCATGCCAGAGAGGGGTCTGCTGTGTAAGCTTGGCATCCCATTGTACATGCCGAAGCGCAGCCCTACAGGCCAAGAATACCACCCTAGTTACTTGAGGCATGCTGGTAGGGACTGGTGAGCCACTGAGCAAGGCATGTAGGTGAGGAAAACCCAGCAGAGACCGCTCCAGTTGGTAAGCAGGGTCGGCCCAACCCGCATTGAACCAGTGGTGAATAACAAGAAGTTGGAGAGCTAAATAATAAAGACAAGTCCTTCCCAGGCCACTGTCATAGGGGCCTCGTGACCATGCGTGAAGGCAAGACTGGGTCGAGATCCATGCCACAGAAACGTTGTTGCCTCCCCATCCAGATCGCGAAACCACGTCCGAGGTAAGTAAAGCAGTAAATTCTGAAAGATGACAGGAAGTGTGGGAGAATCATCATCATCCTCATCATCTTGTATAGAGCAGTACAGCCCGTAACATTTAAGGGAAGGGATTGCCATCTGGCGAGGTCAGCTTTAGACTTCCGGATTAAAGGCTGGAGATTGGAAGTCCAGGTGAGTTCTGGATGCAAAGTAACCTATATATCTAAATTTTTGAAGCTGAGCTGACAAAGTGAAATATTCATCTGCCAGTCAAAGCTGTCTCTAGACGGGGCCAGGGGAACCAGTACGGACTTAGAGGGATTCATCCTAAGACCTGAGGCTGCCTCAAAGCATTTCAGCAACTGAAGACATCGAGGACAACTTATGGCGGGGTTCGCAAGATATAGAAGGACGTCGTCTGCATATAGAGCTTTGCAGTCCTCCCGGCCACCGCCCTAATTCCGTCCTGTAATCTGGGCGTCCATAAGGACAAGTTGAGCCAATGGCTCAACTGCCAGCGCAAATAGGAGTTTGGATAGGGGACAACCCTGCCTAGTCCCTCGTCCTATGGGAAAAGTTGCTTAACTACCCAATTAATCTGGACTCACGCTGTGGGGATGGAGTAAAGAGCACAAACCAAGCCACGAAATCGAGGTCCGAAGCCTGCCCATGTCCGCACCAGCTGAAGGCAGCCCCAGTCCACTGTGTCGAAGGCCTTTTCAAAATCAATTAAAAGTATTGCTAAATTGTGAGGCAATCGATGACGGTGGGCCAGGGCCACATGGAGCCGTCAGAGGCAGTGTCTAGTGCTACGGGTCAGCATAAAGCTACACTGATTCTGGTGTATCAGTGCAGCTAGGACATGTTTGAGGCAGTTAGTCAGTATAGTGGTGAAACTTTTGACCTCTCTGTTAAGGAGTGATATTGGACGATAGTCCGTGCATGATGTGGAAGGAGGTTGTGTCTTGGGAATAACCACTATAGTGGCCAGGTCCAGTTCAGGAGAAAAGACGCCAATGTGACATACTTTCCCCTACACAGACAGAAGGTGGGGTGTTAGTATTTCATGGAACATAGTGTAATATTCTGTGGGGAAATCCTCTGGTCCGGGAGTCTTTCCAGACTCCAATCAGGACAACGCTTCGCCAGCCTCTTCGGCCGTAAAGGGTTCTTCAAGCATGCGAGTTTCAGTAGGGGACAAGCTAGCGAGAGGGACTGCATCAAGACAGTGAGCAGGAGAAAGCTTGTCCCCACCCATAGGAGCCATGCACAATCTTGTATAGTAGTGGGTGAACGCTTGTGCAATCTCAGGGAGAGTGTGTCTTGGGCAACCACTTTCATCAACAATTTCGGGTATGATCCTTTGCACCTGCTGATGGGAGACCAGCCAATATAACCGCTTCCCGTATTTGTCTCCCCAGCCATAAATCCTGGCTGTTGTGGCCCGCCAAAGGTGTTTGGCAGCTTCAAGGGAGTGCTGACGGATTTCTTTGTGGAGGAGACCAAACTGGCGGGATCCTCCTGGGGATCGGACATGAGGCAAACTAAGGGCGAGCTTCTGACTGGCTAACACGAGCGGAACGACTGTGCTCCTGGGCCCTAATACGCCCCTTAGTAAAACCCCATATGGTTGCTTTACTTGCACCCACAGGGTGCCAACTTTTGCGACTTACCCTTCATTACTACGGAAGTAAGCTTGGAGTTCAGTACTAAGTGCTTGAACGAAGGCCTTATTCTAAAAATACCAGGCATTAAGACGCCACATAGGGCGTTAACCAGATTTGTGGAGTCCAAGATAAAGAAATAGAGGGGAATGGTCCGAAATCCCATGAGGCACTACTTGGACCTGGGAAAGTCTTCAACAATCAGAGGCGAGTAAGAAGACTAAATCTCTCTGTGTGTGAGTGTGATGGGCAGCTGAGGTGTGTGTAAATTGACGAAGTCTTGGGCGCCATGTCCTCCTCCAGGCATCGTAGGGTGAAAGTAGCGGCCCAATCAGAGATGGTGCGCCCCGGTCTGTCTAGAGCTGGTGGGGGGCACAGTTGTATCAAGCTCTGTATCCGGCACAGCATTGAAGTCACCCCCTACTATTGTAAGACCCTGTAGGAGGTAAGAGGAGTTTGGAAAGATCCTGGAGGCAAGTATTAAGGGATTTGGGCAGCACATAAACGCACACTAAAGTGACCACCTGTCCCTCCAATGTTCCCACCAGGGCGATGAAGCGGCCCTGTGGGCCAGCCATTTCATGAGAAACAGTAAGAGGAAAGAAACGCCGCAACAGGGTAGCAACCCCCTGGCACCCACAGAAATGCCCTGCATGAAAGACCCCGTCATATCCTTACGTGCCAGGAAGGGGCAGCGTTCTCCCATAAGATTAGTCTCCTGAAGTAGTATTACTTCAGGGAGATGACGGTGGGCAAAGGTAAGCACCACGGCTCGTTTCACGTTGTCCAGTAGACCTGTAACATTCCAAGACAATATTCGAAAAGTCATCCTTATGGGAGATGGGTGTGATTACGTACAATGGACAGTGTGAAGGTGTGTGTCAAAACCTAGCAAGCATTTGCAATGCAATAGGTGTAGCATATTTTAGAGTTAGAGCTATTGGCATTGTAAATGACAATGTCTTTTATCTATGTGTTTTGGTTTGAAGTGAAGTGTAGTGGATTTATGAACAGAGACACAGATGCAGCATTGTCTAGATGACTTAGAATGAGGAATTACCACTGGGACCAAAGAAGCAGCTGCAGCACCATCTAGAGGACTAAGAATGAGGAATTACCACTGGGAACAGAGATGGAGCTGCAGCACTGCTCAGAGGTCTAAGAATGAGGAATTGCCACAGGGACCAGAGAAGCATCTGCAGCACGGTCTAGAGGACTAAGAATGAGGAATTAGCACTGGGACCAGAGAAGCAGCTGCAGCACTGTCTATAGGACTAAGAATGAGGAAACACCAGTGGGACCAGAGAAGCAGCTAGCAGCACTGGCTAGAGGACTAAGAATGAGGAATTACCACTGGGAACAGACACAGCTGCAGCACTGCCTAGAGGACTTAGAATGAGGAATTACTAACTGCACCAGAGTAGCGGCTAGCTGCACTGCCTAGAGTACTAAGAATGAGGAATTAGGGGGCGTGGCTTTGCCGCAAGCGAAAATGGCTGCTCGTTGCTGAGCTCCGCAAGCAGAAAGGGAACAAAACCTTCCATCCGTTCCAATATCCGGCCATCTCACCGTTGCCGAAGTCTGACTTGGACCCCCTGGACAGCAGGCATGCCCCGATCCTCCCGGTGACAGGGGGGGACTGGTGAAGGCTCCCAAACTTCTCCTAAGGCGGCGGGGGGCTGACCGTAGCGGCGTTTGCCTGTAGTGAGCATGGAGCACGCTGGTGAAAATAAAAGAACCAAGGTCGGCTGTGGGGAGCTGTGTCGGGTAATTAAAAGCATATGGCGTATGTAGCGGCCTGGACTCTGACAGGACTCACTACTGGTTCGAGCCAAGGAAGATCGGCAGAAAGCGAGGCTCTTTGAAACCAATAAAAAGAAATTCATCGGCGGCACACGAGGGTCCCCTGCGCTTCAGAAAGAAAATAGATAGTGTTGCAGCCAAACTTCCTGACCCTCCTTGAAAAGACTTGCGGCTACAAAAATTGGAGCATAACAAATTATCAACCCGGTTGAAATGAGCCCCCACCTATCAGACTACACCATGTCAAAGCCCTGAGGAGAATCCCACGAGTATTACTGGGATTTGAAACGCGTCCGCACTTTCTTTCATTTTGCCGTTGAGGAATTAACAGATACTGAACTCAGACAGTGTTGAGGGACATTTAACATTGATTTAACCCCATCTGTTCTTAAGTTCATTCCCAATGGACAGCATCTCTCTAAAGTGATTATGAACTGTGTGTAATGAGAGTGCTTCATGTTTTATGTTTGAGAAACAACCGACTGGTGTATTGTTTTTTGTGCACTATTATTGAAATCACATACGCACTATTTGTGATTGTTGTTTATTATGTATACAGCGATTGGTTTATATCTTCATATAACTTCTTGATTTATATTTGTTTGTATTAAATAGTGTACCCTTTATTTCAGACTGCATGAAATGTTAAAATGACATAATGAAGTAATGGTTAGATAAAAAATCAGGACCAAAGAATTCAGATATTGGCCCTTAGTCTGTTTAAGAAGATAGCAGCATTGGAAATGGTAGCTAGGTATTTTTTTGTACTAGGGTAATTAAAAGCGGCGGAGCCGGTGGCCGAGTGACTGATCGATACTGACCAGCGCCCGGGTGGGCAAATTACGGCACGGGCCATCGGCGGGAGATGAAGATTCGGACTCAGGGCCTAGGGCGCGGCCCAGTGCTGCTGATATCCTGTCCTCCGGGGGTGCCGCGGATCTGGCGGTCCCAGTGGAGATCAGCCCAGCGCCCCCCCGGGTCATAAACTGCGCTGGAAGCAGCTGAGACGTGGCACTGCAGTTTGGTGGAGACCCGGGGCCCCCACCCCCCCTGCGACTTGAGTAGAGGTGAGCTGGTAGCAAGAAGACGGGCAGAAGCAAGAGCCCCCCCTCGAGGTGGGACCGAGAACGGCTCACAAGACTCAATAAGGAGCCTAGAACTGGGCGGATATCTGAGGGCCCGGCCGGCCATACCACCGAAAGGGCCGGGAAGATCATGCTGAAGCCCCTGGGGACGTGGTGCGGTGGATCCTCCCCGGGGCCTATCACCCCTGATAATTTGCTACCTGCAGAGAGGACTGGCTGGGGGGGTGGCCCTCCGTACAGGCTTCGAGGAATCACAGGTGCATAAGCTTGCCCATCAAACAACGACAATGGCTACTAAGCTAGAAGATCAAGAAGGTATGGCCAGAAGAAACAATATCCGCGTGTTAGGGGTGCCGGAGGGGGCGGAGGGCCCTGGTGTGGAACTCTTCCTAGAGGACTTCATAATTAACAGACTGAAACCCAAAAGGCTGTCCAAGTTTTTTACGGTAGAGAGGGACCATCGTGCTCCGGTTCCCCCGCCCAGACCGGGAGCTCCTCCAAGAACCATAATCGCGCGAATCTTTAACAATCGTGACCGGGATGCCATACTACAAGCCGCTAGAGCAGCAGGTGACATTCAATTTGAAAATGCACACATCAGGTTCTTCCCGGATTTCACGTTGTTAGTACAGCGACAAAGAAGGAGCTTTGAAGCGGCAAAGAGAGAACTCCGTGAAAGAGGCCTTTAATATATGATGCTGTTCCCGGCCAAATTAAGAGTTATAGTGGACGGCAAGACCTGGCACTTCGTGGATCCGGACGCTGTATGGAAGTGATTGGAGGAGCGCTATCCTGGAGGAAATAATAGTGGAAGAGGGACAAAGCAGAGTGGCAATGATTTAGTTCATGGACCGAAGCGGGGAGAAACCCCGAACCCTCGCGGGGAGAAACCCCGAACCCTCAGGGGGAGGAGGAGGCAGAAAGCGGCCTGCTGGCCGTAAGAAATGCAGCAACCTGAGAAGTTGGGGCCAATATCCTTGACAAACACAATGGGGAAGGGGGGATGAGAGCGGGGCAGCAATGGAACAAGAGTTTTTCAGGATCCTAGAAATGCTGCAGGAATCTTTGTGAGTGAGTTGGGGATCCAAACTGAGAATGGTAAAGGGTTGAAAACCTTTTTTCTTTCCAAAACAGTGCTAACCGCGCTCGCGCGGCCGAACACTCTGCACAGTGTGACTAAGATTAGGGTTGTGGGCGACAGGAGCTCTGCGGGTTGACAAGTTGGGCATGGGCAACCTATTTAGCAGGGTGGGTTGTTGGAGGGAGGCAGGAGACAGTTAGGAAACTTTAGTTATGAGATTTATTTAGTTCAGGTTGACGCTCGGAGACGGGCGAAGGCGAGAAGTGTGACTAGCACTGCCAAAGACCCAGACCAGATAGGCCCCCACTCCAAAGGGAGCAGGAGAAGAGAGGGAATCACAGATAGTCCCAATGACGCCCACTGACACTCAGCCAGGTTCAGTTAAAATATGGTCCTGGAATGTAAATGGCCTCAACAGCGGGATAAAACGCACTATGTGCTACATTTCATCAAGAAACGCACTCCAGATTTGGTTATGATACAGGAAACCCACCTCCTGGGCAACCAATGTAGGGCACTGAATAGATACGGTTATAAGCTGTTGGCACATGCGGGCTACACCTTGGGCTCCAGGGGGGTTGGGATACTGTGCAAAACATCCTTCCCGTACTTGCAAACACAACAATGGTCTGACCGATTAGGCAGATATGTAGCAGTAAGTGTCAATGGGAAGGGAGGAATTTGAACCTATGCTCGGTGTATGCCCCTCCGGGCCTACAGGCTGCGACCCTAGATATGGTGGGACCATTGCTGCTAACGCTCCCGGAAGGCAGAATACTCTTGGGAGGGGACATGAACGATGTCGTTTCGACAGAGGTTGATACACGGAGGAAAGTCGCATCCGAGAGGAAAACGGGCCCCCTGGGGGAGTTTATCCTAGCCTTGGGACTCCGTGACATATGGAGGCACCAGCACCCCGGAGTTAGGCAATACACACGTGTCGGCATCCCATGGGAGTCTCTCCAGACTAGACTATATACTAACACAGGCCAGTAACCTAAGAGATGTCCGGAGGGCGACTCGTATAGCTCGAGGAGTGTCTGATCACTCCCCAGTGGCGGTGGTACTGGAGGACCCCCCCCCCCCCCAGAGATCACTCCCTTCCTCCCATGGTATTTTAAGGATAGCAAGATTAAATCGTCCATCAGGAAAGGGGTGACATTTTTTTAAATGAAAATAATGGATCAGTGGAATCTAAAATAACACTTTGGGAAGCCTTTAAAACCGTAATGAGGGGACAGGCCCAGGCCCAAATAGGCGCGGCAAAGAAGGAGCAAAATATTAAACGATTGTCGCTGGAGGATGAAATCCGAGCCCTGGAAGCTAAAATAGGGAAGGGAGAGGTAGCGGACGTGTGTCCTTCACTACAGGTGAAACACAAAGAGTTTAGGGACCTTCTGGAGGATAGTGCCAAAACATTAGCACGAGCCACGCAACACAGATTATATGGCGCAGGAGATGAGGCAAACAAACTACTGGCATGGCTAGGTAAAACACAGAAGGAGGGTAACTGGATCTCAGGGATCATTGACAAGGGAGGACAGAAACATGAGACGAGCAAAGAAATTGCTGAAGCCTTTGCCAGATACTATGAGTCGATATACACTTCCCCCATGGCACATACGGAAGAGGAATGTGTAGAATTCCTCAAAGACATAAGGATGCCAACACTCTTCGAGATAGACCGGGAGTCGCTAGAAAGCGACCTAACGGTGGAGGAACTTAAAAATGCAACACACGCATTACAATCGGGGAGGGCTACTGATCCCAATGGTCTACCAGTGGAGCTCTTCAAACTAATGTTGGATAAGTCGTCAGACCACCTGCTGGCAATGTTAATTGAGGCCAAGACAGCCGGGACCCTTCCACCCAATCAGAGGGTTGCGGTGGTGGTGGTGGTGATCCCCAAGAAGGGCAAACCCCCTGATAGATGCGGTTCCTACAGACCCTTCTCTTTAATAAACTACGAGGCCAAAGTCCTAGAGAAAGCACTGGCCACACGGTTGGTGGCAGTAATCACATCAATAGTGCATCCTGACCAATCCGGATTCATGCCCAACAGAAGCACAAGGCTCAACATCCATAGACTGTTTGGTGTACTACACACAACGATAGGCAGGGGATTGAGCCCGGCAGCCCTCTTGTCCCTAGACGCCAGAATGGCGTTCGATAGCGTGGAGTGGAACTACATCTTCGCCGTACTGGCCCATTTGGGCTTTGGACCCAACTTTATTGGATGGGTTAGACTCCTGTACAATCAACCCTTAGCAAGGGTAAGAGTCAACTCTGCAGTATCGCGGGCTTTCGCGTTACAAAAAGGAACCAGACGTGGATGCCCGCTGTCCCCATTGCTTTTTGCCTTGGTGCTGGAACCTCTAGCGGCATGGGTGAGGCGAGACCCCCTAATCTGGGGCACACCAACGGGGGATGAGTGGGAAGAGCGCATATCCTTATATGCGGATGATATCCTGCTCTACTTCGAGAGGCCGAAGCAGTCGGCATATAGGATACTTCAAATCTTTCGCATTTATGGGGAATACTCAGGATATTGTATCAACTGATACAAATCAGTGCTGTTCCCACTGGTGGGTGCCCCCCCCCCGGCGCTCACAAGGGAATGCGTAGTACCGGTAGAATTAGATGGCTTTAAATATCTTGGGATCTACATCACCAGGGACCCTCGGGCATTCTATGCTGGAAGACAGCTAGCTCGATTAGTATCTGACGCAGCAAGATGGAAAACACTCCCCCTGACGCTGATGGGGCGGGCAGCCCTATTCAAAATGATGTCCCTCCCCAGACTGATCTATACCATGCAGAACACCCCCCAGGAGCTACCAGACATTTTTTTCCGCAAAATAGACTCCGAATTGAGAGACTTGATCTGGAGCGGGGGAACCCCACGGGTAGCCCTTAAAAAGCTACAGAGGGGAATTTATGAAGGCGGCTTGGCTGTTCCCAGTGTTAAAACATACTTTTGGGCTACGCAGCTGGTGTGCGTGAATGATTGGGTCTTTGGCGATAGGGAGGAACCGGCCTACAGTGTAGATAGAGGCTATGGGGCCAAGAGGATACCCAGCTATTCTATATGACAGAGACCGGGTTAAGCATCTTCCAGCACACACGCAAGTGGTGGTGAGAGCTTGGCACACCGCCACCAAGCACACGGGCTGGGGGGGGGGGGAGGAAACTAACCGGAATGACTCCGTTGTGGGACAGTAAAAATTTGCAAAAGGTGGGCTTACTGCGTAGCTTAAACAAGTGGGAATTGCTAGGTCTAGAAAAATTAGGAGATATATGGCGAGGCCCGGCCTATATCACGTTTGAAACTCTACAGCAGGAGTATGAAATGGAACCAGGAGAATGGTTAAGATACCTCCACGGGTCCACACCCTCAGGGGGTACATTCGAGAGGGAACTTCGCTTCCGGATGCTTCTCCCCTAGAGGATAGGCTAACGACAGAGCCATTGCATTCCAAGGCCATCTCAATGATATACAAAAAGATTATCAATAACTCGCCTGACCCCTTAGTGGGCCTAAGAGCCCAATGGGAACAAGACTTGGGCGCACTGGAAGAGGAGGAATGGGTGGAGGCAATGCAGGGTGCCGAGGGAGGTAGCCATCCGTGCGAGATTCCAACTGATCCAGTTAAAGATCCTCCACAGGGTTTACTACCCCAGAACCACACTATACAGGATGGGACACAGTGAAACGGGGCAGTGCCATAGGAGTTAAGGCGGGAAGGGACGTTCTTCCACCTGATTTGGGAATGTCCAAAGATACAGGCAAATATTGGAACACTATAGGGAACATAATGGCAGAGGTAGTGGGAATGGAAGTCCCAATAGATCCCAAATGGTTTCTCCTACTGATCTCGACCGAGCAGACCTGGCCTAAACACACGACAAAGTGGCTCAGAATAGCAGCGGTGGTTGCTAAACCCAGCATAGCTAAACACCGGGGAGCTGGCGCCCCTCATGGGGAAACAGACAGGGCCAAAGACTTGGATTGGTGCCAACAGGCGGAACATACAATCTATCTGGGTAGAGGGTGCCCGAGGAGATGGGAGAAAATATGGTCGAACTGGAGGGCATATAGAGGGCAGATGTTAGGGGGTAGGGGGGTCATGGGGTAATTTATATTATAGACTACTGAATCAAATGGTATATGCTGGAACATGAAGCCTGTAACTTCGACTAAACCATTGATTGTAAGGTTGATTTCTGAGCATGTATAATAAACAGAGTTTAAAAAAAAAAAAAGTGAGGAATTACCAGTGGGCCCAGAGAAGCAGCTAGCAGCACTGGCTAGAGGACTAAGAATGAGGAATTACCACTGGGAACAGAGACACAGTGGCAGCACTGTCCAGAGGACTCAGAATGGAGGAATTACTGACAGAAGAGAAGCACACTTAATTAGCTGCACACAGCCATTTTACCTGGTTTGTACTTTAATACTGTGAATGTTATTTATGTACTTTAAAGCACATAATGAAAAAAAAAATCATGTTGTCATACTAGGAAAGGAGCATGAAAAGCACTGATCATCCTCCCTTTTTCAGATGACCGCATCCATTCCTGTATTTCTTTTTTTTTTTTGATAATCAAATTTTATTGTTTTACAGCGCATGAAACAAATCAGCAAGTACACGATGGACAAAGAATCAATGACATTTTTGCAGTTAAAGTATCCCACAGTTCCGCACTCCATAAGACCTGCACAGACAAAAATAACGAGACAAATCATTCCGAACCTTCTACCGTACCCAGCCACTTCCCCCACACCCTTCGGTATTTCTTGGGGCACCCTCTCGCCACGTAAAGGGCTTTCTCCTGGGTCGCACACCAGTCCACCCCCCGTCGCCACCGCCCAATATCCGGCAGTTCAGGATTTATCCATGCCGCCGCTATGTCACGCTTTGCCACCATCATGGCTGTATTGAAAAATAATTTGTCATTCCGGGACCCATCCAGCCCATCCAGGATTCCCAGTATTGAATGCCGTGGGTCATGAGGAACCTCCCAACCCAGGACCTCCGTTAGCTCCTCCTCAATGGCCCCCCAAAATCTCTCCAGTTGGGGGCAGGACCAAACCACATGGAAGAAATCAGCCGGGGCATGGGTGCATCTCGCACAAGACGCATCGGGACGCAGGCCCGCTCGGTGCAGGCGCAGGTGAGTAAGGTAAGCGGCATGTAAGTAGTAAAGTTGGATCAGCTTAAGTTTAGCAGAAGTGGTGACTGTCTTGGGTGCCATGAGGGCGTCGCGCCAGTCCACCTCGTCGAGGGGGCCCACCCATTCCACCCATTGGTCCTTCAACGTATCCAGGGAGGTGGAAGTATTGTTGACTAGGGTGCGGTATATGCGGGAAATGCCCCCTTACCTAAATCTCCCAGCATTGTCTGCGCCTCTGTAGGGCTGTATTCGGGGAGCCGCGTGTCATCCGCAATGTGCGTCCGGAGGGCATGCCTCAGCTGCAAGTACTTATAAAATTGGGAGGATTGTAAGGAGTAACGAGTTTGGAGCTCCTGAAAGGAAAGCAGGTGGCCTTTAGCCCATATATCCCCTAGTTGTGTAATACCAATGAGATCCCATGATTTAAACCCCTGCAACCCACTAACTTCCCGGAGCCAAGCCCCATGCCAAAGGGGTGTACACCGAGTGAGCCTACGCGTCCACCCAGTGTGACGCAACGAGGCCCGCCAGGCCAGGAACACGGAACGTGTGACATCGGGTAGCTGGGATGGGCCTCCCATACAGCATTGCTTGAATGGCGGGTAGTCCCAGCTCGCTCAGCTCGAGCCGGTAGGCCGGATCGGACCAGCCCCCGTTGAACCAATCGTGAACCACCAGGAGACGCGCAGCCAGGAAGTAAAGGTATAAGTGTGTCATCCCCATTCCCCCGTCGAAGGAGGGGATCCGGCAAGTAGACAGAGCCAGGCGTGCCCTACCCCCATTCCAAAGGAACTTGGTGGTAATACTGTCCAACTCCCGGAACCAAGACCTGGGGAAGCAGAAGGGAGTATTCTGGAGGACGTAAAGAAATCTGGGGAGTATCATCATTTTAAACAGACCCTCCCCAAAGGGTTAAGGGGAAGAGTCTTCCACTTATGGAGATCCTCCTTGGCCTTCTTAACCAATGGGGCAACACTGAGCGCCCAGCCCAGTTCGG
Organism: Calotriton arnoldi; assembly: GCA_963921515.1. Classification (NCBI taxonomy): domain Eukaryota; kingdom Metazoa; phylum Chordata; class Amphibia; order Caudata; family Salamandridae; genus Calotriton; species Calotriton arnoldi. Next base: position 834,615 of record CAWUFW010005895.1, read on the forward strand.
GAAGGAGGGTGATCCACAGCCCCAAGTACTTAAAGGATTGTCGCCGTAGCGGTATGGTGGATTGCCAATCGTAACATTCCCTAGAGAGGTGCAGTGGAACCAGGACGGACTTCCCAGGGTTCAGTCTAAGCCCAGAGGCCTGCCCGAAGTATTCTAGGGTCTGGAGGCACCGTGGCCCCGAGGAGGCTGGATCGGCCAGAAAAATCAGAACGTCATCCGCATAAAGTGCGATCTTGTCCGCTTCCACACTCGGCCACTCCCATCCACGAATACGGTCCTCAGCCCGCACCAGAGCGGCCAGGGTCTCTATAGCCAGGGCGAATAGCAATGGTGAGAGAGGACATCCCTGTCTAGTGCCCCTGTTAATAGGGAAGGCTTCTGACAGTACACCGTTGACCAGCACACGCGCTCGCGGGTGGGCGTAAAGGACCTGAACCAAAGCTCTAAATCGAGGCCCAAAACCCAATTCGGTCAGCACATCCTGCAAATACGTCCAATTCACCGAGTCAAATGCCTTTTCGAAATCGATGGACAGGAGAGCCAAGTATGGAGTTAGCAAGTGCCGGTGGGCTAGAGCCAATTGCAGCCTCCGGAGGCAATGACTGGTCCCGCGTTGAGGCATGAAGCCACACTGATCTGAGTGGACCAGGGAAGCCAAGTAGGGCTTCAAACGTTGAGCCAGAATGGCGGCATACAGCTTAATCTCCGTATTAAGGAGAGAGATAGGACGATAGTCCGCACAGTGACGCGAGGGGGCTGGGATTTCGGGAGGACCACGATGGTGGCAATATCAGTTTCTGGCGGAAAGGAACCTCTTTCCACCGCTTCCTGAAACAAAGCGGCCAGACGGGGCACTAGAATTTCGCGGTATGCCGCGTAATATTCCTGAGGAAGGCCATCGGGGCCCGGGGTCTTGCCCGAAGAGGTAGTGGAGATGGCTTCCTCGATTTCTTTCAGAGAGATGGGCCGTTCCAAATCCTTCTGGGCGGCCGCTTCCAGGTAGGGAAGACGCACCTTACCCCGTTCAAGGAGATCAGAAAGCGAGAGGTCAGGGGCACGCGCTGCATATAAACACTGATAATAGGTGGCAAAGGTGTTGGCCATCGCCATAGGGGCGCAGTGCACCGTTCCTGCCTCATCCGCCACTTCTGAGATAATGCGGCTCGCCCTGGGGTAGGTGGCTAGCCTGTGCAGGATCGTACCGTTCTTGTCCCCCCCAGCCATAAATTCGCGCTACCGACGACCTCCATAAGAGCTTGGCAGCGTCCAAAGATAGTTGCTTAATTCCGTCCCGAAGGTGAGCAAGTTGTCGGGCCTGGGCGGCATCATTAGACCGAGATACTAGTTGTTCCAAGCGAAGCGCCTGCGCTTCCCTTGAGGAGATTTCTTGCATTTGCGCCTGTCTTTGGCTCCTGAGCTGTCCCTTCGCGACCCCCCGGATAGTCGCCTTTCCCGCCTCCCACAAGATACCCGGAGAGGCCACGGAGCCGTCGTTGGTGCGGAAGTAATGCTTGAGTTCCGTCCCCACCACCTGTTTAAATTCTTTGTCTTGGAGGAACCAAGCGTTCATTCTCCATGTTTGGCGGGCCGAAGGAGGGGGAGTCCCCGTGCTAAGAATCACTGGAGAATGGTCAGAGATACCTCGCGGTAGGATGCGGACATCTACAATCTCTGAGCATTCAGGTGCAGAGACAAAGACTGCATCTATGCGTGCCTGTGTTTGGTGGGCCGCGGAAGTGTGTGTAAATTGCAGGGTGTGGGGGTGCCATATACGCCATGTATCACAGAGTCCCAGCGACTCGGACCAGTTCTTGAGTTGCTTCGCTTGCGCCTTACGGGAGATGGAAGGAGGACCTGTGGTGTCAAGGGCCGGGGAGGAAACCGCGTTAAAATCGCCTCCCACAATCGTGATGCCCAAAGGCATATTGTTCATCAGGGCAGCGGTGTGGGTGAGTGTAGGCGCGAGCATCAATGGGGGAGCGTAGACAGATATCAGATTGATGGGGGAGCCAGCTAGGGAACCGCAAACTGATACAAAGGACCCCTGCGGGTCGTGAGTCACCTGGGAAAGGACAAAGGGCAGAGTGCGCCTCAGGAGGATTGCCACCCCGCGGGAACCCCTGGAGAAGCCGGAGTGCCATATTCTATCGTATCCATAGCGCGCCAGGAAGGGACAATGATTCCCAAGGAGGTGTGTTTCTTGAAGCATGAGGATGTCTATATGGAGGCGTTGTGCATAGCGCAGGACCGCCGTGCGCTTATGTCGGTCAAGAAGACCATTAACGTTCCACGACAGCACGTGGAGAGATGCCCTAGGTGTAGTGTTAGCAGTCAGGTCAGGAGGTCACTACTGTGGGGTGCATAGTCTGACAGGGGTGCGTGAGCGTGTGTGGGAACCTGCAAATGTATGGGCCATCGCTTGCAACAAGGGCATACCCGTTTCTTGTATAGGAAACATATGTCATTTCGTGGATGCTGAAACAAAAAGGTAAACAAATAGAAACATAACAGAAAAAACTTCCCCAAACCTCCCCCTCTCTCCCCCCCCCACCCTACACTTCGAGAACGGAAGCATCTGTCGACCCCCCATATGAACAGTACCAAACTACAACGTTCGTATTTGGGTGCGTGGAGGACCCCTCCAGAAGGTCGGATAAGCAATGGATCGGCATTAGAACTGAATGTTAAACTTGTAAATCTACCAGTGACAGAGAGCCCCAGCGTGGCAGCGACCCGCCCTGATATTCAGTGGACGGCACAATGAGCCCACCAGGCCCTCAAAGAGTCGGAGTGCGAGAGAGATCCGAGTCTGGTTTGGGTGAGCCCACCCGAGACGGCGACGAGGGCGGTTCAGGCAGATCCTCGGCAGAGCGGTGCCTGCTGCGTGGTGGAGAGCCCGACTGGCTGGAGGAGTCCCGGGACCCCCGGGCCGCCACGCTCAAGGATCTAGGTGCTGTTTGCGATTGGCGCCCCCTGCGAGATTGTGTTCGGCGCCGGAGTCCCGGCAACCACGGCCCCCGGGGCCGGTAGCCCTCAGGCCCCGGGGCGGGGGCACTCCCCTGTCGGAGAGGGTGTTCCTCCGTCAGCCATGTCCATGCTGCCTGAGGTGAGTCAAAGAACTGAGTTTGGCCTTGGAAAATAACTCGTAGGCGCGCAGGAAATTGGAGTTGATATTGTAGGCCAAGGGCCCGCAGCTTTTGTTTAACATTTGCGTATGAGCGCCGGAGTTCTTGCACCTCCCTAGTGTAGTCCGGGAATACCATAATGGTATGATTTTGGAACTTGAGTGGCCCCTTCTCTCGTGCCGCTCGCAGGATAGCGTCCCGGTCTTTGAAGTTAAGAACTTTTAGGATGATGGGGCGAGGTGGAGCCCCTGGAGGAGGCCTGGGCGCCAGGGACCTGTGGGCTCTTTCCACCACGAACCAGGACGAGAGGGCGTCCTTAGGCATCCAGGATGTGAACCAATCTTCGACGAAGGTGGCCACCTGTCCCCTCTCGACCCCCTCGGGAAACCCCACCAGGCGGAGGTTATTACGGCGGGCATGATTTTCAGCGTCCTCGGCCCGCCGGTGGAGCTCCTTGGTGTGAGTGCTGAGGTGGGCCACTTGTTCCTTCAGCTGTGAAATGTCGTCTTCCGTGGTGGATATACGGGATTCAGCCTCCGTCAGCCTCGCAGTAGCATTACGGAGGTCCTGCCGGAGGAGGGACACGTCCACCTTGACCTCCCCAATCTTCCCCTCACGGACGCCTGTGAGGTACTGATGGCCTGAAGGATGGTGTCGAGATCCCTCTCCTGGGGAGGGGGGAGGCCCCCTTCAGCCCTTCCAGGGGGATCCTGTTCCGAGGTAGTGAACCGGTCCATTTTGGTCTGCGTAGGAGCCGGCGCGGATTTGGGGGCCCTGTCTCTCCCCATGGCTGGCGGCAATTCCAGTCGCCGGTTGAATAACAAGGGTTAGGTGTAGGGAGGGAACCCACCTCAGGCTCGGAATTCTTGCCAGGGGGCCGGGACCCCGCCGGCGCACGAGAGAACCAGGCAGTCAATCGGGGATCACGCGGGGGGCCCAGAATGCCACCCAAAGAGATGGCCGTATACGTTGGCCCGACCCCAAAGGCACAGAACACGACAGGCCTTGCCCCGTTAACCTTCCAGGCCGTGCTCCCGGTTCCGCAGACCCCCACACCACACGTCCGAAGAAGGGACACACCAAGGGACCGGAGCAATAGAGGATAGTGGGTGGGGGGCCCCTATGCCATCCCCACTCGCCTCGCTGCCCGATACGACAGCCAGTCACCCGCTCCACACACCGAAGGGTGGAGATACCTTCAGGCCCAGTAGGAGGGCGTCTTGAGAGCACAGGCCGCAGGCGTCAGGGGAGGAAGGGCCCAGCTCCGCCCGCCCAGCAGGCCGCACCGCAGGCCTTAGAGTCCTCCACACGGCCCTCCAGCGCCCCCCATTCCGGCCTCACAGCCCTGAGAGCGGTGGGATGGACGTAACTGCCCGGGGGGGGAGCATACGGTGTCACCCGCGCCGCTGCCCGATCTGACAGCCGAACCCCGGCCCCCACCTACCGGATGATTCGGCCGCCTCCACTAGCGCTGCTCAGCGGGTCCGGTCACAGGCGCGGCAGGCAGGCCCAGGCCGCCAGCGCAGACACAGAACAGGCCCCAGTTCACCCCCTCACATCGGGACGGGAGGGAGGGGGGGGACGCGATCCCGGCCCCCTCACCGTGAAGGTCAGCAGCAGGGTAGACTTGGCGAAGGGATTCGCTGGCGCCCCTCACCTCTGCCAGCACGTCGCGCCTCCCGCCAGCCGAGCCGCCGGCCGATCACCGGATGACGCAGGGCGCGGACCTCAATGCCGCCACCAGCAGCTCCCCGAGCGGCCGGGCCGCCGGACTTCCAAGAGCCGTCCTCGCCCGTCAATCCCCAGCATGCGGCCCAGTGTCAGGGCACCAGGGATCGTCCGGTCGCCGCCGTCCCAGGGCTCCTGCCCGCTCCGATTCCCACAGGGCGCCCCGGCGCCGTCAGCAGGGTGCCACCACCACGGGAAGAACAGGCCGCTGCAGGCCGCAGACCGCACCAGCCGCGTTGGCCGTGTACCGTGGTTCCGGATTCCGGAGGATGAAGTCACCACATCAGGGGTCCCCTACATATAGGTAGGACTTGCGGATGACTGCCGATACGGGCTGGATACGAGGCGGATGACGGAGGGGTCCGGAGCACTCTTAGAGTGCGACCGCCATCTTGACGCCTCAGGCCACGCCCCCCATTCCTGTATTTCTACTGTGTGCTTTTACTCCTGCATTTACAGCAAGGAACAATAAACTACAATTCCCAGAGTGCATTGAACAAATTAGGATTTGATGAGCTACTCACACCTGACATGGCACTGCCTTAGAACTTCTGGATTTGAGGAGCTATTCACACCCGACGTGAAAGAGCGTGAGTTCTCTGTGATGTGAGAGCTACCCACACCTCACATGGGACAGCTTGAGATCTCTGACCTGGATGAGCTACACCCACCTTACATGGACAGATTGAGATATCTGGCCTAGGTGAGCTACACCCACCTTATATGGACAGACAGATCTCTGGCCTGGGTGGGCTACTCACGCCTGACACAGGACCATAGAAACGAGCTCCCAACTTCCCTGTGGCTGCTCAACCTAAAGGGAAGACCTGGGAGCTATGTGGCATGATCAGAAATAAAGGAATGTGTGGTAGCCGGGGCTCTGAAAAAAGAGAGATGGGCTGTAGGGACTGTTATGAGAAACAGGTGTTGCTGGAGGGACTACCAGGGATAAAATGGCTTGAGAAGGATACCGTAAGAGAGGACGAAGGGTAGAGGTTAAGAATTGCGTGACCAATGGCAGCTGGACAACTTTGAAAGTGGTGGGGCTTAATAACGGTCGCAAATTGCAACTAGTGAGGACATCAAGCATGTGATCCCCATTGTCACGAAGGGGTTCTCTCCCAAAAAACGGTTGACATTATGCAATCAAATTATGCATTTTCCAGTACATCTTTAATATAAATTTGGTAATAAGCCATAGTCTCTAAAAAGGCAAGTAGTATATCTTCCATTGCGAAGTAATTCTTACCCTCATATGAGTGTTGCAGGAATGTCTGCCCTAAATACATTTTGATAAAATGGTGGCAAAAAAGCTGAATATTTCTTTTTTTTTTTTTTGTGTGCAAAATTTCCCTTTAAAGTCGTCTAAAGCCAAAGTCGTTACAGGCGGTGGTTGAAAAATGGAATTTTGTGTGGCCCATTGTATACCATCGTATCAATCTAGACATGTATATTTCACTTCCTGTCACTTTTTTCCCCTGCATTTCCAAGTGCATTTTCAGTCATGTGTTATGACTGGGAATCTCCATGGAAAAATAATAAAAGCAAATATATTTCACTTTCTCAGGCAATTGAGTGAGCAAAACTAACTTTACAGGCTCATTTAGCAGTGATGCCCTCACCTTGCAGAGATCTTGTAGATTAGGAAGCAGATTATACTAATCCCACTTGCTCGGTTTTTAGGCAGTGGCACCGATCAACACTCACGTATTTGCTTTGAAAAGGCACACATCTTGCTGTCAAATGTTTTTATTTATTTAAAAAAGATGTGATTCCACAAAGACAAATTTATAATTTTCGTAAAAAGGTTTAATGAAATACTACCTTTTCAATTTAAGTAACTACGTTTGGTTCCCATTTGTTATTTCATCATTTTCATTAAGCTTTCACATGTGCTACTACCACACACAAATAGATTCTTCACTCCCTTATATATCTTTTTATCACCATTCCCTGCCACAGAAGGCCACAGTATGCCATGGATTGCCAACATTATGCCAGAGCCAACAGTATATAAAGTCCTCATGCCTTAGATGCTGACAAAACCCCATGACTTATCACTATTAAGCCAGTGTCAAGTTTGTATAAGGGGCAGATGACAAAATATATATTAAGGATTACCACCAGCATTTTGCCACAGGTTTTGTACCATGATGTGATGGAAGACGTAAACGTAATACATAAGGGCAAGCATTTTGTTGCTCTCACCAATGAGCCAAGAACACCAATATGCCACTCCGAGCATTTTGCCACGGGTTCAGCACCAAAATGTCATGGATACCCCCAATATGCCAAGAATGCTCACCAATATGCTAGGTCCAGCATTTTGCCTAGGGTGTAGCACCAAAATGCCATGGGTGATATAGAATTTGAAGAAGGACTGGCTATGTATAGAGCCCAGAAATCTACCATTGGGGTGGGCACCAAAGTCCTAGGATGCCCCTAATGTGCCAAAAGGTACCAGGTATTCATGGGATGTTGCCACATCATTCACGTACACTCTCATACGTACTTACACACACACACACACACACACACACACACTCACTCCCAAACCCCCGCACACTCCCAAACCCCCCCCACACTCCCAAAGACAGACACACACACTCCCAAACCCCCACACACAGACCCTCCCAAACCCCCACACACAGACACTCCTGCAAACACACACACACTCCCAAACCCACACACACACACTCCTGCAAACACACACTCCCAAACCCCCACACACAGACACTCCTGCAAACACACACTCCCAAACCCCCACACATAGACACTCATGCAAACACACACTCCCAAACCCCCACACATAGACACTCATGCAAACACACACAGCATTCACAAACCTTTTTACTAACCTTCCCTGGTAGGCTGCACGAGCCTGCTTCAGCTCACGGGGGAGAGTGGATTATCCCCAGGCTGGATTTCAGTGTCAACATTCTTGGAAGAAGCAGAGCAGGTTGACGTTTCTTGTGTGCTCCCAGCACCTACCCGAACTTCTCTTCTGCTTCTTCCTGATGAAGACGGACCCCTGCAACAAGTTTTGTGTCTAGGAGAAGCAACACATTCACACTGCTCCAGGGAAATGCAGAATGGAGTTGATTTATTTTTCACTGAAGAGTTGTTTCCTCGGGTGGATATAAACCATCAGCTTAAAAGCCCACTGTAAACCAACCTCGCCATAGCCCCTGAAATCAGCACCCCTGCGTGGCACCACAAGAGATCAAGTGGTTTGGTGATGTACTCACGTCTGAGGGCACGGTTCATGGGAGCAAGCGGTAGTCCGGACAAAAAGAAAGAATGTGCAGTGACCGGAATAAACTGTAAAAATAAAACAATATTTTAAAAGTGAATGACAGCGAAAGGCGGAGAAAGAAGCGGGAGAGAGGAAAATTGGAGAAAGAGGGAGTGAGAAAATGTCAGTAAAGTAAGAGAGGACGTGAAAGAGTGAGAGGATGAGAATAAGTGACTAGGAGAAAGTGTGCCAGAGTGCAAGGTTTAAGAGAGAGAAGGGGCTCTCCAGGGAACCTTCCTCTCTGGACAGGCCCTACATATGCTATCTGCTTGTGGTGTGTATTTTCATTCGTGAAGGTGCCGGGGTCTTTGTGCTCAGAAGAGAGAGAGAGGGACAAAAGAAATTATAACAATTGAAAAACAAGTAGCCTGACTATGATACCCACCTTCCGGAGCTCCCTGCGGCACCTCCAGTGCTGTACTGCTGATTTGACCGCAAAGATGGGCAGCAGGGGTGCTTTCTGTCAGCGGCAAGATAAAACAACGAGGGAGCACAGAAGTAGATGCCTGTTTGTGTCCCGGTGGGAGGGCGGACTACTGAGTGCGGGCTCGATCAGGAGCGTATAATGAATGCTTTTTTTCCGAGGCAAAAAACGTAGTTAACAAGCATTGGCATAGCCAATAGGTCTCGCCTTTGGGGCCTTATAAGTGTTTAGCCAGAGCTATTGACTTTGCCAATGTCTTCAAGCTGTGCTGTAGAGAAGTGTGGCTGCTGTGCGGCATGCTGAAAAGTTATAATAAAAAAGTGTCAGAAGCATTTTTGTTACTTTATATATGACCAAGAAGGCATTATGTAAAACTGAACGACCATATTAAAAAAAGTATTTACAATAAAAAATTTCCTCAGTTTTCTTTTGTTCTTGCAATGCTGGCAACTTGTTTCTGCCTATTGCAATGGTTGTTTGTTAAAGCTTTTTTTTTTGAGGGGGCATAAACAATCGGAGGGTGAAGGTTGGGAACTAGTACCTGAATTATAACACTAGCAGCGGCCAGACGCTAGGGGAGAATCAACAGGTGCCAGATTCCGAGAGCAGGCTGAGGTGGTGCTGAGTGATGCTGAGGTGGTAGTGGTGGTGACTGTTGCGGAGACGATGCTGAGGTGATGCTGAATGATACTCAGGTGTTGCTGAGTGAGACTGCTGTGGTGCTGAGTGATGCTGTGGTGGTGCTGAGTGATATTGTCTTGGCGCTGAGTGATATTGTATTGGCGCTGAGTGATGCTGTGGTGGTGGTGAGCGATGCAGTGGTGGTGGTGAGCGATGTGGTGGCGCTGAGCGATGCTGTGGTGGCGCTGAGCGATGCTGTGGTGGCGCTGAGCGATGCTGTGGTGGCGCTGAGCGATGCTGTGGTGGTGCTGAGTCATCCTGTGGTGGTGCTGAGTCATCCTGTGGTGGTGCTGAGTCATCCTGTGGTGGTGCTGAGTCATCCTGTGGTGGTGCTGAGTCATCCTGTGGTGGTGCTGAGTCATCCTGTGGTGGTGCTGAGTCATCCTGTGGTGGTGCTGAGTCATCCTGTGGTGGTGCTGAGTCATCCTGTGGTGGTGCTGAGTGATGATGTGGTGGCGCGGAGTGATGCTGTGGTGGCGCGGAGTGATGTGGTGGCGCTGAGTGATGCTGTTGTGGCGCTGAGTGATGCTGTGGTTGTGCTGAGTGATGCTGTGGTTGCGCTTAGTGATGCTGTGGTTGCACTTAGTGATGCTGTGGTTGCACTTAGTGATGCTGTGGTTGCACTGAGTGATGCTGTGATGGCGTTGAGAGATGTTGTGTTGGTGCTGAGTGGAGAGTTAATTAAGTAGAGAGAGAATTGGAGAGGGGAGAGAGAGAGAGAAGGAGAGAGACAATAAGAGTGGGGGGTGTGGAGTTTAAATAGAGTGAAGAAGTGACGCGGAAAAAGTAACCTTAAATATAGCTTTGTGCTGTGCGCGAATAAATATTTTTAAAAAAAAGTGAGAGACAAAAATACTGCTAATTAGGCTGTGACTCCCAATATAAAACAAATGGCGATATAAGGTGAAATCAACCCACCGAAGCAATATTTCTAACTAGACAAAAAAAAGCTTGCATTTCAATGCTAATCGCTGTTGTTTTTCATGTGACTGTAGTCCAGGGCCCTCAGTTGGTAATGTGAGCTGCTGCTGCGATTGAAACATCAGAGTCCAGAGAGTTAATGAGCCATGACGAGGAAATGAGGAAGAGATAGGAAACCCAGATGCCAGCTGCGCGTGCACGCCATCGTGAACTCAAGCTGGTCGCCAGCCGAAAGCCAGTGTTTGCACTTCCAAAACCCACTTACTAAAACTCTCGGCCAGACCAGCGCAAGCGCTGGTGCAGGCCGAGACCTAAAAATTCCTAGAAACACAAAAACGGAGAAAAAGCGCATCACACTTAGCCCGGCGTCCATGAATGGTGTGCAAAATGCAGAATGCCTGCAAACGAACTCCTGTAGGGTGAAAGCGTAGAGGAAATAAAGCGAACAGGGGCAAAAACACTACAACAGAACACGAGCCGAATCAGGAAACCAAATAAAGAGTTTGCCACACTAAGATAAACAATGACAGCGTAAGTAACCTGTACTTGGCTGGTGCTCCTCGCCTAACAACGGAAGTGAGGTATCTGCTGCATGAACCAATTAGGAGGCTGCAAAGAAGGACACTGAATTCAACCGATAATAGACAGCAGGCTGAATCAAAGTCCTTTTACTGAATACACCAGGTCTTGCAGAGAGCGCATGGCCGCTGCCTAGGCTCGACCTAAAAAGGAAGAAAAAAGGTTAACATACATGCAATGCATACTCCAGCACTTAACAAACAGCAACTTGCAAATAAACCCCTAGCTCCCACCCCTCCCCACAGTTCAACCCCAGAAGCCCTGAAAAAAAGGTTTACTAAGAAAAACAATATGCACAACAGTGTAGAAACATCAATGGGAGGAACCCCATCCTAATAGAGTAGAAGACGTTAAGATAGTAGCCGCAATTCTGTATGAGGGAAATGTCTACATGGAGAACATATGAACAGCTGGGTAGGTGATTGAACAAGCACGCCTAATGAACAGACAGGACATCTCTTAGAGTCCAGTATCATATAGCTGCCGGGAACTCGTTTCCAGTTAGATCGTGGAACTACGAGAAAGATCAGTGTCCGTATGGGGAGCTGCCTGTGTAGATGACAGTGATTCTGGAGGTTCTCGGTTCTTGTGGGTCCGCAGTGTCCGATCGGCGCGACAAAAAGGCAGCAGGGCTGCGAAGCGGACGATCCTCTGTAAGCCACTGCCATGCAGACTCCAGGTTGTCAAGAAGCATGATTTGTTAGCATGAATGAATAGGAGTCTAGCTGGAAACAACAAGCGATATTGAAGCCCCATGGCTCTGAGTTTTGCTTGACCTCTATGTACGAGCATCTCCGCTGGTGTACCTCGTGGGTGTGGTCAGGAAGAAGGAGGACCTTGGTGTCAACATACTGGAGATCCAATTGTACCAGAGCCTCACTGAGAATAGCATCTTTATCCCTGTAGTTAAGGATGTGAGCAATTATTGGTCATGAGGAGGCTCTCAGTGGAGGTTTGGGGGCTAGCGTGCGGTGTGCCTTCTCTATTGCAAACCAGGAGGACTAACATTCAGGGGGCATCCAAGATTTAATCCAGCACTCTATATAGTCTGCCATCAGGTGGGGTTCAGTGCCCTCCATACCTTCGGGGACTCCAATTATACGCACATTGTTGCGCCTGTGAAGCTCCGCTGTGCGGGTGAGCAGTGTAGAGACCTGGACTTTAAGAGTGGAGACGTCATCCTCAACTGTGGAGATCTGAGATCCTGACTCACTAACACCACGTCCATCCTCACCTCTCTGATTTTCGTCTTCACTACAGCCTGTGATGTCTGGATATCCTTACCCATCACGGTGGGATCTCAGTCCGGTCCGGTCGCACAACAGAAGGGAGTTGATCCGCTTGCCACGAGGTCGCAGCAGCATGAGCAACCGGTTCCATGGGTATGGTGAGTATTCTCCATAGTACATGAAAGGTAGGGCACTACAGCTGGTGAGTGGCTAGGCATCACCAAGGGTCCCTTTGCATAGGCACCAGAAATCGCCACTCCTGGCCAGCGCACCAGAACCAGAGAGGTAGCGATCATCTCAGCAGTGAGGTTCACCACAGGAGGAGGCAAGGTCCAGACCAGATCAAGTGGGACCAGCCGGGTCACCAGATTTAGCAGTTGGGTGTAGGGGTAGGTCAATAGAGGGTGCCTGGCTCAGCCCCAACACTCAAGGCCAGAATTCATCACCTTGCGCATATAGGAGGCCACAGGAAAAAGCAATTTACAAGGCAAGCAGGTCCAGGATTTGTTAGAGTCCTCAAGGCCCAGGGCAGCAGGTGCTAGCAGTGGAACACTTGTGCAAGGCCCCTTTTCCGCGACACCCCCAGGAGCCACATCCCTTAGTTTCAAAGACAAGAAAGCAGTCACCAGAAAGGAGCCCCACACAACACCAACCGCTGCAGAATCAGACAGTGCCCTTCCCATGCACTCACAGGGGTGCTCAGGGAAACAAAAGGGAGGAAGGGGTTAATGGTAGGTGCATGGTGGGCGGGTAAGTGACTGAGGGATACAGAGACAACACCCCCCATAAAAAGCTGATTGTTTTGGAGAGATAATGTGTCATAACATGCAGAGCTGTGGACTTTGGAACTGTGGAACGTGGTTAGAGTCATGGAGTCTGCTCTCCTTGCCTTCCAAAAATAAAATGCAGACACAAATTGAGTTTTAAAAATTAAGGAAAAGAATGGCGAAAGCCTGCTATTTGTTGTTGCCTTTGTGCGATTTCAAAGAGGACGGCAGGCAGATGCAGTGTGGCAAGAGAATACTCATGATGACCCCCAAAAAAGAAAATGCAATGGGTTTGAAAACCTGGACAGAAACACGTACATCAGAACATAAGCAGAGGCAGGAAACCTTTAAAAAAAAAATCGTTCTCTCAAACAGATAAAGAATGAAAGCGTAAGGAAACTGTACTTGGCCGGTGCTCCTCAGCCTTGAACGGAAGTGAGGTATCGCCTGCGCCAGCCTGTTAGGAGGCAGCAAAGAAGAGCAACACTGAAGTGAACCTGTGGTAAGCAGCAGGCGGGAACTAAGTTATTTTTATTGAATACAGCAGTGTGAGAAAGTGCCCTCTTTCTGCATGGTTGCCCCCACTTTTTGCTGAACTGCTGATGTGCTTTGACTGAGTGTGCCCTGGGCTCCTGCTAATCTGGTACCCAGGGCCTATTTTCTTTCCCTAAAACTGCATTGAAACCCAAACCCAATTGGCATCTCTGCACACAGGTCAGTCCCTGGTAAATGGTACCACAGATACCCAGGGGACTGTGACCAGGGAAGGCCACTAAGGGCTGCAGCACTTATTGTGCCACCATTGTGCTTAGAGGTCCTGTACCTTTACACTCACACACTGCCTTTGCAGGCTGCGTGTCTTGGTGCAGAACAAAGTGAAGAGTCGACATGGCACACATCCCTGTGTGCCATGCCTACAACCCACTGCCCTGGCATAGATCAGTCACCCCTCTAGCTGGGTGCACTATACCAGAGGTGAGGGTACAGGTGCATGAGCCCTGTACCCCTACAGTATCTAAGCCAATTCTTAGACATTGTAAGTGCAGTGCTGCCATTAAGAGTATATGGTGCTGGGAGTTTGTCATTACGAACTCCACAGCACCATAATGGCTACACTGAAAACTGAGAAGTTTGGTATCAAACTTCTCAGCACATTAAACCCACACTGATGCCAGTGTGGGATTTAATGAAAAATGCACACAGAGGGCATCTTAGAGATGGCCCCTGAAAAACGACCTACCACTAGTGTCCAGGCTGAGTGGCTGCTTTAGGCTGCCACCACCAGACATGTTTCTGGACTCCTGGGTCGAGAGCCTGCTGCTCTCGGGGGCCTGAAACAATCCACATCCTGGGACGAGGTGCCAAGCCTCCTCCCCCAGGATGGGCAGGGTCCACGAAGGGGAAGCTTCAAAGGCTTGCCCCCTTTGTGAGCTTCCCCAGGACACTTGCTGCTTTCAGCAACTGGTCCCCACTGGTTCTGACCCCCACTTTGGGCGGTAGAACCGGCGGGAAAAATAAGTGAGGAAGAGAGGTGTGACCACCTCTGCCAACTCCACCCCTCAGGTGGGGGAGGCGAGGTGAAGCACAACTCTCAGTCCCCGCCATCTTGCAGATGGGGGGACCCAGCCAACCAGGGTGAGGCTTATGCCCCCCTCCCACTGTAGGGTGGCATAATAGGGGGTGTAACCACCCCAGGGAAGGGACCCATTGGTCCCAACCTTTTACCTACCTGTAACACCCCAAAATCTAGTATTTAGGGGCACCCCTGAACCTTGCTTCCTCAGACAAGAAACCAGAAGAAGAAAAGAAGGACCGAACAGCCGTGCCGAAGCTAACAAGAGGAGGACACCTACTGACTTGGCCCCAGCCCTACCGGCCTGTCCCCACCTCGAACCTGGAGAAGCGAAACCCCGGTGTGTCCTGCAGCCAGCAGCCTCAAGAACCCCGAGGACCTGCCCTGCCTTCAAAAGAAAAGACTGTCTCCAGTGAACACTGTTTTTGTTCACCATCAGACTCCAGCAGGATCCGCGAGTCTGCACCCGATGCCCACGGCCCGAGTTTGAGTGGCCCAACACTAAGAGGAGGTCTCCCCGGCGATCCTGACCTGAGATCCGGTGACCCCTGACTACCTCAAGCCTCCAGCCGATGCCTGCAGCCTCAAACCGGAAGGTCCCCCCCCAGCTGCGACCAGGAGCTGGTAAGAAGATCCGACCCTAAAAGGCACCCCTGCACCCGACGCCCCACAGCCTTGGGTGGCCCAACCGACGGTGCCTAACCAACCCCCAGCATCCCAACTTACCTCTCCAAGTAGTGGTCGCACCCAGAAGACCTTCGTCCCCGAGCCTGCAGTGTGTTTGCAAACCAGAGACTCCCCATTGAAAGCTACAGGGCGCCCGACGCCAAAACAGCACTCTGCACCCGGCCGCCTCAGTGCCGCTGAGGGTGCACCTTTTGTGATGGCTTGACCTCCCATTTGCCCTGAGCTTAAGTCTAGAAGCTTTGCTCCCACAACCCAGTGGCCTGCTCGTAAGCAGCCACCAACTGGAGGCCCCCTAGCCCCCATTGGATAACATTGGGCCTCAGCACTCTGCATTCGGCCGCCCCAGTGCCGCTGAGGGTGTAACAAAAGTGCATCCTTGAACCTGGTGGACCACTGAGTCTAACCCCAGAATACCAACTCCCACAACCGAATACTTACCTTTGAACCGATAACCCTATTTTCATCCATAGGATAATGTTGACTGTTTTTCTGTGAAAAGTTTCTAAGTGTGGAGTTGGAGAATCTAAGAAAACCTTTAAAACTAACTAAATAACCAAAACGCTTTTACTTGCCTGTTTACAGGAAATGTCCCAGTACAGTATCCAGGTATACTGCACTGTGTAAGAAACGTAATCTGTAAACTAATCTACTTGACATTCTACTAAAAAGCCAATACAAAGTACATGTACAGTATATCAAAAGCATTGCATTACTTGTAGCTCTACTGTAATCAAATCAAAGTGCATATACAATTGCAATTCAAACTGTTTACAAACTGCATTACTACTGTAAAGTACTAATTGCTTACCTGTGCCAGGCTTCCTTGGTTCTAGAAAATAAAATAACTAAAAGAATATTTTTATACAAAACCAATTGGTCTGAAGTTCAGTCTTTAAGTGTGTGATATCATTTGCTGATTGAGGGTGTACAACAAATGCTTAACACTATCCTCTGATAAAGCCTTACTGCTCGACCACACTACCACAAATGGAGAATAAGGTGCTATCTACTTTTACCTCTGCCTACCTTTGGGGTTCCACTGGACTCTGTGCACACAATACCTCACTTTGGTATAGTATATACAGAGCCAGCTTCCTACAAGCAGGTCTTGCAGAACGCGCATGCACCCAGCCTAGGCTCGACCTAAAAAGGTGAGTGAGCCTGTAGGCCTCACTCCGTGGCACAGGTTATAAAGGACCTGTCTACTCCTACTGATCAGTATACGAAATGCTGCGACCACTGCTCTCGTACTGCTTAATGTTCAAGTTCAGTTCAAAAGTAAAGTTTATTTAGACCATAGGTCTTTAAACCACATAAACTCTTACAGAAAAAAAAAAAAAAAATCTAAAACACTAGAAAATTAATCTTCTTATGCCATTTAAAATCAAAGTTCCCATAGATTAAACATCTATTTATCTTAAAACATCATTCCTATCTATTTTTGCAAGCAAAATTTTAAAACAATAAAATTTCATATTAAATCACAATACTCGTAACTTCACTTAACTTTATAGTCAAGCAGGGAACCTATTTGCAACCTGCATATATTTCCCAATAGCTATTGCAGTATCTAAATTTTCCATATCGGCAAGTAGCTCCCAAGCTTATGTATGCGACCTTACATCATATTTTAAAAAGATCGGACGTAAAAACAGTTTACGGTGATATAAAAATTTTTGGCAATCCAATAAAATGTGTAAAATATTACATTTCGTCCCTATCTTACACGTACATTTTCCATCAGGTTTCATTAAGCCTGATTTTATTATACAGTTTGACAAGGCCGGGTTAATACCAATTCTTGTCCTTAGAACTTCCATTCTCAGCCATTGGTTCGGTAATGTGTCTAGATAGGGGTAACTGATTTCTTTCTCCCAGCTATTTCTCATAAACTTTACAGAGTCTTTCTTACTCAGGTACTCCCTATCTACCGCTCTAGACAATTCCTTCCCTTGCAATTTAAGTACACTCTTTATTACATCGAATTGCAAGGTCAGCAGATCTATTTTCACGTTCAAGTGATCACAAATGGTCCGGAGTTTACTTCTTGTAGCTTTGGCCCATTTTAACTCACTGTGCAGAATCTCCTTCATGCACCATTGGGACACTTTTGTAACCTCCCCAGATCCCAAGCGTTTCCAGAATCTAAGTAAGCTTAATTGCACCTGGATATTCCATGCGGTCAATCCTAGCTCCAATCTGATTGCCTGGATCATTGTAGAACTAGGGAGGGACAATAATGATTTTAAACATTTCTCTTCGTCCTTATCCCAAGAGCTTTTGCCATCTATACAAAGAATTTCTGCACCATATTGGAGTTGCGGGGGGATCATTGCATTGTAGGCCGTTAGCAATGGTCTGTGGGACATGTCACCATAGCTGCGGTTGAATCTTTTCAGCCCACATACCGCAAGTTGTGCTTTTATTTTCTGCGCCTCCAAATGCATGCCCCACTTTAAGGAATTAACAAACCATATTCCAAGATATTTATATTCATTTACAATATCTAATTTGGTTTGACCCAAATACCAATTGAACTTCGTATTCCTCTTCCCAAAGCACAGGACTGCTTAATGCATAATGGATCCAGACGTCAGTAGAGTTGGGCAGAGGACTTTTCCGGCCCAACAGTAGGGCTCATTTTTTGTTTGGAAATAATAAAGTTGTTAAGAAGATCAACAATTTTTTTTGTCATGAGTGCTGTCCCAACAACTGGTAGACAGACACCGGAAGCCTGACTAGGTTGCTTCCCGCATTTTGTAAAGTCCTAAATGAAAGGCTTGCAGAGCAATTGCAGAACAATTTGTCTATAGAGGTTGACTTGAAAGTGGCTATGTGTGCTTCACCTCATACCTTTTGTGAACAATAAGCCATGGATGTGAGCTGAATGTCGGGTGCCCTTTCAAGTTACAAATACTAGCGACTTAAAATAGATTTCAGTGGTCTTAAAATCTTCCTACGAGTCTTCAGGAAAAACAGCTAAATGTAAGTGTTCAAGTTACTCACCACACTGACTTTTTTGTTCCTACAATCCAAGGTTCTCCTTCCACTATCTATCTAACCTTTTGTCAGTTCTAATATTCCTACTAAATGTTGGGTTGAAGACTGCAGGGGTGAGGAATTCATATGACTCAATGCCCTAGACGTATTGTTTGGGGTCAAGGAAAACAATATTCATGTTTATTTTGCTGATTGCATACACCCTCTGGCTGCCAGTTCACAGTACCACAGTCTGGTTTGTCTGCTGCAAAGCCAGGCAAGATATGTTCCTGTATGTAGAGGAAATGCGAAACTTTATTCAAATCCTTTATTAACGCAAAGCCCTTATTATTAGGGTGACTGTTCCAACTAAACGCTGTAAGCTGAGCTTTCATTGCTGACAATGGCTCTAATATAAAAATCTGTTGTGTATATTTTTACGGCTCCCAGAATGTTACTTGTGTATATGAAATGGATGTAGAAAAATGGAAGCAATATTGGTTCTGTTTTCAAAATAAAATGAACCACAGAAATACTTTGAACTTTAAAAAATAAGGACGTTTGCAGAAAGTTTTACTAAACTATTTTTCAACTTTCAAAGACCACTTTAAATACTATTTTTGTGAGGCATCATTTAGAAAAATATGTTCGATGCATGCCTATAATTGCAAAAGAAAATAATGAAGTGTAAAACCACTGTGGCCACGCAACATTTAAAAAAAAAAAAAAAAGAATACCTTTAGGGGCCCAGTCTTTAAGAAAGCCAAACGTGCACCCACAGACCTTGCCTGGTTGCAATTTATGGCATTCAGGAAATCAGGAGAGTTTCCAGAAGTGACCTGGAAACCATCCATAGCTGCAGGTTTCCAGCCATACTCTTAGCAAATATTCACACAAATATTTGCTGAGCGGGTGCTATTTTTTTTCTTATCTCCGGGGGGAAATTGTTTTTGCCTCATGAAGAAACTCCATTCCCTACAACCTCATCTTTTTTCAGAAGGAGCGGGGCTCTCTTCTCATCTGGGAAAAAGTTTGACTCTCCCTTGTCATCAGTACATTTCTGACCTTTTCCAGGGTAGGAAGGGTTGGAGAGGAGTTGGTGAACACCCTCAAACATGTAACATTATGGGCGTGCATCTACATGAAGGACTTTCCAGCTCTGAAATTTCCACTTACCACCTACTTCCTGCCTTAGCGAGCACATTGGTTCACGTGAAAATCTTCATGCAAATAAATCCTTCAAGAGTGCAAAACCAACTTTTGTGCATGTAAGTCTTATTTATACATGTAAATAGCTTTGAGAAAGAGACTCAACATTGTAGCTCTGACAAGTTCAGCTGGTTTTAAAATGTAAAAATATAGTGCTTGGTATATGCTCACAATGATTGCACACAAGGGACCTGGAGTACAATGAAATGAAGTGATGGGATTTATTTTGCTCATTAATTATACAATGTGGTCAAGTGCAGAAGACAAAGTGTAGACGGTCTTCCTGATCCTTCGGTGGGAAGCTTGGTCTGGATTGTGAGTGTAATCAGAATTCATTTACAGTAACGTTTTGTGAAATCAAGTGATTGCTTAAAAGTAAATTTTCCGTAATGAAAATGCTAGTATATTTGAACAATACGCTGGCATACGTATACATCCATAGATATTTGCACATCATATAAATATTTACTCTTAACTTCTATTTAAGTATTAAAAATGGTAAATCAAAATATTTATAAAAATCTATCTAAATTATGTTTATATGTATAAAAACAAGTATGTTTACACAAACTATATACAAATATATATATCTCTAATACAAAAAAACCTTACCTATGAAGTTGGGATGTGATGTTAGTACTCCTTATGTGGAGACTTCCTATGTAGTGTCCGCAGTTTACTGATTCCAAATGTAGTTACTTGCAATGTAATGACTTACAACCGTTAGGGTTGCAGTACATGTCACTATGCTACGCATCTGTTTTTCCTTGTAGTTATTTGCACTGAGATGTGTAATTTGGTTGATTTGACATTTCTCTGTTTCCACTGTGTTCTAACAGAGAGCAATGGAAGTAAAGAGGTGCAGAAGAGCACGCGAAGTCGGGAGATGCAGAAGATATCAGCAGAAGTTTGTGGTGCCTGTTAATTGGTTGCTGTTGCCCCAGGAAATATTTTTAAAGATATTTATGTATCTCTCGCCAACTGACAAGGTTAATATTCGTGTGACATGCACTCATTTCAGGATCCTGATAGACCACCATGCTCTATGGAAAAATAGCGTATTTGTCTTCAGAGACCTAGGGATTTTCAATGTAAATTTTTTGAAAATGCTTAAGACAAGGAAAGTATGTTCAGTAGAAGTGTGCTGTTTAAAACTTTATCATTGGAAAAGGTTCATTGCAACCCTGCCTGACCTTCTAAACATAACTGTCTATTCCTGCTTGACAGACGAGGCAATCAAAGCTATGAAACCCCTTACAAATCTACAGAGACTGCAACTAACCAACTGCACAGGGCTTGAGGATGAAAAACTATTGAGTGACGTTTGCCATTTTCAGCAGCTGACCCACTTGTGGTTATGCGATTTAACACTGAGCAGTTCTACTGCATTGGTTGGGCTATGTCAACTACATAATCTTATCTCTCTGACGATTCATAGCAAAGATGGGTTTGTTCCCAAGAACGCTTTGAGACACGTTTTGTTCCAGTTGCCAAAGCTAAAAGAACTTTCTGTTTCAGTTCAGAATATGTGTAATGATTCAATGTCATTCTGCTTCAGCCCACCGGAAATTCTTGAAGGACATCCAGGGGGTGAGTTTTGATTCGTTTATTTTCACATATATAGTAGTTGGAAATTAATGCATTAGTACTCGAGAACAATCCAAAATACTTATGCTAGCCACCAAAGTTTTACCATAGAGTTTCAAATAAAAGAAAATACCAATATTGATTGATCGCCATCATGAGCAATAATAAGTGCAAGTGGATTAGCATCTGCAACATAAATGTGTACAATGACTTAGACAAAAGTGGAATATCTGGAGGAGGGATGTGACTTAAAGACATGTTAACATTTTTACCACCTCAACACATAGTTACCTCATACTCGCTCATTTAGCACTTGCTGCCATCATTCACAAAAAACCTAGGAAGTGTGCTGTGACTGTGACGAAGGGTGAGCTAGTGCCAGCTAGCCTTAACCTTCACACCGGTGTGTCTTGAATCTGAGGGATGTATAATCACAGGGACTTGGGGCCTGATTTAGATTTCAGCGGATGGGGTAATCCATCACAACGGTGACTAATATTCCGTCCGGCAAAATTTAAATCCCATAAAATCCTATGAGATTTATATTTCAGCAGACTGGATATCCGTCACCATTGTGACTGAGTAACCCGTCTGCTGAGGTCTAAATCAGGCCCTTAGTGCTTGCCAACAGCTCAGTGCTAAATCAGTGACTGTTCATTGCTGTAAAACACTCTTGTGCTAATTTGCTGTCATTAGGAGTAGAACAGGCTCAGTTTTCAGCTGGATTGGAAGAGAGAGAATATCTGGTTATGAACTCATGGACCCACTACAAATCCCTTCCCTCGAGTCCCTATGCCAACATCAAAGTGAAACTTGCTATTGACAATAGCAAAGTGGGGAAAACCGGGAAGAGGGAGAGATGTAAACACAGGACTAAATTCACTCTCCAACACTGCCGTGACTCTGAGGGACAGCACAACAGGGGTAGTTGTTGATGAAATATTTGCAATTGACACAACTGTATATCCGGTTGAGTGATGTTTCTGTCCCAAGCCTTAAACATAACATAACATGTGTATTTGTAAAGCGCACGTTCACCCGGAGGCATCTTGGCGCTGAATAACAGATGTTTATTATAAGAGAGTAAATTGTGGATTTAAAATGGTTGGTACCCATTTTACTCATCAATTCATGCCAAAACGTTGATGTGAGCTACATTCCTCAATCTGTGGTGATTATTTTAGGCTAGCCATGTTATCGAAAAATATGAACCAATTATCTGACAATTTCACTGCACTAGACAACGTCTTCAGAGTAATAAACTGACACATTTTGGTAAAGTAGTCGATGACCACTAGAATCCTCTTGTATCCATTTGATGGAAGCAGTTCATCTATAAAATTCATGGAGATCTTCCAGGTTTCTTTGGAGTAGAAAGTGGTTGTAGAGAGTCATCTGTAGAGGTTCTACCAGTCTTAATTTAGGCATACATGTTTTCTAGCAGTCCAGTACAACAAGTTGTTATGGTCTGTTCAGACTGTGATCTGATGTCTGGCTTCTTCTGGATGGTGTCTCCAGTGTGCAAATGCCTCCAATGGCCAACAGTTTCATGTCATAGATTCTGTAATTCTTTTCTGCTTTGGTCAGCGTTCTGGATAGGCTAATAGGCTACAGGATGCATTTCCTGGATTTCTATGCCTTGCTGAGAAAGAATTGCAACAATTGCAAATAAGGAGGCATCTGTTTCACCTATGAAAGGAAAGCAATTCATTTGAATTGTGGAGGATATATGCTAAAGTGAATTGAATCTTGAGGGCCTTTTTAGCTTGTTCCTATTCTACCCAGTAGAGTCTCCCCCCTTTTCTTGTGAGTTTATCGGTTAAATGACTGAGGAGAAGTGTGAATAAACTGTCCATAAAAATGTTAAAGCCAAGCAATTGTACTTTCTTCACATTCTTGCATGAGGGCCATTCCAGAACTGCTATCACTTTAGCCATGTCCATATGAAGACCCTCGCCTGAAATTTCAAATCCCAGGAACCTTATGCCGAGCACTTCAAATAGATTATTTTCTAATGTAGCATACAAACGATACTTCATAGTCGGACCAGTACGTTACACACTTATCATAGATGTTCTTCAGTTGTATGGAAATAGATCAAGATGTCATAACTATACCACCATGAATACATTTGGTTGGGCTCAAAGGTATTGCGGATGCGTTGCAAAGGCCGAATGGCATGACAAAATATTAAATTGGCCACAGTATGTATTAAACACCATCTTCCATTCATTTTTATTTAATTAAACTGTTTGTTTAGTTAAAATCATTACAGGCAAAATATATATCCACCTCGCAACCCCCTCCACCCAATAACCTTATTTACCCATTTCCTTTATAAGACAAAATCATGGAATCCGATCTTTTCATCACATTTCAGTTACACTAGTTATCCTTCAGTAAAAAGTACATAGTTCCCCCAATTGCACACAGCCCACTTTACTAAAAAAAGAAAAACCGTCAATCAAAATTGCTCAGTTCCCATTAGGATTCTTGGTCAACATAAATCTAAATTAGCAGATCAACCTCTATACTAAAAATTGCACACTTCGCAATTATTGCACTGGAGCCTGCCTAGCAAAATACTTGTCATTGTTATCCTACTGTAGAAAGTGCTCATTTCCCATTATTCACACAAGCCTTCCTAAAACATACCTTGCACTGATTTTATCCTTCAGTTGAAATTGCACAATTCCCATTATTGCCCCAACCCCTGTAAGCCCTAGTTATCCTTCAATACGAGAGTTGCACAATTCCCCTTAGTGTACACCACCCACCCTAGTCAAGTATTCTGATAAAAGTGCTTATGAATCCCTGAATTGACCTGTGGTACAATTACACACATTTCCCCTTGCTACCCCAAACCCATCCTGCTAAAGTGCATAACAGGTAACAGCACAAAATTCCTGCTTAGTTCACCAACAAAAACTTGATGCACCAAAAAGTTATAAAGCGTATCCGGTTTTCGGGCAGCATGTTTTTCAGATTTTTTTTCCTTGTAATTATGTCAGTGGTGACAGCCTGTTGAATAGGTCTGCCACTGCTTTCATATACCGTAGGAACGGGCTGTCTTGACAGCTGACTTAATTCACCTCTTAGTCAGCAGAGAATGCAGATACAATTCACCTCTTAGTCAGCAGAGAATGCAGATACAATTCACCTCTTAGTCAGCAGAGAATGCAGATACAATTCACCTCTTAGTCAGCGGAGAATGCAGATACAATTCACCTCTTAGTCAGCAGAGAATTGTGTGCCTACAAGATCGAATGTTCAGGGCCAAAAACAATAGTCATAGCCAAAACTTCCTCAGCTGTATTAGTGTCTCGCAGATGCAAATCACTTGCAGCAGTGATTCCTCTGATTTACTGCATAGTCTACATTGCTTACTCATATCTCCATTTTGGCGTCCATACCAGTAGCATCTTAGAGGTATCAAACCACATCGCCACCTCATGAGACTATTTTTTCCCTAGATGGAAAGTGCCAAGCTCAGGTAATCTAGGAGGCAGCCAGCAGCGTAAAGGTCGGTAGCCCAACTGCCATGCACCTTGTTCCCTTAATCCCTTAGGTCTTGGTCCACCGATGGAGCTTTTGTGTTCTTCATTAATAGTTTTGCTATAGCCTTTGTCGAAAAATCTGCGTTGACAAAGTTTTCCGCATTCAGCATTTGGATGCACTTGCTTAGGAAAGCATCCCATTCAAAGTTCGGCTCCTGTATTATCCTCCATAGCAATTGGTTCAGTATACTGGTCTTCGCTGTTTTTAGTTTTTAATAGTATGATATCCATTTGGCATGCAACACCAGGTTTTGCTTGGAGAGGTTAAATTCCAGCCTAATTTGATCTTGGGTGGTACATTCTGGTAGACCAAACAGACGTCTATATTGTGCGCATTGCTGTTTGTTCAAAAGTTCAAATAATTGATCTTAAAACATTATAGCTCTATAAGAGAGAGCAGGCATCACTTTGAAGCCCACAGCTGTTAGAAGAGCTTGCAGATTTGGGCTGGCCAAGCTTTTTTTTTTTTTTTAAGTTGCCCCATTGTGCACGCTAAATGCTTGGCAGATACCTTTAAAACTTCTTCTTGTGCCCTTTTGCCACCTCTTTCATCCAAGTGCACACCCAGGTATTTAAAGCTTTTCACTCTCTCCAATTGCACTCCCTCAACGTAATACCAAGACCCTTTTATAATTAGTTCCCTGCCAAATAGCACTATTTTGGTTTTGTTCAAGTTGATATTGATGCCATCCGGCTTCGGTACCATCACTATAGGCGATGACCAATCACTCACGGAGGGACGTATTACCCCCAGACGGAGCATATCCTGTACCTCCCTCTTGACAGCCGCTCGTTTTGCGGCGGGTATCCGATAGGGCCGTTGTTTTATCGTTTTCCCTGGAGGTGTTATTATGCGGTGTTCCGCAAGAGTCGTCCGACCAGGGACGTCTGAAAAGAGATGAGAAAAGGGGAGTAGGGATTCGTGTAGACCTGCCCTTTCTCCTGCCAATAGGTCCTCGTTAATCACGAGTTGTTGGAGCGTGGTTCCTACTGTTGCGTCGGTGGGAAGTGTCAGGTGTGCTGTTTTCGGCGGGGGTCCCAACCACTTCTTCAACAAATTTATATGGTATGATTGCTTCCGCTTCGGCGTTATCTGTAGTTGGTACGTCGTTGGTCCGAGGACCCCCACAACCTTATATGGACCCAACCACTCTGACTGGAACTTCTTTGTGGAAGATGGAAGCAACACTAGGGTCCAGTCACCCACCGCCAACCTCCTCCACTTCTTTCCTCTGTCATAATAGCCCTTCTGTCTCTCTTGGCTCCTTTCTAGATGGGTATAGGCCAGGTCTCTTAGTTTCCACAACTTGGACTTTAGCTGTTGGGTGTACTCCAATATGCCTTTGTTTTCCTCCACAGTCTCCCTCTCCCAGGCTTCTTTGGTCATTTCCAGTAGGGACCTCGGTTGTCGTCCGTATAGGAGTTCGAACGATGAGCACCCCAAACTGCTCTGGACCTGGGCTCTGAGTACATAAAGGGCCAAAGGTAACAGCCGGTCCCAATCCTTTCCTTCGACGGCCAGCATCTTTTTCAGGGTGGTCTTCAGCGTCCGGTTGTATCGCTCGACTAGGCCGTCCGTTTGAGGATGGTACACTGAGGTTCGTATGTGCCGTAGATCCAGTACCTGACAGACCTCCTTCATTAGTCGTGATACGAAAGGCGTTCCCTGATCCATAAGGATTTCTCGGGGAAAACCCACCCTTGAGAAGAGTTCCAGCAGTTTGTCTGCGATGTTACGTGACGTCGGGGCTCTGAGGGGATAGGCCTCTGGAAATCTCGTGGCGTAGTCCACGACCACTAATGCATACAGGTTCCCCTTTTGTGTTTGGGGTAGGGGGCCTATCAGATCCATCCCGATCCTCTCGTATGGATTCCCCACCACCGATATGGGTTGTAGGGGGACGGCCGGCGGGCGTTGGGTATTCTTCTTTTGGCACTCTTCACATGTCTGGCAGTGGACCTTGATGTCTTTGTAGACCCCGGGCCAAAAGAAGTGTCGCAGCACGGTTTGGGTCGTCTTCTCCACTCCTGTATGTCCTGCTGTGAGGTGGGAGAAGAACAGTATCTGCTCCCTGAATGCCCTAGGCACCAATAGTTGTTCGGGGCCTTCGACGTCTCCCTTTCTGTATAACAACCCGTCCTTGATTAGGAAGTGGGGAAATGAGGGGGGCTGGTCGTCTTGGGTAGTGTGTGCGGCTCCCCATGCATTAAACAACGTGGGGTCGTTCGCTTGGGCGAATCGGAAACTCCTGTCTAGCAACCAGGGCTCAGGGGACGT
Organism: Calotriton arnoldi; assembly: GCA_963921515.1. NCBI lineage: Eukaryota > Metazoa > Chordata > Amphibia > Caudata > Salamandridae > Calotriton > Calotriton arnoldi. The sequence continues at coordinate 861,234 of CAWUFW010005895.1, forward strand.
GAGGGCAGGTAAAGGCAGGGTCATGTCTCTCTTTGTGCTCTGTACAGCTCCTCCCTCCTGTATTGTGGCGGAAAACAACTGCAAAAAATCGGGGTTGTCCGTCCCCAACAACATGTCTTCGGGCAACCCTTCTATCACTCCTACCCGGACTGTGCATGGCTTCCTGTTTGGGGGGGTGAGCGTTACGGACGCTAAGGGGTAGGGCCTTACGTCCCCATGAACGCACCTGATGTGCACCGTTGCCTCAGGGAGGTATTGGGAGGGGTTTACCAGGGTTTTTTGTATCACCGACTGTCTACACCCTGAGTCTAAGAGTGCTCTTGCCTTCCTCCCATTCACCTGTACACTCACATGAAATGCTGTCCCCATCTCGGCAGTGTATAAGATGGATCTCGGGAGGTATCCCACCTCCATCGGTTCGTCTTGGACCCTGCGCTTGGGGCACAGTCTAGCGATGTGGCCCCATTCGCCACACTCAAAGCATTGTGGCCCTCTAAGCGGGGCATAGTCCATTCTCCCAGGTTTGGGCCGGGGAGGTTCCACCACAACTCGTTGTTTCCTGTCCAGTTTCATGGTGTTGGGTCTGTTGGGTTTCTCGCTATCCCATCCGGGATTCCGGGGTTGGGCTCGTGAGAACGTAGTGGCTATCTCGATAGCTTGTTCCGGGGTGAGGTGTGGATGTTGTCTCAACCACCTCTGGGTACCATAAGGGAGGGCTTCTAGGAATTGCTCCATGTATATGCGGTTCAGGATGTCCTCCTTTGTACTGGAGTCGGGTCTCAGCCACTTATCCGCTGCCATTTTGAGACGGAAAAAAATGGTTTTGGGGTTCTCCCCCGGCAGGCCCCTCTCTCTGCGGAAGCGAACCCTATAGGCCTCTGCGTCCAGGCCTAGATGATCTAATATGATGTCCTTTATATCGGTGTAGGGGGTTACCCCCTTCGCGTTAGCAACCTGGTACGCTGCCTGGGCTTCGCCGGTTAGCAGGGGGGCCAGAAAGAAAGGCCATTTCTCTTCCGGCCACCCACAGGCGCGTGCCGCACGCTCGAAATTCAGCAAGAACGTGTCCGGGTCGTCCCCGGCCACGTATTTCTGCAGTGAAATCCCAGAGGGTCCCTGGGTTGTTCCCCGACTGTGGCTTGAGGTGGATGAGCTGGGCTCTTTGGCGAGCTTCTGTAACCCGTCCATTTGGGCTGCTATAGAGTCCTTGAATATGTCCCTGTCGGCTTGGGCTGACGCCATGTGTCTCTCCACAGCCCATTCTAGCTTCTCCTGGCCTTTCACTATGTGCTGGATGAGCGTGTCCATCATCGGTGTACTGATGGAAGATGGTGATGATCACACTTCTGACACCACTTGTAACGGGTGGGAACAAATGGGAGGTGAGACAGGTTGTGAGAGGGAAGGCTTTATTTTTCCGAGTAAATGTCTTCTAGAGAGGGGGTTCTGTGAGAGGCGGGACTCTTCCTCCTTCCTCCGGCGTGATTGGTGGCCTGTTCGGGGTGACGTCCGCTCCTGCTCTCCCCGCCTCGGTGTACGGGGGCTTGAAGACTCCGTTGTGATGGACCATATAGATGAAAGGGGGAGACAAGAATTGGGGTTTTAGGGTGAGTACAATACGGGGCCCATAGGAAGGGGAGTGAAGGGACACCGCACACTGTGCCACACGTCCTCTACGTAAGGGTGAGTGATAGTGCTCAGGGTAGGGTGTAGCGGGTTGTAGGAGAATGAGGTCTGGCTAGGTTCCCTTACGCCAATCCCTCCTCCCTGCCCAACCCACGAAACGATCCCGTACCTTTGTGAGCCACGCTCCTCCAGGAACGTGGCTGGGCGACTCGCGTTGTCGTTGACCTCCTGGCACCTCCGTGTCTCCCTCAAGGTCTGTGGTCCTGGTCGACTCGTCTTTCCTCGGCTGGATCCCTCCGATAAATGCGACGCTCTGCTCCTCAGCTCCCTCCGTCTCACCGGTGGTATTCCACCACGTCTTCCGGGAATCTCCTCCTCTTATGGCGCTGCACGTTCTGACGTCCGATGGGGGCGGAGTCTCGTCGTCCGGGATATCCCACTTAAAGGCACCCTCACCATCTGTCATCGCGGAGTCCGACGGAGAGAGAGGGCGCATGCTCCACTCGTCCTGAGGAGGGGAGACAAGAGGGGGGGAGAGGGATGTTGTTGACCACCAGGCCACCTCATCGGGGAGTCTCTCAGTCAGAGGTCCCACCTCGTCACACAGTTGTAATATATTTGTCATTTTCTTGCGGAAACCCTTGTTCGAAGTGATTTTAACAAATTTAGCGTCACCATTACTTGCCCAGATTGCTGAGGCATTAATCACCCAATGAAGTTTAATTTTAATCAATACTGCACCACTAGGGTGGCCACCATAGGTGGAGGGCCTAACTAGAGCTGTAAATTCAACATAATCTTGCAGCGGGTTTTCTTTCAGCCTCCATTTCTCCTGCAGACATACATCATTTACCATTTGTTCCTCTAGATTTTTTTTTTTTTTAATTTAAATTCACGTCCCTTATCATCCCTCTTGCATTCCAGAAACAGACCTTTAAGGCCTGATTACGATGTCAGTGGGACCGCCCCTGACTGGCTTTCAGTGGCGGTTCCCCCGCATACTGACCATCGGTCCGACCGCTGCATTACGATGCAGGTGGCCGGACCGCAGAGGTCGACAGGATATAGGATTCCGTCATGGCAGCGGTCGGAATCGTATCCCTAACATTGCAGCGGTGCCTGCACAGGTACTGCCGCAGGTATTACGATGTCCTCTTCCTACTGCCTTTTCATGGCGGTTCGACCGCCCGAAAAGGCAGGCTGAAACAGAATTTGGGGGCCCCAAACTGGGGCCCCGTCCCCCATGGGCCATTGCTAAGAGGCCCTGGGGGCACATGTAGTGTCCCCCCACAATGTCCCCCCCCATACACATTTGTGCACTGTGTGGCAGGCACCGGCGAATGGATGTTCACAAAGTGCTTTTTTTTTTTCTTACTGCGGCTTGTGCTTCTGCCCTTTTTCTGGGCCGCATCACAAGCTGCATTGGAAAAAAGCACTTTCCGACTGCTGCGACGGCAGTCTTGTTGTAACTGTGCGGTGGAACTGCCCACTGATTATCGGGTGGTCTCCTGCCCACTGCTATTGCGATCGGAGGTCCAAACGACCACCATCGTAATAAGGGCCTTAGTTCTTTGCTTATTTGATGCACTCCTTGTTCCTCATCGGCATCACTGATTTATTGTTCTCTCTTCTATTCATCCTCTTCACTTATTCTGACCAAGTTATAGGGCCCTTGTAAATCCAACTTTGTGAAAATATTTTGGGTTTTTACTTCTCTAACAGCATAGATATGAGGGAAAGGGAATATCAATTTCTGACAGTGATAGTGTTCAATTCTTAATAATCAATGCTTAGGAGGGAATTCATTTCTTTTGCCACAAAGAATATAGGTTCACCCCACTCGCCCCCAGTTAGACTGAGCGGCAAATAAATCCCTTCTCTACGTTATCATGGAGATCTTGTTGCAGAATCCTATGATTTTTAATGGTAGGGAATCTGTTTGCCAGGTATTAAATCTGTTTGGCAGTTGTACTCCGGATGGGGAGGTAACTAGTCAGTGTATTTTATTTTCTTCTCTCTCAATGCTTAACAGAGGCAGAGAGAGGCATGCAGTTGTGAGAAGGTGGTGTGTCCCTGGTTTCAGTGCACAGCATTGGGTCAGGCAGCAGGACTCTGGTCTCCATGTTCAGTGCACAGTAAGGCACCTTTCCTTCTGCCGCTCAGACCACGTTACTGTTTGTGTTTGTGGTCGCCGGGGGCGGGGGGTTGCAGCTTGTGTTGAGCACCAGCCTCAAAGGGTGGTGGTTGGGGCATGGAAGCTCACAGGGTAAGAATGCCAAACTTGGGGTTCAGCTCATACCTGAAAACACCATATCTTTGAACATGTAGGCGTTACTAGCCATATATATATATATATATATATATATATATATATATATGTATATGTATATATGTATATATGTATATATGTATATATATGTATATATGTATATATGTATATATGTATATATGTATATATGTATATATGTATATATATGTATATATATATATGTGTGTGTATATATGTGTGTGTGTGTGTATATATATGTGTGTGTATGTATATATATGTGTGTGTATATATATGTGTGTGTGTGTGTGTATATATATATATATGTGTATATATATATATGTATGTGTGTGTCCAACAGTCAGGTTGCCCTAGATGAGGAAGCCCACTCAGAAACAAAACCTCGTGCAGTGAGGTCTACAACACCTTACAGCTTTCCACTGCATCATTCGATCTACTGGCTTAACGCGTTTCGGAACTGAATCCTTGGTCACAAGCCATCCACCAAACAAACGAACAGCAACTAAGGTATGGAACACCTGTTTTATTAGACCAAGTCCGGCCCCCCTGGGCAGGTACTCCCGCCCTAATGGGCGTATGCAAAATTGCATCATGGTATTCGTAGTTCCATACACAAAATAAAACCCCAGTGGGCGTTGCCATTGTTTGTATATTGAGTGTCATATAAAAATCCATCGTGGGTTGATGTCGGTGTAGAATGCTGAAATGCTGCCAATAACTGAACACTCACGTTCGAGTGTTTCCGTCCTGTAACCGGCGTCAGGTCCTCCTGACACCGCAGGTCCGCACATCAGCGGCGGTTCTCCCTCGCGGCTTGGGCACAGCCGCCAACAATGCCAACAGTCAAGTTGCCCTAGATGAGGAAGCCCACTCAGAAACAAAACCTCGTGCAGTGAGGTCTACAACACCTTACAGCTTTCCACTGCATCATTCTATCTACTGGCTTATCGCGTTTCGGAACTGAATCCTTGGTCACAAGCCATCCACCAAACAAACGAACAGCAACTAAGGTATGGAACACCTGTTTTATTAGACAAAGTCCGGCTCCCCTGGGCAGGTACTCCTGCCCTAATGGGCGTATGCAAAATTGCATCATGGTATTCGTAGGGCGGGAGTACCTGCCCAGGGGGGCCGGACTTTGTCTAATAAAACAGGTGTTCCATACCTTAGTTGCTGTTCGTTTGTTTGGTGGATGGCTTGTGACCAAGGATTCAGTTCCGAAACACGTTTGTTGGCGGCTGTGCCCAAGCCGCGAGGGAGAACCGCCGCTGATGTGCGGACCTGCGGTGTCAGGAGGACCTGACGCCGGTTACAAGGCGGAAACACTTGAACGTGAGTATTCAGTTATTGGCAGCATTTCAGCCTTCTACACTGACATCAACCCACGATGGATTTTTATATGACACTTAATATACAAACAATGGCATCGCCCACTGGGGTTTTATTTTGTGTATGGAACTACGAATACCATGATGCAATTTTGCATACGCCTGTTAGAAATGGGATCTCTAGTTGGCAAGGGCTTGCGCCTTTGTCCAAGTAGGGACCCTTCTTCCTAGTCAGGGTAAGGGTTGTTACACTCGTGAAGTAACCCCTGCTCACCCTCGTGGTAGCTTGGCACGAGCAGTCAGGCTTAATTCAGAGGCAGTGTGTAAAGCATTTGCACATAACCAACAGTAATACAGTGTAAGCACTACAAACGGACACCACACCAGTTTAGAAAAATAACCAATATTTTATATACTCAAGACAAGACCAATTACGACAAAAATCCACAATACTATACTTTAAAAATGAATGCTTGATACGGTAACTTCTTCTTTGCAGGAATAGCACAAAAGCAAAGTTCGTACGAGTCGGTAGCTCCGTCCGAGCCTACCGCGATGCTGAAAACCCCAGAGTCTAACAGTTCCAGCCGACCGCGTCGATACGGGCCAGCAGAGTCTTGAACAGACTCGGTTACAGTACCTTTCTCGTTGTGGCTGGTACGGAGTGTACGAGCCGGTCGGCGTTCGTCGCGGTTGCGGTGCAAGACGGAGCGATGCAAGGTGCGGTGTCCCTCGATACGGTGCAGGCAGTGGCTCGATGAGCGTCGTGCAGACGGAGTCGGTGAGTCCAAGGCGTGCGATGCAGGGTGAGACGATGCTCGATGCGGTGCTGACAGGTTGCGGTGCAGGCGACCTAGCCGGAGTGCGGGAGTTGGCGTCGGACAGCGGTGCGAGTCGGAGCGGTGCGTCGCAGACGTGCGAGCGGTGCCTCAAATGCGGTGCGGTCTCGACTCTTGAGCCAGCAGTTGCAGCGACAGTGTCGGTCTGGTCCGGCTGGCCCAGTGAAGCGATGCGAACTGCGGTGCCCACAGGTCACGGTGCAAGCAGCGGCTCGATGTTGGCGGCGTCGGACGTCGCCCACGGTGAGACCAGGGTTGCGATGCGAAGCGGGGTATGCGGTCTGCGGTGCAAACAGGTCACCGGCCAGGGATGGATTCGGTTGACGGAGTCGGTTGCGGTTCCCTTCCTTGTGGCGACTGAAACAGCGTTCCAGAAGCGGTACCCAGAGGCTTGTGAAGTCTTTGTAGTCCCTGAGACTTCTTAACAGGAGGCCAGCTCGGTTCCTGGCCCTTGGAGATACTCAGCACAAGTTTGTAGAAAGTTCAGTCCAGTCCTTTCACTGCCCAAGGCAGAAGCAGCAGCTGCAGGCCAACCCAACAAAGCAACAACACAGCAAAGGGGCAGTACTCCTCCTGGCAGCTCTTCCAGCTCTTCGTCTTGGCAGGTTCCTTGATTCCAGCGAGATCTAAATTCATGGGGTCAGGGCCCCAATATTTATATCCCAAATTCCTTTGTTCTCTGAAGGCAGAGAGGCCTTCGCCTAGTCCAAACCAGTTCTGGAGCACTTTGTTGACAAGTCTCCGTCCCTTCTTTCAGTGAGTAGGCCAGGGACATCAGACGCACCACAGGAGGTGGAGCCAGCATTGTGGAGGGAAGGCACTGTCCTATTCAGGGCCCAGGTGCGACCCTCCCACCCATCTACAGGTCGATCTGGCTATTCAGCCCTGCGCTGACTCACCCTGTCTCCTGGCATCCTCCAGCCCCTGTCACTCACATTCCAGACAAGGAATACACAATCTCGCAGAGGCAGGCTTGGATGGTTAGACAAGAAAATACCCACTTTCTAAAAGTGGTATTTTCAAATACAGAATGTTAAAACCAACCTTACTAAAAGCTGCATTTTATCATTCTGAGTCCAGGCATACTAAACTCGAATTTCTACCTTGTTCCCGGGGTCAGTTAGGATTATAAGCTGTAATAATCAAAACTGCCCGTTCTGGCCTAGGGGGAACAGGTAGCCTTGCAATAGTGAAAAACGAACTAGGCTGTAATTCACTATCAGGACATGCCGCACACACCCGGGCATGTCCTACCTTTCGCATACACCGCACCCTGCCCACAGGGGTACCGTGGGCCTACCTTAGGGGTGACTAACATGTAGCAAAGGGAAGGTTTAGGGACTTGCAAGTGTGTGCACTTGCCAAGTCGACATGGCAGCCCCAGGCTGCGCACAGGCTCTGCGATGGCAGGCCCGAGTTACACTTTACGGGCTGTTTGCGTGGGTGGCACAATCCAGTGCTGCAGCCCACCAACAGCATTTGGTCTATAGGCCCTGGCACTCGCAGTGCACTTTACAAGGGACTGACACATAAACCAAATAGGCCAATCATGGAAACACCAATCCATAACACATTTTATACAGGAGCACTTGCACTTTCCCACTGGACCGCAGTGAGGAAAGTGCGCAGAATCATCACACCAGCAAAAACAGAGTCAAAACCGGGAGGTCAGAAAGCAAAAAGTCAGGGGAAACACGCCAAAAGATGCCAAGTCTAACACATGTCCCCTCCAGCTGAAAGTAGGGAGAACTACCCAACCCCATTGGAGTTCTCTTCACTAAGGCGGAAGAACCTGGACAGACCATCTGCGTTGGCGTGTTCTGTACCAGGACGGTGTTCCACCGTAAAGTCCATTCCCTGTAGGGAGATGGACCACCTCAGCAGTTTTGGATTCTCGCCCCTAATTTGCATCAACCATCTGAGGGGCCTGTGGTCTGTCTGAACCCGGAAGTGAGTCCCAAACAGGTATGGTCTCAACTTCTTCAGCGCCCAGACCACAGCAAAAGCTTCCCTTTCTATGGCACTCCACCTCTGTTCCCTGGGAAGTAGTCTCCTGCTAAGGAAGACTACAGGCTGATCCAGGCCCTCTTCGTTCAGTTGTGAGAGCACCGCTCCCACACCATGCTCTGAAGCGTCAGTCTGCACGACGAATTCCTTGGAGAAGTCAGGTGCCTTGAGCACGGGTGCCGTGCACATGGCTGCCTTCAGGGCATCAAAAGCTTTCTGGCAGGACTCAGTCCAGATCACTTTCCTGGGCTGCCTCTTAGAGGTCAGCTCTGTTAAGGGGGCAACGATGGTGCCATAGCCCTTAACAAATCTCCTATAGTAACCGGTGAGACCTAAGAAGGCTCTCACCTCTGTCTGGGTCTTGGGGGCTCCCAAGCCAGAATGGTGTCAATCTTGGGTTGTAGGGGCGCCACCTGGCCGCTTCCTACCTGGTGTCCCAAGTACACCACAGAACCCTGCCCGATCTGGCACTTACTGGCCTTGATCGTGAGGCCTGCACCTTGCAGAGCCCTCAACACTTTCTCAAGGTGCTGTAAATGTTCTTCCCAGCTGGAACTGAACACAGCAATGTCATCCAGGTAGGCGGCACTGAAATCCTCCAGCCCGGCCAACACCTGATTGACCCACCTCTGAAAGGTGGCAGGGGCATTCTTCAACCCAAAGGGCATCACCCGGAATTGGTAATGACCTTCTGGGGTTGAGAATGCTGATCTCTCCTTGGCCCCATCGGTTAAGGCAATCTGCCAGTACCCAGACGTTAAATCAAACGTGCTGAGGAACCGAGCAGCTCCCAACCGATCAATGAGCTCATCAGCTCTGGGGATGGGGTGCGCGTCAGTCCTGGTGACGGCATTGAGCCCACGGTAGTCCACACAAAACCGGAGTTCTGGAGTGGCACCGGGCGCCGCAGCCTTTGGGACCAAGACCACTGGGCTGGCCCAAGGACTGTGGGAGGGCTCAATCACCCCTAACGCCAACATCTTAGAGACCTCCTCCTTGATGCTGGCTCTGACCCGGTCAGTCAACCTGTAAATCTTGTGCTTCACAGGATGGCTGTCACCGGTGTCCACGTCATGGGTACACCAGTGAGTAACACCGGGGGTCAGAGAGAACAGTGGGGCGAACTGTCCCAACAACTGGCGACAGTCCCCCTGCTGCTCCTGAGTCAGAGTAGGGGAGAGGATCACACCCTCTACTGACCCATCATGCTCCTTGGTAGACAGGAGGTCCGGGAGAGGCTCACTCTCCTCTTCCACCCCATCATCTGTCGCCAAGAGCATACTCACTTCGGACCTCTCGAAGTGGGGCTTGAGGCGGTTCACGTGAAGGACCCTCAAAGGGTTCCTTGGAGCCTGCAAATCCACCAGGAAGTGACGTCACTTTTGCGCTCCTTTACCTCATATGGCCCAGTCCACTTGTCCTGCAAGGCACAAGGTGCCACTGGGGCCATTACCCACACTTTTTGCCCAGGTTGAAATTCGACCAGAGTGGCGTTCTGGTCATACCATCTCTTCATTTCTTCCTGGCTTGCTTCTAGGTTCGCCTGAGCGAGTTTCCTGAAGCGGGCAGTTTGGTTTCTAAAGGCCAGCATGTAGCTAAATACATCCTGGGAGTTTTCCTGGGAGCCGCCTCCCAGCCTTCCTTCACCAAACTCAGAGGTCCTCTGACAGGGTGGCCATACAGGAGCTCAAAGGGGCTGTACCCAAGAGACTTCTGAGGCACCTCCCTGTACGCAAAGAGAAGGCATGGCAAGAGGACGTCCCACTTACGCCTCATGGGTTCTGTTAGACCCTTGATCATGCCTTTCAAGGTCTGGTTGAATCTCTCCACCAGACCGTTTCCTTGTGGGTGGTAAGGAGTGGTGAACTTGTAGGTTACACCACACTCCTTCCACAGGGATGTCATATACTTCGATATGAAAGTGGTCCCCCTATCGGAAACCACCTCTCTGGGGAATCCCACACGGGAAAAGATCCCCATTAACGCCCGGCCCACCACTGGCGCCGTCGTTGTCCTGAGAGGGATTGCCTCCGGGTACCGGGTGGCATGGTCCACCAAGACCAGGATGTACCTGTTGCCCATGGCTGTCTTGGGATCCAGTGGCCCCACAATATCCATCCCTACCCTTTCAAAGGGTGTTCCAACAACCGGAAAAGGTTGGAGAGGAGCTTTGACCTTCCTCCCACTCTTACCACTTGCCTGGCAAGTTTGGCAAGACCTACAGTGTGCATCTGACTGCCTTCGCATTTGGGGCCAAAGAAGTGGGTGACAAGCCTGTCAAAGGTCTTGTCCTGCCCCAAATGTCCGGCCAAAGGCACGTCATGAGCCAGACCCAGTAGGAAGGTCCTGAAGCGCTGGGGTACCACCAGCACACGGGCTGACCCAGGCTCAGCAACCTTAGGCTCACTGTATAGGAGACCACTCTCCCAGTAGATCAGATGTGACCCGGACTGATTACCAGCTGCCTGGTCTGCAGCCTGCCGCCGCAGACCCTCCAGAGTAGGGCACTCGTTCTGCTCCCTGCAGAACTCCTCCCTGGTGGGACCCCCTTCTTGCTGCCAATGGGTCAGCTCAGAGATGTCTCCCAGTTCGGCTACTTGCTCCCCTGTAGGCACCGGGGCGTCCCCCTCGAGGTCCGCCTCCTCCCGGTCCGTGGGAACTTCGGGGCCGGTTTCCCGCGCCCTGCCCTTTCTCTTGGCAGGGACTTGGGCCACTGTTTCAGGCTCCAAGTCCTCTTGATCACCCTTTCTGGCTGCCATTGACCGAGTAGACACGCATGCCCACTCTGGCAACCCAAGCATCTCCAAGTGAGACCTGAGCTCAACCTCCTTCCATGAGGACTGCTCCAGGTCGTTTCCTAGCAGACAATCTACAGGCATGGTAGGGCTCACAACCACCCTTAAGGGACCTGAGACCCCCCCATTCAAAGGGAACCTGCGCCACCATACATTGGCGCTCTGAGTTGTCGACAGCAACTACTTGGTGGAATGCTCCTGGGACTACTTGCTTCTCAGACACCAGGTGACACCGGACTGAGGTCACACTGGCTCCAGTATCTCTGAGAGCCTCTACCCTGTTCCCATTGATGGTCACCCAGGTGCTATATTTCTCTGTGTTAGGGGGCACCTGGTTTCCTGGGACCATCTCACTGTCCCCGAGTGAGACAAGGGTCATTTCTGCGGGATCCCCACCCTCCTGTGGGCACCCCTCCTCCCCAAGCGCTACACTAGCCAACACTTTGGACTGTCCACCGGTGGGTGGCTGTGTCCCCTTCGGGCACTTGGGGTCCCCTCTAAAGTGACCTACCTGGTCACATGCATAACACTTGCGGGGGCCGGTCTCAACAGGCTTCCCTGTAGAGACCCCTTTCTTCTTATCACCGGGGGCTGGGAACCTTTACCCTGGGTACTAGTTTGGGGCCCTTTAGAGAACTCCTGTGCTTTACCCTTGTCCCCCCACCTTTCTGCTGGGGACCCTGCCCACCTTTGGCTGAGTCTCCCCCAAACGCTTTCTTGTGGACCCTGGTACTCACCCAGCGGTCCGCTTCCATAGCAAGCTTCCTGGGGTCAGTTAGCTTACTATCCACTAGGTGCTGGCGCAGATCTGCAAAACATAGACTAGACAAGTGCTCCCATGCAATCAAGTTGTAGAGCCCCTGAAAATCTGTTACGCTACTGCCCTTCACCCAACCATCCAGAGACCTGCAGAACACATCCACACATTCCAACCAAGTGTTGGCATCAGACTTCTTACTGGACCTGAACTGATCCCTGTACTTTTCAGGAGTAAGACCATACTTCATGAGAAGGGCATCCTTCATGTCAGCATAGGTGAGGTGATACCCCTTACCCAAAGCTATCAGAGCATCCCTTGCTTCTTCAGGGAAAAGAGGCCACAATCCTGCTCCCCAACTCTCCTCAGGGACCCCATTCATGTGTATGGCTGCCTCATAACCCTGAAACCACCTTTGTATGTCATCCCCCTTCTTGAACTCCTTGCCTACGTTCTTGGGAATGTGCACAATCCTGTCTGCCTTTCTGGACGAATTGCTGCCACCATCTGAGCCTGACTTACTCCTAAGTTCTAGCTCCTTCAGTTCTCTCTCATGCTCTAAGAGCATCTTCCTCTCCTCTATGGCCAATCTCTTCTCCTCCCGCTCACTCTCCAGCCTGAGCTTCTGCAGCTCAAACTGCCTTGTCTCCCGCCGGTCCTCCAGCTCCTCTGGGGACAGACTGCTGCTGCCTGATCTGGCGGGTTCCCCCCTACCCAAAAGCACATCCACCCTGGAAATAGGCTCCTCCGCCTCCTCACTGAGATCACCAGGCTGCCCATTGGCATGTCTGGCTGCTACCCAGGCCCTCAGCGCCTTCTGTAGCTCCTCCTTCCTTGTGAGGCCTTTAATTTGGACTTTCAGGTTTTTACAAATCGCTCGTAACTCCTTTACGGCGTAGGATTCCAACCTGTCCTCCTCAAAGATAACTTCCAGAGATGCAACGGATGATGCAATTGATTCAGGCATGACAAAAGTCGTGAGTTGAAAACTGGCAAGATCAAAAATAGGCCAAAAGAAAAAGAACTAGTATGTGGTACGTAATGGTCTGCGATATGGTAGTAGTGCACACCAATCACTGTAAGTCAAGTGCAAACACAAGTCCTATCCTCACCGCTGACAACCAATGTTAGAAATGGGATCTCTAGTTGGCAAGGGCTTGCACCTTTGTCCAAGTAGGGACCCTTCTTCCTAGTCAGGGTAAGGGTTGTTACACTCGTGAAGTAACCCCTGCTCACCCTCGTGGTAGCTTGGCACGAGCAGTCAGGCTTAATTCAGAGGCAGTGTGTAAAGCATTTGCACATAACCAACAGTAATACAGTGTAAGCACTACAAACGGACACCACACCAGTTTAGAAAAATAACCAATATTTTATATACTCAAGACAAGACCAATTACGACAAAAATCCACAATACTATACTTTAAAAATGAATGCTTGATACGGTAACTTCTTCTTTGCAGGAATAGCACAAAAGCAAAGTTCGTACGAGTCGGTAGCTCCGTCCGAGCCTACCGCGATGCTGAAAACCCCAGAGTCTAACAGTTCCAGCCGACCGCGTCGATACGGGCCAGCAGAGTCTTGAACAGACTCGGTTACAGTACCTTTCTCGTTGTGGCTGGTACGGAGTGTACGAGCCGGTCGGCGTTCGTCGCGGTTGCGGTGCAAGACGGAGCGATGCAAGGTGCGGTGTCCCTCGATACGGTGCAGGCAGTGGCTCGATGAGCGTCGTGCAGACGGAGTCGGTGAGTCCAAGGCGTGCGATGCAGGGTGAGACGATGCTCGATGCGGTGCTGACAGGTTGCGGTGCAGGCGACCTAGCCGGAGTGCGGGAGTTGGCGTCGGACAGCGGTGCGAGTCGGAGCGGTGCGTCGCAGACGTGCGAGCGGTGCCTCAAATGCGGTGCGGTCTCGACTCTTGAGCCAGCAGTTGCAGCGACAGTGTCGGTCTGGTCCGGCTGGCCCAGTGAAGCGATGCGATGCGAACTGCGGTGCCCACAGGTCACGGTGCAAGCAGCGGCTCGATGTTGGCGGCGTCGGACGTCGCCCACGGTGAGACCAGGGTTGCGATGCGAAGCGGGGCGATGCGGTCTGCGGTGCAAACAGGTCACCGGCCAGGGATGGATTCGGTTGACGGAGTCGGTTGCGGTTCCCTTCCTTTGTGGCGACTGAAACAGCGTTCCAGAAGCGGTACCCAGAGGCTTGTGAAGTCTTTGTAGTCCCTGAGACTTCTTAACAGGAGGCCAGCTCGGTTCCTGGCCCTTGGAGATACTCAGCACAAGTTTGTAGAAAGTTCAGTCCAGTCCTTTCACTGCCCAAGGCAGAAGCAGCAGCTGCAGGCCAACCCAACAAAGCAACAACACAGCAAAGGGGCAGTACTCCTCCTGGCAGCTCTTCCAGCTCTTCGTCTTGGCAGGTTCCTTGATTCCAGCGAGATCTAAATTCATGGGGTCAGGGCCCCAATATTTATATCCCAAATTCCTTTGTTCTCTGAAGGCAGAGAGGCCTTCGCCTAGTCCAAACCAGTTCTGGAGCACTTTGTTGACAAGTCTCCGTCCCTTCTTTCAGTGAGTAGGCCAGGGACATCAGACGCACCACAGGAGGTGGAGCCAGCATTGTGGAGGGAAGGCACTGTCCTATTCAGGGCCCAGGTGCGACCCCTCCCACCCATCTACAGGTCGATCTGGCTATTCAGCCCTGCGCTGACTCACCCTGTCTCCTGGCATCCCCCAGCCCCTGTCACTCACATTCCAGACAAGGAATACACAATCTCGCAGAGGCAGGCTTGGATGGTTAGACAAGAAAATACCCACTTTCTAAAAGTGGTATTTTCAAACACAGAATGTTAAAACCAACCTTACTAAAAGCTGCATTTTATCATTCTGAGTCCAGGCATACTAAACTCGAATTTCTACCATGTTCCCGGGGTCAGTTAGGATTATAAGCTGTAATAATCAAAACTGCCCGTTCTGGCCTAGGGGAACAGGTAGCCTTGCAATAGTGAAAAACGAACTAGGCTGTAATTCACTATCAGGACATGCCGCACACACCCGGGCATGTCCTACCTTTCGCGTACAACGCACCCTGCCCACAGGGGTACCTTGGGCCTACCTTAGGGGTGACTAACATGTAGCAAAGGGAAGGTTTAGGGACTTGCAAGTGTGTGCACTTGCCAAGTCGACATGGCAGCCCCAGGCTGCGCACAGGCTCTGCGATGGCAGGCCCGAGTTACACTTTACGGGCTGTTTGCGTGGGTGGCACAATCCAGTGCTGCAGCCCACCAACAGCATTTGGTCTATAGGCCCTGGCACTCGCAGTGCACTTTACAAGGGACTGACACATAAACCAAATAGGCCAATCATGGAAACACCAATCCATAACACATTTTATACAGGAGCACTTGCACTTTCCCACTGGACCGCAGTGAGGAAAGTGCGCAGAATCATCACACCAGCAAAAACAGAGTCAAAACCGGGAGGTCAGAAAGCAAAAAGTCAGGGGAAACACGCCAAAAGATGCCAAGTCTAACAACGCCCATTAGGGCGGGAGTACCTGCCCAGGGGGGCCGGACTTTGTCTAATAAAACAGGTGTTCCATACCTTAGTTGCTGTTCGTTTGTTTGGTGGATGGCTTGTGACCAAGGATTCAGTTCCGAAACGCGTTAAGCCAGTAGATAGAATGATGCAGTGGCAAGCTGAAAGGTGTTGTAGACCTCACTGCACGAGGTTTTGTTTCTGAGTGGGCTTCTTCATCTAGGGCAACCTGACTGTTGGATATATATATGTGTATATATGTGTGTGTGTATATATATGTGTATATATACACATAAATATATATATAATATGTATATTTGTGAGCAAGGCCGCCTGGACGGCCGGAACACATTACCAGAGTTTGCCACAATAAACTAAAAAACATCTAAGTGAATCCAAGCGTGCTGGAGCCTGTTTTGTTATTCTGGAACGGGTGTTATATGCTATCAATAATATCTTTTAGTGGATCTGAGATTGAGGGAAAAGGCCATAAACTGAAGAAAAACTCTCCTTGCCAATCATGGTAGGTTTTGACTGAAGATAATAAATGTATTAATGTTTTGAAAAGCAAGGCATCAGAACCACAGTAAAAGAGTGTTGAGAGAGCCCAGCATAGATCTTCCAAAATTAGAACTCCAGGCAGGAAACCAGCAACAAAGTAAGGGGAAAAATTATAACATGTAGTTTCTGAATGCAACAAAAACCAGAAGGGACTTAATTTGTTGCGACACATCCATCTCTCATCTGTGTCTCTTTAGATTTGGTCTAAATAGGAAATGACATTCAAGGAAAAAGAAGAGCTCCATCTTGGATTCAGAACTGCTGGGAACAATCACTTAAAAAACACCATGTTGGGAAGGGTTGATTGTGTTTTTTTCAATGATTGCTACCTGTAACTGCTCAGAAAAATAAGCACAGAGGCTTGCAAGTGAGTTCAAATGGGTTCAAAACGGGCACAGAGTATTGTTGGGTCTGGGGAGAGGATGTGGCCTTATGGCTAGAGCGGTCGACCTCGAAGCTGGGGAAACTTGTTCGAGCCTCGGCAGGAACGCTCAACATCCTGTGCTTCTAGGCAAATCACGTAATCTTCGTGGGTCTAACAAAATGAATGTAACGCAACTGGTGCTCGGGTAAAGTGCTCTGATACCTTTGGGTCGAGTTCGCACTATATAAAACTCCCCTCCCCCCCGCCCCCCCTACACACACACACACACACACACACACACACACAAAAAAGAGGTGCATTGGAAGCTTTTTCTGCAGGGTTTTATGGTGAAGGTGCACTGGCAAAGCTGTCTGCAGATTCCTGTGATATAGCTGTCCCAGTTGGCAGAATTTTTGGGTCTTTGGAGGAAAGCTCTTGATCTATTTTATCGCTTTGGCCTCGAAGAAAATTTCTATTTTACCTGAATTCAAATTTGATTCCATTTATTTTATGATTTTAAAAAACAATATATAAGGGCAAAGCATGGAAAGACATTTCTGTATAAATCGGACTGGTATTTTTTTCTTTTACAATCGAGTTAGAAAACGGTCAAAAACAGTATGGGGGCAAAGGGTGGAAAGTTATTTAATTAGCACATTTTAGTTGCATTTAGAAAATGTATTTAATATTTAGTAGATCATTTTTTTTTTTGAAACATTTTTATTGATATTTTGCATAACAAAACAATTGGACACATTTGTATATTGATCCATGGCATATAGAGTGGACATATTAAGGCATATATCAGTGTACTAGTAGATACAGCATAGTGGGCGGTTATCATATATGCTTCAGCACGTGTATCGGTGGTATAATGTTTATCGCCTGCCCCGCCTTTTATTTTAGATCGCATCAGCCAGTCTCTTCTGACAACGAGTCTACGAGTGGGGGTTCGCATATATTTCCGCGGTAGGCATTCCACCTGTCCCAGATCCGAGACCATTTTTTAGGACAGCCCCTGTGTATATAGACTGATTTCTCTGCGATCATGGCCCCATCCAGATCTCTGCACCACTGGCGTAGGGTAGGTATTTGGTGGCTTCCCCAGCACTGCGCGATATTGCGTTTTGCTACTGTCATGCCCATTGTGACCCAGTCCTGTGCTGTGTGGTTGAGGTCTGTGGGTTCCCATATTTGAAGAAGGCACCTCTTTGGTTCAGGGAGAATCGTGACCTTCGTGACCTGTGATATTGTGCGCATCACTGCATCCCAGTAACCCGCACTTCTGGGACACAGCCAGATGGTGTGGAAGAAAGTACCTGGTGTGCCGCATTGTCTGGAGGCATAGTGGAGTGGGCATCCTATTAATTTTATGCAGGAGTGTTCTCGTGTAATATGTGCGGTGTAGGATTTTCAATTGCACCAGCTTGAGCTTGGACGGTATTGCGGCCTCCTTTGGAGACGCCAGTGCCTCCTGCCAGTCCGCCTCATCCAATTCACCTACATCTTGTTCCCATTTGGCTTTGAGGGTCGCAGTGGGATCTGGATGGTTGTATATTAATTTCCGATACGTCTGTGAAATGGCCTTCTTTGTGAGGTGGTCTGTGAGGAGTCTATCTTCCAATGGGGAAGATTCTGCCAGTCTTGTACCTTGAGGGGTTAGTGTTGTGAGTGCATGTCTGATTTGGGTATACCGGAATATTTCGGTTGGAGCCAGATCGTACGTGGTCCGTAACTGGGCAAACGGGACCACTTCCCCTTTTTTCCAGAGATCTCCTACCTTGGAGATACCTATCAGGTCCCGCTGTCTAAAACCTTTCGTGTTTCGCAATGTACCAAGTTTTTTGGAGTCCCAGAGCGGCATGGCCTGCGTCATTACTCCCTCCCACCCCATCGCTTGCTGCGCCCCAAACCATATTTTGATAGTGTGTTCTGTTGGACCGGTAAGGGTACCCCTCCTAGCCTTGTTATAGAGTGCCCCCATGATCCCTGTCGCTCCCAGGAGATACCTATCCATGTGGTATGCCGGGTCATCCTGTGATATGTGAAGCCATTGATTGATAACAAAAAGCTGTGAGGCCCAATAGTATAATTTGATATCGGGGAGTGCAATGCCGCCGTCATACCAGCTTCGCGTGAGTTTATGGAGGGCTATGCGCGGCGCCCCGCCGTCCCACAGAGTGGTCACTTCTGCGTTTATTTCCATAAAATATTTGGGATGGACCGGGAATGGTGTATTTTGTAATGCATATAGGAATTGAGGAAGCGCCATCATTTTATAGAGGGCTGCTCTTCCTGGTAATGTTAATGGGAGCGAACGCCAGTGTTGAACGTCATGGCGGAATCGCCTCAGTGGCCCAGTAAGGTTTTCAGCAATGAATCGGGTCTTATCGTGCATGATATATATCCCTAGATATTTAAATCCCTCCTCAACTATTTGAACGTTACATCCCTGTGGAAGTCTGGGTCGTGAGCCGTGCAATATGTAGAGAAGCGATTTTGCCCAATTTATGGTATAGCCCGATACCCTCCCGTATGAAGCACAGATATCCAGCAGGCGATTGATGGAACGTGCTGGTGATGTGAAGTATAACAATATATCATCTGCATAAAGTGAAATGCGGTCCTCCCAGTCCGCGGCCCATTTTAACCCGCGTATGACCGGGTCCCGACGCACCCATGCCGCCAGCGGCTCCAGCACAAGGGCAAAGAGCAATGGCGACAGGGGGCAGCCCTGGCGCGTCCCCCTACCCAATGCAAATTCCGTCGACGTGTGACCGTTCACGACCACCTGGGCCAGTGGCTGCGTATATAGTAGTTGGACCCAGGCACAGAATTTCGGACCGAATCCTAAGTGTCTAAGGACCGCGAACAAGAAGGGCCACTCGACAAGGTCAAACGCCATTCGTGCGTCCAGCGACAGGATAACCGCATCTTCTTCTATAGTAGATTTACGAGCTATGACTCCATTTAGGCGCCGTAGGTTAAGTGTCGTGCTACGATTTGGCATAAAACCAGATTGATCCGGGTGGATCACCGTGGCTAGGTGTGGCTGAAGCCGCATGGCAAGTGCCTTTGCCAGTATTTTTGCCTCCGCATTAAGTAGAGAGATAGGTCTATAGGACGCACACTCATGTGGTGGCTTGCCAGGCTTGTGAATTGCCACTATTGTGGCCATGCGCTGGTCCCGTGGTAAGATTCCTTGTTCCAGACTGTCTACATACATATTGAGTAAATGTGGTAGGACATGCAATGCTGCCCTTTTGTAGAATTCGACTGGAATCCCATTGGGTCCCAACGCCTTCCCTGTGTGTAGTGCCCCTATTGCTAGCTCGAGGTCTGCTGTAGTGAGGTCCATGTCTAGAGTTTCGGCCGCCTCAGGGGATAGAGTGGGCATTCTAATGTCTTTGAGGAATTCTAGGTTTTCTTCCACCGTGTTGGTTGCTGTTGGGGTGTGAACTTTTTCAAGGTGTACCGCTAAAGCTTCTGTGATTTGCTGGGGCTCTGTCATGAACCCGCCCTCTTCGCGCTGAAGCTGTGCCACCCATTTATTAGCCCGTTCTTTTTTATCCAGCCATGCTAGGAGTTTCCCGCCTTATCTCCTTGTTCATAGATGGTGTGTTGAGTTGTCGCGTGCTTAATTTTTGCCTCCTCCCATGTATAGGCCCTGTACTCCTGTTGTGCTAGGCGTAACCTGTGTGTTGTCTTCATCAGGGTTGACCATGTGAGCCACCTCTGCCCGGGACATGCTCTGCTCTAAACTGTCAACGTACTGTTGCTGTGTTCGTTTATGTCCCATTACCACAGAGATCGCCTGTCCCCTAAGAACCGTCTTGTAAGCCTCCCATAAAGTTGCGGGGGACTGCACTGAGTGTTGGTTTTCCTCAAACTAGTTCACTGTCGTATTGAGGAGGTCCCTACTGATCTTACGATTCTTAAGATAGCTAGGGTGAAGCGGAAACAATCTGCGTCGGCTTGGGGTGGATGTGGTGTATGTAAGGAGTACTGGCGAGTGGTCTGAGATACCCCTTGGCAGGTGCGTGATCTCAGCCACTCCTCCCAATCCGGTCGCCAGCGTAAAAATGTAATCTAGCCTAGATAAGCTGTTGTGAACTCCCGACTGGAATGTGTATTGTTTTCCAGTAGGGAACCTCTGTCTCCATACATCTATTAGGCCCAGAGCCTCTACGAATTCCACCAGTTTGCTGTTTGCGCCGCTTGGGTCTTTGGGGGGTTTTCTGTCCATCATTGAGTCCATCGTCATGTTAAAGTCACCCCCTATCAGGAGTTCCCCGTGTGGGAGGGTTAATAATAATTTTCCTAACGCTGGGAAGGTAACTTGGTGCAGTGTCGGTGGAATATAGACCGTCACTATGTTATAGATTTTGCCGTCCCATTGGCATGTTATTGCTGCGAAGCGACCTAGATCGTCCTTCCGGGAATCAATGACTATTAGGGGGAAGCTTTTGTTAATCAATAACCCCACTCCCCGCGACCCTGAGGTAAACTCCGCATGTACCACCATCTTGAATCCCATTCTATCTAAGGCTTTACTGGCAGTTCCAGTCAAATGTGATTCCTGGATCAGTGCCACCGCAGGCCCTTTACGCCTCAGATATTGCAAAACTAATCCTAGTTTGATTTTATCTCCTAGGCCATTCACATTCCATGATAGTATCTTGAATGGGAGGTGTGTAGGACCGGTGACCTTAGGACGGGCCCCTATGTCATCATTTAGGCTATATAAGTGTGTCGTAGTCGTCATCTAACTGAGTTAAGTGTGGCATTGTCCTCGTATAGTCCACTGTGCCGTCGTCGTGCCATTGATGTAAATGTGTACCATGTGCCATATTTGAAACTAAAACAAACAACAAAATGTTCCCTTTAACTGGAATCGTTCCCCTGCCCCGCCTCGCGGATTTAAAACTACCCGCCACCCCAACTCAGCAGAGTGCTTTGTTCCCTGAACTGTGTACTTGCGTAGAGGGGGAGTGTTACTCCGTGTCTCTGATCCATTCCCCCGCTTGTTCGTAGTTTGGTGCCACCCATCAGTGTGTCGTCCAGATATAGTATATTTCCTGAGCGCCATCGGGGACACTGCGGGAGGCCGGTCCCGGCTGCCCACCAAATCCCGGGGTGTGTCCCAGTCGGGTCAATTTTAGGTCCCGGTCATGTGCTTTGCTGTCTCTTTGATGCGTTTTCATCGTTCCATTACTATCTTGCGTTGTGGACAAGTACTGTACTGCATAAGCATGGTTTTGACCTGGCTCAGCGTCAGTCCGAGGTGCCGCCCTCCTTTTGTTACATGCCAGATGGTGTTCCTGTTTCGTGCGATTCTTCCGTGACTGGGTTGGTGAATTGTTGCTGCCTTTTCGGGTCCTGTCTGCTGGGTCGCGTAGCCGGTCGCCAGCCCTCCAGCCAGTCGTGAGCCTCCTCCGGTGTGGCGAAGAACCAGCTCTTCCCCTCTGCTTCCACCCGTAGCTTTGCTAGAAAAAGCATTGCATACTTAAGGTCCCTGCTGCGTAGTTCTTTTTTGACCTCTAGGAAATTACGGCGTTGCCTTGACACAGCAGCTGTGTAGTCCGGGTATAAGGGTACGTTAGAGTTATCAACCTTAATCGGGGGGGCAATCCGGGCCACCGGAAGGATCGTGTCACGGTCTCTAAAGTTGAATAGGCGTGCCAGTATAGGTCGTGGGGGGGCTCCTGGTTTGGGTCTACCCCCCGGCACTCTATGTGCTCTTTCTACCGAGAAAAAGTGTGACAGGCCACGTGGTTGCAGTTTCGTTTGGACCAGGTCCTCCACGAAGAGGTCCAGGCCGGCCCTTTAATGCTTTCCGGAACACCAACCAAGCGAATGTTATTGCGTCTCGAGCGACCTGCCTGATCCTCGAGTTTTTCTGCCATTTGCCTGGCCGCCAGCTCGGAGACTTGCCGCTGTAGAGTCACTGTGTCTGTCGAGAGTGTAGCTGTAGTAGTTTCCACCTCCGTTAGTCTAGTACTGATTTTGGAAACATCTGCACGCAGCAATGATATGTCCGTTGAGATTGAGCCGATGGAGGTTTGCATCTGCTGCAGGGTAGCCATGACATCCTTTAACGTTATTTCATTCGGCTTGGCAGTCTTTGGATCCCCACCGTCGGCTGCATGCTGGGAGGGCGTATCTGGTTGTTCCTTAAAGAAGGTGTATTTATCTAATTTGTTGCTCTGCACGCCGCGCTGCCCTCTGCCCCCCATGGTAGATGAGGTGGGGGTTACAGCGAGTTGGTGCCAAGGAGGCAGCTGCCTGTGGCGACAGATTCTCCCCTGCGGCCTTTTGGTTTTCCTTCTCCCCAGCGGCACCCTGGAAGGATCCGGCCGCAGCAGAGGGCCGCCACCTGGGGCCACCGAGTTGGTTAGTTTTCGCCAGAACCCCCTCCCGTCGACTGTGAAGCTTCACTCGGGTCCATTCAATTTTATCCCAGTGTCGCAACAGCGGTGCTGCGCCACATGTACGCCATCGGGGGCAGTTATCCGCTTACTTCGTGATGCAATACTGGGCTAGTGGAACTTGTAAGGGATGCGCAGGAGCTCCAGTCTATATGTCCGGATCTGCCGCCAGACACCGCCACCATGTGGGCCCCAAACCAGCCGCGGCTCCTCCGATCGTCGAGCCCACGCGCGCGCGGGGGGGATCGGCAGTATTCCAAGTAGTGGGGGCCGTGAACGCACAGCGAGCCGGACCGACAAGGCCCCGGGGACAAGGTCGTATCGCTGGTCTTACTTTATGGTGAGGGGCTCCGCACTCGCACCAATGCCGCACTTGCTGCCACCCACCGTCTTCTTCGTGATCTGCCTCACCGGTACAGCGTCGTTCTCGTCAGACTGTGCTGGGGGTCCACTGTTTCACCCTGCCATAGCAGCGCTTCTCATGCCAGCGAGCACCACGCAGCCCCTGCCACTCGCCGTCTTCTACCCACCAGGCCGCCGCCGGGTGGACCGCCTCTGCCCGTGTCACATTCGGCCACTGCCTCACGCGAGGCCCCGGCTCGTCTGCAGTTCTTGGGCCGCGGCTCCGCCCCTCGGTGTCACTCGGTCTCGGCGTCACCTCCGGAGTCCGGACCCACCGCGTCGCCTTCACCCGGCCCACCGGAGCCACCTCCAACGATCAGTCTTTCCTGGGCGGCCGGATTTGTGTCAGGATTTTGGGGGAATGTTGAGACGTGTGCCGGAGCTCACTTAGGCTGCGCCCATTTTCGTCGGACGCTAGCCACGCCCCCCTAGTAGATCATTTTTGAACAGGTAATTAAATTTAATTGTGATGGAGCAACGGGCATGTAGTAATTTAATTAGAAAACATTATAATAAAATTGAAATGACATTCAATTTTATTCACATAAATTTAATTTATGTAAAATACATTTTAACACATTTCCTTCTAGTTATGAACAGGTTGATGAAGTGATATAGGTGCAAAGGGTCGGGTAGTAATTTAAATGGAGTACATTAATTATATAGTATTTTATAAATAGAACTATTTTGAACTACTTACTTTAAGTATTGTTAATTATATATATTTTTTTTAAATCATTTGATTTTTGAATGATTAATAATAGTGAAATAGGGACAAAGGGTAGGTAGTAAATTAATTTATAATACATGAATTGCATTTTAATCATTAAATAGAATAATAAAATAGAACTTTTGTTAAAGAATTTTGTTCAGTTTTGGATCAGGACAAAAAAATATATACCATTTGGAAATGATGTGTTGAATATTAACATTGCATTACAGTAAAATACAGTAGATAGTGTTTCTGACCGTGAACACAGCAATAGAATGTTGTCAATATTGTTGACAATATATAAAATTGAAAAAAAGGTTTAAGATTAGTTATAGTTAGCAACATTTATTTTATGATTTCTATATAAAGCCAAGT
Organism: Calotriton arnoldi; assembly: GCA_963921515.1. NCBI lineage: Eukaryota > Metazoa > Chordata > Amphibia > Caudata > Salamandridae > Calotriton > Calotriton arnoldi. The sequence continues at coordinate 885,245 of CAWUFW010005895.1, forward strand.
TCTACTACGCAAACCTTAGAAATTAAAAAGTTATAGTTATAACTTAAAGTTAATAATATTGATAATCTTTATTCGGAGGTAGTCACATCCATAAAAGATACAGTAATAAAACCGAGACAAGCCTTAAAACACTTCATCAGTACAACTGAGTATCAGTATCAGTCTAGGTAATGTGCAAAAAAGCAAAGTACAATCAACCATTAATGCATCTGGTATTTCTAGATCTAAGTGCTGCTCTTAAAAAATTCATAACTGCAAAGAGCATGTGGTCTTTAGGCAGCAGCTGCAGATACATTAAGGCAACACGGGCTTGTCTAAAACTCATCGCTTTTAAAAGAGGTTTAAGATATATTCTCCTATGGTAAGTAAAATATTTACATAAAAGTAGAAAATGTAGGGTATCCTGTGGGGACCTGTTGTCGCAACCACAGGGGCCTCTCATTACATCATGTAAACCAAAACCAGCCGGCTGAGCTAAAAGATGGTGGAGCTGGTCAAATCTAAAACGAGTTATTAAAAATCTATCAGAGGCGTTTCTCAACCTGCATAGGTAATTCTCTATGCCCTGTACTGATTTTAGGAGAGCATACCCTCTCACCGCGGGCTTAGTGAGCTTGGTGTTTTCACATGCGGCCGTGGTGTGTTTGAAAAATAACTCCTTCACTATGCTCAGGTCCCGAGGCTTCACTGAGTCAGGCTTTAAAAAAATATTTGCCCTGCCCAAAGCAACTGACGTCTCTTTAATATAGCGTAGCCAAGGGATTTTTTTAGTGCATGGCCTAGTGATAAACAGTCTGATGTAATCAGTCGATTGAGGGCCAACTCGTTATTAGACCAGATTTTCACGCAACAGGTCAGGAGTTTTACTGCCACCATGTCCGCTCTATAATTTATCCCTAATTCCTCATGCACGGAAAACGATGGGGTGCCCTCTGGGACCTTCAATATACGTTTCAGGAACTTATTTTTTGTGATCTGAAGTTTGTTGGTTGCTATATAGCCCCACACCTCACTTCCATACAAGGCCTTGGATATACAAAATGACTGGTAAAGCTTTATAATCCTAACCGGGGTCCATGTACCTAGTCTGTGGGCATAGCTGGCAATGGCTCCCATTGATTTGTTCATATCTCCGGCCTTCGTGTCTAGCAACTGTTTCCAGTTCAATTTCTCATCGAATAGGATTCCTAGATAGTGAAAAGCCGGGACCTTAGCTAAAATATGGGCACCTGCTTTGAATGTTTAAGAGCGGGTCCCCCGGGGGCCAACTTCCAAAACGTACGACTTTGTGAAGTTGGGCGACAGGTCCAACCCGCTCATAAAAGCTACAAATCCATCAATCGGGGCCTGTAGGCCCCTCGCATTGCGTGCCATCAGCACCGCGTCATCAGCATATAAAAGAACTGAATTGCTTTCCTGCCCACTCGGGGACAGTCTGTCTGCAAAGATGTCAAGGCCGCCTCTAGGCCGTTTATGTATAGAGTAAAAAAAAACAAGTGCTAAAATTCACCCCTGGTGTACACCCCTGGTGCAGATATAATAATCAGTAGTTCCTGCCCCCTGTGAGTGTCTAACTGCGGCTGTAGTGTGGGCATGGAGGGTCCTCAAATTTATAGCAGGCTCAATCCCCAGGGAATCAAGTAGGGCCCATAATTTTTTAACTTAAAGTTATAATTTCCTCCCGGCAAAAACCTTTCTAGAACTTGTGCACCTTCGTACAAAGTATTATGAACTCGCTGGGCGGAGTAAATGAACTATAACTCGCTCCTTCACCAAGCACTGCTTCTACCTTTTCATATTACCTCACTTACAACTTGTTAAATCATAGCATTCATAACAACACTCATGCCATCTCAAATTACATCACTTGTAAGAACACTGTGCATGGTAGAGGGCGGAGTTATAGTTCTCAAATATTTGTCAGAGACAAAAATGGAAATGTTCTACTAAAAATGCTGCAACGTTTGGAAAAGACTTTAAGGCATGTCAACAAGACAGTGTCCGCATTCCTTCGAGATCATCAAATGTCTTCCATTTTTCATTTGAATCTCACGTATTTCAATTCAGCACTGATGTCCTGATGGTGTACATTTTACAACCTATGGAAACAATCTTTTCATTTTAAACCTAACAATTTAACTTCACAAATGTATTTAAATATGTTTAGTTAAAAAAACAACAAAGGCTATTTTAAGCCAGCTGATATTATGTTGAAATGTATTTACATTCTTTTTCTACATTTCAACAAGTAGTGCAATACGTTCACCAAAGTACTGCAGTATCGTGTAAACTTTAAAAAAATATATAAATCAATAAAACTACTTTTCTTGAGTTAGCTAAAGTGCCTAATTTATTCCTGTACATTAAAACAAAATTAATACCCTATATGTTACCATAAACCACAGAACATAGGAAAAGTGTGGTCTAAACAATATAGGATTGTGTTTTGTCATCACCGTGTTCGTGGTATAACTCGAAGGTGCTGTGGTATACTGCGGCCCACTATATCACAAAGTTTTTTTCCCTTTTAACTTAAAAACTACTTACCGATTTAGATCAAATACCAAGAAGGACCCTTTCCACACCATAATCTACATTCCTGCCAAATTTCATGTAAATCCGTTCAGCTATTTTGCCATTACGTCTCATGCAAAAGTCTATGTAAACTGTAATGGGGGGGAAACGTGTTTTGGGCCCTCCCCCTTTTTTTCTTCACACCCCCTTAACTAATTTCCGCAAAACATTGCATGGTCAGTCAATGTAGAAAAAAGACTAGGTCTTCAAAGTTTGGTAGAGAGTCATCAGACGGTGACAAAGTTATCACCAAACAAAAATCTGAGAAATTCCTATCTCTGGGATTCCTAACTATAACTACAGAGTATCTATCTATCTAGCTTACTTACAATGTAAATTAAATATGATATTAATCTTTGCGATGTAAATGTAATTTCCATAAAGGTAAATTGCAATGTAAATATTATTGTTGTAATTGATGCGTTGTAATTAAGGCTCCCGGTTTTCCGTTTAAACGGATTTTTACAAATAAACACAGACGGAAAAATATTTTTCTTCCGTCTGTATTTATAAATAGAAACGGAATAATACGACCAAATTGGATTCTGAGAATTGTTCGACAATCCGTGCTCCAGCCCAAGGTTGCCTCACCACGCCCCTCTTCCTGATTGCCCTGTATGCCTTCCCACATTAACACCTGCTGGGCCATTAATCTTTGGTAGGCGCGGGAAATTATTTCCTAGGAGCATCTTGCCTCTGACCTGCCCACCATTGCCCTGATGACGTGCCTGATACATCCTTTTAGCCAATCAGCTGATCATTCAACATCTCCGGAGCTCTGCCTCTGTAGTGAGCGCTGCGCCAGCACAGCAGTCTGTTTTAGGTCACAGTTAAGTGAAAAGGTGGGGGTGGAGGTGGACTTGTACTTCACTGTTTGCACCACTACGGCAGTTCAACTTTGAGGAGGCGGGGGATGGTGTTAGTAGCGCGAGTACTTGGCGCTAATGTAGGACTGGCAGAAATGAGTGTGACCCAAAAAGGTCAGAAAGACCGGTGGCATAAACACATTAGGGAAATTAGGTCGCATTAGCTTTGGGATACTTTCAGGCCTTAAATTGAAATTTATTTCTGAAATGAAAGCTCCCTGCTTCAGAGGAGGTAGTTTGCTCTCTCAGCTGTGGATAGTCAGCGCGCACCACAGAGGGGAGCATGGAACTGACAATGAGGAGAACGAGGCATCCAATATCTGTAATTTATGAAGAAAGTAGACAGCTCTTTCATGCCGTCTTTGGCCAGGTCACTGAATATGCACATATGTACTCATCTAAATTCTAAATGTGTTTATCATGGCTAGTGAGAGTGTTTTCAATATTGTAACACAGCAGCAGCTCACTAATATTACTGCAAGTAATCTCTCTGACACCACTCCCATTTCTCATATGTGAGGTCCTGTTTTGATCTAACAGAAAGGTTTTTGTGTGGATGTTGCATGAAACATACACAACATTTGTCTTCCAAATGTCTGTAATAGATTCTCACACATTGTATTGTGTTTACTTAATTTGGAGCATATATACATATATCTAAACCTATAACAACCGTGTGCACTGTCTATTTAAATAAATGTGGAAAAATACTAATTACAGCGTCTTTTTTTGCTTGCGACAAAAATAAATGCGGATATATACAGATAAAATGACAAAAAAATAAATATGGATAAATACAGACGGAAATGTTAAAAAAAATAAATACCATAAAACCGGGAGCCCTAGTTGTAATATACCTCTATGTGAATGTTTTTGTTCAAAGGTTTGATAGCCGCTTCTAATCGGGCGTGGGGTGGGAAAGAACGTTCAAGGCTTCACAACCAGAACCCTTCCTAAGTAAGGACCTGATAGCATAGTCTAATCAAGAGAGATACGTTGTTTTCTTTTCAAAATTTACACTTTGGCTATTTAGTGCTTACTCAGGACAGGAGCTTCACTATTTGTGTGAATTCTCTTCACCTAGTTACTTGCCTAAACAACAGTATTACCTTAAACCTCAAATTTGCAGTTCCTGCTACATCTTACACAGTACTTTAGTCCCATTGCATGGAGTTGAAATTTCTAAGATTGCCTTTCCTTAATTTGATTATCAGTAATCAAATTACAGGTTTTGCTTAAGCACCTTTTATCTGAGAACTTTATCTTTTTCCAAGACAGTGTAGGTGACTAAACATTCCATCCGAATGCATACATGATGCTCTGTGTTTTGGGTACTAAATTCTTAAGCATGTGGCTTTGCAGGGTTAGGGAAACGCGAAATTCCTGCAATTTGCTGTTGTGTAATTATGCAAAATTTCAGGGGAAGTATATGAAATGCAAAACTGGTCTTTGGTGGTATATTTTTGCACTATATTCGTCGTCCTCCGATCCATTTTGGAAACAAGGATGCATTTGTGCTAAAAAAAAAAAATAAAGCAAAAAACTCAAACGCCACATAAACAGCAGCCACTCGCGTTGTAGTTGTTCGTGTTGTCCTTATGCACGTGCTACATTTTTGCTGCAAATGTCATGCAATTAAGCGATGTGGCATATTAGTATAATTTCAGACATTTTACGTAACATGAGATTACAGAATTTACTCAAGTTTATGCTGGTGTAATGGAAATTTCCCCCAGGCAGAGTAGGATGTTGACAAAGTTTAAAATAGTGAAGGATCGCAATATGTGGCATACTTTCCTATAATCTCTCTCTTTCCTATGTGCGATTATCACTCTTCTAAAATGTATTTCTATAAAGTCTTCAAATCCTTGTCTCCTAAATCCCCAGCTATATTGCTGTTTTAGTTGTATTGATCTGCAGATGATATTGCTTTCGCCTCATTTCACTTGTACTACAAGAGGTATTTAAAGTGTTGATGATTGCATCATCTGAATACAGTGAATTGTTTTTAAATAATATGCCAATCAGAATTCGTTTCTATGCTCTTGTTGCCTTATTCGTTCTGCAGGTGATTTCATAAATAGGTCTGACTGTGCTTATTTTTGTACTGATGGTGGATACAGTTTTCTAGCTTAGTAAACCAGAAGTGATTGTGGTTAGTGTGAGTTTGAGAACTCTTCATTGGCATGTACTGAGTCATGGACGTCAATTCACCACAATACCATGGGTAGCTGAAGTGACATCCAGGGAGTATTTGGGTTGGTGTGGCTTCTCCGCACCCAAGAAAAGTTTAAAACAATGGAAATGCATTATAAAGCACATTTTCCACGTATACCCGCTAAAAGGCCTAAGACTCTGAAAGGGCACTCATTAAAATCCAAGTCCTTTCATGGTGTGTCTAGCCAAAACCCGACGCTCCCATTGAGTTAATACCATTTTATTTTTTCAGAATGTGGTATGGGTGCCCAAATGTTTAAAAACAATTGCCCCCATTGTGCCAGGCTAAGCTATACAAAAAAGTGATGGATGGAATGTTTGAATTATTCTCAGCCACTGGTAATGGCTCTGGGCTGCATCCCGGTCCCATGCCACTGAACCTCGCAGTTTGAGCTGGACTGTTCCCATTGGTGTAGGGTCAAGACTGATTTGCATATGGCGGGATCCAAACTGAGGTGACATTCTTCCTCACGTTCACTCAGTCTCACTTACTGTTGCTCACACTCATGCACTCATTATTACACATTCGTTTACAGTCTTATTCACATTCACTTTCAGTTACTGTAATATTTTCATACATTCACTCAACACTAACTCTAACTTTGATTCACTCATTTTCACTCATTCTTACTTCTTCTCACTCACTCAAAAGCAGTCAGTTTTTCTCACTGATTCATTCGCACTGACTCTTACTCATACTTTCTGACTTTTTTTCCACTCACTACCTGTCACTCGCATGCTCACACATACAGACACAAACGCCTGCACATATACATGCCCTTTCAAACAGACAGTCTCACACACACACACAACATGAATTTAAAAGCATTTTATTTTAGTTTACCTTATTTGCCAAATGAAAGTCCCGTTCCAGCTCCTGGTGCTCCGTTGTTTTGTATTATGGCAATAGTGAATAATAGTATATTATTCAGCATTTGCATAGTAACAAATAAAGAAAGCAAGAAGGGTGGAGCCTTGATGCCTATAATGAGGGTGAGCTGCCCTTGTGTTTTTAGCACTAATTTTGCCACCTCTGAAGCCAAGTGTTGCAAAGGCAGTGCCAGAGGTCACAAGGGAAGCTGCGACCCCCTTAATGACGTCCATGTATTGATTGCAAACACTTTTGATCTACAAATTGTGCTATGCATATGAAATTGTCTGATTGCAAACATGTTCGTTGTCCATAGTGAGGTACACATGCTGCGTATCACAATGTAATGCAAATGTATAAAACGTTCTGTTTTTGTGAGATTATCTGTGATTGCTGACAATGTACCAATGGGCGACTGATGAGGAGTCTTAAAGGGAGGTAGATGATTGTGAATTGGCCAGTGATAGGCGATAATACCCAAAGACTATTTTGCGGTCATTTACATATATTTAGACTTGTGCCTCAGCATAATGTAGTCTGCCAAGGGACAAATGTAGATATTACAAAGGATATGTAGTAGTTTAGATCCCTGGCAGACAGACACCACAGCTAAGGTCAGGGGGTTTAAAAAACAAAGGGGGAAGAGCTGCAAAATGTGTTTGATCCCTAAAATTAGACTTTAACCAAGAGTAGTGTCTTTGAGACCTAAGACTAGGTGCCAGGATGTAGTATTCAGGGACATTGATGGCTGCTGATAAATCGAGAGAAATTGGTGTCCCCAACCCCACTGTCATCTTCGGTCGCACACAGATCATCAATGACTAAAAGCATGACTAATTTAGTGGTTCGCCCTTGACAAAAACCTATTTGATGCAAGTCTCAAGACTTTCCACAAACGTTTTTAACTGCATAAAAGCAAATGTCTCCATCAACTTTCCCAAGTGATGAAGCAAAGAGGTGGGCTAGGAGTTGTTTGCATCATCTGTCTTTTAGTGAGTATTTTATGAGTAGCATTTTAACTACTCTTGTTTTCCAGGCTTTTGAATTGATACTAAATGAGCTTTTGATTAACACAAGGTCCTGTTGCAAATTGGGTCTAAGCTATTGAATTACTTTTTCCAGTCATTAAGTGAACCAGAGAGGTGACATTTTTAATAACTGTCAAAACTGGTCCACGCTAACACTGCGCTGTGCATATGTTCAGATATTCTTTATTGAGTTTTGACCTGGATATGAATAAACTAACACCCCCCCACCCCCTGCATTTGACAAGAAGGCTTTTCACCCTGTAATAATTGACTTGCTACTGGACTAGCACAAAGACAATCCTAGGAGCATCTGCGCGTTCTATAAATCTTGTTTCATCGTCATCTAGATATTACCTGAGCTTATATCTGGTCGACTCTTTTCAGTTTTGTTGTGGGGGGGGGAAGGTATCTGTTACTTAGTTGAACAAAGAGCATTACAAAGATTTGACGTACAACAGAAGTTTTTAGTCTCCCAATTATTCTGAACAGTTCTTTGACTAAATTTGAGGCTTTGCCTATATGCTGTGAATATTATGATTTTTTTGGTCTCTATTTTGATTTTTTGTTCTTGTATGTTTTTGCTAGGCTTGTGTAAGACCTTCAAGGTCCTAATGGTAAGATTCCCCCCATTTTTTCTGAACCTGTACTTCAAGAGGTCTCTGGGCTTTGTTTTAGCATAAAAGATTATGTTCTAGTCAGGACAATGTCCCGTCTGTTGCTTCAGTAGTATTCGTTGAAGCATTCCAGTATGGTGTTAGGATTTGTGTTCGACAAGGTAAGACCCTGGTGACTCTAAGGCAAAGGAATGTGGCTGTCTTTTCAAGATCAGTCTGCTTCCAACATCTTTCTGCTCTGGTGAAAAGAAACAGCAAATATCTGAAAAAGTAGTGCAGGGTGGTCAGACCGTATAAAAGGTTCAGCTACTGTGACCATGTTACTTATCAAAAATATGGAATCTAGCAGATGCCCTTCTTTGTGGGTAGGCCTAGACGGAAGTAATCGGATATTTGAAAACCTCAAAGGTCTCCTTGAACTGCAGGGTTAATCCTTTGGCAACCTCAAAACGATGGCTTAAAGTTTAAAACGCCTAAAAAGATAATGCTACCTTCCATTTTGTTCCAGTCACCTTTGGTGAAGTCAAAGGGCCTACTTATGAGTTTGGTTTTATTTAATACATTTGAAACCTGCTGAAATGTAATAGGGGAAAACGTAAGGATTTACCTTATCATGTGGATTTTGGTGTGTTAAGCACCACAATTTGCATGTTATTCCCCATATACTCATAAAAGGTGTTATTTATCACACCCAATAAATAATGTACCCCATGGTATCCTCATTTATCAGGGGCAATAAGTTATGCCTCAACTCGAAATCAGGCCCTAGGTGGGCTGTCCTTGCATGCTGGGGATGGCGTGGTTTTTCTTTATATTGAATAACTGATCTCCAGCTTCCCGTGTCAGCTCAATATTCTTTTCTGTCCCCAGTTCCAAATGATGGCGTAACTGTTGTGGATACTTTATTTAACTTCCTATTATGTATCCCTACAAAAACAGATACTTACCCCAGATGCCTAATTGAGGCGTATATGTACAGCATCAATTATAAATGGGTATCCACCTCACAAAGCACAAAAATATTTGGAGGAAAGAGTGAAATTACTTTAGCCTAGTTCCAATTCCAAACCCTGGGTATAAAGAAAGGTTCCACCACAATTTAAAAAAAATGTTTTTTAGAGTTTTTATTTAGCGCGAACTAGACCCGAAGATATAGGGTATCAGAGCGCTTTACATGTGCACCAGTTTCGTTACACAAGGATACATTCATTGTTGTTAGGCACGGGGAGATTAAGTGATTTGCCCAGAATCACAGGATGTTGAGCATTGTTGCCGAGACTCGAACCTGGTTCCCCAGCTTCGAGGTCGACCGCTCTAGCCGTAAGGCTACATCCTCACCCCAAATGGCATCTAATTCTGGGTATTGTGTGAATGCTGAGTGTATAGTTGATGGCTGTTACATAAGTCGGTAGGGATGGTGGATGTATGTGGTTAAAAAAAAAATTATTATTATGTTGAATGGTTTCAGCAGACATTGTGTGTGATAATCTACTATTAAAAGATTTTAGGTGTAATAGGTGGTGTTAACACTTACACACACGCATCATTTAATGATCTGCAGGATAGGAAATCATTAAATTAGTGAATTAGATTACTTCTACATATTTTAGGGCATGTATATGAATGATTTATGACTACATTATCAATCTGTAGAATCAATAGTCACTGGAAAATTTAGCACTTTTTATGATGTTTTGCTGGAATTCTGAATATGGTTGAAAAATTGTATTTTATTCTAGATCGGTTTTACCAATGCACTGTTTAATTGACGGTCCGCTGACCTCTACTGATGCTCTAAGAGTGTTATTTTTGCTTTATGGAATTATTTCATGTACAATTTACTGAAATAAAACAAAATACCCATGTGTTTTTTTTCTTTTTCTTTTGAGCTTAGAGTCAAGTTGTGTTCCAAGGCTTCACCTACAGAAATTGGAGTTTCTCTCACCAGGGTTCACAGTTTTGTCAGCGACTGCCCTGCACCAGCTGTCTTCTATTACCACGCTCATTCTGCAGCATTATAAAGCTCACGCATTCGAGGAAACTCTCTTACTATCAATGTTGGAGAACCTACCAAATGTGACTGAATTAAAACTTGCATGTAAGATCGTATTCATTTTATTTGAATACCTAATAATATGTGACTAAAATAAATAATGAGCTTTATTACCAAGACCAAGCTAAGAAACAGTTACTTTTTAGGTTGAGCCTACCAGATGTTCTGTGGTTCCAAAAGACCTGTTGTGAGCGTACTAGGAAATTTCAGCCCACCCATTGCTTATTGGTTGGCGTTATGGTCACTCATTTGCTTGCTTCTTATTTGGTGGCCTTCATTACTTGTATTGTTTCTCCGTCCCCTGGAGCCTCCTCTTGACTGGCAGATTTCTGTCCTTCCACTGCTCACTTTTAGGGAACTACCTTTTTCTTTTTAGGTAAGCACTCCATCAGAGGCATGTTTTTTCCTGCTCTCACCTTGTGTTTCTCTGCCCCACCACACCCTAAAATGCCTGTTGCGCTATGTTTGCTCTATTTCTGTGTTGGCTTCTCGCTCTCTCTCTCACATGTACTTCATCCCCTGTATCACCCTGAGCTCCTCGTTGCTGTCTTCCTCATGTGCTTTGCCCCACACCAGCCGTGGCCCATGCAGGTAGGGGCGGGTTGCGGTGGAATTCGACAGACGACCATGAGGGAAAATTAAATAATTAATTTTCCCTCGTCGTCATCGGTCGAAATCCCCACCCGGCCCCACCACTCTCACCTGCACAGGCCGCAGCTGCCCCACACCACTTGTTGCTCTCTCCCTCGTGACCAACCCACTCCCTGTTGCTGCCCATAGGCCCGCTCACCAACTTTTTTTTGTAGGGCTAGACAGCAAGTTGCCGTCAGCCCTCCTCAAAAGTCGATTTGCAGATTTTTCAGTTTTTTTGTTTGAGCTTAGTGGTTCGCCCCATCTTAAATTGGTCAATAAAAAAGAAAGGAAAACTGAGCCCATTTGTCTTTAGGCACTCGCCAAAAAGCACTGACCAAGCCAGTAAGTCCCAGAGGTGTGACTTGTTGACTTTGCCAATGCTTGTTATACATTGTGAACTTTCTGTTTATTCCTTGTTTTGAGATTTCTTTGCAGCAAAGTAAGGAATTACGTTGTAGGCGCCAAATCCAAAATGTGTATTTTATTAATAATCCATATTTATTTGTAAAGCATTATTTCGTTTGCAGTTTTCGAAGTAGACTAGGTTACGTAGAAGTCAAGAGGTGTGACTGGCCATTGAAGCATTTAAACTGAAGCATCATTCTTTGCCTTGTGTTGTAGAAAAAATACAGCGGCCTGTATTAATTTGGAAATGGACATGGTGGTGTTTATTGAGTAGAGTTGAACATATGATCCAGACATTAATTCCCATCAATCATCAAATAGGTCATTTAATCTTAACCAGCTGCCTAGCTCTAATTGAGCCTCTGACCGTTCTAAACTAAGGATTACAAATCTCAGGCGTGGAGCTGGCTGTCCTAGCACAACTAATTGCCAGTTGCAAAACTAGTATCTGTCTCCAATATTGGAGTAGATCATCAGACAGCATTCATGGTTCAAGATTTTCCTATACTGAACTTACAATCAGCCTTGAGACTCCCAATGAAGCTCCCCAGAGTTTGCACTGCCTTGTACCATATAAGGATAGAAGTGTTATGCCCCCATTAAAAGTGATGCAGCGGGTTACTAGCAACGAGCATTCATACACCAGATACTCACTTGGGCCCATACATTCATACTACGCTAGCAATTTCCGCTGGTGGGTCAGTTGTACTCTTTATCAAAATCCCTGCTACCAATTACTTTTCTGATTGAAGAGTAATGACTTACCAATGAACCCTTTGCTAATTGGGAAGTTTAAAATGAGTGACATTCATTACAATTCATAATCCTGAAATTATCACTGAGTCAGGAAGTTTTAAAATGTTTAACTAAAAGATTTAGCAGAGTAAAGTACAGAACCACATGATACTTAATCGTATATCAAGGATGAAGCATAATAATCAATTAGCATTCAATGACGGTCCCTCAGAAAGGAGAAGATAGAGACAGCTGCGCAACTAAGGTTTGCATGTATATTTACCTAAAGTGCGAGAACCAAACCCCTTGGCCAAGGAGTTGGAAAAGATAGGACCCAGGAAGGATGAAGAGCAAAGACCTCCTCCAGGTTCAGGAGAGGACCGGTGACCTCTCTATCAACGACGCCTGCGTCGTTCCCCTCTCTGTTACTCGCTTCTCCTCGATTTCTCCCGTGTCTTCCTTCTAATGGACTCCGCCGCCCCCACCTCAAGACCTCTCTGGACTGTGGTTCAGTCTGCAATCAGCCCGTTCGATACGCCTGCTCTTCTCGTGTCTGTCAGCATCTAGTCTCGTCTCTTCTCGTGTCCTCTCGTCTCATCTCATCTGTCGCGTGTAATTAACTAATTCTATATCTATTATACCCTTCTACGCCCATGTACCTCCCATTAATGTTGCAAAAATATGGGGCCACTACTTCTGATTGGACAGGGGGTTGATCCTCACACCATATTGATTTGGTTCAATTTCCTTAAGCCCATTGTTTTTAAAATACCGCCCATCACATTTAATACATTTGCTTTATTTCCCACTCGTCTCACGACAAAGTATATACATTGTTCATATAATTTGTTGCATTTCAGTAGGGACATCATGGGTACAGCAGTGTTGGCCATCAGGTCACGGCCTTGGACGACGTCCAGGTTGACTTCATCCTTTGCTCTCGGCAGCCACTCGGGGCGCATGCGCAGAACCATTGTCACACGAGTTTCAGTTCACCAACCCCAGGCCCAATTTACGAACTAATAAAAAGTCAAAGAAGAAAATATTAAAATCACAAATAAATTGTTTCACGGTATACCCACTCTTTCTACTCTATTCCCATTTACTTATAAATTCTATCCCGCGTTAATAGCGTTAGAATACCACAGTTTAATTGCAACATGAGAGCAAGCTGCAGTGTGTGAAAACATAAAGCAGCCATTTTAATACACACTGCGCAGAGGCAAGAATTTCCCACCAAGCAAAGAAAGACGTCACACCACGTGATATGGTTGACGCATGCGCAATAAAGATTCCCGCGCTTTAGCGGCCATTTTAGAATAGACAAGCGTTATTTGTTAGTTTAAACACATAGACAAGCTTCCTTTCTATTTATGTTGGTGTATGCAATAGTTAGTATGAACAATACAAAGTTTAATAAATTAATACTGTGAGAAGATTGCCTCCGAACAAGTCTCATTTGTGAGTCCTTGCTCCATCAAAAGCATAGGTCACATTCTTCTGCACAGGTTCAAAAAACATTGTCCACACATCTGCTGGGCATGCCCATATTCCACATGCATTGCTAAATCCCTCAAATTGTAACCAACTGGGTTGGACTCCCGAGTTGACCGAGAACCAGTCATTTTCTTTTGATTTATCCCCGATTTCTTTTTTGCCTCTGTGTAGCTTTTCCATACTAGAACTTGTTTTGAGGTGCAGTTTGTCTGCTCATGATCCCAAAACGTCATGGCCCCATGGATGTATAAGTTTCAGAAATTATTTTTGGTAACTCCTGTTCACACTCTTTAACAGGGACTGCTGAAAGTCTCTGACGTATGTCTAAAACCGCTGCTTCTTTGCATATGTTGCTGAAAATGATTGAGGAAACCGTTTCAAAATTTCCCAATAATTTCATTGCTAAATCTAAAGCCGGTGCAGCTCTGTGCTCATTTTATAATTGTCTTACTACATCACGTAGTACCTCCAATGTGTTGCAGTGTAGATGCACACAAATATACTTTCCCAGGTTTTGTGCTCCTCTACGGGTGGCATTCTTCCAAGGGAAAGACACATAGTCAGAATTCGACGCTTGTCTTTGGGTGTTGCATGAGGATAGACCACCTCCAACTGGTTGGTCTTGCGATAAGTCTGGAAGGCAATCTTTACGGGCACTTTTCCCACAGTAGCATTTATAGTCTGTGGACGGATAGTGTGTATGGCATCCTGTGACTGTGGGGCAGGTCCTACTGGAACTGCTATGCCGTGCGCTACATTCTGTCTGAAGCGCCTATATAGGGCCACTATTTGATTTAATAACCTTACTCCCTCTGCTGTAAGTTGTAAAGCTGTAAGAGTGCTGGATTTGGAAAAGGTGTATATCCGGCCAATACGGACAAGGTGGCCCCTTCATCACTTAGGGGACTCTGACATTTTGAGGTGTGTGGGGTAAGTAACCACCAAACCTGTTTTGGTGTTCATGGTAGGTCTAAGGGACCTCCAAGTCATTATATGCTTGGTATGCTGCAGGAATGGCTGCAGGTTTATATGTATGAAAATGGCCAGTGTTGGCAACTATAAAATCAAACTCCAACCATGAGTAAAACATTTCAAAGGCATATGAAACATGTGCAAGAACCATAAACGATACTGAAGCCCCTGCGTCGGTGATACCTCTTTCTTTGAGAGGTTGTATATCTGTTGACCTGTAAATTAGCCCTATCGTAATGGGTGCTGCCGTATTTAATGAACAGGTTTAATTAACATGAGTTCCAAAATGCAGAAACCACAGATGAGAATACCCTTTTAAGAGCCACGATTGACAAACCTAAAGAAAACAGGAGTTTCCTGTTTAATTTGAAGGGACCAATATTACTACGGATCAATATTATTATGGACATCTTTGTATGTTTGTCACATATATATATATATTATTTTTTTATTTGTCGGCAAAAATTACTTAAGGATCAAGATAATTTGAGCACGCTGACGTAGGGTGCCAATTGTCACGATCTACAGCTCCCGCTTCCGAAGCCGCAGGGGTTGGATCTCTAACGCCTTGATGCGCTGACTTATTTCAGTGCACCAACACAAATTAAAAATCCAGTTGGACTGTAACCCGTACACAACCCACTAAGCAATAGTGTGTAAGTGATGTTTTCTGGTCACGATTAGTCCATCTAGATCAGTTAAGGGAAACAGCGGAACACCAAACCCTATTTTGTAACTGAATAGGACACTCAAAACAACACTAAGAAACACTGGATAAAACCTTAAAATATTTATTTCTAGAATGCAGTTTACTGCATATAATCTGAAAATTAACCACACAATACATGCAGCAACGCATGACATTGGCTGAGAATGTAATGTAATGAATGAGTGAGGGATTCATGCAGCGCATGGCTACTCCAAGGAGTGTTCCAGCACTAGACGGGAGGAGCACCTAGGTACACGCCTTATAACACAAGCCTTACTGTCGCACAGAAAAAAGGCAGGTTTGAAGTTTCCTGTAGAATACAGTCTCTAGGGGAATCGGACGCAATGAATGAATGAGGGATGTAATATAATGTAAGGTGGATTTGTTTGGTGCTGCTCGTCACCCGTGAGGATATCCAGGCGCTGAGTGCAATATGAATATTCCTAACCTGGTTAGCAAGTTCCTACCATCCTATCGCTACTTCTAAATGCTATTCTAACACTTAACATGAGCAGAGAATAGGAAGCCCATAATTCAAGTTTTTTTAGCTGCTTTCCAGCGAGAAATAGCTGCTTAGCTGTTTCCCAATCACAGCCCTTGCCCGGGTCAAACCATTTCACTTCAGTGTTAGTCTGTGGGAGGACCTTTACTCCTGCATTTTTAAATTCGTTCTATGAATTGATTCTGCCATACAGGGACACATAATGTTCCCATTTGGATATGACATGTCTGCCTTCTGCCCTAGTGTCTTTCTGGTTCTTGGTGCAAAGCTGGAAAATGTAATGAGTTAGAGGTCATGCTGCTAAGATTCTTGGAAAAAAGACCTAAATCTCCAAATCCTACCACACAAACAGGAGTGGTCCAGAGATGTATTAAGATCGCCAAGACTTGTTATTCAAAGGCTTACTCTTGAAGATTAATCGGGTTACTTCTGTTGTCCGTCTAGCAGGACCCACTTCTAGACCGGTCAGTTACAAACCCAAATGGTCTCCCAGTGTTCAATGATTTCTAAAGGAGGACAAAAGCTAGCGTGTTCAAGCCCTGCTGGAGCTACCAAACCTCAGGACCTCCACCATGAAATGGGCTCATCATCATCATTGTCAAGATTTTCAATTGCCAGACTTTCACTCAAACATAGGCTCCACTAATTCCAACTGGGAGTTGGAATTCAGGGTTAAGTCACACCTCATTTTAAAAGGGCTAGGTCTCTGGAGCCTTAGTCCACTAGACAAGTGGTTCTTAACCTATGGTCCGTGGACCTCAGGGGTGCGGGTCTGTGATCCCCTACTCAGGAAAGTCGAAACTGTTAAGGAAATGAAATAATATTAGCAAAATAAAAAAGTATAAATAAAATGTTTGAAGTAAATAAAATATTTCATAATTTGTGTATTTGTTTAGTGTACTCTTGTTTCTATATTTTTGTGTATTGTTTTGAGGTTCAAATCATCAAAATTGCTTAGGCTGGGGGCTCTGGCTTCCAGTAATAACTCTGTGTGGTCCCCAGGTTCCTATAATGATTCTGTTGGGGACCACATGCAGCAGCAAGGATTTCTGTAAATACCAGGATTTTTCAGCTCACTAGAAAGATAGCTACAGGTCAAAGTCCTGTCGGTCAAAGTTCTTCTCAGTGCAATTGTACAGAGTTTCCTTGAAAGCTGAATGCATATTGCTTCTCTGCTCGCTATATTTTTTCTGGAGATCGGCAGAGATCAGGCCGACTTGAGCCAGCCAAGGTGTCAAGTTATGTGCACTCCTGCCAGATTTCTTAAGCCACAGCACCCAGGTTGCCAGGTTATGGCCAGCCAAATCCAAAAACTGGCATGGGGTGAGTTTCAGTGGCTCAGGAAGGAAACTATTTTTGCAGGGATTGGGTGTGATTTGTTCCACAGTCCATCAGACAACTCTAGTATTGGGAAGGAGGAGCCATAGAAAAAGTAGAATATCATGTTCACTTTGGGTCACCATTGTGGGCAACTGTCAAAAATGACTTCATTGGACACTAGTCATCCTGCGCACGATCTTTTGGACATGCATATGCACACTAAATCTTTTCAAAGGTTTGCCACTGAAACAACATTTGGCTCCCAACAACTGCTAGTTGTCTTCTAATTTGACAAGAGTCGGTTGTAGCTGCACTCAACTAATGGTATTGAGGGCCTTTGGTTTGCCTCTTTCAACTGAGTCTATTCAAATATCTAGCACCTCTTA
This sequence comes from Calotriton arnoldi, assembly GCA_963921515.1. Classification (NCBI taxonomy): domain Eukaryota; kingdom Metazoa; phylum Chordata; class Amphibia; order Caudata; family Salamandridae; genus Calotriton; species Calotriton arnoldi. The sequence continues at coordinate 902,627 of CAWUFW010005895.1, forward strand.
TGGACTTGCTGATTGATCTATAGAGTGGAGGAAAAGTTCCTGGCAGGTCATAAAAACGGAGGGCAAAATGTTCCTTTCCATGGTTATTATTGCTGTCCCAACAGAGATATTTTCTATCAATGAATCAGAAGTCTGTTATGTCTCTCCTTTAAAAAAATATCTTGATAGCCTACTGTTGCTAACTGTGATTGTGCAGCATATCACGTACCAGCAGAGCTTGAAACAGCTGGTCTGGAATTTCTCAACCGTTTCATTCATATAGTGGATTTACTACACTAGTATTCTAGTATACGCCACAAGTTGTGCCAGCAGTAAGTGTTGCGCATAAGGCACCTGAAGAATTCACATCTTCCTGCTCACTGCCAACCCCTCGTGTCTGCTGTCAACTTTAATCCATAAAATGTCTGGGCAGTTCCCAAGGCTCTGAACTATTCTCAGAAGCAGCCCTTGGTTGGGCAGTGACCCTTTTGTTGCCTTTATTGGCCAGGGGGTTTCAATAAACCACTTCATTCGTAATTATGTCATCCTTGGGATTTGGTATCCTTTGCATAGATGGTTGAGAACGCTTGAGGAACTCTGCACCTTGCCCGATAAGAGTTAAGAACATTTGAAAGATGCAAGTTTATCCGTCCCTAGTTTCTAATCTCGTTCTGCCCTTTCTCAAATGAGCTTTAGTGTGGTGATATTCTTCCCAGGCCCAGCCCCCAAACACTTTTTTAAAATACCCAGGTGTAATTCTAACTGCCGATTTGATTTCTGTCAAAACATCCTGCGAAGACAGTTACCAATGGATACATATTTATCTCTCCCTGATTCACACAATATTACTGGCTATTCGTCAATATGTCATACATAATATTATAATAAAACTAAGTCATGGTGTGAGAATCAGCTGTACCAAATGAAGCATCGATCACACTTGGAACAGGGGTGATTGTCCCTTTAGAAAATTGGAGATAGACCTGTTGCAAGTAAATTGCAACCTTTGACATAGAAACTTGGTAAGGTAAGCCCATAATAACGTAACCAAGGGGCTGATTACGATGGCGGTGAACTCGCCACCGGCAGGCTGCCAGTGGTGGGTTCACCGCCATCGTACTGCGGTTTTCCGCCCACCAGATTACTATGGCGGGCGGAAACGTGGTGGTCGGAAAGACCGACCGCCACGGTTCCGACATGTGGTCCTTTTTTGACCGCCTGTCAGAGCAGCCGCATTGCCCAGAATAGCGGCAGTGCCTCCCCGTGCACTTTGGTTTTGCACTTGGGGGGGCACCTATGGTGCCCCCTTACATTTCCCTGCACCATGTGGCAGGCAAATGCGAAACCTGCATTTTTTCTATTGCAGCGGGTGCTGCAGCCAGCAGCACCCGCCGCAATGCAAAACATGTATAATGCAACCGCCACAGTGGCGGTCGCATTGTAATTTGGCCTGTGGGACCCCCGACACTATGTCCGGCGGTCCCCATCTCCTCTAGGGTGGCCATCCTAATCAGGCCCCAAGTAATGTGCTTGTGGCATGCCAGCAAAGGAAGATAAACAGTAAGAGAAACTGGTTAAAACTGGCAATAAACAGAATAGTTAATACTAACATTCCACAGGGAGTATAATAAACATTATAGGAAGTATACAAATAGACACTCTGTCTAGCACAACAGTGACACACAGAGATGACTCTAAATAACTAAGCAAAATGCACATACTGTATATGCAATGTGAATAAAGTATACCCTGACTTCCTCTTAAAAAACAAAACCGATTTCACTACGCAGCTACAAACTCAATTTGTTTTTATTAAATCTTTTTATTGATACAAACTTCAATTTTCACATAAGTTCAGCAAACAGCAAGAGATGCACAATATTAAAATGTGTCCTTCCACATGGCACAGCGACTCAACGATCACTTTTACTGAACATATATTCTTTTTGACATTGAGACATCCTTGACCCTTTTCTTGACTTTCTTCCTACCTGTCATGCACATTGATGCATCTCTTCTTGTCATGAACCCAATTACCCATTGTTCAGGAAAACTTTTGATCTTCCAGATGCTTGGCTGCTAAACATACCACCCTATTTAGATTCTGATTTTTCCCTTCACTCATCCTAATTCGGCAAAGCAAACGTGTGCTAACGTTTTGAAAGGTTCTGAAAATGTTCTCGTATCCACTTGCTTAGATTGTAAAATATGACCTTCAGATAAATTAATTTCTGTCACTCCGTATAATGTTCTTTATTTCAGCTGAACTTCTATCACGTGTACTCAACTTTTTGTTATTCATTTGTAACCTCCCTCCTCGGCCCATCCATCTAAAATATGCATAAATGTTACACTGATTACTTCGCAGCGACTCAAATGTGGTAACACTAATTTTGTAATTTATGAGTAACTGAGTATGTGAAAACTAAGATATTTAACTTACCAATCTATCTCCTGAAAAACTCGCAACTGAATAAACACTCTTTTCTAATTCTATTAAATCTCTGACTATTCGACTCTGTGTGATAAATGCAAGTGGTCCTATTTGGAATATCGTTTTCTTTTTATACTGTTATCTGAAACGTTGGTGCTGAGGGAAATCCTACCTTTCACAAAATTAGTTGTTTTCTTTGCCACTTTAGAATTCACTCTAGCTTAAGACTATTTTAAGTATTAATGCATTTACTGTACTCTGAACTTGGGCATTTTTCCAAAACTAACCAGACATGTTTAATCCTAAAGATTTCCACAGTGATCGGGGTAAACGGGAAGGAGTTAAAATGCTTAAGATTTTTAGTCCACCTTTATCACTGAACCAGAAATTAAAGCATCCTCCAGCCATCTTTTTGACCACGACTTAAATTCTTGCCACCAGCTATGTCCTGTTTGGCCATAGTAGTTCCATTCTTGAAGGCTTTGTGAGCTGAATTTATTCACCTATTACTTAGATTTTTCAGAGGTATGAAACCAGCATTTTGTAAGTATTTTGCCATTCTTCTTCTGAAATCCCATTCATTTAGCCATATTCTTTGCTGTTGAAATTCCAATATTGACACAGTACATGGGAGCAGAAATCTGCCCTCTTCTTCATCACTTATGGTACACAGAGTGGGTTAATCTTGCATGTGAGAGTTACAAGCCACCTTGAAAGTGTTGGTGAAAAATAGCTAGAACATGTTTGTGACCTCACTGAACTATACATTTCCTTCAGTGTAAAAATAAAAACGTCTGTTATTTATTCATTACCCACATCACAGCGAATAATTCAGCATCTTTCAAAGATCTTGACGCAAAGGCTGTGCTTTCTTCCTTCCTTTGCATTAATGGTGCTCTTAAGTCTTACTTGCTGGTACTCTTTGCCCACACTGGAAGTACCCCAGATATGGAGTTACCTCCATTTTCTACCAATAGAATTATTTTTCATAGCCCACGCAATTGTGTTTTAATTCTTATTCTATTCATAATCCTTTCACATAATAGTGAGAAGAGATTTTTGAATTTATTGATTCTTAATTTACCAACCTCAGAAGGTTGGAAAGTTGAGTTTTCCTAGCTGGGATTTTAGCACATGGCTTACAGAGTAGCGTAGGTGTCAGCTGCAAGCGTTAACTCACTGAGGAAACTAACACAATGTCCATATCTTTCTTCCTTTTTTTAAAAATCTTTATAATGCAATTTCAACCTTTTGTAACAATAACCAAAGCCCAACCCCCCCCCCCTGGTCAGGGAAGAATATCATCAAACCGTACATATTCAGGTTAATATATCAATTAGAAAGAAGGTAGAATAAAACCAGCAGTAATAAAGCACAATTGTAAACAACAAACCGTTATTTAAAGTGCAACGTGCTGAATAAATATGATAATGGGGCTGACAGTAATAATTGACTGAGGTAGAATCGGCGGTGGTAAAGCACCACTGTAAACAGACCATTAGCAATGTGCAAAATAAATAGAATTGCAAAGCTAACAATATTAAATATCAACAGTAGTTCAAGCTTTGCGCCTTCCTTTACCCTAGACTTCAGTAACAGGGAAACGGCTCATATACACTATACCTTGGGGAATGCGAAAATTAACATCAGTCTGTTATTTAAAGTGCAAGGTGCGGCTAAAGAAAGGAGAGCCGAGGCAATCCCTCCTATATATTCAAACCCCCTCAATTTTCTAATCTGGATAAAGGCGCCCATATTAGCAGTCCTTTTTTCTTTGTTTTAACACCCTTTCTGCCGTAAATTGCTTTCTCCAAACTGGAAATAGCTAAGAAGCGGGCAAGCCAATGTTGGAACTGAGGGGTTGTGGATCTAGCCATGCTGTAGCTAATACCAATCTAAAAATTGTCATAGCGACCGCAATAAAATAATCTGTCTCCGGGGTTGACTTTTCATCCATTACCCCTAGTAAAATTACCTTTGGACTCAAGACAGCATTGATATCTAGTTTGATACGAAAGAAGTTTTGTATTTCATTTTTAAAAGAATTCAAAGATGGACATGTTGCAAACATATGCGCGATGTCAGCACTAAACGTGGAGCAACGCGGCACTTAGTACCTTGCCCCGACGATTGGATGAAGATCAGCCGACTAAAACTGAACACGGAGAAGACAGAGGTCCTCATCCTCGACTCCAACCCCTCAGCCTGGGACGACTCCTGGTGGCCAACGACGCTGGGAGCAGCCCCGACACCCACCGACCACGCACGCAACCTGGGAGTCATCCTCGACTCAACGCTCTCCATGGCCAAACAAGTCAACGCAGTCTCATCCTCCTGCTTCAACACCCTCCGCATGCTTCGCAAGATCTACAGGTGGATCCCGACAGACACGAGAAGAACAGTCACCCAGGCCCTCGTCGGCAGCAGACTTGACTATGGGAACGCCCTCTACGCGGGAGCCCCGGCCAAGCTCATCAAGCGACTGCAACGCATACAAAACGCCTCCGCACGCCTGATCCTCGATGTACCACGCCACAGCCACATCACCCCCACCTGAGGAACTTGCACTGGCTCCCCGTCGACAGGAGAATCTCCTTCAAACTCCTCATCCACGCACACAAGGCACTCCACAAGACTGGCCCAGCCTACCTCAACAGACGACTCCTCTTCTATGTCCCCAACCGCCAACTCCGCTCCGCCGACCTCTCCCTCGCCACCGTCCCTCGCATTCGAAGAACCACCACCGGCGGCAGATCCTTCTCCCACCTCGCCGCCAAGACCTGGAACACCCTTCCACTAAGCCTACGACAGACCCAAGACCTGCTGACCTTCAGGAGGCTACTCAAGACCTGGTTGTTCGACCAGTAGCAGCACACCCCCCCCTTTTTTCCCCCAGCGCCTTGAGACCCTCGCGGGTAAGTAGTGCGCTTTACAAATTCTGTGATTGATTGATTGATTGACTTTGCAATTCTTGCAGGTGTATAATAAAGCATAAAACAAGTTTTTAAAAACTGCACTTGCAAATTGGCCGACATTAACACTGTTTGGGATAAGTTGAGGGCTTTCGCAAATTCATTATCAGTAATCAGCAACTTATCCTGCCATTTCATGCACTGTTTGTCGAGATCATCTTTCATTTCACAATTCAACATCTGATAGATTGACCTGATGCGGAGTGTGACCTAAGCTATTAGCCGATCCACCAAAGCATTCTCATCAAAGCCGCTCGGGCCCCCCACTTTCCACTGAAGGTAATCTCTTACTTGCAGGTACTTAAAAAACTCTTTATTGTTTATGCCGAATTTTGTTTTTAACTCGTCAAACGAGACCAGACCCGTCGGGGAGAAAAAAGCACCCAATTTATCTATACCTGCCCCGAACCATACCTGCATATAGCCATCATTGAAAATTCCAGGTAGGTTTGTATTATTTAAAATCGGGGTATAAAAATTCAGTCTCCCCAAACCCAGCATCTTCCGTATTGCGATCCAGGCCTTTGCCGTGCCCAAAAGGCACTTAAACTTAACTTTTTTATAGTAGCTATATTCGACTTGCCTTAGCAAACATCCCCATGCCTCTTCCCCAATCAATAGTTCGTATATGGAAGGTGTAGTATTTGGCGCTGCCGTTTGGGGTGATTCCCTCAGTAATATCCGACTATATTGCAATAGTGAAGCCCAGTAGTACAAGATGAGGTTTGGGAGAGCCCACCCCCTGCCTCCCCCCTTTCTCTTGGAAGTGAGAGATACCGCAGCGCTCTCCTTGGCTTAGAATAGGCCCATAAAAATCTAGTAAATACCGCATCGAAGATTTGAAAACATTCCCTGGGGAATTCTAATGGGATTGCTCTAAAAAAGTACAAGATTTTAGGGAAATAAATCATTTTTATCAGATTGCAACGGCCTATCAGTGAGGTGTAAATTATTTAATCTTGCCAAACCTTTCTTAGTTCTACCTGCCAAAGTATTTAAATTAATATTAACTATAGATTCAACTTTCGAGGAGATATAAACACCCAAATATAATGCTTTCTCCACCACTCTATTATACACTAGTTCAATCTTTTCATTAATTATAAACTGTGTCTTATCTTTGTTTAGCGAGAAACCAGACATACCCCCAAACACAGCGGCTTCTGATTCTATTGCCTTAATAGCAACCTCCGGGTTAGACGTTAAGACTGCCACGTCGTCTGCATGAGCCAAGATCTTAGTCTCATGGCCATGCATAATTATTGGTGGAATAATGGTGCTTTGCGCTATTTTTCTTAAAAAGGGATCAATATACAACGCAAACAAGAGTGCAGAGCAAGGGCACCCCTGTCGAGTCCCCCGAGTGATCGTCACTACTCCTGTCAGGCTACCCGATATGCATACCTTAGCCGTGGGGTTGTGATACAAGGCTTTAATTCCTCGCACAAAGCCTGGGCCAAAGCCCCTTGCATACATTGCCTGCCAAAGGAACTGCCAGGAGACCCTATCGAATGCTTTTTCGGCATCTAACAGAATCAGAACCATAGGGTCTCCTGACACTTCCGCTGCGTCAAAAAGTGATATCACTCGTCGAATATGGTCAGTGGTGTCCCTGCCTGTGATGAAACCATGTTGTTGCTGAATCACCAGTCTTTTGATGACCTGGGCTAATCGTACTGCCAGAACCTTGGAGTAGATCTTTGAATCACCATTTATTAACGTAATTGGCCTATAAGAGACCAGCTCGGCCGATGGTTTATCCTTCTTCAACAAAACAACTATTTTTGCCGCCGACCAGGAATCCGGAGGTGGCACCATCTGATCTTTCAGCTGGGGGGAAAAGATTTTATAAAATTCTGAAGGGATTGCGTCCACACCAGCCGCTTTGCCCGGGGGGAGGCTAGTGATAGCTAGCAATATCTCATCCCACGTTAGCTCTTCTTCTAGAGTTTCACGCTCTTCTATGGATAATTTGTTAAAAGGTACTGCTTCCAAAAACTCATTAATTTGTTCAGGAGAAACCCGATTTCCCTCTGTGTACAGGTTTTGAGAAAACCCTCGAAATGCCTCTCTGATTTCATTAGTGTCGGTGACCACCCCCAAAGTAGGATCGCGTATTTCTCTGATCTCGCTATCGGTACTCCTCTGCCTTGCTCTTACTGCCAGATGGTGCCCTACCTGATCACTGCACTCATAAGATCTTTACTTCCAGGCAATATACTTGGCTGCCGCCCTGTCTGCAAAAATTGCATCCAGGTCTGACCTTGCGAGTACTACCTTAGTTTGTGCTTCACTTATATCCCCCGCATGCTGTATAGTCTTCACTAGATTCTCCTCGGCTACTGTTAAATTATCTTGTTTAGCTTGCATCAGCCTATCTTGCTTTCCTTTATTCAGTGAGAATTTTAGGGTCTCCCCCCTTATTCAGGCCTTAAAGGTATCCCACACCATACTTACAGAGGCACTGCCGTTATTTTCCTCGAAGAAAGTTGGAATCCACCTACTGATATACTCACAGTACTCCTTGTTGGTTAGAAGTGCACGTTCAAAGCTCCATGAGCTAACCTGCTTCCCCCCTATTCCCTGTAGCACCAAGACTAGAGAATTATGGTCTGAAAGGAACCAGGGGTATCGTTCAATCTGGCACGTCGTGGTCAGCTTGTTGGACACAAAAAAATAATCGAGATGGGCATGTGTGCCATGTGGAGCTGAAAAATGTGTAACTCTCTACCATCTGGTTCTTTTTATGCCACACATCGACCAAGCCATGATCCTTACATACCCCTTTGAGAGTCTGATACACCTTAGGCTTCCTCCCGGTGTACAGTAACTGTCCACCTATATCAAAACTCCCTGGGAGGTTAAGATTAAAATCCCCACACAAAACCACAGGTAGGGGACGGTACGTTAACTCCTTAGATACCTGAATTCTAGTGGAGGGATCGAGCACACTGCCATAAACTGAACACAGCGTGAACTTGCCTCCACAGTGTGAGTGACAGACTACTGCTACCCATCTCCCCCTAGGATCATACCGTATTTGAGAGAACTTCAGCAAACTTCCTCGGGCTAAAACAGCCACACCAGAGTATGCACACCTTGTGAGGTACCGGCTACCAATCTGTAGCCCAGGGAGTAAAGAATATCTCTCTGTGAAGCTTCAATATGTGTCTCCTGGAGGCAGACAATATCTGCCCTCAGGAGTTTTAAACCCAAGGCAGTCCTGGCTCTTTTCTTAGGGTCATTTAGGCCGCATATGTTAATAGATGCGATACGGATCATTGGCCGGTCATTCATTGGCTAATTGTTTTCCAAAATCCTCGGAAGCACTCCGTGGGCCACCACCCCGCCTCTATACCTCTTTCTGTACACTCTTCTTTTATACTGGGTTGTTTGGACTTTTTTCCTCAGCCTACTCCCCCTGACCGCCCCCCCTTCCCATCCCACCCCCCCCCCACCACTCCACTGAGCAACCAGGCCTAGCCTGTATGACGTCATCTAACATCACAAGCCCCACTCCCCGGGCTCCCACCACCAACCCCATAACAAAACATCTATTTTTTATTTTTTTGTTCTTGCTGCTTTTTCACTTATATTTCTTATTTTTCAATTTTACCCAAGATGCAGAGACCTACTTTAGAATATTTCCCACTGAATTAATCCCCGCCCTGTTGATCCGAGAGGAATTCTTGAACCTGAATCTCCGAAAAGAAAGTACGGGTACGGCCCTTCAAAACTACCTTCAATTTTGTGGGATTTTGTAGGTACACTTCGGCACCTAATTTCTGGAGGGGGGCAAACATCTGCCTTAATCGCCATTTTTGCTCTACCGTAGCGTGAGCGAAGTCTGGCCGTGCAAAAAAGGTAACTCCCTCAAAATCTCTTCTAGCAATAGGGCGAGCCAAATCAAAAATATTTTGTCTCAAAAGGAAATTTCCAAAATAAACCAACATGACCCTTGGATATGCATTACTGTCCACCCGTTGTTTTTTGAGTGTTAGGGGAATCGATGTGCCCTCTGAATTTCTCTTGCCCAATCCCATCCCGTGAGTTCTGGGAATGCACCCTTTAGAAGTTTAACAACGTAGTCTCTGGGGGTCCCCTCCCTCTCTCCCTTCCGGAATACCCAAAAACCTTAGATTGTTCCTACTCTGCCTATTTTCATAGTCGTCCATCTTCTGCATCATCTCCGTGAGTTTGGGGTCCTGGAAAGAGCTTGTTGACTTTAAGTCAGCTTCCTCCTGTTCGAGGGTATCCGTTCGGGCCTTTATACTGGTCATCCGGTCAGGGATTTCAGGACAAGTTTTGCTTATTTTCCTGACCGCGCCTTGAATTTTTTTTAGAGGCTTGCCGTGCCCGTCGATTATCCGTCCGTACTTCAGCTTGCATCTGCTTGATCGTAGCCAAAATTAGAGAAGGTGGAGTTTCCTGTGCTGTTGGACATCCTGCTGTCCCACCCTCCAGGCTCTGAGCTGGCTTTTCTAATAGTTGAACCGCGGAATAATCCCACCTAAGCCTAGGGACCCTTTCTTTGAAGACTCCGTCCGGACCTTGCTAGCCTTATCATTACTTGACTGCTGCTTCTTATCTAGGCTGTGAGTCTTTTTTCTGCCCCTTGATCCGCCTGATCTCTTTTTCCGTCCTGCAGAGATAACTGATCCATCCTGTGAGCTACTGCGAGATGATATGGACTGTGAAGATGTTGACGAACCTAGATCAGGCATTGAGGAATCCGAGTCCTCGGTTAGGGAAAAACTTTTCTCACAGCCCCCAGTCCGATCGGGTGAGGCCACCAGTCCAGGGACCCCTAGACAGTCAGAATCAAAGAAGATAGGATCAGCTTCCGTCGATTGTAAGGGAGAGGGGTCCGAGGCCCCCCCAATCGCCAGGATTGTTCTCCAAACATTCCTCCCCAAAAAGATTCTGCTTGATCTGCCGTTTCCCCCCCACTCCTTCCTCGGAGGTGCCTGCGCGACTCTCCCTTTCACCTGTTTTGGAATTTCTGGTGTCATCTCCCTCTGTAGTAATTTCGGGCACCATTTCCTGCACTTGGGTGATGACAGGTGCAGATGCAGACACAGCAGCTGGGGGGAGTGGGGAGTCATGGTAACAGAATCCTGGGTTTTTGCAGATCTGGGATACTTCAGAGGAAAAAGCTCCGCGATCACGGGCTGACCTTCCGTTGCCACCAACATATTGCTCCCTCGGGTAGCCCTTTTACTTGTATTGTCAGGCTTGTTAGTATTATCGCTGGGCTCATCCCCTTTATTCTTATTCCTCACATCTGTGCCGGTCTCCTTAAGGCCCCCCTGGTGCATGCTGGTCTTTGAAGTCCTGGCCGGGCCGGCAGTGGTGGTTGCCACATTAGTTGCTTTGGCCCTGGAGGCTTTAGGATTCCTGCTAGCCATTAATGCAGGAAACTTGATCCTTCCGGCAGAGATGATTAAGCCTGCCTGCCTCAGTACAACTCCCAAGGCTACGCGCTGGGCCGTTACAGAAGCGGCCGCACGGTGTCTCCCACTGGGTTTCCCGCTGACTCTCCGCTTTGATGGAGAGCCGCCGTGCCAGATCGTAGATGTCCAGATAGCCCCCAAAAACAGCAGGCCCTCCAGCAGTCCTCGCCCGCTCCTGGGGCCGATCTCCTGCCGTATCCTGCAGTATGCTCAACCCGGAGATCGCCACAATCCGACTGCCGGTAAGGGGAGGGGTAGGAGCCCACGGGCAGTGAGCCGTTTAGCTAAATGCCATCTTTGCTCCTGTCCATATCTTTCTTCCGTGGTCTGCTTAACAGAGACATTCTTTTTTCTGCCACATATGCCCTATCTTTAATCTTCAGGTTTAACAGTGCTCATGGTCTAAGATGGATAAAAAATGGTCTAAAGAGGTTTTGTGAGAAGAAATGGCCTGAATATAAACGGGTAAAGTTGATAAAGGGAAACTCCACAGTGTGGAAAAAAACAGTAGAGACTTATGTGGCCAAAATTGCACATTTCACTGACTATGGTATGGCCATGACTGTTGCAGATTATTGTTGGCCTTGGCACTATTCTTGTTTTGTTCAGTCTTATGATTTCAACAGCGTCTCCTTTCTTTTATTTTCAGTTAAGAAAAGACCACAAGAAAAAATTATGACTATGAATGAATGGTGTAATCTTTTAAAAATTCTAGTCCCATTAATTTGTTTTCTTATTTCCAGGGAGTTCCCTTTTTTATCCCATCGGTGTAGGATCCTGGATCCATAACTTGCCAAGTACACTTGAGAAGCTGCACCTTTTTGCAATGTATATCACAGAACCTTGTTTCAGTGCACTCTTTAGTATTGAACAGAAATTGAGAGTATTGGATATGAGCTTCTGTTACGGCTTTGGAGAAAATATTCTGAAGCAAATTCCCAGTGAATTTCCACTACTGACTAAGCTATACCTCAGGTAAGATTCTTTTGTTCTAATAATGATGTGTTTGAAATAACTCTAAACTCTGTAGGTTTTTTGTGTGTTGTAGCATACCTCTGGAAGATACTTTGTTAAAAACAATGGATTCCTTCTTGGTGTGGGTGAATTTGGAGAGGGATGATGACAGCTTTGTTTATTGGATTGCTAAAGAAACAGTTTATCTAAGGGATCTTTGTCAAAAATACATCTTTTGACAACTGGAGAAAAGTATATCCCATAAGCCCCAGAGAAGTAGCTGTTGTGACAAATGGGCATATTGCACTAGGTCAATGTGCAGCTGTGGAAACTAATGTCCACAAAGGATGAGGATAAAACCATTCCAGTCAATCAGATTATTCACTGGTAAATTATCCTTTCCAGAAGCCTAATCTCAGCAACTTAGTAATGGCATACCACTGAATCTTTGAAATTAAGCGAGGATAATAAGTCTTGCTTGTTTAGTACCAACGTATTTGAAAAGTGCAGACAATGCAGATAACAAAAGATGCCAAGACGGCAGCAGTCTTTCAAGCGTAGCAATATGAGTGGAAAAAAGCTAATATAAACGTTTGGGGAAAAACAGTAATATACTGATAAATGTATGTTGAATTACTGACTTGCAGTACAAGTAGATTATAATGCAAACACAAAGCTAGGATGAAAAAGCTTTAGAAATATTCTGTAATTCTGTGAAGCATAACAATGATAAATAATGCAAAGTGCTGCTATTTCTGCAGTGGTGGCCTTCCCATCTGCCTGACAGACTACCTTAACATATCTGTTATCAGGAGCCTCAAAGGAGACCAGTACCACAGACTGGCACCTGCATCCACTGTATTACACTCAAGAAACAGTGGATGATATGGACATTCTTAACTTGCTAGGATGTATGTTAAGCAATCTGTGTAATGCCTTCCATTTAGGTCTTAAAGAGTTGTTGCATAGTCTGCTTCGATCTTTGACCTCTGTATATTGTGTCTTGTGTTCATGTAAGTTCCCTTTCGCTAGCCACCCCCCCCTTCTCATGAAATGTCCAAGCTATAGTCTGTGTGAGTAATGTCCTTGCTCCTAATTAGCAGGATGTCTGAATTAATGTCATGCATTCAAAATTGCATTGCAACAATCAACTGGCCTTCTCACCATGTTCTTTTTGTTTCCGTTGTACACCAAGTAATGCATGTTCAGCCTGCAATGTAAAGAATGGTAAGTTTGTAGCAATGAGCTGCCATGAGCTCCCTCGAGACATTTCTTTAGGGGAAGTATTATATTGAAGTCTGTTTTTTTTTTATATCCTTGCCTCCACCTACTTGTATGTTTTGCATTTCTGTTTGCAGCTTAGTGTGGCTTCTCGCATCAGCTCACCCCAAAGTGCTGTTGACCTTATGTCCACAATACCAGTGCTGATGATACATACCTTGTTGGTAGCTAATTGATTAGTCCAGAACTGTTGCAAGAGTTGTTTTTCTGCAGATATCTTCGATCTACCCCTTTGCCATTTTCCATATTTTGGACACAGGATCAACTAGGCCCATATCTTTATGCAGGTGTGTAGGGACTTTATCTGAGACAACGCCTTATAAAGTTCTGCAGGAAGTCCCTCTCGGCCATGCACTATGGAATAGTAGAAAATAGCCTTTAAGATGCAAATTATATGTACACAAGATAAAAATATACATGTCCTGTCTCAAGAATGTAGAAGTCTCTGTATATCTACTAGGGAGTGGTTGCCCCCAGCATCTTTAAATATGGTTCTCTCCTTCCCTTTAATAAACTGAGGGGACCTGGAGCTAATATTTAAACAGGTCCTGCACCCGTGCTCCAGAGTAACTTGATTAATCACAGAGGCGTGCAGTTCCTAGGATCGGGGAAGGGGAGGTCTTGTCCAATGGTGCCCTCACACACCCCGAAGGATGTCATGCTTCATCATTGGGCTGCTCCTCATCGGGCCGGCGCTGCAATGCCCGACGGGCACCCGCAAAGGGGCTCTTTAGCGGAGGTCTTTTGGTGATGAAGCCGTGGGTGAGTGCGGGTGTGTGGGCTGGGTAGTGCAGTGAGAGTGAAGAGTAAAATAGGTCTAGGAGAACCCTAACATAATGTGTTTATTATCACGGGACTCTAGCCTAACTAAAAGTATGGGCCCTAACTGGAAATTATGATCCTATAGGGCTGATGTGGTGCATAAGGTCAACATGTTTCGTTCCTAGTAGCCCCTAGCGGGTCAAGTGGCACTTCATCAGGACCAAAGTGAATAGAAAAAGTACTCTAGCACTATAGCATTACTGGTTTACCACTTGGCCAAATAATAGCCAGATGCGGATAATGCCCCGGGTAAGCGTGTTCCGAGGTGGAAGACCCCAACCGATTATGGTTAAAGGCCGACGGGGGTGGCAGAGCAATGCTCTGATGGTAGGTCTACAGAGCTGTTGGCTTTGTCCTACCCTTACTCCGGGCCCCACACACCCGCACTCACCCACTGGCTTCATCACCAAAAGACCTCCGCTAAAGAGCCCTTCGCGGGTGCCCGTCGGGCATTGCAGCGCCGGCCCGACGAGGAGCAGCCCAATGATGAAGCATGACATCCTTCGGGGTGTGTGAGGGCACTATTGGAAAAGACCTCCCCTTCCCCGATCCTAGGAACTGCACGCCTCTGTCTCTCCTTCCCTTACCATAATCAGATCTGTCTGATCTGTCTCTTACTGGGTCCCCAGGAAGATTGCTGTCCACTAATGTCCTCGATAACCTATTAAGGAACACATATTTGTCGCCCTTTTAGTGCATAGCTGAACCCCACAATAAAATTCTCCTGTTGAATTTTAAACTTGTCAAATACAGGTATCTGATAGAGGCATCTAGCCCCATATTACTTACCTTCGAATTCCCCAAGTTGTCAGACTGGATACGGAAGATTTTTCATGAGCAGTACCCCAGCTCACCAATAGGTGGCGTCGATCGGCAATGCGCGGCGGCGTCCAAGCCAGAAGTGACATCTGCGTCACCTATATAGGCGCCACGTTGGCATGCTGACGTCAGTTCATTTCTTTCAGCACCAGCCAGCGGTGATCCGAGAGAAGAGCCATCCCTCTGTCAGTTTTTGACTGCATTTTTGTCACGTTTTGTCGTTCTTTTTTTTTTAGGCCTCCCCCTTTCATTATACCTCAGTGGGACCTCAATTTGGTTCTCACATTTCTGATGTGAGCCTTTACACAATTGTCTCCTCAGGCTGTTCACCATCAAAACAGCTTTTTTTGTGTTAATTCCGTTGGCCAGGACGGTGTGTGAGCTGCCGACTTTATCATCTAAGCCTCCCTTCCAATCGGTTTTTCCTGACAAACTGGTGCTTCGCACTAAGGCATCTTTTCTGCCGAAAGTGGTAACTCCATTTCATGTGGGCCAATATGTCACCGTATCCACTTTCTACACTCCTCCACATCCCGCAAAGAAGAGGAGCGACTCCACCATCTGGACCCAAAGAAGAGCGTTGTCGTTCTACCATGACCGCACACAAGAGTTCCGGGTGGACGACCAACTCTTCGTGGGGTATGTTGGTGCACAGAAAGGTCATACGGTGCAGAAACAGACCATCTCTCGATGGGTCGTTCTCTGCATCAAGATCTGCTAAGCACTGGCAAAGAAGTAGCCTCCTGAAGGCTTAATGGCTCATTCCACCAAAGCTAAGGCTGCGACCACTGCGTTAGCCTGTGGAGTTCCAGTCCTGCCTATCTGCCAGGCAGCAAAGTGGGTGTCCCTGCACATGTTCACCAAGCATTACTACCTGGACAGTCCAATCCGCAGGGACGGGCATTTCGCCTGTTCGGTCCTGCAGCACTACTTAGTCTAAATTTGTCTGCAGACCCACCTCTGGGGATGGTATTGCTTGGGTATCTATTCAGAGGTAAGGAATCTGCGGCTAGATGTCTCTATCAGATGAACAAGTTACTTCCCTTCGGTAACGCCTTATCTGCTAGAGACAATAGTGATCAGCAGATTCCTTACCGATCCACCCATCCTTCCCGCTCTGCGGACAGATTTTTAGGGTTAGGGCTGATCCTTTTCAGGTCCCTAGTTTGGACACACTAGTATCAGTGCACTTCATGGTTCCGCGCTTCTGGTGTGAAAAGTAACTGACGTCTTTGCGCCAAAGTGGGTCTTATATAGGTGAGGCGGATGTCACTTCCGGCACGGACAATGCACGGAGCTGATCGACGCCAACTACTGGCACACAGGGGTACTGCTCACGAAAACATTTACGGATCCAGTCTGACGCCGGGGGAGATTCAAAGGTAAGGGAATCTACCAGATAAAGCATTACCAAAGGTAAGTAACTTGTTGTTTAAGTATTAGGTGCTGTAAGGATGTATGCAAAAGTATCACCATCCACCCCACCCCACCTCCTGCCTTCTGAAAAGAAGTGGCTTCCCTCATCACCATTGTGGCTCTCTGTGTGACAAGCGTGAATGACCATACTGACCCAATCCTTTAATTTGTCAGCTTCTGAAGAAGATAGATGGGTGTCCTGAATAAGAGCCAGGTTGGCTGGTGGTTAGGCATGTCAAGGTCTTTTTCCGTTTTATAGAATGCGTCAATCAATTTATGTTAAGTGAAACAATGAATAAATCCTTGGTGTTCATAGCAGACGGCATACTATACCGATCTTAAGATGGTGTGGGATCGCCCCTTCAGGTACCCAACCCCTACAGTATGGGTATTGCAGTGTAAAATACTCGTCGGACAGTCGGGCTGTATTTTGAATGTTTACGTATTATCTGAAGGTGTGTGCTGTACTCTTCTATTAGGATCTGCAACTATCAATGGTTAGACGTTCTGCACTGGGATGGGATATGGTGTGTCCCTTTGCCTTTTATACAAAAACTAGCACAAACTTACTTCGAACAGGCGGGTTAATCTCCAGGTTCCTTCCTCCTGCCAAGGGATACACCTATATTAGACAAGGATATTGTAGAAAGGAACATTTTCAAAAGAGAATTAAATATTGAGTAATTGACAAGGTTAGGGAAGGAGGGCGAATGGAACATCAAAGGACATAGTCCCTTAAGAAATTGTTTACCATCTCTCAAGATGTCACCCACCAGCCTTCTGTAGCATAAACTAGGATTATGCTTTTAGAGGTGATCTAGTTTATCCCGGTCTCTGGCCCTTTTAAGTCACCAGGGTGTTTCTTTTTTGATGATCTCCTCATCAAGGCTTGTAGCATGCCATTCTTCAGACCAGAAGATCCAATAACGGTCACATTATAGTCTCCCTCTGTTCTCTGTCTTCTTGTTCCTGAGTCAAATGCCGTCCGAAATTGTGTCCCTATCAGACTCTTTAAAAGCATTAAAAAACCTCTGGTAGTCTTTCAGTTTGTTTAGCTCCTTGGTCTTCTCATTGAATGTAATCAACATGGTGGCAGGCTCCATCAGTCTGTTTCTTATCTCTGCTTTCCGAAGTGGTGGTCATAGAGACAGAAAGTTCCTGTGTTTCCTGGATATCTCCATGGTGAAATCTCCTGTTATAAATGTCATGCTCTTGATATTTGAACTGGCCGTTTTGCTGTTTAGTGGAGCCAATCACCTGGCAGTGTAACCTCACATATGGAGGTTTTGATCATAATCAGTTCACCCGGTAAAGTGTTCAGCATGACCTCCACCATTGTTGATTCACTGTGCCGGTCACTGCTTTCCTGTTCTGTTCACCCAGTAAAGTGCTCAGCGTGACCTTCACTATTGTTAATTCATTCTGCGCCTGTTTCCTATTTGCCCAGACACCGCCTTGGAGAACAGCAGTTGTTTCTAGGCTTTCATCCGAGGTTATGGTGGGAATTAGTAGAGAACTGTCTCCTTGTTTGACCAAATATGAAGGCTTTTCCCCAGTAACAGAACAGTTGTAGACATTTTGGTATCAATGTGCCCACAGCCTTTTCACCCCTGGCATTCAGAGCTGAGATCAGGCAAACAATGAGTTCTTTACAATGTACTTCCAGCCCGGTGCCACTCCATGACCAGTTGCAATGCCAAAGGCTCCTTTATATGAAATGCAGTACTTAAAATCGGTCTCCCTTATTCTTTATCTAGGTTCGCCAAAACTCCACAATATAAGGTCAAAAATATGTTAGCAATATAGAGAATCTGCCAGAGTGCATGCATTTATGAGAAGTCTAATACGCTTTCATTCAACTGTATTGGATGGATCCTTTGTGCCCCACCTTCATGAGTCTTCTCCCCTGCCCCCCCACTACAATAGCTTTGTGGGGGTGCCGGGCAAACTTCTATACAATTGCTCGATCGCTGCTTGCCTCTCATAGTAGTCATTCACCATAGCCCCTGGTATCAGGGACTCTCGAGTCTGCAGCCTTCTGCAGGGATGTAGCATCCTCCTTACTAGCAGTCTGTATGCATTATCCAGGATCGGGTGCTCAGGGTCAGTCAGAGGCGATGCCTATTACCTCTGCTGAAGCGTTGCAGCGCTCAGGTGCTCCCTTAGTAGTCTCAGTCTGCCATCTGTGTCCAGTGAAGCTACACTACCTCCTTGCGGTCTCGCCCCAGCTCCCAGGACATGCTGCTATGAGGTCTTTCCAGGCATCAGCAGTGCAGAAGCATTCATCCTGTGGGCAGGTTTCTTTCTTGCTCCATTCACCTGGTGTTCCTCCTCTACCTGCATCAGTGCTATTCCCAGCTGGATGGCCAAAGCTCACAAGAGAGCGCCATCTTGGGAACATCCTAGTCCTGCCTCATCATGTTTGGTATTTTGAGCTTCAACCCTCTTGGTGGTTCTTGCTTTCATTGGGTAATAGGAGAGAAATAATTCTAATTGTTCAAGGCTTGCCTTCACAGTGACAGACCCTTACCTATTTCACCTTTCTCTGCACCCACATGGTAGGCTTCCATGCTTTCTAGACTTTCTTAGCAGGAACACTAACAAGTTTCTCTACCCCAACATGACATTCTCGAGCTTGACTTCTAGGTTCTTAAGTATTGGTAATATGGTTACCTAAATCTTCCCGATGACTGTATGAGTCCATCCAGTGCCTTCAGCAGCAGGTGCCCCCAAGAACCTACCAAGAAGAGACAGCACAGCATTATCTTATTTTCTAGTCAAATCTGCCCTTTATTTTTGTTCTTTTGAATGGCAATTCTGCCAGCACCATGTGTACAGCAAGCTTAACATTGTCTCATCAAAATAAGGGGGTGAGGGGAACCACCTTTTGAGCCTTTACATAAGTCATATCACCAGTATTTACCCTGACGAGTGGCATTCCTGGGAGACAGTATTTCTGTTAGATTGAGGAGTTGTCTTCAAGATGTCTGCACTTAAGTATTATACAGTGTTTAATCACAGCTAGGTTTTCTTAAGGACCCAACCTTCTTTCCTGCCTAGAGTTATTTCAGATTTTCACCTTAAGCAGACGATTACCCTGCCAATCATCTTTCCAGAACATTCTTCTCAGACAGAGGACTTTTTATGCAATAGTTGTTACAGGACAAGGTTACAAATTTGGAAAAGGCCGACAAAATAGTACAGTTCAAACAACTATTTAATAGTGCATTCGTTTAAATGGGTGTGGCTTGAACAAAATGGTCCGTAGCTAGGTCGAGAGGTTTGTGTATCTGTAGTATCTTCATGTCATGTTTATAATGTTACCTTTTACCTAGTTCCTAGCTGCTCAGCCAGTGTGAGTGTTCTGTATGGAATGTTGGTGTGATGGACATGTGTGGAATGCTTGGGTGCCTGGTATGAGTGTTGACAGTTGGAAGATGGGCTGAGCAGCTAGTAGGCTGCTCCTGGTGAGGCTGTTACCACAGATCTTATGGACTCAATAAATATCCTTCAAAGACACCACTTGGCTACGACTAATATGTCACCTCTACGCATGGGACAACACCACTACATTTTGGCGACGATCTGGAGACTTTCTCACGCTCTAAAAGGATCTTAAGGAAGCTAAAGATGGCGTTACAAACAGTCAACATGTTGGAAAGAAGCTACAAGATTTACAAGCGCAGACAACACACGGAAAAAATCGAAACAAGACTGGGTCACAAGAGGCCACACATACAGCACAAGTAGTCTTCAAAGAGGTTGTCTTGAAACCTAAGAAGCCACAACGGAAACAAATGAAACTGGAGCAGCACGCCTTGCAGCCCCACCAGTGTCCCTCACACCGGACAGCCCCAGCCCAAGCGTGCTCTGCTCACAAACATAACATCTATTGGACTTTAAAGAAACAAGAATTGTGTGCTACTTCAGGCTCAACAAAATTCAGATAGCCTCATATTTGCCTGATGTGAGTTCCAGTTTTAATGCTGTGCACATTGACATTTTCAGGGACATTGGATTTTTGTGCAAATTTACACAAGCCTTGTGTACTCTCGCAACAACATACTGGGAGACGTTTATCTCAGCTAGTCTGTCAATCTGCGGTGGGAAGTTGTTTCAAAGGAAGGTCTGGCAGATTTTGGCAGAGGTACAGACTGAAAAGGAAGTTTAATCCAGTCTAACTGGCTTCACCTCTGAATACATAGAAATAACAGGCTATGCGAGCACACAGCGTCAAGTAAACTGTGTCTATACAATGGTCAGTGGAGTTATATACATGGAGTAATCGTTTTTGAGTACCGTAGGAATGGTAACCCTGTTGGTCAAAATTTCAAATGAACTGTATCGCGGTGTGTGGGCTAACCTTACATTTTGGATATTAGTCTAGCGTGAGTATTTTTCTTTGTTTTCATTGACTTTGTTCTTTCGTCTAAAAACTGACAGTTTCTGTGTGTGGGGTATGCGCGAGGCTTACCTTTTGAATCCCCGCATGCATACCTCCACGAGGATCATCGTACTCCAAACGATGACGATCCTAGGTTCCAGCTCATCTGTTCACGCAATGCGGCACTTTTTGGTGCACGGACGCACCGAGAGCCATTCAGCATGCACGTTTAATGCGTGCCGCCATCTTTGTTGGTGGCAGTGCGCACTTCTTTATCGGTCTGTTAGTTTCTTTAATGAGGTCCAGTTATGCTGCTGTCGGGAAGTCTTCTTCGCGTACAACTGATGGCAAGTTTCGTCTGAGGAACCAGCGTACAGTTTAATTAACTTTGTGGACGAACTCTGGATGTTTGGTGTCGTTTCTATTGGAAATCTACATGCTGGTGAGGAAATGCAAGAGCACACGCGAGCAGGACATTCAGGCTTGCGAGTAGTGCACAACTTTGTCTTCTCAGTGTGTTGAAGTGTGTTGTACCCATCAGGTTTATATATTGAAGCACTAAATTGTGTTCGTATTGAAGACGCTGAGGGTATTATCACCTGTTCATTACTTGGGTTATGTGGGCATTGTTTTCTTTTACAGGGCTTCAATGCATGACTTGCCCTTAGATTGTTATATGCTTTTGCTGTACATTACTTATCCCACATGCGTGCCGTGTCTATGGTATTTCTTTTTGTTCATGTGTGTAAGTCACCTTGTGATGCACCAGTGTGTGTTGTCTTTATGGGTGTATCGTCCCTTACAGGAGGGTGGTCATATTGTTTTCTTGTGTTTTTGGCTTGTTGCGTTGCAAAGCCTGTATCCCTTTCTTAAGGGATGGGAAAGGGTTTTAGTCCCATTTCCACGTTGTGAGTCACTTTTCCCTTACCTTAGGGGTGGCTTAAGGGGGGGTTCCCTCTTTCACAGTTTATGGGTGTTAGTTCCATTTAACGCTTTGTATATTCATGTCACCATTATGTGCAAGTCACCCTGTGCTTCACGTGGACATATTGTGTGCGTAAGCCACCTTGTGCTGCACTTTGGTCATGTTGTGTAGTTTTCTTGTGCTGCACTTGTCCTTATGGGTGTTAATCCCATACAACGCAGGTTGTTTGTAAAATTCTAAATGTGTTTTACCCTTTCTTGAGGGAGGTTTTATAGGTCATTCTACCCTGTCTAGAGGGATGACTTAATGGGTCTCGGTCCCATTTACACTGTTTACGTTATGGGTCACAGTCCCATTTCATTGTTTTGTCCCTTAAATGAGGGGTGGAAAGTTGGGTTACAGTCCCTTCTCCACATTTTACTTGGTTTTGTTCCTTGCATAAGGAGTACGTACATGGGTGCAGTCCACCCATAGTGTTT
Organism: Calotriton arnoldi; assembly: GCA_963921515.1. NCBI lineage: Eukaryota > Metazoa > Chordata > Amphibia > Caudata > Salamandridae > Calotriton > Calotriton arnoldi. Next base: position 924,545 of record CAWUFW010005895.1, read on the forward strand.
CACTTCTGGGAGTGCGTTTCTCCCATGTTTCTCGTCATAGTGTTCACTTGTTTTGTCATGTGGTGTTAGCTCACCTTGTGTCTGTGAGCTGTACGTTCTCTACTTTCTTTTTGTTTCAATATTAAAGGAGGAGGATGGTGATAGTTCGTGTGTATCTTTTCATTCTTCTATCCTCCTTTGTTTAGTCTGTGTTCCCTCTCGTGATGTGGTTTTTACCATCCATCCCAGGGTTATGGACTACTGTCTTCATTTGTGCATTGTTGTGTATAGTTGTTTTCATTTTAGTATGGTTTTATTAGTTTTCAATTTAAAAGGGAGAAGATAATGTAGTATCTTCATGTCATGTTTATAATGTTCTCTTTTACCTAGTTCCTAGCTGCTCAGCCAGTGTGAGTGTTCTGTATGGAATGTTGGTGTGATGGACGTGTGTGGAATGCTTGGGTGCCTGGTGTGAGTGTTGACAGTTGGAAGATGGGCTGAGCAGCTGGCAGGCTGCTCCTGGTGGGGCTGTTACCACAGATCTTATGGACTCAATAAATATCCTTCAAAGACACTACTTGGCCACGTCTAATATGTCACCTCTACGCATGGGACAACACTACAGTATCATTTTTCATTCAGTCTCCATCCACCTAATAACCTGCTTTCCGGTTCTAGCTGGTTGATGCTAAGCTGAATTTCCAAACTTTAGCAAGTTTTCCCTTGGCTTGCAGCATAGCCATATCTCTAATCCGATTCCTGGATTCATACTTTCTTGGGCTGCACCGCAATACCAAAGATACTTCTGTCAGGCAAATAAAGATTGACTCTACTCATCAGACATTAAGGTAGTGGCCACATCTTCCCAAAAATGAGATAATGTTTGAGCACTGCCCCCGATATGGTAAAAGTTTGCAGTGTCTGTGCAACATCTGGAACAGTTTGAGTTTGCTGTGTCACATATACTCCTTATATGCTTAAGCGTTATGCAATACTCTTGCCCACACATTCTTGAGCAGTTTTCCAATCTGTTCCAATATTATTGTGCCCTAGTTTTGTCTCCAATTTCATTGTAACATCTTCCAATGCTGTCTGCCTGGGACTACGAAGGGCCAAATAAAACCGTGAGACAACCCCCCCCCCGCCTCCCCCCGCCTCCCCCCCACAAGCACACATTAAGAATCATGTGGAACACCAAATGAGTTTGTTGGGGATGAGTCTGAATCCCCTCAATCCCAGGTGTGCCGTATCATACAAACCAGGTGAGCTTGCATGAAGTACTGCCCCGTTGAGAGTTGATACAGTTGCCTAGACTCTTCAAACAGGGGCAGGATGCTACCTCCAAACAAATTCCCAACTTTAGGAATTCCTTTTTCAGACCAACGGGCCTTATAGGCCCAGTGCACCAATAGCCAGCATCCTGTCATACACCATAGGAGGAGTTCCAGAGCATAAAGCATTCCACAACTAGGTCTATATTGTTGGGGCCTTGTCGAAAGTGTAGCCCTTCGATGGGAGGAAAGCAGAGGGCTCCGCAAAAATCCAATGTCAATGGAGTGGGGCAGGTTATTGGAGAGTTGTAAGATGCAGGCCCCAGATGGCGAGAGGGCGGCAGGCTCCCAGTGAGCGACTATACATTAGTCCAGAAATGATCACACCCCGGTGAGTACAGGTGTGTGAAAACCATTATAACTGGCGTCCCCAAGATTGATAAATTGAATAGCACTACAGCCACATAGGCACTCTCCCCATAGCCCCCCCCACCCCCCTTTCCCAGTATCATATTAAAAGCTCTCTGGTGACGCACAGGTTCTAGTTTGGTTGATTTTATGTCCATGGTCATAAACTGTATATGCTTTGACACATATCAAGATGGTGACAAATATATTCAATATGCAGATAGGAAATGGATTATATTCTACAATGTATGCTACTAAGAAGGACATCATACTCCTGTAGTGCTGACTGTTTACTATAATAAAATGCAATAACGTTTGTGGGGAAAAACATCCCACCACTAGGAAGGAATATGCGTCTCCACCATTGAGAGGGCTCGCTTGGCTGCCCCCTTGTTCCATAAAAAAGTGCCTATAGTTGGTAGCAACCTAGCTTTTACCAGATATTTAGCCTCCTTGCTTTTTGTACTAGGGCAAACCAATATACCAGCCATTACAATTGTGCTGCTAGAAAATAATATTTAGAGTATGGAATGCTCATACCACTGTCCATCAGTGGAAGCACAAGTTTGCTCAGGTCTACTTATTTCTTATTGACAAAAAGGGAGACACAAGGGAAAATGGGCGTTTATCAAAAGGTCCAGCATACATGCCCAACTATCATAAACCAAAGAAGTAGTATGCAGTTCCTGAAAAAATTAGTGTAAGTAACCGGCAGAGAGAGGCTACGGAAAGTTTAATTTAACCAGAAAGGGGACGGGGAATTCCTCCTTTCGGATAAAGTGCCCTCACACACCCAGCCTGCTGGGTGTCATGCTTCATCATTGGGCATGCTCCTCGTCGGGTCGGCGGTGCAATACCCGACGGGCACCCTCAGTGGGGGCTCTTTGGCGGAGATCTTTTTATCCTTGCCGTATGGTGCGTGTGTGTGAGGGGCTCTAAAGTGTAGAGGTGTAACAAGTGAAGAAGGTGCATAAAACAGGGGACGGTGGTCAGGGCCTCTTCTTTAATAATCCTGCCTCCGCCGACCCGACGAGGAGCATGCCCAATGATGAAGCATGACACCCAGCAGGCTGGGTGTGTGAGGGCACTTTATCCGAAAGGAGGAATTCCCCGTCCCCTTTCTGGTTAAATTAAACTTTCCGTAGCCTCTCTCTGCCGGCTACTTATTTCTTACCCTCATTCCAATTATAGAGTACTGGTGTGAAATCTTAATAACGATTTCAGGAAAGTATTCTCTACAACTTCAAGTAAGTTTAGTGTACAGTGCCCCAAATTTCTGCCACATTTAATGCGGCCCCACAAGCTTGACTTCTGTATATTTCAATTGGAGGGGCTCTATTCGTAAACCTGATGATGGCCCGCACCCTGTTTTAACCGAAGGGTACTTTAAAAAAATCTGGGCTGACCATTTGTGGGAGTCCTCCAGACTCACTCTCAAATAATCAAACTCAGAAACCTTTTCATGGGACTCTCCATCCATCATTATATTTCTTCTATTCTTTTTATCTCCAAAGACCATATGCTTTGTTTTATTCTTATTAATTTCCAGGCCATAATCCCTACAAAAGAGCGTAAACTTCTCTAAGAGGTTTGATAATCCTGTAGATGTTTTAGATATCAACAAAGTATCATCCGTAAATAGTAGGCATGGAATCTTACTATCTTTAATCTTTGGAGAATTATTCTCCAATCAGACAGGTGGGGTAGGCATTCATTAATATACAAGAGGAAGAGCGTAGGTGCCAATACGCAACCTTGGCATACTCCTCTCACCGTAGATATTTAGTCAGTTAGTTCACCACCAGTTCCTCAACGTACTCTTGCAAAATTGTCCACATAGAGTTCCTTTATAAACTTGAAGAGCCCTGACGATACCCCAAGCCTGGCTAAAATTTCCCATAATTTGGGCCTGGGGACAAGGTCAAATACAGATCTAAGATCTTCGAAGACTACAAATAATCTTCCTTCTTCTAAATTCACAAGTAAAACCAGCTGTTAAGAAACATTAAAAGTGGCTTATTGGAACTTCGTCCTGGGGGAAAAATCCAAAGTACGCCAGCTGATAGTTTGACAGACTAGTTAGGGAGAAAGCATCACCATTTTGGTCAGTGTGACCTGGATGATCATGGACAATAGGAGGTGCCTCCAAAAGACAACAAACCCCTCAAAGAAAGCCGATGTTATCGGCGCGCTGACATCCGTTCTTTTCGTTTGCACCAACAGCACGGATTCAGAGAGCTACCCCGGTCCTTTTTTGACACTTTTTTTCCTGACTTTTTGTTGATCCCTTTTTGTGAGTGCTCAGTGTGTTCGGGACATGCACCCTACCAAACCAACTGGATTTGTCCTTGCAGGGAATGTCACTGTCAGATGTCCGTGTCTGATCCCCACTTGGTCAGTCTGTGGTGCCTGGGGTGTGGCCACGACCCCAAGGCCCGCGCAGAGTGCAAGTCGATGCACCCTAAGTCGATTTGCGAGCAGATGATGAAGCTCCTGGTGGGGTGGCAGAGAATGCTCTGCATTGTTCTCAGTCCCATTCCGGACATCGGGGCTGTTTCAGGAGTTGTTCCCGTGCAGATCATCTTTGTTCTCCAAACATCGTGCTTTTAGGCCCTGCTTCTGCAGAGCCGGCTCCGGGTATGCTCTGTTCTACTCCAAGTTCTCCGGGGCCATTGCTGCCCAGTTGAAAGAGTTTTATGACACCATGCTTGCTATTTCTGGGTGAACAATTCTCTGTGGCATGCCCTGGGCCCCATGGAGCCAAGAGGTGCTCCTGCGGGGTTACCTTCGGTGGGTCCCCTCGATGCGAGCTGGGCCCTCTTGACCAGCCCCAGATGCCACCCAACACTGACACTGGTGCCTCCATCCACCCCGGCCCCAGTTCTCCGATGCGGGCACCACTTGACGATGAGCCTATCCCTGTTTCTAACTCCGAGACCGCGCCGCCCGACGTTAACTACTGGTCCGCCTAGGCCATGTCAACCCCTAGACTTGCCTCACTTTGACATGCCTTTCATTCCTGAACGGGGGATGATGATGAGGTGTGAGGACCCTTTGTGGAGGACCCAGACCAGGAAGAGAACTGGCATGAGGAGCTGTGGGATGCCAGTACGCTTGATACCTCCCCAGACTTTGGCATGCTCTCGCCTCCAGGCCCTGTGTCGCAGGAAGGTGCATCGTATGCCATTGGGATGCTTTGGGCAGCAGAGTTCCTTGACCTACAACTGCCAGCCATTGAGGACAAGAACAATATCTTAGCAGAGGCGCTTCACCCGGGAGCGAGCACTACTGAGCCTTTATTCCCCTTTAATGAGGCCCTCACCGATATTCTTCTGGGGGGGCTTGGCCTAAACCTTGCAGTGTCTTCTGTGCATCACATGATTGCCTGCCATCATTGTCTCGCGCTGGGAGACTTAGCCTTCCTTTCCCAGCATTGCTCCTCTGAGAGCCTGGTAGTGCTGACCTCAACAGCGAAGTTAAACACAAACACATTTCCTTCCACCTCACCGGACAGGGAATCCAAGAGGCTGGATACCTCTGGCAAGAGAATTTTTCGCCTTGCAGTCTGTGAACACTGCATGCCTCTTGGGCCGATATTCCCATGCTCAGTGGTATTCGGTTGCACAGCTGCTGCCCATGCTTCCTGAAGAAGGCCATGCCATTCTGAACAAAGCACTGGTCGACGACCTAGGGATAGCTAAGATCACCATTAGGTATGGACTAGACACAATGGGCTCTCTCTGCTGGGCCATGGCCTCTTTTGGTGGCACTTCGTAACCACAGCTGCTTGTGGTCTCCTGGGTTCTCGGGATGTCCAATCATCCTTGATTGATATGTCTTTTGAGGGCTTCAGCTTATTTGGCGATAAGGCTGACAACACGCTCAAGGGTTTTCGCGAGACCAACATATCCCTAAGCCTCTCTTGCATCCTGACCACAACAGCAGTGCTTTCATCCCTTCAGTGGTCGCATCCGGGACTCCTGTGGGCATCCACAATACAAGCCTTATTCCCCAACCCAGCAGGCTTCTTAGCCTTTTTGTGAACAGGGTTGTGGATCCTACAGAGAATGCATAAGCCAGACCCAGCGCGCTGCCCAGTCCCCACACCTCTGGCTGCCACAGCCTCCAAGCTGCTTTAATGAGCCCTCCACCCAGTATTACCATTCTGTTGACAGCAGGACAGGAACCAGCTTTCCCAATGGACCGAAGTCCCTCCTACCAGAGGGTGCTCCAAAGTGTGCGCAGGGGTTACGCCCTTCCAGGTGTGAAACCCCCGCCACCATCCCCAGAACAGCTGTTGGAATACCATCTCTCCTTGCTCCGTCAGGCCCTGTTGGCCAGAGGAACCATTGAGAGGGTGCCGGCCCCAGAGTCAGGACGTGACTGTTCTGGTGCCGAAAAAGGACAAAGGGCTGCACCCTTTCAATGTCTTTCTGAAAAATTCAAAATGCTCACCTTGGAAGAGGTGCTATCTTCCCTGGAGACTGGACGGTAGCTTTGAACTTGCAGGATGTTTAATTCCATATCCCCATCCTGCAGGCCCACATGGGTTATTTGCGGTTCACTGTAGGCCTCCAGCATTTCCAGTTTCTTGTGCCCCCTTTGGCCTCCCACTGCCACTCTGGTGTTTTCAAAAGTGATGGCAGTGGTTGCAGGGCATCCGTGGAGGTCAGGGATTCCAGTCTTTCGGTACCTCGATGACTGGCCCCTGAAGGCGGGTTTTACCCAGGCAGTCCTAACCCATCCCCAGACTATGGCATTTGATGGGTTTACTATCAACATGCTGAAGTCACACCGGACTCCTTCTCAGACGCATCCTTTCATTGGAGCCGTTCTGGACACAGTTCGATTCTGCACCTACTTTCCGGAGCAGAGAGTCCAGGACATTTGGGCTTTGATCCTAATGTTTAATCCTCATTCCTGGATTTTAGTGCGTCTAATTTTGAAGTTGCTGGGTGTGATGGCTTCCTGCATCCTGCTTGTGAAGCACGCTGAATGGCATACGCGGGCTCTGCAGTGGGATCTGAAGTCTTAGTGGGCGCAGCATCAGGGGAATCTCTCCAAACTTGTCCAGATTTCGAAGGAGACTGTGAAAGATCTGCAGTGGTGGCTAACGGAACGTGATTGGGACTGACTGATCACGAATGGCGGTTGCACCCGCACGTGGTGCAAGGTCTCTTCCAAAAATGAGGAAAACCTTAGCTTGATCTATTCACCACCACCAAGAACACACAATGCCAGTACTTCTGTGTGCTGGAGATCCCAAAGCGTCTCTAGTTTGAAGACACGGTCTGCTTAGATTGGAACTTGGTACTCCTGTACTCCTTTCTGCTGATACCACTCTCTCTATGATATTAGTGATTTCAAAACAATGAGCAACACATGTTATGCCACAGAAGTCTAAGCCTGAATAATACTTTAGACGCAGATATGCATATATGACCAGCGAACATGCATCATTTGCAGCTTTCAGGCCGCTATTCAAAGAAGGCCATCTGCTGTCATTGAAGTGATAGAGGGCAAAGGCGGCAAATCTGTTACAGAGTCTTCCACAGCAGAGTCCGAGCTTGAAAAGCCAGTTAGAGCACCCTTAGGTTGGTCCCCAGGCAGTCACACAGAACTAGAAGAGAAACAACGTGTTACGGTTGCCCAGTAAGTGCTCCACATTCGAGCTCCCAGCATGCTCCGGCAGGCCAATAACCTGTATGGTGTTATATATGGATTGATTTCCAGTGTTATCAGCCTTATACAGTATGTACCGAATGAGCTCAGTCATTGTTTGCAGCCATGATACCGGAGATGTCAACAATGCACAATGTTCACCTCTGTGTCTTTTACCCTGTCCATTTGTGTTGACCCATTCAAAGCAGATTGATGTCCACAGCCAAGGCATCTGTTTTACCCTCCATCACTGTGCTAGTGCAGTAATTGATCTGTTTTCAGTAGCATCTGATCTGTCAGTTCAATCGTAGTTTAAGACATCTTGGTGCAAAACAACATAGGACAGGGACTTGTTCACTCTGGACTTACTGATTACCTCACACCAGAAAATAAAGCTCCAGGTAGAAAGCAGTTTTTGTAGTAGGCGCTGACTCACAAATTGAATTAGTTAGATGTTTTAACAGATGTCCTCATCCAAGTAGATGGGTTCAACATCAATGCAGTACACTGTGTCAGACAGGCCATCTCTACAGAGAATTAGTACCTGTGCCACTGAAGCAGGGATTATAGACTAAAGTGTTTGGGTACTTTCCAGTTTTGTGACCCACTTGTAGGACCACTTTTGCGATTAAAGAGGCCATCTACATGAGGGTCAGCCAGTTACTAAGGACACTCTCCTTCTGCCCCAATCAGTGGCGCAGAACAATCCCAGGACAGCTTGAAAGCCCCACCCACATCTTGACTGGAGGGTGGGCAGGCAGTGGCACAGAGTAGGCTACCTTCAGAGCCACCGCCATAGCGATTGGCCCAATCCTCTGACTTAGGTTCTTCACTTTGCCGCATAGGAGCTCATGGCTCAGACGCAAGCTGGGCTGTTTGTGGTAACTCTTGACGCTGCAGCCTCCAAATGGCCACCTCATGCTCCAGGTCAGTGATGTTTGGAGCTGCAGGGACTAGGACCTCACGTATGTGGTATGGGGAAGGTCCCAAGCATTCAGGATTGGGCTTTCCTTCCTCCAAATTCAGCTGCAGCAAGAAGGTCAAACCCGTAGGAGTCATGCCACACATCTTTACTTCTTTGCAGTCAGCTATAGGGTCATGTATTATAACATGATACCAAGATGCTCACTCTCCTTTGCAGCCTGAAATGTCCATTTACCCTCCCCCTGAGAAGCCCTTATTACCCCTTGGTCAGCTATGCATGAAGTGCCCAATGTCGTACTTGCATGGAGCTAAACTCTGGTATCGACAAATTCTTGCTTCATTTGCTAAAAGGATTTTATTATTTTTGCAGTATCACCATGATTTTTCTCTGCTTTTAGCATTAGTGTACCAGTGTGCAATGTGCATTTTATCAGATGGGCACAAAACATTTCTGAATGTCTGCTCTACTTTTTATTGGGCTTCTGAGCATGTGTAACTCTACCACTCCTTCTCAATGGCTGTACTAAACCTTGTTGGGATAGCACAAGCCCTTTGCAACACGGCTGCTAAACTTTTATTTCGATTATCACTGATTCTCAGGAGTGTATTTTCTTGATATTTGAGGACCTCTTTGTTGCTAGGGCTGAAATATGTGGGGTCAATGAGTACTAAGCATCTGCATCCCCGCATAAATGAGATGATATGAGGACACTTCCACAGGTCTACTTTTATTTGGACAGTACCACTAGGTTTTAGCAGGGCTATTTTACATTTTATGGCACTACACTACTACTGGATAGCACCAATCAATGTAGTTTTATAGCGCAACTAATCACCTGTGAGGTTCTCCAGGTGCTAAGTTGCAAGACTCAGTTGAAAATCTAGGTCTTGAGACTCTTCCTGAAACCCGCCAGCGAGGGTGATGTCCAGAAGTGGAGGGGCTTCGGCAGATGCTCGGTGTCTGCGTGAGGGTGGCTGAGTGACGGTCTCTGGATGGTAGGTGGAAGTTCAGTCTGTGGTTGATGTATGCTGTTCCTAGGCTGTAGAGGGCTTTGTAGGCATGTCAGGATCTTGAATTGGCATCTTTTCTGGACAGGGAGCCAGTGGAGGTTCCTGAGGTGTGGGATGATGTTGGTCTGTTTGGGCAGGTTAAGGATGAGTCTGGCCACTGAGTCTAAAGTCTCCATCAGTTTGGTGGTAGTTCCTGCGTACAATGCATTGGTTTAGTCCAGCCGACTGGTCACTAGGGCTTGAGTGACGTTTTCCTTGTGCTGATGGGGAGCCATTTGAAGATTCTTTGGAGCATGCAGAGAGTGTGGAAGCAGGCGGAGGAGATTGCGTTGATACGTCCCTTCATGGGGAGCTTGCTGCCCAGGATAATGCTGTGGTTGTGGGTGTGGGAGTAAGTTCGAGTTCGGTGGGCCACCAGGTGTCGTTCCAAAGAGAAGTGTTGTTGCCAAAGATCAGCACTTCAGTCTTGTGAGTGTTGAGCTTCAGACAGTTGGTCTTCATCCAGTTGGCGACGTACTTCATGCAGTTGTGGAAGTTTATCTTCATGGTGGTCGGGGTCTGCTGAGAGCGAAAGGATGAGCGGAGTGTCGGCGTAGGATATGATGTTGAGGTTGTGGGTTCTGACTATGTCGGCTAGAGGTTTCATGTAGGTGTTGAAGTGGGTGGGGTTGAAGGGTGAAACTTTAGGGACTCTGCAGACAGTGTTCCTGGGTTCTGAGGCAAAGAGAGGTAGGCAGATTCTCTACGTTCATCCCGTGAGGAATGATGCAATCCATCTGAGGGCATCTCCACGGATCCTGATGTGGTGCAGTCTCTTGATGAGTGTGAGGTAGGGTTTGGTGTTGAACACTGCGGAGAGGTCGAGGAGGATCAGGGCCACTGATTCTACTCTGTCACGAAGGGTGCCAATGTCGTCAGTGGTGGCGATCAGGGTGTTCTCGATGCTGTGGTTAGTGCGGAAACCAGATTGGGAGGCGTCAAGCAGGTTCTTTCTCTCCAGGTGTTCGGTGAGATGCTGGTTGATGACCTTCTTGAGGACTTTGGTGGGTAAAGGTAGCAGTGAGATGGGGCGGTAGTTCTGGACTTTTCTGGGGTCGGCGAAGGGTTTTGTGAGGAGCGGTCTGACTTTTGTGTTTCTAAGCATCGGGTAAGGTGACTATGGCGATGGATGCATTGACGATGGTGGTGAGTTGGCGGCTGATGCCCTTCACTCTGAGGTTAAAGAGGTGGTGGGGACAGGAGTCCAAGGGTACTCCCGAGTGGAGGAGCTCATGATGGCTGTGATGTTCTGTGTGGTGAGCTGTTCCATGCGGTGAGTGGCTGATCGGAGTAGGCTTCCTTTGGAGCGAGGAGGATGTGGAGGTCAGTGGGCTGGGGCGCAAAGTTCTTGTAGATGGTGGATATCTTGTTGTGAAAATGGTCCGATAAAGCGTCGCAGAGTTCCTGTGAGGGAGAGCTTGTGTTTTTGGTGACTGTAGGGCAGGAGAACTCTCTGATGATGCTAAAGAGTTCCTTGATGTGGTTGGTGCTTGCTTTGATGCAGTGTGGTAGGGTGTCTTTTTTCGCATCTTTCAGTCATTGGTGGTATTTGTTGAGGGCTAACTTGAAGATGGCTCGGTCTGTGGTGTCTCTGCTAGTGTGCCATCTTCTTTCCAGTTGTTTGCAGCCGCGTTTCATAGCTATGAGTTCTAGTGTGTAACAGCTGGCTTATTTGTTGGATCTGCGGGTCTTGGCTTGTTTGATGGGGGCTGCTCGGTCAGCGGCATTGGTGATCTAGGTGGTGAAGTTCTAGACTTCTTGTTCCAGGTTGGTTGTGGGGGTCAGGCTGGGTGGTGTTGAGGGTGTCCCTCCATTGGGTCTGTCAGTTTGTTTCAGCTGCAAAAGGGAGCATTGGGGAAGCTGGTGGGAGTGCATGGTGATCCTGCAATGGTGAAGGGGATGATTGAGTGGTCACTCAAGGTGAGTTCTGTGGCATGGCTGTATTTGACTTTTTTCGCTTGCTGTGAAAACCGGGTCCAGTTTGTGTCCTTTGTGTATAGATATCGGTGACCAGCTGGGTGAGGCCAATGTTGCCCTGGTTTCTAAGAGGTTGGGGGAATTAGTGTCTGTGGGATCGTCCAGGTGGAAGTTGAGGTCTCCGAGGAAGATGTAGTGCTTGGACTTGGCTGGTGGTGCGATGAAGTCGGTGATAGTGTCGCAGAATTTGGCACGTGGTCCTGAGGGTCTGTAGACGAGGGTGCCTCTGATGGTTGTTTTGTTCTCGGTGTGGAGTTGGAAATTGATTTTTTTGTAAACAAATTTTATTAAGTTTTCTTCCAGTCAAAGTCACAGCACATTAGTACAGGCACATATGTATTTATCCAGTCTTTCCCAAGACACTAACTGACAAGCTCAGCAATATCGGGTCATTCAGCAGTGTAGTCTAATATCTCAATTTCAGTGACCTACTACAAGGGTAACCACAGTCTGACCCCTATCACATTAATTAGTTACTTCTTCATTGCAATTCTACAATTCTTGTGTATCTTATTCTCCCAACCCGGCCCTCCCACCCAGGCGTGTCACAGTAGTCACTACATTATATATCTAATGCAATGGTAGGATATCTCAACTCTCGATGATCTCTAGTATAAACTCAGCTAACATCTGTGCTATCAGAGGGGCACTTCAATCCTAGTCATGCTGCTTTTTTAGGTCTGGTACAGAGGAATCAGCCATTCGATTCATGGACCTCCCCCACCTGATCTACCTCTCCCATAGTTACGGGGTTCTTTAACAAGTCCAGCAGCGCCGCCCATGCTCTAGCTGACTCCAGTGTCTTCTCATTCCCCGTCCTTCTAGCTATTTGCAACCGGACAGAACTATCGCACTCAGCCCATTTTATAAACTCTCTTTTCCACCTAGCCGTGCTAGGGCCATCTCTCGATTTCCAATGGCTGGTAATATCTCTTTTGGCCAAGACCAATCCGAGGTCTTGGAATTTGCTTGTTACTTTATTCTTAGCAGTGTGGGGGAACCAGTGTAGTAGGCAATAAGCCGGGGTATTTTCTATCTCCTTTTCAAGCACTTCTGCCATAGTCGTGGTTACCTCCCCCCAGAAGGTCCCTATGCTTGGACAGCTCCAAAACATGTGTAGAATTTCTGCCCCTATTGTATGGCAGCGCGGGCATGCAGCTGTCTGCGTATTAAAGTATTTATTGATCTTATCCGGTGTAAGGTAGGCCCTATGCAGCACAAAAAAAATTATTAATTGAAACCTTGCATTTCTGGTGCTTTTCCATGCTCTTTCCATCAGTACCCCCCATTCCTTGTCCGCTATGGGTTTGCCCAAATATGCCTCCCACTCCCTATGCATCTTAGTCAAAGGGAGGAGTGTTGTGTATGTAAGGCGACCACTTTAAAGGTACCAGCCACAGAGACCATATATTGGCACACCATCGATGTTCCCGGTTCTGTGAATCCCTCCCTCCAATGTTCTCTTATGGCTGCTGTAAGAGCTGGGTGTAACAGGAAATCCCCACCCGGTATGTCATAACGGTCTCGAAGATCGTTGAATGGGATCATATTGCCCTCTTCATAAAGGTCCCCTATTTTAGATATTCCTAGGTCTCCCCAAGCTTCTAATCTACGCCAGTCACCTCCATGGGGGAGTGCCTTGCATATAATCAACGGTATTTCTGGCGCTTAGGGGTGCTTAATCTTGGAACGTCTCAAGCTCCTGTTCCAGCATTTACGTGCTGTCTTCAGGTCTGTAGGGATGTCTCGGTAAGGGAGTCTCAATAGAAGTTTTGATAAAATCCTCAGGTTTGGGGCTTCCCCTCTCCTCTCTGCTGGCTCTTAGTTTGCCCGCCACCCATTTTGTGAGCCACTGCAGTTGCGCTGCTATATAGTAGTTCTCGAAGTCAGGAACTGCCAACCCCCCCTCTGCCCTCGGTCTCATGAGAGTAGTGAGTGCAACTCTCCGTCTACTGGCCCCCCAGATGAAAGCTGTCACCAGCGACTTAAGTTGATTGAACATTCGTAGTGGGATCCAAACCGGTAGCACTCCATAATAATACAGTAGTCTTGGAAGTGTCACCATCTTTAGGAGGGCGACTCTACCCGCCACCGATTTAAAGGCAGAGCCCCCGAGAAATCGAAACTACTCTTAACCCCTCTCTGGGCTCTCCCTATGTTCCCTTCCAGTAAACCCCATGGGAGTGATATATTCGGGTGCCTAGGTATGTCAAACAGCGAGCTTCCCACCGTACCCCCTCCGTTTCTTGTGGGCCAGCTCCATCAGCCCGGACAGGAAATGGAGATGATTTGGTCCAGTTTACTTTCAGGCCCGCTACTCGCCCCAATTCATAAAGAAGGTCTTTTGCTCCTCTGAGCTCCCTACCCGCGTCTGCCAGGAACAGTAGCAGATCATCCGCATATAATGCAATATGGTGAATCTGGCTGGCCTCCTCCAGACCCTGGAAATAGTTACCTGTACGAGCTTTGGCTGCTAGCGGCTCCATAGCCAGAGCAAACAGGAGGAGCGACAAAGGGCACTCCTGTCGCGTACCTCGTTCTATTCTGCATTTTCCCGAGATCAGTCTACCTGTCTTGACCCGAGCAGTAGAGTCTGCATACAACAGCGCCGTCCATTCAATAAATGCAGGTCCCAGGCCAAATCTCTTCATGACCTCGAATAGGTAGGTCCATTCAAGTCTATCGAAGGCCTTTGCAATATCCCCAGCTAAGATGGTCTCATCATCCTCACCGTTGGATCTCGCCTCTAAGACCCAGAGAAGTCGTCTGACATTTAAAGCGGTATTTCTGGTGGGAATGAAACCCGCTTGGTCACTGTGTATTAATGTGGACATATGGGGGAGAAGGCGAGTCGCCAATATTCGGCTCAGAATTTTATAGTCTAGATTAAGCATAGACAACGGCCGGTAGGCTGCCGTGTCCCATGCTCGCTTCTCTAGCTTCAATAGTGGTGTAATTAGCGCCTCTCTCGTTGTGCAGGGAAGATGACTCTCCTGTCTCGCCTGACTGTACAATTCTACCAATTTAGGAGCGAGTAAGTCAACATAGGTCAAGTACAACTCCACTGGGAGTCCATCCGTACTAGCGTTTTATTTCTGGCCATATTCTTTATGGCCCCCCTCACCTCAGTCATCTCTGTCTCCCCCTAACATCTTTGCTGTTTCTTCCAACACTACCGGGAGGTCTACATCATTCATGAACTCGACCAAATCCTCAGTCGTTGGAGGTTTTGCTCTTATAGAGGTCTGTGTAGAAATCAAGAAAGCTATCGTTAATGTCCTGCTGGCGATATGTTTCATCCCCTTGCCCCTTTAATTCCAGAATCACCGATCCCCTCCTAGCTGGATTTGCGAACCAGGCCAGCAGGGCTCCAGATTTGTCCCTTTCAGAGTGAGCCCTGGTGATATAGTTTTTATAGTCAAAGCAGCGGAGCCTTTCAACTTGTTCAGCCACCACTTCCCTAGCTGCTAGGAGTTCCTCCTGCTTATCTGTCCTTTCAGGTCTTTCCCTCTCCAGGTCCCAGAGTTTCTGCTCTTGCAACAGCGTCTTGCGTACCCCCACTGATTCCGAGATACACCGACCTCGTATAACCGTTTTGAATGCATCCCATTCGATTAATTTAGATGATGCTGTATTTGCGTTTTCTTCAAAGTATTGCCCAATTGCAGTACCCACTGTCGTTCGGAAGACCTGATCATCCAAGGCTTCTGGCTTCAGTCGCCAAGTCGGAATTTTAGGCCTTTCACGGGACCAAATTATTCCCAGTAATACCGGATTTTGATCTGAAATTGTTCTAGCGAGGTATTCGCTAGTTTGTACACACCCGTGAACGTCCGGGGAACACAGTAAAGAGTCTAGTCTAATATGAAGCTCATGTAGGGTGGAAAAAAAGGAATAGTTCTAGGATGCTGCGCCCGCCAGGAGTCCACCAACCCCCACCTCTGTTGCTAGTTCCGACGCGCTTCCGCTAGTTTATGTGTAGGAGCATCTGGGAGTGGTGGATGCGATCTGTTCAACTCAGCATCAGTAACGCAATTAAAGTACCCTCCCAACAATATCGAGCCCGTCCGTACGGGGCCAGTGTTCTGGAGAGCTGCGTCGGGAACGCAGCCTGCTCCGTATTAGGTCCATAAAGGCTGCCCAGGGTAATATCTCTCCCATCCAATTTACCTGAAAGTATGAGGTAACGTCCCTCTGGGTCAATCATTTGATTGGTACACTGGAAGCAGGGCCGGACTGGGAACTAAAACTGGCCCTGGCAAAGTGCTCGGCCGGCCCCTTGGGGGGTTGTGGGTGTGGCCGAGCTGTTTGCCAGGGCCGGTTTCGGCCGATTTTGTTACAGGGGCCGATATTGCAGCTATGCTGCAATGCTGCAAAACCGGCCCTGTAACAAAAACGGCCACCCAGGGGCCCAAAACCGGCCCCCACCCTGTTGGCCCACCGGGGAAACGCCAGGTGCCCGCTGCGGCCAGTCCGGCCCGGCCTGGAAGGGCACCCCTGCTCGCACCCAAACCTGGACCCCCCGTGCGAAGGCTGAGTAATTAGTATAAAACACCTGTCCTCTCCATCTTCGCTGAAGTGCAACTCCCTCTTTTGCCATAACATGCGTTTCTTGAAGGAATGCAACCTGTACTCCCCTTCTAACTAGATAAGCATGTATCCTATGTCGTCTCGACGGTGTATGCATCCCCTGTACATTCCAAGATATACATTTAAGATCTACGGGGGGGGTACCATTGGATCAGTTGCAGTACCTCACAAGCGATATCTTTACCTGTGACATGCCCGGCCCCTAATAACAATCCCCTAGACAAAACAATAAGAAAGCCCCAACTCCCCCTCCCCAGGACAGGTGCAAACGAACAAGATCCCATCCAAACTTGGAGCATGCTCCAAAAACAATATCCTCTTATGGATGTGGGGTTGTGTAGCGATCTCTGCAGGATTCAGAACTCCACCAAACCATACCCCTCAAGATGTAACTAGGAGATTGTCATCCCGGGGTTCAAAATAACAATGGGAAGTATCAGGTCTATAAGGGCGCCAGCTCCACCCTCACCCCCCACGCTGTTCCATGAATAGCAATAGTGCTGAAAGCACTCCATTCGTCCACCCATGTTATCAAGTTCAAACAATATCATCAGCCGTTTGGGGTGTGATCTTCGGTAAGTCCTCATCCGAGTCTTCAATAGAGCTGGCAACCACAGATCTATCTGACTTGTCCGCATCTCGGCCATTGCCGTCCGATCCAGGACTGGAGTCTCCTCTGGTCAGTTCCGCCGCTGCTTGCAGTGCTTTGCGCCTCAAAGATCTAGCCTCTCCGGAGGATGGGGCACGGGCCGCAGGCTTACTTTGCTCTGTGAGCCGTTGTGGACGATCTGGTGAGGTAGCCCCTCCATTCTGACCCCGCCGAGTCTCTAGCCATTCCCAGGCTTCCTGCGGCATAAGAAATAATTGCGCTCTCGGGTGTTTTGCGACTCTCAGCCGGGCAGGGAACAGCATGGCGTACGGAATTTGAAGTTGCCTCAGTTTCTTTTTAACAGCTAGGAATGAGGCCCTCTGTCTCTGTACCTCCCTCGTAAAATCTGGAAAGATCATAATTTTACTGTTGTCTATTTGCAGTTCTTGCTTTTGACGGGCCTTATACAACACATGATCACGATCTCTAAAATGCAAGAGTCTCGCCACTATGGGTCGGGGAGGGGCCCCAGGGCGAGGCAGCCTGGCTGGGACCGTGTGCGCCCGCTCCAGCGCGTAGTATGGAGATAGACCTTCCGGGGCTACCTCGGTCTTGATCCAGCCTTCAAGAAAGGTTACTATGTCCGTGCCCTCCGTTTTTTCTAGAATTCCTATTATCCTAACATTATTCCTTCGCGACCTCCCTTCACTGTCTTCCGCGCAGGCTTCAAGGACTTTAATACGGGCCTCAACCATGGAAAGCGATTTTTGGAGCACCACTACCTCTTCAGGTAGATCAGTGAGGATTTTTTCGGAGGCCGTTATTCGCTCCTTGAGCTTGTGGTGATCATCCTTTAGCAGGTTTAAGTCCGTTCAATGGCATCCATTTTCGTCTCTAGCGCTTCCCTGGATGCCGTAATAGCTTGCATAATGTCTACTAGCGTGGGGGCCGCGGCACCTGTCTCTTTCCCCGACTCCACACATTCTTCCTCCTCATCCGTCTGGTTTCCTGCGCCCCCGTTCTGAGGACACTATATCCCCTCCTCCTCGATGGCTTCCCCATCTGTCGTAGAGTACTGCTACCTACAAATCGTTATAAAGGTATCTCTGCGTGGGTCAATGGCGGTGCCAGGTCGTGTGCGATTTGTGACTGTGGGGCTAGTCTCCAGGCTGTGCCTCTGCCAGCTGCACAGGTGTGTTACAGGATAACTAAAACTTGCGGACACCAGAGGCCCAGGTCGCAATATCTAATGTGCCAGGTGAATATACTCGTGTTCCTACTGCCTACAGGAGCCCAAGCCAGGCCAGATGCTCAGCTCTCTGCCAGTTTTCTCTTCTTTCCAGCCGCTCTTCCAGAAATCACCGGGCTATAATGGGCTATAATGGGCTTGCCCCCCTGCTTTAAAAATTTTTTTTTATTAAGCCAATAACAATAAGTGAACAAATACATAAGGACATACACAAGAGGATAAGGCATAAGACATATTGAGCAGTCCATACATAAATAACTTCTATAATATCATATTAACATAAAGGTCGGATGCTTCCTCCTATCTGTAATGAACATACTTACATACATCTTGCTTCATGGATGCCTACGATATAAGGGAGTGGGTATGTAGATGGTACAACATAACCAACATCCCGGAGATCATCTTTAAGCCGTTGTAGGTGTTAAATGCTCAACAAGGGCCGCCCAGATCTTAATGCCCAATCTCCGTTTCTGTAGCCCTTTAATGGCATATAGGCTAGTTTCCAGCTTACATATAGCATATGGTCTTCCTCTCCACATTTCGAAAGTGGGAGGTTCATTCTGCAGCCAAAGTGAATCTATACACAATCTAGCCACCGCCATGGCAATAAATAGTAGATACCTAAATGCATACATTTCCTGGGCGAGCATGTCATCTTCCAGGACTCCCAAGAGCATAACTGTAGGTGTAATCACAATCTGTGCCCCTGTAACCTCCGTCAAAAAGACCTGCATCTTATTTATCAGCTGACTCCGCTCTGGACATGTAAAAAACATATGAACACTATCAGCCTGATCCATCACACAGCGAGTGCATTTGTCCTCATTTAAACCACCCCATCGTGCAATTTTTGCGGGAGTATAATATAATTGAACATAGTTTTATATTGTTGTGTTTTAAGGCTGGAGGATATCAAAAGTTTATCAGCCAATGCGATAGAATCTTGAAAACTATTCCCTCCATGGGACAATCCCCCCTGCTTTATATGCTATTTACGGAGAACCTCTCGGGCACTCCATGGCTGGCCTTCCGTCAGCACCTCTCTGGGTGCGATGTCTGCGTTTCTGGTCCACTCCACGGATTTTCGTGACCCGGGGTGTCCGCCCTCGCCTGCCCGGCTCCCAGTCATATCGCCGCGGACTAGCTGCTCCACCCCCACAGCGGCCGCCATCTTGCCACGCCCAGGGCCCCTCGGCAGCAGATCGCATTTGGGCAGTTTTCTTTTACAATGCAGCCTTCCGATGCGTAGTAGAGTGATCGACACACTCCCAGGACAGTCCGCCGTCCGGTAGGACGATATATATGCGCCCAGGGCTCAGGATAATAGTTTTCCGGGGGTATGTCGGCCGGAGCTCCTCAGCCTTCCTCTGCTCACATCGGCTCCAGGCCACGCCCCTTCGTGGAGTTGGAAATTGATGTGTTCCATAATTGGTGTGGTGTTGTCTTCGGTGGTGGTGCAGCAGATTGTTTCTTTGTGGATGATAGCGATGCCTCCTCGGTGTCTGTTGGTGCGGTCCCTGTGTGTCATTTTGTAGCTGTTGGGCATTGCAATGTCGGGGGAGGCAGAGGGGTTGAGTCAGGTCTCTGTGATGATCACAGGACGCAGATTGTATCACATAAGTCAGTGGCGTGTTTGCTGAGAGATCGGGCATTAAGCATGAGGCATCGGAGTGCTTCTGGGGCTTCTGCGGTCGGCGGAGAGGGTGAGGCGTGGGTGTCTGTGGAGGCAGGAGGTCCTGAGTTGCAGGTGAAGAGACAGCAGTGGCAGGTGAATGGTCCTGCTGTTGAGTGTGGAGATGCGAGGCAGCAGTTTTTCCGGGGTCCAGGGCTTGGACTTCTGTGGCGGAGTATCTGTGGGTAGCCGTACGGCCAGGGTTCCTAGCATTGGGCGCAGACGGGCTTGCCTGTGGCGCGACTGTGCTGCAGCCTCTGTTAAGTAGGTCCTGGGAGTGGAGTGGAGTGGGATGGGGCACAGGGTCAGGGAAAGCAGGAGGGTGAAACGGGCAGGGAAGAGTGGGCGGGAAGGTGCGAGCAGCTCCTGAAAGGTGCAGCAAAGGAACCAGGAACTGCAAAAAAATTAAAGGCAGAATAAAACTTAAGGCAAAAGGTTATGCTTGAAAAAAATTAAACTTTAAGGCAGCAGTACACTAACTGCTAAACTGGCAACAATGGTCACTTCAGGGGATATCGGCTAGCAGACGGCATAGTCGTCAATACCAGGCACGATGAGGCAGCAACCAAGCAATAGTTGACGTAGGCAGAGTCCGGGAGACCTGCTATGGCAAAGCTGATTGGGAGACCTGCTTAGTGGGGTCTCGCTTCGGCCTTCATTAAGTAGATCCTGGGAGGGGGCGGGGTTCTGGGTGGCGGGAAGTGGGAGGGTGAAATGGGCAGGAAAGAGTGGGCGGGAAGGAGCAAGTAGTTCCTGAATGGTGTGGCTGAGGAACCAGGAACTGCAAAAAAGAAAAATTAAAGGCAGGATAAAACTTAAGGCAGGCTCAGCGGTATGCTCATTATTCTTCAATTTCTTTTCTAGATGATGGTCAGGGACAGTTAATGTCTATTAGTAGCCCTGACGAGAATACCACTGTTGGTCTCATTTTCTACTCCCGAAGTTACTGGAGCTATCAGTTGTCTGTCGAGGAATAATGATCCGGGGCCTGACGGCATCCCGGCAGACTTATTCAATGGCGATGTCATTATTTTGGCTCTTTTATTGACCATTATTTGAAACGGCGCTGCTGCCAATGGTCCCTTGTCATCCTGGTTGCCATCCATTATAGTCCCAGTATTTAAGAAAGAGGAGGAGGAGACCCCAAATGTTACCGTCCCATCTCACTCATAGATACCACAGTGAAAGTGTTGGGTCAGGTGGTTTTAAAGTGATTGGTGGATTGGGTGGAGGATAAGAATATTATCTCCAACTGCAAGTATAGGTTCAGACCAGGGCTAAGTATCACGGACCAATGTTTGAATCTTCACCTGCTGATTCAGAAATATACTGTGGCTAAGAAGGGGACAGTGTAACTGGTTTTTATGGATCTTTCAACAGCTTTCAATCTGGTGAACGGATTGAAATTGTGGTCCATTCTATTAGCTATGGGGGTGGATCCTGTGTTAGTTTCTTTATTGGCTGATCTTCATAGTGACATGTCCGGCTCTGTCGGATATACGAGTGAGTGTGCTTGTACGAAGAGTTGTCCTATTTCCTGTGGTGTTAGGCAGGGATTTAATTTAGCCCTATTTTTGTTTACCACTTATATAAAGAGCCTTGAATTGGCCCTAATGAAGGCTCAGGGCACTTCCCACCCCCCTACCCCAGGGTAGGCTTGAGGGCAATTCCAGTCCTCTTATATGAGGACGATGCCGTCCTTATGGCTCCATTTCTCTTGGATGCTTATGTATCCTTTATGGAGGGCTTGTATTTATCGGTAAATTCTGCCAAATCGCTTATGATGACTCTGGGGGCTAACGCTGCCAAAGCGAGGTGTCATTTTTGTCAGAAAGCTAGAATTGCCCAGGTGGGTTCTTTTAATTACTTGGGTTTTTTATTTGATGATAAATCCTCCTGGGCTTCCTCTGTCTAATTAAAGAAGTAAACTCTGGCTAAGTTGTCAGAAGCAGGGATGGATCTTAGTCTGCAGGCAAGAAACCTGTAAAAGCCTTGATCCAAGGTATATAAGGACAAGTGTGTCACAACAGCGTTTTATGGTAGTGACCTCTGGGGCTATCTGGTTTGTGACCTGATTCAGGGGGAAGAGAATAAATATCCTCAGGAGGCTTTTGGGAGTACCCACGGGTACTTCCACCTTCGTGGTGCATGAGGAGCTGGGCATTCGTTATGTTTCCGATTTGCTCAAACTCAGGCCTTTACTGAGTTAGATCTCCATCTGGTTTAAGAAAGAGCCCATCTTAAATAGGCTGATTCTTCAGGACAGCCTCTCTTGATAATCACAAGATAATCCATTAGTTAAAATACATAAGGTCCTCATTTTCCACCTTGGGTCGCCCCACTTTGTTTACGCACCCAGAAGGCATTACCAAAAAAGACTATCAATGGTTAAACACCATTTTTTAATGCAGCTATCAGTTAACAGCGAGGCACTGGAAACCATCAGTGCGGGCTTATTTTCTGATCCAGACAGTTAGCTCTTTGACACCATATCTGGGTGAATACTAATTATCATCGTTTATCCAGATTTAGGATGAATGCGTTTTTGCCACTGGTTAGTTTGCCTAAAGTTTGGGTGGTAGATGGCTGTCTAGGCCTGTGAGGTTGTGACGGTTTTTCTGAGCAGACTTTGCTGCATGTTATGTTTTGTGGTCACTACACCCTACCAAGGCAAACATTTCTGATCCTCATCTTGAAGGAGACAAACTTTTGTGAAGTAAGGCCATCCATGCTTTTTCTGGCCATGTTGGGGGAGGTCTGTACATGTGTTTGCATGGGGAACTTCTTACGGTGTGTGGTAAAAATTAGTGGGGCTTGGCCGTGATGTAGGAACTTACTGTTTTTTAACCGGGCAGTTGATGTAGTTTTATCTACTATTACTCGTAAAAAGGTTACACTTGGCAAAAATGTTACTTAAAGGCAGCAATAGACTAACTGCTAAACTTGCAACAATGGTCACTTCAGGAGATAGCGGCTAAAAGACACTGATGAGCCCTGTGTGAGAGTGTGCCTTGATTGTATTAGACCATTGAATTGTCCACCATACAGCTTGAGATTTCCAATGGTCATGGAGGATATACACACAAAATAGTTGTAAGTTGCATTTGTAAGTGAGATTACTACAGGAGTGACTATTGGAGTATTCAGAAAGGTTTTGGCGAGAGTGGGTTTACTGACCTATTTAGTTACTGATAATGGTAAGCAGCTGACCTCTGATGAAATGAGATGTCCTCAAGCAAACTGGTGTGAAACATTGTGAAACGTCTGTATATAATCCCCAGTCTAATGGCATTTTAAAAAGAGCAAAATGGTTGGTCAAGGGAGTAACTAAATTGGCTCTAAAGAGCAAGTTGAATGTAGAGAGGGTTGTGTTGGAAGTGGTGTGAGCTCAGTATAATTTTGTGACTGATCCTACTCTTTTGTTTGATGCATGGAAGAGCAGGCCAAACCAAATTGGTGCCAGGTTGGATGAAGGGTTTGAATATGGGTGCAACAAAGAGTCTGATGAATATGTGTGAGAACAATGAAGGTAAGTGGGTTGAGGTAGGAGACTGGTTTAAGGTGAGACCAGCCAGCACAAGTAAGTCATGGTTACTCATAATTCAAAGGGTCTTTCCGAGTGGCTACAGTCAAAGGGAATTATTCCATACTTTCGAATTGACAGAGATGCAACAGGATAAGGGTGGCTTTGTTTCAAAAGTAAGATGAGTGTTTGGAATAAGAAAGGCATGCAGAATGGAGGGTTCAAAAAGTGTAGGTGTGTTAAATGGAGCTGGTGATATAGGTGCTGCCATACTGTGAAAGACAAGGAAGAACAGTGTGAGTCCCTCTAAGGAGAGTGATGCCTGTTTGGTAAACTGGTTGTCTGGTGAGGACCATAATTGGTATGACCATGTAGGATAGACTCTAGTATTTTCGTTTGCTAGCAGGCAAGGTTTTTTTTTTTCATTTTGTATCATTTATCTTGTGAATGAACTAATTCGGGTCATGTCTTATACTTACCTAAGTGTATTCCTTTCGTTGGTAATTTTATGGTAATTGATAAACCTGTCAGCTTTAGGGTGGTCTTCCCCCACACTTTTTGCCTTCGCCCCAATTTTTCCTGATCTCTTTTTTGTTAGCCTTAGGACTCTGTGCACTTTACTCCTGCTAACCATTGCTAAAGTGCTTGTGCTCTATCCCCTAAACGTGATAGAATTGGCCTGTACCTAGGTGGCACATATAATTTACTTGTATGTCCCTAGTAAAGTGGTAACCCAGGGGGGCGTGGCTAGCCGAGCCGCGGAATGGCCGCTTTGTAAGCGAGCTCCGCCGGCCGGGAACAAATCCTTCTATAATCCTTGCACCGGAGGGCTGAAACAGCACCATACTTGCCCCCTGGGGTTGTGGAGACTCCGGCGCGGAAACAGCCACCTCTTTGGTCTGCGGGGCACTGGCTTTGACCGCGCTGCTGGACGCCGACGTTTTCGGCGGGGAGCCCCTTGGAGCTGGACATCAGAGGCAGCTGGGCTGCATTACAAATCGAGCCCGCGGCTGCGGAGGCCCGTGACGCCGGGGACGCCCTGAAGGTCAGCAAGAGGCAAGGTGGCAAAATAGAAGCGGCGGTTGGCTGCGCACTGATCCCTGCAGCCACAGGGGACACTGGGGCATTTATTCGAGGCGGCTATCCGCTGCTGTGACCCGGTGGGGTCGGGCCGCACTGGCCCGCGACCGCCATTTTGAGCACTAGAGCTTCGGCTCGGCCGTGAGAACGGCGGCGGCTGGGGGTGGCCGAAGACCCCCACGCCATAGGCAGAGCTCGTGAAAAGAGGAAGAGGCGGCGGGGGTCGATGCCTGAGGACCCGCAGGTATAGGGGACATAGTGACAACACTGCGGAGTGGAGGCCCACTCAGGAGGAAAAACGAGGCGGGCCTCGGGGGGGCCCTTCCAGCCGCCATTTTCTGGATAACCTGTGGTGGACACCGGGCAGGGAAGACAGTGGTGACAGGTGGAGACCCGCTTAGCACCAAACAGCCCAGAAGTGTAGAGGGCGAGCCGGGATCGGTGCATGGTCCATAGATCCACTTCAACAGACTGGACCGCGTCATCAGCGCTTGTACTTGGAGGTGCTGGGGTGTATGAAGGTGAGCTGTGAGGCGCACACAGTTGCTGGCGACTGGGGAGGACCGTTGGTGCCTCTGCTCTGGACGGACACACGAACAGCGCAATAAGGATAGTTGGCCGTGCCGCACTGCGCCTCTGCCCCCCCCTGCTGTGATAGGGACTGGGCAGTGCGGGGTGGTTGTCGGTGGGAGACCTAGACCCACTCTGCGAATGACTGGCCCTACTGCCCGCGCTGGGGCAGAGGTGTGGAGAGTGCTGTGCTGAAGCTGCTGGAGCGGAGACTGCGCTGGTGGGGCCCACACCAGTGCACATGCTGCAATCTATCTGGTAATGGTGCACGATTAGGATTGGCGCAGACCGCTGCTGATACGGAGGTGCTTGGTACTCCGAAGCTTGGCTGAACCTGTGGTTACTCGGTGTTCTGTGGGGTAGAGGGGCCTGCGTGAGCTGACTTGAGCGCCCTGCGTCGCCTACTGACTGCCACCAGCATGGGTAAGCCTGACGCTAAGCAACCCAAGCTGAACTTCGAGAACAAAAGGTCAACAAGGAACACGGAACCAGATCCAGATGCCCAAAGTGATTCGCAACATGGCTCCCAGGCTGAGGATCGTGGTGAAGATCTGCGAACACTGATGCTGGAAATGCGCTCCAGCTTGCGAAACATAGACACAAAGCTAGACACCCTGACTGAGCAACTAGATTCCGTGAAGAAGCAGGTGAACACCCATGAGACCAGATTAGATAATCTGGAGAATAGACGCACAGAATACCATGAATTCCAGATGGAAACTAAGGAGCAACTGTTAAATATGGATAAGCTGCTGGGTATTATTAGGGCCAAGAACGATGATTTGGAGGCCAGGTCTAGAAGGAACAATATCCGCATTACTGGAATTCCAGAGACCACTGCTATTTCTAAAATGGAAGTCTTCGTGTCGGATCTTTTACACGAGCTGTTTGATCCTCACCTGTCATCAGTCTTCGTGATTGAGAGAGCACACAGGTCGCTGGGGCCGAAACCACCTGTTGGTGGGACGCCGAGGCCTATCCTGGCTAAACTACTGAACTACCAAGACAGAGACCTTATTTTGCGACTGGCGAGGGAGAGGGGCCAAATCGTTCACAAGGGAAACAATATCTCCTTCTATCCGGATTTTACTCCGGCGGTGCAGGCGGCACGTAGGGAATTCCTTCCGGCCAAGCGCATTCTCATGCAGGCGCAGATCCCCTACTCCCTGCTATACCCTGCTAAACTCAAGGTGTCGCACGATGGCACGGCGCATTATTTCACAGATGCGAAATCTGCCCTCAAGTTCGCCAAACATGTTGGTGGGAAGAGCTCCAAGTCCACTGGTGCCACTAGGGACCATGCGGGAGGCAGGCTCGGTGACAATGACTGATCTAGTGCATATATCCTGCTCTATTTCACCAGCGGCGGAGGGTGGGGTGATTTGCAGTTAATGGGCATGTTGGATGAGGGATATCCTTTGCTGTGTTGTGGGCCTTGCTGCCTCTGCGGACCTAGAGGTTGGGGTGTGGTTGCCCCAGGGCGTGTGAATGTCTATTTCTTTTTGATTTACCTTCATATTTGCTGAATGCCGCTGTAGGCCTTCCCGCATTACTCCCGGCCACCCTGTGCAGGCAGGGAAGTACGCCGGCTTTACCTCGCCCTCATGGGAGTTCTCCCTTTTACTTTTCTATTTGGTGTTTTCAAAGGTTAGAACTGGGATGGGTATGCTACAACCTGATTGGGGGGTTGGTGTGGGTGGAGGGCGGGAGTTGGGGTTGAATTGTTCGAATGTTAGCCAGCACACAGCTAAAACTATATCTGGAATGTCACGATGGATTGGTGGTTGGCTGCGCAGCTGGGCAGCAAGGGCTACGAATTCGTCCTTCAAGATTAGCCATACGCTAATACACTAAACGTCCTCACATGGAACATTAGAGGGCTGAACGATGGTAGGAAGGCCAGACTTGTACATGCCTATTTGGTTAGACACAACATCGATATATGCTTTCTGCAGGAAACACATTTAAATGTACAGCCCTCACAAAGGCTGTGCCACAGCAGATGGGGGACTACACACTCAGCAATTTACTCTAGCTACGCAAGGGGAGTTGCGGTGCTAATTCGCAAAGGGGTGGATTGGCGGGAAGAGGATGCATATGTAGATCCGAGGGGAGGTACATAATATTACAGGGAAGGCTGGGTGGCACTTCGGTGGTACTGGCGGCCATATACGGTCCAAACTTGGACTCCCCGGAGTTTTTCCGTGAGGTCTGGGCGCGCATTAGGGCAACTGGCTGTTGTGCGGTGATCTGGGGTGGTGACTTTAATGCAGTGCTGAATGACTTCATTGATACACAGGGTTCGGCCCGCACATTGCATCCGCAAGCAAGCGCTGCGCTGCAAGATATCATATCAGATGGCGATTTGCTGGATATTTGGAGGGCTAGACACCCAGGGGTCAGGGAAGGGACATGCATCTCTAGCCACCATAGCGCCTGGTCCCGCTTGGACTACTGGTTGTTATCGAAGGAGGTTGCTACCTGGACGTTGCAGGTGTCCCACCTGGCGCGCTCGCTATCGGATCATGCCCCCTGCTTGCTCAAACTGTGCCTGCCTGGTGTGCCTCTGCGCGCTTTCACTTGGCGTTTGCCCCCCCACGCACTCTTAGATGAGGCATTCAAGGAGGAGATCCGATCTGACATTAAGGAGTACTTCACCCTCAATTCGGGGTCGGTAGACACCGAAGCATCGCTCTGGGAGGCATTCAAGGTCGTCATACGGGGCCAATGCATTGCAAGACAGGCCGGGGTGCTGAAGGCCATCAGGGGTACCATCGCTGCCCTGGAGGGACAGATAAAAGACCTGGAGGGCAAATTCTATTCATTAAATGACTCCAATACAGCTGCACTCCTAAAGGCGAAATTACTTGAGTTTGCTGAGGAATCGCAGCGAGAGGTAACATTTTTGAGCAAATATGCTGAGGCAAGGCGATATGGCGAGGGAGATAGGCCGGGCCGCACGCTGGCGGCCATGATCCGTCCCGCTAGGTCCACAACATTCATACACGAATTAAACACTGCCGATGGGGGTACTGTGAGGGGCCAGGCAGAGATCCTGACTGAGTTCTCCAATTTTTATTCTTCCTTGTATACGACCGCCCAGGCCTCTAGCCCAGAGGGTCTGCAGGAGTTTCTGGACTCCATTGCCTTTGTATGGTTTAATAATACGCATAGAGAATATATGGACCTCCCCATTACGGTGGAGGATGTGGCTCAGGTCATCAAAAGTTTGCCGCTTGCTAAAGCCCCTGGCCCGGATGGCCTGACCACCGCTTTTTATAAGTCCTATGTTGAGGAGCTGGCTCCCAGGCTGCTCGCAGTGTATGAGGAGGCACTGGAGGCGGGTGTCTTGCCGGCTTCAATGAGAGAAGCTGTAATTATAACACTGCTGAAGCCTGAGAAGGCAGAGTTGGACTCCTACAGGCCACTGTCACTGATAAATGTGGACATAAAAATTTATGCTAAACTATTGGCAAACAGATTGCAACCGCTCCTTCAAATGATTGCACTCCCGGACCAATCAGGATTTATTCCTGGACGGTCGACGTCACATAACCTGCGTACATTATTTTCGGTGCTGCATTACCTCCACCCGGACGTGCGGGCTGCTGCAATTTTTTTAGACGCTACCAAAGCGTTTGACACGCTGGAGTGGCCATATCTGTTTACAATCCTATCACGAATGGGATTAAGCCCCGTGTTTATGAGTCGTATTAAATTGTTGTACACTATGCCGTTAGCACGAATCAGGGTGAATGGCTTGCTGTCCGATAGATTCTCCATCACGCGTGGCACGCGCCAGGGGTGCCCATCTCACCCCTGCTCTTTGCCATTGCCATGGAACCCCTGGCTGCCAGAATTAGGCAACACCACACAGCACGGGGCATCGGTTTCAGCACGCGCAGCCTACTTATTTCGTTGTACGCAGATGATGTGACCTTGTACATTCTTAAACCACAAGAAAACCTAGACCCGGTTCTCAGGGAATTTATTAGATTTGGAGGGCTGGCGGGTGTCTCCATTAATTGGAAGAAATCCATGATTTTTCCACTGACGGACGGTACTCCCATGGTGACATCCGAGTTTCCCCTGAGGTGGGA
Organism: Calotriton arnoldi; assembly: GCA_963921515.1. Taxonomy (NCBI): domain Eukaryota; kingdom Metazoa; phylum Chordata; class Amphibia; order Caudata; family Salamandridae; genus Calotriton; species Calotriton arnoldi. The sequence goes on from CAWUFW010005895.1 coordinate 953,191, forward strand.
GGCTGAGGCCGTCAAGTACCTAGGAGTGTGGATCAGCAGAGGCTTGCAGGAAATTTGGAATTTAAATTTTGGCAGGGCGTACACGTGGCTGGAGGGAAAGGTGGCACTCTGGTCCAAATTGCCTTTATCCATAGCTGGAAAGATAGCGCTGACGAAAATGGTAATCTTACCAAAATTTTTATATTTGTTTGTTAACGTGCCAATTCCCCTTACACAACATTTTTTCGCATGCTTGCGATCGCAGCTGCTGTCTCTGGTTTGGGCTGGAGGGCAAGCCAGGGTTTCCTGGGACCTACTGACACTTCCGCTGCGGCAGGGTGGTCTGGGCGCGCCGGATATGCAATTATATGCTCTGTGTGCCCAGGCACAGTTTCTCCACTTCTGGGTGCATCGGACGCCATATCAGCCTCATGTGGCGGTTGAGATTGATGCGGTGGCCCCTGTGCCACTTGGGGTGGCATTGTATCAGAAGTCACAACGCCCTAGGGAAGATGTAGACACGGCGGGCACCCTGCGATGGGCGTGGAATATGCTTCGGAAGAGAGCTAATGTCCCCTTATTGTATGCGCCGTCTGTGCCGCTGGCACGGAACCCCATGTTGCCCTGCATTGAAGATGGGGTTAGTAAAACCCTAACCAAGGAAATGAACTTATACACGTTCGCTGACTTATATCCAAATGATGAGTTTAGGCCCCCCCCTGTTGGAGCTGAGGGGCATGCTGTGCCCTTTGCAGAATTGTTTGTATATCATAAACTGAAAGCTGCATGTCGTGCATTATGGGCGGGCTTTCCCGAAGCTCCCCCAACATTACCAGCTCTAGAGCAAATCCTGAAATTGTCTTCACCGCACAAATTAGTTACACGTCTTTATACAAGTATGCAAAATACAGCCCCAGTGGTGCAGCCGAAATCCCTGTTACAGTGGAACGGTGAACTTGTCCCTCAATTGACAGAAGAGCAATGGGACTTCTGCTGTAGGCAGCTGACCGAACTTCCCCCAAACTACAGGCTTCGCCTGATACATTTTAAATTTCTGCACAGATACTACAGAACACCAGTGTGCCTCTACCGCATGAAGTTAAGGGAGGATGATGGATGTTGGCGGTGCGGGTATGCCCCGGCTTCCTTTCTCCATATTGCTTGGGATTGCCCACGGCTGTTCGAATTCTGGCAGGAGATTTTTACCGTGATTAATCAGATTGTTGGCAGGACAGATGCTCCCACCCCGATGTTGGGTATTTTAGGATACGTGAAGGACACACCGCCAAAGCAGCGCAAGTTGCATGCACTTCTTTTATTGTACGCAAGAAGGCAGGTTGCTATCAGGTGGGGGAGGAAGAAGATACCAAGTTTCAGGGATTGGCTGTCTGATGTGACTTATGGTCACACGCAACTTGGTGTGTTCTGGGAACTAATGCCCATGACTTCGAGACCCCGGGACATATGGGAACCATTCTTAAATTGGGCGCGAGACATATCTGAGCCCCCCATTCCCAGTCCCAGTGCGACTGCATAATGGCACGTGGCCACTAGACACTGGTTTAAGGGGGATTGTACTTGTAGACTCCCCACATGCGTGTATTTCTGTTGCTGCGGGTTCTGCAAGTTCCTGCTGTTTGTTCACCAATAACAATGTACATGATGGTTCTTTTTTGTGATGGACTATACTAAAGACTGTGATGCAATATGTGTATGTATTGCCCCCCAGAATGTGCATGTCACTAGTCCGATGTATTCTTTTACGTGTGCCATTCCGAAATATTGTACAATGTTTTCTTTTGTACCTTTGTGACGATGTGCTGGCTGGTTTTTTGGTTGGAACTATGATTCCTTTTGTTTGTATTTGCATTTTGTATAAAATCCAAATAAAAAAAAAAAAAGTGGTAACCCATGTACCCAGGGCCTGTAAATTAAATGCTACAAGTGGGCCTGCAGCACTGATTGTGCCATCTACTTATGTAGCTGTGTAAAACATGTCTCTGGCCTGCCATTGTAGTCTATGTGTGCAGTTTTAAACTACCATTTCAACCAAGTCAGATAAACCTTTTGCCTGGCCCAAATCATTAATACTTGTAAAACCCTGAGGGTAGGCCCTGGACAGCCCAGGGTGCAGTGTATTTATAAAGTTGGACATGTACTTTTAAGTTTTACATGTCTTGGTAGTGAAAACCTCTTACATTTGTTTTTCACTACTGCAAGGCCTATCTCTCCCATAGGCTAACATTGGGTTTCCTTATTACATTTAAGAAGTGATAACTTCCAATTGGGAGTAGGTAGGCAAGTCGAGTTTGGTGTCTAAAGAATTATGATTCAAAGCCCTCTTTATTGGTAAAGTCAGACTTTAAGTCACAATTCTGAAAATGTCACTTTTAGTAAGTTGCCATTTTCTTGTCCTAACCATTTGGTGCCTGCAGCCTGTCCCTGGGTAACATGATTAGGTGTAGCTGGCAGTTGGTCTTTGTGAATTGATGCCAGAAAGTAAGACAAAGGGAGGCTAGGTGTTGTTAGGATGAGCCACTCTGATTTAACAGGAGGGAGGAGCGGTCACCTACCAAACAAAGGCTCTGCCTGAAAATATTCACAAAGGGTTAGTCACTAGTCTTTTGTATCCCCAGACAAGCTGGTGCAAGGGCTGGGGTAAGAGGATGCATGACACCACATGGGGGGAAAGCTTCCAGAACCTTCCACTACTTCAAAGTGGGCTCCAGGTATTAATGATAGACCATCAGGCCCAGCACTTCAGTACTCATCTGGAGTTGTGAAAGACTCAGAAGAAGGACTTCTGTGTTGCTTTGCTGCAAATAGAACTGCCACTCTCCTGCCCTGCTGTCCTCTTGCCGGAGTGGAAGGACTGTACCTGCATCTTGAACCCAGAACCACCCAAGTGATGCCAAGGGCTAGTTGCTGGCCTCCTGCTCAAAGCCTCAGGGTCAGATCAGGCTCCAACAATCTTGAACAACAAGGAGCATAAGCGGGAATGAACAGTCAGGTTGCCTTACACTCTTTAAATCACAATGTATAAAAAACCTGATTGTACTTGAACACCAATCCTTTTCAAGGGTACCAGGGGCAGCTTAATAATATCTCTGCCCAGAGGCTGGCTTCATAAATTATGCCAGTCACATCCGGATCCCGTTGTTCAATTTTCACTGTCAATCCACCAAACTGCAAATCCTCTTGTAAATGTGATCAAGAAGAAAAAATGTGAGAAATGTCAGAAAGTACCTCACGTAAGCATCACGAAGGGAACTGCTGGTTGGTACTCACCAGTTTGCTCACGCTTTCATCATTGGTGACTTTCATGACCGTGAAAAAAGCAAAATAGTGCCAAAATGATGTTTAGAGGTGAAGAGAAAGAAAGAAACAGAAGTGACATGTGCAAGAATGCACAGAAAGTGCTTGTGTCCGTCTATGCCAATTGGACCCCGTAGTGAGAAAAAGAAAATTGCTTCTCCAAGCTAAAATGAAATTGCCGCAAGATATTGGCAATGAAACATGTCGGCCTTTCCTAATTGAAATGGTCTAAAACATGCCGTTCTTTTTAATCTGAGTGTGCTCACGGCATCCAATAAAGTATGTACATTTGCGAGTGAGTCACAACTCATTTTAGCTTGGAGAAGCAATTTTCTTTTTCTCACTATGGGGTCCAGTTGGCATAGAATGACAGGTTTTTTATACATTGTGATCCAACAATCTTGAACCCAGCACCTGGACTCTGCCAGCTGTGAGTTCTGCCCTCCCAAGTGGACCTGAAAGCGCTCTGCCATCCAACACAGCACGACACATCGCCTCCCAAAACTTTGCATCAGAACCACAGCGCAACGCATCTCCTCACAAGACTCCACTTCGGAATCACTTTGCAACGCATCCTTGCCACGGGACTCCGCATCACAAGCCCCACAGGTTCTTTGGACCCAGCCAGTGCGCAGCACATCTTCAACACAGACTTCGCATCGCTAGTCTCTTGTTGACGGCATCCTTGACGACAGCGCAGGACCTCCCATTGCAGACTCGCAGCTTCCCGGAACTGCCTCTGAGTAATGGATCTCTACACCAGGATCTTGCATTGCCTCGACTGCGCAATGCATCCTCGACACGGGATCTCGCAGAGCTCTGCAACCAGGATTTAAGGTACTTTTGTTCAGTGGGCCTAGCTTGGTTCCTGTGCCCATGCTCCATCGCAGTCGGCCTATGCTTGTGAGTTTGTTCTGGTCCAGTACTACCAGATAACCATAGTTGGTGCTTCGTTCTTTTTTGCGCTAGTTTCACTTAAATCTTTCAAATTGCTTATCTCCGGTTCTACTGATTGGGTTTTTATTTTAATCTTAAATAATTTATTACATTTTACTTTATTTTTCTAAAATTGGTGTGGGATATTTTGTGTGTTGTCTGTCACTTCATTATTGTGAGTTGCTGCTTAAATACTTTACACCTTGCCTCTAAGTTAAGCCTGACTGCTCTGTGCCAAGTTACCAGCGGGTTGAGCACAGGTTAATTCGGGGTTGCTTGTGACTTCACCCTGAGAAAGATTGTGGTTGTTACTTGAGTAGGGTTTCACTCTCCACCCCCTCCCTAAAACCAGTAACCCAATTTCTTACAATAATGTATTGGTATTGTCTGGTTTTTTTTTGTAAGAAAAGAAAGAAAATGTGTTGTAATTTCAGTCTTTTTAAAATGCCATCATTTTAAATTGTTAATGTCGACATACATTTCACTTGTCAAGTAAAAGCTCTCCTGGTTAGTTAGACTGCTGGTTGACTTGGGGACAGTTATCATCTCCTGTGATCTGCTCTATAATAAATATTCACAACTTTAACCTGTGATAATCTTCTCTACCACAGCTTGTTATGCTTTAGGGTTTCTTGACATATGACGTGCATATAGTACAGAACAGTGGAGTGTAAGGAATTGAAATAATCGAATTGTGAACACTAAGGTCTATAAAGCTGTGGGTGACAAAGAGCTCTAGTAATGACTTCTTACTGGGAATAATTTAACGTCCAATACAAGTGGTTGAGAACATAATGATGTAATGGGCGTGTAGTGTTGCGTTAGGGTATTTAGGTATATTATTATTGCTACTGAACTGCATCGATATAGCCAATATAACAGAATAATAAATGTATGCAGCCACACATACAAATCAGACACCAACAAATCCTTACATTAACATACTAAAACATATTCCAAACCAAAGTTCATTGTTCTGAAGGTTACACAACATATACACTTAAAAAAACAAAAGCCCAAACAATTTGATTTGTCAGTACATGTTGGATATGAGACCGCTGTACTCTTCCCCGTGCACAGCTGTGATCCTTTAACCCTAGTAACAATTGTATTGTCACTATCTTTTTTGTTGTATTTATTTTTAAATATTTTGTTTCGGTTTCCTGTTACAAACAGTTAACATCAATGGTCTTCCAATTAAAATATTTAATATTCAGGCTTCTAGAAAAAGATAAATTAATTATATTCAAATCTATAGCCAATATATACACCCAAACGTCCATATCAAAGACATTTCATGATTTGTAATGTATCCATCATATCATTAATTTATAAAGTGCACAGCGTAGTGCCAGATTTTAGAACATTTTTGTCCTTCCCCATCCTCTTTGTATACATCTTTTCTTTAATATAAACATTCTTTAACTTCTCAATCCAAGACCGAAGTTCTGATGGTTCAGGTGATTTCCAGCGAGCAATAATCACAGAATGTGCCAAAATCATTTCAAGGAACCACCAGATACGAGCAGATTCCCAAATTTTTAGAGTGGCCAAGGAGAATAGAATTCAATTCTGGTTTAAATTCAACCCCAAGCATACCCTGCATGCATATCGGAACCCCTCCCCAGAATATTCTAAACCTACTGCTTTCCCAAATAATATGGACCCAACTACTGGACTCCTCCCGTCTAGGACATTGATTAGGAATGTTTGAATTCCACTCCTGCATCAATGAAGGAGTATAGTATGCCATTCACTGGGCGTACAATTGCATTCTTTGGAAATTAGAGACTCCCATCCCTTTAAGATTGAATTGTGAGGGTTCTAGCCCCTCCTCACATACTACTTTAACATTTGTTTCTTTCAACCACCTATTCTGAATATCTTGAAACTGATCTTCAAAGTTATTCTGCTTCACCTGAAGCCAGCGTATCCACCAGCCTAAATTCTTTGTTGGCTAGAGTGATTAAATTAAACATGCTCGGTTTTCTTTGTAAAAAGAACAGATGATGGACGGAATGCTGAATTAATCAAACATTCACCCCCAGTCACAGATCTGGGTTAAATCCATCTTTTTTTTTTTTTTGCACTTTGTAGGCACAACTGGCATCAATTTGATATTTATTCAGAACAGAAACTATTTGAAGGTAGGGAAATTTATTCTGAGCCCTTACTGATGGGATGTTAGCCTGTACGACCTCCCATGTGACTAATTCATCATAAGCTAACCAGTCTCCTACTTTTTCAAGTCTACATGATTCCCACCTCTTTACTTCTTTTCCCAACACGGCTGGACATTTTTAAGAGGGGTCTCTAGATGAATGTCGGAAATATATTACCATGTAAATAATTGTTCTCATCGCGTCTTAAAATAAATGTATTAGATTTCTTAAATTAATTTGATCTGTAATACCCATCATTGGGTATTAAAAACACTGCAAGATAATAAGCCTTCTAATTCGGAAGAGACTAGCCTTCTGCCTCATTTTTTTCGGATTCGGTTTCTTTGAACTAATCCTGAACAAGTGAATTTACCTTTTGAGAAAATACATTAGATAATGCACATGGAATGGATGTCAAAATAACATTTTAAAGAGGCAAAATCTGCATTTTAATTTTTGCGACTACCGATAATCGAGATTGGTAGCATACTCCACCTTCCCAGCATGTTTTTAATCTTAGCAATTAAAAGGGGAATATTTTAGCTTGCAGGTGTCTTTGTGGTTCTGCGATACTTTCATTCCTAGATATCTAGCCTGATTCTTATACTATACTGCCATAGGTATTGGAACAACTTATTAGCGTCCATGTTAAAAAGTAGTATCCCATTACTTCCAGCACTTTGAATAAAATGTCCTAAATCACAAAGCCAAATGCCTTCTCTGCATCTATAAACAGTATTGCAGTGGTCTTTTTGCTGGTAGAAAAGTAGTCTATGGCTTCAACTAAAATGTGTGCTATAAATAGCTGATGCACCGGGATAAATCCATTTGGATCATACCCAACCAGGCATGTAATTACCTCTGCCACTGTTACCACTGATCGTCATAATGTTATAGTCTGCATTTAGCAGCATAATTGGGCTGAAGGAATTGGCATCCTCTGAATTTTTATTTTTTTTAAAACAAAAACAAGAAATAAAAGTAATGAACCCTTTATAAGAAGACATCTCCCTTTAAAATTTGATTATATAGATCTAGCTTTGATTTCTGGGAGGAAAAGTTGGTACCATTCTTTTGGGAACCCATCCCCACCAGTTGCTTTACATCTAGGAATCACTTTAACAACCGCTTCAAGTTCCTGTAAGGCAGTCAAGACTTTGAATGGCTTCTGCCGTTAATGTTGTTATTCTAATTTTCAAGAGAAAATTTGCAATATCCTTGACCCCCAGGGTGCAACTCCTCATTACAAATCTTAACAAAATGATGGAAAAACACCGCTTCAATTTGATGGCTCCAATGAGTAAATGATCATTCGAGTTGTCTCCAATTTCCAAAACTGCGTTTTTCAAATGCTGTACACTAGACCGCCAAGCCAACAATCACCCACTTCATTCACCTTCTACATGCACTAGATCTTAAACTAGGGCCTTATATTTCATCTTTTCAGTTTATTAAAATTATATTGAAAGGCGATTATCTCCCCCCTCAAAGTTAATTTGTATGCTTCCCAATTTTGACTATAGAAAATGAGTTATTATTCTCTAAGAAGAACAGCCTCTTTCTGGCCTTCATCTGTTCTACAAACAAACTCTTAGCTAGCAGAGCTCCATCTAAAGACCAGCTATTCGAATGGACAAAGGTAGATGGAAGAAAAAGATGTAGAGAGATAGGTGTATGGTGAGACAAGGACTTCGAAATGATTGAGGCAGAGGCCTTTGTTTTTTCAAGTGCCACTAAAAAGAAATCTGTTCTGGAAGTGAAATAATACAGGGAAGAAAAAAGCGTAAACTACCTACAAATTCGATTGGCGGGTCGCCAAGGATCACGCAGACTATGCTTCTCTCAAGCTTAGCTATAGCTCTAGCAGTCTTGGGTTTACGTTGGGGGTGGAGAGTTTACTTGTATCTAACTCCGTTGACTGGTGAAATTAATGTCACCCTCAATTATTCTAGTTTATAGAAAACCTGCTAACTGAAACAATAGCTCATATATCACCTGAGAGTCATTCAGAGTTCCCCCATGGAACGAAAACCAGCAAAAAATAAACAGATTCATCTGGATTTCCAATATAAACCACTTTCCTAACTGTTCAGAGGCGGATTTAGTTATGTTGCCCCTAAACTTTCTGTTCGCCAAAATTGCCACTCTCCTAAGAGCTGCTGATGCGCAAGCGTACCCCATTCATTGAAAGGGGCTTCAGTTAATTGATTACAGCTTTGACTTCTTAATGTGTGTCTCTTGCCGCAGGACAAGGTTGCCTTTTGCTCAATAGGCCAATCAATAACTGCTCTCCGCTTTTTTGTATTATTCACCTCTTTAATATTCAAAGAGACAGTACTAGTATTCAGAGTAGCCATGTAAGCAAGGTTGAACGTAACCTATCCAGGAAGATAACTTACAGACCCCAATGTCATTGTAGCCTTTTTACTCCAGAATCTCAAATGATTATAAATAATTTAACTTGCCATTTTACGGAGCACATTCCCCCCCTCCCCACCCTCCCTCCAAACTTCTGATTCCCTCTTGTTCTCCAGTATTGTATTTTTTATAGGTTCAGATGCTTGACTCTTCCCCGTCGTCATGGTGGGAGTCCCACAGTAACAGTAAAATAGCAGTATCAAGCTTTTAACTTAATTCCCCTTGAAATTCAATAGTATTTAGTAACCAGTTAACATCATTTGAGAACATCCAAACTCCAGCCAATCACAGAATAGACCCAGAGTATCCATCCCCTGCAGGGCCACAATACCTCCGATTTCTTACCCCATGTTGTGTGTTAGGGAGTTTCCCTGAACTCTGCTCAGTCACAGTGTTTCTACCTTGACCTTTTCAACTCCCAGCTGGCAGTTCTTTTTCTTCAACCATCTCTTCTTCAGCTGAGGTACTGTTGAAAGTGAGTGTACCTTTTTCTGTCTTTACTGCAGAATGTCTGAGTCTAAAAAAAGGTCTGTTTAGGCCCTGTTAAACTTGTGGAAAGTCCAGGCTTTCTCTGAGGATCCACATAAAGAATGCCTGTATTGCTTATATCCGGATCATAAGCTCCGAGACTGTAAGCACTGTTGAACTTTCTCTTCAAATTCCCTCAAGGATTGTGAGGGAAGACTGCTCCTCTGGCTACAAAAGAGGAAGTCTGCGAGGGATTCAGACTCTGAGAGTGAGGAGAGGCCTCATACCTCCTCCAGTAAGAGGAAGGAAAAACATTCCCCTTCTGTCCAGAGGGATCCAAAGAAATCCTGGTCTCAGAGTAAGGAAACATTGGTGGAAAAAAGGGCTAAAAAAGAGCAGCCTGGCCCACCTCATACCCAGCAAAGATCTGGTTCTGTGCCTCCATCTGCACCCCATACTCCCTCACAAAAAATCTGCCCATCGACGAGGCACTCTCCGTCTCTGCTGGATCTGGTACGCCGCCAACGTTATCATCGACGACTTCTACGACGTCGACGGTCAGGATGACGACGGCCCTAGCGCTGACGAAGACGGAAGTGGTGATGTTGTCGGCGGTAGCAATTGTGAGGACTTCAACGTCGATGAGAGCTTCACCATCGACGGTTCAGCTGGGCGCCGGGCTGTCGACGAGCGTCTCCATCCCGTTGATGCAGTCAGTCATACCGCCAACGATAATTTCTATGACCCAGTCGACTGCCCCGTCGACGAAGGGGAAATACATGCCCTTTCCAAAAGTAATTCCGTCTCTTTTGCAGGACTTTTCCAAGATCTCCCCATTGCCTCCTACTTGCCTCTTCGACTTCCAGGAATCAGAGGATGAGGGTCCTGATGGTCCTGCTTATAGCCCTTCGCAACTTAGGGTCAAATGCCAAGAATCTGAGGATGAGGAAGTACTGGATGACCCTTCTGCATATCTGGAGGGTGAATATTCCTTCTTGGACACAGGACGTCCCAGCATGCAATGCTTAGACACTTTTCAGGAGCATTATCCTTACGATGAACAGGAGGAGGAGTGTCAGCAGGAGCCCTCCATTAACATCCCTATTTCTCTAGTCACGGACTTGCGTCTGATGCTCAGTGACTATTACAGGCATTTCCCTAAGGCCAATGCTACTCAAAAGCCACCTCCTACACAGGAGGAGCCTACCGTCATCTCAGATCAGCAGGCCACGCCTGCGCCGCCGAAACAGAAAACCTTACCGCCCTTGCAAATTCCTATTCAGGCGCTGGACAGTGCTGACCAGCAGCTAGAAGAGGGATAGCTGCAGTTGGACCCAGATGTCCGAGACGAATGGAATGACTATGTAGCGCGCACACCACCTTCTCCCACTCTACTGTTGGCTGATTCTCCACCGGCGGACATCTGCAGTTTTCATGACCTTTTTGAGCAGGCATCTAAACGTTTTGATCTCCCCATGGCCGTCAAGGAGACAGTGTTTTTTATACGACCTCAATGGCACTAAGCAGCGCTCCACCAGAGCCATCACAAAAGTGGACTTCCTGTGGCAGGAGGGCCTTAAACTGATGAAGACTCCAGCTTCCGTACCGGCTGTTATCCTAAAATTGGATAAGAAATACAGGGCACCTGAGGACTCTCCTGCGTGTCTTATCGGACATCCAAAACCTGACTCCATTATTATGCAGGCCGCCCAAATAAGATCCAAGAATCCTGCATCGCCATGTGCTGCCCCGCCAGATAAGGAAGGGCGCAGGTTGGATAATATTGGCAAAAGATTCTCCGCGCTGGCGGCAACTGCCATCAGGGCCTCCAACGCCATGGCCATCCTCGGGTGGTATGACTGGCAAATGTGGTCCGACATCTACCCCTTGCTGGAATATCTGCCCAAGGATAAGAAGGTGGTGAAGGATATACTTTCAGAAGGAGAGTGAGCCTCATCAGATATCTCGATGTGGCGCTGGACATCTCTTCTACCGCCTTTAGGCAAATGACGGATGCTGCTGTGTTGCGAAGACAGGGATGGCTTAGGGCAACAACATTCCACCCAGAGAGGTTCAGGTTAAAGTGCTAGATATGCCATTTGATGGCGAATATCTATTCGGCAAGCACGTGGATGAGGCGCTACAGGAGGAGGAGGCCAATTGCTTTCTCGGCCCCAGCTCCAGCAGCGTTTTCAGCCCTACTATCAGCAGGGGTTTCGGCCGCAATATTCCCCACAGTCCCTTCGCCAAACTTCCATGCCAGCATACACAAGAGCACCAGCATGCAGCCGACCCGCGTCTGGAGGAAAGATTCGTGATGCCAACAGGAGACAGTGAAAATTTGCAGGCACCCGTCACCCCAATCCCACTTCAATTGGCTCAAACCTGCTTCAAATTCTTCGCTCAATGGAATAATACCATTTCTTCTGACAAATGGGTGTTAGACATCTTTCATCATGATCACACCCTGGAATTCCTTCAACAACCTCCGAATTTCCCTCCTTCAAAAATTGCACACAGTCATCATGCACTTCTCAAAAAAGAAATCTGCTTCTCTCCAAACAACCAATTGAAGGGGTGCCAAGCAGTCAACACAACCTAGGCTTCTACTCTCATTTCTTTTTAAAAGACAGGAAAATGGAGGCAAATTATGGACCTCTGGTTGTTGAACAAGTTCATCAAGTCAACCTTTCAGGATGTTGTCACTTCAGATTATTCTTCTCATGGACATGGGGGATTATACGAAGTACTGCTTAAATATGCAATGTACACCAGAAATACCCAATAAAGTTTGTGTTAAAAAAAAAAAAAAAATGGACATGGGGGATTATATAACCCCCCTGGATCTTCTCGATGCGTACTTTCTTATTCCCATACACCTGAAGCAGCATTGCTTTCTCAGGTTCGAGGTGGCAGGGTGCCATTACCAATTCAAAGTGCTGCCTTTCGGGCTAAAATCAGCGCCCAGGGTTTTCACCAAGTGCCTGGCGCCGGTGACAGCGTTTCTCTGGCGTTTTGGTCACCAGGTTTTTCCCTTCCTGGACGATTGATTAGTCATGGCCTCATCCCTTCAAGGTGCCAAGGAGTCTACGAGAGCCTGTCTCCGACTTTTTCGCTCCCTGGGTATCAATCTCAACAGGGGAAAGTCCTCTCTTGTCCCCTCCAGGTCGCTGGTGTTCCTGGCAGCGATCTTGGATACCAATCGCTCAATGGCCTTTCCCACAGAAGAAAGGATTTTGCGTCTGCAAAGGATGGCACAGTCCCTCTCCTCAAACACAAGTCAATGTTTGGGATGATGTCATCCTGCATCCCGTTAATCCCACACCGCCGCTTGCAGATGAGACCTCTCCAGGAGCAGCTTGAGGCTCCTTCGACGACATTGCCACGGCCATCTCTGGAGTGATTGAAACAATGTCCTGGTGGGCAGTCAGGGACAATCTCTCTCAAGGCCTGTCCTTCCTCCCAGCAAAACCGGAGATGGTAATGACAACAGGCGCTTCAATGGAATGATGGGGAGCTCCCCTCCAGGAGCTTCAGGTCCAAGGGAGGTGGTCGGACCAAGAGGCATTGTGTCACATAAATCTGTTGGAACTGAAAAGGCCTCCGATCGTTTCTACCAAGAATCAAGAGATCGTCGATCCTGGTCTGCACGGACACCACAACCACCATGTTCTGTCTACAGAAACAAGGTGAGACGCGGTCTCATGCCCTGTCAAGCCTAGCGCAGCAGATTTGGGAATGGCTAATAGACCACAACATATCTATGCAAGTCCAACACATTCCAGGAGTACAGAACGAATGGGCTGAATCCCTCAGCAGGGACACCAAACAGTGTCACGAATGGGAGCTAAATGCCACTCAGCTAAGAAGGGTATTTCAGTGCTGGTGATTACCAACCCTAGATCTCTTCGCTACGTCACTCAACAAAAAATGCGAGTTTTATGCCAGCAGGTTTCATCAACCAGGCTCTCTGGGGAACGCCTTCCACTTTTCCTGGGAAGGAACGTTAGCTTACACGTTCCCGCTCATTCCGAAGGTTTTGCAGAAACTCAAACGGGAGCCCTGCTGCATTATTCTCATTGCCCCGGAGTGGGCAAGACCGTATTGGTACACCGAGCTGTTTCGGCTATCAGAGTCTTTGCTGATCTGTTTCCAACCAACGGAGAATCTGCTCTACATGGATCAAGGCCAAGTGGTTCATCCACAGATTCGCACGCTTCAATTGTCAGCTTGGCTCCTCACCACAGGGAGTTTGGAGAGTTGGTGCTCTCTGAGGAATGCTGATCCATACTTAACAGAGCCCGAGCTCCTTCCACAATCAAGTGCTACTCGGCTAAATGGAGGCAATACTGTTCCTGGTGTGTTGAACACTCTTGTCATCCTTTCTCGTCGCCTCCATAGGATGTTTTGCTGTATCTTTCGTATCTCGCCAAGACTGGTCTTTCCCATTCATCGATTAAAGTGCACTTAGCTGCAATTTCCAGGTACAGGAGACTTTCGGGCCAGCTGTCTCTGTGGTCCAACAGACTGGTGAAAGAGTTTGAAGGGTCTCTTTAGGGCCTACCCACCAATTCGGCCCCCTCCAATTCTCTGGCAGCTGAACATTGTCTTGTCGCAACTTATGAGGTCTCCCTTCGAGCCGATTCACAAATATGATTTGAAGTATCTCTCATGGAAGGTGGCCTTTCTCTTGGCCATCACGTCTGCCAGACGCATTAGCGAAATTCAAGCCTTCGCTGCAACGGAGCCTCACCTGCAGTTTCATCAGGACAGAGTGGTAAGGTGCACTAATCCTTCCTTCCTTCATTCCCAAGGTGCCTACCATATTCCATCTCAATGAGCCGGTGGTTCTGCCTTCCTTTTTACCCTCTTCGTCTACACCTGCAGAGAGAGCTTACCATTCTTTGGACATCAAGCATTGCTTGAAATTGTACTAACAAAGGACAAAAGTTTTTTGTAAGTCACCGCTCACTCCACCAGGAAGATGGCAGCATTCTCGGCCCTGTTTGCCGGAGTGTCTTTACCCGACATCTGCAGGGCAGCTACATGGACAAGTGTCCATACCTTCACGTGGCACTATTGCCTGGAAACATGGCGGAAGGCAGATGTTGCAGTTGGGCAAGCAGCCTTACGACATCTGTTCGCATAAGGTAGGCCTTTTATTATTAAGGTCTCTTCCTTTTCCTATGATACTGTTTGGTAATTGTCTTTTTATATATATTTATATATTTGCACTGTATGCTTTTGATATCTGTTTTTGGTTGCATGGTGGGATGGTTCACCTGTTTTTCCCACCTCCTTTAGTTCATTGTTACTGTTTGCTATTCTGATTCAAGCATGTGAATCTATAAAAGATACAATACTGGAGAAAAAACAAGTTACGTACCTGTACACTGTGGTTCTCCAGTATTGATATCTTTTATAAATTCACATGCGGCCCTCTGTCCTCCCCTTTCAGGTTCACCTTCCATACCTCTATTATTCTACTAACTGCACTTGTGCTCGAAATCTGAGGTATGGTGGCCCTGCAGGGGATGGATACTCTAGGTCTATATTGTGATTGGCTGGAGTTTGGATGTTCTCAAATGATGTTAACTGGTTACTAAATGCTATTGAATTTCAAGGGGAATTCAGTTTAAAGCTTGATACTGCTATTTTACTGTTACCGTGGGACTCCCACCATGATGACGGGGAAGATTCAAGCATGTGAATCTATTAAAGATATCAATACTGGAGAACCACAGTGTACAGGTAAGTAACTTATTTTTTTCCTCCCCTCTCCCCCCTCCAGTGCCCTCCCATCCTCCACTCTCCAACTCTACCCTTGACCTCACCGCCTATGCCCCAGACCAACCAGCCATGGCATTCCTCCCAGCCTTCCTCTATGGCGTGATGCTTGCACAGGTAGTAGAGTTTCCCATGTGGTTTGACCACTGACCCCTCCCCCCGGTATCTTCCATAGCATAACAAGCAAGAACCATCTGCCTCATCCAGTGTGCCCTATATCACAGATATCCCTCCATAAAAGGTTCCTCTACTTAGATCGAAGTGTCTGTGCGTCCATATGCTTCTATTTTTCTTTCACCTACAGCACAACTGGGACGCTAGTACAGTACTTGAGTACCGTCGCAACATTACATCACCTTCCACTATCAGCACATTTATCCTAGTTCTTTAAAGAGAAACATCCTGTAGGAGGGAAAAAGTGCAAAAAAAGAAATACCCCCCCAAACAAAATTCAAGTACTGAATTAGGAATCTTAGTTGAACAGAACAGATTCTGCCTCCACTGCCTTGGATACTTGTTGCTGCTATTTCCCAGAGTCCCCTTGCTCATTTTCCATCTAGTAGATCTGTGCGGCTGCTGTCTGATTAAACACCCTAAAATTTCCTTCTGCCAGGACCTTCAGTCTAGCTGTTTAATAAAGCATAACCTCTGCTCTAGTGGCTTGGAAAGGTGGAATCAACAGCCGGAGCTACTTACTCCTCTTGGAAGTTACATAAGCCATATCTGGAAAAACCTTAACATTGAATCCATCACACACTTTGGTCGCTTTCTGCTTACTAGCCTTTGAACAAACCTTCTCTTACACTCTAAAAATCACCAAATTTGGGCGTGGCCAAGACGCGTTTCCGTCTCTCTCCACTCCCCGCTGGAAGGCCCCGCCGATAGCAGAATACAGAGTGCGGAAGTCGTGCCCCTGCATTAAACGGGGTGACCTCCGGGGTCGAGAGGCCTGCTCTGATCCCCTGGGTCTACGGGGGGGCCGTGGAAGCGAGCAAAACCGTGTGGACGGTGCCCGACAGCTGAGGCCGGCCGGAGAATTGGTGGCCCGGTTGTGAGATTGGTGGCCTTGTGACCCTGACGCTGAGGCCCCGGAGTGGGGCCACCCTAAAGGGACTCCTCTGGGGACAAGGCGCAGCCTGGAATCCTCTTGCCCCGCCAGCCTGAGACTGGCCTAGGCCCTGGGGAACTGCGACATACGCAGGAGGAGCCCACGTTGATGCTGCAACTGCTGCCCTACGCTGTTCCGCGGGCGGAGTGTGCTCTGGGGCCTCAGAGCAGAGGACAGGTTTTTACCCGCTTGCGGCCTGAGAGACACACATAAGGGCCCACAGTGCACCAAGGCCTACACTAAGAGGGGAGGAGAGCGAGACCCCCTGAGAACGGACGACGGAGTGCCTAGCCTGCCACAGAGGTGAGGAGAGGGGGGGTGGTAGCAGCGGAGCCGGTGGAGTGACCAGGCCATACAACTTGCCGATACAAGCGTAACCCCACGGTGGACAGTGAGGGCCACTTTCCTGAGGCCGTGAGCGTACGAGGGGCCGCCTTACGCGCCAGAGTGGAGGGGCAGCCCTAAGGACTTCAACGCACTGCGATCCACACAGGTTCAGGCCTACACCGGAAGGGATACCTTAATGGTCTCTGCCCCTTGAGCCCTCGTGCCCTACTGCCTGGCCCGAGCCTGCTCTCTTAGGCCTTCCCCCGACAGGGGACAGGGAGGCCTGTACTCCTGAACGCTGCGGGGGCTGGGCTGCCCTCCTAGCTGGCCTCTCTCCTTGCAGTGAATGTGAAGGGGTCTAGCACTGTTACTGGGTGCCCGTGGACCCCTGGGCCTGAGATTTGAAGTCGCAGGCAAGTCGCCACTCGTCTCTGCCTCTGGGCTTGCCTTGGTTGTTATCCTCCTACCAGTGTGCGGTGTTGGACCTACCACCCCTCAGCCATGGCCTCTGGGAAGAACAAAAGGGACATGACGGTGAAAGACATGCTTCTCAGACCGGCGGGGGCTCACGTTGGAGATTCTGCCCCAGCTGCGGTCCGACGCCGCTCAGGCAGAAGCTTCAGTCACCCGATCATTCCTGGATGCACTCTTTGCATCACTCTGAGATGACCTCCAATCATTCAAAAAAGAGTTGGCCGGGGAGGTTCGAGAGTTGCGCAGGGACGTGGAGGGCCTGGGAGACAGTTTCTACCCTGGAGGATCACGAGCAAGGTCGTGAAGAAGTAATAGAGCAGTTCCAGCAAGAGATCCTGCGCCACAGAGACCAGCATCTGGACCTCCAGGCCCACGCCGAGGACCTAGAGAACAGGTCCCTGCGTAACATTCACATATGAGGTATTATTTCAGGGGCAGAGGGATCGGACATTGTCGCCTTCGTATCCGAACTGTTTAGAGCCATCCTGGGTGCTGGCCCCGAGGTAGCAATCAAGATCAACCGCGGACACAGAGTTGGGCCTAGGAGGACCCTGGCTGGACCTCCCCCAGACATACTAACTTGTGTAATTTTACCCTCAAGGAGAAAATCCTAAGGGCTGCCAGGGACAAACATCCCATTCAATTTCAGGGTCACTCTCCTCTCCTGTTTCAAGACGTGGCAGCATCTACCCTCCAGAAACGTAAGGCCTTCCTCTTCCTCGAGAGTCGGGGGTGTCCAACTCCTGGGGGAATCCCTTTCGTATTGTCTTTCACTTGGAGGGAAGCTGCACCAGCTCCGTTCATTGGACGAGGCATGTCGCCTACTCAACCTGAAAGACCCTTCCCCAGAGTGGCTCGGTGTGGGGAGACAGGGCTGCGAGAGAGGTGTGCTTCGCGGCCCGGGGGGCTCGAGATACTCTCCACCTGGACTGCGACCGTACCCTGACACCATCGCTAGGGAGAGGCAGGCGGTCCTGGTCACTCTGGCAGGAGACTCAGCAGGGCAGACGACTGTATAATATGTAACGCTCTTACTATTCACATCTGCTCTTTATGGACTTCATTTCCATTCCTCCTTCGGGACTCGGCGGGAAGGGGGGCCACGAAGATTCCTCCCTACCTTTGGTATTCCTTGGAGACACCGTCCTGGACAATGTTCTTCCTTTGGACAATAAGTGTTTTTTGTTTAATTTGGCCAATAGGGCCTTTTGCTATGGGGATTTGTTGGGCCTGGTGACAAGACATGCACTCCCATCTCACTTCTGTAATTCCGCACACGACCCGATCGCCCACGTCATCAGG
This sequence comes from Calotriton arnoldi, assembly GCA_963921515.1. NCBI lineage: Eukaryota > Metazoa > Chordata > Amphibia > Caudata > Salamandridae > Calotriton > Calotriton arnoldi. Next base: position 971,467 of record CAWUFW010005895.1, read on the forward strand.
TAGAACTAGATTAGGGCAGTTCAGGGATACACAGAATGCTGCTCCTCACTTGAGCCCCAATTGACTGATCAATTAGTGATTTTCACACTCCATGTTAAAGTCCTTAATCACACGCTGAAGCGGAGCTCTATCCTTTCCTATTTAGAGAATTCTGGGGCACACATATGTTTGTTGCAGGAGACTCCTCTTCTCCCCAAAGATTAACACAGACTCCACTGGAAGGCATTCCCCTATCAATTCTTCTCGTCTTTCCCATCTAAGACGGCTGGAGTAGCGATCCTGATATCCAAGGCATTCACGGGGAAGGTGGGGCTCAAACAGGCAGAGATGAAAGGCAGGTTCCTGGAACACTTTCTTCGCAAAGCAGTGACTGAGATCATGGGCACACGTCACAGGCTGGTGCTGCTGGGGGGAGACCTGAACTTTGTATTAAATACCTACCTGGACAGATCGGCACAACGCCACGGACAGACAGGGTCCCTTTCGACAGCGAGATGGACTTGGTTGGGCGACATTTCGAATCTCACAAACCCCAACTCCCGAGACTTCACCTTTTACTCCCATGCCCACAAAACCTGTGCCAGGCTTGACTATATTTTGGCGACCCCAGAAGTGGCCTCGGTGGTCCAATCGTCAGAGATTGAGCCCCGCTCGCTATTGGATCACGCCGCTGTGACAGTGCCTCTCGCAGTGCCGCCCTCTAGCCCATCTCCTAGAACCTGGAAACTCAGACACCCTACTCTACTGCCCTGAGGTCATAACCCAGATCACTATGACATCCAGGACTATTTGGTGATTAATGATACCCCTGAGGTTTCGGTCTCCACGCTGTGGGACGCTCTAAAAGCAGTAGTCGGGGGGCGGGGGGGGGGGTAATTTATAGCCATGGCTGCAGCAGACAATAGAATTCGACGTGATAAGAGGAAGAGTCTGTCCCGCCAAGTGGCAGAACTAGAGCATATACATAAGAGAACAGGGCCTCCTAGGATCTGGACGCGGCTATAGGCGGCCCGAGCACAGTTAGTGGGGTTGGATATTGACAGGGCCAAATACACTTCACTTAGGCTCCGACATAGGTTCTACATGGGGGGCGAACGCTCTGGCCCCCTACTGGCGAGTCAGCTTCGGGGTCAACGCCTGGAAACAGGAGTCCAAAAGGTTCTAGACAAGGAGGGACATGCATGGACAGATGATGCACACATCGTAGATTCCTTCCGTGAATATTATCAGACCCTTTACACAGCACAAGACCTCCCACTGGACGCAATCCCTGCATACCTTAAGGGGGCCACTACTACCTCTCTGACACCTGCGCAAGCGGTGGATCTGGATCATCCGATTCGGATAGAAGTCATTTCTTGTATATCCTGCCTAAAGCTATCCAAGTCCCCAGGGCCAGATGGTTTTCCGGCCTCTTTTTATAAGACATTCTGCAAAAGCCTTGCTCCTCTTCTTACTAGGCTCTTCAATGCAATCGGGTCGCAGCTCCGCTCCCTCCTTCGATGCTCCGAGCAGCAATAGTAGTAGTAATCCCCAAACCCGGGAAGGATAGAGCCCATTGTTCCTCCTACCGTCCCATCTCCCTTTTGAACACAGACCTCAAGCTCTTTACAGGTATTCTTGCCGCTCGGCTTAATCCCCTCCTCCCGGGCCTCATAGATCCCTACCAGGCCGAATTCATGTCCCAACGGCAGTGTAGCGATAATACAAGGCAGATCTTGCACATAATTGACAAAGCCCAGAGGTATGCCCAAGAAAGAATGCTTTTGGCAGTCGACGCAGAGAAAGCATTTGATAGGGTACACTGGCCCCATCTGGCTGCAACCCTGACCCACTTTGGCCTAAGGGATCGCTTCCAAAAGTGGATTCTCAGTAGCTACACTTAACCAACAGCTGTAGTCCGCGTCAACGGATGCTCCTCCGCCCCTTTCCATATTAGCAGGGGGACTAGGCAGGGGTCCCCGCTGTCGCCCCTACTGTGTTCGCCCCTTTATATAGAGCCCATGGCCCAAAAAGTTTGTTCCAACCCATAGATAAAGGGAGTCCAATTTGGAGGGGAACCGCATACCATTGGCCTCTACTCAGACGATGTCATAGCCTCTTTGGAGGAGCCTTCCACTTCACTGCCCGTTTTCCTAGATGAGCTGGAGGCTTTTGGCCAGGCATCAGGTTTTAAGATAAATACCCAAAAATCCCAGGCCCTCAATCTCACCCTCCGGCCACAGACTTTAGACGCTTTGCGTCAGGCCCTGCCCATACAATGGGCTTTGACATCTATCCCATACCTAGGCCTCCAGATAACCTCTACCATCGTAGACACTGTTGCTCTTAACTATCAAAAATTAACCCACCAGATCAAATCCGACCTGCGTCAATGGCGGTCCTACTCTTTGTCTTGGTTGGGACGAATATCTGCAATTAAAATGACGACCCTTCCCAAGATCCTGTTTCTCTTCCAGGTACTCCTGGCCGCACCCCCGCCTGGGACACTGCTTTCCCTTCAACAAGAAATTAGCAGATTTGTGTGGGCAAATAAGAGCCCTAGTATCCGTAGAGATCTCAGCTACCGATCCCCGGAGGAGGGGGACCTGGAAACCCCCGACCTTCTCCGCTACTACCAGGCCACCCAATTGAGAGTCTTTGTGGAATGGTCACTTACAGAATCTGAAAAGAACTGCTTGTTTATGGACCTGGTGCTGGCGGGCCAGGCACTATAGCACATTCCTTTCCTCCCTAAACAAGCGCGGTCCAAATCGCTATACCTCTCGCCCATTACTAAGGCATCACTGGCAGTCTGGGACAGTATAGCGGCACAGAGGGGCCTCACGTCCTTTCCCTCACCACTTACCCCCATAGTCAAGAACCCAGATTTCCACCCGGGCTCCCAATATAAGTGTGCCATGATTGCACAAAAGGCTGTAAAAATTTGTCGATGAATCTGCCAGCAGGTTCAAACACAGACCCACATCCCAACACAATAGGTCCGAACGGTGGGTTGTGTAAATTTTTATGAACTTTTGGAAGCATATAAAGCTTTGGTCTCCTTGGAAATTGCGGTAACAGAAATTTAGCTGTGCTCTCTTCTATCCAATCCATGTTAAGAGCTTTTTCAATGATTTGTTGAAGTAAGCCAATGACCTCACTTGTTGGATCCTTGTCCAGTGGCATGTATATTTCGGTGTTACCCACATGTTCTGTGACTTTTTCTCATAAAAACAAGTATTCATCAACACTAAAGCACCGCCTTTGTCTGCTTTTTGAAATGTGATATCCTTGTCTCTGGCCAATTTTGCTAATGTGCTTTTTTCTGCTCTATTGAGATTATTAGGAGAGTTCTTCTTCCTTTTGTATATCAATTTCTTAAGGTCCTTGTTAACCAATGATTCAAACATGTCAAGCGTCTTATGCGACACTGGTGCTTCAAAAATACTTTTAGGTCTGAATTCACTCGACCTAAGTTCTTCCAAATCATGTACTGGAATAACATTCTCAAAAAAATTCCTCAGCCTTAGTATTCTCATAAATTTATACATGGATATTTCATTTTCGAAAGATGAACCTATGTACGTGGGAACAAAAGTAGTTCCTTTGTTTAAAATAGCCGTTTCCTTAGATGTTAGAACTCGTGATGATATATTTATTACGAGAGTTTGCCCTGGCTCCTCAGGCCCTTCTTCCCTTTGTCTTTTTCTTTGTCCTCGCCTTGTTTTTTGCTTCCTCTTGCTATACTTGCATCGGGTGGCTGGCCCATATCCGGTGCCTGTGACAAAAAAGAAATCTGCTGTGTGGATGATCCAGCTTTATCCCCTCTATTATCATCTCTGGCCGTTTGTATGTGCTTGACTGGTATTCTTGCTAGATCTGTGTCCTTGTCTGTCGCAATACTCTCTTCAGAAGATGTATTTGGCCTGCGTGTAAAGCGTCTTTGGGCATACACCTCTGCCCAGGTGTGTGCCTCATTAAGCTTGTAGTCAATAGTGTCACGTTTTAACTTGCGTAACTTTGTTTCTTGCAATTCTTTGCCATAGTCATCCAATTTTTGATTAAGATCATCTAAAAATAATTTCCATTCATCCTCTGGCATTCTGCTTGACAAATCTGTGCGAATACTAGCGATTTCTTCCTCTAATTCCTGAATAGTTTTAGCTAGTTCCTCAACTAAAAGTAAAATCAAATCAAGGGAACATTTATTAAGAATTTGATACAATTTTTCCATGAACTGGACATTATGTTGCAAACGATATAACATGGGTTTGATCGCTAGTCGTAGTCCTCGTGGAATCCTCTTAACCTTGTGATATTAAATTAAAGTTGAGGCATGAAGTCGCTGATTAAGTTCTCGTTTAGTAACGAACTCAAGCTGTTTTAACTGGTGGCTAATAGATCCGCTGTGTACATTAAATTCTCTTGCTTCTTGAATAAGACCATAGATTTTGTTAGCTTGCTCAACAGTATAAGCCTTAGTGGTGGCTCTATTTTCCGTGATAGTTGATATTGATTCGAAGGACATTGTACCTTCAGGGTGCCGTGGTCCAATTGTAGGTTGAAAGTGAATAACTGAACGGGATGTGGACTCCGCACTCCTAACTTACACTCCTTAAACCAAAATTATTAATCTTTCTATTGATCTGTGTGCTGCGCCTGATGGTGTGAACCTACCACACCAAGCTATCAAGTCAAAAGGGGGGGCCAGAAGGCTAGAAAGTACTCTAGTTCGTACCTGCTGGTGACAAAACTTTGCATGTAACGATAAATCCTCTGGATCCCGTAAAAGTTGATAACAGGGAAAACCACTCTGCCCAACCGTAAAGCCTCTAAAAAACAAACTAACAAGTTCCCAAAGAACTTAATCAAACTTGTCCCAATCTGTCCCTCGTGCCATCTTACCATAAATTATCAAACACGCAGCTTACCGCTTAAACCGCTTAGACCCGTTCCGAAATCACCAACAACTCATAACCTCCGCAACAAACTTAGTGCACAACCATAGCGGCGTCGAGTCTTAATGAAAATAAACCCTATCACGTGACAAGGGACAAATGCTACATCGTAAGCTGCGCCATGTTGAAATGGTAAAACTCTCGTAACCAACTCTGTAAAAACGTTGTCTATGTAAAATAAATACTACATTTTATGTGCCACTATTACGTGCAATACTCCTTTGAAAAAACAATAATGACCGGATAAACAATAAAAATGCGATGTAGAATACGAAACTAGCGAACCGCCTACTGACACGCGGCCATCTTAGAATGTAGAATTCAAAGGTCTAGTGATTCGACAGAAGTGAAAACAACAACCCCCACAGTGTAATAAAGGTGAAAAAAAGGTGAAATAAAGAAAAGAAGAACATATACCCAAAGTTAAAAAATTCCCATACACCATACCATGTGCAAACTAAAATAAAAAAAACTAGAGGTTCTCTTAGAATGACATTAAAATATGTACATTGAGAAAGGCATAAGCGAAAATACCAGAATTCATTTTAAAGAAAACAGCTCATTTCAAGACGATCATTGAGCCCCCGTGGTTTCAATGTGCCCAACCTTTTTATCCAAAAGATCTCCCTTTGTTATAAACGTTTACTGGTGTCTACTCCTGTTCGTTCTGCCACTGTTTCCAGAATCTGAAACCTTATTTGAGCTATCGTATGGTGATGTTCTGACCAATGTGTGGCTAAACTAGATATGACCATCATATTGCGTATGCGACTTTTATTCTCAGAAATTCGGATCTTAAGTTTCCTTTCGGTCTTCCCGATATATAACAGACCACATGGACACTTAATGGAGTAAATCACATTATGAGTGTTAGTCTCCCTTGAAAAATAACTTGATGTTTTCCCCAGTGTGTGGATGTGAAATCTTGTTGCCCATGATAACATTATTGCAATGTATGCAGTTCTGACATTTTCGCATACCAATGGTATCTTTTCTATTCACAATCGTTTTACTTGCAAGTAATTCTTTCATGTTTCTCGACCTTGTGTATGCAAATAAAGGTTGTGATGCATAAATATTCCCAAAGTCAGACTCTTCTTGTAAAAGTTCCCATCTTTTTTTGATGATATTTCGAATCTTTGGTGAATTGGTCGAGAATTTTGAAACAAAAACGACACGTGATGTTTCTGTTTTATATTTTTTCTTCTTCAGTAGATCACCTCGTTCTTGGGACAACGCTCTTTGTGCTTGATTATCCAAAAGTTCACTGGGATACCCACGTTTTGTGTATTTCAACTTCAGGTCATGAATAGAAGTTTGACATTGGGTAGTATCCGAAACAAGTCGCCTAACTCGTAAAAACTGAGAATATGGGAGATTGTTCAGTAAAGTAGGTGGATGAAAACTTTGGAACAGCAAAGAGCTGTTCCTGTCCGTTGGTTTTTGATATAGACTAGTGGTCAAACCCATTTCACTCCATTCCACATTGACATCTAAAAACTAAACTTCCTTCTGACTGACAGTATAAGTGAACTGGATCCTAGGATTCATGAAATTCAGTTGAGAAATATTCTCTAAAAGACTAACTTCTGATCCGTTCCAGATCAAAAACATGTCATCTATGTAACGGCAAAAAAACACCAGATTCTCAGTCCACTCTGCTTTTGCAAAAATATAATCTGCCTCATATTTCGCCATAAATGTATTAGCGTACGATGGGGCTCCTGCGAACCCCATGGAAGTTCCACTGAGTTGTAAGTAGAACTTGTTATCCCATGTAAATTAACTATGATGCAGACAAAAATGAATAAGTTCAAGCAAAAATATTTTGCTGGTCCCAATTTCATCCTGATTTAGTAAACTCCACTCGATAGCCTCAAGGCCTTCAGAGTGTGCAATCGATGTGTACAATGCAACGACATCTTTCGTGCACAATACATAATTTTGTTGTGATGATAAAGTCACCTTCTCCAACTTCATTATAAAATCCGAAGTAGCCTGTATATAAGTGTGCCATGATTGCACAAAAGGCTGTAAAAATTTGTCGATGAATCTGCCAGCAGGTTCAAACACAGACCCACATCCCGACACAATAGGTCGGAACGGTGGGTTGTGTAAATTTTTATCAACTTTTGGAAGCATATAAAACTTTGGTCTCCTTGGAAATTGCGGTAATAGAAATTTAGCTGTGCTCTCTTCTATCCAATCCATGTTAAGAGCTTTTTCAATGATTTGTTGAACTTTGGGTATATGTTCTTCTTTTCACCTTTTTTCCACCTTTATTACACTGTGGGGGTTGTTGTTTTCACTTCTGTCGAATCACTAGACCTTTGAATTCTACATTCTAAGATGGCCGCGTGTCAGTAGGCGGTTCGCTAGTTTCGTATTCTACATCGCGTTTTTATTGTTTATTCGGTCATTGTTTTTTCAAAGGAGTATTGCACGTAATAGTGGCACATACAATGTAGTATTTATTTTACATAGACAACGTTTTTACAGAGTTGGTTACGAGATTTTTACCATTTCAACATGGCGCAGCTTACGATGTAGCATTTGTCCCTTGTCACGTGATAGGGTTTATTTTCTTTAAGACTCGACACCGCTATGGTTGTGCACTAAGTTTGTTGCGGAGGTTATGAGTTGTTGGTGATTTCGGAACGGGTCTAAGCGGTTTAAGCGGTAAGCTGCGTGTTTGATAATTTATGGTAAGATGGCACAAGGGACAGATTGGGACAAGTTTGATTAAGTTCTTTGGGAACTTGTTCGTTTGTTTTTTAGAGGCTTTACGGTTGGGCAGAGTGGTTGTCCCTATTATCAACTTTTACGGGATCCAGAGGATTTATCGTTACATGCAAAGTTTTGTCACCAGCAGGTACGAACTAGAGTACTTTCTAGTATGTTTATTTGGGTTCTGAGCGTTGGTGGTATGTTGCTTATACTATTTCATTCATTATTTACAGCGTGTGCTGGCTCCCATGGGCCATTGATACTTCTCATTTGATAACGCACTATTTAAATTCCGTGAGTATGGCGGTTTTGTAATTTATCTTAGGCACTAGTTTTGCTGGAAAATGTGGTCTTTGTTACTCTTTTTCTCTCGTTTACGTTTCTGGTGTCATTTGTGTCTGTGGTTTCGTAATTTATTTCAGGCATTTGATTCGCTGGGAAATGTGGTCTTTTTTTCCTTTCACTTACGCTTTTCTTGTGTCATTCATGTCAGTTTCTTCTTTTTTTTCACATCTGTGGACGTATTTTACTCTATAGGGCAGCACATAATGGTTCTCATCTTTGGGAGTAGGATAATATATTGTATTATTGAATGAAGTATACGGATGGCATATAGATCGGCAGGAATGTACATTTACAGCATTATGTTATTTTGTTTTGCAGAGACGCCCCTGAAGAAGGGACATCAGTAGTCCCGAAATGCATTGGGCTTATGTTTTGGAATTATGTTTTGCAACTACAACGTTGGTGTAGTATTGTTAATCAATTTGAAAACATGTTTGTAATAATCAACACAGCATAGATGTGTATTGCTTTGTGCAATTTGATATTTTTTTGATGAAATTGGATAACTATTAAATACGTGTTTATTTCTAAAAGATTGAACTCATGTTTACAAGAATGATAGTTTGTATATCGTTTCAAGTTGTGCGCACCTGAGTCCAGCTGGCTATTCAGCCTTCTGGCCCCCCCTTTTGATCCCCTAAGGTAGGCCATGTACTTTGGAGTTTTACATGTCCTGGTAGTGAAAAACTGCTAAATTTGTTTTTTACTACAGCAAGGGCTATCTCTCCTATAGGTTAGCATTGGACCTGTCTTGTAACACTTTCAAGTGCAACTTCCAATTCGTAAAAGGTAGAAAATTGGAGTTTGGCGTCTCTGGACTCACAATTTAGGTAAGTTGGTTTTTAAATTGCAGGCCTGAAAATGACACTTTTGGAAAGTTGGTATTTTCTTACTTTAATCATTCTGTGCCTCTGCCTGTCCCTAGAATGTATACACATCTGGGTCAGGGTTCATACCTCTGCCAACTAGAGACTCCATTTCTAACATTGGTGATCAGCGGTGAGGATAGAACTTTTATTTGTGCATTACATACAGTGATTAGTGGATACTACTTCCATACCTCAGACCATAAAGTAACAGCATACTATTTTTTCTTATTCTCTTTTTGTCACCCTTTTGAATGTTAATATCAACCATGTCTCAATCTGGAGAGCCAACAGTTGAACCTGCAGTAGTGGAGTTTGAGCAGGAGAAATTGGAAACCTACATGGTGTCCCAGCTCAAAGGTTTCTGCAGGGAGCGCAAGTGTTCTTTCAAAGGCCTTACTAGAAAGGAGGAGCTGCAAAAGGCACTGAAGGCCTGGTTAGCAGCCAGTAATGCACCCAGAGGATGAGAATGACATTGTGGAGAAGGAGGTATCAGACTTGCATCTGGAATGGCTGGAGGATCCAGCATTGCCTGTGGGGCAGAGGTGTCTGCTTGAATGGTGGAAGAGCTCCCTCCAGAGATGGGAGCAGTGTTTCCTCTAAAGGTCTGTCTTCAGCAGAGTTGAAAGACAGACTGGAAGAAAGGAAGCTCCGGATAGAGCTTGCCAAACTCAAAGTGGATTTGGAAAAAGTTAAATTGGCAATGGAGGAAAAGAAGATGCTGTTTTTTTTTTTTTTTTTTTGTTTTTTTTTTTAATTTCTTTTATTAATTTCCAAGACAAAGGAAACGGCGAACGAGCCAATATGCTCTATGGTCAGCGGGGTGCAACCCGGTTATCGCATTGTTATATTTGGCCAAAGAAATAACAAGAATAACAAAGGAGAGAACACCCACCCCCCCACCTCCCTCCTCCCTCCAGATATAAGCTATGCTTCCAGGAGATGGTAACAGTATGGGCGAACCAGGGAATGCCCGTAGAAAAGAGTACACTAGGTAGCAGAAGTTTTTAAGGCTGGCAACCTGGGAGGGTCCGCAAGTTTCAGGAGTCGCAAATATTTGGGACAAGTGAGCTCCGTGAATTCGGACGTTAGTAGTGTGAGGAAAGGTTCCCATAAATCATGAAAGGAGGCCCCGGGATGAGCCAGAGAAAGTAAAATCTTTTCCATTCCCAAGGTCCCCCACATTCTATGAAGCCATCCCAGCCGGGTTGGAACTGACTTAGTACCCCAATGAGCAAGGATGTTCTGAACCGCCGCCCCTAGTGCAAGTGCCATCTGTTTACCCCTCCGAGATTTAAGGGGGAAGGTAATAGCGTTAGGAAGACCCAGAAGAACATACACTGGGAATCGAGGGATCTGCGTGTCGAAGTGGGAATCCACGTCGTCAAGGATCTGCTGCCAATATGTCCCCAAGGAAGGACAGTCCCACAGTAAATGAGTTGGGGTACCCAACTGGCCACAGGCTCGCCAACATTGCGGGCTACGTGAGGGGTTACCTCTATGAAGTCGTACAGGAGTGAGGTACCAATAGGTGGCCACTTTGGTAGCCGTCTCAACGGAGGGCACGTTGCGTGCTGAGCGGCGGGCCCTAAAATAGATGTCATTCCACTCTTTCTGCGTCAGGGCTCTACCTAACTCCCCCTCCCAACGCAACTGGCCAGGAGTCTTCATGAGGTAAGAGGTGCACCTAGTAAACTTATATAAGTCCGAGGTCAGATGTGCATCATTATGGCGTGTGAGCAGCCACTTCTCGAACGGAGTGAGGTGTGTCTCCGCACCCCCCGTACATCCCCATGTAACACCCAGTGGCGAACCTGCAAGTAGTTGAAACGCTCCGTTTCCGGTATGGCCTGCTCCTTGCGAAGATCAGTAAAGGAGCGGGGTCCGGAGAGATCGAAAAGGTGCCCTATGGAGCGACATGGTTCCTTGGTCCAATGTCTGAAATTCTCAGTCAAGGCCCGGTGTAAAGTTGGGGTTATGGACTATAGGTGTGATCGGGGACAGAAACGTCGTAAGCCCTCGAGGGGCAGCAACCTTGTCCCATGCCAACAGAGTAGGTCTAGTCACCTCAGAGAGGTATAGGTTGCGAGGCCGTCCTGCACGTGCAAGGAAGGGAACACCCCACAGAGGCTGACCAGCAAGAGACCGATCCATAAATAACCAATATTTCTCGGACTCCGGGCGAGACCACTCCACCGGAGTTCTCAATTGGGCCGCCCGCCAGTAAGCATGGAGATCGGGGATCCCTAGACCTCCCTCAACAGGGTCTCTGTAAGTGAGCTCCCGACGTAACCGAGCCCTTTGGTCGCGCCAGACAAAATGTTCTATGTCCCGTTGCAATGAGCGTATGACCCCAGGCGGAGGTACAAGCGGCAATGTGTGGAATAAATAAAGAAGCTGGGGCAGTATCACCATTTTCACAGCCGCTATACGGCCCAGCCAGGAGAGAGTGCGGTCTCCACTTGTAGAGGGAATCTCGGACCTGTCGAGAGAGTGCCGTATAATTTGTCACTCTGGTGGCTTGTATAGTAGCGGAGACTTGCAATCCTAGGTAAGGGATTGAGTCGCGGGCCTACTGGACCGGATACGAACGCTGCAGGAGCCCCAGCGTCTCAGGCTGCAAGGAAAGATCTAAGGCCTGGGATTTATGCACATTGATCTTAAACCCCGAGGCCAGGGCAAACCTGTCTAATTCAGCCAAGAAAGCGGGCAGAGATTCCCTAGGGTGCTCCAGCGTGGCTACCACATCATCCGCGTATAAGCAGAGTTTGTGTTCCGACCCCCCGAAACGTGCCCCCCTGATATCCGGATCGTCTCGAACCCTTTGGGCCATAGGTTCCATATACAGGGCGAACAGAAGCGGCGACAGGGGGCAGATCTGTCTCGTCCCCCTGCATATGGGAAAGGCCGACGATGCCATCCCATTCACCCGCACCGTGGCCGTGGGGTTAGCGTAGCTACTAAATACCCAATCGATGAAGCGGCATAGGAGGCCAAAGTGAGTCAGAACTGCCTTGAGATACGGCCAATGAACCCTGTCGAACGCTTTCTCAGCGTCGACAGAGAAAATCATGCGTTCCGCCGGGAAGCGCTCAGATCTGTCCACCAAATGTAGGAGGCGCTTGGTGTTGTCAGAACACTGACGTCCGGGAACGAACCCGGATTGGTCCGGGTCTATTAACCCGGGTAGGTGACGAGAGAGCCTACCCGCCAGGATCCCAGTAAAGATCTTTAGATCCACATTCAGGAGGGATATGGGGCGAAAGGAACCACACAAGCGCCTATCCTTGCCCGGTTTAGGTATTACCATGATCAATGTCTCCAGCATGGAAGGTGGGAGAGAGGCGGCAGGAGCAGCCCCAATCGAGTTAGACTCGAACCAACAGCGGGGCTAGCAGCGTGCAGAACGTTTTATAGAAAACGGAGGAGAAGCCGTCCAGGCCCGGGGACTTACGAAGTTTCAAACGAGAGATGGCAGAAATGACTTCCTCTAAGTGGATAGGAGCCGCGAGCTCCTCCGCCTGGCTTGGTAAAAGTTTAGATGTGGCGACCTCCTGCAGGTAGCGGGTCGGTTCCTCATCAGGCAGAGTCTGGGCCGTATATAGGGTCTCATAAAAGTGCCGAAACGCATCCACAATCTCCTGATCGGTATCACACTCCCTCCCCTGCTGGTCCCGGATCACAGTAACACGGGACACCTGTCGCTGCGCATGCAACCTATTGGCAAGAAGTCTCCCACACCTGTCCCCCCGCCCCCCCCACATAGAAGGCATGTTTCAGGCGAAGGGCTGCGTATTCGGCCCGATCAACATCCAGCCCCGCTAGCTGCGCCAAAGCCGCCTTAAGCTGTTTCCAGACTCTAGGCGCCCCTGTCCATTGGTGGATGCGTTCTAGTTCGGCTACTTCCCTGGATAAGCGCTCCCGTTTCTCTCTCCTGTCTTTGTCTGCTGCCTCTATACCCAGGAATTCCCTTCTAACCACGGCCTTCAGTGCTTCCCAGAGGGTCGTTGTAGAGATGGAAGGGGAGTCATTGAGGTCTAGGTAGTTAGTTATGCACTGTTGGATTTGCTGTACCACTGAGGGGCGCTGCAGCATGGTCTCACGCAAGCGCCAGAACCTCCATGAGGGCCGGTGTTGATGCAAGGATAGAGATATCCGCACCGCCGAGTGGTCTGATAAGGGGCAGGGAAGGATTTCAACATCTCGTGTCTGTTGGGTCAATGTGTCAGAGGTGAGCACGTAATCAATTCTGGCGTATGTCTTGTGAGGGTGTGAGTAAAAGGTATATTCCCTGGACCCTAAGTGGCGCAGCCGCCAAATTTTTGTGAGCCCAGCCTCTGCCAGAAGGCGTCTCCCGTCCCCAGAAAGAGCCCCAGTCTGCCCCCATAGCTGCCCCGACAGGTCCATCGAGCCATCAAAAGCCAGGTTAAAATCCCCCCCTAGGAGCACAGTTTTGTCAGGGAGGCCCGTGAGCTCATGTACTACGTCCCGGATGAATCCCTCTTGGCCCCCATTGGGAACATATACAGTAGCTACCGTAAGAGTGCGTGTGCCTAGGGTGAAGGTGTGTGCCAGAAATCTACCCTTGATCTCAGCCTGTTTGCAACCTATCTGACCTGGGAACTTAGCAGAGACCAGGATCGCCTCCCCCGCTGTTTTAGAGGTATGAGAAGAAAACAATTGAAAGGGAAAGGCCCTGGACCTCAGCCTATGTGTATCAGCCGAGAGAAGGTGTGTTTCTTGGAGCAGGCAGATATGGGCTTCGGAGTTTTCGAGGAAGGACAAGACTGCTCGCCTTTTGGTGGGGTTGTTAAGCCCCTTAACGTTAAGGGACAGGATCTTAATATCAGTCGGCATAAGGGGAGATCCTAGAGTATGCTACAAGAAGTCGCCCCTGGGCCTGTGGAGACGGATACAAGAGACCAATTGCAAAGACCATCAGCCCATCTTGGCTGGGGGAAGGAAGAAGGAACCCTGAAACCCGCAACAAAGAACGTACAACTGAAAACATGATTTACGAAGTCCACAAATGTCCCGGGCAAGCAGCCCTGTGGAGAGACGTGAGATGAAAAGCAGGAGCTCCCCGCCGCCCCAACCCCGCACAGAGCCCCGCCAGCAAAATCAATATGGATCCCAGAACATTACAGCAAACGTTACCAAGGTCGGTGTAGTTCAGTCTGCAGTATTCGAGTCTTCTGACAAAGAGTGCAGCACAGCCGTGCGTTCCTTGGCGATTGTCTCCGGGTCTGGGCGGAGACGCCGTGAGGAGTCCCCAACACGCTGCCATCTTGCTGAATCGGTGCGGCGTCCAACGGGGGCGTCCTTCTCTGGCGTGCCGCGATCGTCCCCCGGCAGATGAAGAAGTGACGTGGCCTCATCAAGAGAACGGAGCTGTCGAAGCTTGGCCTCCCATTTAAAGATGAGCCGAAAGGGGTGACCCCATGAATAGATGTCCATGGAGCACAGGAACGCTGTTACAGACCGAAACTCTCGTCATTTCTGCAAAGTCGAGGCCGGCAGGAGCGAAAGTCTATGGGGTGCTTAGCCCGCGCCTCCCGCAGGATGCATTCTTTAAGTTTAAAATCATGGACACAAGTCAGGATATCGGGAGGAGGGGCCGTCGCGGGCCTCTTGGGCCCCATACGATGTGTGCGGTCCAACTTGATCCGTGGTTCGGGAGAATCCCCCAGGATATGATGAAATAGTTCCACAACAAAGGCCTCGATGTCTTGCCCCTCTGACACCTGAGGAACCGCCCGGATCCTGATGTTATTCCTGTGGGAGCGATTCTCGAGGTCTTCTGCGTGGGCTTGGAGATCCAAGTGCTGATCCCGGAGTCGCAGGACCTCCTTTTGAATCTGAGACACCTCCTCGTCTCGTGCAGCTGTTTGGTTTTCCAGATCATCGACTCTCTCACCCACCGAGTCCAAGTCCCTGCGCATCTCCCGGATCTCCATGGTCAGGTCTTTTTTCATGGAGTGGAATTCTCTCGTGAGGTCCGCAAAGAGGTATTCGAGGACACTACGTGTGACCGGACCCTCTGGGTCGTCTAGGCCGTGTCGCGCCAGGGGGCCACTTTGCGTCGCCGGGGCCTCAGCTCCTCCAGTTCCAGCCTTGAGAAGGAGGTCCTTCACAGATCTGTCCTTCCGAGATTTGGCGGTGGCCATCGTGATGGGGCTAGCTCCCTTTGTCTGCAAGGGGAAGACAGAGCTATACCAAGGCGAGAATGCAGGCACCAGAGACCAGGCGGTCTTGCGTCTAAAGTACTACGTTGGCTCCTCCGCCAGTTGTGCTCCGAGGGATCTGGGAAGCTATGCCCCAGCGCTCCGCTCCCCGCGTACAGTCCCTTCGTTCAGTCTGCTCACGTGGGCGATACCGCGGCAACTCCGCAGGTCCCCTCCGCCAGGCACTCTCCAATGGACACGAAGGCACCACCGTGCTGTCTCACTCAAATTCTGGGCCCTGCGGTAGAAGCTGCGGCGTTAGGACAGCGGGCCGCGTCACCCCCCAGACGGATCAGCTCCCTGTCCCCCCTCAGGTACAAGAGGGCCCCCGCTCCGGTCTGCGCGCTGAGCTGGGCCGTGCGCCCAGGTAAATTTCAGCCCGGCGCTCCACAGGGCCTTAAGCAGGGCACCCGGCCGGCCAGTGGGGGAGGGGGCGCCCTTCAGGGAGTCCGGCGCGTAGCACTGTCGCAGTCTCTTTCAGGCCACCTGTAGAAGACTGTGGGCCCAGGCCTAGTCCACCCAGCTCCCGAGTCTTCTAATCGGGCGGATCACAGCGCCCAGCAAGCTCCGGGGGGCCCGCTGCTGCTGCGTATGGGCTCACCTGCCGGGATCAACGAGGTCGGGACCGCTATCGGCATCCGACGCAGGCCGCCATTTTCTCACCCCACAGACGGGCTGCTTTGCTGGTGTGGTCGTGGCTCCCGCCAGAGGCGGATCGCGGCGTCTTCTCTCGTCCGCGGCACTCGCTGCTGACTCGCAGGGGGTCGCTGGAATGCTTCCCACTGAGGTGCTCAACCACCCGCAGCGCTCCTCCGCCCGGACGTTAGGTAGGCCGCAGGTCTCGCAGTGTCGGGCGGGACGCCAGGCACCGCAATATGTGCCGGCGCTGCACCGCTTCAAGAGTTATGTCTCCGCAGCGATCACCGGACCAAGGTGAGGTGCGGGGCGACGTCTGGGGATCCGCTATGCACTGCTATGTGGAGTGGGCCCGGGGTCGGAGCGACGAGCAGGCATGTCCCACTCGGTCGCCATCTTGGCCATGCCCCCAGAAGATGCTTTTAAGTCAGGAGCTGAGCTTAAAGGAGCTGGATTTAAAAGCAAAGATGGCTGAGACTAGTGCAAATGGTGGCAGCATTTCTTCAGTACACTCAGAGGGAAAGGTACACATACCCAAAGTCTGGTGCCTGATTATGGAGTGGGAGATGACACAGATCAGTGGTTTCAGGCCTATAAGATTGCTTTGTAGAGGCACAGGATTCCTGAGAGGGATTTGGGTGCAGGGTTATGGAAGCATTTCACAGGGGAAGGGGAGGGACACCTTATTGGCCCTAGGAGATGAGGACAAGACCAGTTACCCTGCCATGAAGGAGGCCCTGAGCAGGAGATATGGTTTGACCCCAGAGAAGTACAGGCAGAAGCTTAGGGCAAGTGAGAAACTTGGTTCTCAGACATGGGTAGAGTGTGTTGATTCTTTCTGCAGAGCAATGGATGATTGGGTAAAGGGCAGTGAGGTAACAGACCATCATGGGCTGTACAGTTTGATTGCACGTGAGCACATGTTTAGTCTTTGTGGTCCAGAGTTGCATCAGCACTTGATTGATAGTAAGCTGGCTGACCCGTGGAAGCTTGATAAGGAGGTGGACCTCTGTCTCAGCACCAGGGTCCAAAAGAAGTTGTATGTGAGAGACTCAGCCAAGGGTGGGCATGGTCCTCAACAGAAGGAGGGAGGGGCAAAAATAAAAGTAAGGAGTTCTTTAAAGGGCTCCAAACTAGTTCCCAGGGTAAGGAATCCCAACCCCCTGTTGAGAAGAAGAGTTGGTTCCCTTAAGGAAAGCCTGCAGGGAAGGGACCCCCTGATGTGTTTGCGTGTAATCAGGAAGGGCACTTCAAGGGGTATCCCAAGTGTCCACACCCCCCACCAGTGGGCAGACCTTAGGAATGGCTAGTGCAGTGCTTTTGAAGGAGTTGGTCCCAGTTGATGGTGGGGAGCCAGCTGAGTTGACCCTAGATTCCCTTGGTGACAGCGAGATGGTCCAAAGAACCCTCATGTCTGCGAACACTAGGAAGTACAGGCAGTGGGTGACCATCAATGGGAATAGGGTGGAGGCTCTGAGAGACACTGGAGCCAGCATGACAACCATCAGGTGTCAACAGAGCAGGAAGTCCCTAATGTCCACCTAGTATTTGCTGTAGACAACAGTGAGCGTCAATGTTTGGTGATTCGGGTTCCCTTTTGAGGGGGGGGTCTCATGTGCCTTGAGGGTAGCGGTGAGTCCTTTCATACCTGGGGATTGTCTGCTGGGCAATGACCTGGCGGATACCGCCTGGAAGGGGGTGGAGCTCAGGTCACACTTGGAGATGTTGGGATTGCCTGAGTGGGTGTGCCTAACCATATGGTCCATGGCAGCATGTGAGGGTGTTCAGAGGGACCTGGAGCCTGAAAGAGTGGCCCAGGTCCCCGCCAAGAAGAGAAGAAAAAGGGCAAGGGGTGTGAGAAACCTGCTTCTGTAATTTCCACAGGTTGGGAGGATGCTGAACTTGAGGGAGACACCCCGCAACCTAAAGGGGAAGATATGGGTGAATTGGGGAACCTGCCTGAGCTGTTTCAGTGGCAGCAGGACAGAGGTCCCTCCAGGGAGGAGTCCTGCGCGACGTAGAAATAGTGCCCTACTCTTGTGGGTCTTCGGAAGAGGGCCAATGCCAAGGGAGATGGTGACTCCTCTGGAACTCACCTGATCTGTTGAGAGAATGATCTCCTGTATAGCAAGCCTAGGGTTGGTGAGCCAGGGGAAGCTCATGTGCTGGTGGTATCCTAGAACTTCAGAGCCTTCCTACTGGGTCCGGCTCATGATGCGCTCCTGGCAGGTCATTTGGGGCAAGACAAGACCTTTGACAGGCTTGTCACCCACTTCTATTGGCCTCAAATGAAGAAGGCCTCATATGTGTTCTGCAGGTCCTGTCGTAACTGACTGACAAGTGGCAAGACGGGGGGAGCTGTAAGGCTCCCCTGCAACCTTTTCCTGTTTTGAGCACCCCCTTTGAGCGGGTGGACATTGACATTGTGGGGGCCTCTGGATCCGAGGACAGTGACTGCACCCGCCGTGGCCAAGGCACTGATGGGGATCTTTACCCGCGTGTGTTTCCCCAAGGAGGTGGTATCTGACCACGGTACCAACTTCATCTCCTTGTATGTGAAGGCATGTGGAGTAACCTACAAGTTCACCACTCCTTACCACCCCCAAACCAATGGGTTGGTTGAAAGGTTCAACCGTACACTCAAAGGCATGATTATTGGTCTCTCGGAACCCATGAGGCGTAAGTGGGACGTCCTCTTGTCATGTCTTTTATTTGCCTACATGGAGGTACCGCAGAAGGGGGGTTGGCTTCAGCCCTTTTAAACTTCTGTATGGCCACCCTGTGAGAGAACCTCTCAGTTTGGAGAAGGAGGGCTGGGAGCAAGCGCCCAGGAAACCACCCCAGGATGGGTTCAGTTACATGCTGGCCTTCTGCAACCATACAGCCCGCTTCCGGAAACTCACCCAGGAGAATCTGGAAGCTAGCCAGTCCGTTGTCATGACTTTTGGGTTGAAGAACACCCCAGCCACTTTCCAGAGGTTGGTCAACCAGGTCCTGGCTGGGTTGGAGAACGTCAGTGCAGTCTACCTTGACGACATTGCAGTCTTCAGCTCCACTTGGGAGGACCATTTGCACCACCTTGGAGAAGTGTTGAGGGCCCTGCAGAGTGCAGGCCTCACCATCAAGGCCAGTAAGTGCCAGATAGGGCAGTGATCTGTGGTTTGCTTGGGAAACCAAGTTGGGGGCGGCAAGGTGCAGCCCCTGCAACCAAAGATTGATACCATTCTGGCTTGGGCACCCCCAACGCCTAGACAGAAGTGAGAGCCGCCTTAGGTCTCACTGGTTATTACAGGAGATTCATCAAGGGATACAGCACCATTGTTGCCCTCTTGAGATAGCTGACTTCCAAGAAGCAGCCACTTCAGGTGATCTTGTCAGAGGCGTGCCAGACCTCTTTTGACGCCCTGAAGGAAGCCATGTGCACAGCACCCGTGGTCAAGGCTCCCGATTTCTCCAACGAATTTGTGCTGCAGACTGAAGCCTCAGAGCATGGTGTGGGGGCTGTGCTTTCTCAGCTAAACGAAGATGACCTCGATAAACCTGTAGCCTTCATCAATAGGAGGTTACTTCCCCGGAAACAGAGGTGGAGCGCAATAGAAAGGTAAGCTCTGAAGAAGTTAAGACCCTACTAGTTTGGGACTCACTTCTGGGTTCAAACAGACCACAGGCCCCTCAGATGGTTAAAGCAGATGGGGTGAGAATCCTAAACTGTTAAGGTGGTCCATCTCCCTACAGGGAATGGACTTTATGACGGAACACTGCTCTGAAACAGAACACTCCAACGGGGATGGTCTTTCCAGGTTCTTCCGCCTTGGTGAAGAGAACTCCCAAGAGGTTGGGTAGTTCTCCTCACTTTTGCTGGGGGATGGGGAGGACATGTGTTAGACCTGACATCTTTTTGGGTTATTTCCCTGTCCTTTTTCTACTGACCTCCTGTTTTTGATTGTGCACTAAACTTTGTTTTTAGGACTCTAGGCACTTTACCACTGCTGACCAGTGCTAAAGTACATGTGCTCTGTGTCTAAAATGCAATGACATTTGGTTTCTCCATGACTGTCATATTTGATTTACTGATAAGTCCCTAGTACAGTGCACTACATGTGCCCAGGGCCTGTAAATCAAATGCTACCAGTGGGCCTGCTGCACTGATTGTGCCACCCACGAGTAGCCCTTCAAACATGTCTCAGGCCTGCCACTGCAGAGCTTGTATGTGCAGCTTTAAACTACCTTGTCGACCTGGCAAGTTCACCTACTTGCCAGGCCCAAACCTTCCCTTTTATTACATATACGTCACCCTTAAGGTAGGCCCTATGTAGCCCCATGGGCTGGGTGCAGTGTATTTACAAGGTAGGATGTGTATTTTGGAGTTTTACATGTCCTGTTTGTGAAAGACTGCTAAATCCTTTTTTCACTACAGCAAGGCCTATCTCTCCGATAGGTTAGCAGTGGAACTGCCTTGTAACACTTTACAAATGCAACTTCCAATTGGGAGCAGATAGAAAATCGGAGTTTGGTGTCTCTGGACTCGCAATTTAAAACTAGTTGGCTTTTTCTTACTTTAACCATTCTGTGCCTCTGCTTGTACGTAGAATACACATCTGGGTCAGGGTGACAGCTGGGCTTTGTGAATTCACTCTAGACAGTCGCACACAAAGGGAGCCGAGGTGTGCCCTTCTTATCCTGATGGCCCATCACTAGGCTGATGGTTCTGCCTGAGCTAGATTGGTGGGAGGAGTTGTCACTTGCACCTGCATAGGGATGTGCCTGTCCCCACAGTAAGAGCTGCCTACTCCCTTGTAGTGTATCTTGAGCCAGGACCAGGAAGAGCAGGGTCTTGGTTGTGATTCCCCAGCTTTGGAATAAGCTACCAGAGAGTCTGACTCTCCTCCCATTTAGGAAAAAACTTAAGACCATTCTGTTCACTGAGGCGTTTGGATAAGTTTACCCCAAGTTTTGCTCTATCTGCAAGTATTATGGCATCCCTGGGTTTATGGTCTGTAGCACTTGGAGACCGTTGGTGATTTGGCGCTTTACAAATATAAATTAACATAACATAACAAAGACCTTTCTTTGAAGTCTCCCTACTTCAAAGGCTAAAATGGGTATAAATACTAGACCTATGACACTATATACTCAGAACACTTCTGGACTGAGGACATTCTGCCACGATAAAGACCTGTTGTGCTGCCAGGAGGGACGGACACTTCGCTGCTTGCTTTGCTGTGTTTTTGCCTGCTGCATGATGCTTCTTGCCTGTGTGTGAGAGTACTGAACTTTACTATCTACATCCTGCTTTTTAAGGTTCTCCAAGGGCATGACTGAGCTTGCCTTCTGTTGCTGAAGTCTCAGGGACATCAAAGACTTCACCTGCATCTTGCTTCCAACACCTGGGCTCCTCTGCTGCGAGTCCTGCCCTGTTAAGTGGTGCCAATTCCAGTCCTGGGCCCTTGGAGGTTAACTTGGTGCTGCAACCAAGAAATCAACACATAGACTCCAAAGTATAGGTTCGGAACTGGCGCATCCCTGAGAAACCACCCCATCACTGCTGCCTGCACCGAAGTTGTGGACACCGCTCACCGAGTGTCCGACACAACAACCTCGATTTTCAATGCAGCCCAGACATTGCCGCAGCGTCTCTGAAGAACCACCGCTGCACAAGTCTCAAACACTGAATCACTTATGTCTGTGGTGCACCGTCCCAACTCCGATGCATCCCCGGCCCTGCGCTGCTTTCAACCGATGCATCGCCTTCAGCCTAGCAGTTAGAGTTCGACGCTCTCATCGACAACGCATCATCTGGTTTTTGACGCATCCGAGGTACTGTAAGCGGGGGTCTGCGTGACTTCTGTATCTGGCCCGCGCTCCATCACGGTCGGACTGAGCTTTTGGATTTGTCCCAGTCAAGTGCAAACAGCCCCAGTTGGAGCTATAGACTTCTAAGTACGGCATTTTGATTTAATCTTGCACTGTCATGACTCCGCATCTCCAGCCCTGCGCAGCTTTCAACCGACGCATCGCCTTCAACCCAGTGGTTCCTGCCAGAGAATCGACGCACCGCACTTTCATCATCAACTCATCCCGTTTGGTTTCCGACGCATCCAAGGTACTGTAAGGGGGTCTGCGTGACTTCTGTATCTGACCCGTGCTCTATCGCGGTCGAGCTAACCCATTTGGAGCTTTAGACTTCTAAGTACAGCATTTTGATTTAATCTTGCAAAATTCATAACTTGGCGTGTGTATGTTGGATTTGTGTCATTTTGGTCTTGTTTTACTCAGATAAATATTGGCTGTTTTTCAAAACTGGTGTGGAGTACTTTTGTGGTGTTTTCAGTGTGTGTGTGTATACGTGTGTGTGTATACACGTGTGTGTGTGTGTGTGTACACACAAATACTTTGCCTGTTTAGTTTAGCCTGACTTCTCTGTGCCAAGCTACCAGAGGGTGAACACAGGTAAACCTTTAGTATTTACTACACGTACCCTGACTAGAGTGTGGGTCCCTACTTGGTCACGGTGTATACCTCTGCCAACTAGAGACCCCATTTCTAACACTCCCATTGACTTCTATTGAAGGAGAGGCAATTCCAGGGGTGAGACAGACAAAATAAAAATAGAATCTGGTTTATTGGCATGTATGCATTGAGTGAAATAAAATAATAAGACTGAGGGAAAATACTTGCAAGGAGAGAATGTTTAGCCTCTGCGAGAAATCTATATACTGACAATTGTATTGTAATTGCATTTATATAGCGCTTACTACCCCTGACGAGGCGTCGAAGCGCTTTTTCGGCGAGTAGCACGTTACTCCGGAACCCATATAACCCATACTGTAGTGTTCATTTTTTTTGTATTATCTAAATATTGAATAGAAGTTATTTTTTTCCCGCTCTTGATTACAAAATAGGGAAGAAATTATGCACCAACATTTAAAGTATTCCTTATTCTGGTACGTTGACAGCATTTGTCATAATCCAAGATGGCTCCAGCATAGTTGCCAAGGTTTCAGATTGCCATGTGTGACATTTTTATAATTTCAGTGAAATTATGAGTGACTTTTCAACAACTATGAGTGACACTTTCTCGCAAGCAAAATCAAGCAATGAAGACAATGGAAACATATAAATATCAGAAATTACACCCATTTTAGCAACAAGAAACTTTAAGATCTTAAAACTGCTGCAAAGCACCAGAAGTGGAAGGGCACTTAGTCATGGCATGGCACGATATTGCCTCTCATTGTATAGTAGATGGCCATGTGCTGTGCCTGTCCCTCCCTTCCACAGAGGACAACGGACCATTTCCAAGCCCCGCCATCCTTTGAAGACACACACCTGCAGGGCATAGAAACTACACCGCAATAAACCGGGCGCTGACACCGTAGAACCATCTTCATACTAACCCCCTGGGCCATGCATCATTAAACTCATACCTAAACCTCATTGTCAGGAACACTGTCGCTTGCATACTAAACTGCTCACCTAAAAGGAAAAAGATCCATTTTGCACTTTACCCTCGCTGGTACCTGCAGCGTTTTCATTCCAAGTTGTTTCTGCAGAGAATATTGTTCGGACTTGCCAGCACTGGTTTTTCGACCTCCCAAGATGGCAGCCGCATAAAAGTCACCTTTAACATTATAGTTCTCTTTTGGTCCTCGCGCTATAGTGTTTATTCCTGCGCGCATGCTCTAGAAGCCGCGCACTTCAGCTGAAAGAAACAACCGGAGAGCAGCATCTGGATTTCGCGCCTGTCCTGAGGAGATTCTCGTCCGCAGTACCTCAAGATTTCAGTGACTCTGCCCATTGCGGCGCGGTGTGCACACCAGGGGTCTTTTTTCCCCTTTTTGGAGACTAGTGTCTCACCTTGCTATGTTTTCCCTGAGTCGGCTTACAGTCATAAGAATTCCGTGTGGAGAAGGTATTAAGGTAGAGTCTCTCTCTACCAGACCGTAAGGAAGTTTCCTTCCTCATCGCATTCGAAAGACACTCAATATTTAATGAGACTTTAGAATCTAAATACACGTTATTTCTCGTATTCTTTAGTTTAAGTAAGAGACATTATCTTTCAGCGTTTTAGTGTCTTCTCTCTCGAACTCTCCAATTCAAAATGACTGATAGAGAGTAAGAAGATAGAAGAATATATATTTGTGTATATGTATATGAGAGTTGACCTCATTCTACAGAGAGGGGCAAGCCTCTATATAATGCAGGTGTGTGTTAAACAGTAAGAAGATACATGTTCATGTGTGTATAAATATTTTAAAGCTGGAGAGATTAGCAAATACCATTAAGTAGTTGAGATCTAACTAATGACACACTAATGTATTTTACAGGTCCTGCCTTTTTTCTCTTCCTGACGTGAGTGAACAATCCTAAAACTCGAGTCACAGAGAGGTAGCAGGTGATTACTGGATCTGGAGGTGGTCTCTCTTGGTCTTCCCATTCCCCTTTCCCCCTTGTGGTGGAGTTGTGCAAATTTTCATAAAAGTTTGTACGCTCACCTGCAGGAGGGAGTTGGGATTCAGCATCTGCTCCTGTGGAAACTTTACCTTAGCTGGTGTGCTCTGACAGATTGAAGTGCCACCTACTAATTATTCCACCTGAGCGGAATGGCTGAGGGAATTGATCTGAATGCCTTAGCACCCCTCATGGATGGCATGCAAAAACAATTGACCCTTGCCCTAGAAGAGAACAAGAATCTCAGTGAAGAAATTAAAAGATCACATGTGGAAGCTCAACTCATGCAAAAATTAAAAGACATGACATTACGGACTTCCTCTCCGTCAGTTGGCTCTGCGACCAAAACTACTTCAGCTTCTGAAATTTCTACCCAGGTTATCCACTCCATTTCCCCAGTAATTCCCCTGGCCCCCCCTGAAAGCTTCAACGGGGACCCTCGTAAGGTGCAGATATTTCTCACTCAATGTTCCCTACACTTCCTTTGTAGACCAGTCATATTTGTGGATGATCAGTCCAAAACAGCTTTCATATTGTCTTATTTAAGTGGGGACGCAGCATCTTGGTCCATGCCGTTGGTTTCACAAAATGACCCAATGTTATGATTTTGAGAAGTTTAAAATAGAATTCCTTCGCATTTTTGACTGAAGGGCAATTTCCCAGGCTACAGACAATGAATTACTCGACCTTAAGCAAGGCAATCGGGATTTGGTTTCATATTTAGCTCAGTTCAATAAACTGATCGTGGAGACAGAGTGGCCTGAGAGCAAGAGAGCAGCAATTTTCTACAGAGGACTGCAGGAAGAATTAAAGGACGCCTTGGCTCAAATTCCAGATCATCCCACGGAGGTTTCAAAATGAATCAATCTTGTACTATAGATTGATCAGCTTCACTTTGAAAGAAGAGCAGAACGCAAAAGGGAATTTCGCCTCTTACCCCCACGTTTTGATAGAAGCAGGTCGGAAGTCACCAAGACCTCAGAGACTCATCCTGTTGAAGAACCCATGCAGATTGGTAGTGTCAGAGGACCTCTATCAAAAGAAGAGAAGGAAAAAAGAAGATCTGGAAATTTATGTATGTATTGCGGTCTTTCTGGGCATTTTGTGAAGGAATGCCCAAAGAAGCCTAAAGGTAATAATTCGGTAAAAGGGTTGCCCTGATGGATGTTCAACCTAAGCCGACCCCAGATCATCAACAAGTGGCAAACACCTTACAGTCATCTTCCCCCCCACCTTACGGTGTCTTTTGAAATCCTTTTCGGAATTAAGAAGGAGGCCTCTGTTTAACCCTGGGTGGTGAACTCCGCTCCGCTTGCAGAGTTTGTGGAGTTTTCCGCACTCCGCGTTATGCGGAGATCGCGGAGTTCCGAAAATCTCCGCCCCGCATAGCGGAGTTTTTTGCCTCGCTCGCGTTCGTCAATGTCAAGTTGGCGACCGCGAGTGTGGAAAATCAACCTCCCGGCGAGATTTCTCAACGCGGGGGGGGGTCAGGTTTCTCATTGCGAGTGGTCGCATATGCTCGCGACGGCTCGCGTTGAGAAACAGCCTGTTTGCGTTGAGAAAGCTGCCGCTCGAGTAAAAATCTACTCAATCGGCTGAAAAGGAAAGCAGGGACTGCTTGCGCTGTGCATGGTGACGTTCGCGATGATTGCACAGTGGGGACAAGCATCCGGCACTGTGCAATCACCGCGAACGGCATTTTTCTATCGTACTCCGCCGCTTGCGGAGCTCCGCGTAGTGCGGCAGAGTTTTTTTTGCACTTCGCAGTTTTACGCGTAGTGCAACTCCGTGAACTCCGCCTAGGGTTACCTCTGTTATGATTGATTCAGGGGCTACAGGAAACTTCTGCAACATTCAGTATGCCAAAAGAATTGGGATTTCTTTTGTTAAAAAGAAAATGGGTGAGCCGGTACGAGCTGTGGACGGTACCAACTTGTCTTCAGGCCCCATCACGGACGAAACTGAACTTATAGAGTTAAAGGATTCTCATGGGCACCGAGAGCAAATATAGTTTAACCTGATTGATGCTCCCCAATTTCAGTTGATCCTAGGTTTACCTTGGTTGATGGAACACAACCCAGAGATAAACTAAGAAAAAAGAACTGTACAACTGAATTCTAGTTATTGTCTTCGCCATTGTTATGAATCACCAGGAGAAAATCAGTCAATCCCCAGCCTGAGTTTTAGCTACCAAGCCAAACCAGATCTGTGCATTAGAGAAGGTAATCATACCCCCTGAATATGAAGACTTGGCGGCAGTATTTGACAAGACTGAAGCAGAAAAGCTGCCTCCCCCACAGGCTTTATGACTGCAAAATAGAATTGGAGCCAATTTGCCGTGCAGTAGGATCTACGCTCTCACCGAAAAAGAAAAAAATTCTTAAAGGGATATCTTGAGCAATATTTGGCAAATGGTTTTATTCGCCCTCTCAATTCCCGGTATCATCGCCTCTTTTTTTTTTTTTGTCCCAAAGAAGAACGAAGAATTAAGAACTTGCATAGACTACAGCACAATTAATCAGGTGATGGTTAAGAACCAATATCCCTTACCCTTGATCTCGGTTTTGTTAGATCAGGTTAAAGAGGCAAGAGTCTTCACAAAACTAGATCTTCGTGGAGCCTACCACTTGATTCGGGTAGCCAAGGGCGACGAGTGGAAGACTGGATTTCGCACCAGATTTGGATTGTACGAGTACCAAGTGATGCCCTATGGGCTATGCAGTGCCCCAGCTGCCTTCCAACACTTCGTGAACGATGTGTTGAGAGACTTTTTGGACCTTACAGTGGTGGTCTACATTGATGACATTCTGATTTTCTCCAAGAATCAACAAGAGCATATAACTCATGTTAGAGCAGTTTTGAAGAAGCTGTTGGAAAACAATCTCTATGTGAAGTTAGAAAAATGCACTTTTCACGTGACGAAGGTGGAATTCTTGGGGTTCATCTTGTCAGAGAATAGAATTTCCATGGATCCAGCTAAGATTGAGACCATTTTGAATTGGCCATCGCCTAAGAATGTTAAGGATGTTCAGAGCTTCCTTGGTTTTGCCAACTTTTATCGTCGTTTTATCAAGAAGTTCTCCAAAAGGAGTGTTCCAATCACCAGACTATTGAAGAAAGGTATTCCATTTCATTGGTCTAATGATGCAGAGGAAGCTTTCAAGTTCCTGAAGGAATCCTTTACCTCTGCACTGATTTTGCTTCACCCTGACCCAGGAGAACCTTTTTATGTGGAGACAGATGCCTCAGACTTAGCCATTGGAGGGGTCCTATCTCAGCGACATAAAGAAACAGGCCAACTGCACCCAGTGGCTTTTCGCTCTCTGAAGTTGACTCCTCCCGATATAAACTATTCAATTGCAGACAAAGAATTGTTGGCAGTTAAGGATGCCTTTCAGGAATGGCGACACTACGTACTAGGAGCCCGCCACGTGGTCACAGTTTTCACTGACCACAAGAACCTCCAGTTTTGAAATCTGCTAAATCCTTAACCCCCAGGCAGTTAAGGTGGGCATTGTATTTTGCAGACTTCAACTTCACCATCACCTATCGACCTGGCTCAGCAAATGGTAAGGCCGACGCTCTTTATAGAATCGATACAGTGTCTGGAAGTAGAGAAACTGTTAAGGTTCCAATCATTCTTGCGGACAAGTTTGCCTGTGTCCTGCAATTCTCCGAAATCAGGGAAAAGATTCGAAAACAAATGTCAGATGACAAAATGGTGAATTGGGCTAAGGAGGACAAGAACAGAAAGATAAAAGAGAATCGTCCTATGTAGAAGATGCCTTGTATTTGCCTACTCGAGAGCTACAAGAAGTTGCCCTTCAAGCTTGCCACGATGACCATTTGGCTGGGCACAAAGGTGTTTCTAGGACTACGGAGCTAGTTAGGAGACAATTTTGGTGGCCTGCCATGATCCCACAAATAAGACAATATGTGATACATGCATTAGAGGGAAAACCAATCGACAGGCCCCTGAGGGAAAACTCTTGCCTCTCCCCACTGCCCCTTACCCTTGGCACACCATAACCATGGATCTAATAGTAGACTTGCCTCAGAGTCAAGGCTATAACACCATTTTAGCGTTTGTAGACACCTTCTCCAAGATGAGCCACTTTATTCCACTTAAAAGAATTCCTGGGGCATCTCCGCTTGCACAACTATTTTCACAACACATAGTCAGGGCACATGGTATCCCAGTGGTTGTAATCTCTGATCGTGGGGCCCAATTTGTTTCTAAATTTTGGAGGTCTGTCATGCAACAGCTGGGAGTCGATTCAAGATACTCAACCAGCTATCACCCAGAAACGGAATGGGTAAACCAGGAGATTGAACAGTATTTGCGACTGTACCTCCTAGATCAAGATGGAGAGAGGTCAGACTTTATTTGGACGGCAGAATTCGCCTACAATAATGCTGTTCATTCATCCACTGGTTACTCCCCTTTCTATCTGAACACAGGTAGACACCCAAATGTCATTCTTGTAAAATCAGATGGTTCTGTCCCTGCGGTGGAGGAATTTGGTAAGAAAATCCAAGAAAATGATCACTCTGCGAGAGAGCACTTAAATAAGGCCAAGCTCTCTTATAAAAGACAGACTGACAAGAGAAGAAATAATCCAGATTATTCCATAGGAGATTTGGTCTGGTTGTCGACTCGACACCTCCATCTAAAAGGAAACAAAGTTTCAACCTAGATTTTTGGGACCTTTTCGAGTCCAGAAAACTGTGAACCCTGTGACAGTTAAACTCTCCTTGCCCCCGCAAATGAAAGTCCATCCTGTTTTCCATGTTTCATTGCTAAAAAAAAGAGTCCTCCTAATGTTAGGTCTTTAACCCCTCCAGATCCCATCATTATTAACTCACACCTTGAATATGAAGTGAACAGAATACTAGATTCAAGGTTCAAGAACGGTAAACTATTCTACCTCATAGAATGGAAGGGGTTCGGCCCTGAGGAAAGATCTTGGGAACCATCTCACAATGTGCATGCTCCTAGACTGGTTAATCAATTTCACACTGGATACCCCAACAAACCTTTTGAGGGAGGGCATCCTTTAAGAGGGGGTACTGTCAGGAACACTATCGCTTGCATACTAAACTGCTCACCTCAAAGGAAAAAGATCCATTTTGCACTTTACCCTTGCTGGTACCTGCAGCGTTTTCATTCCAAGTTGTTTCTGCAGAGAATATTGTTTGAACTTGCCAGCACTGGTTTTTCGACCTCCCAAGATGGCAGCCACCTTAAAAGTCACCTTTAACATTCTAGTTCTCTTTTGGTCCTCGCGCTATAGTGTTTCTTCCTGCGCGCGTGCTCTAGAAGCTGTGCACTTCAACTGAAAGAAACGACCGGAGAGCAGCGTCTGGATTTCGTGCCTGCCCTGAGGAGATTCTCGGCCACACTACCTCAAGATTTCAGCGACTCCGCCCATTGCATAGCGGTGTGCACACCAGGGGTCTTTTTTTCACCTTCTTGGAGACTAGTGTCTCACCTTGCTATGTTTTCCCTGAGTCGGCTTACAGACATAAAGATTCTGTGTGGAGAAGGTATTAAGGTAGTCTCTCTCTACCGGACAGTAAGGAATTTTTCTTCCTCATCGCATTCGAAAGACACTCCATATTTAATGAGACTTTAGAATCTAAATGCACGTTATTTCTCGTATTCTTTAGTTTAAGTAAGAGACATTATCTTTCAGCGTTTGTGTCTTCTCTCTCGAACTCTCCAATTCAAAATACCAAGTGACTGATGGAGAGTAAGAAGATAGAAGAATATATATTTGTGTATATATGAGAGTTGACGTCATTCTACAGAGAGGAGCAAGCCTCTATATAATCCAGGTGTGCGTTAAACAGTAAGAAGATACATGTTCAAGTGTGTATAAATATTTTAGAGCTGTAGAGATTAGCAAATGCCATTAAGTAGTTGAGATCTAACTAATGACACACTAATGTTTTTTACAGGTCCTGCCTTTTTTCTCTTCCTGACGTGAGTGAACAATCCTAAAACTTGAGTCACAGAGAGGTAGCAGGTGATTACTGGATCTGGAGGTGGTCTCTCTTTGTCTTCCCATTCCCCTTTCCCCCTTGTGGTGGAGTTGTGCAAATTGTCATAAAAGTTTGTACGCTCACCTGCAGGAGGGAGTTGGGATTCAGCATCTGCTCCTGTGGAAACTTGACCTTAGTTGGTGTGCTCCGACACTCATGCCGGGAAACAGAAATCAAAGGTCTTTGCTAGCCTACACGTTGGAAGTGTATTTTGCCAGCTTTTAGGAGTGTTTTGTAACACAGGGTGGTTTGAGCACATGAAATGCGGCTGCCCGTGGCGCACGCATTGGGCCCTGTAAGAGGGTGGCCCCCTTAGTGCCGCATTAGGCACATCCCCGCGCACCAGTCGCTGGGACCCCTTCCCAGGGGAGTCCCTCCTATGTCCGGCGCCTCTGCGTCGTCATTTCCGGTGCGCAGTGTGCTGGGGACAGGTATTTATACCTGCCCCCACCCAATGGCCATCCTCTTTGTTCCCTGCTGGACACGCTGTCACCCTCCCAACCGCTTACCCTGTATGCCGGCGGGCAAAGGAATTGAACATATTAATATATGAATTTATGTCGCAGGCGGGGTTACAGGGCGATCCGGAGGCTGATGGGTACATAGGGGTACCCTTTGAGGAGCACAATAGGAGTGCCTTATGCTAAACCCCAGGAGTCTTTACGGCAGGACCCTGGATGAAAACGTTGGTGCCCCGCTAGTCTTTCAGGCGGTTGGAAACCTGAGCAACCGGGGGCTTGCCTTTCCACGCTCCGCCCCTAAAAAGGCATGAGTAAAGTTATGGACTGGTGGTCCATGGTATTTAAGGGGGATAATCCCCACATAAATGGTAGCACCGATTGGGTTGACCACGGTGCAGTTTGGCTCATCAGGCGGGCAGTGCAGCTTAGGTTAGTCACCGCTTCCTGCCCTTGGATAGCCCGTAAGTTAACCCATCATGTTGGCATACTTCTTGTATGAAATAAACCTGCAGCAAACTGTTTTCCAACAAAATTTGTGTGGACCTATTATTTTGTGCAGTGCGATCAATTACTGCTAAGCGGGGGGAGGTCGCTGATATCCAGTCGCGGCTGGCATGACTCGCGGGTGGGGGGGCGTTGGGTCGCGTGGCGAGGGGGTCGCGTGGGGAAAGGGGGTTAATTTAATAAAAAGATTTTTTTTTTAAACTTACCTTCGCCTCCAGCTCCACGTCGCGTATCCTACTCTCTCTCTGCTCACAAGAAGCAGAAGCAGAAGCAGGCAGTCTCCCGCTCCTCCTCTAACCCAAACGCAACGCTGCAATGGTCGCGTTGTGATTTGCTAGGACGCCGTCCGTACAGACATCTATCGGGAGGCCGTTTTATCCATGCAGGCTGCATGCAGCCTACATGGATAAAACTGGAGAGTGCTCATGACTGGTTTGGTTGGCCCTGGGACCGACCAAACAGTCAGCGCCCATAACATTGGGCTAGCCACTCCTCCCCGCCCCGCCCCCCTGCCAGCCCCCAACCAAACCCTTCTTCTGCTTTCTCGCAGTGTGAGAAGCAGAAACATAAAATGGTATTTATACCATTTTATGTTTCTGCTTTCTCGCACTGCGAGAAAGCAGTGTGGCGACGCTCCTCCGCCCATGTGGAGGAGCCGCCCCTGTTGATATCGGCACTATGGCTTGTCAACAGCGAGCAATCCTTTGTTTCACGATGATGGGCGTCTGGACGGTGTTTTCGGTTCCAAGAGCAGTGGGAACGTCGTCAGCATATCGCTGCGAAGCTGACGCCACTTCTATGTGGCCCTTCTGCAGAACATAAAACCTGCGTGAAGCCTGTTAACAGTGGCACACATCCTGGCCTCTTCACAAGGATTCCCCATTTTGGTAGATATGGAGATCTAGGCGGGGGGAAGGTGGTGGCGGTGGGGGGGTTGTCAAAAAGGGCGATTGTATCTGCTCAAGATTACACAGTTTAGTAAAGCGAAGAGAGTGGATGTCTGTTAGTTAACTGTTTTGATGGCTTGTCTACCCTGGCTGTGGTCATAATATAGACCCCCTATGTTGTATGTGGGGGTGAAAGGGATATTTAGAACCCTTCCCTGATACTCTGCATATTCCCATGTGCTTTAAGGAAATACAAGCGTGCAGCCTGCTGCAGAGGCGCACCTAAGATTGCCCGCCTTTGTCAATGCTGGACCCCTTCCATTTAGGAATCCAAGGCCTCTCTCCGTCCACATGGGGCCCGGTCCAACAGGATGTGAGGCAGCCCCAACATGAACACTTAAGCATCCGAGATGGATCATCCGTGTGTAAGTGTGACACTGACTAGCACGTGGACAGTAGGGTGACCAATTGGCATGGGTGCAAATTCAGGACGGTGAGTGTAAAAATTCAGTACAAAGGGTCAAAATTCAGGACAGGAGTTCAAAATTCAGGACAAAACTTGGGGACAAAAGGTAAGTTTTACAGACGCATCAGAGGAGGTCGCGCAATAGTATATAAGTAAGTAAATAGACAACCACTTAAGTACAAGTCAAAATAAGTTTATATTAGGTTGAGAAAATTGTGCACTGCACAGTTTTTCAGTATGCGGGCAGCTTTGAGCAATTGTGCCAGTCTTTTGTGGTATTTCATATGATAACAATCTATGTATATGGTTACTGCACTTGGTTGTCCAGTCTGATATTTTGTTTACAATTCATGGTCCTGAGCATGCATGTTTGGTGAGAGAAATGGTCTGGAAGATCTGCTCGGCTAGACATTGTGTGATGTAAAGCGACACGCATAGGATGCAGCTAATTGGGATCTGCAGTCCTGGACTAGAGTTCAGTCCTCCGAGTGACCAGCTTTATGTGTCAGATCGCTTCAAGCATTCCATTTCTGTCCAGCTGGTGATGACTAGTATAGGGGCTGGTATAGTATTGAGTGATGGATAAGACCCATAGTGGACAGGTCTTGTGTGAGGGTAATCGCATTAAGCAGGAAAAGGGAGTTATTAACCAGACTGCATGAGCTATAATTGGCTGCACACTGCTGAGTGTAATGGTATTATTGTGGGTCAGAGCGGTTAGATAGGTGTTGACATTGGTATAATATGCCCTGGCTAGCCATAAATCAGCCCTCCTTATATTAGCTGTATATTAGAAATAGTATACTGATTGGGCCATTTCATTTCTGTGAGCTTTAAACTGCAGATTCTCATTGATGCACAGATGTGTGCTACAGACTAGAAACTGTATACGCTGTTGAGGCATTATTATAGGTTAGAAGGAGGCACTATATTTTACATACAGAACATTTTCTATTGAAATGGAAGCAAAATGCCATCATTCACTTTTACTGATAAATCTATATAGCGCACAAATACTAATGTGTGGAAATGTGGTTTCAGAAGATATGTATCATTTGAACATCACCAAGTAAAGTGTCTTGATTGTTTTGATCCTATTTAAACTCTGTTTCCAGCACACTTCTGAATTACAAACAAGGGGCCATTTGTCATTTCCTAACTGCTGATATGTTTTGAAACATTTGCACAGTTTATTTACAGATATTTAAAAGTTGTTGTTTGTTACAAACAAACTGACAGCTCACAGCCTTTTGTTTTCGCACCCCCTTTTGTTTTCGCACCCCCAAGAAAATTTGGGAAAACATGGTATATTCTACAACACATTTGTCATTATATATCAATTGTATTATCTTCTAAAGCATAGTAAATAATGACTTTACTGTGCACCAGGATATGACAACCTTTGAGGCCGCTTTTATTGTTGCCTGAAAACTGCTGGATATACAAGGACCTTTGCAGTGCCAGCCCCCAGTAACAAAACTGCCCCCCCTCCCCCACCTTTCCAGCCTCCCAGGGAAATGCCCGATGCCCGGTCCAGCCAGTCCAGCCTTGCTACCACCCTCCAATGGTGCCCCTCATCTTCACATAGACCCTCTCTCATGTATATTTAATTTCTTTTTTAGTGCTACTCATCCCAATTATGTAGGGCAGGGTGTCGTAGTGCGTTACATCACACACACATTATATACAGACAATGACTCATATAAATGTGAAAGTCAATGTATAGGAAATGTTGCTTAAGATAATGGGGGTTACAAGGTGTAATCATACTTTCATCCATCATTTAGTCTTTCACCATCCATTCTGTCCTTCCATCTGTGTGCCCATCCATGTCCATATTCAACCATTTACAAACCTATCTATCATGAATCCCTCCATCCACCCTTTCACTCATCCATCCCTCCATCCACCCTTTCACTCATCCATCCATTATCCATTCATCCACCCTTTCACCCTATCCATCCGTACACTCATCCATCCACTTTTCCACCCATCCATCCACTAATCCAGCCATTCACCCATCCAGCCATCCTTTCACTTACTCATTCATCCACCCAGTCACTCTTCCTTCCACCCATTCACCCGTTCAGTCATCCATCCACCCATCCTCCCTTTCTCCATCCTCCTTTCACTTAGCCATCCATCCTTCCATCCACCCACCCATCTACCTACTCTTCCACTCATGAATCCATCCATTGACCCAATCACTCATCCATCCTTTCACTCATCTATCCATCCTTTTGTCCATCTACCTGCCCTTTCACTCACTCATCTAGCCTTACATCCACCCTTTAACTCATCCGTCCATCCATTCACTCTTTCACTTATCAATTCATCAATCCATCATTTCACTCATCCATCCACCCATTCACTCGCCTATCATCCACCCTTTCACTCATCCATCCTTTCACTCATCCATCCTTTACCCATCCATCTACCCTTCCATCCATACATTCATCTATTTACCTTTTCTCTCATCCATCCTTCCACTAACTCATCCATCCATCCTTTTTCTCACGATCCATCCATCCTTTCATTCATCCATTCACCCTTTCACTAATCCATCCAGCCATCCCTTCACTTACTTACTCACTCACCTTTTCACATTCATTATGAGCTGAGCCTTTATCTGCAGACTTGCAGACAGAAGAGACCCATCAAGAACTCCACCCTCGCTGTAGTTCCTAAAGCAAGTGGTGGGGTGGGGGAGGGTTCACTATGCCCCTGCACATAGGCAATCTGAAAAAGTGGAAGGCATGAGTCATGCATGATGCACAGTGCCAGTACGTGAGGCGACTGTGGCATGGTGTTATTTCCAGAGCTTTACCTGTGATGAAAAAACTAGGGGGGGTCTCTCCAAAAGGGGTGTTCGATGTAATTAAGGGCGTGGCTTAAAACACCTAAGCTAAAAAGCTGTGCTTAGTATAATGTGTCGCCCGACTGGTATTTTTGTTGCTTCTGTCATTGCATCCAGATATATAATACAACAAGTA
Source organism: Calotriton arnoldi (assembly GCA_963921515.1). NCBI lineage: Eukaryota > Metazoa > Chordata > Amphibia > Caudata > Salamandridae > Calotriton > Calotriton arnoldi. Next base: position 1,007,012 of record CAWUFW010005895.1, read on the forward strand.
ACGTTACACCTAGTATAAGTAACGTTACACCTACAACAAGCCAGAACTATTGGCTTTGTCAATGGTTGTTAGTTGCATAAAATAAAAAAGCAGCAACCATGGCTTCCTTGAATATATATTGAAATTGCGTTCGTTCTAAAATGATGAGACTCTGAAAGAACTATAATCCTTTCCTTTTAACTTCTTTCACCGCCTTCCTTTGATGAACTGGATTCTCACATAGCAGCAGCATGGGCGTTTTTGCACTTCCATGTGACAGAATGCCCTGCCCTAGACCGAGGCTGGAGGAGGCCACCACGTGCTGGTCCAGCCCAGACTGACCCATGGTCATTCTGTATGTGACAATCAGCCGGCATACAGAATGACAATGGGCGGGGTGGGGCTGCTCTTGTGCTCAGAGGAGTGCGAGGCGGCCCTATCAGGGTGCTGAGGCTTCTCGCAGGGGAGCAGTGCTGCTCCCTGAAAGGCCCAAAATTACGGACAAAAGGCGTCCGTAAAAGGGATCCTCACGGACAACGGACGTGAGGTCCAAATTACGGACGGTCCATGAAATTTACGGACGGTTGGTCACCCTAGTGGACAGGCACCATTTTGCACTATGAGGCTGAGGCCGGCGCCACGCAGTAATCTCACGGCATTATAGCCGACAGCTAGTATAATTGTCAGAAGAGAAATTACCCCCAAGATATAAGCCAAGTACAGCCGCCAGAAAGCTGGCTGCACTCGCCAACAAGCACTTGAAAGCGTGCATGCACATACCTGCGGGGCACCAAGGGTCTGACTTTACTAGTCCAGGTTTCCTGAAGGTCCTGTGATGTGTTTAAGGGGTTGGGGAAAAGGCTGCTGATTTATTAGTGCAGAGAGGAATTACACGTGAACTGTTGGGTCTAACTGATTACCATCCAACAATGTTATTGACTTTTCCCCAACCCAAGATCTTTAGATTTTCTATAAGTGAATCTTTAAATGTGTGGTAATATGAAGGGAGCGATACAGGGCTTGCACGTGCGCAAGATTTTATTATATTATTGGTATTTGTTTTAAGAGCTGGTTAGCTTGATGCAGTTCCTTAAATTATCGTTTCTTTTAAATCCTAGTAACATCCCGCTGACTGATGACATTTTGTTGAATTTAATCCATTTGCGGCACTTGAAAGAACTTGATATTTCCAACAACCACGTGTTGACACCGGAAGCTATTATACACTTCCGCAACGTGACTAGGAACTCGGTTCATATCATCCGGAAACGGCCCGCAAGTACTGTAACTTGCCAGATATTTTCTACACTGTATGAGTAATCGAATGTTGCTTGTCGGCATTTAAAGAAATGCAGTGTTCTGAAGTTCTAATGATGTATGCATTGTTTGTTCAGCCATGGTTTAAGCATGGTTGGGTATTTACATGTAATAAAATGAATTTTTCTAATTAGTGCTCAAGTTGTTGCTTGTATATTAAATGGGCAAAGGTTCTCGCTCTGTATAGGTGTGAGATGTGGTAGCGACCTATCAGACTATTCCTGCGCGTACAGCGCACCAGGACGCAGCTTCTTGGGGCGAGGTGCTGTCTGCTGCTAAGGACTATGACGAATCTGGAACAATAATTTGGACAAAAACTAGTTGTTGGTGATAGGCGCTAGTGCTGCTCCTGGCTGGACAGGTATTGGCCGTTGGCTTTGGGGTGATGTCCTCCTCCTGCTGAATCCGCAGAGAACTTGGGTGTTCTGTTTGATTCTGGCCTTTCCCTTGCCCCTCGAACCTCTGCTGCGGCCTCCAATAATGCTGACTGCAAACGCCTGCCATTGGCTGCCACTCTTGGGTCTCGGCCGGACTATGCCAGTGTAAATTACTAAAGTTTGCCTAAATTTCTTATCTTGGACTTCAAAGGGGTTTAAAAACATGCAGCTCTGCTCATCATGGGTGTGACTATGTTCTATCATGCCTGCCCACTTTTGGTCTGCACTGGTTGCCGATCATGATAGCCGTCTGCACTGTTCCTTGAGCGCCTTATGGGCACTGTCGCTCCTTTATCTGGAAACGATGCCGGCCTGTGTATCTTGGATACGTCCTAGATCTTCTATGCGTGTCTGCAGTCTACATCTTAATTTCCGTGTGGTCTGTTTCTTGGTGTGCCACATCCTCATAGGCTCTCACCTGTGTTCCATTCGCTCATCCACATTCGGGATCCACACATTTCAGTCCCCCTCTCCTCTGGATCACTGATCCTCCTGCAGCTATTGACCGGCTCCGCGGGTTGGGTGGCCTCTTCAGGTGCTGCGAAGGGCGTAATACTCAGGGATTCTAAGCTCTATCCAAGGGTCTGAAAAATACAGCCAGCACAACAGGGGGCAGGCCACCTCAACTCTGGACTGAACTTCCATCTTTTCGCACATCCTTAAAAACTGCTTTTTTCTACACTATATTGATAGTTGTGTTATGCTTGCCTTATCCTCAGCGTCATGAAACTAGTAGGTGTAATTTTGCCCCACAAGAAGCTTTCAACGTAAATTAATTGAAATGACTCCCGTTTCCTTAAGGTATCTCTGGCTCGCTGTTGGGTAGCTTGGCGTAGCAGAGCGATCAAACCCTGCTAGTGGTGTTTGAAGAAGCAATGTACAGCACAACATAATTCAAATCAGTGTTGGAAATAAACAACGTAGCCTGGAGATGCAGAAACTCTCAAATAATAGGAACTCTATTCTTCATACTAGTTACTAATGACAAAAATAAGCAATGATAGTCTAAGTGACATAAAATATGCACAACTCTCCAATTATAATTACAAATTTCGACCCTAGAGTAAAGTTTTTGGAAGATGGTGAAACATCTTGTGACTGTATTGCATTAAGTCTTCAGCAGGCCAAGACTTCAGAACTGAGCTAGGCTAGAAAGTAAAGTAGCTGGCAACTGCTAGGTGTGCAAAGTTCTGATCTAGGCTAGAAAGTAAAGTAGCTGGCAACTGATAGGTGCGCAAAGTTCTGATCTAGGCTAAAAAGTAAAGTAGCTGGCAACTGATAGGTGCGCAAAGTTCTGATCTAGGCTAGAAAGTAAAGTAGCTGGCAACTGCTAAGTGTGCAAAGTTCTGATCTAGGCTAGAAAGTAAAGTAGCTGGCAACTGATAGGTGCGCACTGTTCTGATCTAGGCTAAAAAGTAAAGTAGCTGGCAACTGCTAGGTGTGCAAAGTTCTGAGCTAGGCTAGAAAGTAAAGTAGCTGGCAACTGATAGGTGCGCAAAGTTCTGATCTAGGCTAAAAAGTAAAGTAGCTGGCAACTGCTAGGTGTGCAAAGTTTATCAGGAGCAAAGGGCTCTGCAGGCCTACTTACCAGGCTTACCTGACTTGTATCGAAATTTTGACTTTAACTACTTTGAGGGCGTTATAAAGATTCAACACCAGCCGGCGTCCACTTTCCAGTGTTAACAGTGACTCTAGCGTGGCTGAGGCATCAGGAGTTCCAGAAAAACCCTCACATATCTCCCTGGCTTTTCTTGATAGTCTTGTATTTTAGAGGAACTGCTGTGGCCCCACACTAAATGCCTCCCGTGTTGCAGCAAAGGCGATGAAGGTGGCACCTGGTTATAGGTCTCATGGTATGTTACGTCCCCCTCTCTCCAGTCATCTACTGATAAGTCCGTACCATTTAGTCTAAAAGACGACCACCAACCCACCAAATTTCTGAGTCTCTTGAGAAGGGTGGGCATCTCACAACTTTTTTCACGGTTGTCTCCCAGGCCGACACTGTAATTCGCAATGTGTGGGTAATGATTTCCTAGGCTTCTACTTCTCATCTGCACCTGAGGCAGAGTATCTCCCGCAGGCATGCCTCCCACCAGCATTTTCTCCCAGTTGTTGGCTTCATCACCCCTTTTTGCTGCATGTTGCATTTGTTGCAATTGTGCCACCAAGTAGTATATTTCTACGTCTGGCAGACCAAGACTGGCTTCCTCTCTATCTTTTTGGACCCTCCTCCTCTTCCCTGCCCATACTAGGGATGTTGGTGGTTGGTCTAGCTCCTTAAACATCTCTACAGAGGGGACTCTGTATTCTGCAGCACATACAAGCCATGGGGAAGTAATGCCCTCTTTGCCACAGCGATTCTACCGGCCACCCAAAGGGGGGAGATAATCCAGAATTGCATTGATATATGTTGGTCTTTCTGTACTCTCCCCATATTATTGTTGGTTTACCTCTCCTCTCCTCAGAGTGCCCAATTTGCACACCCAGAGAGCAGAAGCCATCTGTCTCCCAACGCAAGCCCTTTTTGGGCAAGTCAGCACTCTCTAGTGTCCACAGCCGCACTAAGGGGACCAGTACTGCCCTGTCCTTATTTATGTAGCGCTGACATCTTGGCGAAGAGGTTCAGTTCTCGTAGGAGGATGGGGACCGACATCTGAGGCTAACTTATTTATACGAATGTGCCACCTATATACATAGATATGACGTGCACTGTGTCCCCAATATGCATCACCCCCACTCCTGCAATGCCCCCCTCCGCCTGGTCACCAAGGGTTCCACTGGTAAGGCAAAAAAGCAATGGAGACCGGTGACAGCCCCTCTGAATCTCCCATTTTGTGGCTCACTCCCTCGACCTAACCCTTGCCAACTTGCCAGTAGACCGTAGTTTCACCCATGCCATCAAGCATGGACCAAATCTCATCCTTTTCAGGACCATCAGCATATAATTCCAATCTAATAAAAAGGACTTTTTGTTAATTCTTTGGTTTTCCACATATATGGGATTAACTGTAACCTGCCTTACCTGATTCCTCCCACCCCTTCTTGCATTTGCAGCACCTGTTCAAAATGGAGGGCCACCGTAAATATTATTTTTATTGATTTATAAAGTGTCAGAAGAGGAAGTCATTCCTGACCCCCACTCTACAATAAAGTATAAGTGGAAAACCTAACTGCTCAGGCTCCGGTCGCTTGTGCCAGCGTTAAGTGATCTTCCTTTGTATATGCAGCGTGCCTTCAACGAAAATAACTATTGAAAATATTTGATTTTGGAAACACTTGAGATCTCCCTAGAATAAAAATGTTTCTGAAAGCAGTACTTTTATGTCCACGAGGTGGCGCTCGCCTGTAACTCAATCAGTTTCCCAGACAGAATTTTCAATGCTGTTCAATGTCCATGTGAATTGCATGTAGACCGTGTGGACTTTACATATCTAACAAAGAAAGTGAGGTAAAGCTGAATTAGCACAGGTTTTCCAAACACTTGATATAAAAGAGAAGGCCCCTGATCCTTCTACTATTGGCTCTACGGTATACAACACATGTTTATAGTACATCATCTTCCCTGACAATAGAAGGCATGCTTATAAGTGTGTCTAAATAAGGTTAATAATTCCTGGATCTATAACATTCAGCAGACTTTTAAAATATGACATGCATTTGATCCCAAACAAAGGATTAGAAGGACACTGGGGAAGAGTGTCAGGGACAGAGGACAGGATGGAAAGGACACTGCTTAAGGGGACACTGAGAGACACTGTGGCCAGGGTCGGATTGGTAACGCGGGCACTCGGGAAATGGCCGAAGGGCCGGTAGCCGAGTTCCAGCTGTGGGCTGCTTTTTTGGGCAGCCTGGGGGCTGTCTGTGCTGTTAGGATGCCTCCAGCGGCCCAGTGGGTGCCTGAGTGGCCTTTCTAGAGGCAGATGGGCGGAGGTATCACCTCCTCTCTCTCAATGGGCCGGACCATTAATGTATGCTGATTGAGCGGGGGCAGGGGGCCTGAGCAGAAGTGGTCTCACTTGCATTCATGTGTGACTCAGCTGTGTGAACTAATCTGTGCATTTAAAAAAAAAATCTAAAGTGAAGTTAATAAAACATGCCCCCACCCCCTTTCTATTCATACAACTTCGCTGAAGCAGTGTTTTGCTGAAAGGCAATACGCAAATGTGGGCCACTTTTTTTTGGTGTGCCCGGGCCGATTTTTGATTCCAACCCTGAGTGTGGCAATGAGACACTTGTACTGGCACAAGGAGAAACCAACACTGGGACAGATAAAACATGGGTCTGTGGACAAGGAGACACGCAGGCAGAAGGAGAAACCAACACTAAATGGGACGGTACAGACACCGGCGCAGGTAAAACCGTCGCTCTAACAGTTGAGGAAGGCGCTCAAGACCTGAATCTTCAACAAATAGGAACAGGCAGCGTGATCGCGCAGCAGGACCCCACAGTGCCTCGAGACCCTCGCTGGTGGAACAGCCACGCTATACACATCCTGATTGATTGACAGAAAGACGTCGGTTTTGAGGATAGTACAGGCACTAGGGACACATGCACTAAAAAGGGGAGATGGGCACTGAAGAGCCAGACAAAAAATGGCACTGAGACAGTAGGCCCAGTTATAGACATTGACAAGAAAGCACAGGCACTGCGACAGGTAGAGATGGGCCAGGCACTGGAGCAGAGGGACACGGTCGATCTCCATGGAGCTATAAACACTGGGAAGCTGAGATATGGACACACACTGGAACAAGGAGGCAAGAGCATTGGAGAAGCGGTGCATGGCTTCCAGGGGCAGGTAAATGTGGCCACCGAGGAGACCGACATTGGGCTCAAACTGTTGTCAATGGGGACACAGCCACTAGGGAAAGAAGTCATGGACACCTAGCTAGGATATGGACACCGGGTCAAAGAAGTGCAGACAATAATACTGATTCTAGGACTGGTGACACCTACAAAGGTACTATAACAGACAGTCACTGGGACAGGGAAACATTGTCACTGAGGACTCAGCCACTAGGACAAGGAGCCATGGACACTCAGGAAATGGACACAGAGTAAAAGAAATACCGACAGTAGGACACCCACCAAGAGTATTTTTACAGGCTGTCACTGACACTGGGACAGAGAAAATACATTATGAGAATGTGGTTTATTATTTGGGGTGGATTGGTGTCTATTACAAGTAATCAAGTCACTATGTTGCTTAGTCCAGTCAAAGGTTTTAGTGATTTAAACTTGATTTCAACCCCTGGTAACTGGGGCACAGAGCAGACAAGCTTAACTTGGAAAATCCATAAAGCATCTAGAAATTCCAAAATAGTTAAACCGTAGAAAACACAATCAAAAGCTCACCCCAATTTGGAAAAATAGAGTAAAATTGAATAAACGAAATGACACCAAATTGACAAACCTCCAATAAGGGGACTGAAGATATGAATTTTTTAAGATTTAAGTGAAAATGCCTCCAAGACGTTGTAAGTTCCAATGGCAGTCAAGGTTGTGGTTGCTTAATTTGAGGCCAACCACAATGGAATAGGGGTCGGATACACCTGTTAGATAAGGCCCATTCCTGCATGGAAGCAGGGAAGTTAAACTTTCTTAACTCCTAATCTGAAAAGAGATTTAGTTTATTTGAAGAGGACAAACCTCAAATTTAGTCTGATGTTGTGGAACTATCAGTCGGATACTTTTATGGCCCGTCTCCTTGAAGCTCTGAAGCAAATGTTTTAAGAAAGTTCCCAAACTTCTTTTGGTGCCGAAACCACCATAGGAGTATATTTCCAAAGCCCCAGGATCTCAGGGGAGCACTTTAAGACTCTCAGGGTGTCAGCCAGAGGACAACAGCAAAGTCCAATCCTGATCCATTTGCCACTGGTCAGCAGGCATACTTCACAGGAATGTCCTCTTCAGGTTTATTATATTCCTTATGCCACCCAGGAGATCAGCCTTATTATCCTTAAAGATCTTTCTGTCCTTAGATTTCAAGTGGACAGGGGGTCCAATCTCTTCAGGTCCTTCTCACAGGTTACAGATGCCAATTGCAGCAGGTTGAGTCCATCTGGTATCCTTTCACAAGTCCAGCAGTGTTCTGAGAAGGGCTGGGTGAGGATCCAGCTTTGTAGGGTTAACCAGCCTGTGGGTGGGGGACACCCTAAGACGCTCATGATTCCTCTCTGACCAATGGAGTAAAAGGTTCCCAGCCCCTGACCTACCTACTTTTGTAGCAGTTCCTGTTAGCTTTACAGGCCCAACATGCCATGTGCCTGGGCATTTTCAAGATGGCAAAAGTCTTCTCCACCCTAAACCTAGTCTCTGAGGGCTGGGCAGTATGTGGGGTGTGTACTATTGTAATCCTAGTGTCCTTCCACATCTAACACGAAAATCTAATGTGAAGCAGGCACTGTATGCACACCAAACCCAAAGACAGGAGCGCGGTAGGACACAAGTAGAGTCCTTCAACAACCAGACAGGATGCTAGGACAATTCTTGTGTATCGCCTGTTTGTTCCCTTTGAAGGGCGCAAAACCTTTGCATGTGCTTCAGATAACCTGTTGTGCAGGATTTGACACTGGGATGTCAACAAGAGGGGCATAGCCCCCAACCCTACACATTCTATAAAGCTCAGAGGTGTCATCTCTGCCCATTCAGGTCAGCCTATTTTGTGGTCCTGGGAGAAATTTCTCACTTGATTCAAGGCCGAGCACTTGCTGAAAGTATCTGGAGAGTTAATGCAAATTAGCCCCCTGTAAGCTCAGGCAGGTAAAGGGTAATTCTGAAAATGATTTTTCCTTAATATTTATTAAAAATCCAACTTCACCTTTAAATTGGATTTTTAGTAGCTATTAAGAATTGTGGTTTAATTATTTTTCTAGCTGGTCCCTTTCCCGAGTTAGCATTATTAGTATTTTAATCTGCATTCTACATAGAACAGCCTGTCCTGCCACAGTGAAAATAGCTATTTGGGTCTGGTCACTGTAGGGACACGATAACATTAATTATCTCCATATCCCACTTTTAAATACCATGCACTCTATATTGTGTGCTGCAAGGTCTACATAGGGGTGAGTTACTAATATTTATAAGGGTGGTTTTTACCTGTTAATAAGGGTTTATTAAAGGTAGCGGCCATTTACCCAGCCAGATGGTGAACTTTTTCTGTTATTTACTCAGCCGCTGGCTAAATAGCAGAAAGTCTTTAATATTTGGCCAGCAGCCTTGTAAATAGTAGAGAAACATCACTATTTACCCGGCCACTGGCTAAATGTTGGAGATTCTTCACTATATGGCCGACGACCGTGCAAATAGTAGGAAAACTTCACTATTTACTCGCCCACTGCCTAAGTAGTAGATATTCTGCACTGATTGGTTGTCGCAGTACAAATGGCAGAAAAGCGACGTTTTTTTACCTAGTTGCTGGCTAAATAGTAGAGATTCTTCACTGTTCGGCTGGCGACTGTGCAAATTGCAGAAAGACTTAAATATTTTCCAGGCTTCTGATTAAATAGTAGAGATTTTGCGCTGACCGGCTGGCAGCCATGCAAACAACAGAAAAACATCACTGTTTACCCAGTCGCTGGCTAAACGGTAGAGGTTCTGCACGATGTGGCTGGCGGTCATGAACATAGCAAAAACAGGTCACTATTTACTTGCCCTCTGGTTAAATAGTAGAGATTCTGCACAGTTCATCGGGCAGCTGGTCAAATAGCAGGAAAACTGAAATATTTTCCCATCTGCCAGCTGAATAGTAGAGATTCTGCGCTGTTCGACTGGCAGCCGTGCAAATAGCCGAAAAACTTCACTGTTTACCCAGTCGCAACCTAAATAGTAGAGATTCTGCACTGTTTGGCCGTCAGTTTTTTGAAAACCTCTCCTCCTTACACTCCCAGCCCTCTTCACCAATAATCCCTCCTAAACAGTGGCGTAGCTAGAGCTTTTGTCGGCTGGGGTGGTCCCTGAGTTTGCCACCTAGAGCAGGTGGGGGGGGGAGGGGGGAGGAGGAGGTGTCGACAGACGACAAGGGAAAATAAAATTGCAAAAACTTACCTTGCGCTTGCGGCTGCCCCCAAAAAAGTGCTGCTCCCCATAGCTACGCCACTGCTCCTAAAAGGCTGTCAACATCGTGTCCTAAGGGGACCCCTTCCCCTTTGCAAATTAGTTAACACCCTAACTTGATGGTTGTTTGCGCATCAATGGTTTGCGACAGCAATTGTAGTCACACGCTATCAATAAATTCCTTTCCAAATTGGAAAGGGGAGAGAGAAAACCTTTTCATGAAGTCTCCTAGTTGCAATTCAGAAACAATCACAGAAGTCCTTTTACTATTCTAAAGAAATTTCAAACTCATAAAAAGGGTTTGTAAATAATGGTAAGTACCTTTGCGGTCATAAACCTTCCGATTTTGTGACATGAGGCCTTTAGTACTAAAACTGGCTTAGATGCAGGCACTAACTTATATGTATAAAGGTTCCAAATGTTTGAATGTTTCCAAGTTCTTTTGACAAACATGGCCCAGAATGCCACTCCACCACACCGTGGGCCAAAACATAACGACTTGGGAGGCCCTCTAAGGAGCTGTCTCGTGCTCCACAAATGCTCTTACTTTACATTTTCCTGCAGCTGTGACTAATGGTAAAGATGATTACAACCTTTGCAAGACTCGTTAAAGCTGTTTACTCTTCTAAAGCTATATACTCATTCTTACTCACAAAGCCATGGGAACGTACAAGTGGCAGATATAGGATTACCAAAAGGCTCTATGTTATGAGAACACCTCTTGTTCTGCAACAAATCAGTGTATTCTGGAATTATTTATTCTGGCTCAATAAATTAAGCAAATCAGACTAAAACACCTGAAAACAATTATGCATAAAAGCAAAAACCAGAAATGGAAATGCTGTATCCTAGTAACAAAGAACAACCAATATTTAGGGTGATTTTATCAAAATAAAAACTATTGCATAGTGTACCTTTTGAAGTGACTAACACAGAATAATGGAGAGGCTTCATTCCAATATCATTGCAGCAGTAAGAAGAACTATGGGCCTGATTTAGAGTTCAGGGTTAACTCTGTCAGGATGGCGGAGGACAATATCGCCGACATTCTGTGGGACCTCCACCCACCAAATTTAGAGTTTTCTGCTGGTCCTGTGGACAACTCTCCATATTGACAGGAACTGCTGTCACGGTGGTTCCTGTCTATGCACAAAACATTTGAAGAACAGTACAGACAGACATGATGGCCAGCTAGCAAACGTTTAAAAAAAATGTTTGTTTTTCAAAAACAAAATAACTAATGGTCCCACACTCTGGGAGCTTTCTCACAGGGTGACGGGGTCATTATTGTTTCCTGTCCCTTACAGCCAGGTTTTACTCTAAATAGAGTAGATGGTATAGAGTCCTTCCTACAATGGCCTGTACTTTGTCGGACTATCAGAGGAAGTATTCTGTCGAGAAGCCACAAGCAAAGCAATAGGAGTATACTTAATTGAACTGAATGCCATTGGGATATTAATACATTTTCCCATTAAATCAGAGAAAGACATATAGGCATCAAAGACACAGAAGAAAAGAAACTCACATATTTTTAGTCATTCATTTTATTACAAATATTGCAAGAAATAAGACACTGAACAAACAGACACATTTTATTACCTCCATTCTTCTGATCTACAGATCGAACATTTCACAGTTCCACTTTAATACTAATTTTCCAGATGGGAGATGTGGATCCACCATTGAGGTTTCAGAACTGATATGGGGTATTTCTCTTTCAAATATAATTTTCTGGCTGTTGCACAGACACAGCCTTTGTGGTAAGAGGTGGCTTTCACAGCAGAAGTATCCAAAACAAGGACACAATGAAGCATGAGATCTCATCACATGGCTATCATCAGCCTTTTTGAGTAGTCAGTCACAGACAAATGGGCAGTCCTGCTTAGAAACTTTGACACCTTTAACAAGAGAAACCTATGACCTACCCCTTCTATGATCTACCCTATGTTGTCAATCAGGAAGAACTAATCAGCAGCTAAAAAGGACCTCAAAGATTTTTTTTGGGTAGCCTTTTCTCTGGTCTCCCTCAATATGTAGGGAAGCTGTATCTACTCTCCTTCACATCATGCAAAATGCATCCCACTGGTTCATGCTCTAAGATTGTCATCATACAAAGGAGTCTTACTACTATGCATTTAGGGGCAGATTTACTAAGGACTTGTGTTGCCCTTGCGTCAAGCAAGGGAAAACAAGCCCCAAATGGCATTTACGAAGCTACGCAAGCCACCTTACACGGCTCTAATAAGCTTAGTAAATCCAGATTAATACAAGGCAGCACAAATCGCTGCCTTGCGTTCCCTTGTGTTGAGAAGGCATTCCATTGGTGGAGCATGGGTATTCTCATGCTTCCACCCATGGATTTTGATGCAATCCCAGATTTACTAAGGTAAGTAAACCTGGGATTGCTTCAAAATGGTACATCTTTCAAAGTGAAGTGTAATGAGAAGAAATATCTGTATTGCTCCTTGTTACTTCCCCTTTTAAGCATGCTGCATTCTGCAGCACGCATAGAAAGATGAAAATTCTTCAAAGGATTGTTTTTGTGCAAGAAGGTTCTTCTTCCTGCACAATCCTACTCGGAAGGCAGTAACTCTTGCACCATGGTGCAAGGGTGCCTGTGTTGGCGCAAGGCAGCGTACAGTGCAATAGCACAAGGAGAGAGCAGAAATAAGTCGTATCTTAGATATGGCACATTTCTGCTCTCTCCCCATCACACAACACAGCTCAGCAAGTTGTCTTGATGCCTTGTGTAGCGTGACTTCTTAGTAAATCTGCCCCTTGATACATACCCCCCTCACATACACACACATGGAATGTCAGTGCAAAGATCTGGGGGTCACACAGAATCCTTCTTTGGGCCATCTGAGATGATCTATCTGGAGCATCCTCTTCTGCTCATCAGAGCCTTCATATGATCTTAAGCTTCCCTTTGCTGATTGCCGTATCACTTTGACCCCTTTGTGAGCCATTAACCATTTTTTCCAGCCATCTAAGTTTTCAAACCCTTTCTGCCATTCTTCACAGACCACACTCATTTTCACCCATCCACCTTTAACCTCCTCTGCCAAGTTTCAGTCCCTGTGCCCTCAGATCCACCCTCGGACTACTGTGCCAGTATCAGACCGCGTCTTCTACACGCCAAGGCCAGTTTGTAACAGTCCCGGCTTTTTATTCACTGTTCATGCTCTAATGTTTACATCAAATACTTACCAGTTCTATATGTGGGCTGAAGAGGTGGAGGTTCTAGAGATTGGCAGTATAAGAAGCAGGAGTCCTCCTTCTAGTCCTGTTCCAAGTCCTCCTTTACTGGGTTATTTTGGTTCTCCTGATCCTCATCCTGGCTGTGGTCTAAGTAGTTCTGGTCACCCCGGTACTGGTTTCCTGAATCTCGGGGGCCTGGTTGTAGTCCTTCCTGACACTGCTCTTCCTGGACCTGGTCTTCCTGGGACCTGCTCCTGGCTCATCCTTGTATTAGCCTTTCCTGGGCCTCCTGATCCTAGTACTACTGGTCCTTACCTGGTGGTCTGCTGGGTCCTTATTCACCTAAACCTGTTGTCCTGGTTCTCCTAGGCCTGGCGCCCTTAGTCTTCCTAGTTTGGGTCATCCTGATTCTCCTCTCCCTAGTCCTTGTGGTCCATGTGGGACTACCTCCACTGGTCCTGGTCCGCCTTGTTAGGTTCTCTTGGGCTGGGCCTGACCGTTTTGGTGTTGGTCTGGTCCCATTGATCCTCATGGCCCTGGTTGTCCTGGTTCCCCTGATCCTCACCAGCCTGGTCTTAATAGCCTGGTTCCTAGTCCTCCTACTCCACTTGGAACTTCCGGTCCTGGTCTCTCGGTTCTGACCTCTCTGGTCATCCCTGCCTTGTTCCTGGCCCTGTTTATTCTGATTCTTCTAGTCCACCTAATCCTCCCCCATCTTGTCCCTGGTCTCAGTGGCCCTAGTCCACCTGCACCTGACCTGACTAATTCTCCGGGTCCTCCTCCAACATGTCACGATACACTTGGCCGTGGTCCTCCTGCTCATTCTCATCTTTTTTTTTTTTTTAAGAACAAACTTTATTGATATTTTCTTTGTCCACATGATAATCACCGACAATGATGTGATTATACAATATATGAAATGATATTGACCATCATGAGCTACATTATATATTTTATATAAAAGAAGAAACCAACTATAATACAGAAAGCAAAACAAAATTATACATAATAAAAACTGCGGCATTACGAAACATTGAAGAATTGTCTCTGATACATGTTCAGGGTACTAATAACAAACGATCTAATCTAGTCTCAGCTGACACAATAGCAATATGTGGACATAGATTTTAATTGTGGGGCATGACCTCCTATACTGGGGATATGGGTGACGATGGCTGTGTCAAAATGATTCCTCTGTAATCTGCCCAGCATTGCCATATGCGTATATGCTTGTGTGGACACCCACGGGCTTTAAAAATGTAAAAACCGGTTCTTTCAACCCCATGCAGAAATCCAATCCACGCTTCCACCCAATCAGTGGGGGCGGGGTGGATACTTTCCACAGTCGGGCTATATTCCGTTTGGCAATAGTTAGGCCAAGAAACAACAGATGTCGTCTATATATCTGTTGCCCCGATGTCTTCTGCTATGTGTAGGAGCGCCAGGCGTGGTGTATTTGATATAGTCTATCCCGATACTTCAGCCAAGCAACTACGTATACCCTTCCAAAATGTATCCAGAATCGGGCATGACCATACTGTATGAATGAAAGTGGCTTCTTCCATGAAGACATTGCGGGGAAGCAACAAGGCCTGCTTTATAAAGTCGTGATCGGGTGAAGTATGTTCTGTGTAGATATTTCAGTTGTATAAATCGCAGTCTCAAAAAGATGGCAGCCCCACGGGGGGACTTCAGTGCCTCCCTCCAATCATCATTGTCTAGGGGACCAAGGTCTGTTTGCCAGGCTTCCCTAAGGGACTCCAATGTTGACGCGCTGTGGTTGACCAATGTTTGGTATATTTTAGAGATTCTATGGTCTATGAGGTCGCCGATGAAGAGCTTTCCCTCTAATGGATTGAATTCAGGAAGGACAGAGATCTCTTTAAGATGGGGGGTGATGGCATGACGAACCTGAAGATACCTGTAAAACTGGGAGTGCGGAATAGAATATTTGTTTTGAAGATCAGAAAAGGATTTGAGGGTTATGCCCTGAAGAACGTCAGCCAAAGTAGAGATGCCAATTCGGTCCCAACCCCGGAACCCCTGCAATCGCTGCACCTGGGGAAGAAGACGATTACACCACAGCGGGGCCGCACCGGTCAAACGGTTCAGCCAGCCAATGCGACGGAGCGACTGGCGCCATAATACTATGACCACCTTGGTGGCTGGGGGAAGGTCCTGAATGCTAGCTCGATTATATAGATATTTATAAAGTGATGAGTCACCCAGAAGCCGTCTCTCCAGCGCATATGCCGGCTCGCCCTGGGGGGAGTACCACCAGTCATTAAGCCCCTGTAAATGGGAAGCAGCATAATACGACAATGTCGGCCGTAGCAATGCTCCTGCAATAGGTAGAGAGGAAGCAAGTCCGAAGCGCTATTCTAATCGTTCCTCTGCCCCAAAGAAACTCATTAAGCATAGTATTCAGCTGCCTGAACCAAAGCTGTGGCATAATATATGGGTGATTATGCAATTGATAAAGGAGCCGTGGGAGAGAAATCATTTTAAAAATAACCGAGCAGCCGTACAACGATAAGGGTAAGCCCGCCCACGATTTGAGTTCCTTTTTGACCCTGGTAAAGACTGTGTCAATATTTCTTGATCTGGAAATGTCTGGTCAGTCACAAAAAACCCCAAGTATTTCAAGCTTTCACGGGTCTGGGAAAGATCTGAAGCCCAGCTATAATCGGACTCAAGGCCGCGCAGGGGCCACAAGATGGATTTATTAATGTTCATGTATAGTCCAGAGGTTTTCCCAAATATCCGCATAATCTGCAAAATGCGGGGGACCGATTTTCGGGGGTCGGAAAGGAAAAAAGGTACATCATTTGCGTAGAGTGCAATTCTATCCGAGACCTCTGTTGACCACCTGAAGCCCCTGATTAGGGCATCCAATGGTACCCAGGCCGCCAACGGCTCGATGACTAAGGCAAACAGGAGTGGAGATAATGGACAACCTTGGCGCATGCCGCGGGTGATGGGAAATGGGGCGGATGCTCTGCCGGATATACGCACAGAGGCTGTTAACCCATTATATAACATTCGAATATAAGATAAAAATTTGGGGCCAAAATTAAGATGTTGCAATAGAATAAATAGATATGTCCAACTGACTGAATCGAATGCGCAGTCAATATCGGCCAATAAAAGAGCAGCAGGACGACCAAGACAGTCCACGGCAGCTATCGCATTGTGGCTTGACGAATGTTATGCATTGTGGCCCGTCGAGGCATGAATCTGGCCTGATCCGGGTGAATAAGGTTAGGGAGATGTCAACAGTCTGGTAGCAAGCATCTTAGCTATAAGTTTTGCTTCAATGTTCAATAAAGATATTGGTCTGTAAGAAGCATGCAATTCCAGCGGCGCCCTGGTTTGTGAAATACAACTATTTCTGCATGCCGCCAGTCTGGAGGCATAAGTGTTGTCTTTGCCACCTCTAATATGGCCGTGAGGCAGTGAGTCGTATAGGCCTTATAGAAATCACACGGGAAGCCATCTGGGCCTGGTGCTTTTCCCGGGTGTAAGCCTACTATAGCCTTGGTGAGTTCTTCTAATGTAAGTGGTGCATCGAGTGAGTTACGAGCTTCGTCTGATAGTGCTCATGGGGGAAGATCTATAAAGAACTGGTCAATGACAGAAGCATCCAAGGCCTCCCGTGCTGTATAAAGGGACTGGTAATAATCCGCGAAACTATCTGCGAGTGCCTTTGGGTCAGTCACAACCGCCCCGGCCGCATCACGGATCCCCGGGAGTGGAACGTGTGCTTGTGCCTGTTGACGTAGTCTATATAAAAGTCGTCCAGACTTGTCGCCCCACTGATAGATTCTACTCTGTGTAGCAAGCCATGCCATCCGCGTCTCGTCTATCAACATGCTGTGGTATTGTTGCTGAAGTAGGCGCACCTGTCTGCGTGCCACGGCTCCGTCTGCACCTCGGGTTCGCTGCTCCATTATCATAATTTGTGCTTCTAATTGAATTAGCGATTGTCTACGGGTTTTGCGTGCTGCCGAGCAAAAAATAATATCTATACCACGTACGTGGGCTTCATGACCCCCCAGAGCATGCATGCCGAGGTCACCGTCCCCTCATTATTGGAAAAATATTCTGTAAGTGAATTATGTAACTGGGTACGATATGTTGAATTGTGTAGATTCCATGTCGAGAGCCGCCACCTGAAAGGAGGCCGATCCGGACCTATTAAAAGCTGAATGGAAATAGGTGAATGATCCGACAATCCCCGAGGTAGGATCGCTGTCGTAGGAACCCTGTGGATAAACGTGCCTGGAATGAATATATAATCTAATATTGAATATGAAATATGGGAATGGGAAAAGTAAGTATAGCTAGCCCCAGTGGGGTTGTGTACCCGCCACGTATCTACCCAGCCTAGCATGTTTACTAGAGTCTGTAGTTTGATATCGGGGGTCCCTGTGGCCACTCCGGCTTGTCGCCATCTATCCATGGTTGGGGATATAACGTCGTTCCAATCTTCCCCGATTATTGACAACCCTCCCGGCAAGTCGCCCCATACTCCCACTAGGTGATCAACGAAGCTCTGACCGAGGGGGGGGGTGTATATACTACCAAGCACTACTTCCTCCCCAGTGACCAACCCATGTACAAAGTGTAGGAGAGTAGGATCTGCTTCACAGGGGTACCCCCACTTTTTGCTGATACTTCACTGGTTTTCGACATTAGTCTGGCTGGGGCCCTGCTATTCAGAACCCCAGCCTAGCTGTTTCCTCTTTAAAAGGGTCTCCATGTGCCTTAGGCACATCACTGATTGGGATCTGGAGTGCCCTTGTAAGTCCCTAGTATATGGTATACTATGTACCAAGGGCATAGGTACCTCAGAGGCCTGCCAGGGCTGCAGCATGTATTATGCCACCCCTGGTAGGCCATCCAAACTGACACCACAGGTCTGCTACTGCAGCCTGGGTAAGGTGGTGCATGCACCCCTTGCTGTGGTATAGGTTACCTATATCACTCAAAGCATACACACATATAAACCTATAAGTCACTCCTAAGGCAGGCCTTATCAATCCTAAAGGCAGAGTGCATGGTTCCTATGTGAGAGGGTGCCCCTGCGTGAGCAGGGCCCCTCTGCAGCGTTCGGAGACCATCTCTGATGCTGTTTGTAGTGCAGCCTGACCATATACTCTTAAACGCATTATATCCTCGCGGTAAAATGCTAACTATGGAATGGCTGCACCTAAACATGTCGTGTTTGGTGTCAAACATCTTGGAATACTACCCCCCACCAATCCTGGCGGCGGGGGTAGCATTCCACCCTTCTAGAGGGAAAGGCATGTTAACTCTGGACGAGTCCGGTAACTTCTTTCCAGAGCCCTGGCATCACAAAATGGATGCTGCTGCCACAGACACGAGTCTGGCCTCCTGCTGCTGGACGAAACTCCGGCAGGGGAGGCCTGGACAATAGGTTTCCTGTCCCAGGGAGGTGTGACCACCTCCCCAGACAGGACAATGTGTATTGGGGCTGGGCGGGAGCACTTTCGGGTGCTTTGAAGTCCTGCACTGGGGGCACATTTGGTGTCCCTAGTGCATACCCCAGTTCAAACCGGATCAGGGGCTTGCAGCCCCTGCTTTGGCGCGAACTGGACAAAGGGAAAGGGGTGTAGCCACCCTCTGCCCTGACCCACCCATAGGTGGGGCCACAGAGTAGTCCATCCCCTATTTTTGGAATAAAGGTAGGAACCCAGTCCTTAGGACTTTAGATTATACCTGGACGAAACTCTGAAACAGAATCCTGGACCTTCGACGCTCTACTCACGATTAGAGGACTGAAGAATCTCCTTGGGGTCAAGGAGTGACTCCCTGCTTGGCAGGCACCAAAGAAGCATCTGTCCGGTTCGCATTACTGAAGCTCCTGTCGGACGCCGAAGTCATCGAATCACCAGAGGTGGATTCTCAGACTTCCCCGAGGCTACCCTGAGTCCCCAGCAAAGCTGAGGCCCGTGGCTATCGTGGGTGACTTGAGACCGTGACCCCTGGACACCGAGCACACTTGCAAGTGCACCATCTTCTGGGTCTCCCAAGAAGTCGTGCTTTGGGCTCCGAGTAGCCCTAGCCTCCAGCACCACCTGCACCGAAGATCACTGGCCCCCACTCCACGAGTGTCCTGTAAGCCAGCTCCACGTGCGGCGTCACGAGGCTCCTTCGCGGTCGCTAGCCCGTTGGCTAGTAGCCCTTACCGAAGGCCAATCTTTTCTTTACTTGGCAGTCTGGTTGCTCCAGGCCTGCCCTCACTTACCCTTGCTGGGTGAGTTCCCCAGACCTTGCTGGTCTGCATCATCGACGATCTACATCTTACTCGAGACTTGCCGCTGCCAAGGCCTGTTGGGTCCAATCTGGTCGCCGACACCTCTGCACTCGACAGACATCGAGCAACAGCCCGAATCCTGCTCCTGGTCGCCGACAACGCCTCCCGGACCTCGTGGCTGAAGAGTCAAGACGACCGTCAACGAACTTGAAGCACTCGACATCGGTGGGCATCTGTCCATCGCCCTCCTGGTCACTGGCTAGTGACCCAGACTCTGTCCCCTCTGCTTTCAGGTTCTTCAGAACTCCGATCCACTCTTGGATCCACCCGGACACTTTTCTCCTGGTCGCCAGCAGCACTTTGCAGCAGATCGCCATAAGAACAGACGACGAAACCCGACCCCGAAAGGCACCTATGCACCCGGCTTCCTGGGTGAGGTAACACGAGTACTCCGGTGCTCCAGTGGGTAGAGACTCTTCAAAGTCCTAGATCTCCAAGGGTTTTGTCCTAGTCCTCTTTAAAGTGTCCCTTTCCTCTATTTTCCCGATCCCGACTTTCTCCATAGAAGTTAACGGCGTATCGCGGTTGTGTATTTACACTGCACGCGTCTCCCGTGGGTCCCCTGTGTCACTACCTTGGGTGGTTCCTTGTGGTCCAAGCACTTCTAGAGGCTCTAGGCCTAGTGTCTAGTTCAGTCGTGGTTCGCATACCACTTTATTGGTATATGGTTTGGTACGCCCTAGGGCCCAAACGTGTATTTGTGCTATTACTGTGATTTAAGATCTTATAACCTATGTATTTGAACTCTAGCCTCATAAAGAGACTAGAGGGGTGTGTTTAGTAATAAATACATATATTTTGAATATATACCTGGTGTGGTGCTCTTTCATTTGGTCACTCAAGAGATTATAGACTGGTAAAACAAGCTGCTTTACATTCCTTCAAGACTTAGCCTGAAGGCTGCTCTCCACAGCTACCACTAGGATAGCTTTCAATAAGGTTGTCTTTAACCTACCTACCATAAGAGTCGATTTGGACTGGTGCAAGGTGCCCACTATAATTAGTGGACAGCATATGCCAGGCCAACTTCTCACACAAAGATATATCGACCATGCGTATCGGACCATTTCTTTATCAATGTGAAAGGCACTCTTCAATGGATTAAAATAGCAACGCCTCTGGAACCCCAGGTGAACCCTGTATGAAAGACATGGAGGAAGCCATATCGGGCCAGACATGGGGCCTTAGTGCCCAACATATCATTCTCTTGCAACAAAAGGACATCAGCATTGATGTGTTTGGCTTGCCTAAGGACAGCCCCGCGTTTAATCTTGTCAAGCATGCCCCTGATATTCCAACTGACTATATAACGCTGCCCCGATGGGTGTACAATAGGTACTGTTGCCATTGTTTTGTGACAAGGTGAGTGATGGCGTCGAGTACACCTGGACAAAAAGCATCTGATCGCCGCACAACAATAATCTGAAACAATAAAACACCACCACCCATGAACATTAACCCTCCCCCGACCCACCCCAATATCTCATAACAGTAGAAGTATCTGTCGCGGAGAGTGAATCCACCCACCCCCAACGGCAGCTGTGGTTTCTGGGGGTAGGCGGAGGGGCTACGCCCTTCTAATTGCAGCTGAAATAACGGTAATTGCAAAGGGCAATGACCATCTTTTTTGCATTATAATAAAGGCACTCGCACTCAGTGCCTTACTTAACCTGCCTAGTCCGCACCCCGTTCTCCAAAACGGACGCCAGGCAAACCAGGCAGGTTTTTATTGCACATGCGCTAGTGCGCTTGTGCCAGTTATATGGCGGCTGTTGCAACATTGTAATGTAAGCAGCCTTTGAGCTGACATGCTGCCAGCCCAGGTCTGCAATACTTAGGGTCCTCAGGAACCGCCCAGCTATGACGCGATGCAGCGTCACATTTTAAAGCAGCCCAGGGCGTGTACAGTATCAGCCCTGTTCCCGGGGCTGCTTGTAAATCAACTACCGCTGCCTCTCACCACCCCTCCCTTTTCCAGGTCGTCACAGGGTGACGAGTTGGGAAGGGGAGAGGTTGCAGCCTTTGAAAGTCGGCCAGCGCGAGTATTTCCGGAGCTGCTAACTTCTGAAACAGAAACGCTGAAGGCTGTTGGTGTGGAGTCACTTCGTCTGCAACACCAACTGGACAACACAATTGTTTGGGTACGTATTCGCCTCTCTTTCCCTCTATCTTTACTCTTTCCTTCTCTTCCGTTCTCTCTTGTCCTTACTTTTCTTTTTCTCACTGTCCTTGTCCTGTTGCTCGCTTCTCCTTTTCCCGCTAATTATGTAAAGAAAGCAGCAGGAAATAAATTAGGCACCTGCTGAGGCTTAGTCAGCAAAAACATTGTAAATTTTGTCAGACTGAGAAGAAATAAACGATGCTTCCAAAAGTCATATATCCTGGATTTTTACGTTCTGTTTCTAGAAAGTACGTTACCTAGTTAAATTAAATTAGGCAACTTACTTTCTAAACACAAAACGTACGTGCTCGATAAAAGAAGATTTTTCAGAAACATCGTCTTGATTGCTTGCTTTGCAGTCTGGCAGAATTTACAATGCGGCCTCCTAACGTGACCCCCTGCTCCAATTAAATGCCTTCTCCCTTGAACACTTCAATTGGAGAAATACGACAACATATGAAAATTGTTGAAGGAGCACAGCTTCCTATGTTGGCTTCCCGAAGTGTTTGAATAAAAAACCTTTCCCTGTGTAGATAGACAGTCTGACATCAGCAGAGTACATGTGCAAGAACTCTTTTTTATTTAATAATAAAAAAAAAAGTCAGTTTATGTTTAGTCTTTTGTGTCTCCACAATTGTGACACTTCCCCTACATCACATAGTCCAAACTTCAATTGTAGAAATTGATTTTTTATCTCCTATCAGAGTGCAAGATCTAAGTAATGTTGGCATTCTGACTTCTGTACCTTTGCACCTTCTCACAATTAGTTTGTCATGTTGCTTGGTTTTAAAGGATTCCAGATCTAAGTGCCTGGTATTTGCTTGAAGCTCCAATAAGGCATTTGGAGCTCTCTTTGCATAGTCCTATATCCTGGACTTGTTTACGTTCTGTTTCTAGAAAGTACGTTACCTAGTTAAATTAAATTAGGCAACTTACTTTCTAAACACAAAACGTACGTGCTCGATAAACGAAGAGTTTTCAGGAACATCGTCTTGGTTGCTTGCTTTGCAGTCTGGCAGAATTTACAATGCTGCCTCCTAACGTGACCCCCTGCTCCAATTAAATGCCCTCTCCCTTGAACACATCAATGGGAGAAATAAGACAACATTCACACGTGTCACTATATCCCCAGTGCAATGTAAACTCTATACCTGACCCACATTATTATAGAGGAGCATTATAGTCCGATTAAATCAAACAAAATAGGTTTTTGTACAACTGGTATTCTGAACTCCCATATCTGAAATTGCTTTCATTTGTGATTATGAATAAAATTGACCAATAAAAAAAAAGAAATAAAAAAAAAAAGAATAATATTGAGCTTTGGTGAAATACAATATTTGTCTAAGATCACATAATTTAAGTGGTGAAGTCGTGATTTATCCAGATTTTCTGGTTTCACTCTGTACAAATCAGCCACTGAATGGGTATCTAGTTGTCTTTTGTTGTGTAAAGGCTTTGTTTTTAACCTCTTTGTGCAGTTTTTATAAGTACTTTCCATGAGCACCAATTACATTGCACGAGGTCACATTAATCTTTTATAGGCTCAGTGGAAAGTAAGTGATTTGCCCTGAATCACAGGATGGCAAGTCAACCCCAAGAATTTAACCTGGTTCATGGCTCCCCAGTTCCAAACTCTACAGCTCTGGCTGGAACCCACATCTTGGGTAGAAGGAGGGTGACAGACTGAACCCAGTAAAAGAACTGTATTTTTTGCCCATTTAGCACAGACATAGTGCTGAAATGCACCAAAATACAAAATTTTCTCAGGAAGACACCTCCTCAGAACCTTTCACTCAAAATGTCAGGCTTGCTCACTTCGCTCGCACGCACTATACTTCATTCATTGGTCTTACGCTCACCACTTTCAAATTTCACCAGCCGCCACTGCCCAAAGGGGGAGTGAGGTGTAGAATCGCCAATGGAGCCCCATAGTCCCTTAACTATCCCAAGTCCTATTGGGGGGATGAAGCAGTCCCGGTACGCTGGCCCAGTCTTCACCTGACATACGCTGTATAGAAAGTGCAACTTCTCCATGTCGCTCCACGGCATGAACACTAGAAGTCACCTCAATCATTTTTTGGAGGGCGGCACAGGTTCCTCCTCCTCCTGTTCTTTGTTTTTTGGACATCCATGTAGATCTGGATGTATGGCGTCGCTGATCTTTAGGCTTGGGCTGTGCGCGGCCCGGATCTCCAGTTGACGAATCCGAATCTCTAGGCGGCGGGGAGTGCTGCTTGACAGATCGTCGCTCATCCATCCAGGCAAAGGTCTCCTCAGGGGTCTCAAAAAAGATGGTACGGGAGTGGAAGACCACTCTTAGACGGGTTGGATATAGCAACATGTACAGTATTTTGAGATCTCTCAGCCATGCCTTAACGGCGATGAGTGACTGGCGTTGTTGCTGGACCATTTTGGTGTAGTCCGGAAATATCATTATTCAGTGAGAATCAAATGTCAGATTTGTTTTGAGGCGGGCCTGCTGTAGGATCACGGCGCGGTCATAAAAATTTAAAAGTTGTGCGATTAGGGACCGTGGTCTGGCACCCGGCAGGGGTTTTGACTGCAGGGCCCTATGGGCGCGTTCAATTACAAAGCACTTGGAAAGGAGGCCATCTGGGAACCATGAGGTAAGCCAATTTGTGAGGAACTTTCCTGCGTCGCTGCTTTCACAGCTTTCCGGAAAGCCAACGAAGTGTAAATTGTTTCTGCGTGCACGTCCTTCAGCATCCTCTACGCACAAGGCCAGGCCCTTTGTCAGTTGCTCTAGGGACTTAACTTTATGTTGTAGTGTAGTTACTGCATCCTCTACACCAGAGACCCTAGTCTCAGCTTCAGTTATACGATCCACTGCATTGCGCACGTCCTGGCGCAGAAGTGTGACCTCCGCTCCCACCGCTCCAATCTGTGTTTCAAGGACCTGTCTGGAGTGGGTAATGGCCTCTAGTAGGGCGGCATTGTCCTGCAAATTCGAGGCGACACCAACGCCCTCAACGCCCTGTGTTGTCGTCGCTGCAAAGCGGTCAAGCTTGCTTTGTTGCGGGCCGGTGCCCGATGCTTTCTCTTTTGACATGGTGGGCCAGAGATATTTGGGGGATTCAACCTATCACTGCGTGCCGCCCCACCAGTTCCGTTGCAACCGCGATCAACTCCTGCTAGCACAGGGAGTCTTTACCTCCGCCGTTCTAAAGCCCCAAACAAAAGGAGGTTTTGTTGCACACTCTGAGGCTCAACATGTGATTCGCGGCCAGGTGGTTCCCAGAAAGTCCCTGCTGTGCGTTGTTTCCCCCTGGCGGGAGCGGCCAGGGGAGGGCCACGCCCAGCCACAAGCCGCACCGAACACTAGTCCGGACACCTCCGCAGCCGGGGGCACAGCTCCCCACCCCTACTGGGCACCTTGCTTCCACTGTCCAGTGACCTTTCTATAGGGTGAATTTAGTCACAACCGGGAGGGCAGGGGCACACTCCACAGGCCCAGCTAACTCCAGCAGCAGGCCCAGATGTCAACCGGGGGGGGGAAGGCACAGGTGTAATCCCACATTCAGTGAGGCAGCAGGCCGGCCCGAGCTCCCGGGGATAAACCAGCCGATGGCCACCTGGTCAGGCTGCACCAGTGTACTTCAGGGTGTGTCCCAACATGCCGCAGGCCTCAGCCAAGCTCTACACCCAGTCACTCACCCCTGCAGTCGCCTCGATCCTCCACAAATGCAATCAAAGCGGCGGGGGCGCAGCACTACACCGCGCCACCAGGCAACCAGCGCCGTGGGCCCAGCAATGTCCCAGGCTCCGGCCGCAAGCACAGGATCGGCCTCCAAGGATATGCCGACACAACGTGGATCCAGGGCCAGTTTGCCAATCGCCCTGCCTCAAGGGTCTATCAAATGCCCAGGTCAGGCCCGGATCCACACCGTCATGTCGGGGCACTCTGATGATTCCACGGTGGGCCTGCAGGTCTCTGCCTCACCCCAGCCACTAACGCTTTGCTCCCCCGTGGTCCGATCCGACCGCCTATGCAGCTGCAGCCGCGGGGCGCGCTCGCACGACAGCGCCACCCCCTGCCCCGATCCGGTTATCTCTGGCCACGGGGACCTCTATGCCGACTGCTGACCACCCCGTGCGGCGACGTCCACGAATGTTGCAGTGCACAACACCGCACCCTCACTCGGCTGTCTTCACATAGGCCAATAGCGTTCCGGGCCACACCTCGAGCCCCGTAGTCGGATCGCCCAGTTCCTCCAACGCCCAACGCCACCTGGCCGTTATCACAGCTGCCAAAAGAGCACGATGTCAGGTAGGATATTTCAGGATATTAGCTGAGCCGACGGAGCTCACTCAGAGCACGTCCGCCATGCTCGGAGTCTTGGCTCCTCCCCCCTCATTGTCCTCTTTGACCAACTTGTCCACTTTATCCTGATCCTCCTTGTTCAGGTCATCCTGTTCTTAGCCGTTCTTAGCCATCTACCTTGGTCATCATCCTGGTCTTCCTTGTCTTGGTTCTCCTTTTCCTCCTCATCCTGGTCCTGCTTGTCCCGGTATGCCAGGTCCTGATAATCTGGGCCTCTGTGAATTGAGCTTCCTTTTCCCCTTGGTTATGGTCCTACTAGACCTCATTGCCCTGATCCACTAAGGTCTTGCCCTGTTGGCTCTGGTTGCTTGCCCATCTCTTCTTTATTCTTCAGGTCCTGTTCTCTGCATCTTCCTCACTCTCAGTCTGGTTTGCCTAGCAATTATCTTCTTATTGCTGGTCCTCGCCGTCTGTGTTCTCTTCCTGGTTCTGTGCCCACTAGACTTGATCCTTTTGTTTCTGGTCCTCCTTGTTTGGGTCTTTGTATACCTAATACTCTTGGTTCTGGTCCTTCTGGCCATCCTGGTCCTTTCAGGCCCCCTTCTCCTCGCTCTTTATTTTCTTTCCTGATCCTGTTGACCCTCGTCCATTTAACCTAGTCCTTCTGATCCTTCTCAACCTGCTCATCTGATTCCCAGTACATTAGTTCCTGGTCCTGCTGGTCCCCTTGGCCTACCTGGCCTATTGTGTCCTGGCCCTCTTAGGCCTTACCCTCTTAGGTCTTGTCTTCCTGCTTTGGATCATCCTTTGTCCTCCTGGCTCTGTGCATTGTCCTCGTGGTCTTTCTGGCACTGCACCCAATTGTCTGGGCCCTCTTGGTTATGGTTCTCTTTGTTTAGGTCCTTCTGAACCATGTAATTTTGATGCTGGTCCTCTGGGACATCCAGTTCCAGTCCCCTTAGTCTTCCTGGCTTTGGATGTTCTGGTCCTCCTGATCTTCCCCACCATGAGCCTGCTACCCAAGGCCCTGGTTTTTCTTCATCACTTGGTACTCTGGGCCCTGATCCCATGGCCCTGGTCTCCCTGGCACTCCTAGGCCTATTCTTGTTCCTATTGGTGATCCTTTTTATTCCTCCTTGCTCTTGTCCTGATCTTCTCATCTCTGGTCCTCCTGATATTCTTGGTACTTACTCTCTCGTCTTCCTTGCTTTTTCTGGCCCCCGATCCCATTGGCCTTGATCTGGTCTTCCTGGATCTGGTCCTGATCCTCTTGGCCCTGGTCTTCCTGCTGTTTGTCCGCCTGGTGCTACATAAACTCATCATGGTCCTCCTTTATCTGGTCCTCCTAGGCCTGGCCATCCTCTTGCTCATATTCCTGGCCAGCCTGTTCCTAGTCCTGTGGCCTGGACCTCCAGGCTGTGATCATCCTGGTCCCGATGTCCCTAGTCCGGATCCTCCTTTTCCTCCTCACCCTGGTCTTCCTGGTATTGAAGGTCCTGATCCTCTTTGCCCTGATCTTCCTGGGCCCCTTAGTCCTTTGTTTCCTGGTTCTCTTAGAACCTTTCCTTCCGACTATGGCTGCCTCTGTCCTTGGTCTCAGCTACCTGGCACTCCTGGCCAAGTCGTGCTAGCCTTGTTTTTTGTAGTCCTTATCCTTCTCGAGATTCTGTGCCTATTGTCCCCGATCCTCTTGGTTCTGTTCCTTATAGTTTGGGTTCTCCTGGACCTAACCCACCTGCAGTCTTAGTCTTGGTCTCCTTGGTCCTGGTCCTTCTTATCATAGTGTGCTTGTTATCATAAACGTTGCCTTTTGGCCATTATGGCCCTTCCTGTTTCACCTGGTCTTGGCCCTACTCGTCCTGTTCCTTTTGGTCCTAGTCACCTTGTACTGGTTCTCCTCAGCGTCGACCGTCCAGCCCTGGTACTGCTGGTCCTGGTCCATCTTGCTTCTTGTGCCATGGAACTCTTAGTCTTTGTCCTCCTGGTTTGGGTTGTACTTGTTCTCCTGGATCTTTTCTGTATCCATTTAGTCCTACTCGTACTGCAACCATTGATCCAGGTTCTCCTTGTTTGTGACCTGAGCCTGGTCATTTTGGTCCTGATCCTCCTGCACACCATTGTCTATTCCACTTGGTCTTCTAGATGCTGGTTGGCCTTCTTATCTCAGATCCTCCTCATCCTGATCCTGCTACTTGTAATGATTGCTCTACCCCACTTGGTAATCTGAGCTTTGGTCCCCTTGCTCCTGATCTTCATGATCCTCTTAGCCCTGCTTCCAGTCCTCCCGGTCATGATCTTTTTAGTTTACCTAGTCCCAGTGCTTAATTTGAGCCGGTGGTTTCTGGTGCTCAGGACCTGCAATTCTTTTTACAGGGATTGCAGGTTTTTTTTCTCCAGTTGGTGGTGGTCCCGAACTAAAAATAAAATGAAAGATGTAACTCATTGGATGAATCCCTCAGTATATTATGGCGCTATTTTACTACCTGAAAGTAATGGGGAGGACCATTTTCCATGATTGCATTAGGCTTCTGTCACCCTTACTACGCCACTGAAATGACTAGTCTAGAGCATTTCAACTAAAATGTGGAATAGCTCAGAGTGTTAAGGTTTTGCTACTAGAGTTTGTATGTAGTCTGCATGTGAAAGGCTCTAGCTGTAGCACTTCTGAATCTAGTTTAATTTTTCCAAAACATAGACAAAAAGTGTGGCCTCTGGTTATATTATCATCTGAGGCCGTGTACATATGGCAAAAATAACTGGTGCACTGCACATATACATCGACCAGTGCAGAAACAACCCAGGCATTCAGCGGCGGGCTTCTGAAGAAAATGTGGTTTCGGCACCTATTCTTTTACAAATTAAGCACTGCCTAGTCCTCTTGCTCTGGTCTTCTGGGTGCCCTTGGTACTGCTCCCCTCAGTTTTCCTAATTTCTGCCCTGCTTATCCTAGTATCCTGGACATACTGGCCATTGCCCTTCAGGTCCTGATCATCTTATTCCTCTTCAGTCTTGTCCTGATCCTCCTGGCCCTCGTCTTCCTTCTCCTTGCCTGCATGGCTCTGCAATAACTTGTCCTGTCACAGATCAACCTAGCCTTTGATAGTTCTGATGTTCCTTGACCTTTGGTTCATGCTAGTCTAAGAACTTCCTGGCCCTGTACTTTCTTGTTTGATTGGTCGTCATTCCCATATACTCCTGCCCCTAGTTGTTTGGATCCTGTGTCTCCTGTTTCACAGGCTCCCAGTCCTGAACCTTTTCTTCCTCCTCACCCTAATTCTCATCTGTTAGAAATGGGGGTCTCTAGTTGGCAAGGGTTTGCACCTTTGTCCAAGTAGGGACCCTTCCTTCTAGTCAGTATAAGGGAGTTACACTCCTAAAATAACCCCTGCTCACCCCCTTGGTAGCTTGGCACGAGCAGACAGGCTCATCTTAGAGGCAGTGTGTAAAGCATTTGCACATAATAAACAGTAATACAGTGAAGACACTACAAAAGGACACCACACCAGTTTAGAAAAATATAATATTTTTATATATCCAAAACAAGACCAAAAACGATAAAAAATCCACCATACAGTTCTCAGAAATCTTCAGTAATCAAAATAGACTTGAAATACAGTTCCTTGAAGTCGATAGCTCCGTCTTGGGCTATCACGGCGTCGTGAACAACAAATCCAAACAGTTCTGGCTGACCGCAGCGTCGCGTGCCAGCTATGGTGTCGGGAAGACCTGCAAAACAGTACATTTAGAAATGTAGGGCGCCTGGAACGTCTCGATGAGCCCCGAAGGGCCGGCGTCCGCAGGCGTCTGTTCCGGAGGTCGGTGCAGGAGTCGTCGAGCCCTTGAAGTCACACGCGTTGCAGATCGAACTCCTTGCGGTTGAAGTCGGGAGCACCGGCAGGCATCGGGGCTGCGGTGCAAAGTGCAGCGCTGCGGCGTACGGTGCCCTCAGGTCACGGTGCAGGCAGCGGCTCGGTGATGGTCATCCAGCGGCGTCGGTGAGACCAGGCCTGCAGTGCAAAGTGATGCGGTGCTCATCGCGGTGCTGGCATGTCACGGTGCAAGCAGCGGCGTCATCGTTGCTGAAGTGATGTTGTCGGCTGACGAACTGGAGTCGATGGCGTCGGTGGGCCAAGGCTGCGGTGCGGGATGAGAACGGTGCGTCGTGTAACTTACGAGCGGTGCCCTCGGACCACGATACAAGCAGCGTGGAGCATCGTCGTCGGGGATACCAGGGCGACGGCGCGATGCGTAGTGCGGTGCCCACAGGTTGCGGTGCAAACAGCGGCTTGGTGGCGTCGTCAGGTGGCGTCGTTGGTGAGACCAGGGTTGCGGTGCAAAGTGCGGTGGTGCCCTCTGCGGTGCCTTCAGGACACAGTCGGCAGCGGCGTCGTAGATGGCGTTGGGTTGCTTTTTCTTCTGTTGCAGCACAAAACACAGTCCCCAGTGCTGATGGCAGAAGAACTTGAAGTCTTTGCTGTTCTTGAGACTTCTTGAACAGGGGGCAAGCTCTACCTCAAGCCCTTGGAGAAACTCAATAAAGAAGTTGCAGAAAGTTCAGTCCAGTCCTTTCACTGCCCAAGACAGAAGCAGCCACTGCAGGCCAAAACAGCAAAGCCCTCAGCAAAGTGGTAGTTCCTCCTCACAGCTTCTCCAGCTCTTCTTCTTGGCAGTCGTCTTGGTCCAAAAGAGTTCTAAAGTTCTAGGGTCTGGGCCCCAATATTTATACTCCAAATTCCTTTGTCCCCTCAGGCAGAGAGTGTCTGTGCTTAGTCCAAACCAGTTTGGTCCTCTCTGGCCCAGCTTTCCAACAGGAGGCGGACACAGCATTGTCTACAGCAGACCAGGCCCATTCAGGTGCAAGTAAATCTCCTCCCACTACTCTAAATGCAGCCCAGGTCTATTCAGCCCAGCCCTGACTCATCCAGACTCTCCGGAGCCACTGCACATCCCCAGCCCCTGTAACTTCAAAGCCAGACAGTCAATACACATCCTAGCAGAGGCACATAGGATGGCTAAGCAAGAAAATACCTACTTTCTAAAAGTGGTATTTTCAAACACAGAATGTAAAAATCACCTTTACTAAAAGATGCATCTTTAGATTCTGAGTTCAGGCATACTAAACTTTATTTTCCTATCTGGTCCCAATGGGAAGTTATATTTATAAGATGTTATAAATTAACTCCCATTC
Organism: Calotriton arnoldi; assembly: GCA_963921515.1. Lineage (NCBI taxonomy): Eukaryota > Metazoa > Chordata > Amphibia > Caudata > Salamandridae > Calotriton > Calotriton arnoldi. The sequence continues at coordinate 1,037,972 of CAWUFW010005895.1, forward strand.
TTTCCTATGGGCCAGATAGCCTTTCAATAGTGAAAAATGAAATTGGCAGTATTTCACTATCAGGACATGCCACACACATCAGGGCATGTCCTACCTTTCACATACACTGCACCCTTCCCACAGGGGTACCTTGGGCCTACCTTAGGGGTGACTCACATGTAAGAAAAGGGAAGGTTAGGGCCTGGCAAGTGGGTGCACTTGCCAAGTCGACATGGCAGTACTAGACTGCAAATAGATACTGCAGTGGCAGGTCTAAGTTACCTTTTAAGGGCTGCTCGTGTGGGTGGCACAACCAGTGCTGCAAGCCCACTAGCAGCATTTGATATACAGGCCCTTGGCACACACAGTTCACTTTACTAGGGGCTTACCAGTAAATCAAATATGCCAATCATCGAAACACCAATCCATAATTCAAATTTCACAGAGAGCATATGCACTTTAGTCCTGAATAGCAGTGGTAAAGTGCCCAGAGTCCTAAAACCAACAACAGGTCAGGAAAAAATAGGAGGAAGAAGCAAAACTTTTGAAGAAAATCCTGCAAAAAGGGCCATTTCTTACATCGTCCTTAGTCTTTCTGGTCCGGCTCCCCTGGTTTATCTATTTCCCTCATTTGCCTGTTCCTAATCCTTCTTATCCTGGTCACCTTGGTCCATGTAGTCCTGGTCTTAGTTCTGGTACTACTTTGTCTGGCCCTCATGTAACGGGTCTTTTGATGCTATTTCCACATGCCTTGATTTCCCTAGCCCTTCTTGCCCTTGGTCTTCCTGCCCCATCCTACTCCTACTAGTCCTCCTGGTTTGCCTATTCTACCTTGTTCCACTCCTGGACATGGTTGTCCATGTCCTCTGGTCCTAGTCGGTGTGCACAGGCCCTCGTAGCCCTCCTTGGCTTGATGGTCCAGGGCCTTCTGTTCCTTCTACCTCTAATCCTTCGGGCCCTTGTCAACTGGTCGAGATCCCCCTATTCCTTCTGAAATCATCAGAAGGAACATCTTGAACATTAAAAAAAACACAATGTATTCTCATGAGTGAAGAAAACATTTATGCAACATGCTTTAAAACCACACTCCCTATTCTTTGCTGACAGCCAAGTACTCCGTGACTGAAGAACAAAATATCTGAGTGCCAAATCCTGAAGCTTTCGTTTGATTTCCACATGTCTTATTTGAATAGCAAGATAACCTAGATGTTTTTATTCAAAATTGATTGTTTTTTCATCTGTAAACAGCTTAGCTTAATTCATGCACTTACCTTTTTACAGTATATGCACTTACTTTTAAATGCTTCACACGTTTCATTCCCATTACACCACCTGTGGGAGCCAGTGCCAATACAGGGGCCCTTTAAATGTTTAATTACTCCCTCGAACCCCTCTCCCTCAGGTCTGGACAGTGTGAACATTGTCAGTGATGGGCCTCAACAGGGCGATTAGGTTATCCGTAAAGGAACTTGCAGACAAAAAAGTTATGGCTTTTGCACAACACTTGAGCCAGCAGGGAACTTAGAGGGTTTAACATGTCACCCCTCCCTTGGTTCCCCCACCATCAGTAGCACATACACAGCTGCTGGAATTATGCATTTGATAACCCTCTGAATGGACAACCTGAAACGAGAGGGAGGAGATGCATGTTGGAGGAGGGGGGTAGCTAGGGGACAAGGACAGGCATAAAGGAGCACTGAACTCTGCAGCACTGTCCATGCATCCTCATCTAGAGGGAAGAGGGCACTCCAGCGTCACACACCAGCAAGGTAAGTGGACCCTGCCCTCCTGCACCTTTCTAGTTGCTCTCCATTTTATGCCATGTTTTGGCTGCTATTGCTGTTTCTCTTTTTTGTGGGCTTGGCTCTTACTTGGGCTCTGAGAGCCAACCGAGACCCCTGGCTCTGCCAGTGGCAGCCGGTAATTTTAAGAGGGATGGGGGCGGACAGACGGACGGGACACACACCCACACATACACACTCAGTCGTTCATTCACGCACGCACACAAGCGTGCGCACACACACACACACACACAGACATTCACAACACTTATTACCAAACATTCATACATTCACGCACCAAACATTAATGAAAAAAACACACACACTTACCTGCAGCTCTGCCTCAAAGGTCCCAGGAGGCTTGGGACTGCTGCCTTCCGTCATTGGCTGACCTAAGTCCCAACGTCATCACAGAGTGGGATGAGGTCAGTGAGACTGCTGACCCCACCCCACTCTGTGGTGAAGCGTCACTGATTTACACTCAACCCTGGGCGCTTCAGGGCTTAAAACTGAGGCACCCAGGTGCAAGGCAATCAGTGACGCTACCCCTCGTCACTGAGGGTAGGGCCTCAGGGACCTTTGCTGAGCTGAGGAGGCCCACAAGAGCTGTGACTTTCTCAGCCCAGCAAATTTCAGGTTAGGAAGCCAGGAGCCTGCGCATGTGTGGCTCCTGGCTACCAGACCTGAAAATTAACAGTGTCTGTCAGGCTGACCTTTGTTCAGCCTGGCAGACACTGTTCGTGAGGGGCAAAAGGTGTGGTGGGGGTGGCGTGGCCCCTCTGCCCCAATGGACCAGCCGCGGCTGGCCGCTCAGTTCTTCCCTTGAATTATCTGGCTCGCCCACATCTAAGCAAGCCCGCTGTGAAGTTGTGCTTGCTTTCTCTTACAAAGGCTCCTTTAACTGAGGTGTAATAGCCGCCCTCACATACACAGCAAGAGCCAAACACTATCCAGCAGGGACATGTCTCCTCCCTGCCGTTCATCTGCCAGGCTCGCAGTGTGCCCACGGAGAGCGAGCAGCGAGATCTCGGCGCAGAAATCAGTCAGTTGAAAGGAGTGCTCCTGAACAGGCGTGTCACTCAGTAAGTCAATCATCTGTGCAACCTGCATTACAGTTGTTTCCCTGTTGCCCCACATGTTGAGACTGTAAAAATGATTGCTTTGGGCAAGCGAAGAATGAAGCTGGTATCCAAGAGCAGGCTTTTCAATTACACCAGCAGCACACAGAAACAATTTCACGGCGTCTGTAGGTTGTAACCCGAATATGTGAAAATATTTCGCCTAAAGAAAACATTTACACAGTGCGGTGGGAGCTGACAGGGTGGATCGATGGACGAAACTTTCTGATGGGAGAAACTTTTCATTTGTCTCTTGGTTAGAAGAGTAATCTTTACTGAGCAAAAATAAAATTAGAGAAGAGTATCTTGCTTCCTGTTAGTTAGTTCAACGTCTGCGTAAAATGCTTAGTGATATTTCTCTCTTCACTCATTCTCGGACTAATGTCAAAATGAACATCACAAAGAAGACATTTATCGTCGCACACTAAATTAAAACTTAATATTTATATTATTTTTATTTTGCATTAGCTTCTCCACACTGCCATATAACTTGTTTAAAAAAAATATAGAACTTTTACATCATATCAATATTTGTTATTTCTTTTATTTATTATTACCTAAGAATATTCATTTGTGCGTTTCTTCAATGTGGAATAGTCATTACGTTATTTCTTTATTGTGGCTTCTTTATCTCTGCATAACAGCCTCGTTAATTCAGCTTCATCAAAAAGGAACAAACAACCATCCTGTGATGTTAAGAGGTTAAAATTGCACATATTTATTTTACTTTTGCTAAAAGTCCGATTAATCATGACTCCTTTTGCCAGATGACAATGTTCTAGAGTGACAGACGCTGTTAGCCCTGTTTGGGGGTTCATAAGTGTGATGGCGTGATATGCTTTGAGATTAATGAATGTGGGGAGCAGCCAGACGCCATGAACAGTATTGAGTGTAAAGTACCATGGAAACATCTCCCACTACATTGTGCAACATAAACGTACATTTTGTGGGCATTGCTGGCATCATTAAGGCTTTTGATCGCAAAATGGTGTTTATCTTTGACATAGATTGGGCATGTATGGCATACGTCAGACTATAGTTGCCACAATATGGCATTCCTAGCGCGGGGTGATTCTGGCGCTTTACAAGTCAATAAATAAATAAAAAATTCCTACCTCAATTACTGCTACCTCTGACCTATGGAAGGCCCTGCCCTAATGATGCTCTTGCTTTATATGTTGTGGTCATTCTATGCATAACTGAGGCTATCCATGGTGTAACGGTTCCACTGGCCTAATAGGGCACATTCCTGTAGTCAGGGCCACTGGCATTATGAGATTATGTGGCCGCGACCTTTTTAGCATAATTATGGATTTGCAGCATAATCCTTCATCTGGTGCATAATCTTCAGATTTTTTATTTTATTTAAATTTCTAATTAAACGTGTGTTCGGGCGCAATGGAAGGCCCTTCACAAAGGTTAACTGGTCATCTTTAAGTTGCTTATTTTTGATTAGGATAATAAACTGGCACTAATAAGGTGAAATTGTTGCCCAGACATTATTACCATGTGTAAAAATGACAAAATAATGAAGTTATGCTATCAAAAATTATGCAGCATTATGCTGCATAATTTGCCTTTTCTTGTCACATAATTTAGCAAACCTGCTGCATAATTTTGTGCTCCCCCGATGCATATTTCCAGTGGCACTGGCTATAGTGTGAGTATTACTGACCTAAATCTAGCAGTCCATGAAAAATAGAGATATGCATCGATGACTAATTATGGAGAGTCTTAACTTAATTTTTCCTAATAACTTTGGTATATGCTGCCAACCCATGAATACTTGGGCATTCTAGACCTCACATTGGCTGTCCCTGACACAATAGTACTGGAGCAGCGTAATTTTGATATCATCTTAAGTACTGTAGGAGGGCATTATAATCATGTGCTGAACTGAACTCGGACAAGACGGAGGTCCTCATCCTTGGTTCCAACCCTTCAGCCTGGGACGACTCCTGGTGGCCAACATCACTGGGAACAGCCCCGCCACCCACCGACCACGTACCCAACCTAGGGGTCATCCTCGACCCCACCCTCTCCATGACTAAGCAGGTCAACGCCGTTTCCTCATCCTGCTTCAACATCCTCCGAATGCTCCGCAGGATCTTCAAGTGGATCCCCACCGAAACAAGAAAAACAGTCACCCAGGCCCTCGTCACCAGCATGCTGGACTACGGAAACGCCCTCTATGCAGGAACGACGGCTAAGCTCCTGAGACGGCTGCAACGCATCCAGAACGCCTCTGCACGTCTTATCCTCGACATCCCCCGACGCAGCCACATCACACCCCACCTGAGAGACCTGCACTGGCTCCCTGTCAACAAGAGGATAACCTTCAAGCTCCTCACCCACGCACACAAAGCACTCCACAACTCCGGACCAGCCTACCTCAACAGACGACTCAGCTTCTACACCCCCACCCGCCAGCTCCGCTCGACCAGCCTCGCCCTCGCCACAGTCCCCCGCATCCGGAAAACGACCGCCGGCGGCAGATCCTTCTCCCACCTCGCCGCCAAGACCTGGAACACCCTCCCCACCAACCTCCGACAGACCCGAGACCTACTGGCCTTCAGAAGACTCCTCAAGACCTGGCTCTTCGATCAGTAGCAGCACCACCCCCCTCTTCCCCCAGCGCCTTGAGACCCTCGCGGGTATGTAGTGCGCTTTATAAGTGACATGATTGATTGATTGAATGTGTAGTCAGCACTCAAATATATTCTGTGTGATTAATGTTACTAAGAAAAGAAGGGGTATTGCATATTTAAAGTACTCCCATGAAACCTAATGGAATTATAAACTGGGTGCATAGAAATGTGACTAATAAGGGTCTTTGCAACATTTACATATTAATGATCTAGAAGAAATTACATCCTAGACGTTGTCTCATTGTGCAGTTAATGAAATAAGGTGTATGTGCAGACTAATGTTTAAGCATTAATATGTGTAACAAGAAATTATATTCAGGTTGGTGTATTTGAAATTACATTTTTGTAATTTTTTTGCAATTTATGCTTAAAGAAAATGCATTTTCTATGTATGTAGAAATATGAACGCATTTGTAACCTTGTGCACTATAAGTTGACATGGTTTTTGGGCCTCGAGAACTGTTTCAGTACAATCTGACGTTTAAAGTCTCAAATGTAATTCGCATTTAACCTTCAATGTAGAATGTAGTTTGCTTGCCTTTTTTTGTTTCTATTGCAGGTGCAGACAAAGCCTTATTAGTTAGAAAAGTAGGGTTTTTGTTTTAGTTAGATAGCAAGGTATGAGAAGATGGATCTTGGTAAGGAGAAATGCGGTAATGAGCAAGGAGGCGACTTCCCATGGAAGAGGAGAAGAATGGCCAAGGACAAATGAAGTAGCAACTTACTGATGTGGGAAAGGTGGTGCCAGTAACCAATTTGTGCTGGAATCGTGGAAAGTTACTGGAGATGAACACATGACTTACCTTGAGTGCAACTAATGTCTTATGCTGTAACGTAGTGAGGGTCAGAGAGACATCTTAGGACTTCATGAGGTACAGACCTCTGCTTCTGCTTTGTGTGGCTTCATGCTACTTGACTCTTAGTTGAAGTTTCTTCTACTGAAGACTCTGACAGTTGACACCTTTCTATTTTTCATTCTTACTCAATGCTTCTTAGTTTAAGGTTGTCACTTTTAAGGCAGTGCAGGGAGAGATAGTGTGCTCATGCTTACCTTTGAGAATCATTTGATGCAATTTAATGTTAAATTATTTTTCCTGATTACCCGCATCGTCATAACAGAATTAGTTGTATGCTTCTTGTTATATAGTGTAAATCTCTTCAGGAGATTTGGACTCATTCTGTTTGTACTGTATTTCTATACTGTGATGCTGAGGTTGATTTATATCAATCTATTTTCGATTATATAATTAAATATTATTAATCTCAGATTTAGTTGTTGTGTGGATTATAGTGTGACTAAATTAGTTACACTGTAATGAAATTGTGATTGTTTCCTCTCTCTTACCTCTCAGGCAGCTAAAATGACCATCTGGTTGAGTAGGGATGTTTAAGTGGAGCCAAGCTCTCTTAGTACTAGTTAATCGCACTGTGAACATTCTTGCCTTTCTTGTGACTATTTCTGGCATACTGGAGGCCTCAGTATAACTGTACCTATTTCTGACATATTGTGAACATACCGGACATAATTGTGCACTCCATGGCATAATTGGGGCACTTGCATAATGATGCCCATACTTGTATTTGTTGAGCATTTGCGATACAACGGTGTCTATACCAAGCAAAATGGAACCTTCCAGCCCATATTATGAACTGTTGTTACATAATTGTGGCTTTGTGGAATATTGATGGCATTGACAATAGTATAGCTGTCCCCATTCTTTACTCATTGTGGAAATTCTTGACATAATTATGGCAATCCCCTGCATAATGGTCACAATTCTTGACATTTAGTGGTTGTACTTGACATATTTGTGGCTCCCATGGCATACTGTTGGCCCAGGCTTAATGGAACCAACTCTTAACATTGTAGACATTATAGACGTTATTTTCAGACCATCCCTCGCTTAATGATGATGGAAATCATTGCAATCTGTGATGACAATGAGCATGAAAGACATCTTTCCATGTTTGTGAAGTGTGTGTATATATGTGCGTGCAATTATTCGAGTGGCTAAATTTAAACAGGCGAAAATGGAGAAAAGGGAAGCTAGAAGAAATGAGTTATTGCCTACAATGTTCGAAAAAGTAATGTGGAAAATGAAATGAGGTCCATGAATGTGCCAGGAAAGTCGGATGTTAAAAGTAAATTAAGAACATGGGAGAAACTGAGTCGGAAGGAAATAAATAAATCATGGGAATTGATAACTTTAACAAAGTATTTGGAGGTACAACGTGTTCCAAGGGGCCTCAGAATAATGTTAATGCCCAGTCACCAAGACACATCCAATGAGTTACTACAAGAATGGGGTGAGTTTATTCTTAAATCCTCACTGGGGCTCATTGCCATACTGGTGAAACATATTGAAATAGGACTGGAAAAAATAAAGGAACAACTGTATGAAGCCGAAAAGGAAATTGCAACTTTAAAAATGACAACAGAAATGAACAAATTCAGAGAAGAGCTTGAAGTACAGATAGAGAAGCATGAGGATGTGGTAAGGGAACGCAAACACATTAAGTTCATCAGAGATTCAACAGATTATGCTGAAGGGCGCATATTCACTTTTGCGAGGAAATTCGACACATTGAAACAACAAGTGGTGGCGAATAGTACAGCAAGCATCTCGAGCAGCGCCTCCTCTCTAGTCTCGACAGATCTCAGTGAAGGAGAACTGGGAACATCATCAGACATGGGAAAACTTTTCTTTTTAGGGGACATGCGCCTTGTCTTACAACAGAGACAGTGGGAGCAAAATCAAATCTCTCAGCAACAACAAAGAGGAAAAGGGAGAGGACGCAAATGGGCCCCAAGATACCGAAATGAAAAAGAAGGGAAAAAGGCGCAAGTACAAGTGGGAACAAAGAAAAAATAGGAACGGAGACTCGGAGCATGCGCCAGAAGAAGAATCATTAATGGATGAACTTCAAGTGGTGAACCTATCCAAGAGGCCAATATCAGAAACTGAAATAAAGCTATTGAAAAAGGCATAAATTTCTGTCCAACCAAAATAATGAATCTAGCCCAAGTGAGGATAGATTTATACCTATACATTCGGAAAATTAAATTGGCAAAGTTTTTCACGGAAAAGCAAGGAAGACCTAAAAATACAAAAGAAAAGGAACCAGCATCTTCTTTATTGGTCAGGGACACAGATGATTTCATGACACTATTGAATCTAAATGCAGAAGAAGGTGAGGAGATCCCCCTGCAAGTTGCGTGTCCACAGGAAGGAGCAGGCTTGAGTGGTAAAAAATCGAAATCAAAATTCTATCCACAGCTAGCACCAGGCAACAAAATAGACCTATTTCAAGCGGCAGTAACACAAGATCTTTATAAATTGAAAGGTGCAAAATATAAAAATAATCTAACAAAGTCGGAAAGGGAAGCATTGGCAAAATTAACAACAGATAATCAGATTGAAATCAAAGTAGCCGACAAAGGCGGAAATGTGGTGATATTGGAACGAACGGCATATATCACGGAGGCACACCGCCAATTGAGAAATACCAAATACTATGAAAAACTAAAAAGGAATCCAACAGTGGAAATCAAAGAAATGTTGGATGAGAAACTCTCAGAATGGATGACCAGGGGTTTGATAGATGACGAAGAACGGAAGTACTTGACAGTAACTCACCCAGTAACAGCAACGATTTACTTTCTTCCGAAATTACATAAAGATCAAAAGATGCCACCAGGACGACCAATTCTGTCGGCAAAGGGCTCGCTTCTGGAGCCAGTGGCAAACTACATCGACCACTTTCTAAACCCATATGTGACACAACTTAACTCTTATATACAGGACACCAGTGACCTACTGAGGTTATTACAAAACACGCCATGGCAAGACTCGTACCAGCTAGTAACAATGGATGTCATATCCCTTTATACTAATATAGGGAATGACATGGGCTTGAATGCATGCAATTTCTTCTTACAAGAGAGAAACATACAATTCGGTGACCATAATCAAATGCTCTTGGATATGATCTCAATTTGCCTAACAAAAAATATATTTGTATTTGGTGACGAAGTATATCGTCAAAACAACGGGACAGCCATGGGATTCTCTTTTAGTCCCAGTTATGCCTGTCTGGCAATGGGATGGTGGGAGAAAGAAGTGGCGTGGAAAATAAAAAATGATCATGTATTGAATAAAATCATCAGTTGGACACGATTCATTGATGATTTACTCATTATCTGGGATGGCAGTACGGAAGAATTTCAGGAATACTTTGAAATTATTAACAACAGTATCACAAATTTAAAATTCAGTTTTGAAATAAACAAAGATCGAATAGTATTCTTGGATACAGAGATTTACATTAAGGAGAATCAGATACACACGACGTTGCATCGAAAAAGTACAGCAACAAATGCCACCCTGGAAGCAACGAGTTTTCATCAACAGTCACTAATCTCCAGCATCCCATATGGGGAATTCCTCAGAATCCGGAGAATATGCAGTGAGGAAAAGAATGGCAGAAACATAGTGCTGCAACTTCGGAAAGATTTAAAAGAAGAAAATACAATACAGGCATAATCAAAAAATGTTGGGAGCGAACAAATGAAAAATCAAGAGAGGAATGTTTGGTCCAAAAACAGAAAGAACTAAAAATGGATCAAGAACCGATTAGATTGATAACGGATTTCTCATATGAAAGTAAGGAAATTGCTAAAATTTTAAGACGTAATTGGAAAATACTACAGTTAGATGATACTGTGAGTAAAATAGTGGGACAACATCCAACGATAACCTACAGGAGAGCTAAGAACTTAAAGGATCACCTAATTCACAGTCATTTTAAAGGAAAGAAAAAAGATGAATCTTGGTTGAAAACAAAAGGTTTTTTAAATGTCATGCCTGCAAGGCATGTCAGATTGCAAAACAAACAAAAGAAGTTAATATGGCAAACAATAAAATTTGGGAGATCCGGGAATTAATCACATGTAAGACACAATATGTGGTTTTGTGTTGGAATGCACATGCCCATTGAGGTATGTGGTTAGCACTGTCTGTGAATTAAAAAAAGAATAATGGAACATGTGCGAACCACTATACATCAGGACAGAACAAATGCCGTGGCCAAGCACATGGAGCAGTACCATCAAAGTGACTGGAAAAAACTTAAATTCTATGGAATTGAAACTGTTGCCAAGAAAGAACGTGGTGGGAATAGAGAAAGACTCTTGCGACAGAAGGAGTCACGCCACATTTTAATTCTGCGAACATTAACACCGTATGGCCTTAACCAATCAGAGGAACTATATATTCATCTATGATAATGCATAATATAACTTCCCTGTATGTAACAAAACGAGTGACAACTTACAAAATGTTCATAAATGCCAATAATTAAGAACATTTCTAAAATCAGAGAACACAGACTAGTTTAAGTCCCAAATGGAATAGGTGTATTCTTGTCCCATTGGAGGGATATAAATCTTTGTTGTGGGGTACTGTACCAACTAAATGTGGTCAAAAATGTTGGGAGAAACAAATAAGAAGTCCCACCAGAGGGATAAAATAGGAGTGACTGGGTACCATAACGAGAAACATGTGAGGGACATTAATGATTCTGTGTGAATAAGAAATATGATTTATGGCATTTAATTTAGTTTGAATACTTATTTTATAAGCATAGTCACAAGTTTTTTTGAAAATGTATTTAAAATGTATATACAATATATAAAAAACGACATCTCCCAGAATGCAATGGGGCGCTTGCATCACCAAACAGGAAATGAGGTATCAACTGTTTGAATATATGTATTAGGCGGTGACAAGCGGTCAGTTGATCGTGAGCAAGGTATTTGTAGATACCGAAACGCGTTGATCGTCTTGCCTATAGCCATGCAAATGAGGATGTAAAAAAAAGAAAATAAAAATTGCAAAAGCTACGGCAGTGCGACCCGTTTGTCCCTCTGTTCAGAAGGATTGTGTTGAAATATATATATATATATATATATATATATATATATATATATATATATATATATATAAATATAAATAAATTTCACATCCATTTTCGCCAATGCTGCCGCACCACCCGACACGGGTGCAACCTCCCGTGCTGGCGAAAGCACGTGTATCTCCTAAAGTTGTAGTTTGTGTCCTTAAACCACAAATTAGGTGCACGCCAGGAGTATTAGTTTCAAAAATATTTATTGCCACAACGTTAAAAAATTCCACCGAACAGACTCGTTTCGGCATTTCCGCCTTCCTCAATGTAAGCACAAATGAAGCACACTTTTTAAAAAATTTTTTTTTTTTTTTGCAATCCAATTCTTAACTGCATACAAATTCATATCGTAAATGAAATATACATCATAAAACCTCAATATTTCTTCCAGGAAGAATAATACAAATTCATTAGACATAAAACCGGATAAGACCCTCATAAGCAAAATACAAAACCCCTGATATAAAAATAAGTTCATATTAATCCTTCATGTGCTCAATCATAGGTCCCCAGATTAATAACCCCAGTTTCCGTTTTCGTGTCCCCTTGAGAGCATATAGACTATGTTCCAGATTAAAAATTGCATAAAAACTGGCTCTCCAAATTTCAAACGTAGGGGTTTCCTTTTGCAACCAAATGGAGGCTTTACAGAGACGAGCTACACCAACTGCAATAAAAATCAAATATCGGAATTCAAAGGCTGGGTGTCCCTCTGTCATGTCGTCCCCTATACCCATCATCATGGTTGATGGTGTAATATTTATTTCACCCCCAGTGATTTTTGAGAGAAACTTTTCTATATGGCCTAGAAGATGAGGTAATTTCCTACACATATAAAATATATGTACAATATCGGCCGAGTCTGCGCTACACCGAAAGCATTTCCCGTCATTAAGCCCCCCCATTTCAACATTTTCGCCGGGGTGTGGTATAGATTAAATATAGTTTTAAAATGCTGTGTTAGATTCGCGGAAATTAAGATCCTCCCTGCCATATCAATTGATTGTTCTATATGTACATCTTGACACCCCAATCGATTCCTCCATCTTATGTTTTGAGCCTCTAGATCATCACTCTGTGTGTCTAATAAACAATTGTATATCACACCAATCTGCTGTTTACGTCTAATGGCCTCAATTGTCGAGTTCGGCTCGATTATCCTTTGTTTTTTCTTCAGGAAGTCCCGCATCTGTAGAAATTAAAAAAATTCTGTTTTAGGGAGTTTATATTTATCAGCTAATGTTGAGAAAGAGAGCAAAACCCCATCCTTATATAAATTGCCTACATATAAAATCCCTTTGTTATTCCAGTTATGACCTATCCTATCAGAAAAGACAGCTGGTAACAAAATGGGTGTAGTTATAGGTGTGTAATGACAAACCCCCTCAATCTGTAGCTTTCTCCGTACTGCTTTCCATACCTTTTAAGCAGCTGTTATCACTTTGAAGCAGGTTCTTTTGTAGTAATTAAATTCCAATATTTTAAATAGGCAGTTCCTAACCTCATCACCGAGTAACATCTGATATATAGATGGGCGCTCTGCGGGGTTACCCACTTCCTCCCCAGTCAGCATTATCCGTATGTTTTGTAGGATGCATGCATAATAGTAAAATGTAAAATCTGGTACAGCCCAGCCGCCCTTCTCTCGGGGTAGTGACATGAAGCGCATTGCTCTCCGCGGCTTCCCTTGAGACCATAAAAATCTAGTACAACATGATTGCAGTTGCTGCAGCTGTCCCCTAGACAGCTCCAGTGGTATGGATCTAAAAAAATACAGGACTTTAGGTAAGATGACCATTTTTAATACGTTGCATCTCCCCACCATTGAAAGGTGGAGACATTCCATTTTTAGGTCTCGCCTACGCAGCGCGCATGCGCTGAATAGGAGGACCTTTAGCCGTCGTTCTGCTCTTTTCCGAAGCACATACTCGTGCTTGTGGCGGCATCCACCTTGCGGGAGCGCGCAGGGGCGCGCCACAATCACGAGTATGTGCTTCGAAAAAGAGCAGACTGCGCACGCACACACGCACGCACCACTCCCGGGCCAGCAAACACATGATTGCAGCATTACTAGCTAATCAAACCGCAACAGCGAGACATGCCACTGCGCCAGCGGGGCGCTTCCAAGCCATATGTTTATTTTACTTGTTCCTCTAGTTTTCCCCTTGTCTGACTACTTGCACCTCATGCTGCCAATTTTCCTGTATGTTTGCTGTCCCCAAAGTTGCTTGTTTTCACTGTTAGTCATTCCACTTTCCCCTGAGTCTGCTTGCTTTCCAGCCTCCCTTGTTTGACTGCTTTCCCCGGAGTCTGCCGTTTCTGATCCTTAGCCTGCCCTTTTACCGCAGTGTGTCTGTTTTGCCCTCGAGTTTTTCCATGTTTTCCTCGAATCAGCCCCTATATGTTCTCTTTCTCCCCTCAGTGTTGACTCGCTCCCCTGCAGTCTCTGCTCTCATCTGTCACCGCCGGTCTGTTCTCTTTCTCCCCAGTCTTGCTGCTCTCCATGCATGTATCTACCCTTGCCGCCCTCATTCCATTCACTCTCCCCTCAGTCTCCCCGCTCCCCTGCGGATCTCCGCCTCTCCTCTCTGCCACCCTGCTTCTGTTCTCTTTTTCTCAGTTTCAACGCTGTTCCTGCTGGCCCTTCTGCCCTCCTCCCCGTCACCTTCATTTTTTTCTCTCTTCCTTCAGCCTCTCCTTTCAATCTCCTCACTCTCTCTGTCAGTCTAAGCACTCACCCCTTCCACCCTTATGTTCTTTTCCCCTTGTGCTCTTGAGCATCACTCAGCACCACATCAGTATCACTCAGCAAGACCTGAGTATCATTCAGCATCACCTCAGCATCGTCTCCGCACCAGTCACCACCACCACCACCACCACCACCACCACTACCACCTCAGCATCACTCAGCACCACCTCAGCCTGCTCTCGGAATCTGGCATCTGTTGATTCTCCCCTTGCGTCTGTCTGCTGCTAGTGTTATAATACAGGTACTAGTTCCCAACCTTCACCCTCCGATTGCTTATGCCCCCTCAAAAAAAGCTTTAACAAACAACCATTGGAATAGGCAGAAACAAGTTGCCAGCATTGCAAGAACAAAAGAAAACTGATTTTTTTTTATTGTAAATACTTTTTTTAATATGGTTGTTCAGTTGTACATAATGCCTTCTTGGTCATATATAAGGTAACAAAAATGCTTCTGACACTCTTATTATAACTTTTCAGCATGCTGCACAGCAGCCACACTTCTCTACAGCACAGCTTGAAGACATTGGCAAAGTCAATAGCTCTGGCTAAACACTTATAAGGCCCCAAAGGCGAGACCTATTGGCTATGCCAATGCTTGTTTCTAGTTGATGCTTCACGCTTATGAGGATAGCATTCCAGTTAACTTCTACTAATTATTTTAAGCATGTCCTAATCCTAATCCCCAGATATGTCACTTCATAGGTCACCCTAGGGTCTCTGATACAGGTCTGATCAGTGCATAGAATTTGTGTCTTAGATGCATTAAGTTTATACCCAGACACAGATCCAAACCTGTGTGCCATTCGTTCTATCTCAGGTATTGCTGCCGCCGGGTCAGATGTTACGACCGCGATGTCGTCTGCATACGCTAGCACTCGGAGCTGCTCTTGTCCACAGTCTACGGGTTTAATTCTCGGGCTCCCTTCTAACATAGTTAAAAACGGGTTTATATATAGTGCAAATAACAGTGGGGAGCACGGGCAACCCTGCCTCGTACCTCTTGATATATGTACTGGTTCCGATTCTAAGCCATTAATACAAATTCGGGCTTTGGAGGTCTTATAAACAGCTTGAATGCTTTAATAAACCCAGGACCAAACCTCAAGGCACGTAGTATCCCCCATAGAAAATTCCATGAGATGCGGTCAAACGCCTTCTCGGCATCTAACAAAACCATGCCTAGGGTGGTGCCCTGCACATTGGCTGTGTCCAACAAAGCCTATTGATATGATTGACAGTGCCCCTGGTGGGTATAAACCCATGCTGTCTCAATGTTACAAGCAGCGTGATCACTTTAGCCAGCTGGGAAGCTAGGATTTTAGTGTAGATCTTCCCGTCACAATTTACCAAAGAAATAGGTCGGTAGGACCCTGGGAGCTCTGCTGGTTTATCTTTCTTTTTAAACACAACAATATTTGCCTCTTCCCACGATGGGGTGACTACCCCACCTTGCTCCGATTTTAATTCCTGGAAGAAGGTTCTATACACATCTAGAGGCAGTTTGTCTGGACCCGCAGCTCTACCATTACTCAAGTTGTTTATTGCCTCTTCTAGTTCTTCCATGGTAATAGGATTATCTAAGGTAGCTGCTTCTGCCCAGCACCATTTTTCACAATTTATGCCCCTAAGAAACGTCTCGACCCCCTCCTCCTCGTGGCTATCCTCTGTATATAGGGTTTTAAAAAATGCATGAAATACTTCCAGTATCTCACGCAGGGTTTCCACTAGTTTACCCTGTATATCCTTCATATTTTTAATTCTCTGTGCAGCTTCTTTGGAGCGAAGTCTTTGTGCCAAGCATCGCCCGGCGGCTTCCCCAAACTCGTACCTCTCTTCTTTAAACAGATTATATTTAATAGCAATCTCTTTGCTTCAGTATAGATTAATCTTGACTTTGCTACGGGCAACCTCTGTTTGTAAAGAGATAACATCCCCTCCCTTCAGTATCTCTTGCATCAACTCTTATTCTGCTAGCATAAGTTTCCCATATAAATCTTGGATCTCGACTCTCAGTTGTCTCTGTCTATGAAGCCCATAGCTCAGAACCTCTCCCCTAAATGCTGCTTTCAGGGCGTCCCAGACATAGGCCTGTGAGGTCGAATTGCGATTAACTTCCAGAAACTGCAGGATCCAGGTATTTATATGGTTTAGAAAGTTAAAGTCTTTTAGAAGTTTCCGGTCAAACCAGATAGACCTCAGAGAAGGAAAATTATTACTGCTACTAATCAGGATGTCTATCACTAGTGGACCATGGCCTGCTGTGATTCTTGGATAGACTTGTATTCTAGCACCCAACAGCATTGTTGATGACAAAAAGAAGTAATCTAGCCGGACCAATTTAATATGAGGATAGGAGTAAAACGTGAAGCCAGGGTCTGAACTCTGTAGTGTAGACCATGCATCCATCAGACCATGATCCTCTACCAAGTGATATAGTGCCCTAAACACTTTAGGTTTCCTGCCTTTATAGAACTTCCACCCCTTCTGAAGCTCTTGACAACCAATATGAATATTAAAATCACCACAAAGAATCAATGGGGTAGGCCATGATGCTAGTTCTAAATTGAGACCCTCCAATACTGTGGCTTCGTCCAAATAGGACCCATACACAGAGCAAAGAGTGAACGTAAATGCCCCCTTGCACATTCAATAACCACCCAGCGACACTGATTGTCTACCAATGTCCTACCAGTACCTTGTATCCCATTTTTAGCCAAGATGGCTACCCCTCGATTCATGGTAGACTGTTGTGTGCAAGCCAATACTGTATAACCTATCTCATTTAAAATCCTCCGCTTATTCCATGGTACATGCGTTTCTTGTAGACATACCAAGTCGGGTTGCATCACCCGCAATTCAGCTGCCACCCGCTGCCGTTTCGCAATATTGTTTAGCCCACATACATTGAATGAGCATATGCGCAAACTGGATTGTACCCTTTTATCCCCCATCATACACTATTGTATCTCTCCATTTTATAACCTTATCTCCGAGTTTCGTATAGCTCCATGTCTTTATCTTCCAGTTATTATGGATTGCATTCTTTTTTCACCCCACTCCCTCTCTCCCCGCCACCTCTCGTGCACCCCAAGCACCCCCTCCGAACTCACCCCCACCCCCTTTACTCCTTTCGAAGTCAGCCACCTGACTCCGCCCCACCCCCCTCCCATCCTGCAGTGAGGCTTTAGGACCCATGGTCCCGGTGATGAATAGCTAACACCTCCCAGAGGCCCCCCCCCCTCGCGTATTTAGCATATTTAGTCAGCAAATAGACAAAGAGCGTAGTGGCCTGAGATAATATAAAACAATACAGCTAAACCAGAACAGGGACTATGTATCTCCTATTAAATTCCTGTTCCATTCTATGAGATCCCATACGGTTGTTCTTCTATCTCCCATCCATAAACCTTTCCCCATTCACTTCTAGCTTCAATATTACTTAAATGACATATATACACACAAGAAAGCATGACTGAGCAATCCATTGTAAATATAGTACAAAATATGAGAGATGGATAGGCCCACACAAGTGAGATGCCCTATCTAAATACGAAATCTAGTACAGGTCACAACAAGATCTGTGTCTTTTCTTGAGTCCTTTATAATGGATTGGAAGTACTCCTTTGCTTTAATTTCCGCTGTAAAGAACCGAGTTTGTTCTTTATATATGACTTTCAATGTGGCCGGGTTAAGTAAGAACGCTTGGGCACCTTTGCCCTGGAATGGAGTGATAAGCTGTCTTAATTGAAACCGTTTTTCTACCGTCTGATGGCCAAAGTCAGGCCTTACAAAAAATTCTGATCCCTTCCCCTTTCTCCTTTTATTGGGGCGTGCCAGCTCGTAGACAGCTTGACGGGCTGGAAAATTGTTGAACGAGATCAAGATTGCTCTAGGTCTAGTCGTGTTCTGCCCTGGCTTTGCTCGCTGTGTAAATGGGAATCCATGCGTTCTCTGTATTTCTTGATTCCAATCCCACTGTGAGAGCTCAGGAAGCGCTTCTGAAAACAGATCTATACATTTTTTTCGTATATCCTGGCCTTCCATGCCTTCTGCGACCCCTAATATTCTTAGATTGTTACGCCGGTTTTCGAGATCTGACAGCTTCCATTGTGTGTCTTCCCTGGATGCCTGTATTGAGTCCGTTATTGCCTTTTGAGCTGCCAGTTCGTCTTCCAGATTAGATATTCGTGTTTCTGCCTCAGTGATTCTTTCCGCGAATTTGGAGCGGGATTTCTCAATGCGTCTAATTGAATTTTGTAGTTTACGACATGCGCCCCGGGTCCATTGGCTTTCTGTGCGGGTTTCTTCTCTATGAGCCATGATAGTCTCATAAATCATAGTCAGCGATATCTCTTCAGGTTTCCCTGCTGCCGTTTCCGTCGGCTGCTTAGTCACCACACCTTCATTTATCCCTGTCCCAGCCGAAAATGAGTAGTCCCATGTCAGAGTCTCACTCCCACCCCATCCAGAATGACATTTTCACTATGACTCAGTTTCTTTCGAACTGTCCGAGGGGTAGTTTCCGACGTGTCTGTCCTCTGATCTTGATCTTCAGGGTGTATACTACTTGACTCACTGTGCCCACTGCCCGGGGACACCCCTATGGATCCCGACCTGAGATTTAACTCAGTTTCATCTCCTGATGAATCTGAGGGGTCTGAGAGAAAAAAAGTAGTCGCCAGAGTCAATCTCCTTAATCATGGTTTGCAAAGTAGTGTCATCACCCCCCTCCGCCTCTTCACTTAGTTTGTCCACATTCGGCATAACATCCTTCTGTATATCTTTACCCCAGGAGTCACTCCTGACCATATTGGGCGTTACACTTTCCTTTGTTTGCGATATGGGGGCCCAAGCGCCAAACGATTCCCCTGTCGCGCCGGTAACCAAAGTGCTTAAGGGAGTATCTCCAGCCTTGTTTGTTTGATCTTTACGTTGATTATCATCGGGGTAATCTTTATTGATCTCATCTTGTACAGCATTTGAGGTAGAACTCACCCCCTTACACATGCCCCCTGTTGGCCCCACCACACCTTTCAAGTTGTGTTGTTTTTTTCCCTCTGCCAGATAGAAACAGAGCAGGTATGTTGCGCTTACTGCAATCATTGTTTAGTTTGTGTCCTTTTTCGCGTCCTTTCTCCCCCATCTCTCCATTTTTCTCTGCAGTGCCATTCTTTCCGCTCCCCTGCGGTTGACCAGCTCTTCCCGTGCCTGTCGGGTCTGTCGTGGTGCGTGCTCTTCCTCGAGCTGCCTTCGGTGGGATCATAGCAATAGGTCTGGAGCTATTGGCTCCACCCCCAACACTGCAGCCGCTCCACGTTGAATGTAGAGGTCGAGTGAGCCGCCAGTCCAGGCCGAGGAATCACTGCGCTGCCGCCCGGACGATCGTTGCTAGAAAGATCATGCCCTCAGGAGCCTCCGGTATGTCCTTTTGTGGACATGGGCTGCGAGGGGGTTACACCAAATTTAGGCTGCCTGCGAAGGGGAGAGAAATCCGGGAGCGCTAGCCAACCGACCGACTTGCGGCCGCCATCTTGCCTCCGGATACACACCCCAATGAAGCACACTTTTAATTCTGAAGTGTGATGGAAACAGATTTTAGTAGAATCAAAACAAATCTAGACATTTTACTCTGTGATGTGCAGATGATAAATGTTCACTGAAAGCAGTTTTCCACGCATTATTGTCTGTTTGCTAAATAGTTTTATAAATAAAACCGCATGTGCAAATTTAGTGGCCTTCTCAATGGAAAAAGGGCTGTTTGTAAATGACAGTGCGCTACCCTTTCATGCGTTAGTAATATATTTGCGATAGTGTGCTTGAAAATACACCATCAGGTACATACTATACCATTATCACTCTCTTGCAGAATGGGCGTGGCTCATTTGCTATTCTGTTTCTTTGTGCAAACGCTTGGATTTTTCACAATCCTTATGACTTCAGTGATGTAACATTGATGTCAGGACCCCGACTCTGAAAATTGTTCCAGCACCGCTGTTCCCAGAGATCTTTAAAGCTTTAAAAAACAACAAAGAAATCCTTGGGTCTGGGGTACCTGGGCAAACAGACAGAGGCACTAAAGGTTAACTCAAGGAGCCTGTGGGGGAATCCCTTTCAGGACGAAATCCCTCACCGACCGAAGGTGGCATGCTTCATCATCTGGGATTCTCCTCTTGACGGTAACGCCTAGTCCCGCCAAGGGCTACAACTCCCTCTCTGAGAGGAAGGAGCTCAGGGATGTTTTTATTCCTACTCTGTTTAGGATATACTAAATCCTGCTGATGAGAGGGGCAAGGGCGGTTATGGTGAGGGCGCAGCGCAACAAAAAACAACAAACTTGTGCGGGTAGTGATGTTAAAACTAGCTAACGAGAGCGAAGAAGTTGCCTTTATTAGCTCGTTCCCGCTGCCAGGATTAAAAACAGTGCACCTGCAGTATGGATTTAAAACTGCATGTTTTGGACGAAAACAGGTCTACATGTTTCAGCCTAGAAGACCCAGAAGGTGTCACAGCTTTCGTCAGGATCTAGGAAAATGCTACTGCGAAAATAGTTTGAGAGTAGTGATGAAAAGATATTATTATAAATGAAATACAAAACCAGTAATCCTACTATTTTCAGTTTGATTTACTGGTCGTACCTGTTAGAGAAAGACACAAACCACAAGGGAAAACCAATAGATAAGTGACTCGGAACATGTTTGTGAGTACATAGTGAAAATGATGTGGGATACTGTTATCACCACATATGCACTGTGTCTGGCATGTGTAGTTACCGCAAAATTTGCTTTCCCGTAGTGTTCGGATAAGAGGCCTCACCTCAACCTGGCGACAGCTCAGGGAAGGGGGCACCGCTCTGAAAAAAAGGATGTGGGAGTGTTAAACATACCAACAATTGAATTGACACTACTCCTTGCAAACAGTGTTTTTGAGGAAGAACAGATCACGGAGATACCAAGTGCAAGAAAGTGCTAGTTAGTCAGAAGTTTAAAGTCTGGTAGAGTCAACTCATAAACCAGAACCGTTAGCATAAGGTCAGGGGCGTGTGTGCTCTGCTCAATGAATCACTAGTACTGTCTACGCCCAGGTGAATGGTTCAAATAGATGAACCAATATGGTTATTCTTGCTAGCGTCGTGTGAACATGAATTGTAGGTGATATATCCAAGCGTTGGTGCAAGACTGCCCACCGAAGGCAGGAGTGCGTTCACACCACAAAAAGTGCTATGCCTTATGGTCAGCATACCCTGTCAGAACTGGTACAGACCGACCCTCAAAAGGTGCGATCATCGCGTTTATGTTATCTGACATGTGAACACAAGCCCATAAGCGCATTATTGCAGCTAAACGTTGTAGGATGGAAGTTAATTCCTTATGTACGAAATTTACCCATGTCCTGGAGCTGTGCCATAATACAAGTCCCCAATTATCATTAATTTAAAATCGGAGGCCAGTGGTGTCGGGATTGGTAACTGGGGGGGCCATACCAGACTATAACCCAAGTCTTGAGAAGCGATGCCCATACACACGTCCTATCAATGAATATAAGTGCCAATGCCTGTGTAGAGGCTCTACCTCCTCCATATTATCGAACCATGGTGCTTCTTCCCAGAGTATTACGTACAGTTATTAAGGGGAACAAAAAACACATATAACCGGGTTCTGGTGACCATGAAAACCTGTATGTACTAACTGGAGGTCACAGCTAATATTTACTGCTCAGCGGGAGTACACTGAGCCCTGTGGACGGCCGCAAACACATATGATATTAGCGATCCAGTGCCGGAGATTGCACATGTCTAGTGTCTGTACTACACAGCTTAATGTTAACAGCTCAGCAGGGTTGCCATGTGTGTTAAGGAAGGAGAAATGCACCGCCTTAGAGCCAAAAAATTAGCGAAGTGAGCTCCTCTTGACAGTGCTGAGAAATATGATTACAAAAAATCTTATGTTATCAGGCATGCACAATCAGCAGTCGGGCAACATAGTCCTTCTGCTCAGCGGCTCCCCACTCACCTCTGTCGGTACCCCTGGCGGTACACGAGCTGCAACCGGAGGTGGGGGTGAAAGCCGACAACTGCTAGTTTTATGTCATACCGGGAATGCGTGCTCGGGAGCGTGACGTCACTCCGTAGGCACGCGTCAAATCGGGATGAAGGGATTTGTAGTTTTCAAACCACTTATTCAAGTGAGACCGCCCATGCCTCGGGTGTGGGGTACTATGTTCTGTCTGGTTCAAAGACAGTAGTCTGTATCAAATCTTGTCTTTTGGCACAAAAACATGTACTAGATAAAGTACAAGTTCTACGTATACCTCATGGATGCTGATATAAAATAGCAATTTTTTTTGCAATTTTTTGGTGTGTGACTGCCCGGCGTGAAATGGTCAAAACTCACTGACTCACGCGAAATCGCGCATGCCCTCAGTATGGGGTACTATGTTGTATCTATTTAAAGACAGAGAGCGTTATGAAATCTAGTATCCTGTTAATACAGGTTGGAAAAAAAAATGCAGGTTCTATGTGTGTCACGTGATGTAGGTGTCTTGTTGCAACTATGTCAATGTGTACCCGCTCGTAGTGAAACGGTCATACACCACCTAATGTTATAGTCCTTGAATCAGATACTAATCAAGGGATTCAAAAATTCTTGGTTCGTTGTCCTAATCCAATGGACAGGATCCTTTGGGGATGCCAGTAGTAAAATGTCACAAACCCCTATTGTAGGAGTCCTAGTGAATGGAGCTAGGGTGTAACTCAATAAAACACATCCACATCGTTCGCTTAACTGTAGTAGAGACCTAAATTTACATCTAAACCGGTCATGGGTGTATGTAATGATGCTCACACAGTGTCTCTGTGTTGATGTGGTTATGGCTAGTATCGGGATGGTACGTACTACCCATGTTTTGCCCACTCACATACCCTACTAGTGTGTGTACAGTATGTGTCACTGTCAAATGTAGGCTGTGGTGGCTGAAGTAAAGGGCATGATTTTCATAGTGCCGTCCACAGGATGTCCTCATTCAGCCCTGTGATGTCACTCTGTAATTTGTGAACCCATCTTTTCTCACGCCGGAACAAATATCTGGTGATGTCTGTTACATGAGGGGGGGATATAGGGTTGCTCCAGAACTGTCCAGCTCAATTCATCTGGTGAGTGATTTTTGTCCAGGAAGTGATTAGCGAGCTTAGTCGACTGTTTCTTGCTATGGATAGTGCTCTTGTGCTCCATTATCCTAGTCTTAATCTTGCGTGTAGTCATGCTCAAGTACCGTAGTCCACATGGGCAGTTGATCAAGTAGATCAGCTTTTCGCTGTTGCAGTTCGTGTGGCGAGATAGTACCCAGGGTCTCTCAGAACCAATGTCGATAGAGACGATGTGTTTGGTTTGCGGGCACGCTGTTCACGACCCACAAGGGAAGTGACCTTTGATAGCTGGTAAGCCCCATAGTGTCTCTTGGATGGCAGGTCTCTTTAATCTGGGTCGGGTGTGTACAAGTTGATCCTTGAGGTTGGTACTCCTTTTGAAAGCGAACAACGGTTGGGGAATTGGAGTGTTCCCTATGTTCAAGATTTTCCAGTTTTTTCGAATACTCTTCTTTATTTGATTCGAAAAACTGCAGAAGGTGTTCACTCATGTGATCTTAGGCAAACCCTCTTTGGGTGCGGCGATTTCAATCAACGCCTCCCTATTGTTGTTGGCTGCCCTCTTCTTGGATCTTTGGACCAACTTGGCCGGGTAGTGTCTGTCCTTGAGTTGGAAGGACAGGGTCCTGGCATGTTCTTCATATTTGTCCTTCGAGGAACAATTCCTTCTGATTCCTAAAAATTGCCCGTAAGGCAGGTTGTCACGAAGAGATTTGGGGTGGTAACTGTTGTATGATAATAGGGAGTTTCTGGCCATAGGTTTCCTGAAGAGCTCAGTACCCAGGCCATCCAATGCCGGGAAGATGCAGATGTCCAGGAACGGTAGGCTTGTATTGCTATATTCAAAAGTGAACTTCAAGAACTCATTCCTGGTGTTGAGCCATTGATGGAATTCAGTGATGGTATCTAGTGTCCCCGCCATATGACAAAAACGTTGTCAATATATCGCTTCAACTGGAGAATGTGCACTCTGTATGGGTTCCTCTCTTTCAGTATCTGTTCTTGTTGAAACAGATGTACATACAGATTCGCCAAGCTGGGAGCAAAAACGCTGCTCATAGATGTTCCCGATGTCTGTAGATATAGCACATTTTCGAATTTGAAGAAATTCTCTTTCATGGCTAATCGTGCACATTCCATAATGAAGTGTACTGGGGAGATTGTGTTCATAACTCTGTTGTTGAGTAAAGATTGTATAGCTGCTAGTGTTTCGTCCTGAGGAATGCAAGTGTAGAGAGACTCGACATCAAATGAGACAAGATAGTCTCTGGTGGCATCAAACGCAGTCTCGGAAAGAAGTCTGAGGATGTCTTTCGTGTCCTGGAGGTACGTTGGCATCTCAACGACCAGCGGTCGAAGGAAATGGTCCACGAAAGTGGAGAGGGGCTCAAGTTGAGACCCTATCCCGGAGATGATGGGTCTACCGGGCGGTAGTCTTTGCTCCTTATGTATCTTTGGCAATACATAAAAATAAGGAGTGATCGGGTGTGATGTAATGAGAAATGATGCCTCTTGGGGAGTAATCCAACCATTTTCTCTGGCGTCTTCAACTAACCTCTTGATTTCCAGTGACAACCTCTTGGTGGGATCCATTTTCAGAGGCGGTAGAAACGCCTATTTTCCAGCTGTCATAGACATTCCGTTATGTAGGAGGACGCGTTCATGATGATGGTAGCGCCCCCCTTATCTGCTGGCATGATAATAGATTCGTCGTTGGCCAATGTTTGTATTGCCAATTGTTCCCTCTTAGGAAGGGTCTGGAACTGCCTGTTGTTCTTACACAGATTGGTTACTTCATCCAAGACCGCTTTCTCAAAGGTCAGGACCTGAGAAGGGATCAGAGGAGAAGGGGGATTGAAGGTAGAGCGGATTTTCAAGCCGGTGTTGGATGGTACTTCATCTGCCTCTTCAATTGATTTATCTTTGAAGAAAAAATGGAGGCGAATTTTGCGGAAGAATTGTGCTTGTTCCTGTTTAATCTGGAAGGTGTCACCTTTGTACAAAGGGACATAACCCAATCCTCTGTCAAGTACTGCCAGTTCATCTTGAGACAACTGCCGGTCACTCAAATTAACCACTAGGTCGCATCGTGGCTGCTCCCTGGATGTGAGGTGGGCTTCGTCATGCTCTGTGTCGTCCTCGGGGAGGGTGGAGGGCTCCAATGTACATGAGCTTGTTGGTGTCTTCTTCTCCACCTTGATCGTCTCGGCCAGGCCCTAAAAGAGGCTGATTAGGGAAAAACTGAGGATGTGTTTTTGTTTGAAGGTTTTGTATAGCGCGAACAAGACCCTTGCGGGTATCAGAGCGCTTTACAAGGAAGATGTTGGACACAGGTACATGCATAGAAAAATAAAAATATAGGTGTTATTGATAACAGGTGATCAATAATAACGATTAATAATTATATTACAGTGATAAGTAGGTAATTCAAGTGAATTTAGCCATGAGAATCGCTTTCATTTCTTTTTTGAAGTGGGCAGTAGATGGGTTCAGTCTTGTTTCTGTAGGCAATGCATTCCAGATCCTAGGAGCCATTCCCGAGAAGGTCCGGTTGTAAGTTTTCT
This sequence comes from Calotriton arnoldi, assembly GCA_963921515.1. Classification (NCBI taxonomy): domain Eukaryota; kingdom Metazoa; phylum Chordata; class Amphibia; order Caudata; family Salamandridae; genus Calotriton; species Calotriton arnoldi. The sequence continues at coordinate 1,063,916 of CAWUFW010005895.1, forward strand.
TCTTGGCAAATCGTTGTGGTTTCAGTAGAAGATTCTTGGAACTCCTAGAGGCTCTATTACCAGCAGAGAGCACCAGTTTCTGAGCTAGATAACTTGGAGTGTTGTGATGTAAGGCCTTGTGCGTCCAATCGATTTTCAAATGAATTCTAGCTTCGAACGGTAGCCAATTGAGGGCTCTGAGGTCTGGGGAGATGTGAGTGTTTCTTTTTGAACCTGTGATGAGTCTTGCGGCTGAGTTGATAGCGGCTCTTAGCGGGGCTGTAGTCGATCTGGGGAGGCCGCATAGGGCTACAGCTCCATAGTCCACTCTTGGGATTACTAGGGCTTGAACTGCTTGTTTGAAGTCGTTTGCTGGCAGGAAGGGTTTTAGTCTACTCAAGGTGTTCATGTGGAAATTTGCACCTTTTGTGGAGGCACTGATATGTTTATGCATCTTTAGGTTTCTGTCCAGTGTTACCCCCAGTGATTTCGCTGAATCGACAATGAGAGGCTGACCTTTGAGTGCTGTTAGGTGCTTCATCCAGTCGAGGAAATTGGACGATTTGTTTGGGGGGGGCGATTAAAAGGAATTCCGTTTTGAGGGAGTTTAGTTTCAAATGATTTTCGGCCAACCATGTTTGAGTATTTTGTAGCGTTGAGATGAGGGATTTGATGTCCTCAAGTGAATGGATCTTGATGTAGAGTTGGGTGTCGTCTGCATACATGTGAAAATGGACCTTGGAGCGACTGAGAAGTTCGGTGAGTGGCTCCATGAAGAGGTTGAAAAGTGTGGGTGAAAGGAAAGAGCCTTGCGGTACTCCTAGCATGACTGGGATGGGGTTGGATAAGGATTGATTGACCTTGAATCTTTGAGATCTATTTTGGAGGAAAGAGGTAAACCAGGTAAGCACGGATCCAGTTAGTCCCATTCTGTGACTTAGGAGCTCTAGCAGGTTGTTGTGTTTGACGGTGTCAAATGCCGATGAAAGGTAGAGTAAGATTATTAAGCAGGCTTCGTTTTGGACAAGGATTTTTAGTGCGTCGTCTATTATGTGGGTCATGGCTTATTCCGTACTGTGACCTGCCCGGAAGCCTGATTGGTATTGGTTGAGCAGGTTGAATTGTTCAATGTGGTTGCTAAGTTGCATGTGAACACATTTTTCCAAGAGCTTGGCTAGAGTGGGGATGTTGGATATCGTACGATAGTTATTTAAGTCTGATGGGTCAGCTGTTGGTTTTTTTAGGATAGGGGATACCTGGCCTGTTTTCAGGATTTCTGGGATGGTTCCTTGATGGAGGGAGGTGTTTATAATCTTAGTCCATAGCGGTAGTAACAGTGGAATGAAGCCTTTTAAGTAGTTAGCAGGAAGCGGGTCTGTGAAGTGACTGGAGGGATTCAAGGCGGTTAGCGTTTTTAGTATAGTGTCTTCACTGTAAGTGTTGAAAGTGGACCAGGCTGCGTTGTTTTTAAGGTTGAATTTTGTGGAGCCTTTGACTGGGTTACCTGTCTGGGGCAGTGAGGAGATCTTTTGCGTATCAGTAAGGGTTAAAAGGTCATTAAGCAGGTCGGTTTTTATGGTTTCTGACTTCATAATAAAATATGAGGCAAATTCCTCACAATTGGGTAGGGTGTCGGGTGTACCCTTTGGGTGGGTGAGTACGCTCTTGGTTTGGGCTTTGATTAAATCGAATAGTTTTTTGGGACAGTTCTTGGCTTGGTCTAATTGAGTACTGAAGAAGTCGGTTTTTGATCTTCTGATCTTTCTAAAGTAGGAGTTTCTAGTGGTTCTTAGTAGTTTGAGGTGGTCAGAGGACGGTGCAGATCTCCATCGACGTTCAATTGCTCTTAGTGATCGCCTATCTTCATTTAGCCTATCATCATACCATGGTTGAGAGTCTTTTGTGGTGATTCTTTTCAGCTGTAAGGGAGCTATTTCGTCTAATAAGTTGTTCATGGAGTGGAAATAGTGGTTGGTCAGACCTTGTACATCGGTTAGGTCTTCCGGGGGACGAAGGATGTTAGGATTAGAGGTTACGAGTAGGTTGGAAACAATGTTTTTAGATTCCTCTTCCAGACCTTTGTTCTCGGGGCTGTGTCGAGAGCTGTTTAACTGATTCCATGATATGGAAAGTGATGATGTGATGGTCAGACCAATCACAAGGGAGGATTGAGTCGAGCTGAGTGGAGTCAGCTTTGGAGATTACTAGGTCGAGGTTGAGCCTTTGTCATGTGTAGCGCTATTACATATTTGGTTAAGGTTAAGGTCTGAGAGGAAAGCTTTGAGGCTATTGACCCCTGGGTCGTTTTGGTCATCCCAGTGTAAGTTGAAGTCACCCAGGAATATTTGCATATTTTGTTGGGCGTCGTTTGTAGCTAGAATATCCATGAGGTGTTCTATGAATGGGGGGTAATCACCTGGAGGGTGGTAAAATGCGTGTAGTGAGCAAATTTGTTATTACTAGAGATATTTACACAAAGGTATTCACAGGAGGGTAGTGAAGGGGCATTGGAGTTGGTCACTGTTAGATTGCTCTGATGTATGCAAGCAATCCCACCGCCCAATCTATCAATTCTGTCTAGTCTAGTGATGTCATAGTTGGATGTGGATGGTATGGGAGCATTGGTGCTGAAAAGGTGGATTGGGGTAGCGTAGGGTGCAGGAGGCCACCATTCTGGTGGTGGGGGACCTGATTGGCCACCTCTCCAATTGCTCCTTCTCCTTCTGTTTGACCCCCTTCTTTGTGGTTCTGCATTGGTGGTGGAGTCAGAATCGCTTGACCAATCTTCGCTTCCTGAGGTGGAATAGTTAGATCCATACCTCTTGCCTTTCTGATTAAATTGTGCTGGAGCATAGTTGTCGCTAGTGTATGGATACAGTTTTTCAAAAGAGAACCGTGCCAGGTCCTTTTTGAATTTGTTGATCTTTGCCGTTAGAATGGAGTCTTTAAACTCCTTATTCGCCTTGTTAGTTTCATCGGCCTGTTTTTTATATAGGGTCACCGAAATAATTGATTTGATATTTGACTCGAGGGTCTGGATCTCTACGAGAATTGTCTCTACGATTCGTTTGGCAGTGCTGATTATTAAAAAAAGCCAATCTCTCGTACATCGCCAGGCGATGAGAGACCAGTCTTTCATAAATGTTTTGTCATCCAGGAACAATCTAGGTGTATTCGTGACAATCAAACCTGTGGGGACACAATTCCCCCATAGGTACTCCGTCATAATCGTATCATGTATATAGGTGCGAGAGTGTGTTCTTTTTAACAAGAGCAATTTAGACCAGTCATCACACTGTGTAGATGTCCCACTCTAGATAGTGTCGATAATGCTGGGTGTGGTCAGGATGGCTTGGACTGTGGCATCGTCAAAGGCCAACCCCTGTAGTTCTGTCATGATTGTATAAGAAAAAGAGTAGTGACTCAAGCTTGGTTTCTGCGTGATCCGATTCTCAAAAAGAGTGGAGAGTAACTAGTCCTACAAGTCAAGGACTCAAGACACGGACCCGCAGCCGTAGCTGATCAAAGATGCTTCACAAAAAATGGTTAGAGGAGGGTCCTAGGGAAATTTAAAGACCCGCAAGGATTCAATCCCCAAATAATTACTCAAAAAACAACAAAGAAATCCTTGGGTCTGGGGTACCTGGGCAAACAGACAGAGGCATTAAAGGTTAACTCGAGGAGCCTGTGGGGGAATCCCTTTCAGGACGAAATCCCTCACCCACCGAAGGTGGCATGCTTCATCATCTGGGATTCTCCTCTTGGCGGGAACGCCTAGTACCGCCAAGGGCTTACAACTCCCTCTCTGAGAGGAAGGAGCTCAGAGATGTTTTTATTCCTACTATGTTTAGGATATACTAAATCCTGCAGATGAGAGGGACAAGGACGGGTTATGGTGAGAGCGGAGCGCGAGGTTAGTGATGTTAAAACTAGTTAACGAGAACGAAGAAGTTGCCTTTATTAGCTCGTTCCCGCTGCCAGGATTAAAAACAGTGCACCTGCAATATGGATTTAAAACTGCATGTGTCGGACGAAAACAGGTCTACATGTTTCAGCCTGCGAAAATAGTTTGTGAGTAGTGATGAAAAGATATTATAAATGAAATACAAAACCAGTAATCCTAATATTTTCTGTTTTGATTTACTGGTCGTACCTGTTAGAGAAAGACACAAACAACAAGGGAAAACCAATAGATAAGTGACTGAACATGTTTGTGAGTACATAGTGAAAATGATGTGGGATACTGTTATCACCCCATATGCAATGCGTCTGGCATGTGTAGTTACTGCAAAATTCGCTTACCTGTAGTGTACGGATAAGAGGCCTCACCTCAACCTGACGACAGATCGGGGAAGGGGGCACCGCTCTGAAAAAAAGGATGTGGGAGTGTCAAACATACCAACAATTGAATTGACACTACTCCTTGCAAACAGTGTTTTTGAGGAAGAACAGATCACGGAAATACCAAGTGCACGAAAGTGCTAGTTAGTCAGAAGTTTAAAGTCTGGTAGAGTCGACTCATAACCCAGAACCGTTAGCATAAGGTCAGGGGCGTGTGTGCTCTGCTCAATGAATCTCTAGTATTGTCTAGGCCCAGGTGAATGGTTCAAATAGATGAACCAATATGGTTATTCTTGCTAGCGTCGTGTTAACAGGAATTGAAGGTGATCTATCCAAGCGTTGGTGCAAGACTGCCCACCGAAGGCAGGAGTGCGTTCACACCACAAAAAGTGCTATGCCTTATGGTCAGTGTACCCTGTCAGAACTGGTACAGACCGACCCACAAAAGGTGTGATCATCGCGTTTATGTAACCAGACATGGGAACACAAGCCCATAGGTGATTTATTCCAGCTAAACGTCGTAGGATGGAAGATAATTCCTTATTATGTACAAAATTTACCCATGTCCTGGGGCTGTGCCATAAATCTGAAAGAAACAGTTAGTTATAGATTCCTTACCTTAGAATTACCCCCAGGCGTCAGACTGGATCCGGAAAGTTTTTCGTCAGCAGTACCTCTGCGCGTCGAAAGGTGGCGTCTGTCGGCTCCGCGTCCATCGTTGGCATCGTGGTCGCCGGGATGACGTCGCGGTAGCTATTTAGACGCCGCCCTCGCGCGCTGACGTCAGTTCTTTCTTTTTCCGCGCCAGCCAGCGCAGATCCGGAGAGAGCGGTACCTCCAGTCACTTTTTGACAACTTTTGTCGACCCAGTTTTTGAGTCCTCATGACTCCTAGTGCACGTAGGGATGCCCGGCTTCAAGGCTTGCGGTTCCTGTAACCGACTGATGTCGGTGACGGATCCGCACCGGGTGTGCCTCTTTTGCCTATAGCGCGACCACGACCCCAAGTCGTGCTCCGACTACCGGTCCATGGCTCCAAAGGCTTTGCGGGAGTGGTCCCGAAAGCTTCTTGAGCGCCGGCAGTCGGCTCCGCGCTGTTCGAGGTCTCGGTCGCGAGGGAGGTCAAGGGACCGGTCGCGGAGCCATCACCACTCGTCGAAGTCTTCTAAGTCTTCGCACTCGGGGTCAGGTAAGTCGAAGAAGCATCGTTGCTCTTCGACTTCTCCCCGTCGGTCGGCTGACGTGAGGAGGGATGCGGGCGGTGCCCCTCCCGCGGCTCCGCGTGCGGAGCCTGAAGAGCCGACTCAGAGTTTCCCTCCCTTCCCGGGACCCGGAGCAACTCCTGCCCAGCTTCGTAAGTTCTACGAGGCGATGCACGCCATCTTTGGGCAGCCTGAACCCGCCAGCGCACCTTCGGGCCCCGCGGACTCGGTTGGGGGGCCTAGTCCTTCTCCGCCTGCGGCTCCGCAGGCACCCCTTGGATCCAGGCCTGGATCCGAATCGGCACCGCGTCCGCATTTGGCGCCGGTCGGCCCCCCGGCCGGAGTCGACCCCGGCCTCCATCCTGATGTGGACACGGAGCCGGACCGGCATCACCCGACGCCGGATCCGGCGCTGAGTGGGGTTTTTGTGCCCCTGTTCACTCCTGGGGTCCCTTTTAGACCAGATTGGCACCCAGAGGACGAGGAGGAGGACTGGGAGGGGTCAGGTGACCCTCTGACCGACCAGTTGGAATATGACCCGGACTGGAGAGAGGACCTGGGGGATGCCAGTGGTCTTGATGCATCTCCTGACCTTGGCATTTTGTCTCCTCCTACCCTGGCTACGGAGGAGGGAGCGTCATACGCAGTGGTGTTGCGTAGGGTGGTGAGGCTCTCAACCTCGAGCTTCCTACCATGGCAGTCAGGACTAACCTCCTGACAGAGGTGCTTCAACTGCAAGCGGGCTCTTCGGAGCCCCTGCTTCCGTTTAATGAGGCCCTCACCGACATCCTTTTGGGCACCTGGTCCAGGCCCAACACGGGGGCTCCCGTGGATAGGATGATTGCCCGACGCCACCGCCCGGCCCCGGGCGACCCCACCTTCCTCTCCCAACACCCCACCCCTGAGAGCTTGGTGGTCCAAGCCTCTACTTCCAAGGGTGCATTCCCTAACGCTCCTCCAGATAGGGAATCCAAGTAGCTGGATCATCTTGGAAAGAAGATTTTTTCTTCCGCCAGCTTGGGACTGCGGTCGGTAAACACCGCATGTCTATTGGGCCATTACTCCCACTCTGTGTGGGACACGGTTGCGCAAGTGCTGCCTCAGTGCCCGGAGAAGGCCTGGACACTACTCTCCCAGGCTGTCGCCGCCGGGAGGGACGCGGCCAAGTTTACCATCCGGTGTGGGCTGGATACCGCCGACTCTCTAGGCAGGACGATTTCCACGTCGGTAGCCCTTCGACGCTACGCCTGGATGAGATCGACTGGCTTTTCGGGGGGATGTCCAGAATACTCTCATGGAAATGCCTTTTGATGGCCGTCGCCTTTTTGGCGACAAAGCAGATCACGCTCTAGAGCGTTTCAAGGTCTCACGGGCTACGGCCATGTCCTTGGGCCTCTCCAGCCGCCCTGTGCAGTCTGCTTTTCGCCCCTTTCGTGGCTACAGAAGGGGTGCCCCACTACGTCCCGCCCAGAGTCACAGGCCGTCGCAAGCTCCCCAACCTTTGCGCGGCCGGGGATGTGGGAACCACTGTCGTGGTTCAGGGGGCCAGCGGGCGGGCCAGTCCTCCAACCCCCCTCTTCAGCAGCCTCCAAACCTTCCTAGTCTGACATTTCAGGCCCATCAAACGCCAGTGGGCGGCAGGATCCGCCATCACCTCCCCCACTGGCGCACCATCACGTCGGATAGGTGGGTTTTGCAGATAGTCCAAAGGGGCTACTCCCTCCCCTTCGAGGCTACCCCTCCAGCCATACCACCTCGGTACCATCGTATGTCGGAGGATCATTTGGGCCTTCTCCAACAGGAAGTTACGGCTCTCTTGGCCAAGGGAGCCATCGAGCGCGAGCCCCAGAAGTAGGTTGTGGTTGTTACTCCCACTACTTTCTGGTACCCAAGAAGGGCAAGGGCCTGCGTCCTATCTTGGATCTCAGGGATGTCAACCGCTTTCTCCGGAAGGAGAAGTTCAAGATGTTGACGCTCGCTCAGGGCTTGTCTGCCCTCGACCCTGGAGACTGGTTGGTAGCGTTGGACTTGCAGGACGCTTACTTTCACATCCCCGTCCTGCTGGCCCACCGGCATTGCCTGCGGTTCACGGTAGGCCACGAGCACTTTCAGTTTACCGTGCTCCCCTTTGGCCTTACCAGCGCCCCTCGGGTGTTCACGAAAGTGATGGCGGTGGTTGCAGCTCATCTGCGCAGATCAGGGGTTCCAGTCTTCCCCTATCTCGATGACTGGCTGTTGAAGGTGGGCTCGCCCCAGGCTGTCGTCTCCCACCTCCAGACTACGGCCGACCTCCTGCATTTGCTGGGGTTCTCCATCAACGTGCCGAAGTCACACCTGATTCCCCCCCCCCTCTCAGAAGCTCCTCTTCATCGGAGCGGTTCTGGACACGGCGCGGTTTCGGGTTTATCCTCCCGAACAGCGAGTCCGGGATATTCGGGCTATGATTCCGCATTTTCAGCCTCTATCCCGGGTTTCAGTCATGATGACCCTGAGGCTGCTGGGCCTCATGGCCTCCTGCATCCTGCTGGTCGATCATGCCAGGTGGCATATGCGGGCTCTGCAGTGGGACCTGAAGTTCCAGTGGGCGCAGCATCAGGGGAATCTGTCCGGTTGCGTCCAGATCTCGGAGGGCACTGCACATCAATTGCAGTGGTGGCTCACGAACCTGGATTGGGTCAACGGCAGATCCCTCTCCCTTCCCCAACTAGACCACACAGTGGTGATGGACGCATCCCTTCTGGGATGGGGCGGCCACATGGGAGAGGCGGAGATCAGAGGCCTCTGGTCTCCGGCGGAGTCCGAGCTCCACATCAACCTTCTGGAGCTTCGGGAGATTCGTCTTGCACTCAAGGCATTCCTTCCCTCTGTCCGGGGAAGAGTATTGCAGGTGTTCACAGACAACACCACTGCCATGTGGTTCTGCAACAAACAAGGCGGGGTGGGGTCGTGGACCCTATGTCTCCGCCTCTGGACATGGCTGGAACATCAGGGCATATCCCTGGTGGTTCAACACCTGGCAGGTTCACTGAACGCCAGGGCGGACGAACTCAGCCGCAGGTGCATGATGGATCACAAATGGCGTCTTCACTCGGAGGTGGTGCGAGGTCTCTTTCAGCAGCGGTGAGAGCCTTGGTTAGATCTATTCGCCACCGAAGAGAACGCGCAATGTCAGCAATTCTGCGCGTTGGAATTTCCAAGGCGGCACTCGCTAGGCGACGCTTTTCGTCGCGAGTGGAGTTGCGGTCTTCTATACGCCTTTCCGCCTATACCACTTCTGCCCAGAGTGCTGAAGAAGATCAAGCGCGACCGTGCCCAAATCATTCTTGTGGCTCCGGATTGGGCATGAAGAGTCTGGTATCCTGAGCTGCTCAACATGGCCATCGATCCTCCGATCAGACTGCCTCTTTGGGAGGATCTTCTGTCGCAGCAGCAGGGGACGGTCCTCCACCCAAACCTGTCCAGCCTCCACCTCCTTGCGTGGAGATTGAGCGGCGGCAGTTGACGTCATTTGACTTGCCTCCCGAAGTATGTGATGTAATCTTGGCAGCCAGGCGTCCCTCCACTAAGACGGTATACGCCTGCCGATGGAACAAATTTGTGGCATGGTGCACAGCAAAGGCTGTGGACCCCCTTTCTGCCCCTCTGTCTGAGGTTCTCTTGTTCCTCCATTCTTTGGCCCAACAGGGCTCTGCTCTGGGCACTATCAAGGGCTATCTTTCGGCCATTTCTGCCTTTCTAAGGCTTCCTGATCAGCCTTCTCTCTTCAAGTCCCCGGTTGTAAATCGTTTCTTAAAAGGCATAACTCATCTCTTTCCTCCTATTCCCTTCATTATGCCTCAGTGGGACTTGAATCTAGTCTTATCATATTTGATGTGCGCTCCCTTTGAGCCACTTCACAACTGTCCTTTAAGACTTTTAACTCTTAAAACTGCTTTCCTGGAAGCCATCACATCTGCCAGAAGAGTGAGTGAGCTCCAGGCTCTTTCATCTAAACCTCCTTTTCTGGCTGTACATCCAGACAAAGTTGGTATACGAACTCTTCCATCCTTTCTTCCCAAGGTGGTCACTTCTTTTCACATCGGGCAAACCATCACTTTGCCCACCTTCTTTCCGCCTCCGCATCCTTTTAAAGAGGAAGAGAGGCTTCACCGTCTGGACCCAAAATGTGCGCTTTCCTTCTACCTGGATCGCACAAAACAGTTCCGGGTGGATGACCAACTCTTTGTTGGCTACGTAGGCGCCAAGAAAGGTCAGGCCGTACACAAGCGGACCATCTCTAGAGGTATTAAAGCCTGCTATTCTTTGGCTAAAAACCCATACGCGCCCATTCCACCAGGGCGACGGCAGCCACTACTGCTTTGGGACGAGGAGTTCCTCTGAATGACATCTGTCAGGCAGCTACGTGGGCATCGCTGCACACGTTCACCAAACACTACTGCCTGGACAGCCAAGTCCGGAGAGACTGCTTCTTTGGCCATTCTGTTCTCCAGGACTTTCTGGTGTGACATTGGTTCGCAGACCCACCTCCGGGGTTGGTATTGCTGGGGTATCTATTCTAAGGTAAGGAATCTATAACTAACTGTTTCTTTCAGATGAATAAGTTACTGTATGACTGTTTCACTACGAGCGGGTTCACATTGACATAGTTACAACCAGACACCTACATCACGTGACACACATAGAACCTGCATTTTTGTTCCAACCTGTATTAACAGGATACTAGATTTCATAACACTCTCTGTCTTTAAATAGATACAACATAGTACCCCATACTGAGGGCATGCACGATTTCGTGTGAGTCAGTGGACTTTAAGAGGAGGTGGTTTGACCGTTTCACCCCGGGCGGTCACACACCCAACAATTGCTAAAAGAATTGCTATTTTATATCAGTATCCATGAGGTATACGTAGAACTTGTACTTTATCTAGTACATGTTTTTGTGCCAAAAGACAAGATTTGATACTGACTTCTGTCTTTGAACCAGACAGAACATAGTGCCCCACACCCGGGGCATGCGTGGTCTTGCTTGAATAAGAGGCTTGAAAACTACAAATCCCTTCAACCCGATTTTACGCATGCCTACGGAGTGACGTCACACTCCCGAGCACGCATTCCCGGCATGACATAAAACTAGCAGTTGTCGGCTTTCACCCCCCACCTCCGGTTGCATCTTGTGTACCGCCAGGGATACCAACGGAGAGGTGAGTGGGGAGCCGCTAAGCGGAAGGACTATGTTACCCGACTGCTGATTGTGCATGCCTGATAACATCATAAGATTTTTTGTAATCACTATCGTAATTCTCAGCACTGTCACGAGGAGCTCACTTCGCTCATTTTTTGGCTCTAAGGCAGTGCATTTCTCCTTCCTTAAGACACATGGCACCCCTGCTGAGCTGTTAACATTAAGCTGTGTAGTCACCCACGCACTCATAACCAGCAGACTCGACTACGGCAACGCCCTATACGCCGAAATCAACAGAACCCTTCTCCACAGACTCCAAACCATCCAGAACGCCGCAGCCAGACTCATGCTCGAGACTCTGCGCCACGAACACATGACCCAACACCTACGAGACCTCCACTGACTCCCCGTGGAGAAGCGGGTCACCGTTAAACTCCTCACCCACGCCTACAAATCCCTCAACAACATCGGGCCCAAATACCTCAACGAGAGAGTATCCTTCCACGTACCCAAGAGGAACCTCCGCTCCGCCGAACTCGCCCTGGCAGAGTTCCCCACATCCGCAGAAACAGAACTGGCGGAAGAGCCTTCTCCTACATCACGGCCAAGACCTGGAACGATCTCCCTGTGAACATCAGATGCTCCCCGACCCTGCACACGTTTAGGAAGGACCTCAAGACCTGGCTCTTCGACTGATCCGGAGCTGCTCCCCCCCTCCTCCCCACCAGCGCCTTGAGACCCTCACGGGTGAGTAGCGCACTTTACAAACCCCTGATTGATTGATTGATTGATAGACACTAGACATGTGCAATCTCCGGCACTGGATCGCTAATATCATATTTGTTTGCGGCCGTCCACCGGGCTCAGTGTACTCCCGCTGAGCAGTGAATATAAGTTGTGACCTACAGTTAGTAAATACGGGTTTCCATGGGCACCAGATCACCAGGACCCGGTTATATATGTTTTTTGTTCCCCTTAATAACTGTACATAATACTCTGGGAAGAAGCACCATGGTTCTAAATTATGGAGGAGGTAGAGCCTCTACACACGCATTGGCACTTATATTCATTGATAGGACATGTGTATGGGCATCGCTTTTCAAGACTTGGGTTATAGTCTGGTATGGCCCCCCCAGTTACCAATCCCGACACCACCGGCCTCCGATTTTAAATTAATGATAATTGGGGACTTGTATTATGGCACAGCCCCAGGACATGAGTAAATTTCGTACATAATAAGGAATTATCTTCCATTCTACGACGTTTAGCTGCAATAATTCGCTTATGGGCTTGTGTTCCCATGTCTGGTTACATAAACGCGATGATCGCACCATTTGAGGGTCGGTCTGTACCAGTTCTGACAGGGTACGCTGACCATAAGGCATAGCACTTTTTGTGGTGTGAACGCACTCCTGCCTTCGGTGGGCAGTCTTGCACCAACGCTTGGATATATCACCTACAAATCCGGTTTACACGACGCTAGCAAGAATAACCATATTGGTTCATCTATTTGAACCATTCACCTGGGTCTAGACAGTACTAGTGATTCATTGAGCAGAGCACACATGCCCCTGACCTTATGCTAACAGTTCTGGGTTATGAGTTGACTCTACCAGACTTTAAACTTCTGACTAACTAGCCCTTTCGTGCACTTGGTATCTCCGTGATCTGTTCTTCCTCAAAAACAGTGTTTGCAAGGAGTAGTGTCAATTCAATTGTTGGTATGTTTGACACTCCCACATCCTTTTTTTCAGAGCAGTGCCCCCTTCCCTGAGCTGTCGCCAGGTTGAGGTGAGGCCTCTCATCCGTACACTACGGGTAAGCGAATTTTGCAGTAACTACACATGCCAGACGCATTGCATATGTGCTGATAACAGTATCCCATATCATTTTCACTATGTACTCACAAACATGTTCAGAGTCACTTATCTATTGGTTTTCCCTTGTTGTTTGTGTCTTTCTCTGACAGGTACGACCTTTAAATCAAAACTGAAAATAGTAGGATTACTGGTTTTGTACTTCATTTATAATAATATCTTTTCATCACTACTCACAAACTATTTTCGCAGTAGAATTTTCCTAGGTCCTGACGAAAGCTGCGACACCTTCTGGGTCTTCTAGGCTGAAACATTTAGACCTGTTTTCGTCCGACACATGCAGTTTTAAATCCATTCTGCAGGTGCACTGTTTTTAATCCTGGCAGCGGGAACGAGCTAATAAAGGCAACTTCTTCGCTCCGGTTAGCTAGTTTTAACATCACTACCCACACAAGCTTGTTGTTTTTTGTTGCTCTGCGCCCTCACCATAACCCGTCCTTGCCCCTCTCATCTGCAGGATTTAGTACACCCTAAACAGTGTAGGAATAAAAACATCCCTGAGCTCCTTCCTCTCAGAGAGGGAGTTGTAACCCTTGGTGGGACTAGGCGTTGCCGCCAAGAGGAGAATCCCAGATGATGGAGCATGCCACCTTCGGTGGGTGAGGGATTTCGTCCTGAAAGGGATTCCCCCACAGGTTCCTCGAGTTAACCTTTAATGCCTCTGTCTGTTTGCCCAGGTACCCCAGACACAAGGATTTTGTTGTTGTTTTTTGAGTAATTATTTGGGGATTGAATCCTTGCGTGTCTTTAATTTTCCCTTGGACCCTCCTCTAACCGTTTTTTGTGAAGCATCTTTAAAGCTTTTCCAGGGGAGAAAATTATCTCCCCTTGTCCCCAAATTAATTCACTGCAAGTCAATTCACTCCATGTAGCTTCAAAGGCATTCAGGCACCTTTCTGGTATCACTCCAGCAAGATGTCCCGTGAAGAGTTTTTGTGAACTGTGACCATAGTGGTTCCACTTCACAATGTTTCTGCAGAACACTGCAGTTTGTACTCTGACAGTTACTCTATAAGGTGGCAGTTATTCATATTGTACAGTTTCAGCTTAGTATCCTGACTTCATGTCAAAACTGCCCCAAAGTACGGGGGCTGGAAAAGAAGACAAGGGAAATGCCATTTACTTAGAGCACACAGTTGCTCAAACCTGTTTAGCAGGCCTCAATCTGCAGCAGATATTCAAACCTAAAGGCCTGATTTAAGTGAGGGTTGAAAGCGACCAGATGCTTTGCCAAAAACAGTGCTCCTCCAACTGTTTCTATGGTGGATGAACAACTCTATTAGAAATGCCTCCTTGGTGGACAGTCCCTGTTGGAGAAACCTCCTTGTGCATCATCAGCTTCTCTACTGTGCAGTGTTAACTCCTTCAAAGAGTGTGACAGGTCTTCCGCCACCATCTGGAAAGTGTGGCAGATTTCACAGAAGGGTGAATGTTGCATCTCTAGTATGCTGGGAGACACCCCGGCAAATTTAGGAAGGTAAAATATCTGGGCACTGGTAGAGTACACTTTTAGTGTCTAAATTACCACCATACAACTACTGTGGGGTGCTGTGATATCTGCCAGAGGCCCACCACAGACCTCTCCAAAAGTGGTTAATTCTATGGTAGAGCTAGATATTTTGAAGAGAATACCTCTGATGCGAGAGAGAAGAACTCACATGTGATGCAATGTCAGCCCCCAACGTGGCAGAGGATGTGCATCAGCTCCGCTGCCGGGAGCTGATTTTGCAGACAAAACTCTAAATCAGTCTGAAAGAATTCAAAAAGTGAAAATTCAGAACCTCCCAGAGGGAGTTTCTGAAAGCAATTACCATTATGAATCTCATGCGTTTGTTTTGAAGCATTATGTCACATTTATAAACGAGGATGTAGCCTCCACTTTAATAAGACACAGTGGCATGGTACAGCTCTTGTGCTCACAAAGTCACTCATGGCTACTGCCTCCCTGAGCTGCTAATAGCCCTTTCCTGGCGCTTCCTTTTTGAACATTCACAAACTGCATTTTATGGTACGTTTAGTAGTATTACAATAGCACAACTAAAGTACTACAAAAAGGTAAATCTCTACCTCCAGTTGAGGGACAGGAAAAAGTTTAGGGTATACACTGACCCACAAAAGAGTAAGCCCATTGCAATTCACAAACTGCACTTTTAAAGTTATTACCACTAAAACAAGCATTGACAAAGCCAATAGGTCTCACCTATGAGACCTATTGGCTTCGGCAATGTTTTGTAGCCATGCTGTACAGCAGTGTGGATGCTTTGTAGGTGGGCTAAAACTAATTAAAAAAAGCGCTATGATGCAGTCAGGGCTAATGCACTTTTTGTTAGCTTTAGCACTGGATGCTTCATAGTCCTTTTTTAATTATTATTTTTAGCCTTGCTGCACTGCAACAACGCTGCTCTACAGCATGATTGCTATGCCCATGCTGTCCAGCATGAAAAAAAGGCAATGGCAAAACCAATAGTCTCAAAGGGAAGACATATCGGCTTTGCCATTGCTTGCTAGTTGTCGACACAACACCCCTGTAATTCTGAGCAAATTAGTTAATCTCCCCAGTGAAGGAAGTAGCCCTTAGGGGCCACCCGGGTTATTTACAACCACCTGCTATGCCTTCCCAAGTAATGAAGAGTCGGTCAGACAGTGGAGAATACAAACAGGCTTTTATTAGCAATACTCTGCAGAGGAGTCCAATCTGACCTGCACCCTAAGATGTCTGCTGAGGGACTGGCTCCCCAACAGTCTGCAACAACTAATCATTCCTCCAAGAACCTCCAACCACGCCCACAGTGGAAAGTTACCAGCTTAGGCCAGACATGAACAAAGGAGGCACAGAAGGATGGCTACCACCTGCCAGATGGGTACAGGTTTATCACAAATTCAAGGTTACCATGCTGGGTCTCAGCGTCTCCTAATGTGGGAGCAGAACTACAAACTCAGATAGGTATGTGAGGGCAGAATGGTCTGTTCATTAGTAAGCCGGGAAGCAGCCTTGAACAGAGAAGAAAATAATAACTAAATACAGTGTTTTGCTGAGGCAAGCACACAAATAATGAGGCCTAGTTCAGGCACAGCCTAATGGGGATTACGAAATACAAAATGGAATCACACTCGCTAACTAAAGCTTGCACGTTGCAGGGATAACTCAGTGGGTTGCATAACGTGAATACAAATGGTGTCTATTTAGCCACACACTGCTAACCTAATATAACATGAAACGAGTGTATAGCAAGAATGGGGTTTTCAAACCTAACAGACCCTCCTTTTAGCATGGGTGGCTAAATGCTTTATTGAGGCTATCCGGTAGGGTCTTTAGAATTCTAAGTGGGGATAAAGAAAATGCATAGTCACTCAAATTGCAAAGGGAAACAAGGCAGCACGGGTATATCAAAATCCCTTTAGTATTCAAAAATACCTACATGTATTATCAACATATCCTGTTTCTTTTGCATCATCATAGTAGAGACTTTATTATCTCGTAAATATTTTAAGTATTCGGTCACATTGAATCTCTGAAAATCCAACTTTTCATTTTGTAGCTAGGTGGCATTCTGATTACCCTTGTAAACACTCATACAATCTTCTGGATGTAAGGTACCCTCCTTTCCATCTGATCCAGGTGTATACCCCTGGTGTACTACTATATACTCCAACACTGCGTCATAATCGGACTGTATCAGAACTATTCAAATGTTCGTTATTAAGCAGGGAAACTATAAGAGACGTGTTGACCTAAAAGATATCTACATCAACGCTCATCAGCCCTTCTATCTCCTTCTGAAACATGATCTTAGCATTTGTATTGCATGGATGTCCTTTCCTTAACAGTTAATGTACTTACGCAGTAGATGCAATGAACTGGTAGACAGTGCCTACAAGGGCCTATTTGTCGTGTCACATATTTTCACATTGTACCTGAGAGTAGGTGCAATACGTAGATGGGGCAACAAATACAGTGTGGAAAAGAAAAACAGCATTTGCAAACCATCCCCACGGATGCTAAGTGTGAACTTGTGATCCACAGGCGAAGCGAACATTATGAGGCGGGATCTAGGACGGGCCTATTGTCATGTTCAGTCTGTAAATGAAGTCATATGTTCTCACGCATCTTAATCTCCCCCGCCCCTGGATATGAAAACGAACTGTCATATTAACTGTCATCTACCTAATGTACACATTATTTTGGAGTGCGCAAATCACTAAATGCATTATCTAGGATTGGAGAACAGAATTGAAGGTACACCAATCTGAGCACTGTATTATCACTTTATGTCCTCCAGTGCTCCCCTGTGCGAGGAGCCAAAGTAATAAACATGTTCACAAGAGAAACTGGTGCTGTTTGAACTTGGGAGTGCACAGGATACTTCTCATTCAGGGAGTAGGATGTTCCTAACACTATTATTAGCACAATAACAACTATGGATGCAACTTGTACTTTCTATGTACTGACCCCGCTCTTAACAGGAAGGTGCAAAAAGGGTTATTTTCCTCATCAATTGGGTGACCAAATGGATACATGGTGATTGGGAGAGAAATGTAACACAATGGAATTGGTGACCAGGGAACAGGAGGTGGGGCAAAACTCTTCTTTCCAGTGTCTTTCAGAGAGCCATCACTGGCAGGCTCCTATTGTTCATCTGGCGTAGGCGCTGTTGAGCACCGGCGGTGGAGCTACTCGTCTAGCTCTTTCTGGAAAAATCCTCTTCACTCAGGATAGGGCACCCTCCCTCCTGGGAGGACACCCTCAACTAATCCTGTTCACTGTCCAGGCCAGTGCACCAATCTCTTTTTCCCTACTCTATCGCTGGTACCTTAGACAGGGTACCTGTACCCTATTCTTCATCCATGAAGTCCATCCCTTCTCATTCAACTTTCCCTCTGGTGCACTGTCCTTCCGTCGGGGCGCAAATTGTGCCTCAATACTCCGGGCACAGGGGGGGGGTCAAGGAAACATGGGGTCAGACTCAAGAGGACCAGGGGCAGAGACTCAAACACAGGCGAGCCCACAGGCTGGGCTCAATGGGCTAGGACTCAAGCACAGGTGGACCAACAGGCTGGGGCTCCTGGATAGCCCCTCTCTCTGTGTTGTTTTTCGGTGGTACTGCCTCGTCCAGCACTTCTTTGCTCTGCAGCAACATATTCATGGATGTTCCATAACAAGCAGCCAGGCTGTGCATCACGTCCGGGGCACCTCTTTCTATGACTGCAGGGTGTCCCGGACCTATTAGTGGGTAGAATGCATAGTTTTAATTAACTGGCAAGGATAAAACTTTATACAATTTATTTTTCTCTCCCAACACCAAGTAATGGGGTAAGCCTTAATTCATTTACTAAGCTCTGAAAGAACAAGTCGGACATACTTTGGATCGTTGCATCTGTCCATTCCTATATTATTCGTCTGAAGAACCTAAAAAAAAAAAGAAAATGTGTGGTGCGAAATTATTGGGGGGCAAACAGGTACCCTTCCTAGTCATGTGCACCATACAGTACACGGGCTGAACAATGTCTCATCCTGACAATGTGCCATACTTTCAACTTAGATATCTTGACTTCAGTACCCACCCAGCAGGGCCTGCTACAAACATTCTCTTATTTCATGTTAATCATTTTCTGCAAACGCATTATTCCTTCCCACTCATCTGTTGCAACCCAGTTACTCAGGCTAACTAATAAAGGATTTGTGATGTCTCTACAACTGTATGTAGTGTTGCGGTATCATAAGCAATAATGGTGGTACCACCTGGGTATTCAAACGAAAGCCACCGACATATAGTTCCCCTTAAGGATCAGACAAGGGAACATCAGTCTAGTCTACCCGTCCTTTCATCTCCATCTCAATTCCAATTCCATCAATTTACAGAAAGGAGGGGCAGTAACATGGCGGACTTCAAGGTGACACATTTTCCTAATCATGACAATTTTTTCAAACAGTGTTATTTTAAAGCCAATTAGACGTGCACTGGTGAGGTGCTGTGTCTCTGTTTATTCAAAAGCATGTTCACAGCATCCTGTAAAATGAGTGGCTAAAGCGAGCCCAACTGATTGTCTTATGGAAGTGGCCACCGTCATGACCGTTCCTAGACAGCTCGGGCGGGCTCAAAAGACAGAAAGCGCACAACAAGCCGTCTTGCGTACTTACAACACAAAACAGCATACAACAATATATGTACCACGCACAGAAGCGGAAGAAGAAAAACGCAGTTTCAAGTGTTAGGCATTCAGAGTTCAGGCTCATGCACCTCATTTAATATGTTAGTCCCCTAGTCGCCAAGGAGCTAATCTCCTACCCCCCCTTCGACAGTAGGTGACCTAAACAGGTGACCTCCTGTCGACAATACTTACCCCTTTTAAAAAGCAGACTTCCTAGCCATTCAGAGCTAAACACAAGAACAATTTGTTAGAAATGGTGGTCTCTAGTTGGCAGAGGTAGGTACCTCTGTCCAAACAAGGACCCTTCCCTCCAGTCAGGGTAAGGGGAATACACACTTTAGATAACCCCTACTCACCCCCCTTAGTAGCTTGGCACGAGCAGACAAGCTCATCTGAAAGGCAATGTACAAAGCATTTGTACCAACACTCACAGTAACACAGTGAAGACACCACAAAAGGGCACTACACCAAATGCACATCCTCTTCTTCTGTCACACTGAAACAAGACAATCAATCCACAAAAAGACAAACGCACAGAAAAGTTGGACAAGAAAATATCTGCTTCCTAAAAGTGCTGTTGTCAAACACAGACTTTAAAAACCATACTTACTAAAAGATGTATTATCAAATTCTGAGCTCATTCCTATTTTCTATCTTATCCCTATGAAGGATATACTCGTAAAATTTTACAAAAAATTCCCCATTCCGTCCTATCAGCATTACAGCCATTCAATAGTGAAAAAGGAAAATGGTATCTTTTCACCACCAGGACACGCCACACACACCAGCACATATCAGCACATATCCCACTCCTCACATACACCGCGCCCCACCCAGGGGGGGGGCCCTGGGCCCACCATAGGGGTGCCCTATGGACAAACTCCGCGCAGGCACTGCGGTGGCAGGCCCGAGACGTCTTTTCCGGGACACTCATGTGGATGGCACAATCAGCGCTGCAAGCCTACTAGTAGCTATTTATTTACCAGCCCTGGCACAATCAGTGCACTTCACTAGGGATCTACTAGTAAAACCAATATGCCAATCAGGGAGAAACAAGCACAATATCAATTTACACAGAAACCACTCGCACTGTGACACTGATCAGCAGTGGCAAAATACCCAAAGCATCTGAACCAGCAAAAACAAAATCTAGCACAGCATCAAAATCATAGGAGGCAGAGGCAAAAAGTCAGGGAAAACCACGCCAAGGATGCCATGTCTAACACTATGTAACTGTACTGTCCCTACAACTTTGCTGTGTGTCAGAAACGATGAGCAAGTAACTACCCCTTTTAAACCTGTTTATGGATGCTCCGTCCTTCTTCATAGTCCTAAGAAGTGCAGCAGAACCTATGACTCCTACCAGTCAATGTGAAATCCGGACAAAGACCTATTATTGAAATAAATAGTACCGCCAAAGAATGTATTTTAGATCGGTGATAGAAAAACATTGCGCAGCAGAAAGAACCATTAGCAAAGGCATAGCAATGGCTAGAACAGCAGGATGTAGGAAAACCACTTTTTCATGAACTTCACACCAACCAATCACAGAATTGTAAACACAATCAAAAGAATGGGACTATTACTATCTACCAGCCGTCTCTTCACCAACACCTTTCTCAACCAAATCCTGTACCATACACAACAAGGCTCGTGAAATCTGTAGGAATCCCAGCTCTACATCGCCTGTTGCCCACAAAGTGGATGGCACATTCGCAAAACTCGGGGGGGGGGGGCAAACACCATTCACTACTTACATTGAGGCCCGTCATCACACATTCACCTGCTTGAGAGCAGTAATAGTAGGATGCCAAACCCATCACATGCTCACCACAATTAGACATTAACTAAAACAGAAATCCACTATAAAAAGGACCAATAATCAGAGCAAGAAAGCGCAAAACATGTGCTACAACCAATGTGTCTGAAGCACCCACCAAAACACTCATAGCACTGTGCTATGTTAAATACGTAACAGAAAGAGGCAATCTATTCCTTTTAATTCGCAAAACAAATCTTTTCCTGTCAGGTCTGAGTCACAAACAACAAATTGGTAACCTTTCTCAAATGAACCTGCAACCCTCTCTAAAACTTATTTTGTAATTGCTCCTTTTAAAACCCCAACAACTTTGATAGTGCACCTTGTATTTCTGCTCCTGAAACAACACATTGTAACTCTCTTTCACTCCCTGCAAACACCTTTTCTAAGCAAACCTTTCTAAATCCGTCTGCCTTTCAAACTTTTTTTTCCCTTTGTGTCTCATGGCTCTGTCTGCTGCTTTGCATGTCCCACTGAAAACAGCCCAAACCAGATGAGGCTGTATATTCCTGCCAGCTAGAGAAATTCCATTCTTATCTTCAAGGCCAAACAGCAAACCTTACGTTAATGAGTCATGAGCTTGTATTTCATTCCTCCTACTGCACTTTGAAAATGCGTGTCTGTTCAATCCACCTCCAACATACACAAATCAATCAAGAATTAGTTAATTAATTAATTGAGTAGCATCAGACTGAAACATCCCAATAAGCCTACATTCCTTTCCATCCTATTTCGCCTTTGTGAACCTCCTTCAGCCACGTTAAAAAAAAAAAGAAATCTAACATAGACTGCCTCTCTCATTTTTCTACGTCTCTGTCTGCTTCTCAGCAGTTCCCTGCACACTGAGCCCCCTCCTTGGGAATTTCTCTCCTATCTGAAAAGGCCGCAGCCAGCTTGCCAGAACAAACTGAATTCACGAGCTATGTTTTCCAACCTTGAAAATCCTTTTCATTCAGAGAAAAATACATACTGCCTGGAGTGCTTGAAACACCTTTTCCAAATTAAATACACGTTATATTGCGATGTCAGTTCCACACTAAACACATCGGCATCTGCGCAAGGCCCATTCATTCAGCCTTTACTTTCATGTACCAAACTTTAAAACTACAACTTTCATGTCTATAGCTCAGAACAACTTTCGCCATTTCGCAATGTCCAAAGCTAAATATGAGATCTGGGCGCCATCAACGCACCCCTTCTTTTCTCTTTTTTTTTTTGTTTTATTTATTACGTCATGCTCTCTAACTGTCTCACTTCACATTCTCTCCCATTGCACATTCCTTCGTCCTTTCTCACACCACTCATCCTATGTAAAGGAAAAAAAAAGAAAACAAACAGATATATATATATATACATACACACACATTATCACTATATACATGTATACACACTATCACCATATTTCTTTCTTTCTTTTAATTGTTCAAAATGAGGCGCTGGCTGAGGACAAATTAAGCTCATTCCAAGTATTTTCAAGAAAGGGTCCAAATGCATTATTTTGCCTGGCAAAGGAATTACAAGTACTTTTCTTCAAAAGACAGTCCGCAAACCGTACCAAAACAAACTGATGGTGCACCATATTCATAAAACACACTCACAGACAAAAAAAAGAAAGCTCTCAAGAGCAGTCCTCAGACTGCGCCATGGCAAGTCAGTCCTCCGACTGAACCAAAACAAGTCAGGCTCTAGCCTGAACCAAAACAAGTCAGTCCTCAGACTGCACCAAGACAAGACAGTTTAAAGACTGTACCAAGACAAGAAGACAGGCTCTAGCCCCAGACCTTTTCAAGAGTAGACCAAATTTCCAGTTGGCCTGGCAGATTGTTCGCAAACAGTCCTAGACCTTTTCAAAAGTGGGCCAAATTTCCAGTTGGCCTGGTAGGCTGTTCACAAACACTCTGTGTCTTTTAAAAAGGGTCCGCAAACCCACCAAGTTCAAACCAAGACAGCCCAAAGACCGTACCAAGACACAGCCTGTCGGCTCGTGCCGTTCAAGCAAGGCAGTCCGAAAACTGCACCAAGACAGTCCGGAGACTGTACCAAGACACAGCCCGTAGGCTCGTGCCGTTCAAGAATGGTGCCATTTTTTCAGGAATCAAATCACTCACCTGGTGCACACAGGTCGAGTCAAGTTATTCTCCACTGCCTACTCTTCGGACCAAACGGTCAACTCCAAGGTTTCGCCTTCTCAGGATCCCAGCCGGTGACCACTAGATGAGGAGTTGCCCGATCAGATGGGCAGGGCAGCTGCGAGAACCAAGCTCGATCGTATGGGGTACCCTGATCCGACCGACCGGACGCAACCCCGACCCTGCAACCCGATTACGGGCCCGCTGGATCACCTTGCGGGGTCCCTGTTTGGGCGCCATCTGAAGGAAGTGGCCCTTAGGGGCCACCCGGGTTATTTACAACCACCTGCTATGCCTTCCCAAGTAATGAAGAGTCGGTCAGACAGAGAATACAAACAGGCTTTTATTAGCAATACTCTGCAGAGGAGTCCAATCTGACCTGCACCCTAAGATGTCTGCCGAGGGACTGGCTCCCAACAGTCTGCAACACCTAATCATTGCTCCAAGAACCTCCACCACGCCCACAGTGGAAAGTTACCAGCTTAGGCCAGACATGAACAAAGGAGGCACAGAAGGATGGCTACCACCTGCCAGATGGGTACAGTCTTATCACAAATTCAAGGTTACCGTGCTGGGTCTCAGCATCTCCTAACGTGGGAGCAGAACTACACACTCGGATACGTATGTGAGGGCAGAATGGTCTATTCATTAGTAAGCCGGGAAGCAGCCTTGAACAGAGAAGAAAATAATAACTAAATACAGTGTTCTGCTGAGGCAAGCAATACAAAGAATGAGGCCTAGTTCAGGCACAGCCTAATAGGGATTACGAAATACAAAATGGAGTCACACTCGCTAACTAAAGCTTGCACGTTGCAGGGATAACTCAGTGGGTTGCATATGTGAATACAAATGGTGTCTATTTAGCCACACACTGCTAACCTAATATAACATGAAACAAGTGTATAGCAAGAATGAGGTTTTAAAACCTAACACCAGGCATAAAAAAGAAATGACAATGGCAAGAAAATACTGTCACTTAAGAAAGCAGTTGTGCCTATGTCCATGTCTTAGTGAAAATACATTTGGAAGAAGATAACATAAGTTGTCAGAATAAACATCAAAGGAGAAAGGGCTTATTTGAAGTGTGTATGGCATAGTAAAACATAGCTACAAACGGCAAGAGGTTCAACAAGGACAACAGGGAAGACATAGAAATAAAAGCAGTCCCTCAATCACAGCACGATTTGCAGAAGGACAGCAATCAAGCTGAAGCAATCAGTACTTGGTCCACAAGCCAGCCGAAAGAAGAGGAAGTGAAGCCAGCGTACGCTGGCCAATTAAAACGCAATTAAAACGCAATTAGATTGAGTGAAAATAAAGCCAATGATTTTTAAGCAATGGGCGGGCTGGAAGCTCGTTGTTGTATACACATGCGCAGCACATGCGCTGTTGCAGGCAAACCGAAAAAGGACCCAAAACAGTAGTAAGTACTCCAGGCCAGAGTTGGAGTAATTCCAGCACCACACATGGCAGTCACTGGTGCTCAACACCCTCCCATAAAAAATTATGGAGGCAGGGACTTAAATAAAACCCCATAGGAAAGATTGTTATATATGAGTTATGATTTACTTATAAAATATTTTATCAATCTTTTTGAATTTATAAATTAATGTAACATACATTTTTATGAAGATATAATGAAAGAACTTTTAATTATATATATATATATATATA
This sequence comes from Calotriton arnoldi, assembly GCA_963921515.1. NCBI lineage: Eukaryota > Metazoa > Chordata > Amphibia > Caudata > Salamandridae > Calotriton > Calotriton arnoldi. Next base: position 1,088,268 of record CAWUFW010005895.1, read on the forward strand.
TATATATATATAATTTTTAATAACTATTACATAATAAAAAAGCGTATTTTTTAGTTTTGGTGGGAATTTACTTTTTAATTTAAACTTTAGAATGTAATTTAATATATTTCAATTATTTAAATATTTAATTCAAAATTAAGTTTAGTGCTGTAGCTTTTTAGTTTTTACATTTAAAATAAATATACACAATTAATGTTTTATTTGGAAAAAATTGTTTTTACTTTTCCTCACACTTTACCATAGTGAGACTCCACAGTCGGTGTAGAGATCTCCCTATCGTAAAGAATTGGGAAAATTTAAAAAAAAGTTTATTAAACTTTATAATAAATTAGTACAAATATATTTTGTTGAATATTATTGTAAATTAAAGCAAGAGTTTTCGTCACTCTGGGATTTGTGGTTGCACCTTTCCTGAGGTTGGACTGGTTATTAAAGTTACTGGAGTAATGCTTGTTCATCTGGCTGCATTTAAGACTCTACTGCGAGTCTGGCCATCTGCTGTTCTGTGCCTGCTTCATTTCATTTCTTCATTATTAGTATTATTAAAGATGAAAATGTTTCTAAAGCTCAGATTCATAGTAAGACGGCTGTAAAAGGTTCTTACTGTCCAGGAAGATTGCAAAATTACACGAGGGTTACTGACATTTCTCATTATAAACAAAAAAAGCATTGACCAATGCAATAGGTCTTCAAATTACTTCTTCCTTGTTTGTCAAGTTTGTGTAGTAGTGTGCATGGTTTATGGGGCTAGAACAAGAATAAGTGACTGGTTTAATAGATGCATGAGTGGTTACATGGATAGATGAAGGGATGAAAAGGGAATGTATACATAGATGGATGAATGATTGTGCAGGTGCACAATTAAATGTTTGAGTGAATTTCAGACCAAATGTGATAAATGTAGAAATACTTGTAACTACCAAATGAAATTACTTTTTCCAATACTAACATTTGAATGAGGCAAAACATCAAAGCTTTAACAATTCAGTGGTCCACAATGAAACCTTCCTTTGAGTTCGGACGTGGGTAGGTCCCACGCATTGGAGCACCGATTTGGTGGTGACTCCCTCCCGTCATTGTTGCGGTTGTTTTGGACGTCCAGGCTGAAGCCCTACGTCATCCCCTTAGAGGTTCGCGAGAAGGACGTATTCTTTTGCACTTCCTTTTTTCCCCTTTGCGGATTACCGTTGAATCCATGATACAGGGACGGTACTCCTTAGGACATCTTTCTGACTGTCTCCTCAACTTCAGAGTAGATTAGGTTTTTTCCACCCCTGGTCCTGATGAAACGCCACTCATCCATTAGGAGATTATAGGCGTGAAACATGTCGACCTTTTAACCACCTTCATCACATACACTAGGCTGCAGCAGGTTTAATTCTCCTTGCCAGCCACGACTCTCGTAGTCTGTTTTTAGCCATAGCATCAGTGTCCAGCTATTAAAGGTTCTTAAGGGCACTCATAGCTATTTTTTAACACACACACTGCACCCACTCTACTCAATACACGCCTGCCCCTCCACTTCATCACATAGGGCCTCCCGACTGACAACATAGAAGATCTCCGGCAAAGAGCCCCCCTGTGGGGCCTGTTGGGCATTGCAGCGCCAACGAGGAGCTGCCATATGATGAAGCATGACACCTCTCGGGTGTGTGAGGGCCCTTTCTCCTTATTGGAGCTCTCCTTCCCCCCTCTGTTCCTTCTCTTACCTGGCATTCCGTTTCCTTCTGACCTTCCCATCCCCTTCCCTAGGAACTGCATACCGAATTGTTTGACTTATACGTTTATGGGCATGTATGCTGGACCTAGATCCTAAAAGCTCTTGTCCCTCCACTTGTGTACACCACAATGAAACCACCCATGCTTTCTCATTTCAACACCTTGCACTGCTGTGGTATGATCCTTGCTCACTGTGCCCCCTACACGACTTCACTCCTGTCCCAGATATTGGTATGTAGGTGCTAAGCATTGGACCAGCTCTTCACGCACTTACTAGTCTAGTGGTGGCCCATGTGTGTTGGATTCAGCAGACCTCTAACCAACTTTAGCTCTAACACGTACCGACCTTGTATACAGCAGTGTGCATTTTTCTCTCACATTCCCATCCACAGGTTCTTCTCAACATCATTATTGCAAACTTGTTATTACAGACAGTGAATTGTTACAGCATGGGTAGCAGCCTTTCCTGTGGCTGGGTAGACCTGGTTGGAGGGTACTACACAGAAGTCATCAGGAAACCCACGAATGTGGAACACTGCACAGCCAGAACAAAGGCACAAACAGGTTGTGACATTTACACATGCCACATGGCCAACAATCATGCACAAATGTGGCACTTCCAAATTCCAAGCTCTGAAACACGGGAGGCAGTCTCACAAGCTGTATTTTGAGGCCATCCTCAAACGTGTTTGATGGACATGCGAGGGAAGCTGTATTTTCTGTTGTATGCTAAGGACAGCCTCCCCAGGCGCAATGTTTGAGTGCCTGGAATGGGTCGTAGGGAGGGTGGCTCTCTACAGCAGTACTAGGCCTGGTAAGTGGTGCCATGGTGTTTGGGAAATAGAGGACTGTTAAAGTGACGTGATTTGGGTGCAGGCTCAGTGGCTCTCTTTGGTTGATGGCACTGCAGAAGCTGCTGTAGTGGGGTAGTCTGAGTGCATTCAGACTGAGACCACCATAGCGAAGAGTTGTCTCCCCTAGCACCTACACTGTGCACATGGATCAGGGGGTTTTCTACCTTCATATATCCTGACTACAACCTCATCACTGAATGGGACAGGATCAGCCTGCTCACTGATGGAAGGTCGCACATGATTTTGCCAGAACACCACCATCACTTAATAGCTGGTAAGCATTTCCAAGTCACAATAGAGTCTTCAAAGTTCAGGAACCAAAAAGCAATGAGAACTCCTTTGAGAGATTGGGTTGCTGTTTGAGGGGTGTGTGAACTCCTCTTCAAGCTACAGCCACAATCCCCATCCCAATGAACCACTGAAGTCAATAAATTAGCCTGTGCTTAAACCTAGGGTAGCTTGGCACAAAAGCGGTCAGGCTCAACTTAGAGGCAATGTATGAAGTATTCATGCAGCATCCAAACAGTAATAAAGTGAAACACAAGAAAAACCCAAACCAATTGAGGAACTTAGAGTAAAATCAAATAAATGATTTGACACCAAAACAACAAAAATCCGATTAGTAGAACTGAAGATATGAAGTTTTAAAGGTTTCGCAGAAATCAAGCGCTAAACTAAGCAAAAAGAGAGAACCGTAGTTATCTGGTTTTGGTAGACCGGGTTACAATTAAGAGAGAGTCAACCTCGAGTCATCTAGGGTGGACCCACCGGATATAGGGGAAATACTTTTTTCTTAAAGGAACTCTCACTCACTAAATGTTATCCAGTGATGTGCTTCATCATTGAGTTCTTCCCGACCCTCAGAGGGTTCACTTATTTAGTGGATGCCTGGTGGCCCATATGGATCTCCGGATGCCAGTCTGCCCAGTAGTCAAACAGTCATCATGGGTCCCCACTCGTCCAAAGACCTGTTCACCTCCTCTGGAGCCTGCAGGCTAAATAAGTGGACCCTCTTCTAAGAAAGGTTATTATGGTAGTGTGGTATGGTATGAATAATTAAATAAATAACCAGCCGCCTTTCGTAAAAGGGTATTAATAGGGACAAACTGATCCTGACGAAAGCCACTGGAAAGGGGTACATGGTAGAAACTAGTTGATCATACTTAAGGGCCAAGAAATGGTAGTAACTCCTACTAGCACATCTGCCCAAGTTTTTAACCTTGTCAGACAGACTGGGGAAAAAAACTGATTTGGGCATCATCTAGGCATTTTTAAAGATTACCTCATATAAAGCCCACACCCTTTTTCCTTAAAAAAGGTGTTCCTTTGTAAGTAAAGAGGTCGTAGCATGCCTTGACCCTCAGAGGGTCAGGAAGAACTTGATGATGAAGCATGTCACTGGATAACATTCAGTGAGTGAAAGTTCCTATAAGAAAAATATCTTTCCCCTGTATCCAGAGGGCCCACCCTAGATGACTCGAGGTTGAATCTCGCTTGATTGTAACACTGTATATCAGAGTGTGAGTCACGACCTCTATTTCCCTCTTCCTTCCCTCTTTTGATTTTTACCTTGATAGACCAGGTCCAAGTCACAAGTTCAGGCTAACCACGATGGAGCACAGGCCAGATACAGGACTGAGTTCCATCCACTGACAAAGGGCCTGATTACGAGTCTGGCAGTCCGAGGGCTGCCAGACTTGCGGTGCCGGTACAGCCACTGCCGTCCGGCGGTCCGACTGCCCAAGTCATAATAGGGTGGTCATTGCATTGCATGCCATTGCACAGCTGAAACTGCCAGGGATAGGAGATCCCTGGTGGTGGTGCAGCAGTCTTGAGGCCACAATATGTTTGGCAGGACCACCGGCGGTTCCTCGTCCATGAAAACTGGCAGAGTTGCATCCTGGCCATGGGGTGCATGCAGTGGGACACAGGTTGTGCCCCCCTGTGTGCATGCACCTCAGTACCTACACGGCATGGACTGCACCTGTCCATGCCGTGCAGGTACTGCCTTTGACGTTCCCATTGCGGTGCCTATTTCATAGGTACTGCCATGGGAACACCAAAGAACCGCCTACCAGCGACTGAAAAAGTCATAATCTGGTGGGCGGTGCACAAACGGGTTTGGCAGTGCAGGAGCGGGACGCCGGCATGGCAGTCCCCTCCCGCACTGCCAAACTCGTAATGAGGCCCAAAGTTTGTGATCTCGGCATCGAGGTGCAAAATCCTTGTGTCGAGCTGCATGGGCTGGCATCGAGGAGTTGTTGACGAGGAGCTGTGATGCGAGATCCGGTGTTGAGATGCGTCACACAGCAGCAGAGCTGATGAGCCATTGACTGGAGCATGCCGTGGAGGGAGCTGCAGGGGCTGCAAAGACTTGTGCTGCGATGCGTCGGTGCAGGGGACAAGATGCATCGCGCTGTGCCAGCGTTGATGCCTGTCGGGGTCGAAGGATCCACCAGGGCTTGCGAGGACTTCCACTGCAAGAATAGGCAACAATGGTACAAATGTCGCACATCCCTATCACCAGAGCATTGTAGTACAGACAATAGTGGTGCTCTAAACACTATGGACACATCTGTCGTCACGATGTGTCCCAGCTAGACCCGCATAAAACGTTGATCATAGCCCAAACAACAAGTTAACAATAGAATAGCGTATCACTCCCAATGTATTCATATTGTTCTCCCATTCCACAGTGTTAATACAGAAAATCATTCAGGACTCTGTATAGTACTGTAGGTGGTGTTTTTATTTCTTCTCAGTACAACCCAAAACAATCACTATAGATGTTACAATGATGTTTCGTAGATGATTCAGGTGACACGTGTTTCGTCCCAACTTAGGACTTTTTCAAGGCTATATCTGTACATCTCAAAAGTAGATTGGAGAAGGGAAATGTTTTCCCTCTTGATAAGACAACATATTCAAACCAAATGGAAGGCAACCAAGCAGCCTTATTCTCACATAATCAAAAGTTCAGCAAATCAGCACCGGTAACAAACCAATTCAATCCTTTCATGATCTGATGGAAGTCAACTTGTTTCAAAACTACTGCTGTCAGTCCTTGGACCTTAATAAGTCCCAGTACAGACCGTGTCTCGCTGCAGAAATTAAACAGAGCATTTTCTGTGGCATGCCATGGTCGAGACACAGTCAACAACCATTATACAAACAAGAACTGTAAGCATATATGTGTAACTATACACCTCGTAATAGTTTGTATCCGTAATACTACTCTGCTGTCTAAATAAACACAAGCCACACCTCTTTTATGCAGTATATAAAGTTACAGGATAAATCACTCATTACTTTGTTGAATACCCTGACCTCAGTCCTTCTGCCTAACTCATATGACGAAAGCTGCAAGAAACTATCACATTTGATGCTGGCAAGATAATTAATTGAGCTAAACATTTTCCCAATGTAAGGTGTCAGCAGGTCACAATTTACAATTCCAGCAAAGTCAACTTAACCTTTCGTCCTTCTGAGATCAATAATGTAAGTGACATTGAATCTGGAAGTAGTTCAATTGTTATTTCCATATCTTCAAAATGTCTCTAAAGCAACACAAAGCGCTATATCAAAACAAGTTTGATATTTCAAAGGGCTGGTTGTCCTTCAGTACACTACCTCATCACGACACACAACTTGAAAAGGTGCTCTATTTCAGTCCAATGGGGTAGTATATAGTCAACTTTTCTAGTCTAGAATGCAGCCTTCTCATGTGGAAATGGATTTCATGATCTCAATACGGTGATTTATGGTCTATAATATATGGCAAAGAAGACTCATTCAAGGCAACATCAAAAACAGCCCAACATTGGTGAATCATTAAGCATGCAATACAGAAATCTGTAGCAAGCAAATGAAAACTCAGGTTTGTGGGCCATGGGTAGTACTGCACTGGTGAAGCTTGGTCACTGTACAGGAGGCAGGTAGTCAAGGCACTTCCGAAGATTTGTGACCAAGAGGACACCTCCTCCAATGGGAAACAGTACGTTCCTCCTGAAGCCTCTAATTCGAATTACAGAAACAAGTTTACCCAGTTATAAGACTAAGGGTTCTCATTATCTAATGGGAACAAGCCGAATCTCCTTGAAGTATATATTTCCCATTAGGGAAGTATCTGCCAAGCTGTGGGACTTAGAGGGCCTTTCATCAAATAGAAATCAGCCTAACATTGAAGCATCTATTTTCTATTGCCAAAGGTGCCCGTCAAGCCTTGGTACCAAGGGGTCACATTCGTTAATGACAACTAGTCTGCCAAGCCACTTAAGCATCTATTTGCCATTCCAGAAACGGCCATTCGAGGAAGGAACCCCTGGGGCACATATCTTGATATGTGTCCCAGAGGTTCCTTCCTCGAATAGGAGGAGCTAACCTCTTCCTAATGAAGAGTCTGTTTCCCATTAGAGGACACGACCTGTAAAACCTGAAGACCAAGAGGGCTTTTCCTCTAATGGAACCCAGCCTGTTCACAATGAAGCATCTGCTTCTGATTAGAGAAAAGCCCCTGTCAAACAGCATGGCTAAGAAATGATTTTCTCTAATAGAACTAGCTTTAACAGTGCAAGTATTCAAAATCAATTACAATACAGGAACTGACCAGGAGGAGAAAAAAAATACTTTATTTGATCAGTCTATTTTCTTTTACAGATAAAACTCTGGCAATCAAAGTTCAGTTTCTCTAATGCAAACTAGCAGCAACCTTAGGTTTAACCCCGCACCCCTCCCATAGCCCATGTGACTTACCAACAACATTTCTGCTTTGTTGTATAGAGCAAAAGACTCCCTATTCTGCTCCTTTGGGCATGTTGCAGAGTACTGTATTCTTCCTCTCACAGTGAACAAGGCTTTGCCGTCCTTACTTTGAAAACCACACCAAGGCTCCTCAAACCAGTGAAACAGCAACCCATTGACCAATGCTGCAGTCCTTCCCAACCCAATGTTCATAGAGTGGCTCAATAACGTACTGGTAATTTTAATTAATCTTCATGTCTTTTACCATGCTCATTCTCCTCGCCAATGTTGTCTCTTGACATTTGCTTTTGTTTATTTCTAATTCAAGCCCCTTTCGTTCTCTTATCTTCTCCCTTTGTTCAACTGTCGGAGCCTATAATGTATTTTTTCATGTTTCCCTCCTTTTCATCTAGCTTTCCTCCTGTATCCCTTGCCACCATAAGTTACCTATTTTATTTTCTCATCCCCAGAGAGATCTTTACTTCCTGGCTCTGCCAGCTCAACTGCTTTCTTCCCTTGAAACACACTCCTCCAACTGAGGTTCTTCTCAGGGACTATCCATTTAATATGAATCATGATCCACCCCTTGTGGAACTAGCTGCTTCTCCATTAATATGGCTTCTCCTTCGAAGTCATTCCCCACAATGCTTTGCGCCAGCTGTGCCTGTCTCACTCATAGTGTAGCAGCCATGTTGATTGTATGCATTTCCCATTTCTTACTCTTGAATCAGCTGGGTATTCTTCCAAGACCTATTCGGTCTAGTTTTGAATGCCTCTCCATATCCTTGAGCCATCGGGCAATCCGCTATTTAGTTTAACAGCTGATGTAACCGGATGCTTTTTCCCCTTGTTACTTTCTGTGAACGCAAAAAAAGAAAACAAGGGGTCTTTGATAGCAGACACCTCACAGGAACACCTGAGCTTGACCTTCTGAAAGCAGGCAGATTAATTAAGGGGTCAGCCTTCTCACACCCCATTCATCATAAGAAGCCTCCCATTTGCCTTTGTTTCTCTAGTGATTTAAGATAGGGCCGCAGACAATATTCCCTCTCTGGCCATAATCCCCTTTAAGATCCCTGCAACAATTGCTATGGGGGACAATGACGAGTCTATTCGAAAAAGGTAAGTTACACTTGTGAGTAATTTACCTATGAAACTTTACTCATACACGTTTGAGTAACTTTACTATTTTTTGCTATTCACAAAAGCCGAATGAAATATTAGTGAAAAGGGGGTGGATCCATATTTACGAGTGTAAAGGAAAGACACAGTAGTAAGTCTTGCACCACACATGGCCCACAAACTGGTACTGCGACACCTTCCCAAAGAAAATAATGAAGACGGGGATTTGAATGTATAACATATAGGAAATAATGTTAAATAAAAATATTTAAAATTGTAAAAAATCTAAATAAATATAATTTAATGCAATTAATTTAAAATCATTTAATTTATAATTCAAAATTAAGTTAATAGTGGTGTAGCATTTGTTCCATAAAATGTCAAATAACTTACATCAATATTTAACAAAAAAATGTTTACAAACTTTTTCCAAGTTCAGTGAACTTTTGTACTTTTCCCCATATTTTACCATGCAGAGAGCTCCACCCCCGGGGCGAAGGTCTCCCTATACTTTATCATAGAGAGATCTCAAATGCGGAATTAAGTTATATAAAATACATTAAATTGAATATATTATTTTCAAGTTTAAATTAGAAAATAAATCCCCACCCAGAATTAAAGAAAAATATTTTTTAATTATGCAATGATACTTTTTAAAAGTGAGATGTTGAATTAATTAAATTTAATTTAATTATATTTAATAAAATGTATCGTTACACAAATGCAAAAAAGTTATGAAAATATTTTATTTACATGAAATTAGTTTCAAATATTTTTAACTATTTTAAATGATTCAATTAAATTGAACATTATTTACCACAGCGTTTTGTTTTAAGTCCTTGCCTCTATTACTTTCTACGGGAGGGTGTTGCAGTACCAGTGGTTGGTCATGTGTGATACTGGACTTACTCAGCTCTGAGCTTTACTACCATTTTGGGTCCCTTTTTGGCTGTAGTAACTTTAGAAGAGCAGTTGGTGAATAGCAATGGGATCACTCTTATGTGGGCGGGTATATATCCTTCACTAAACCCCTCCCTGGCTATCCCATAAGTCTTCTTTACTCCTCACTAAAACTTTAACCTTTAGTAGTAAGTATTTCCCATTTTCTAGCTACGATGCCTCTAGAGGCAAAAGAGGCTGTCTTGACCCTTTACTGGAACACTTATCCCCAGCCTGGCGGTATTCCCTCCAAATACCTTTTCTGTGAGACTGCCCTCCACTTCACAACCTGCTGACCCCTGCTCACCATCGCAAACTGGGGATGAGACATCTGCGAGCATGTTAAATATTGGAGATTCTAATGGTGCCTTTAAAAAGCTTTTAAGGAATCATAAGCACACAGAACCTAGATTTCTGTCAAATGTTCTACTATCCGTTCCCCTATTATGACCAGGCTTTGCCTCCAGAGCATATTGAGTCCTCTCCTCCCGACTCTCATGTCAGAGAGGTTACTAGTTATGATGAGGACCTGGCCCCCTAGCAACTAGCAAGGAGGTGGATATTGATTTGGAAATTAAGTTTGATTGTGATTTTACTATGATGTACCACTACCACCCACCATGTTGGGCACCAACTCCCTTTGGAGTTACCTTGCTTTAAATAATTTCTCTTTTCTAGATTTAAGTTATTTAAATGGCGAACCTATATTTGATCCTGGGATCTTCATCACCTGTGATCCCCTGAGAGTTTTAACACTGAACATTTGGTTCAGTGTACCAGACATTGCTCTGTAGACTCTTATAAAAGCTTCCAGGTTCACCTTCAAGGCTAGGTGTCTGAGACCTACCCTGGGTGATAAAGCATGCTTACCCCTGAAGAACATCCCAACTTGGCCTCCTTCCTTCTCCATTGTGCCCGTGATCCCGGGAAGGGCATAAACTGTGCCGTAAAACTTCCTTTATGTTACAGACTCCTTAGTTAAATTCCTAGACATGCCTAATCACAGTGTGTCTTTAGAAGTGAATGACCTTCCCTCTCTTTCAGGCTGGCTGCAGAGAGCCATGTGCCTCCTTATAGTGCCAACACTACTAGTTTTTCAGAGTGCAGAAAATCTTCCTCATGTGTCTCGACTTCCAAATAGCTGACATGGACATCGACAAACACTACGACTCTCTCAAAGGTTTCTTCATTGGCAAACACTCCCTCAAAGACATCTCCACGTTTGCCAACATATTGTTCTCTCTGCAGCAAGCCCAGTCTATTATTAAGACAGTCTTCTTCAAGACACGTGCTTTTGGTCTGCCGGTGATAGGGAGAGATGCCCTCCTGGATGTCTATGCTAAGCATCTCACTGCTTCTTCTCACTGGCCTTACTGACCAAGCCATTCAAATTGATCACAGGGAGATTCTTTAGTAGAGGAGGAGGATATTGCAGCTGAGGACAGAGGCTCCCTCCAACCTTAATAAGGGACATCCAACTTCTCTCTTCTTTCCCTTTACCCCCCATCTCTCTCTCTCCCTGTGTGAGATCACATTTCTTCTTTTCTCCCCAATTCGAAAATATTATAACTGAACCTTGGTTCCCCTAAACCATCCAGGACTTTCTTATTGACTTTTTCAACACCTCTCTTCCAACTCTGTTACTCCCCCAGCCACACTCCTTCCGTCCAGGTGTACATCAAGAAGTTAAGGAAATCTTCTGGAAACAGGCCTGAGCCCCTGCTCCTACTCTGGAAGACTGCCTAAGTTCCATCTTCCTATCTCGCAAAAAACTCAAAGGTCTGAGGGCAGTGAAAAACATAAAATCCCTGAGCTCCTTTGCTGTCTACCTCTAATTCAAGATGGAGGGCATTCACTTCTAAGACATCCTCGTCTATGTTCTCCGGATGGACCACCTTGCCCTCATGTATGTCTACTTCTCCATTCTAACCCCTCCTCTCCACCAACAATTTCTAAAGTTACAATGGAAGTGATGCCATTTGGAATTCTGGTGTCCCCCTCTTCGATCTTTTTTTCCACCTCTTGGTGTTTCCCCATGCACCCCAGATCACCATCTCATTCCTGAAAACCGAAGTATTCACCTTATCATATACTTGGATGGCATTCTCTTTGGCTCAATGCCCAGACTCTCTGTCTTCATCTCTCTCTCACCATCAGTCTTTTCCACTACTTGGAATGCATAGTGAACGTAAAGAAGATAGCATGCTCCCAGAAGAGTTGATGAAGTTTTCAGGCTTTGTGATAGACATTTGGTACTGCCTTCTGAAACTTCCCAGGGACATGCTGTGCAGTATATAGAAGTAGCCAGCTTTGCCAGTCCTTAGCTTGCCCTCAGACCCCAAGTTTAGTATGACCGAAAACATTTGCTATCTTGCAAATGCCCTGACAAATAGTATTTTGGGCTCGTTTGCAGTAAAGCATACAGAAACGATGGCAAAAGTAGTTAGATCAAGGCCTTGAAACCTTTACTGCATTGGTCAAAGAGGAACTAGGCGTGTCTTAGAACAGTGCTTAAATTGTAAAAGAATGAGTGCTGGTGCCAAAGCAAATGTTGCTATTACCTGTTGTCACGGTGCCAAGGCTGCATAGTCTGAAACCACTTCATGCTTCTTTAAAGCACTACCAGACACTGGTTGCCCGTTTATCTAATACTTGCAGGTTCCTACTTTCTCCCTTTGTGATTGTTTTTTGGTCTTTCTCTTTATCTTTCTTTCCCCTCTGCGAGTTTTTGCCTCTTTTGCCCGCAAGAAATATCAGATGAGGAAAAATAAGTGCTGGTCCCCAAAAATGAGTGCCGGTGGGCCTCACCGGCAAAAACCAGTTCAAATTATACACTGTATTAGGGTGTCCCCCACCCACAGGCTGGTGAACCCTACAAAGCAGGACCCTCAGCTAGCCTTCTTCATTCCAACACTGCTGGACTTGGAAAGGATACCGGGCTGACTGAACCTGCTGCACTTGGCATCTGAGGCCAATGAGAAAGTCCTGGGGAGGTTGGACGCCCTTCCACTTAAAATTCAAGCACAGAAAGGTCTCGAAGGATCATTAGACTGATCCCGTGGGTAGCTCAAGGAAGATAAAAAAGCTGACAAGAATATTTCTTTGAAGAATTCCAGCTGATCAGTGGCAACTGAACCTTGAATGGATTTTGCTGTGCCCCTTGCTGACCCCACCCAAGAGTCTCAAACTGCTTCTCTTAAAGTCCAGGAAGCCTTAAAAGTGTATTCCTGTGGTTGTTTGGAAACCTAAAGAAGTTTGGTACTTTTTCACCGCTACAGAGCTTCACGGTTACCAACCTCAAAAAATATTTGAGCAGCAGTGTCACAGCGTCTGACTAAATTTCAGGTTTCTCCATTGTGGACAATAGATTTTCTTCAGAAAAATGACAGTCACCTTTCAGATTGGGACTTGGATACTTTTTTGAACTTCCCTATTTCCAGGCCCTTGCACGCTAATCAACTTGGTATAGCTGACCCATGCTCCATCACGGTCAGACCCCCTCAACCACTACCTTTGACCTCAATTGGCACTTTCCACTATTTGGTGCTATGTTCTCTTAAATCTGTAAAACAAAAACATGTCTCTGGTTCCCCATATTGTATTTTTGTTATTTTGGTGTCATTTTGTTCATTAAAGTTCACTCTATTTTTATGAATTGGAGTGGGTTTTAGTACTTCCAAATGCTTTACACATTTTCTCTAAATTAAGTCTGGCTGTTCTGTGCCACAACTATCAGGGGTTGAGCTTGGGTTTAAATTACTGAAACCTTTGATTGGGTCTAATAAGATAGTGACTTAGGGCCAGATGTACAAAAATCTATAATTGCGAATTCTTAATTGCGATTCTTACTGAATCACAATTAGGAAATTTCAATTCTTGATGTAAGAAAATTTCTTTTAAATAGTGATTCCTAGTGGGTCGTAAATAGACCTGCTGCATGAATATTAATGAGGTATGTTGCAATGTGACCTGCTGAGGTCAGCAGACCACCATGTCTGTGTTTGCTTTTTAATAAAGCAAACCATTTTTAAATGCAGTCCATTTTCCTTAAAGGCAAACAGGATGTGTTTAAAAGAAAATATGGAACTTTGAAGTTTCATCTTTCAAGAGCAGGCAGTGGGGCCACTGCCTGCTCTTCATTTTTTTTTACCATTCTTAAAGGGGATGGAGTCCCTTGGGGACCCCTTCCTATTTGCAAATGATTACTGCTACCTTTTAGTAGTCAGTAAAAAGAAATGTTTTGCAACTGTAATTCAGTTGCAAAACATTCATACATAGCACTGAAATTTGGTATTTGGAAGGGATGCCCTACACACGCCCCTTCAAAATACCGGATTGCAAACACAAATTGCAATTCAGTAACGTGATATTGCATTTTTGCGGTCAGATATCGACCATTTCCGACCACAAAAACAATTTGTACATTTGACCCATTGTTAGTTGCGGGAGACACCCAGCCACCCCAACTAGCAAACCACTTTCTCACATGCCTTATAGGAAATAATCCTAAAATCAATAGCACTTAGTGATATAAAAGGATGTGATTAAAGGGATGAAAGAACCAGAAGATGAGCCCAAGGAGTTGACACAGAAGGAGAAGGAGATCTAGAAACAGAATCTCTTGAACAATCTGGACACAAGCCCATTGCCACACTGTGGGTTCTCACTGGACTCACAAAAAATCTTTATAGCAAACAACTGAGCCTCTAAGGTAGAAAGGAAAACAGTTAGATGAAGGTCATCCCATATAAATAGTGAAACAGAAGGAAGAGGACGTAAAAAGAGCAGAAACCAATTGTGTAGTTATAAGCCATTGGTTTACTGGCTTAGGAGGTGAAACCCTACTCCGGCAGCAACCACAATCCTTGTCAGGGGGAAGTTACAAGCAAACACCAAATTAACCTGTGCTTAACCCTCTGGTAGCTGGGCACAAAAGCAGTCAGGCAATATGTAAAGTATTTATGCAGCAGTTTAAAGAGTAATAAAGTGAAACATAAGAAGAAATCCCATGCCCATTTAGAGAAATATATAGTAAAATCGAATAAATAATTTAGACCAAAAATCCAATCAGTAGAACCGGTGATATGCAATTTTAAAGATTTGTCAAAAACCACAAAGCACTAACTGGTTTTCTGGTCGTGCTGGACCGGAACAAAGTGACTGCAATGGAGCACAGACTGGCTGCAGGGACCTTAAATCCTTGTTGCAAAGTGATGCAGAGCGGCGGTTCCTAGGAGCTGCAAGGCTGAGATGTGAGTTCCTGGGTCATCGTCGAGGATGCTATCAACAAGGGGCTTGCAATGTGAAGTCTTGTGTTGAAGATGCATCGCGCACTGGCTGGTTCCGATGAAAATGCAGGGCTAGCGATGTGAAGTCCTGGAGGAAGAGACTTCACGCAGCACCGGTTCCTGGAAGGCTGCGTGCAGCGATGTCAAGTCCTGGGCCAGGGATGTGTCATGCAGCGTTCCCGATGCAGAGTTTGGTGAGGCGATGTGTTGCGATGCACCGGTTCTGCTGGCACCACAGTTTGGCTGGCAGAGCACATTCAGGCCAACTTCTAAGAGTCCAGGCCTGTGTGGCACCACTTGAGAGGACCCACAGCAGGGTTCAATGTGAACGAAGCCTGTTCTGTGCTGGAGGCGTTTGATCAGAAGGCCAGCCAACTAGCCCTTGGAGTTACTCTGGTGGTCCTGCGTTCAAGAGGCAGATCCAGTCCTTCAGAGTCAGGCAGCAAGGCAGCAGAGTGGCAGTCCTTCTTGCAGCAAAACAGTACAGCAGTCCTTCTTCTGAGTTTTCCACAGGTCCATATATGTACTCAAGAGTTGGGCTCTGATGTCCAATATTTATACCTGGTGCACACTTTGAATTAGGAGACGTTTCTAGAAGCTTCCACCTCCCTGAGGTGTCAGGCATCTTCTTCTTCCCTGCCCTGGCTCCAACATGTCTGGGAACACAAAAGACTAGTAACAGACCCTTTGTCAGAGGGCTAAGGCGGAGCATGTGCAAGTGTGGTAGGTGACAGCTCCTCCCCCTCGTTAAGTCAGAGTGGTTCATCCTGGCTACAACATAAACAAGCATTTGCAATGCAAAAGGTCTCGGATTTACGTGAGACCTATTGCATTGAAAATGATTGGCATCACGACAACGGGAGGGGGGAGGCACGGCAACGGGAGGGTGGGCAAGGGGGTGCGAAGTCACGGACAACGGGGAGGGAGGACGGGCGTGGGGGATTTTGAAACACGGACAACGGGAGGGTGGGGGTAGATGGCACGGACAACTGGAGGAAGGGCGGGCGGGGGGAAGAAGGCACCACAGCACATCGTGCCTGCAGTAGGTGAACCTCATTGACGAAAATAGTGCTCACAGTCTAAATAACAGTACCGTGTAACACTCAAAGTAAAGGGGCCAGTGCAAAGGGAGGAGACAAATGAAGAGGAGGCAGTACTAAGGAGTGACTAACAAGCCTATCAATGAATCAGAAGCCAGCCTTTAGGACAGACAATGACACAAGCCAATCGCAAATATGGGCAAAGAGTGGGCGGAGCTTCTATTCACCTACTCCTCTACAATAAGCATCGCAGAGCAGCGCATGCGCGCTGGCTCTAGGCTCGACCTAAAAATGCCAGCTTTCCAAAAGTTACAGAAAAAAAGAGACATCTAGCTGACTGTTTATTGTGCTGTCAACTATCTAACAGACTGAGACCAAAATCACTAATAAGATGGCCTACATCATTTAATTATTCTTTTTTCTGAAAGATTCTTATGCATTTAAGAACTACACAGAGTAGAGATGGACAACACTTCATAATTTACATAATGTGAAAATTAGGCTCAAAACAACAAATACAATTATAACTCAACAAGTGATTTCACAGGATAACAATTCACAAGTGACAAATAAAGTGAAAACATCGGGACTGAAACACATATAAATCAATTTACATACAATTGATACTGCCCTGAGGATTTGCAAGCAGCAATTGGAAGAAGTAGAAGAACTGATACAGGCAATAAAAGATAACCACACGGTTGCCGAAGCTAAGAATCTACTTGAAAAAATTGACAAAGAATTGACGACATTCAAAGACAACACCATTAACTATAAATCTTCACAATTCGAAAAGGCAAAAATAATTTTAATATTGAAGTAGTATACCCGTACTTGAAAGAGGACTTCTATACAGGAGCAGAGACTCGAAGAGTCTTAACTGACTATAGGGGTAGATCTAAAAATAGATTTCTGTCTTTTTCAGATACCTCCTCTTTAGAATCTACTGGGGACTCAGACCCTGGAGAGGGTGGGTCAAATCGGAACCAGCAAAGGCAGAATGTTTTTTTAGAGAAGGGCCAACAGAAAAAGGTCCGCTTCAAAACACAGCCATGGGAAATGAGGACCAGGCCCCAGTTCTACAAATCGTAGCTTCCTCCCCCACAGTTAACCTCTCCAAAAAGAACTTGACTGCTGATGAAATTTCGGTGCTTGAGTTGGGGCTCAAATTTGTTCCCAAACGAAGAGTGGACGTGACTCGACTAAAGATCGAAGCAGTGGAATTCTTCAGAAAAATAAGGCTAAAGGCCTTCTTTCATAACAAAGAAAATACAACTTCTAAAGGAGTGTCTGGATTAGCGAATAAATCAAAGTTTGTTCCTCCAACCTACGCTATCCCAAAACAAATTTTAGCTTTCGAACAAGTGGTACTTTCTTCAATTCAACAACTTGAGAGTAAACATCCTTATATACCAAGCAATTTGACATCACAACAACGTAGGGCCTTGACAGATCTTAAACAAGACACCTCAATTGTCGTCAAACCGGCCGATAAGGGCGGCGCAGTAGTCCTCTGGCCAAGGGAGATGTATCTCAAAGAAAGACGCAAGCAGGTTGAGAATAACGTCAGGTATAGGAATGTCAAAGAGGACCCCACACGAGAAATACAGGAAGTGATCAAGCCTATTCTAAATCAAGGCCTTGAAACTGGAATCCTTGGCCAAAAGGAGTATGAATTTTTAAATAAAGATCATCCCAGAATACCGGTGATGTATTTTTTACCAAAAATTCATAAGCAGCTTTCAGATCCACCCGGAAGACCAATAGTCTCCGGATGTGACTCACTATTAGAGCCAATTTCCAAATATGTAGACATCTTCCTGAAACCTTTTCTTCAGCAGGTTCCTTCGTATCTGAGAGATACAATGGACTTTATAAACAAAGTGGAAGGTCTTCATTTCAATTCTAACAATCACTGGCTTGTTTCATTCAATGTTGTATCGTTGTATACACAAATTCCCCAAGAAGAAGCACTTGAAGCATTGGAATCATACTTGGTAACTCGGGAACACCCACACCAGGTCCCTACGGAGTTTATCCTTGAAGAAAAATTTTACATGCAGACCAAGGGGACCGCTATGGGATGTCCCTTTGCTCCAGAGATGGCAGCCCTCTTCCTGGCCAGGTTTGAAGAGAAATTCGTTCTAGGAAATAACCCCTACAGACAACATCTGGTCAAGTGGTATTGTTATATTGACGATATCTGGTGCCTCTGGGATGGCCCTGAATCAAGTTTAATCCTTTTCTTTGATTGGTTAAGTACAAGACATGCTGACATCAAATTCACTGTAACCAAGAGCAAGACTTCGCTTACATTTCTGGATGTAGAAGTTAGACCCATAAATTAAGAACTGAGGACAACCCTGCATTGCAAACCAACAGATAGGAATACGATCCTTCACTACAAAAGCTCACATCCTAGGAATCTCCGGGATAACTTGCCGTATGGGCAGCTACTAAGGATCAGAAGGAACTGCTCGAGGAATGAGGACTTTGAAGCCCATGCAACAGCCTTTTGTGATCAACTGAAGGAAAGAGGCTATCCCAAATGACTGCTCAAACAAGCCAAACGACGTGCGTGGTTCACACCACGAGACTGTCTTCTCTTCAAGAAGGTGAATGAACCTATTACCAAAATAGTGTGTGTGTCGACCTTTGGTCCACACACTAACAAGTTTCGTCAAACGATCTTAAAAAACTGGCACTTACTTCAAGACCTGGAATGCCCATTTGAAAGGCCCCTCTTCGCCATGAAGAAAGAAAGGAGTATAGGGCAACTGGTGAGAGCTGATTGTACCCCAATAACAAAAAAACAAGACCTCCGCTCGCAATGGAATTTGAAACCAATTGAAGGCCATCATAAATGTGGAAATTGTGTATCCTGTGAAACTACTTGTGAAGGATCCATATTTGAACATAACACCATTAAATGGATTCACAAGTCCTTCTCGAATTGCAAAACAAAAAACGTGGTCTACGGCATCACCTGCCAGTGTGGTAAACTATATATAGGCAAAACTAATCAAGCAATTCGATCGCGAATTGTTCAACACAGATCTAGAATTCGCACAAAAGTGATGAACGTGCCTTTGGTAAGCCATTTCACACAAGCTAATCACAGTGACAGATACATTAAATGGACGGTCCTTTGTGTGGTCAAACAGACACCAAGAGGTGGAGATGTGGAAAGAACTCTTCAACAAAAAGAGGCCTACCTCATTCTCAAATTTAATAGTGCCACATCAGGCTTAAATGAAATGTCAGAAATATCTAGGACGTAAATACACCTATAATTGATGTGCACGTCGGTTCATGACTGCACTATTGGTGCTTTAGTGAAACACTCATGCATTATGAGTAATCCATTCACAATTCGATCCATTATACATAAGGCTTTAGCACATGACCAGAAGTGATAGGTCATTTACAGGAGACTACAAGTCCCAGCAGTCATTGCTTGGTACTCTGTCAAATTGTGGGACTTGGAACAGGAAGTCCGGCTTGTTTCTGAATAACTCAAGCTCAACTGAGCCAGCTCTGTTTAAAAGACGGGAGCCATGCTGACTGAAGGGCAGCTGTTTGAGGAAACAAACGTGAGTGTTTGCAGCTTGCTACAATGTATTTGGCTTTCCGAGCAAGGAGCATGATTGAGAGATGACTCATCCAGCAATTGTTTTCACAGATAATTGCTGCAATGCGCGCCACCGCGCATGAAAATCACTTGTACTTCACTGGCCACATTAATTAATCTTTGCTGCTGGGAGCAGGTTTCCTAATGTGAAGTAAGTTTCTAACATTTGACATTAATGAACAAACTAAGAAATATGAAGCTGAACTCTTAGTAATCCTGCGCATTTTTCACAGAGCTAAAACAAATGCTAAAATCACGGCTGCACAGAGAGAAGTTTCTCCAGTGCAGCCCCGGAAAAGAAAGAAGATAACGGATGTTTAAGCACTTGTGCCTTCTGAAGTAAGTGCGATTTGCCATTCGTTTTAGTTAGAACAAGACCTTCTTTTTAAAACATATGCAAGGTTAGTGATGAAGTGTTGTTACTGTTTTCAGACAACAAAACCTGCCTCACTCAAATACTCCCATAACTCTGCCTTCACATTATCCAGAGCCACAAGTAAGTCAGAACGGAGCACTTTGATGTCACATCAGTTTATGTGTTTCTCCAATTAATTTCACGTTTAACTGTTTATTGCCCGTTCATGTTTTAGGCCTATGGTCAACAACGTGAAAAACCGGGCCCTCAACGATCATGACGTGATTTCTAGAAACAATAACAGGTACCCACCTTCTAGCAGTTCCATAACCGGGACGCTAAATATTGAGAATGGAAGGGCTATCTCTAACTTTTTGAAAACATTCCTTTTAAACAAGGTTTTTCTCTTTTTGGCTTCACAGAATCCAGTCACAGCCCTGAGGAGAATCCCTTAAAATAGAAAGGGTTTCGAAACGCGTTGGCATAACTTTAACCAACAGGGATCAGCCAGTGTTATAAATAGTATAGCAATTGAGGGGAAAACTTGTTTCCAAACTATATATCCTCCTTTGCATGAAATGTAAATAGCCCCGTTGGATGGTATCCCGAATGTGTTCCATTTAAACAGTGTTGATAGGTATATGGGTTACCTCATTATTGCTCTCTTTTGTGACTGGTAGTAGCTTTACAATTGATTTGTATGTGTTTCTAGTCCAGATGTTTTCACTTTATTTGTCACTTGTGAATTGTTATCCTGTGAAATCACTTGTTGATTGAGTTATAATTGTATTTGTTGTTTTGATCTCTTTTTTGAGCCTAATTCTTCACATTATGTAAATCATGAAGTGTTGTCCATCTCTACTCTGTGTAGTTCTTAAATGCATAAGAATCTTTCAGAAAAAAGAATAATTAAATGATGTAGGCCATCTTATTAGTGATTTTGGTCTCAGTCTGTTAGATAGTTGACAGCACAATAAACAGTCAGTTAGATATCTCTTGTTTCTGTAATTTACTGGCCCAATCTAGCTGTGTGGTATAGGGCCCACCCCTGCTTTATTGTAACTTTCCAAAAGTGGCATTTTCAGAATTGTGACTAACAATCCGACTTTACCATTAAAGAGTGCTTTTTATTACAATTCTTTAGACCCCAAACTCGATCGGTCTACCTACTCCCAATTAAAAATTGTCACTTATTGTTAGACCTGGTACCATTGGCGTTGGTCTCCCTTCCATTTTTTCGCTATTCCTCCTCTGTTGTTGGCATGCTTTTGCTGGTTTAGATGCTTTGGGCACTTTGCCACTGCTAATCAGTGCCAAAGTGCAAGTGCTCCCTATGATAAATTGATGTGTGGATTAGTGACTCCATGATTGGCTTATTTGATTTACTGTCAGGCCCTGGTACAGTGCACCGCGTGTGCCCAGGGCCTGTAAATCAAATGCTGCTGGTGGGCTTGCAGCACTGGTTGTGCCACCCACCGGAGCAGCTTGGAAAGCGTGTCTGAGGCCTGCCATTGCAGAGCCTGTGTGCAGTCTGGTACTGCCATGTCGACTTGGTAAGTGCACCCACTTACCAGTCCCCAAACCTTCCCTTTTCTGCATGTTAGTCACCCCTAAAGTAGGCCTGCGGGCAGGGTGCATTGTATGTAAGAGGTAGGACATGCCCTGATGTGTGTGGCATGTCCTGATAGTGAATTACAGCCAATTTCGTTTTTCACTATTGCAAGGCTACCTGTCCCCATAGGCCAGAATGGGCAGTTTGATTATAACTTCTTATAATCCTAACTGACACAGGGAACATGGTAGAAAAACGAATTTAGTATGCCTGAACTCAGAATGATAAAATACATCTTTTAGTGAAGTTGGTTTTAACATTCTGTGTTTGAAAATACCACTTTTAGAAAGTAGGTATTTTCTTGCCTAACCATCCAGCCTGCCTCTGCTAGGTTGTTGATTGTATGTCTGGTTTTGTGAGTGACAGGGGCTGGGGGACTCCAGGAGACAGGGTGAGTCAGCACTAGGCTGAATAGACCAGCTGCATGAGGAGTGGTGGGAGGAGTAGCACCTGGGCCTGAATAGGGCTGTGCCTGCCTTCCACAATGCTGGCTCCACCTCCTGTTGTGTGTCTGATGACCCTTGCCCACACTGACAAAGGAAGAAGTTGTGCACTGGTAGAATGCACCCAGAACTGGTTTGGACTTGGTACAGGACCCTCTGCCTTCAGAGGACAAAGGATTTGCTAGTATAAATATTGGGGCCCAGACCCCAAGACTTTAAATCACTTCTGTGAATCAAGACGAACCTTTGCTGAGGCAAAGAACCAGGAAGCTGAAGGAGGAGACTACCCCTATGCTGCGTGTTGTTGGGGTTGGCCTGCAGTGGTTACTTTATTGCCAAAGAAAGGAGAAAAGGACCGAGTGTGCTTTCATCATCTTGAAGAAGATCTCCAAGGGCTTGAACATTGAGCTTGCCTCCTGCCTGAAGTCTCAGGGATACAAGACTTCACCCCCAGCTCCCCTCCTGAATTCCCTTACTGGGAATTGAAGTGCCTACTGCTGTTGGGCCTTCTGAGAGACTGCGTGTCGCTGGGAGCTGGAAGCGCGACTCAACGAAGAGTAAGCGCGTCGCCGCCGCAGCAGTGTTGTTGCATCGCGGAGTAAGCGTGCCGCCGCTGTTGCATCACCGAAGCGCCCCGCATCACCGGAGAAGCGTGCCGCTGCAGCAGTTGTCGTCGTATCGCAGAGTAAGCATGCCGCCGCTGCCGCTGTCGCCATCGCATCACCAAAGCGCCTCGCATCACCGGAGAAGCGTGCCGCCGCCACAGAGGACGCCGGCGCATCACCGGAGAAGCGTGTCGCAGGGCCTGTCGCGGCTCAGAAGATCGCGAGTCGCCGCACGGCCGTCGGGCGTGCACGCATCCCGTTTACGTTGTTGCACCGTAAGCAAGATGCCATTTTCTCGCATCGCACCGGATCGTCATCGCATCGAAGCGCCATCTCGACGCATCGGAACCGGGCCGCAGTAAGAAACCGACACATCCTCCTTTCTGTGTGTAAGGAATCGAAGCATCACCTTCCCTGCGACCCTTTTGTTTGTTTTGCTTTGCTCATCCAAAGGTACATTGAGAGTAAAGTGTCGCATTTATCATCGTTATTGAACTGAGCTATTTTCTACCATTTGACAGTCATATTTTTCGTATTGTATTGTGGATTTTTGTCGTTTGGGTCTTGTGTTAAGTTTATATAAAAATACTTAATTTTATACTACAACCTGTGTGGTGTCCATCTGTAGTGTTGTCACTGGGTTACTGTATGTGTTCACAAATGCTTTACACACTGCCTCTGAGATAAGCCTGCCTGCTCGTGCCAAGCTACCAAGGGGGTTAGCAGGGGTTATTTTAGTAGTGTATCCCCCTCACCCTGACTAGAAGCAAGGGTCCCTATTTGGACAAAGGTACCTACCTCTGCCAACTAGAGACCCCCAGTTCTAACATTGGTGGTCAGCGGTGAGGATTCTGGACTTGTATTTGTGACTCATATACAGTAATTGGTGTACACTACTAGTGAATGCAGACCAAACGCAACCACATACATTTCTGGTAGATTGTTTTTCTTGGGATTTCTATTTTTGCCAAGAACTGCCAAGTTTAGTCACCATGAGCGACGCAGCGTCCATCGCAGCTGTGGATTTGGATTTTGAAGAAGAGAAGCTGGAAAGTTACACTGTAAAACTGCTGAAGCACTTCTGCAGGAAATTTAAAGTTGCTACCTCAGGTCTCACCAAGAAGGATGAGTACCAAAAGGCACTGAGGGCCTGGGTAGAAGCAAGAAATACCCCTGAGCCTGTGGGAGAGCAGGTGGAGGGGGCTGAAGATGCAGAAGGGCAGCCAGGTGGGCCAGTGGAGCCAGAGGGGAGGAAAGCACCTTCCCCAGCAGGCAGCAGTGTTTCTTCCAAGGGCCTGTCCCCAGGAGAGCTGGAGGACAGGGAGAGAAGTAGGATGCATGAAATGGAGCTGACCAAGCTTAAGATGGGTGGGCAGTTGGAATTGGAAATTAAGAGATTGGCCCTAGAGGAAAAGAGGATGCAAATGGAGCATGAGAGGAGTTTGAGGGATTTGGAGCTGAAAGCTAGGAGCTTAGAGATTACTCCCTCTGGTGGCAGCACACCGTCCATGCCTGTTGAAGCCAGGGTGTATATACCTAAAGATGTGGTGAAAGAGTTTTATAAGAATGATGATATTGGTCAGTGGTTCAAGGCCTATGAGGTAGCTATGTCCTCCCACCGGGTCCCTGAGAAGGATTGGGGAGCGGTGTTGTGGGGACAGTTCCTTAGTGAGGGGCGGGATACCTTGTTAGACTTGCCCTCTGAAGTCCACAATTCTTATAGCCATATGAAGGAAGCATTGATGTCTAGGTATGGGTTGACTCCTGAACTGTATAGGCAGAGGTTTAGAAATTGCAAAAAGTTGGAGTCCAGTACTTGGGTGGAATATGTGACTTTTTTTTGCAGAGCATTGGATGGTTGGGTGAAGGGTAGCAAAGTGAATGATTTTGACGCGCTCTTTGATTTGATTGCATGAGAGCACTTGTCAGGAATTTTTTTTCCAGAGCTACGCCAGCACCTTATTGATAGTAGGCTGACTAACCCTAGGAAGCTTGCTGAGGAGGCGGACCGCTGGGTGAGCACCCATGTCCACAAGGGTCACGTGGGAGACTCCGCCAAAGGTGGGCAGGGTCCCCAGCAGAGTGGGGGGGACAAGGGTAAACAGAAGGAGTTCCAGAAAGGGCCCCAAAGTAATTCCCAAGGGAACCAAGGGAAAGGTTCCCAGCCTCCCTCTGAGAAGAAGCCAGGGGCCCGACAGATAAGCCTTTTCACAGGGGGCCCAGGACTTGCTTTAAGTGTGGTCAAGTGGGCCACTGCTCCTATGATGCTAGATGTCCCTTGTATGGGAAGACAGCACCCACTCGTGCACCACCCCGGCAGGTGGCTAGTGTAGCCCTGGGGGAGGAGATGGGTGCCCAAGGTGAGTGGGGTCCCGTAGCGATGTCATTGGTCTCTTTAGGAGACAGTGAGATGGTCCCCAGGAGCCAACTGCCCGATAACACTAAAAAATACAGGCAGTGGGTGACCATCAATGGCCAAAGTGTGGAGGCTCTGAGAGACACCGGAGCCAGTGTGACAGCTGTCAGTTGTCGGCTGGTGTCTGAAGAGCAGGTGATCCCCAATGCATTCTACCCAGTAGTTGCCACGGACAACTCGGAGAGCCACTGCAGAGTGGCTCAGGTTCCCTTTGAGTGGGGGGGGTCTCAGGTACCTTTCAAGTAGCTGTGAGACCAGCCATGCCTGTAGACTGTCTGTTGGGCAACGATTTAGAAAGTTCACCTTGGGCAGAGGTGGAGAGAAGGTCTTATCTAGAGATGTTAGGTCTGCCTGAGTGGGCGTGCGCGACCACTCGGTCTATAGCAGCCAGTAGAGGTGTTCAAGAGGACCTGGAGCCTGAGAGGGTGGCCCAGGTGCCTGCCTTGAAGAGAAGAGGCAGGGGGCGTGGGAAACCGGCCTCGTAGTTCCCACGGTCCAGGAGGAAGCAGAACCTGAAGGGGATGCTCTGGAACCTACAGGGGAGCAAGTGGCCGTACTGGGGGACCTGCCTGAGCTGACCCATTGGCAGCAAGAAGGAGGACCCTCCAGGGAGGAGTTCTGCGAGGAGCAGAACAAGTGCCCTTCTCTTGTGGGTTTGCGGCAACAGGCCACAAACCAGGCAGCAGGTGATCAGTCTGGATCACATTGGATCTACTGGGAGAATGGTCTGCTGTATAGCGAGCCTAAGGTTGCTGACCCTGGGTCAGCCCGTGTGCTGGTGGTACCCCAGCGCTTCAGAGCCTTCCTACTGGGTTTGGCTCATGATGTGCCTTTAGCAGGACATCTGGGGCAGGGCAAGACCTTTGAAAGGCCTGTCACCCACTTTTATTGGCCCCAGATGCGCAAGAGTTCAGACACTCATTGCAGGACATGTCAGACTTGCCAGGCAAGTGGAAAAAGTGGGAGGAAGCACAAGGCTCCCCTCCAGCCTTTCCCTGTGGTCAGCACCCCCTTTGAACGGGTGGGTATTGACATTGTGGGGCCACTGGACCCCAAGACAGCCATGGGCAACAGGTTCATCCTGGTCTTGGTGGACCATGCCACCGGGTACCCGGAAGCCATCCCTCTTCGGACAGTAACGGCCCCCATGGTGGGACGTGCACTGATGGGGATTTTCTCCCACGTGGTGTCTGACCATGGTACAAACTTAATTTCCAAGTATATGAAGTCCCTGTGGCAGGAGTGCGGTGTAACGTACAAGTTCACCACTCCTTACCACCCCGAAGGTAATGGGCTGGTTGATAGATTCAACCGGACCCTGAAGGGCATGATTATGGGTCTGGAAGAACCCATGAGGCGTAAGTGGGATGTCCTCTTGCCATGCCATTTGTTTGCTTACCGTGAGGTGCCACAGAAGTCCTTAGGGTTCAGCCCCTTTGAACTGGTCTATGGTCACCCGGTAAGAGGACCTCTGAGTGTGGTGAAAGAAGGCTGGGAGAAAGCTCCCAGTAAACCTCCCCAGGATGTATTTAGCTACATGCTGGCCTTTAGAAACCAGACTAGGCGATTCAGACAACTCGCTGAGGCGAATCTGGAAGCCAGCCAGGAGGAGATGAAACGGTAGTATGATCAGAATGCCACTCTGATCGAGTTTCAGCCTGGGCAGAAAGTGTGGGTCATGGCCCCCGTGGAGCCTTGTGCGCTCCAGGATAAGTGGACCGGACCATTTGAGGTGGTGAAGCGCAAGAGTGAGGTCACCTACCTGGTGGACTTGCGATCTCCCAGGAACCCTTTGCGGGTCCTACATGTCAACCGCCTAAAGCCCCATTTTGAGAGGTCCGAAGTGGGCATGCTCCTAGCAACAGATGATGGATTGGAAGAAGATACAGAACCTCTTCCTGACCTCCTGTCTGCAACAGAGCAAGATGGGTCAGTGGAGGGTGTGAACCTCTTTAACTCCCTGACACCTGAGCAGCGGGAAGACTGTCGCCAACTGTTGGGACAGTTTCCTGACCTGTTTTCCCTGACTCCTAGTGTCACTGATTGGTACGTCCATGATGTGGACACTGGGGACAGTCCTCCTGTCAAGCACAAGGCTTACAGAGTGACTGACAGGGTGAGAGCTTGCATCAAGGAGGAGGTCTCCAAGATGTTTGCATTGGGGATGATTGAGTCCTCTCACAGCCCTTGGGCCAGCCCAGTGGTCTTGGTCCCAAAGGCTGCCGCGCATGGTGCCACGCCCGAACTCCGGTTCTTTGTGGACTACCGAGGACTCAATTCAGTCACCAGGACTGACGCGCACCCCATCCCCAGAGCTGATGAGCTCATTGATCGGTTAGGGGCTGCCCAGTACCTCAGCATGTTTGACTTAACGTCTGGGTACTGGCAGATCGCCTTGACTGATGGGGCCAAAGAGAGGTCAGCATTCTCCACACCAGATGGGCACTACCAATTCCGGGTTATGCCCTTTGGGATGAAGAATGCCTCTGCCACCTTTCAGAGGTTGGTCAACCAGGTGTTGGTTGGACTGGAAGATTTCAGTGCCGCCTACCTGGATGACATTGCAGTGTTCATCGCCAGTTGGGAAGAACTTCTGCGCTACCTCTGGGAAGTGTTGATGGCGCTGCGGAGGGCAGGCCTCACGATCAAGGCGAGTAAGTGCCAGATCGGGCAGGGTTCCGTGGTGTACTTGGGACACCAGGTTGGGAGTGGCCAGGTGGTGCCCCTACAGCCCAAGATTGATACCATTCTGGGTTGGGAACTCCCCAAGACCCAGACAGAGGTGAGAGCCTTCCATGGACTCACCGGGTATTACAGGAGATTTGTCAAGGGGTATGGCAGCATCGTTGCACCCTTGACAGAGCTGACTTCCAGGAAGCAGCCCAAGAGAGTGATTTGGACTGACACCTGTCAGAGAGCTTTTGACGCCTTGAAGACTGCCATGTGCACGGCCCCGTGCTTCAGGCGCCCAACTTCTCAAAAGAATTTGTTGTTCAAACAGACGCTTCAGAGCATGGTGTAGGGGTTGCTCTGGCACAGTTAAATGAGGAGGGCCTAGACCAACCTGTAGCCTTCATCAGTAGGAGGTTACTTCCACGGGAACAGAGGTGGAGTGCTATTGAGCGTGAGGCATTTGCTGTGGTCTGGGCACTGAAGAAGTTGAGACCATACCTGTTTAGGACTCACTTCCGGGTTCAGACAGACCACAGGCCCCTCAGATGGTTGATGCAGATGAGGGGTGAGAATCCAAAGCTGTTGAGGTGGTCCATTTCCCTACAGGTGATGGACTTTATGGTGGAACACCGCCCTGGTACAGAACACGCCAATGCTGATGCTCTGTCCAGAGGTAAGGTAGTTCTCCTCACATTTCAGCTGGAGGGGACACGTGTTAGACCTGGTACCATTGGCGTGGGTCTCCCTTCCATTTTTTCGCTATGCCTCCTCTGTTGGCATGTTTTTGCTGGTTTAGATTCTTTGGGCACTTTGCCACTGCTAATCAGTGCCAAAGTGCAAGTGCTCCCTATGATAAATTGATGTGTGGATTAGTGACTCCATGATTGGCTTATTTGATTTACTGTCAGGCCCTGGTATAGTGCACCGCGTGTGCCCAGGGCCTGTAAATCAAATGCTGCTGGTGGGCTTGCAGCACTGGTTGTGCCACCCACCGGAGCAGCTTGGAAAGCGTGTCTCAGGCCTGCCATTGCAGAGCCTGTGTGCAGTCTGGTACTGCCATGTCGACTTGGTAAGTGCACCCACTTACCAGTCCCCAAACCTTCCCTTTTCTGCATGTTAGTCACCCCTAAAGTAGGCCTGCGGGCAGGGTGCATTGTATGTAAGAGGTAGGACATGCCCTGATGTGTGTGGCATGTCCTGATAGTGAATTACAGCCAATTTCGTTTTTCACTATTGCAAGGCTACCTGTCCCCATAGGCCAGAATGGGCAGTTTGATTATAACATCTTATAATCCTAACTGACACAGGGAACATGGTAGAAAAATGAATTTAGTATGCCTGAACTCAGAATGATAAAATACATCTTTTAGTGAAGTTGGTTTTAACATTCTGTGTTTGAAAATACCACTTTTAGAAAGTAGGTATTTTCTTGCCTAACCATCTAGCCTGCCTCTGCTAGGTTGTTGATTGTATGTCTGGTTTTGTGAGTGACAGGGGCTGGGGGACTCCAGGAGACAGGGTGAGTCAGCACTAGGCTGAATAGACCTATCTGCATGAGGAGTGGTGGGAGGAGTAGCACCTGGGCCTGAATAGGGCTGTGCCTGCCTTCCACAATGCTGGCTCCACCTCCTGTGGTGTGTCTGATGACCCTGGCCCACACTGACAAAGGAAGAAGTTGTGCACTGGTAGAATGCACCCAGAACTGGTTTGGACTTGGTACAGGACCCTCTGCCTTCAGAGGACAAAGGATTTGCTAGTATAAATATTGGGGCCCAGACCCCAAGACTTTAAATCACTTCTGGGAATCAAGAAGAACCTTTGCTGAGGCGAAGAACCAGGAAGCTGAAGGAGGAGACTACCCCTATGCTGCGTGTTGTTGGGGTTGGCCTGCAGTGGTTACTTTATTGCCAAAGAAAGGAGAAAAGGACCGAGTGTGCTTTCATCATCTTGAAGAAGATCTCCAAGGACTTGAACATTGAGCTTGCCTCCTGCCTGAAGTCTCAGGGATACAAGACTTCACTCCCAGCTCCCCTCCTGAATTCCCTTACCGGGAATTGAAGTGCCTACTGCTGTTGGGCCTTCTGAGAGACTGCGTGTCGCTGGGAGCTGGAAGCGCGACTCAACGAAGAGGAAGCGCGTCGCCGCCGCAGCAGTGTTGTTGCATCGCGGAGTAAGCGTGCCGCCGCTGCCGCATCACCGAAGCGCCCCGCATCACCGGAGAAGCGTGCCGCTGCAGCAGTTGTCGTCGCATCGCAGAGTAAGCGTGCCGCCGCTGTCGCCATCGCATCACCAAAGCGCCTCGCATCACCGGAGAAGCGTGCCGCCGCCACAGAGGATGCCGGCGCATCACCGGAGAAGCGTGTCGCAGGGCCTGTCGCGGCTCAGAAGATCGCCGAGTCGCCGTCGGGCGTGCACGCATCCCATCTACGTTGTTGCACCGTAAGCAAGACGCCATTTTCTCGCATCGCACCGGATCGTCATCGCATCGAAGCGCCATCTCGACGCATCGGAACCGGACCGCAGTAAGAAACCGACACATCCTCCTTTCTGTGTGTAAGGAATCGAAGCATCACCTTCCCTGCGACCCTTTTGTTTGTTTTGCGTTGCTCATCCAAAGGTACATTGAGAGTAAAGTGTCGCATTTATCATCTTTATTGAACTGAGCTATTTTCTACCATTTGACAGTCATATTTTTCGTATTGTATTGTGGATTTTTGTCGTTTGGGTCTTGTGTTAAGGATATATAAAAATACTTATTTTTATACTACAACCTGTGTGGTGTCCATCTGTAGTGTTGTCACTGGGTTACTGTATGTGTTCACAAATGCTTTACACGCTGCCTCTGAGATAAGCCTGCCTGCTCGTGCCAAGCTACCAAGGGGGTTAGCAGGGGTTATTTTGGTAGTGTATCCCCCTCACCCTGACTAGAAGCAAGGGTCCCTATTTGGACAAAGGTACCTACCTCTGCCAACTAGAGACCCCCAGTTCTAACATTGGTGGTCAGCGGTGAGGATTCTGGACTTGTATTTGTGACTCCTATACAGTAATTGGTGTACACTACTAGTGAATGCAGACCAAACGCAACCACATACATTTCTGGTAGATTGTTTTTCTTGGGATTTCTATTTTTGCCAAGAACTGCCAAGTTTAGTCACCATGAGCGACGCAGCGTCCATCGCATCTGTGGATTTGGATTTTGAAGAAGAGAAGCTGGAAAGTTACACTGTAAAACTGCTGAAGCACTTCTGCAGGAAATTTAAAGTTGCTACTACAGGTCTCACCAAGAAGGATGAGTACCAAAAGGCGCTGAGGGCCTGGGTAGAAGCAAGAAATACCCCTGAGCCTGTGGGAGAGCAGGTGGAGGATGCTGAAGATGCAGAAGGGCAGCCAGGTGGGCCAGTGGAGCCAGAGGGGAGGAAAGCACCTTCCCCAGCAGGCAGCAGTGTTTCTTCCAAGGGCCTGTCCCCAGGAGAGCTGGAGGACAGGGAGAGAAGTAGGATGCATGAAATGGAGCTGACCAAGCTTAAGATGGGTGGGCAGTTGGAATTGGAAATTAAGAGATTGGCCCTAGAGGAAAAGAGGATGCAAATGGAGCATGAGAGGAGTTTGAGGGATTTGGAGCTGAAAGCTAGGAGCTTAGAGATTACTCCCTCTGGTGGCAGCACACCGTCCATGCCTGTTGAACCCAGGGTGTATATACCTAAAGATGTGGTGAAAGAGTTTTATAAGAATGATGATATTGGTCAGTGGTTCAAGGCCTATGAGGTAGCTATGTCCTCCCACCGGGTCCCTGAGAAGGATTGGGGAGCGGGGTTGTGGGGACAGTTCCTTAGTGAGGGGCGGGATACCTTGTTAGACTTGCCCTCTGAAGTCCACAATTCTTATAGCCATATGAAGGAAGCATTGATGTCTAGGTATGGGTTGACTCCTGAACTGTATAGGCAGAGGTTTAGAAATTGCAAAAAGTTGGAGTCCAGTACTTGGGTGGAATATGTGACTTTTTTTGCAGAGCATTGGATGGTTGGGTGAAGGGTAGCAAAGTGAATGATTTTGACGCGCTCTTTGATTTGATTGCATGAGAGCACTTGTCAGGAATTTTTTTTCCAGAGCTACGCCAGCACCTTATTGATAGTAGGCTGACTAACCCTAGGAAGCTTGCTGAGGAGGCGGACCGCTGGGTGAGCACCCAGGTCCACAAGGGTCACGTGGGAGACTCCGCCAAAGGTGGGCAGGGTCCCCAGCAGAGGAGTGGGGGGGACAAGGGTAAACAGAAGGAGTTCCAGAAAGGGCCCCAAAGTAATTCCCAAGGGAACCAAGGGAAAGGTTCCCAGCCTCCCCCTGAGAAGAAGCCAGGGGCCCGACAGATAAGCCTGTTCACAGGGGGCCCAGGACTTGCTTTAAGTGTGGTCAAGTGGGCCACTGCTCCTATGATGCTAGATGTCCCTTGTATGGGAAGACAGCACCCACTGGTGCACCACCCCGGCAGGTGGCTAGTGTAGCCCTGGGGGAGGAGATGGGTGCCCAAGGTGGGTGGGGGTCCCGTAGCGATGTCCTTGGTCTCTTTAGGAGACAGTGAGATGGTCCCCAGGACCCAACTGCCCGATAACACTAAAAAATACAGGCAGTGGGTGACCATCAATGGCCAAAGGGTGGAGGCTCTGAGAGACACCAGAGCCAGTGTGACAGCTGTCAGTTGTCGGCTGGTGTCTGAAGAGCAGGTGATCCCCAATGCATTCTACCCAGTAGTTGCCACGGACAACTCGGAGAGCCACTGCAGAGTGGCTCAGGTTCCCATTAAGTGGGGGGGGGGGGTCTCAGGTACCTTTCAAGTAGCTGTGAGGCCAGCCATGCCTGTAGACTGTCTGTTGGGCAACGATTTAGAAAGTTCACCTTGGGCAGAGATGGAGAGAAGGTCTTATCTAGAGATGTTAGGTCTGCCTGAGTGGGCGTGCGCGACCACTCGGTCTATAGCAGCCAGTAGAGGTGTTCAAGAGGACCTGGAGCCTGAGAGGGTGGCCCAGGTGCCTGCCTTGAAGAGAAGAGGCAGGGGGTGCGGGAAACCAGCCTCGTAGTTCCCACGGTCCAGGAGGAAGCAGAACCTGAGGGGGATGCTCTGGAACCTACAGGGGAGCAAGTGGCCGTACTGGACCTGCCTGAGCTGACCCATTGGCAGCAAGAAGGAGGACCCTCCAGGGAGGAGTTCTGCGAGGAGCAGAACAAGTGCCCTTCTCTTGTGGGTTTGCGGCAACAGGCCACAAACCAGGCAGCAGGTGATCAGTCTGGATCACATTGGATCTACTGGGAGAATGGTCTCCTGTATAGCGAGCCTAAGGTTGCTGACCCTGGGTCAGCCCGTGTGCTGGTGGTACCCCAGCGCTTCAGAGCCTTCCTACTGGGTTTGGCTCATGTTGTGCCTTTAGCAGGACATTTGGGGCAGGGCAAGACCTTTGAAAGGCCTGTCACTCACTTTTATTGGCCCCAGATGCGCAAGAGTTCAGACACTCATTGCAGGACATGTCAGACTTGCTAGGCAAGTGGAAAAAGTGGGAGGAAGCACAAGGCTCCCCTCCAGCCTTTCCCTGTGGTCAGCACCCCCTTTGAACGGGTGGATATTGACATTGTGGGGCCACTGGACCCCAAGACAGCCATGTGCAACAGGTTCATCTTGGTCTTGGTGGACCATGCCAACGGGTACCCGGAAACCATCCCTCTTCGGACAGTGACGGCCCCCGTGGTGGGACGTGCACTGATGGGGATTTTCTCCCAAGTGGGGTTCCCCAAGGAGGTGGTGTCTGACCGTGGTACAAACTTAATTTCCAAGTATATGAAGTCCCTGTGGCAGGAGTGCGGTGTAACGTACAAGTTCACCACTCCTTACCACCCCGAAGGTAATGGGCTGGTTGATAGATTCAACCGGACCCTGAAGGGCATGATTATGGGTCTGGAAGAACCCATGAGGCGTAAGTGGGATGTCCTCTTGCCATGCCTTTTGTTTGCTTACCGTGAGGTGCCACAGAAGTCCTTAGGGTTCAGCCCCTTTGAACTGGTCTATGGTCACCCGGTAAGAGGACCTCTGAGTCTGGTGAAAGAAGGCTGGGAGAAAGCTCCCAGTAAACCTCCCCAGGATGTATTTAGCTACATGCTGGCCTTTAGAAACCAGACTAGGCGATTCAGACAACTCGCTGAGGCGAATCTGGAAGCCAGCCAGGAGGAGATGAAACGGTAGTATGATCAGAATGCCACTCTGATCGAGTTTCAGCCTGGGCAGAAATTGTGGGTCATGGCCCCCGTGGAGCCTTGTGCGCTCCAGGATAAGTGGACCGGACCATTTGAGGTGGTGAAGCGCAAGAGTGAGGTCACCTACCTGGTGGACTTGCGATCTCCCAGGAACCCTTTGCGGGTCCTACATGTCAACCGCCTAAAGCCCCATTTTGAGAGGTCCGAAGTGGGCATGCTCCTAGCAACAGATGATGGATTGGAAGAAGATACAGAACCTCTTCCTGACCTCCTGTCTGCAACAGAGCAAGATGGGTCCGTGGAGGGTGTGAACCTCTTTAACTCCCTGACACCTGAGCAGCGGGAAGACTGTCGCCAACTGTTGGGACAGTTTCCTGACCTGTTTTCCCTGACTCCTAGTGTCACTGATTGGTGCGTCCATGATGTGGACACTGGGGACAGTCCTCCTGTCAAGCACAAGGCTTACAGAGTGACTGACAGGGTGAGAGCTTGCATCAAGGAGGAGGTCTCCAAGATGTTTGCATTGGGGATGATTGAGTCCTCTCACAGCCCTTGGGCCAGCCCAGTGGTCTTGGTCCCAAAGGCTGCCGCGCATGGTGCCACGCCCGAACTCCGGTTCTGTGTGGACTACCGAGGACTCAATTCAGTCACCAGGACTGACGCGCACCCCATCCCCAGAGCTGATGAGCTCATTGATCGGTTAGGGGCTGCCCGGTACCTCAGCATGTTTGACTTAACATCTGGGTACTGGCAGATCGCCTTGACTGATGGGGCCAAAGAGAGGTCAGCATTCTCCACACCAGATGGGCACTACCAATTCCGGGTTATGCCCTTTGGGATGAAGAATGCCCCTGCCACCTTTCAGAGGTTGGTCAACCAGGTGTTGGTTGGACTGGAAGATTTCAGTGCCGCCTACCTGGATGACATTGCAGTGTTCATCGCCAGTTGGGAAGAACTTCTGCGCTACCTCTGGGAAGTGTTGATGGCGCTGCGGAGGGCAGGCCTCACGATCAAGGCAAGTAAGTGCCAGATCGGGCAGGGTTCCGTGGTGTACTTGGGACACCAGGTTGGGAG
Source organism: Calotriton arnoldi (assembly GCA_963921515.1). Lineage (NCBI taxonomy): Eukaryota > Metazoa > Chordata > Amphibia > Caudata > Salamandridae > Calotriton > Calotriton arnoldi. The sequence goes on from CAWUFW010005895.1 coordinate 1,123,016, forward strand.
CGGCCAGGTGGTGCCCCTACAGCCCAAGATTGATACCATTCTGGCTTGGGAACTCCCCAAGACCCAGACAGAGGTGAGAGCCTTCCTAGGACTCACCGGGTATTACAGGAGATTTGTCAAGGGGTATGGCAGCATCGTTGCACCCTTGACAGAGCTGACTTCCAGGAAGAAGCCCAAGAGAGTGATTTGGACTGACACCTGTCAGAGAGCTTTTGACGCCTTGAAGACTGCCATGTGCACGGCCCCCGTGCTTCAGGCGCCCAACTTCTCAAAAGAATTTGTTGTTCAAACAGACGCTTCAGAGCATGGTGTAGGGGTTGCTCTGGCACAGTTAAATGAGGAGGGCCTAGACCAACCTGTAGCCTTCATCAGTAGGAGGTTACTTCCACTGGAACAGAGGTGGAGTGCTATTGAGCGTGAGGCATTTGCTGTGGTCTGGGCACTGAAGAAGTTGAGACCATACCTGTTTAGGACTCACTTCCGGGTTCAGACAGACCACAGGCCCCTCAGATGGTTGATGCAGATGAGGGGTGAGAATCCAAAGCTGTTGAGGTGGTCCATTTCCCTACAGGTGATGGACTTTACGGTGGAACACCGCCCTGGTACAGAACACGCCAATGCTGATGGTATGTCCAGATTTTTCCGCCTTAGTGATGAGAACTCCCAGGAGGTAAGGTAGTTCTCCTCACATTTCAGCTGGAGGGGACACGTGTTAGACCTGGTACCATTGGCGTGGGTCTCCCTTCCATTTTTTCGCTATGCCTCCTCCGTTGTTGACATGTTTTTGCTGGTTTAGATGCTTTGGGCACTTTGCCACTGCTAATCAGTGCCAAAGTGCAAGTGCTCCCTATGATAAATTGATGTGTGGATTAGTGACTCCATGATTGGCTTATTTGTAGGCCTGGGCGGTAAATTCCGTTCCGCTCGCGGAATTTGCGGAATTTGGGTAATTTCGCGTTCCGCGGAGAACGCGAAATTGCCAAAAATTCCGCGATCCGCTGCTTCGCGGAATTTTTTGCTTGTTCGCGCTTTCAAAATGCGTGTTCGCGAGATATTTCTCCCCGAGCACACAAACAGCGTTCGCGAACCGGAAAAAAGCATTGCGAACGGGCGGAACAAGCAATTCCGCGTGTTCGCGGAACTTTTGCGTGCTTGCGGAGATTTTTTACCGTTTCGCGGAGCTTTGCGTAGCGCGACTACGCAAATTCCGCCCACCCCTACTTATTTGATTTACTGTCAGACCCTAGTACAGTGCACCGCATGTGCCCAGGGCCTGTAAATCAAATGCTGCTGGTGGGCTTGCAGCACTGGTTGTGCCACCCACCGGAGCAGCTTGGAAAGCGTGTCTCAGGCCTGCCATTGCAGAGCCTGTGTGCAGTCTGGTACTGCCATGTCGACTTGGTAAGTGCACCCACTTACCAGTCCCCAAACCTTCCCTTTTCTGCATGTTAGTCACCCCTAAAGTAGGCCTGCGGGCAGGGTGCATTGTATGTAAGAGGTAGGACATGCCCTGATGTGTGTAGCATGTCCTGATAGTGAATTACAGCCAATTTCGTTTTTCACTATTGCAAGGCTACCTGTCCCCATAGGCCAGAATGGGCAGTTTGATTATAACATCTTATAATCCTAACTGACCCAAGGAACATGGTAGAAAAACGAATTTAGTATGCCTGAACTCAGAATGATAAAATACATCTTTTAGTGAAGTTGGTTTTAACATTCTGTGTTTGAAAATACCACTTTTAGAAAGTAGGTATTTTCTTGCCTAACCATCCAGCCTGCCTCTGCTAGGTTGTTGATTGTATGTCTGTTTTGTGAGTGACAGGGGCTGGGGGACTCCAGGAGACAGGGTGAGTCAGCACTAGGCTGAATAGACCAGCTGCATGAGGAGTGGTGGGAGGAGTAGCACCTGGGCCTGAATAGGGCTGTGCCTGCCTTCCACAATGCTGGCTCCACCTCCTGTGGTGTGTCTGATGACCCTGGCCCACACTGACAAAGGAAGAAGTTGTGCACTGGCAGAATGCACCCAGAAATGGTTTGGACTAGGTACAGGACCCTCTGCCTTCAGAGGACAAAGGATTTGCTAGTATAAATATTGGGGCCCAGACCACAAGACTTTAGATCACTTCTGGGAATCAAGATGAACCTTTGCTGAGGAGAAGAACCAGGAAGCTGAAGGAGGAGACTACCCCTATGCTGCGTGTTGTTGGGGTTGGCCTGCAGTGGTTACTTTATTGCCAAAGAAAGGAGAAAAGGACTGAGTGTGCTTTCATCATCTTGAAGAAGATCTCCAAGGGCTTGAACATTGAGCTTGCCTCCTGCCTGAAGTCTCAGGGATACAAGACTTCACCCCCAGCTCCCCTCCTGAATTCCCTTGCTGGGAATTTAAGTGCCTACTGCTGTTGGGCCTTCTGAGAGACTGCATGTCGCTGGGAGCTGGAAGCGCGACTCAACGAAGAGGAAGCGTGTCGCCGCCGCAGCAGTGTTGTCGCATCGCGGAGTAAGCATGCCGCTGCTGCCGCATCACCGAAGCGCCCCGCATCACCGGAGAAGCGTGCCGCCGCAGCAGTTGTCGTCACATCGCAGAGTAAGCGTGCCGCCACTGTCGCCATCGCATCACCGAAGCGCCTCGCATCACCGGAGAAGCGTGCCGCCGCCACAGAGGACGCCGGCGCATCACCGGAGAAGCGTGTCGCAGGGCCTGTCGCGGCTCAGAAGATTGCGGAGTCGCCGCACGGCCTTCGGGCGTGGACGCATCCCGTCTACGTTGTTGCACCGCAAGCAAGACGCCATTTTCTCGCATCGCAACGGATCGTCATTGCATCGAAGCACCATCTCGACGCATCAGAACCGGGCCGCAGTAAGAAACCGACGCATCCTCCTTTCTGCGTGTAAGGAATTGAAGCATCACCTTCCCTGCGACCCTTTTGTTTGTTTTGCGTTGGGCATCCAAAGGTACATTGAGAGTAAAGTGTTGCATTTATCATCTTTATTGAACTGAGCTATTTTCTACCATTTGACAGTCAGATTTTTCGTATTGTATTGTGGATTTTTGTCATTTGGGTCTTGTGTTAAGTCTATATAAAAATACTTATTTTTATACTACTATCTGTGTGGTGTCCATCTGTAGTGTTGTCACTGGGTTACTGTATGTGTTCACAAATGCTTTACACACTGCCTCTGAGATAAGCCTGCCAGCTCGTGCCAAGCTACCAAGGGGGTGAACAGGCGTTATTTTAGTAGTGTATCCCCCTTACCCTGACTAGAAGCAAGGGTCCCTATTTGGACAAAAGTACCCACCTCTGCCAACTAGAGACCCCCAGTTCTAACACTTATTAAATGTAATAAGCTAACCCAATATTATCCTATTGGAAAGGTAGGACTTACAGTAATGCAAAACAAATTTAGGAGTTTAGGATTGTTTCAGGACATAAAAACCTAAAAGTACATTCCTTTTTAAAAACAAACACTGCACCCTGCCCTCTGGGCTGTTCAGGGTGTACCTTAGGGGTGACTTGTATGTATTAAAAAGGAAGGTCTAAGCCTGGCAAAAGGTTTATTTTGCCAGGTCAAAATGGCACTTTAAACTGCACACACAAGCTGCAATGAAAGGCCTTACACATGTTTAAAGTGCTACTTAAGTGGATGGCACAATAAGGGCTGCAGGCCCATTAGTAGCATTTTATTTACTGGCCCTAGGTACATGTAGTACCATTTTACTAGGGACTTACAAGTAAATTAAATGTCAATTGGGTGTAAACCAATTCTACAAGCTTTATTGGAGAGAGCACAGACACCTTAGCACTGGTTAGCAGTGGTAACGTGCACAGAGTCCTAAGGCTAACAAAAATGAGATCAGCAAAAATAGAAGGGGTGAAGGCAAAAGGTTTGGGGGAGACCACCCTAAGGCTGACAGGTCTAACAGTAGTGCACCACTTGTGAAAAGAGGACCAGTATCTTGAATATGATTTCAAAGTAGACGGCCTTCAGGATTTTTGGATAGCTTCAGTTTAATGAAGCAGAAGATCTTTACTATATAAACTTAGGTCCTCAACTTCTAAACCAATAGAGATAGTCTGAGTGTAAGAGGCAGATTTGAGGCCCTAAGAGGAGATGGAGACAGTGGAAGGATCCAAGGAGGAAGAACAGCCAGGGATTGAAGAAAAGGGATGGATATCTGAGTGGTCAAAAGGGAACTGCTACCACAACTTCCTTATATTCCTACTGAACTTTGCTCAGGGGCCATGGAATCAGAGAAAATGTGGGAAAAGCATACAGTAACCTCGTGGGCCACTAACCAATCAAATGCAAAATATTAAATTACAAAATTTAAAACATATACATTTTGTTTGCTAAAAATATTAAAAAACAAAATTATTCAAAACATATACATAAATATAAATATTATTAAATGAAAGAAACAAGAAATAATATTAAATATATTTAAACAACATAAAAAAATATGAAAATCGGGGACTAATACATATACTATACCCACACCAGTCTGTGCAACAGTAGGGAAAGCATTAGACCTCAGAGGGGTAAGATTTACTATTCGCACTCCAGTCTGTGCAACAGTTTAGAAAGTGTTGGACTTCGGATCGATTAAATTTTCTATTCCCACTCCATTCTTCTCAACAGTAGGGAAAGCGTTGGATTTCAGAGTGGTTAAATTTAATATTCCCCCTCCAGTCTGTACAACAGTAGGGAAAGCATTAGACTCCAGAGAGATAACATTTACTATTCCCACTTCAGTGTTCGCAACACTTAGGAAAGCATTGGACTCCGGACGAGTAAAATTTACTATTTCACTCCAGTCTGTGCAACAGCAGAAAAAGCGTTGGACTTTGGAGGGGTACAATTTACTATTCTCACTCCAGTCTGTGCAACAGTAGGGAAAATGTTGTTTTCCAGAGCGGTAGAATTTACTATTCCCACTCCAGTCTGTGCAACAGTAGGGAACTGTTGGACTTCAATGGGGTAAAATTGACTATTTCCACTCCAGTCTGTGTAACAGTACAGAAAGCGTTGGACTCCGGAGGGGGAAACATTTACTATTTCCACTCCAGTCTGTGCAACAGTAGGGAAAGCACTCCAGTCTGTGCAACAGTTTGATAAGCGTTGGATTTCAGAGGGATTACATTTTCTATTCCCACTCCATTCTCTGCAACAGTAGGGAAATTGTTGGATTTCGGAGTGGTTAAATTTACTGTTCCCACTCCAGTCTGTACAACAGTAGGGAAAGCGTTGGACTCCGGAGGGGTAACATTTACTATTCCCACTGGAGTCTGTAAAACAGTAGGGAAAGCATTGGATTCCGGAGAGATAACATTTACTATTCCCACTCCAGTGTTTGCAACACTTAGGAAAGCATTGGACTCCGGACGAGTAAAATTTACTATTCTCACTCCAGTCTGTGCAACAGTAGGAAAAGTGTTGGACTTCGGAGGGGCAACAGTTACTATTCCCACTCCAGTCTGTGTAACAGTAGGGAAAGTACTTCACTCCACACACATAACACATATGAAAAATAACCATATTATTTTAAAACAAATATAAAACTCACAATATGAACTTTACTAATTACCCAGTATATATATATATATATATATATATATATATATATATATATATATATATATATATATATATATATATATATATTATCTACTGGCGGTCGCCAGTAGATAGTTATAGTTAGGACCTATTTTCCATAGGAAATCCGCAACATTCTATTCCCAAAACATTTGGCGCCGGTTGACGAATCTTCACGAAATTTTCAAAACTCGTGGGGCGCTCCGGTCCGCTCCTATCCTGAAAGTCTCGGGGTGATTCGTCAAGTGGGGGCCGAGAAAAAAAGGGGTCCCAAAACATGTTTTCCCCCATGCAATTTTCCATAGGAACCTTTAGTCGCAGCTACAGCATGAACTGCTGAACGGAATTACACCAAATCTGGCAAAAAGGTAGCCCTTGGTTCAGAGTCATGCCTTTTGGTTAAATGGTGTAAATCCGTTCAGTAGTTCCTGAGAAAATCAAAAGAAAAATCACATGTATATCTATGGCCGTGGAGGGTCCGCGCACCCTGAGCGCACCCTCCCGATCACGAGCTGTATGCTAATTGGCTGTCAACACTCCAAACCAGGAAGTGTTGGCAGCCATCTTGTTCCTCGGTAGAACCGAGGCACAAGAAACAAGTGCGCAAAACGCAAAAAGGGGCAGGGTAGAAACACCCTGACCCCCTAGGCCTGCTTAGGGGGTCCCACAAGGACCCCCAGGGCCCCCCCAATTTTTTTTATTTTTTTTAAAATCGGCGGGATGCACGGATCCCGCCGCGAAAACAAAACCGATGCGCGGGCTCCCGCGCTTTGTTGTTATTTGGCCCCCGGGTGGGCCAAGTCCCGGGGCATGCGGGGGTTTATGAAAAGATTTGATGGGGGGCCTCTAAGGCCCCCCCAAGCCCCGGGGACCGCCACCCCCGGGGCTTTCAATAAAAAATGGTGCGGGAGGGCACTCTGCCCTCCCGGGGACCGCCACCTCCCCGGGGCACTAAGAATTTGAATGTGGAGCCCCCGGGACCACCACCTTCCGGGGACTGTGCATGTGAAGGGAGGGGGGCTGCGCAGCCCCCCTCCTGGAGCCTGTGATGGCCCTGGGGACCGCCACCCCCCAGGGCCGGCTCCTGCAGTGTCCCGGGGTGCCCACCCCCGGGACACTGTAGTTTGCTATGGCAGGGCGGAAGCCTCGCGGCTCCCGCCCTGCCATAGCAAACTGCTTTGTTTTGGAAGAGAGAGCAGGAAACCTGCTCTCTCTTCCAAAACCAAAGACGATTGCTTTTCCACATGGGGAGCTGCATCTTAGCAGCTCCCCGTGTGGAAAAGCAATGCCGGCTCCCGAGGGACGCGGGGAGCTGGCGGGACCGTGGGGGGATTGGGGACCTCCCCACGGTCCCCAACAGAGAGGGCCAGCCCCAGGGGATGGGGTCCCCGGGGCCGATTAAGGCCTTGGGAGGGGGGCCACGCGGCCCCCTTCCAAATTCTTTTTTTTTGTTTAAAAATATTAGGGGGCAGGCCCTGGGGGATGGGGTCCCCAGGGCCAATAAATTAGAAAAAGCCCTTCAAAAAACGGGGCGCGTTTGCACAGTGGTGAAGGGAGGGGGCGGGGCCTGAGGTGACGTGTGCAAACACGCCCTGTGGTGCGTTTTAAGTTGGGGGATTAACTCCCCTTGAATCCTGAGGGTCCCTGGGGTGCAACTAGCCCACCAGCTACCTCCATTAAGCGCCACAGAGCTGCGTTGCAGAGAGGTGTAAAAAGGGTCGTGGCCTCTGACCACCTCTCTGCAACGCAGGCCTGTGGCGCTTACTGGAAGTACCTGGTGGGCTAGTTGGGCCCCAGGGAACCTCAGGATTCAAGGTGACCTAATACCCCAACTTAAATCGCGCCACAGGGCGCGTTTGCACAGTGGTGAATGGAGGGGGCGGGGCCTCAGGTGACATGTGTGCAAACACACCCTGTGGCACGTTTTAAGTTGGGGAATTAATTCCCCTTGAATCCTGAGGGACCCTGGGGGCCAACTAGCCCACCAGGTACCTCCAGTGCGCGCCCAGGGTTGCGTTGCAGAGAGGTGGTCCAGGCCACGCCCCTTTTTACACCTCTGTGCAACGCAGCTCTGTGGCGCTTACTGGAGGTACCTGGTGGGCTAGTTGGACCCCAGGGACCCTTAGGATTCAAGGGGACTTTATCCCCCAACTTAAAACGGCCAGAGGGCGTGTTTGCACACATGTAACCTCAGGCCCCCCCCCTCCCTTCACCAGTGTGCAAACGTGCCCCATGGCGCGTTTTAAGAGGAAGTTTTAATCCCCCTGCCCTATTATGTACTAGGGCCTTACAGAGGAAGTCATGCTAATCACAGGGGTACCCCAACGCATAGTGTTCCCTAGTGTATGTAGGTGTTTTCACTGTATTCTAAGTGTCTTTTAGCATAGCACTGGCTCTAGGCCTGGTTAGTCAGAGTCAGTTACCACCAGTACCCGTCTGAAAAAGATGTGGGCACAGGATGATTTTGCAACAAGGACTCTTTCTGCTCCTCTGTTGGTTCTTTCTGCACATGTCTTGCTTCTTCCTGGATTTTTCTTCGTCTTTGTGGACTTCTGTTTCTTTCGACATTTCTTTTGCTTCTTTCTGTGCGTTTTTTCTTCTTTCTTCACATGTCCTACTTCTGTAGGCATAGTTACAAACTAGCATTTGAAAAACCTTTGAAATTCACTGAAAAAACCATAGGTTTCAGGCACGTTATAGTTCGAAATTAGCATTTAAAAAACCTTACAAATTCACTGAAAAAACCATGGGTTTTAGGGACAGTTATAGTTAGTTGGACATTGCACTCGTACAAAACCCGTGAAATTCCCCGTTATAGTTAGTTCAGCTAACTATAACTCGCGCCCGCAATGCACTGCTGATGACGTCACATATTACATCACTCATGACATGGTCAGTGACATCACTGATGACATCACTGATGACATCTCAAATGACATCACTGATGACATCACTGATGACATCATCCATGTGATAACTTGATGCATCTTCTCACACCCTAATATAACCTTTGATACACCCACTCTAAATTACAGACTGCTATTCTCAAAACCATAGACACTCCAACACCAATAACTACATACCCACTCACTGATTCTTAGGTCTACACACACATCCACTCACTCACCCGTACAGTCACTCATACTTACGGTCACTCAGTACGGGACTATCATATGCACTCATACACCTATATAGACACTCACACACCGCCACTCATCCATAGAGGTACTCACACACCTAGTCAGTCATGCAAATAATTAATCACACTGCCATTTACTCACCTATACAGTTATACACACACCAGTTCACTTACTCATACAAATACTAGCACATTCTTACGCTCTTATACAATCACTGATACAAGTACACACTCATCCATACAGCCACTCTCACAATCACACACTCTCACTTATAGCCATTTATATACTCCAACACACATATATACTGCCTTTCACATATGTAGTTACTCATACATGTACCACTGAGATATACATTCACTCACTAACACACCCATACACACACTCACCCACCCACCCATACAGTCCATCACAGATGCACTCTTGAAACCATGCACCCAGTGAATCACCCACTCACACATCTATGCACAGAGTCATACACATCCCACCCACACAAACACTCAGGCACCCATACAGATACTCAGACAACCAATCAATAACTCATATAGACACTTATGTAGTTATTCACAAACCCATACAGTCACTTACACACCAACAGACAGACGGATACAGAGATTCACACAGTTTAGTCACTAACCCATGCATTCAGTAAGATACGTTTAATCACTCACTTATAGAGTCAGTCACGCACCTACTAAATCATCCATTCAGACACTTATACACCCACTCATTCTTCAATACACCTTTCCCTATATATATTAAACATATTTAAACTTTACAGAAACACAGTCACTGGATGATGTCATCAGTGATGTCATTTGAGATGTCATCAGTGATGTCATCAGTGATGTCACTGACCATGTCATGAGTAATGTAATATGTGACGTCATCAGCAGTGCATTGCGGGGCGCGAGTTATAGTTAGCTGAACTAACTATAACGAGGGAATTTCACGGGTTTTGTACGAGTGCAATGTCCAACTAACTATAACTGTCCATAAAACCTATGGTTTTTTCAGTGAATATATATATATATATATATATATATATATATATATATATATATATATATATATATATATATATATATATATGGTAAACAAATTAATAATTAGCAATTTCGAAAATGTTCCTTTTATTCCTTATTTAAATAACCCCACTTTAGCGCCACAAGCCTACCAACCCACACTTAATGTATAAGTTTAACTAAAATAAATAAATGTAACACAATTAACACTCAAATATTAATTAATTATTAACTAAGAATGAACTTCCTACTCTATACCCCTACAAAGCCAGCAACCCACACCTAATATACACCTTAAAAAATACAATTATTATACAATTTACATATTTATTAATCAATTAAATAATTATAAATACATGAAATGTTAATTGGATATCGATGCGTTTATCAATAAAAATGAACTATTGTCTGTATTAATAGAATCATCCGTCCCGAAATCTACCTCGACACGAAAGTATGTAGTCGGGCAGGCCCTGCGACCTAGGCCCGGGATTACTGATTGATAGGTCACAGGTGGGAGGGTGCATAGGTGGCAGGCAAACTTGTGGGCAGGACATGCTTGATCAATCCCACAGGTAGGCACTGCAACATTACAATGGTCAGGGGAGATTGCCCCCAATAAAGCACACATAGTCCGAGGGGGTCCCCCGCTATATGGTACGCCGTAAACTTTATTACCTGTTGTAAAATTGTATATAAGATGTCCTCAGACCTTGTGCCTATAGCTGTTCTTCCGTCCGAATTGTTTAATTAAACGAACTGTTCGTGTTTTGCCAAATGCCTCTTGTCTTCTGCTTCTACTAGGGAATTCGAACCCGAGCAACATTTTAGCGAGCCAGCCAGGAGGATAGGGACCTTGTACCCGACTGCAGCCGAAGGAAGATGACCCTGCCTGGATGGATTCATGTTGCGCAATGACATAGGTGGGCAGACACCGCAATTGATTGGAAGTTCTGCTGAATCCGCTGCCTGGAGGTCGTCTTGACGCAGCCGACACAGAGGGTAGGAGACTACATCTGAACCTGAAACATTGCCTGTTAAAGCATTTGGTGCATGGTAAACTAGGAAGAAGCGTAAAAAGATAACCTGAGTGCTGTGCCATTGACAGGGTCTTGCATATTACCTATTTTACATGTCCCAATTGTATCAGTCGTAAGGCGGGTCGGAGGCGATGCCGCGGAAGTCACCTTTTATCGAAAGTTACCACACTAGGAAAGGTGAATATTTATTTGATAGTCTTTGATGGCTCCCAGGACGCTATTTTTGTGATACAGGTATCCTGAATGGGCAGAGTTGCCACCTCGGTTTCATAGTTTTTTTTAGTTAGAAAGGATTTCTCAGTGTTAAACAAGTGTATTAGCACTTTTAATATCTTAAAGGAGTGAGAGGTGTTGGTCGCTTTGACCTCAGGGCATGACACAGAGTGTACGCTTGATCCCTTGGTGTGACACAGGGTGAAATTCAGACTTTTAGGGAAAACTTGGATCCAGGAAACTGGACGTAACTTGTATGGGTTCAGGAGGGGCTGGTGATTCCCAAGTTACTACTCTTTGGTATCTGTGACTACCACCTTTGTCTAGGAGCGGATAGTGGCAAACTATCCAGCTCACTTATGAACGTGTCCCACACTAGTCTTCTCTTGCTAGAGGATAAATTGCAACAAACAACTAAGTTTTATTTTTGACAAGGTAAATTTCCTCTACGATTCGACAAAACAAACTAGAAAAACATCATTTGAATTGTATTAGCCAAATTACTGAATTGTCATGGATTCCCCACTAAAGCACATGGAAACTAGGTTCCCCAAACTGATAAAAAGACTAAATAAGATTTGCCAAGCGTGGCATTCACACACAAAGGCCCACACATTTCCCTGTCCTAAGGAGGGAACATGTGACACAAACATAATTGGGCACACTTAAACATATGTAAAAACCAAATAAACAGGTCAAAAGAGACAAGAGAGAAGCATTATTAGAACTATGGGCCATATTCGAAGAGACCAGGAGCTATAGCCCTACAATGCTGTTAGCAAATAAACCATCAGCACCTCCCCAACCAAATGCAGGGAAAGACGTGCTCACACCCGCTCACACTGCATTAGGTTACTCAAACCCAACAGAAACTGACGAGCCCCCCACTGAAAGAAGGTCAGTATGATCTCAGCCCGAGAGATCAAAACCAAGCGAGCCCAGACACCTCTAGGACAACTAAAGCTCCAAGGAAGGTCCCCAAAAGCTTGACTCCCCATCCACCACACACGACATGTGACACCTCAAAAGCGGGTATGTAACGCATTCCCACTGGGTCAAGCAAGAGTAAGCAGGTGTCAGGGAAGCTTGTGGTGGTTCTTGACAGTGATTCAGTGAGCTCAGGAGAGGAAGGGTGCTCCAGTTCTCCGGGAACCTTTGGCGAGGGTGGGGCTACAGGATATGCCCAGGTAGTTGAGGTGGAAAAGGAGGGTGAACTCGAAAGCAAAGCCCGGTCAATGAAAGCAGCTTGTAGTTTGAAGCAAAAGAAACAGGCCAAGTGTCGTGAGGAAGAGAGGCAGGAGCTTTGGCTGGAAAGAGAGGGGGCACACAACCAGGAATTAGACCAAGAGCACAGGACATCGTGCTCCTCACATGAGGGAAGCAGAGATGGGTACAGGGGCAGTGCTGGGATGAAACTGAGGTAGATGAAAGGCAACTAGCAGGGCTCAGTCACAACATCCGGTCATCAAAGGAGAAGAGCTGACCAAGAAATGAGGGTTCAAGGCAGTCTATTCTCACCCACTCATGACGCAGGAGAAACAAGATGGTACCTTTACGTGCTCATGAGGAGAGCAGAGACGAGGGCACACACTGCTCCACATGGGTGCATGGCAAAGATAGACCTACCCCCAGGGAGATAATAGCAATATAGGAAGGCAAGAGTTGTGTACACCTGTCTTGCGACCTGATAGCAGACTGGACTGACGAGAGGGAGCAATATGACCGGTCTTGGCCTAGGGAAGGATCGTTTGAGCCCCAGGACATGGCAGTAGTGGAGGATTGCATCAGACATGAAGGAGGAAATCCCAATTGGAACTTCCCCTACATGCAACAGTGCCTCGCATGGTGGGAACACTATGTTGAGGATAAACCCTTAGGGCCATCAAGGTCGAGAATGTACCCACTACTGCAGAAAGGTATGGCGGGGGTTATATACGTGCCATGGGCCCAGATGGACAGAGCGAGACTAAGAACAAAGTTACCGTCATTGCTGGATGGGGCAGGGACCGGGAAATGGATTACATGCTTCGAGAACAACAACGCAGATATTAACCTAGCGATAGGCGACATTAAGAGTCAAGCAGTCTAATTGGGAAACAGACAAACACAGTGTTCGCCCAAGCCCACATTCCAGCAATAACGCTAACAGAGACCAAGCATAATGGTGCCGCATTTAATTCGAACCCGCACTGGATATGGACCACCCTAAGAGAAATATTCCCTGACCGCCCAGATGTAGTGGGCTAATGGCAGAGACCATGAAGCCAGAGGAGAGCATAAGCGAGTTCCTGAATAGAATGAGGGAACAATGGGGACAAGAGACAGGACAGCCGTGGATAGATACGGGCCCACAAGTCACATTTTCTACAATATTCTTAAAAGGGGTTACCCACTGAAATACAGAGCGGGCTGGATAGCATAGTCTGTTTAGATACCAAACCCTGGTGGGAGATACAGGCTCACATACTTCACTTCCACAAAAAGAAGCAAGAAAACGATAGACAAAAGCAGGAGCAGGCCCAAAGAGACACCACAAAACTGGTTCAACACATGTTGAAAAAGACTGCCGTCGAGGAAGCAGCGATGGCTGCAACCGTGCAGATGGCACCAGTCTCAATGGGGGCTCCACCGCAAAACCTTAGGGGGTTCCAAACAAGCTATGGCGAAAGAAGCCAGGGTGTTGGCAGCAACCAGACCCTAGGGAGTGCTACTATTCCCATAGGCCAGGTCATCTGGCAGAGAGATGCCAGTTAAATACCATGAGCAGCAAAAGCAGCAAAAATCAATGAGCCATTGCCAACCACCACAAAACCCCATGAATATCCCTCCGCAGCACCAAGCACAGGGGAATCAGAATGCACCCTAAATCCAGTCGCAGGGAGGTCCTCCAGTCGCCACTCAACAGCAGCAAGGATCCAGCAATTGGGCAAGCACGTGGCAGCAGCAGCCACAGACAGGGAGTCCAATGCAACAGGGGCCTGGGCCACAACACCCTCAGGGAGGGGAGACAGCCTGGGGAGGTAGTGCCTTCACATAAATGAACAACTTAAAACTCAGTGGTTAATAATTAGCACCCACTTACCCTCTTTCCCCAAAAACTGTACCTGACCAAAAAAGGACTAATAAGATAGCAGTGGAAGTTCAAACGTTTTTACTTGTGTCCAGAAATTCAGATTGGCTGAGAGCTGTGTCGATTGGGCCCCGCACCAAGTTCGTCATCAAAAGGTGATCTCATGGGACCCCACTCTGCTGCTGATCCCCGAGGGTGGAGCTGGCTGGCCATGTCCCAGAGGCAGGGCAGTCCGATGAGGGGATGTGACTGAAAACTGTTTAAAAGGAGTCACCCAGGTCCCGTGTCTAAAGTCACAAGGGACGCGTTCCGATCACCAGGTCACAGAGTCCCAATTCTCGGGCACCACGCCGGGGGCCAATGTTTCCTTTATGGCGTGTAGTCCCAAAAGCGCCTCCAAAAGCTAGAAGCCTCCGCCCCAATGGAGGCTCCCTTTCAGTTCTAAAACAAAGCTACCCTCAGTGGCGGGAACCAGGTTTCCCTTGAGCCTGGGATGGTAAATCCGTAAAACTCCACAGCGCACACCCAAAAAGCCAATAAGCTGCAAGACCTCAGCATGATGTCGAGTTCAAGCCTCCAGCTGGGAGTGGGGGGGGGGGGTTCACCTAGGGTGACCTGGTGTCCCAGATTTGCTGAGGTTGTCACGTTTTTTCATTGTCACCCGGCAGACCTTTGCACGTTTTTGGTCAAAATCCCGGGTTTTCAGCATAGTCATGTTTTTGGCATTACAAGGCAAATACTAGCTTAGTTAACATGCTTCCCTGTTTTGCGAACTATCCCATATTTGGTTTTCAAAGTTCGGTCACCCTGCCACACCCTTCCAAAAAGCGAAAAGAAACACCAGTTCATTAGGCAACGCACAACTGTAGAAACCCCAGCCACAAGCTAGGGACAGCGGACCCACCAGTATGCTGAGAGGAAGTGGGGTGTGGTCTGAGGGAGAAGGGGGTGCCCGGGAGAGGGGATCCCAAATCTCTACTCTGGCTCCAGGCAAACGTTGGGCACCGGGTGCTCCAACCTTGCAGGCACCATCCAGGGAAAGCAGTTGGCCTGACCTCGGACACCACGAGAAGGCATTGGTGGGAGAAAAGGGGGCCACAGAGCATGAGATTCAGGGAAACGCCCAAAACTAAATAGAAAACGCCCAAATCTAGCCCAAAAAGAAGATTCCAGATACAAAGGCAAGGTCAAGATCAGCCAAAGCTAGGCACCTGAAAGTCATGAGGGAGGGCTGCTCTATGTTACACCCCACGTGCTGGGAACAAAGAAGTGCACCCACACCAAAATGTGCCCATTGCACGTGGCAGACATTAGCAACACCAGCAGCAATAGGCCCCCTCTTCCCACGTGTTCCACTCACCTATAGCTGTACTAAGCTAAACACGGAATAACAAATGCAACTGAGGGTAGTATCGATAGAGGTAGTCCCCATTCAGGAACATAAATACTGGAAGGGGCCGCACAACACCCGGACCCTTAGCCAACGGGCAAAGCGCCTATGATAAAAACTAGCATCGCCGTAGGACTCCTGCTAAAAACCAAAATTCCATCCCTCCCTAGGCTTAGAAGACCACCCAACAAACACATTTAGCACCAATCTAAGTATCCAGTCCGGATTGGAGGGGGGCCTCAACTGCTTATAAAAAGATTTGATCTGTCTAGATAACTAATATTCACCCTTACTCCCTGAAATAACTAAAACATACCCAACAGGGGTTACCTTCCGGTGCCTCACTAGATCGTGCATAGTGGAGAGTGGAGATCACACCCCTAGAGTGAAAATACAGGGACCCCGAAAACCATTAATTACAAAGCATATGTAATGTTTCTGGGTTAACCATCAACAAAGTTTTTTTAAAACCAGTTAACAGAGAAGACAACAAAAGCGCACCAACGTATGGTCAACATTCACTGAGACATTTTCCGAACTCGCGCCAATGGAAGGAGGAAAAACCCATGGCATGCTTAACACCCGGGTGGGTGCACCATTCCTTGGTGTAGTCGAGCCCTTCCATGACGATGACACCAATTAACTAAATGCAGTGAACATTTTCAAAATGGTTCAAAGAAACACAGCCACTGGAGGAGCATAGATGACACCGAAGGGAATCGCACCTTGAACTACAATATCACAACAAAAGGTATGTATATTTCTATGCATATGTATCCTGTCCACTATAGGCAATCCCGCACTTACTTACTTACCTTTGAGGAACTGCCGGGTCAAAAGGTATTCACAAATGGGGAACTACAGCGCCTGCGTATGGACCTCTTGTATGCCACCTACAATTACACTAACCCAAACACTAGCATCCCGCATGCACTACATAGCGCCTTCTTACATAACACCTGGTACCAACACATGACCTCAGTCGGCTCCAAGCATCAGCCAGGTCATGTTATGTTTGTTTGCTGATCCCACATGCGGTAGGCACAGATAGGCTTTACCTGTCTCAAGAGGTAGCCCCCGAAAAAGCAAAGTGCCTTATTCACCTTTACTTATTTAGGATAAGGGCAAGATCCAGACCAATAAGATGGAACCTCACAAGGTAGTTGTAAACTTGACCCGATACAACACCAACCCAACAGTGTTATACCTTTTCACTGAACCCAATGATATCCAAACCTAACTGGACAGGATACGTAGGAAGGGCACCATTGGGAAGAAACTGTTTGGCCCGAGACTTCCCAGAGAAGAGATGCTTGGAGGTAGCAAAACCTCCAAATCAGTGCACAAACACATCCACTCCTGCATCCATCTGTGGACTGAGGGTGGGCCTTAGCGTGTCTGGGACGGTCTTCTTTAAGAACAAGTGCTCTCCTTACATGGAGTTCCTGTGTAGTGCCATCCAGCTCTGGGATAAAAAGGGGAATAAGGCACATGGGGGAGCGTTCAATGAAAGTATGGCGAACCCATGTTAGGAAATCTGGGACACTGAGGTGGGTGGATACACTTGGCTAGAAGGGAAAGGTCAACCCCTGATTGTACAGAAACTTACACTGTATTCCTAATAATGCAATAGGGCACCTCCAAGCTTAGGGATTTCTACTGGCAGTGCGGCGCACACACTTATACCCTACTGGTTATCGGTTGGAGGGGAATGTGCTCCCTGGTGATCATGCACACCTGACCCTGGTCATTCCTGGAGAAAAACTAACAGTGTTGTACCAGCACCAGTTAAAGCAAAAGACCACCTTGCTGCACCAAGCTTGTGAGAAGAGAGCGGCAGACTATTTTGGCTGGGTTCAGTTCAAGGACATCCTAGAAGGGTTTAGACTGTTCACAAAGGTACAGCTGGGGGCAGGGAGGTCTATACCCTTCTTCACCCTGCAGACAAAAGCTAATGCCCGCTTGCCTCAGATAACCAGGTGGGAAATGCTCAAAATGATGAACAGCACTGAGCTCGGCCTCAATTCAATCAAGGCAGAAATGCGAGCCATCCGCGTGGTAATGCAGCATCGGTATGTGCTGGACTTAATGACTGCAATAGAGGGAGGAGCATGCGCCAAGATCGGGAATGACATGTACAATGGAACTTTGAAACTTGCCATCCAAGAACTGCATAATCTACAGAGAAGCATGCGTGAAGGAGGTGTCGCTGAGCAGGAGTGGTTTTCAAATTGGTTCTCCTGGCTCCCAAGATGGATATCCGGTCTGTATAAATCACTTTTGCCAGAAGTTATTGTGTTCCTATTGGTTGCAGGGTTATACAATTGGGGATTACCTGCTATAAAAACGCAGTCCTCAAATTAGGTAGAATGCAAGTAACTAGAAAGATTGCCGTAGTCAAATCAAATAAATCTTTATTAGCATAAAATATCCATAAATTAATTGCAAGATACAATGTTACAAATAACCTTAATAAATATTCTATATAAAATCCATAAAATGAACTCATAACGTGGACTGTTGGAGGTACAGGCAGAGAATACCAGATGCCAGTTTATGCGTCAATTCAATGGACATCAAGTTAAAAGGCATTATCATAAACATCAAGTGAGGGATAATTAATGGACTATTCAATTCAATTCAATTCAATATTAACTTTATTCAATCTAAATAAATTAGACCATAAAAGTTCAATAAAAATACATAAAAGTACAATTTAAATCACACCTTATTAGAAAAGTACATTTAAAAAAAAAAAAAAAGCATTTCAACTGCATAGTCGCCAAGTCCTGATTATTCTGATAATTGTACATTGATTTTACATAGTTACTTTGACACAGATAAAAAGTCAATGGAAATCAATGCAAAAACCTCAATTAAGGGTCCGCTATCCATTACTACCTAACTTTTTCAGATAATCCTCTAATCTATTTTGTAATAGCAATTTAAAAAATTCATTAAAATCTATAATTTATAATGTGTTTCTGAGCAATAGTTTTAAATCCGTATTAGTACCAATTTTTCTAAGTAGTCCTCTGCTCTATTTCATAATGACAGTTTACAATTTATTAAAAACCATTGTTTGTAATATGTTTCAGAGCAACGATTGTAAATCCATGTTACTAAAGCATCATATGTTAATTAATCATTTATAATTATTCAGCAAGGCTAATCATATTATCTATTATGATGTTCTTTCTGGCATAAACAACTGCCCATAGAAAACTTGATATTCCATAGCATAGCTCAACAGTAGATAGTGATTGCAAAAAAATATATGCAGGTTGACATTGTGTAAACTGGAAAGATCTTAAAAACTGTAAAATATAGTGTTTTCTCCAAAAATATAACATTTACAGAAACGTACGACGTGCATTGTGCTCTGGGACATCTTGCCATCACAAGGACAATTACTTAAATTGATGTCCAATCGTTGAGTTTAGGGAAGCTGATCAACCAATGGAAAATATCCATTCTAAAGCGCGTTAGGACAAATCTATGTCTTGCATTAGATACAGCTTTCAAATATAACTGCATGTCATAACTGGTTAAAATAAGTTGGTTATTTATAACAGAAGTTTTTAGTAATTCGGCGGTCAACCTGAGATCGTCTAAGTGCACCGTACATTCATTTTTTAATGCTGTTCTGCTGATATCTGCCAAAGTTTTAGGATTCTCAAAGTAGTCTGCGTTCCACAAATCTCGACAGAAATGTTGAATATATGCCAACCACGATATGCATGTAGACAATGTTGATTTTAAACAGTCCCCGATAATAGCACGGTTTAAGGCAGTGTATTCAGAAGTCCAGACTTTATGCCATAATAATATGGGTTGCATTCTAATTAAGTCTGTAAGAAACGGTACCCCCAACTCCGCATGGCATACATATGAAGACGCACTTTTGGGGGCTGCAAGCAGATACCTTAAAAATTCATTCTCGGAGGGCGTGGCCTGAGGCGTCAAGATGGCGGTCGCACTCTAAGAGTGCTCCGGACCCCTTCCGTCATCCGCCTTCTATCCGCCCGTTAACAGCTGCCATCAGACCCTTTCAGCCATCCGCAGAGGTTCCCTGCCTCGCCAGCAGTGCTCCGATCCCTCTCGCTGGCGGGCCGGAGCCTCCACTGCCTCATTTTGGACCCCCTTCCTCCCGAGGCCTTGAACTTGCAAATGGCGGCCTCCTCGGCGATCCGTCTCTGGGCCTGAAAATCTATGCCCTGACGATCCGTCCCCCCTTTGACATTCCGGGGTGGCGGCTGTATCCGGCCGGGGTCCGCTTGTTTTCCGCACCATCCAAGACTCACCTTAAGGCTGCGCCTCTATGCCGGTGTCTGGCCGCGACGGAGTGGTGCCTGAGGCCGTGGCGGGGGGCTCGCCTCCCGCGTAGAGGAAGCGGGAGGGATACGGGAGGCGGGCATGGCCCGGCCGCGTTGGTGCCTTCACCCTGACTCCTGCGCCTGACTGACGTCTTCCCGGGGGCCCAGCCTGGGTTATCCTTGCCAACGCACACCCGGTGACTGGGGAGACCGCTGAGCTCGGCTGCCGCTGTCGGGCAGCGGCGTGAAGGATCCGGACCTTCTTCCACCCCTGCGGGAGCGCTCTCCTCTGCCCCGGGGGCTGGGGTGAGGTGATTGTTCTGGCCTGCCGGAGGCTACGTCTTGGCCTTCCTGCACTGCGGCCCGCCGGGGCGGGGGAGAGGCACCGAGCTGGGCCCCTGGTGTGGCCCTTGGATCACCAGAGGGCCCCCTACCCTGGGAGTGTCCCGGCCGAAACCCAACTGCTGTGCGACCTCCTGATCCGGCCTGATCTGGACCCTCCTGCCCTTCTTGGTCCGCGACGGTGTTGCGGCCTGGTCTCCGCTTCCGGGGGCTGCAGGCCTTTGAGGAAGACGGGAGCTCCCTCGTGGCCTCCACCGGCGGATCAGCGGTGAGTGGGTTGGGGGCTGCGAGCCGGCTGCCGGGCCGGGTGGCAGTGCGGGGGGGCGGTGTAGGTGCTCCCGCCCCCCCTCCCTCCCTCAGTGTCTTATCCCCTCTCCCCCTGTGCCTGCGCCTGCCTGCTGTCTTGGAGGGGCCGAGCCCGGAATCTCCGCATCAGCACCCGCTCGGTGAGGGGGGAACCGCTGTCGGGTAGCGGCGCGAGGGGTTGGGGCCTCTGCCACGCATCACATCTGGGGGTGTCTTCGTGGGATTGTTGGCCTGTGTGTGCGGGGTGGACCTATCTGGCCACCCCTGCCCTGTGTCGGCCCCCCGTTGGTGGCGAAATTCCCCGAGAGACCAGGCCCCTCCTCCCCTTGACCCCTTCCAGTGGTCAGAAGAACCTCCGCAGCTGCGAGCCTGATCTCGGCCGTCATTGCCGGACGGCGCAGGGCCCGATACCGGCCTCCCCTAACACTGCCCATCCACCTGGACCTGTCTGCACCTCGGTGCTTGGAGCCCGCGGTCCGCCCTCGGCCACCTCCATTGAGTGGCGCCGTACCCCTGCACTGGAGTAGACCTCAGCCGACTGCGTTGTGGAATAGCGGACCGGCTTCCTGGACCCCCCATCACTAACTCATTGTGGCCTATCTTGAGACGGGGAGGTGATGCCATCCTTTAACGACCGTCGCATCGGACGGAGGCGGGAGAGGGGTCCCCGGACTTGTCCTGGTTGACCCCTGAGGCTCACGGGGACCTGGGAGGACTGGCCTGGACGCCCGGGTCCGAGTATTGACGGTCTGGGTGCCGGCTTCCTCCCCCTTTGGGATTGTTGACTGCCTCTCCCGCCCGTTCAGCGGCTGGGCCCCCATCCTTGGTAACGATGGGCAGAGACCGTGCCCCGAAGACAACTGCCCCACAGACCCAAACAAAAATGGACCAATACACCACCAATGACCGGGATCCTGGAGGGGGGGTGTCCAACACCCCTGCCCCCGCTGGGGGAGATCTATCCACTATCCTCCAAGCGATTGGCGCCTCGCAGGCCTCGGTGGAGAACTAGATTGGCGAGGTGAGGGTGGACATGGCCCTTATTCGTCAGGACCTATGTAACGCCACGGCCCGGATCTCGGAGGCGGAATCGCGCATCTCCACGGCCGTGGATGATATAGGCCAACTCAAGACCCAGGTGGCCCGCCTCCAGACTCAGACCTCGGAACTCCACAGTCGGGCCGAAGACGCTGAAAACAGGTCAAGGAGGAACAACCTGCGCCTCATAGGATTTCCCGAGGGGGCCGAACAGGGTCGAGCGGACACATTTGTGGAGACCTGGGTGAGATCCTGGATGCCCAACGAGTCCCTCTCCCTATGGTTCGCGATCGAGCGTGCCCATCGCTCCCTGGCTCCTCGGCCTCCGCGTGGGGCTCCGCCCCGGCCCATCATGAGGGTCCTCAACTTCCGGGACAGGGGTGCTATCCTTAGAGCGGCAAGGACACAGGGTCCAGTGACTTACCAAAATAACACGATCATGCTTTTCCCGGACTATACCAAGGAGGTGCGGGCCCAACGACGAACTTATGACGACGTCAAACAGAAGCTCCGTAACCTGGGTCTTCGTTATGGTCTCCTCTTTCCGGCCCGACTCAGAGTTGTTTTTCAAGACAAGACACTCTTTTTTGATACCCCCCAAGCGGCCTGGACTTGGCTCACGGAGGAGCGCCCTCTCCGGACCCGCCCTGCCTCCTCCCCTGCTCGACGGGAGTCTACGCAACCTCATCCATCCCTTCCCAAGCCACAGCGACGCCGTACTAGGTCCTGCAAGAAGGGTGACCGACGCGGCGTGGCCTCCTGATCACCGGATGCAGTGTCCCAATTGCTCATTACCTCTGAATTACCTCGGCGGTCTGGGACCCACAGCCTGACTGGTTCCTTGATTGATCTGAGCCGGATCCCAGACCACTCCGAGACACTGCGCCCTGCCATATCTGACTCTGACTTGTCGAGGAGCCCCACACTTCGAGGTTCCGGGGAGGACGACGGAGTCTGACCTCTGAGGCCCACAGGCTTAGGGTCCACAATCCGCTTCTTAATTGTTCTTACAGCTGTTAACATTAACATATCCGTCTACATGGAGGGGTCCATCTCTGCCACGATCATGCTCCGCTAACTGTTTTAGCTTAGCACTCAGACTTATTTGTATTTCTGTTTTGTTGTATTCCTTTCCAGGGCGACAGATGCTTCAATTCCAGAAGTGTAGGGTGGGGGGTGTTGGGGGGCAGGGTGGGTGGGAGGACCGTTGTCTCCCGACTGTTTATTGTTTCGGGCCGTCTTTGGGCCAATGTTCTTCGTTCTTCACGGCAGCTCTCTAGGCACACGCCACCAACGACGACATGAGACCTATCATACCACACGCGCTCTATCCCTACGCCCAGGCTATGAGATGTTACCTCCCCTGGGACCCGGGTCTATCCGCATTGATCAACACACACACCACCCACTCAGATGATGTCAACCATTAATAGACCCCTCCACATTTTGTCTTGGAACGTCAATGGCCTATTAGACCGTATAAAGCGAACCGCAGTTCTTTGCAGTGCCCAACACCAGGCGCCCGACATCCTCTTTCTACAGGAAACGCACCTTCTGGGAACTCAATGCACCTTCCTCGCCTGTTACGGGTTTGACAGGGTCTGGCACTCTGGTTTCACACAGGGCTCTCGGGGTGTGGCCATACTGATTCGCAAGGGTCTCCCCTTTACTTTGGTACAGGGCCGCTATGTGGCCTTATCCGGCAGGATCGAGGGTCATCCTCTTTATCTTTTGTGTGTATACATTCCCCCTGCCACAATGCCCTCTGCCCTCCGACGTCTCACGCTATTAGTCTCAACTTTTCCTCAGGGTCTGGCGGTCATCGGGGGCGACTTCAACGCTGTTATGCAACCTCCTCGTGACACGACAGGTGCTCCCTCTGCGTCCCGCCTTGCCTCTGCTAAGCACCTCTCTGATTGGTCCTCCGCCCTAGGTCTCTGCGACGCTTGGAGGGTGTGGACCCTCCGCCGAGAACAATATACTCATACTTCGGCGGCCCACCATACCCACTCCCGTATTGACCTGCTCCTGTTGCCGGCCATCGACTGTCAGTTGGTGTCCGGGGTTACTATCCTGCCCCGAGGTATCTCAGACCACTCCCCTGTCTCCCTTCATCTCGGGCGTCCCCCCGATGGGGTCCGTACGACTTGGCGGATGAACGCTTGGTTTCTGCAGGATGTGGAATTCGTTGAGGCCCTCGGGCAAGAACTGAAGCAATACTTATTGATCAATAAAGGATCGGTTCCCTCTCCAGGTACACTGTGGGAGGCCGGCAAGGCTACTATACGAGGCGTGGCTAGAGGCTTGGTCCACGCAAAGTGCGCGGCTCAGACCGCCCGCCTCGTGCAGCTCGAGGCCCAAGCTGCACAATTGGAATCGGCCCAGGCTTCCGCCGAAGGCGCTAGCTCCATCCGACAGCTCGCAATGCTTTGTGAGGAGATCTGTCAGATCTCCCTAGAATCCGCTAAAATGCTATGGTGTTCCTCAGTGGCGCGTGTATACGGCTGGGGTGACAAAAATGGCAAGCTACTCCATAATTTAATCTCTTATCCCAAAGCCAACCGCATAATCCCTGAGGTCTGCGACGTGGCCGGCGCTCACCATTTCACCTCACAGGCTATCGCCCAAGCTTTTGCGGGCTATTACGCCCATCTTTACGCGGTCCGACCTCCCGAGGCCTCCCTGGCCGCATTGATGTCAGAGACAATGACCCAACTGCCCCGTCTTCCCCAGGCAGTCTCGGAGACTCTGGACCTCCCCCTTACCGCGGAGGAGATACACGGGGCCATTTCACTCTTGCATTCCGGTAAGACGCCAGGGCCGGATGGCTACCCTCAAGAATATTACGCGACCTACCGCGACTTGTTGGTTCCGCACTTAGTGGATCTGTTCCAACATGTGGTGGACACAGGGTCCTTCCCCCCAGAGACCGACGTGGCCACTATTGTGGTTCTTCCAAAGACACAACCGCCTTCCCTCGCCTGTGCGGACTACCGCCCCATTTCCCTCATCAACACCAAGGTGAAAATCTTTGCCACTGCCTTGGCCCAACGTCTCCGTCCCCTCTGGCATGACTTGGTCCACCCAGACCAATGTGGCTTCATGCCTGCCCGGGGTACCCGGCATTGCATACGCCGTCTCCACCTCGCCCTCGCACACCGCCATCAGCTCACTCCATACTTGGCCTTGCTTTTCATTGATTTTGAAAAAGCTTTTGATACAGTTGACTGGAGCTATCTGGAGGACGTGCTGGAGGTGATGGGATTCGGCCTTCCATTCCGGCGCTTCATCTGAGTTTTATATTCCAGCCCTAAAGCACAGTCCTAATTAATGGCGTGCTCTCGGAGGCATTCCCCATCCAGAGGGGCACTCGCCAAGGTTGTCCACTCTCGCCGCTTTTATTTGCGCTAGCAATGGAGCTTCTGGCCTCTCTCATACGCCAAGATCCCCGCATCTGGGGATGGGCTTGGGACCCCTATCAGATCGACAAGGTCGCCCTTTACGCCGACGACGTCCTCCTGGTCCTAGCGGACCCCAAGGACTCCGGCCCCCGATGCTTGGACGTCCTTTCCGCCTTTGAACGAGTCTCTGGCCTTCGGCTCAACCCGGCGAAATCCACTCTGGTTCCCCTCCACCCGTCCCGTGCCTGCTTCGATTGGCAAACAACCATTCCTCTGGGTAGGCAGTCCTTCAAGTATGTGGGGGTATGGGTCACCCTGCTTCCAGAACTTGAATGGGCCCTTAACCTTACGCCCCTGGTTACCAAGGCCAAGGCGGACCTCAAGCGATGGCAATCCCTTCCTCTTAATCCCCTTGGCAGAAGTGCCCTTTTTAAAATGATGGTTCTCCCCCGCTTTTTATATATTCTTCAAAACATAACCTTTCACCTCCCGGGGAGTTGGTTCCGCGAGATTGATGGTCTCCTCACCCGGTTTTTATGGAGAGGCGGGAGACCGCGAATGTCCCTGGCTCACTGTCGCATACCTCCTTATGATGGGGGCATGGGTGTGACCAATCTTCACCTTTACTACCTGGCCACGAGACTCATCGTGGTTCATGACTGGTTCGCCGGCGGCTGGTCCGATCCGGCATACCAAGTTGAGCTCCGATCTATGGATTTTCCACAGCTCCAAGTCTACTTGTACGGGGCCCCCATACCACATGTCCTTCCCCCCCATCACTAGGACAGTCCTACTGGCTTGGCGCACTGCCCTGCGCCACACGAAATGGGATGGGAAACTTACCCAGCCTACACTCCTGTGGCATGGTAATTGGCTGCGGGAGACCTCGACTCTCCGGGACTTCCGTCAGTGGGACCACATTGGGATCTCGCTTCTTGGGGATGTTTGGGTTGGGGACCACATCAGAGCCTTCGCAGATTTGCAACAGCGCTACTCCCTCCATTCCTCCCAATTTTACAAATACCTTCAACTTAGGCATGCCCTCAAAGCGCACATTCCGTCTCCCACCCCCCTTCCCGAATTTAGTCCCCTCGAGGCCCAAGTGATGTTGGGGAACCTAGTTAAAGGAGGGGTGTCGCGGATTTACCGCTCCCTAGTGAACAATGGCCCCACGACCCTAGACTCACTGCGGGCCCGCTGGGAGGGTTGGCTGGGCCCCTTAGGAGGATGCGGACTGGAGAGACGCTCTCATGGCTCCCAAGACCTTGACGACCTCCTCCAAACTGCGTCTGATCCAACTATACTATTTACACATGGCTTACCTAACCCCTGCACGTTTATATAGAGCCCGACTGCGGCCCTCCCCGGCCTGTACACGATGCAACCACGCTCCAGCTGACTTTTACCACATGATCTGGCAATGCCCTGTACTTGCATCATTTTGGGCGGGTGTGGAACTGGAACTTACACAGACCCTGGGGTGGGCGGTTCCCCACGACCCATTACGTCTGATTCTAGGTGTGTTTGATGGCCTGGATGGCTCCCGGG
Organism: Calotriton arnoldi; assembly: GCA_963921515.1. Lineage (NCBI taxonomy): Eukaryota > Metazoa > Chordata > Amphibia > Caudata > Salamandridae > Calotriton > Calotriton arnoldi. The sequence continues at coordinate 1,149,437 of CAWUFW010005895.1, forward strand.
CCGACAAACGTTTCCGTGGGACTGCAGTGGCGGTGGCGAAACGTGACATTGCGGCACTCTGGTCTCAGGCCAAGCCCCCTACTGTACGGAGGTGGAGACGGGGGTGGACTGGTGCGGAACTCAAGAGGAACCCCCTCTTTGAAGCCCGGGGCTGCCCTGAACTATTCGAAAAGATTTGGGGTAAATGGTTCAATCTATTGTCCTGAGGGGTGTGTGTGTTCATATGTATCGCGATAACTTTGCACGAGACTCTATTCTGAAGAATGATATACAGGTCTCTGTCAGCTTCCTTGCTGTTGTATACCATCCAGACAATGTGCCTGATTTTGCTGCCAATGTAAATTTGTGGTATTGTTTAAAATCAATAAATTTGATTATAAAAATAAAAAATAAAAATTCATTCTCCGCCACTTGCAGTGCTGTACATTTTGTATGCCCCCATATCTTGGCACCATATAGTGCTACACTGATGCACTTAGCCTTATAAATCTTGATCATCTCCACTGGAGGGTTTGTATCCAACCTGCCAGCAAACGTTTGTAGGGCCATACTTGCTTTTCTAAACAATAGGGCCCTTGTAGATGTAGCACAATTCCATGTGCCTTCCTTGTCGAAAAGGACACCCAGATATGAGAAACTATTTGGGATCTCGCTTCTTGGGGATGTTTGGGTTGGGGACCACATCAGAACCTTCGCAGATTTGCAACAGCGCTACTCCCTCCATTCCTCCCAATTTTACAAATACCTTCAACTTAGGCATGCCCTCAAAGCGCACATTCCGTCTCCCACCCCCCTTCCCGAATTTAGTCCCCTCGAGGCCCAAGTGATGTTGGGGAACCTAGGTAAAGGAGGGGTGTCGCGGATTTACCGCTCCCTAGTGAACAATGGCCCCACGACCCTAGACTCACTGCGGGCCCGCTGGGAGGGTTGGCTGGGCCCCTTAGAGGATGCGGACTGGAGAGACGCTCTCATGGCTCCCAAGACCTTGACGACCTCCTCCAAACTGCGTCTGATCCAACTATACTATTTACACATGGCTTACCTAACCCCTGCACGTTTATATAGAGCCCGACTGCGGCCCTCCCCGGCCTGTACACGATGCAACCACGCTCCAGCTGACTTTTACCACATGATCTGGCAATGCCCTGTACTTGCATCATTTTGGGCGGGTGTGGAACTGGAACTTACACAGACCCTGGGGTGGGCGGTTCCCCACGACCCATTACGTCTGATTCTAGGTGTGTTTGATGGCCTGGATGGCTCCCGGGCCGACAAACGTTTCCGTGGGACTGCAGTGGCGGTGGCGAAACGTGACATTGCGGCACTCTGGTCTCAGGCCAAGCCCCCTACTGTACGGAGGTGGAGACGGGGGTGGACTGGTGCGGAACTCAAGAGGAACCCCCTCTTTGAAGCCCGGGGCTGCCCTGAACTATTCGAAAAGATTTGGGGTAAATGGTTCAATCTATTGTCCTGAGGGGTGTGTGTTTTCATATGTATCGCGATAACTTTGCACGAGACTCTATTCTGAAGAATGATATACAGGTCTCTGTCAGCTTCCTTGCTGTTGTATACCATCCAGACAATGTGCCTGATTTTGCTGCCAATGTAAATTTGTGGTATTGTTTAAAATCAATAAATTTGATTATAAAAATAAAAAATAAAAATTCATTCTCCGCCACTTGCAGTGCTGTACATTTTGTATGCCCCCATATCTTGGCACCATATAGTGCTACACTGATGCACTTAGCCTTATAAATCTTGATCATCTCCACTGGAGGGTTTGTATCCAACCTGCCAGCAAACGTTTGTAGGGCCATACTTGCTTTTCTAAACAATAGGGCCCTTGTAGATGTAGCACAATTCCATGTGCCTTCCTTGTCGAAAAGGACACCCAGATATGAGAAACTATTTGGGATCTCGCTTCTTGGGGATGTTTGGGTTGGGGACCACATCAGAACCTTCGCAGATTTGCAACAGCGCTACTCCCTCCATTCCTCCCAATTTTACAAATACCTTCAACTTAGGCATGCCCTCAAAGCGCACATTCCGTCTCCCACCCCCCTTCCCGAATTTAGTCCCCTCAAGGCCCAAGTGATGTTGGGGAACCTAGGTAAAGGAGGGGTGTCGCGGATTTACCGCTCCCTAGTGAACAATGGCCCCACGACCCTAGACTCACTGCGGGCCCGCTGGGAGGGTTGGCTGGGCCCCTTAGAGGATGCGGACTGGAGAGACGCTCTCATGGCTCCCAAGACCTTGACGACCTCCTCCAAACTGCGTCTGATCCAACTATACTATTTACACATGGCTTACCTAACCCCTGCACGTTTATATAGAGCCCGACTGCGGCCCTCCCCGGCCTGTACACGATGCAACCACGCTCCAGCTGACTTTTACCACATGATCTGGCAATGCCCTGTACTTGCATCATTTTGGGCGGGTGTGGAACTGGAACTTACACAGACCCTGGGGTGGGCGGTTCCCCACGACCCATTACGTCTGATTCTAGGTGTGTTTGATGGCCTGGATGGCTCCCGGGCCGACAAACGTTTCCTTGGGACTGCAGTGGCGGTGGCGAAACGTGACATTGCGGCACTCTGGTCTCAGGCCAAGCCCCCTACTGTACGGAGGTGGAGACGGGGGTGGACTGGTGCGGAACTCAAGAGGAACCCCTCTTTGAAGCCCGGGGCTGCCCTGAACTATTCGAAAAGATTTGGGGTAAATGGTTCAATCTATTGTCCTGAGGGGTGTGTGTGTTCATATGTATCGCAATAACTTTGCACGAGACTCTATTCTGAAGAATGATATACAGGTCTCTGTCAGCTTCCTTGCTGTTGTATACCATCCAGACAATGTGCCTGATTTTGCTGCCAATGTAAATTTGTGGTATTGTTTAAAATCAATAAATTTGATTATAAAAATAAAAAATAAAAATTCATTCTCCGCCACTTGCAGTGCTGTACATTTTGTATGCCCCCATATCTTGGCACCATATAGTGCTACACTGATGCACTTAGCCTTATAAATCTTGATCATTTCCACTGGAGGGTTTGTATCCAACCTGCCAGCAAACGTTTGTAGGGCCATACTTGCTTTTCTAAACAATAGGGCCCTTGTAGATGTAGCACAATTCCATGTGCCTTCCTTGTCAAAAAGGACACCCAGATATGAGAAACTATTTGTAAAATCTATCTTGGAGTCCCAAATGTTTATGTCACGACAAGTCGTGGTTCTCCTGCCACACTTCATTATGAATGTTTTTGATTGATTGACTAATAAGTCGTGATCCTGCATGAATTCGACAAAGGTATTAGGTAGAGACTGCAAGACTGTGGGAGGTCTTTACATTGTAAAGTCAGCGCTTCGCCTACATTGTTTATATATAAGGAGAAAAGAAAGGGTGCTAAAACGCAACCCTGTCTTACCATCTCTCCACACTAAAAGGCTGGGTACCTTCTCCTCTCATACCGTATCTTACCATGGCTTTGGATCTCTGAGGAAGTTGATTATCGATGTCTCCACTCCCATATCAGACATGATTGGTCATAGCTTTGAGTGTATGACACAATCAAAAGCAGAGGAAAGATCGACAAACCCCAGGAACAAGTTCACACCCTTGATCTTTGTATATTTTCCTATTAACATGCTTAAATTCAGGCCCTGCTCAATTGCCCCAACTCCGCTGCGAAACCCATATTGAAGGTCTGTCAGAATTTCCATGAAAACTATTCATTTTCATATTTCAAAATGTCCAGGTGTAGCAGCTGTTTACTTCTTTGTATGGCATAAGAAACCAAAACAAAAACTCATGGCACAGATTCACAGTATTAAGATTTCGGATAAAATTAAAGGCATCTTTATAATAAATAATGTTTTCTTTTAAGAACAATGGGCACAGTATTTATTTCCTCAGATCCCCATAAAAGTTACAAAAAGTAAAAAAATGCAATGTCCTCTGGTTGGACTTGCCATCACATGGGCATTTGGGTAACTTTTGAGGACAAAAGCCCATCTCGGGAAAATCAACCAAAAAGTGCAATGTGCCTATTCGCAGTTGTGTTAAATAAAATCTGTGCTGAATATTTGGTACTAAGATGAGGTAGTTCTGGGCATTTGATTGTATGGGGCCTGGAAGGTACATTGACACAGTCGGGTTGACACACTCTCACTTTTCTCTATCGGCCATCCTTTTTCCCATCAGAACAGATTTTAAATCTTTCTTACTAAATTTGAATACTCCCTCCTGCTCATTGATGCTCCAATTCCCTTCCACCTCCTTTAGCAAACTGTTTACATGATCCAGCCAAGGTATTCTTGCTCTATGTTCCAGAGTAAGACAGTCTGTTATTATATCTTTGGTAAATTTAGTGCCATCTTTACTCCATATGTTATGTGTGATGGTGCTTGTCTGCCAGCCATCCTCTAAATAGAGGACTCCTAATTCATTATGAGCAATATAGGAGGAGGTTGAAGGGGCACTGCTAATAATCTGCATAGGAAATGATTTATCTGTGTCTGCAACAATTTACAATTTGTCAGTCCACACGATAGGGCTCCATAATTGACACTAGGAATACATTTACTTCTATATATAGTCAACTGCTATCTAATGGGCTTATTACCACTTTTTGATGCAACCTAAAAAGGGCTTCTGAAAAACTAATACATTTCAGTTTTGCTGCTTCTACCGGAGTCCCCCATTGACCATTACTAGAGAGATTCACACCTAAATACGTACAACCTTCTGTTGCAGCAAGTGCTACTCCCTTAATATGATCAGATTTCTTCTTGGATCTCCCATTCCCACACATCAAGGTAAAGGTTTTCTTTAGATTGATATTCATATCCTTATCCTCCATGTCCCCTCATTTAGGAGGACCATCTGGGGCAGGAAGAGTGTTTTCAGGACCACAGCTGTGCTCTGGAATAGCCTTCTACTGACACTAAAAGCTGCTCCCTCTACTCACCTTCAGAAAGGCCTTAAAGACCTGGCTTTTCTCACAGGATTAGAAGGCACTTGATCATCTGCTCGACTCCTATCTGACATTGCTGTAGCTATATCCATTTTCTATAGCACCGAGACGCCCACGGGCAGGAGTTTGCGCTTTATAAATTACATTCATTCTTTCATTCATTCATTCCGTGTATGTGGTGAAACCATCTATCAAACGCTGGAGACCATTACCAGTTCTAGATATCAGAACAGCATCATCAACATACAGGAGTACTGGTATTAAGCGCTGGTCAACTTTTGGAGCATCTGCATTTATCTTTTGCAAAAACTCATCTCTCCCATTAATATATAACGAGACTAAAAAGGGGACAAGGATGCAGCCTTGTCGGATTCCTCAGGTTATTTTAATCTGTGATGTAACTTCTCCCCTTGGCCCGTAACATACACTTGATGTTAACTGTGCATATAGCTGCGACAAAAAATTCACAATCTCAATTGGGGCCCCCATCTTAGCTAGTGACTGCCACAGTTTGGCGTGATTAAGCATGTCAAATGCACTGCTCAAATCACCAAAACATAGATGAATGTGGCCCTCTTTTGCCAGGGTATATTTGCTGATGAGCAGATGAAGGTTAATACATTGTTCCATGATGCCCACATCCCATCTAAAACCATATTGTGCTTCTGTTAGGATCTGATTATCTGTCACCCAGGATTCCAACCTTTCTGATAAGACTCTGCCCATTAGTTTTGCAGAGGAATCCAGGAGAGATATTGGGTGTAACATCTTGCATCCTCTCGTCCCCTTTTCTAAAAATCAGGACAATAATACTTTCTGTCCAAGATGTGGGCATATATCCTCCGGCTGCCGCGTTGCATACTTGCATCAATATAGGGCCCCATAAATTAACACATGATTTGAATGTGTCAGTTGGTACCCCATCAGGGCCAGGTGCCTTTGTAGCAGAACATTTTCCCATGGAAGTAGTAACCTCCTCTAGACTAAAGGGTTTTAGATGTGATGGTCCTACAAAGCATATTGCTCCAGCGTCCAACGTTGTATTCAAAAGCGAGCAAAGGGAACATCAGGACCCTAGAAAAGTAATGGTACAAATGTATGAGTTAGATAGTGTAATTGAAGAATCAACTAGATGGGGGAATGTCAATATTGATATCGATGTGTTTATCAATAAAAATGAACTATCCGTATCAACATAATCACCTGTCCCGAACTCCACGTCTACATCGACATGCAAGTAGCTGGTCAGGCAGGCCCTGCGACCTAGGCCTGGGATTACTGATTGATGGGTCACAGGTGGGAGGGTGCATAGCTGGCAGACAAACACGTGGGCAGGAAACTCTTGATCAATCCCACAGATAGGAGCTGCAACATTACAATGGTCAGGAGAGATTGCCCCCAATAAAGCGCACATGGCCTGAGGAGGTACACGCGCCTCTGAAAACACCATAAAGTCAGATGCCACATGAGTTAGGAACACATAGCCAATCAGGACCTAGCACACATAGTGATCCCGCGTGCCCATCACTGGAAATCTGGACACATTCCCACTGTGTCCATGCAAGGTTGAGACCCTTGCAGTAACCATGTGACGATATATTTATGACTCTAAAGACAACGACCCACATTTCTCACCATATGTGATACGTCGGAAACTATTACCTGTTGGCAAATTATATATAAGATGTACGCGAACCCAATGAAAATTGAGACAGTCTTCAGACCCAGTACCTGTAAGTGTTCTACAGGATGAATTGTTTAATTACACAAACTGTTCCTGTTTTGCCAAATGCATCTTGTCTTCTGTTTTTACTAAGGAATTTGAACCCGAGCAACAGAATAATTAATTAGGTATTCCTTAAAAAACTCCCAGCCTATACCCCTACAAACCCAACAGCCCACACCTAATATATAACTTAAAAAATATAATTATTACACAATTTACATGTTTATTAATTAATTAAATATGGAATAATAAATTGATTATTAATTGTTAATTATTACTTAATTAACTCCCGACCCTACACACACAGCAGCCTGCACTTAATGTGTAACTTAAAAAATACAATTATTACATATTTTACATAATCATTAATCAATGAATTAATAATACATGATTAATTAATTGCTAATTAATTATTACTCAATCAAATTAATTAGCATTATTGCTGGCATCGGTGTCTCTTAGATTCGCTTTGGACCGCGGTTAAACTGTGGCTTTGATAATGTTGGATCTCAGCGAAGTATTTAATACCGTTTCCCATGGCCTGCTGATAGAATGGCTATGAAATTGCGGGCTCGGGTATACTGCGCTGAAGTGGCTGGCCTCTTTTCTTCAAAACCGCACCTTCCAGGTAGTTCAGAGCCCTTTCGCTTCAGATGTGCTGCCTCTGCCACAGGGGGTGCCTCAGGGTTGTATGTTAAGCCTTACGTTTTTAAGATTTATATGCGCACCCTGGCAGATGACATTGAGCGACACAATGTTACCATTGTGTCTTATGCCGATGACACGCAGCTTATTGTTACTCTGGCTCAGGATGAGGGAGGGTCTGCAATGCAATTTAGATATTACCTGGTGGAACTGGCAGAGTGGATGAATATGAGTTGCCTTAAACTTAATGCCAATAAAACTGAGGTACTCATAGTTGGCAAGCAACCCTCTGTGTGGTCATCCACTTGGTGGCCTGATGCACTTTGCCCTATTCCTACTCCTAAGCCTAAAGTAAAATCAATTAGAATTTGGTTTAGCCAACCTAAATTTTGACAGCCAAATAACCTGTCTAGCGGGAAGATGTTTTTCCACTCTTAAAATTCTAGCAAAAAATATTGGACTTCTCCCTATAACTGCCAGAAAATCAATAGTCCAGTCTCTTGTGATTAACCCTGGGCAAAGCACTACGCTACGCTCGCGTAGTTTGCGAAGTTTGCGCTACTTCGCACAACGCGAATTGCACGTAGCACAGTGCAAACACGCGTAGCGTAGCGTAGTGCAGCGGTCATTTTTGCTTGCTCGCGGTCCTCAACGTCAAGTTGGCGACCGCGAGCAAGCAAAATAACATCCCGGCGAGACTTTTTCCTCGTTCGCGATCAGCAACATCAAGTTGCCGATCGCGAGCGTGGAAAATAAACCTCCCGGCGAGATTCTCAACGCGGGGAGGTCAGGTTTCTCATTGCGAGTGGTCGCGTATGCTCGCGACCGCTCGCGATGAGAAACTACCAGTCCGCGTTGAGAAGCTGCCGCTCGAGTAAAAATCTACTCGAGCGGCAGTAAAAGACAGCTTCGCACTGTGCAAGATGCCGTTTTCAATGATTGCACAGTGCGGACAAGCATCCGGCACTGTGCAATCATTGCGAACAGTGCACTACGCAGTTCGCGTAGTGCTATGCGTAGCTCGCGTAGTGCGAACTGCACTTTGCGTAGCTTCGCGTAGCGCTACTTCGCGAACTACGCCCAGGCTTACAAGGTGATATCAAGACTGGATTATTGTAACATACTTTGCAGGGCAGAATATTAAAGCTGCAGAGAATGCAAAATGCAGCAGCTCATTTGCTATTGAACCTGCCGAGATGGGCGCCTCTGCACTGGCTTTGGATAAATTGCATTGGCTACCGCTTAAAAAACAGAATATCTTTTAAGGCTATGTGCCTCTGCCAGAAAATCTGTCTCTCTCTTCCTTGGTGAAACCTTATTCAGCCAGTCGAAGCCTTAGATCATCTGGTACTGCAATGGTGGCAGTCCCCATTGTGAAGAGAGTCCACATGGGCGGCTGCTCCTTTGGGTTCCGCTCCTCCAAGTTGGGGAATACTTTGCCCTTCTACTTGAGACAGGAACCTGCAGAAGCAACCTTTAGGGAAAAATTTAAAACTTGGTTGTTCAAGCTGTTCTAATGTAGTACCTGCTGCAATTTTCATCTGGTTTCGTGTTTCTTTCCTTTCTGCAGCTTGTGGGGTGAGTTTTCCACTCCTTTAATCAGTAATTTTCTCTGGTATGTCATGGGCTATAGTTCCCGTTGTTGGGCAATCCTAGCACGGGGACGCTCCATCTGGAGTAACTGTGGGCTTTAAAAAAACTGTAAAAAAAAAAGAACTTTACACCCTATAACTCATTAAACCCAGCAGCCGGCACCTAATATATAACTTGGAAAATACAATTATTATACACTTTACATAATTAATAATCAATTAATTAATAATATATTACTAATAAATTGATAAATCAGTATTTAACTTCCCACCCTACGCCCCTACAAACCCATCAGCCCACAGGTAATATATAACTTAAAGAATACAATTATTACACAATTTACATAATTAATAATCAATTAACTAATACTGCATTATTAATTAAGTATTGCTTAACTAATTTCCCACCCTATACTCCTCCAAACCCAGCAGCCCGCACCTAATATATAACTTAAAAAACTACAATAATGACACAATTTATATCATTAATAATTAATTAATACTACATTAATAGTTATTAATCAAATATAATTAATTAACTTCCCAGCCTACACCCCTTCAAAACTAGCAACCCCAGGACAATATAAATTACTATTAGAAATTAAATTGAAAACTTAAAAATCACTTAAAATTGAAAACTATATTTAAGAATATTAACAGTTATACAAGCAATAATAACACATAAAATTAATATATGAACTAACACACAAAGATAATTACAAACAATATTTTATTTAACTATATTATTGAAAACTATATTAGCAACAACATTATGGAAAACGATATTACTTACCTGAAAAATCGATATTCATGTCAACGATATTTCTGCATCACAATATTTTTGTATCACAATATTTTTCCTCCGATATTTCTGCAACTTGATATTTCAAATCCGATATTTTGTTCAAACACCGAATGATCTGCTTGAACGTTATCCTGTCCCCTGATGTGAACTGCAGGCAGAGATAGAAGGTGTGACTCTGCCCAAATCCCTGGCTGAACTGTAACTGTGTTCATTGACTTGAAGTGGGTGCTTCTTTTGTGATTCATGTATTCCACAGTAACTCTATTGTCCGATCTCACCAGGACATTGTGCTATTGGACCTGAAGCTGAAAATGTTGCATTGCATGATGTACTGCTGTGAGTTCTCTAATTCGAGGATAGATGACTTTCCATCTGAGGTCATCTGGTTTGAACAGGATGGGAGTCCAACACTGCTCCCCAACCTAGGAAGCTTGTGTCCGTTGCAAGTACCAATGGAGCTTCTTGCTGCATAGTAACACCCTTGAAGAGTTTGACTGGGTCCAACCACCACTGGAGCACTAATTTGATCTCTGTTCTTACAGAACCAAGGTCTTCAGATACTGGGAAGGTGGAGACCATTGCTTCTGAAGATGCCACAGTAATGGACGAAGATGGAGCCTGGACCATTAAACAATGAATACACATGCTGGTATATGTCCCTCAATTTGCATCCATTTCCTTGCTGGGGCTTCCTGAAGAGAGCAGGGAATAAAGTTGGATTGCTCTTGATTTGGGAAGGAAGATCTTGTTCGAGTCTGTTTTGAACCTAGCCCCTATGAAGGTCTTGTCTCTAGATGGAAGAAGTTGACATTAGGAATATTCAGAATAAATCTGTGTTGGTTCAGGCAAGTCTTTATTGTTGGCAGACACTGCACAGCATTGCTCTCTGAAGGATCACGAGACTACCAATTGTTGATATATGACTAACTCCAAATCCTTTGAAGATGAAGGTGAGCTGCATTAGGAGCCACCACCTTTGTGGAGACTCTTGGGACTGACCAAAGACCAAATGGAAGGACCTTCAACTGCCAGTTTTGATTCTGGAAGTTAAATCTTGAAAATTACTGGTGGCAACTTTCAATAAGTATGTCGACGTTATCTTACATCAAATCTATTGCGGCCATTAAGTGCTTTATGGGAATTAGAGGAATTATTTTTTGTAAAATCTCCTGTCAGGTTCCTGATCCATAGACCTGCTGAAGGCGCTCGCAGTCTGGGAGAATGACCAAGGGAGACTAGTTGCTCGTTGTAGCAATCTGGATTGAACAGGGAATTTAGAGAGAGAAAGAAACACTGGACTGGTGTTTACTCTCAGACTGCAATATGCATAGGTCTGGAGTGATAGACAAGGTCTCACTTGCAGGATTATTGGAGTTTGCTGCACCAAATGCAAGGAAGTGGGAAACCAAAGGTGATTACAGGGTATAGACTAGTTGAATTCCACAGTAGCACAACCAAGACTCAGGAATACCGGATTTGGTGGCGGATGTTGCTGTATGAATCCCCTACAGATCAGGATACCACGAAGAGGTCCCTTGAGGCCGCCACAAAGATGTCTGGACAGGAACCGCAGAAGCAAGTGAGAAAGAGAGAATGCCTGGGGTATCACAGACAACCATACAGACAAAAGTAGGGAAGTGGAAAGGTCTACTGTTAGAATTTTCATTTTCCATTGCCTCCGATCTCCAAAGTCTCCAACGCCGACTCATCCTACACTTGAGTTGATATCTTCAATGAGACAAAAGCCTGACATATCCATCTTGAATGAAATATTCATTACCCATTTGTTGGTTTTCTTGAGGTCTCTCCCATTTGAAATCCTCCTGTTACTTTGGAAGCCAAGAAGCGTATTGAATAGACTCATTTTCCCAACTCGGATTAAATTGAAATGATTGCCTGCTTCTCCACCAGAGCACAAGTTCCTTGCCCCAGTGCTTTCCCCTTGATGGGACATTTCTGCCAAGGTGTAGGAATGGTCCAAAATCCAGCAGAAGAGAAGTCCTTCTAGGAAACTTTCTAAACTATATCCGGTACACAAGCATCTGAAGTTGGTTTGTTCCACTCCTTCCGAAAGTGCTCAGTTCGAATGCCAAATTTCAGCTGTAGGCCAAAGTGGGTCTGGGGCCCAGGATAGCCTGGGAAGAGATTTTTTTGCACATTGATCCTGCTTTAATTTCTTGGAGTATGGATCAGGAAAGGATTTCACTTTGGACTTGGATACTTGCTCTGTTGATTGATGTTTCATTGATGGATGTCCTAACGATGATTAATGCTTATAGGTACCATATGATTTGTATTGTTGTCATCTGAAAGAATAGGATTTTTTTGCCCTGAAACGCCGATGTAGTTTATCTTATAGATCAGGCTGAAAAAGATGAGTTCCCTCAAATGGCATTCTAAAGGCTGATGATGTTTGAGATTAATCTGTTTTCCATTCTTTTCAAGAATAGATTACAGTGTGCCGGTATTCATGTCCCAGTCACCAAGGTTGATGCACTGACCACATCAAACAAATTTCTAATAGGAATTATATCTGATGTTTTATACCTGTAAGTAGTTCCAAGTACTCTGAACCACCCTGGGCTGCTTTGAATAAGGCTTTAAGACCTAGAATTAAAGACTGCAATCTACATGGTCCATAAACGCCAGCACGAAGAGTTAAATGAGACCTTAAATAAGCTTTCTTTAATGCCGAATCAGCTTTCTCAGATGGATCTTTCAAAATGTTTTTTCAGCTATTGAATGTCTGCCCACAAGTCTGGCCACCACTGATGGTGCCTGGTAATGTGGACTCCATATCTTCCAAAGGTTAGGAAGAGACATAATTCAGAGCATTTTTAAGCTGTCAGGATCTGTTTACTCTGTCAGAATAACTTTCATCATATATTGAAGTATCTGAATTCCTAGCATACGTTCTGAAACTGGTGCAGAAGAGTTTCTTCTCAGTCCCTGGGGCATCAGGTGCAGAAAATCCCATGTTCCCACTTACATACCAGAGAATTTCCAGCATCACATCCTTGGAAGTGTATTTTCCTTTCTGCTCCCCAGGGGAGGGGAAGAACTTCATCAGTGTCCTCAGAACCAGGATCACCCGAGTACAGTTCATCAACCTAGATTTCTTCCGTTTGGACGTTTTTTGTTTGAAGCGAGAGCAGGGTTTAAATAAATGCTTTCCTTATCTTTTCCTCATCAATTCTTCGTCTCTCATGTCTGGATCTCTGTGGGGGGAGAGATCTCGAAGAATCTGCAGCTGGAGAATCTTGGCCTTTCCTAGATCAATGCCTCCCATTTTTCAGCCAACTGGGTACCATTTGCAGGCTAAATTGAATCAAATGTCAAGCAATGTTAGCTTATGCCAAGAAACACTGCAGCTACCACACAATCAGCAGCGGCTCCTCCGCTAAGGCGGAGGAGCGTCGGCCAAAAAGGAAAAATAAAATGATAATACCGCAATGTTATTATTTTATTTTTCCGTACTGGCTCAGTTGGTTTGCATTCTAGATGCGGGCGGGGCTGGGCTGTCCAGAACAGGGGGAGGAGTGGTGGGCACTCTCTAAGTGCGCATGGCAGTTTGGCCAGCCGTCTTGGGCCGGCCAAACAGTCATGCGCACTTAGCATTTCTCCACTCAGCTGTATTGCACAGCCAGGTGGAGAACATGCACAGGCTCCCACTCCCTGTCTGAGCATTGAACCAGGCCGCTCAGACCAATCATGATGCTGTTCTCATGCTGGGGACAGCAGCGTCGTGATTGGCTAGGGGAGTCTGGGGGCCTGTGTGCCTCCGTGCTGCCGGGAGAAGACGAGAGGATGGAGGAGAGGTGGCAGCTGTACCCAGTTAAGTGCTATATATTCCTCCCCTTCCCCCGGCCCCACCACCCCCGTTCGGTAGCAGCCGTCACTGCACACAATACACTTTAACTTCATTGGATTACGTATAAATGGTCTCAAAAACACTCCGCTCTTTTCTCGGTCTACTGGCAGAGCCAGTGGATGGGCTGAACACCAGGGTCCTACCGCGCATGTATATCCTCGGACACTTCCCCCTTCCACAACTGAAGTGACAGATCATGCAAATGAGTCCCCATGAACAGTGTAATCGAAATTAGCTAAAACAGGAAGCAAACAAGAGCATGCTGGGATTGCCGGCTCCATCGTGGCACCCAGTTGAGGGTCTGTGCGGCTTGCACTTTCAGCACTCCTGATGTTATATTTGAGTAATGACTCAGAACTAATGTAAGTAGTGACTGGTGGCTCACTTTGTTAAAAGAAAGCACTTTGAAGTGACAGCAAAACAGCAGAGATCACTTTATAATAACCATAAATTAAAACATTAAATGTCAACGAAGACTCTGTAGGGCTTCGTTTACAACCAGCATCCTATACCTTCAACAGAGGATGGAAATGCCATGTTCTTTGATTTTTTTTTACACTGTTTATTACGCATTTCAAGTAATATAAGATATTCAACATATATGACCATCCTTTTGTCATAATCAATGTGAGGATATACAGTCCAGACTATGTAAAGCTTGTCATCAAAAGTGTAGTATAGCATGCAACAAATATAGGCATGGAGTAACCATCCTGAAAGTAAAGAGTACACCCCCACCTACTAAACCCTTCGACGAGAGAGTCATTCAGGCACTGATCTCGTCTCGGTGGATCTTACCACGTTTATACCTCTGACTAATACAGATCCATGTTACATGAGAACAGCACGTTTTAGGATTTCTTTTAATACATTAGGAGATGTATAATTTTCAAACTGTGCCTGTTTATATTAGTTTCTTTTAGAGCTCTCGGGGGATATAGAATTTACAGACTGGGTTATCTATATCCTTATTGCCTATTAATTCGACATAGAGCGAAAGCAATACAAAGAGATCGGAATTTAAGATAAGTATGCTTCATTTTCACTTTAAATACGAGTAAATAACCAGCTAAATTAAATAAAAGAAAAAGCAAACGTTTAATTTTGGGGATTATAATGCCTAAAAATACTTAAGTTGTAATATTCTTTAGGCCCACTAGGTGGCAAACACTACACGTATAATCACTTTTCTCAAACACCGTTCAAAGCTTTTGAAAGGATGCAATCATTTAAGTAGCGTGGATTGTAGCTAATGATGCCAAGATGCCATTGCGTTTTAATTTTAAGGCCTGTTTCATTATAAAGTCTGTTCATGCATAGCTGCGGCATATCAGGTTTTACAATGCTGAAAGCATGTGCATATTTACATCTTCTATATTAGATACAGCAAGTTCATAAGTATTTCTGTTATGGTACAGAAAGCATTTCTTTATTTGCACAGTCTAAAGGCCTGATGTACTATTATTCCATTCGTAAAATGTGGCCGACCTTTTGTGAATGAAATAGTATTTTGCAAACCAACCTATGGAGTAATGTATTGGTTCACAAAATACTTAATCGCAGGGTGTCACAGAATAAGGTGCCTAATTAATATTCATTACGCAGGTTGCAATTTGCGACTCTAACCTGTGGTAAGATGAATGCTTGCTCTCCAAATGGAAAACCTTTTTTTTTTTTTACCCAGTCCGTGTTCCTTAAAGAAACTAGTGCTGCTGTAAAAAAAAAAAAATACTGTTTTAGAAAGCTTCAGGGGGCTCAGGCAGTGCCTTCTCCCTCGGAGGCTACCAACACGATTCCCAAAGATTAGGAAGAATATTCTAGTAAAAGGCCTGTTGTACATAAAGAAAAACCCTGTTTTGTTCGTAAACCCAGTGATTTTGTGAATTACCAGGGTCTGTGATCACATAAGGGCTTTGTACACGAGGCCCTATCTTCTGTGTTGGATGTGATGAGCTCAGTGACGGGACAGCAGTTTTCATAGCGGTTCCACCGCCATGAAAAACAAGGCGGCGAGGAAACAAAGCAGGCCCTACAGGGCCCCCTGGTACCTCACACCCTGTGGTTGCAATCAAGGGGGCACAATATGTGACCCCCTGTGTGCATACACACCAGTTCCTGCACGGCGAGGCTTTACAGTCAGGGCACTGTCGTGGTAATGTCAAAAGCAAAGCCTGCCAGTAAGGGTGGGCGGAATTTGCGTAGTCGCGTTACGCAAATCTCCGCGAAATTGCTAACAAATTCCGCGAGCTCACGGAAATTCCGCAAAATCGCGGAATTGCTTGTCCCGTCCGTTCGCGATGTGTTTTTGCGTGCTCGCAGGGAAATATATCGCTAACTTGCCCATGCGGTCGCTAATGGGCGCGGCCATCTTGTTTTCACTTGTCCCGCCCGCTCACGATGGTATTTCCTGTTCCGGGTCGCGTATTGCATGCTCCCGCCCGTTCGCGATAAGGGTTTCCTGTTCGGGAACGCGTATTACGTGTTCGCGACGCTTTTTGCGTGCTCGGGGGGGAAATATCGCGCAAACTTGCCCATGCGGTCGCAATGGGCGCGGCCATCTTGTTTTTCACTCTATTTCTATGATTCTGGGCCTGCTTTTCAATCCTCCCTCTATCTTTTCAATCCTTTGTTTCTGTAAACTTATTTTGGGTCTTTTTTGTTTATTATCTATCTCTCTATTTTCCTGATTCTATATTTTGAGTTTCTCTCTACTTTTTGTGTGTTTTTAACTACTTTTTCACACTTTTTCTATTACCTGCTTTTTCATTTCTTTTACTTACTTTATTTAATTCCTACCTTTTCTTTTCCGTCCCCCGCCTACCCAGAACCATGGCAAAGGGCCACAGCCACAGGGCTCGAAGTCGGAGCCAGAGCCGCGACCGCCTTCCTTGCGGAAGACGGCGCCAAAGAGGGTGCAGGCACGGGCCTTATTCAATGAGGCGGAGGTGGCCGCACTGTTTTTTTTGTTCAGCGCCACCTCCCCTTAACCCTGGCAGCAGGCGGCAGGCCTGGGTCCGGGTACGGGCTCCGGGAGCGTCGGCAGCGGTGGGGCAAGGTGCGGCGGGCAGTGTTTCGCTGCTCTGGTGTCCGGCACACACAGAATCAGCTGACGCACCGGTGGTCCGATATTCTGGACCGGGAGCAGGACCTGCTGGACCTGCTAGGAGTGGAGGTCCCGGGGCTTGGTGAGTAGCTATTTAATATTACAACTTTGTGTTCTTCTGCTCTGTGTTATATATTGCGAATATTTTTTTTTTCCGACCAGCAAGAATGCTGCTGCTTACATTGCAGGTAAATTATGTTTAAAAATCTGTGATTGTTATGACACAGGCGCTCGGCGCTACTAATCTTACTTGTTTGCAACTTTGCGCTCGCTTGGCCTGATGATTATGTAAGAGTTTACTTTAGAGAACTTAAGTGATGTAATGCTAGAGAGAGTAGTCCTTCCTTTGTCCTCGTGCCACTAAGAAGGGATAGTGGTGTATTGATAGGTTTAGTTACTTATTAGTTGGTAATTTGTAAGTTGTGTGCGTGACGCATCCTCTGTCACGTCACGGGCTGCTGAGTGATGCTTACCCCAGTCCTTAGCATAACCTTTTGTAGTTTGTTTACTGAGTGTTAATAGGCTTATATCATCACTAGCAGAACATTAGCAGCAACCAGCCAACAATTTGGTGTATGCAAAAATGTATGCATGTGTCCTCCATCTATGCATTTTTGAGGACTAAAATAAATGGAAATGCAGACTTACTGAACAATTGGCCCGTCTGGATTGGAATAGGTGGGCTAGGTCAGGTGGTAGTTAGGCTTGCTAGACGGTCCGTGAATCTCGCAATACTACCAGTCGATCAGATAGGTCAATTTTATTGCAATTTTTGTAACCAAAAATGTTTTTGGTGTCTATTTTAAAATATTTTATTTATTTCACACCAAACTTTAATTTTTGTCTCTTTCTTTATGAAATCTTACATGATCAGCAGCACCCAGGGGCAAGAAGACGGGGTCGCAGGCGGTGGGCCCAGAAGATCTGGAAGATGCCTCCCAGGGACAGGACCGCTCCTCTATCGAGGGCTCTGCTGCTGGCCCCAGTAAGTCCACCAGTGGTTAATATTAATAATTATATTTCCTAAACTTTTCCTGCACCTTATTTTTTCCGAACTATTATTTCGGTATCCTAATTCGAATTTTTACAAAATCTTCTTTGCTCTATACTATCTGTTTCTAAATTCTTGTTATCCCTGCCTCTAACTGCGTCTGCTATGACTCTCTGTACTACTACTATTAGTCTGTCTGTAGCTAAGCTTGCCCAGTTGCCCACTCTTTATTTCAAATATTTTAAATAAAACTCATTCACCAATAGCTATAGCCATTGAGTTTGGGTTGTCCTCTTCTACTACTTCTAGTCTTCTTATTCTTGAGGCTTTTTGACAATTCCCACCAAGAAAATGCCCAAACACATTTTAGAATTTTAGATAGGATAGGACATACTACTACTGTTGTAGGGATTCTGCACATACAGAACTTTGCACAAGAAAATAGGACGTTGGTGATGGGAGGTTGGACCTTCCTCACACCTCAATCGGAAGCCACCACAATCCCGTGACCGACTAGTTATAGTGTCTCATTACTCCGAAACGCCCCCCCCCAAAATACCCAATGAGTAGACAACCCAGACAACATAACACTCCCAACCTCTGTGGCGGAAGCAATGCACACCCTTTTGCTCACTCTTGTGTAAGTCCACACCAAATACCACCGAGTCTATGTAAGTTCAAAAGGTTTCTTTTTATTTCCAACTGACAAGCTCTGTATGTTGTATAATGCAGCAGCAACAGCAAAATGTATAAGATTAAAACAATAAACATTGTTACAGTTAGACTTACAAGTTACTTACAACTAAAAGTCCATAGAAGCTAAAAGGCGAGATCATGATAACTGAACATTGGTGGGCGAACCACCCTCCCCTTGGTAGGAATCTAGTTTATATAAAATTCTAAATGGAGATGTGAGAATTCTGAGGAGTTCTCACCTTCGAAGAACCTAGTAGTGGTTACATCATAAGCTCTGCAAAGCTCTGGTTCTTCTTATAAGTGAATCTTCCGTCTGTAATGAGAAAAATGGTGTGCGTTAGTATAGTGCAAGCATTTCTCAGTCGTGCCAAAAAGTGCTTTTTTTTTAATGGATAAGCAATATGGACTAACACCATAACTCCATAACAAAGTCGCTTGTTTTTCGACCTTGTACGCAGTGCTCAGACAGTAGCAGTATGAGCTCATGTGGCCTCAAAGGCGTATTTCACAACAAGCTGCGAGGTAACTTGCGCAAAAATAAAAGACAGAGCTAAAATGGTTGCATGGCTCGGGGTAACTTAGCAAAGACTAAAATGACCCTAGGGACCATATAACACTACTAGTGTCTACTCTACTACCTGATTTATACTAGTGATGTATGTTGTATATGTATTAACTTTTTTTTCATTCATGCTAGTGAAAAATAGGGGGAGGTGTATATGGCATCTGAAAAATGTGTAATGTTTTTTCTAGGCGTACTACCGACCACCAGTACCGGGGCCAGCGGTGAAGGTGACGCGGCCGCTGAGGGTGCAGGCGATGCGGCAGTTGGAGTAGCTGCAGGGGGTGAGCCAGCAGCAGTGGCGGGCGGTGGTAAGTTATATTCCTAATCCTTACTTATTGACATTACACTCGCTGCAAGGGTGTAATGTATACTGTACTATTGAGACTTAAGTAAGAAGTAGTTGTGAACGCCGGTTGAAGAAGACACCCTTTACTTAGCAGCATTAGCAATAGCATTAGCGACGGGAGTCTACTGAGAGTAACCAATGGCCTCTATCGGACTTCAACTCAGCTGTGAAATTTTTATGGAGAAGAATAAAAGTCTGATCAGATGACCTTGATGGATGGGTTGAACGAAAAGGGAAAGAAGGGTGGAAGGAGGCAGGACGGGCGAGATTTTATATTTATGACTGGCAGAGAAGGATACGTGGCATGCATGCATAGGTGTGTGATATGAATCAGATGCATGGGTGGCGGAATGCCTGAAACTCCCACAAATGTTCGAGGCCGAGGTAGTGGGAGGATAGATACATACCACAAATGTTACGTACTGTGCTTGCTAGTGCTACTGTGCCACTATGTGTAGAATGTATTTGTCTGACTGCTTTGCTAAGAGTATATTTTACAATAGTCTTGTTTTTTCTTCTTGATATAGCTACTCCTAAAGTCAACAGGAAGGAGTTGGCAGCCAAGGCCCGGCGCCGTAAGCTGGAGGCCATACAGGCCGAATACCGGCGCCTGGTTCTTCTAGAGGAGGAGGAGGCGGCAGCAGCTGCAGCCTCCTCCAATGCCCCGGGCCCCAGACACCCCCCCCCAGTCTTACGGCGTCACCGCCTGTCAGCCACCCTCCGCCACACAGGAAGAAGCACTGCTGACCACCCCCACTGTGGATGCAACTGCCGCGCGCTGAAGCACCGCGTGGCCCGCCTGGAGGAGCACATCCGTGTCCTGGAGAGGCGAGCCCGCTGAGACCCCGTTTATTTATTGCCCCTTTTTTATATCTTATTTGGGTGGGTGGGAATCAGGCGTTGGGTTTTGGACTTTTGGACATTTGTTGGACTTTTTCGTTGCGGGACCTGAACATTGGTTGGGGTTAGGGAGAGGGGTGGGTCAGGTGTTGTGGGATTTTTTTTACATAGTTTATTTTTGTTAGGGTATTAAATTACATATTTAGACTTAATATACGATGTGGTTAATGTTTTGTGGGTGGGGTTACTGTTTTACGTCACACGGTTTCCTTGCTGGTGCAGTGCCACAGCCAGTGTTTGATTTAAATAATTGGCTGAGTTACTAAGACACAAACAGACAGATGCGGTACCCGTCACTGAGGGACTTGTCCTACTAGTACTGTCAGTCTCTCCTGATAATCTATGCATTCTGCAACTGGACTCAAAGGGGTGTGTGAAATAGAATTAATGAAAAAAAATCCGTTATTAATTATGCCTCACCCAAACCTCTTCTCTTACCTGTGCTTGATGTTTAACTTGGGCACGGCGATGGCTGCATGGTGGTGATGGTTTTCTTTCCCAACATGCCATGGTTGTGGTGGTAGTAGTAGTAGACCCTGGCAGTAGCACTTGCAAATAAAAGAAAATGAGACAGTCAGTCGCCTGAGAGAGACTGTGGGAGGAGTAGTAGAACAAAGTACAGTACGGAACTTACTGCCAAACAATAATATGCCAAAATACAAGGAAACATAATGGTTGCGGGGATAGCCTAGTACATAGAGTTACAAACTCTAGCTGTGTCGAGTCACTCGACTAGGCCTACAGTACACCGTGGTCCGTGACTCGACACAAGCGTAACCGTTAGTGCTGTTTCGGACGATGACAACAAATCCAATCTATGATGGCATTTAATGCTGATGGATTCGGTTCCTTTGGTAAAAAAAACCCAAATATACTGCTCATAGGAGGGTGGGCAAGCAGAAGAAGATCCGCGCCCTGCCTTGAAAATGCATTTATGTTGCTTTAGCCACATCCGCCCCAGCAAGCGTGTGATAAATTATTGGTGTACATTTAATTTAGTCACACCTCAATAAGCCACACAGCCCGGGGGAAGAGGATTAGGGTTTGAAGAATGGTTGGGAAGGGGGTTTTGGGAAAGGTTTGAGAAAGAAAAACAGTACGCATGGACAACAACAAAACACAATATTGGCAGACAACCATATCCATAAATCAGTTAAGGGAGAAAAAGGAAATGCATGCATGATGATGATAACTTGATGGTTAATGATATTACTAACTACTACTACTAGACAATTAGACAGTACAGGGCAGCAGTATATTATGCAATTTGCCTTGCCTGTCTGCCCTCAGAGAGACCCGAATTACATACAGTTTCTGTTCTTTTGTACCCGCCCGGGCTTAAAGATAGCTAAGAAAAGTCAAAAAATGCTGTAGGGATGAATTGAATTATATAAGCAGAGAGCAAACATAACAACAACAACACACAGTAGTAATGATTGAAGACAAAAAAAAGAATCGAAATTTAAAAGATGATGAAAGTTGATACTGTTACTGTATGTTATCCTGGTCAAAATGGGGAGTTGCATCTCGGCGTTCGTCTTGGTCCTCCATTCCATGGACGCTCCGGCCATCAATCTTGCGTGACGCCACTGCCTGCCTGGCACATGTAGATTCATTGGTAAGGTAAGTGAGAGTTGTTTTTCCCAGTGTAGCACAGGGTAAGGGCCGGCCTGTAATTGCAGATGGGAAAACCAAAGGGATATTGAAAAATCAAGTAGAAAAAAAATGCCTAAATTACGGTGGAGTGCAACAAGAACACTTTCAGAGGCGGCATGGATTTGGATACATCATGTCTACTCTAGTCTGTTTCCAGCATTAACCTCCAACAACAACAGGACTGAGCAGGCCCACGGCACCCGTGACACATCCTCCATTTAGCGTACCTTTTTTGACAGAGGCAGACAAAGCAGATATACAGCAACATAGCATTTTACAAATTAAGTGACTAAATCAATGCCCCGCTGTCAGTCATACCATACCACCACACTCGACTCCACCACTACACAGACATGTAGGTCGTCAGTGGTTGTTGTTGACTTGGTTACCTTGTAATGCACTCATGAAACGCACTGAGTTATTCCATCAATCATCTCGGATCGTACTGAGTGACTGGAGTGCGAAGAGATAATGTCACTGTGGTCATCATCATGGTGTGTTGTCCAACTCAGTGTGCAGTAGTGTACAGATTGAGTCCCCTTTCCATATTCAAAATGCAATGGATCGGCCTGCAGTAGAAGTAGAAAATTGTTATTGAAAAACAAGATTGGAAAGAAACATTGCATTGGGTTACTTTTAGTGTGTAGATTAGATAATAGTACACAATGAATTACCTTCATGCACTACAAACAACAACAACACAAATCACTCAGTCAGCGTCCAATGCATGTCATCATTCATTACCTGTTCCTTCTCATCTTCAGTTAATGGGCAGTCTGTATCGGCTCGGAAAGGAGGATAGCTATAGTAGTCATCATCATGTTCCACTTCTTTTGGAGAGACTCAACGAGGCAAGATTTTAGTTTTTCTTCGATTATGCTACATCCAATCATCATCTGGCTTGAGGGCAATAGATTTAGGTCGATTCAGGAGGATGGAGGAGCAGGACTCGGAGGAGTGGACTGAAATGCAGAGAGCTGAAACTCATAAGGCAATAAAATACGAAGACGGTGGTGATGGATTTGTTGTGATTTGAAGTTTCCAAACAGAAAGACAGACACAGAAATAGAAGTAAATAAGGGAGAACCACAGTAAGAACTGGAAGCCTAGTTGTCACCGTCAGGGAAGTATAGCTCGTCCTCAAACTCTGGAGGTTCAACCAGAAGTAGGTAATCAGCATCCAACACGCTACTTCCATCACCTGAGCCGCTGTCCTCATCTTCCTGCGGTGATTCATGTATTGTATAATTCGGTGGTATAAATTGCTGATTCATTTTGATCATGGTTAACCTCTCCACGTTTATGGGTGAGAGACTGGTCCTTTTCACTGTTACAATGGAACCAGCAGCACTGAAAACACGTTCAGAAGAGACACTTGCGATAGGGCAAGCCAGATAGTTGATCGCCAGCCTGCTGAGCACTGGCCATTGGCCCCTTTTGCCATACCAATACCGCAATGGGTTTTGATCAATGTAGACCTCTGTTGGGTCATCCAGGTAGGCCTGGACCATTCGGTCAATGTTCAGGGGTGCTAAACTTAGTGCGCCCTCTTTTGTCTTTGCATCAGCACTGGACCTAGCAAGTCCTTGCTGTAAATACCAATTCTGTGCCGTTTGTACTGGGGCTGATGATGATCCGGTTCTTGCTGTTGTCGATAGTGTTGGTGACAGCTGTGAACCAAATGCACTGCCCACAGGCTCTGAAGTTGAACTTGACGCAGGATGCCCTGCTGCAGTACTTGATGTGGGTTTGAGGCCTTTAATTACCAGCCGTTCATTTTCCAATGTACTGGCTGCCTCAGCTATCCAAGTTTTGTACCGGGCAACATCCACTTCTGAAAAAGGGAGTAATGTCTTACTGTGCAGTGCCGCTTTGTACCGTGGATCCAGAATTGTGGCACAAATGTAATGTTGTTGTGACAGAATCTTATTTTGCACCCTTGCATTTTCACTTAAGCGACATGATAAGCTCTCCGCCAACTGGTATGCTTCTTTTTTTCCTCCACACCTATGTACGCTTCACACACCCTCTTCAGCTCTTGCTCTAGCATGTGCAACAATGGGATAGCTTGGCCCATAGTACAGTCCTCCTTGCTGACTTCACGTGTGAAGACCTCGAAAGGAAGAAGCATCTCTGTAAGAGATTTAACTAGGCACCATTGGTCCACCTGAAGGGTCATGCCTTTCACAGCAGCATCCGCCCTTTGCATGACATATTCATTGATTGGTCTGTACTGCTCAAACAGACGGTCAAGCATGTAATACGTTGAGTTCCAACGTGTTGCCACCTCCTGGATCAGTGCTTTGACTGGCATTCTATAGTCACGTTGAATGATCCTCAGCTGCTTCCGGGCTTTAAAAGAATGGCTGAAATGCGTGCATATTCTGCGGCAGGTGGTCAGTAAGTTGCTGACTATGGGTTCTTTTTTCAGAAAGTCTTGAACTATAATGTTAATGCAGTGCGCCAAACACTGGAACCCTGAAATACTTACCAAGCGTCATGGCCTTAAGTATATTACTGCCATTATCCGTGGCAACAAAACCAATGTGAAGCCCTCTGGGGCGCAGCCATTCAAAGACCTTGTTGTTAAACTCTTCCAAAATGTTTTCAGCAGTATGAGATTTCTCCATGGCGAACATGGCTATAGTTGCATGTTTCCGAGAAGCATTAAAAATTGCAGCTGTGTCAACAGCACCTACTTCAGATAGCTTGTCTCTAACCCCCACAAAAGAGACCCAGTGTGCAGTGATGCACATGTAATCAGTGGCTTGGCAACTGGTCCACATGTCTGTTGTCAGGTGGATTTTGTGAACAGCACTCTGCTGCAAAGCTTGTCCAACCAATTCAAGCACATCGTGATGTAGTGCTGGAACAGCAACTCGGGCAAAATAGGAACGGCTGGGAACCTTCCATTTAGGGCAGATGGCTGACACAAATTCAAGGAAACCCACCCCTTCCACAAATGAAAAAGGGAGAAGGTCCAGCGCTAACATTTTAGCCAGCTTCGCATTGTACAACCGTGCCGTTGGGTGGTTGCGTTGGTACTGCCCCTCCGACCTAAGCATGCTGTCAATGGTAGGCTGGAATATTTTCCTTAGTGGTGCACCTTTCTTCTTGAACCCAGCTAGGCTCAACGACGCTGCACTTTTGCTCATTGCAGTGCCCGGTTGCCTTGGTGTCTCATGTTGACTCTTACTACTGTGCCACTGAGATGTTGCTGAGGATGTGGGCGTTACCAGTACACTGCTGGGGGTAGGGCTATAAATGTCTCCCTCTTGTTGACCTTCCACCGCGATCATATCTTCCCCTACTTCTTCATCCCCAACAACAGCAATGGGTCCAGTTTTACTTTTTTGTAAGTGAAGTAGGTGAGCCTCCCACCTGATAGTGTGGTGTTTTTTGAGATGACTTGTTTGTCCTCCGGTACCATAGTTTGTACCAAGCTTACCCCGCCTAACAGCCTGCCGACAAATTGAGCATATAGCAATGTTCTCCTCCTTACTGCTAACCGAAAAGAAGTCCCAAACTGGGGAGGAGAACTTTCTGGCGCTGCTGGAGGTGCCACTTTCAATACCAGATGAAATGGAGGGTGTGCATGGAATTTGACTCTGTGCACTTACATTACCACCACCTACTGAGGTGGTGGTTGAGCTTGATGTAGGTCCCTGCCGGGCCTTTGCAAAGGCAAATATGGAAGCTGGAGGTCGTGTTGGCGTTACCTGTGTTGGTGGTATCCGTGCTACATCCCTCGCAGCGATTTGGGATAGTCTAATAATGTTGGTCTCCATCTCCGCAGGCCCAGGAGTGATGTTCGTGATGACTGGCTCTTCATCATCATCACCCTCCTCATCTATATCTACCTCCATAACTGTAAGGCTTTCGGGAACCTTCCTTTTCACTAGCCTTGTCTTGTGGTGTGCATCACTCTCAGGCTGAGCTGGTGGCTTCCAAGTGGCATCTAGATCATCAGAAGCGGGGCTTGAAGAAGAAGTTGATGTACTAAGCCTCCTTTTCCTTGCTGGGGGTATGGAAGACACTGGATCTTCTGGAACAGTGGCTTGCTCCTCTTCGTCTGCAAAAAGCTCGATTTCCTGAACTGCCCCTACTTCAGGTGGAACAGCTACTATTGTGGGCTGTGGTTCCGGCTGTGGTTCCGGCTGTGGTTGCGGTTCCGGCTGTGGTTGCGGTTCCGGCTGTGGTTGCGGTTCCGGCTGCGGCTGGGGTTGCGGCTGTGGTTGCGGTTCCGGCTGCGGCTGGGGTTGCGGCTGTGTTTCCGGCTGTGGTTGCAGTTCCAGCTGCGGTTCGGGTTGCGGCTGGGGTTGCCCACTTATCTCCTGAGTTTGCGCCTGCGAGTGCGTGGATTGGGTACTACTTTGCGATAATGACATTTCAACATCACTGGTCGTTAGTAGACTGGCTACCTCTGCCACAGTCATGGGCTTGGGCCTAGGTTGCTGGGGTGGGGCCACTGATGCAGAGGTGCTGCTCCCAGCTTGGTCCCCGCTGGACACCGCTGCTGCAGGCGTAAGTTTTTTTTACCAAAAAACACATCGGCCGGCACCCCAGTCTTGGCAAGTGCCACTTCCTTCTTCTCTCCCTTCTTCTCACTGGCAACTTTCTTGCTACTGGAGGACCTGGTACCTTTCTTTGGGGCCATCTTCTTCAGATGTCAGCAGGACGCAGGTGCACAAGTTGCAGAGATGTCTGTGGTCACACGTGGACGTGACGCGCAGCAGGACTTCAGCCTGGCAGTACAACGGGTGATGATGATGATGACACCTCCTCCTCTGTCTTTTTGTGCACCTAAAAGCAAAGAAGCCAGGAGAAGAACATCAGTGAAATGTTGCATTTGTTGTTGTGGTTCAATTACTAGTAGTACAAACAAACAAATAAAAGATATAAATTAGTGTAGCCATTTGTGAGACTGTCAACAAGGGCTTTCATGGTATACTGTGTACACTGTCAGGACAACCAAAATACAAATGTAATAGAAGTGGACCCTGTTTGGCATTAAATTATTTGCTCATCACATCATTCAGGGAGCTGCAGCTGGCAAAGGGGATGGATGCAAGCAGTAAGCCAAGAGGAAAACCATGCAGGCCTAAATGGCAAAAGCAGCACACTTATAACTCCCACCAGAAATGGCCACCAGCCACATGGACACTCACAAATCACAAGCAACAAGCATGAGGCCTGGAAAACAATGTACTGAAACAGGCCTACGATAGCCAGGCAAAGGCTGCATGGTAAACCACACTGCTTTGCCTGTAATGCAATAAAATGCAAAAACGAAAATACACAGGGCTAAACAAGGCCTGCAACACACCACACACAACTAAGGCATGTAACACACCCCAAAAAACAGAAATACACCCAAAAAATTAATCCACATTTTGCAATTCAATGCCATCCATGTGCCCTAAATGATGTTTAAATTCAACTGAACACACAAACAGTTCTTTTATGCACCCCTGACTATCTCTGGGCCCACTGGATGGAAGGCCTGTTGGCAGATTAGGCTACAAGCTTGCAGGCCTATGGCAAAAAGCACACTGCCTGGCTTCAAAATGGCCGCCAGCCTCATGGCCAGGCCCACAACAACAAGATACTGAAGACAGACAATGCAGGCCTATGGCAAAAAACACACTGCCTGGCTTCAAAATGGCCGCCAGCCTCATGGCCAGGCCCACAACAACAAGAAGCCTAGGCCACAAAGGAAACACATGCAGGCCTATATGGCAAAAGCAGCACACTTATAACTCCCACCAGAAATGGCCACCAGCCACATGGACACTCACAAATCACAAGCCACAAGCATGAGCCCTGGAAAACAATGTACTGAAAACAGGCCTACGATAGCCAGGCAAAGGCTGCATGGTAAACCACACTGCTTTGCCTGTAATGCAATAAAATGCAAAAACGAAAATACACAGGGCTAAACAAGGCCTGCAACACACCACACACAACTAAGGCATGTAACACACCCCCAAAAACTGAAATACACCCCAAAAATAAATCCACATTTTGCAATTCAATCCAATGCCATCCATGTGCCCTAAATGATGTTTATATTCAACAGAACACACAGAAACAGTTGTTTCATGCACCCCTGACTACCTCTGGGCCCACTGGATGAAAGGCCTGTTGGCAGACTAGGCTACAAGCTTGCAGGCCTATGGCAAAAAGCACACTACCTGGCTTCAAAATGGCCGCCAGCCTCATGGCCAGGCCCACAACAACAAGAAACTGAAGACAGACAATGCAGGACTATGGCAAAAAGCACACTGCCTGGCTTCAAAATGGCCGCCAGCCTCATGGCCAGGCCCACAACAACAAGAAACTGAAGACAGACAATGCAGGCCTATGGCAAAAAGCACACTGCCGGGCTTCAAAATGGCCGCCAGCCTCATGGCCAGACCCACAACAACAAGAAACTGAAGACAGACAATGCAGGCCTATGGAAAAAAAGCACACTACCTGGCTTCAAAATGGCTGCCAGCCTCATGGCCAGGCCCACAACAACAAGAAACTGAAGACAGACAATGCAGGCCTATGGAAAAAAAGCACACTACCTGGCTTCAAAATGGCCGCCAGCCTCATGGCCAGGCCCACAACAACAAGAAACTGAAGACAGACAATGCAGGCCTATGGCAAAAAGCACACTGCCTGGCTTCAAAATGGCCGCCAGCCTCATGGCCAGGCCCACAACAACAAGAAACTGAAGACAGACAATGCAGGCCTATGGCAAAAAGCACACTGCCTGGCTTCAAAATGGCCGCCAGCCTCATGGCCAGACCCACAACAACAAGAAACTGAAGACAGACAATGCAGGCCTATGGAAAAAAAGCACACTACCTGGCTTCAAAATGGCCGCCAGCCTCATGGCCAGGCCCACAACAACAAGAAACTGAAGACAGACAATGCAGGCCTATGGCAAAAAGCACACTGCCTGGCTTCAAAATGGCCACCAGCCTCATGGCCAGGCCCACAACAACAAGAAGCCTAGGTCACAAAGGAAACACATGCAGGCCTATATGGCAAAAAAAGCAGCACACTTATAACTCCCACCAGAAATGGCTACCAGCCACATGGACACTCACAAATCAGAAGCAACAAGCAGGAGGCCTGGAAAACAATGTACTGAAACCAGACCTATAATAGCCAGGCAAAGGCTGCATGGTAAACAACACTGCTTTGCCTGTAATGCAATAAAATGCAAAAACGAAAATCCACAGGGCTAAACAAGGCCTGCAGCACACCACACACAACTAAGGCATGTATTTAGCACACAGCCCAAAAACTGAAATACACCCAAAAATACACATTTTGCAATTCAATCCAACGCCATCCATGCCCCCTAAATGATGTTTGAAATTAAAAAATACATCACACAGCAAAGGAACAGTTGTTTCATCATGTTTCATCATGCACCCACCCATGACTAGCTCTGGGCCCACTGGCTACAGTGGCTACCCACCACTATATTTATTTTTAAAAATGATGAAAATTAAAAAAATTGTAATTGCAGCAACTGCAATGACCCAATCAAACAACACCAACTTACTTGTAAAATCTCAAATCCAAAAATCCTCAAATCCAATGATAATGATGCAGCAGACACAAAGAGTGATCCTTCCAGCTCAAATCCAAGTGAAAAATGAACAGGAGATGGAGAAAGCACTGGGAGGAGCCTGCTGGAAAGGAACAGGAAGTAGTAGACTCTGTGGCACTTCCTCCCTCTCCCCCGCCCAAAAAATGAGAAAAAAGGACACCCAAATATCAATCTGAGGTTTTTTTCCATGGAAATCATCAGTTTATAGAAGGTTTTATGCTGCTCGCGATATTATTCTTCTCCAGACTGAAAATTTTGCGTGTTCGGGATCGCAGGTTTACAAAGATTCCGCCGGAAATCCGATGGCGCGCCCGAATGACGTGTTCGCGACCGCAATCTCTCTCGTGGTGCACGATGGCGCGACGAATGACGTGTTCGCGATCGCACACTCTCGCGTTGTCTGATGGCGCGGCGAATGACGTGTTCGCGATCGCAAACTCTCGCAGGATCGCGCGGCCGGCTACCGAAATCTCGTGGCGCACGCGAACGAATAGGAAAACCCGTCGGCAAACGCAGGAATCCCGGTAAGTCATAATCGCGCGCGCTAGAATGCATTTTTAAAGCGCGAACAAGAAAATAATTCCGCTTCGCCGCGGATCGCGGAATTGTTGGCAATTCCGCGTTCTCCGCGGAACGCGAAATTGCCTAAATTCCGCAAATTCCGCGAGCGGAGCGGAATTCAATGCCCAGGGTTACCTGCCAGGCAGGAGGAAACTCCTAATCTGGCGGGCGGTCTGACCACGGCTTTGGCGGTGCGGACCAACACAGTCAAGGCCAATGGGGTTGCAGCTCTGTTACTACTTGCCCTCTCCACTGCCTTCAACACAGTGGACCCCCAAAGACTATCCAACAGGTTAAAGGGGACTGTCCTGCACTGGGGCAACTCCTTCTCGAAGGGATAAAGGACGGACTGAAATCCCTAGCACGGTTTGTGTACCTCAGGGCTTCAAACATTGCACCCTTACTTTTCAGTATTTATCAGGCCCCTCTTCCCAGATTGGCGAATTCTTTCCAGCTCACCAGGTACAAGTATGCTCCTGCCCCCCCAAATGATCTTAATTTAATGTGTTTTTGTTTCCATTTTATAGCAACAAACATTACAACTTTAAAACAAGCATTGGCAAAGCCAATAGATTTCACCTGTGCGAAATCTACTGGCTTTGTCAATTATTTTTTTGGGAACATGTTGCACAGCGTGTTCCCATATCGGAGTGGCATTTGTGGCAAATGCCTGTTAGACTTATGGCCAAATGTACATGAAATCTGTTGCTTTCATGGCCGTCATTTTGGGCTTCTTTGGCAAAATGATCTTGCGGACTTGTGTGTTTGGTTTTTTACATTAAATTACTGGGAGGCTGCATATTTCTAAAAGTTCAATAGTATATTGGGCGTTCTTGAGTGTATGCTTAATTGTGCGGTGAAAAGAAAAATTTACTTCCAAAATATTGAACTAGACATCCTGACCATCTTTGTATTTCAGCAGCAATAGAAACTGAACGAAAATATAGGCAGGTCAGACCTGCAGCAAAATGCATGCTCGAAAGATGTAGATAGTTAGTGGAATCCAAACAGGTGATCATTCTCCATGAAATGCAGATCCAGGCATATAAACTCCGGATCTGGAAAAGATTGAAGTTTGAAATGTATCAGAAAGTGATTGAATAGCAATTGTCTGCAAGCCTGGTCCTGCTTGGAGATTATGTCAGGGCTCGTTTTGTGCAGCAGTTCAGTAACTCAGGACGACCCATCCCTCCCCTGTTCTGGTTTTATGGTGGATCACCTTGCTAATCAATGCTGATTACACTTTCAAACATAGCACTTACACTACCTCTAACGCCTAATCTGCCCTTGTTTCCAAACACCGAGCCCGCTGGAGCTCAAAATCCTGGAGTTGAAATTTGTCTAAACTGCAGACTGTGTGGCTGCCAATTAAGGCTTTGAAAGCAAGATTTGCTCTCGCTCCTGGCCCTAATGCCTCCTCTTGAAACCCCCGGCGTGTTTTCGGATAATATAAGAGGCTTACAAAAAAACACACTCGGGAGAAACCCGTCAGCGCCCTGAAATAACCAGAAGGAGAGGCACTGCGCTTTATAAAATAGTAATGTAAATAATGAATAGAACAATAACAGTCCAGGCCTTAAAAGATAGCACCCTTGAACTGCTGGGAGAACTGGGCAGGGCGGCTGCCAAAAGAGCCCTGACAGTTCAGTATTCTGGCAGTACCACTCCACAGAGGAAGGTACAGAAGCCCAGATGGAGCGGCAGAGGGAGGAAGGACTCACCCTTGACCTCCTATCCAGCCTGAGGGTACAGAGCCTGGGTTGGAGGACCAGTTGCAGGATACCAACCCTGAACTTGTGGGAGGTGGAGTGGAGTGGAGAAAGGATGCAAGGCACCTGGGGCTACAGCCCCCTCTACACTCTGAGAAACCACAGAGATGCCTGAATGGCTGGGGGTTTGGCTCTTGATACTGTCAGCTGTCAGTGGCCGCTGTTGGTTTATGTCCTTGTGGACAGAGTATTTCTTTGGTTGGGGACAGCAGTCAGACCCAAGGGGTGGAATGGGCCACATCACGTTGTTGGCCATGGTGGTACTAGCTGCCTACTGGGATGCATCTGTGAGCAAGTTAAAGTTAGGTGAGGACATGTCGCTCACACCAGTACATGTCCTACCTTTCACATACACTGCACCCTGCCCAGGGGGGTACCTTAGGGCTGCCTTATATGTAAGAAAAGAGAAGGTTTGGGCCTAGTAACTGGTTGCACTTGCCAGGGCCACATGGCAGTCCAAAACTGCACACGCAAACACTACAGTGGTAGGTCTGAGACACATTTACAGGGCTACTCATGTGGGTGGCACAACCAGTGCTGCAGCCCCACTAGTAGCATTTGATTTACAGGCCCTGGCACACTCAGTGCACTGACTAGGGACTTACCAGTAAATCAAATATGCTAATCATGGATAACCAATCATATTACAATTTATACAGAGAGCATATGCACTTTAGCACTGCTCTGCAGTGGCAAAGTGGCCAGAATCCTATAGCCAACTGTTGGAAATGGGGGTCTCTAATTGGCAGATGTAGGTACTTTTGTCCAAGGAGGGACCCTTGCTTCTAGTCACGGTAAGGGGGATACACACTTTAGATAACCCCTGCTCACCCCCTTGGTCGCTTGGCACAAGCAGAAAGGCTTATCCCAAAGGCAATGTGTAAAGTATTTGTACTCACAACACACAGTCATACAGTGAAAACAGCACACATGGACACCACACCAGTTTAGAATAATAAGGTATCTTTATCTAAACCAAACAAGACCAAAACAACAAAAATCCGCCATACAGGTAGTAAAATACACTTATTTCAAAAATAGAACTTGTAGCAAACAAATAGCTACACCTGGGGCCATAACGACGTTGTGACGGGCATTATTCCAAAGTATGGCGCCAACCGCTAGGTGCGCGGCGTCAGGTATGGAGTCACATGGACCCCCAAACAACAGTACCTTGGAACGTAGTCTTTGGACGATGGCGAGTGTTGTGGAGATGAGGCTTCAGTGCCGAGGTCGAGGCCGGCTCCCTGGCTGCCATGGGGAGGCGAGGAGTCGTGTCCACAACGCAGTGTCATGTCATGTCCAGACCAGAGGAAGTCGGTTGCGTCGGCAGTGAGGCGTCGGTTCCGGTAAGGGGATGCGAAGTCAGAGACTCGTGGAGTCACCCTCGGTGGTTATCGGCTCCACGATAACGGGATGCAGGAGCTGGCGGTGTGAGCACTGGCACCGGGAAGGCCGATAACTGCAGGTGTCAGCGGGCGTTGAAGGGCGTCGGAGCTGCGATGCAGGCGGGGCGGTGCATCGTGCACGTCACAAGCAGTGCCCCTGGCCTCTGTGCAGGTCGCTGTATCTCGGTGGCGTTGCTGACGGAGTCTGGATTGTTTTTCTTGCTTCTTTTAGATTTGTTCCAGCTCCCAGAAGCAGGAACAACCTCCAGAGGCCCAAAACTGGAACAGGCACCTCCTGGCAGGCAGAACTCTCAGCAGTGGAGTTCAGGGGAGCCAGGGGTGAAATCTTTGTGCCCCTGAGATTTCAATACAGGCCAGCACACACAAGCCCTTGGAGATTCTTCTTCAAGCAGGTTTCTCAGCAAAGTTCCAGTTTTTGTTCTTTCCATGACAGAAGCAGCAACTGCAGACCAACCCAGCAAAGCACACAGCAAAGGGGCAGTACTCCTTCTCACAGTTCTCCAGCTCTTCTTTTTGGCAAAGGTTCCTCTTGAGTCCAGAAGTGATCTAATTCTTTGGGGTTTAAGGTCCACTACTTATATCCCATTTTGTCTTTCTTCTCTTTGTAGCAAGAGTCTCTGGGCCCAGTCCAAACCAGTTCTGTCCTCTTTGGTGCAGCCTCACTACAGGAGGTCGAGACAGCATTGTGCAGAGGAGACACTGCCTATTCAGGTGTAAGTGAAACTCCTCCCACCACTCTAAATGCAAGGTCTATTCAACTCAGCTCTGAGTCACCCAGGAAAGGCAGGACACACCTCAACCCCCCTTGTGGCTGTCTACAATGAATGCACATCCCCAGCCCCTGTCACTCCAAAACCAGACAGTTAATACACAAAATAGCAGAGGCACACAGAATGGTTAAATAAGAAAATGCCTACAAGTGGCATTTTCAAACACACAATTTAAAAACCATCTTCCTAAAAAGATGTGTTATTAAATTCTGAGTTCAGAGAGCCTAAACTCCATTTCCCCATCTTGTCCCAATGGAAAGTTATACTTGTAAGATGTTACAAAATAACTCCCATGTTAGCTTATGGGGCAGATAGCCTTTCAATAATGAAAAATGAAATTGGCAGTATTTCACTATTAGGACATGTAAAACATACAAGTACATGCCCCACCTTTTACATACACTGCATCCTGCCCATGGGGTACCTTGGGCCTACCTGATGGGTGCCTTACATGTAAGAAAAGGGAAAATTAGGTTGCCAGGTCGACATGGCAGTTTAAAACTGCGCGCAGACCCTTCAGTGGCAGTTCTGAGATACGTTCTCAGTGCTACTCATGTGGGTGGCACAATCAGTGCTGCAGGCCCACTAGTAGCATTTGATTTTCAGGCCCTGGCACATTCAGTGCACTTTACTAGGGGCTTACCAGTAAATCAAATATGCCAATCATGGATAAACAATCATGATACCAATTTAAACAGGGAGCACTTGCACTTTGACACTGACCAGCAGTGGCAAATTGCCCAAAGCATCTTAGCCATCAAAACCAAAATCAAGGATGCCAAGTCTAACACATGTCCCCACCAGCTGAAAAGCGGGGAGAACTGCCAACCCTCTTGGGAGTTCTCATCACTAAGGCAGAAGAATCTGGACAGACCATCAGCATTGGCGTGCACCCTACCAGGGCAGTGTTCCAAAGTAAAGTTCATTCCCTGTAGGGAGATGGACCACCTTAACAGTTTTGGATTCTCACCCCTCATTTGCATCAACCATCTGAGGGGCCTTTGGTCTGTCTGAATCCGGAAGTGAGTCCCAGACAAGTATGGCCTTAGCTTCTTCAATGCCCAGACCACAGCAAAAGCTTCTCGCTCAATTGCACTGCACCTCTGTTCCCTGGGAAGTAGCCTCCTACTAATGAACGCTACAGGTTGGTCCAAGCCCTCGTCGTTCAATTGTGAGAGAACTGCACCTACACCATGCTCTGAAGCATCTGTCTGAACAACAATTTCTTTGGAGAAATTGGGTGCCTTGAGCACGGGAGCCGTCCACATGGCAGATTTCAGGGCTTCAAAAGCGGTCTGACAGGCATCAGTCCAGACCACTTTCCTTGGCTGCTTTCTTGAAGTCCGCTCTGTCAAAGGGGCAACTGTCTGTAGTAGCTGGTGAGACCTAAGAAGGCTCTTACCTCTGTCTGTGTCTTGGGGGGGGGGGCTCCAAGCTGGAATGGTATTGATCTTAGGTTGTAGGGGTGCCACCTGGCTGCTTCCAACCTGGTGCCCTAAGTACACCACAGACCCCTGCCCTATCTGGCACTTGCTGACCTTGATAGTGAGGCCTGCCTTCTGCAGAGCCTTCAGCACTTCACAGAGGTGTTGCATGTGTTCCTCCCAGCTGGAGCTGAACACCGCAATGCCATCCAGGTAGGCAGCGCTGAATTACTCCAGCCTGGACAGTACCTGGTGGACCAGTCTCTGGAATGTGGCAGGGGCATTCTTCAACCCAAAGGGCATGACACACAACTGGTAGTGCCCGTATGGCATTGAGAACGCAGACCTCTCTTTTGTCCCATCAGTTAAGGCAATCTTGCCAGTACCCAGACATTAGATCAAACGTGATGAGGTACTGGGCAGCTCCCAACGATCAATGAGCACATCAGCTCTGGGGATGGGGTGCGCATCAGTCCTTGAGCCCACGGTGGTCCACACAGAACCGCAGTTCAGGACTGGCACCGGGTGCAGCAGCTTTCGTAACCAAGAACACTGGGCTAGCCCAGGGGCCTCTGGAGGGCTTTATTACCCCTAAGGCCAACATCTTGGAAACTTCTTCCGTGATGCTAGCTTTGACCTCGTCAGCCAACCTGTAAATCTTGTGTTTTACAGGTAAACTGTCTCCAGTGTCCACATCATGGACACACCAATTGGTGATTCCTGGGGTCAGAGAGAACAGGGAGGTGAACTGTCCCAGACGCCTCCGGGTATTAGCGTGCGTTATAAATCCTAATTTCATTTCATTTCACCTGGTGACAGTTTCTCTGATGCTCTGTGGTCAGGGTGGGAGAGAGGTTCACACCATCCACTGACCCATCCTGTTCCTTGGCAGACAGGAGGTCAGGAAGAGGTTCACACTCCTCTTCCATTCCATCATCTGTAGCCAGGAGCACAGTCACTTCAGACCTCTCAAAGTGAGGCTTGAGGTGGTTCTCGTGTAGAACCCTCAAAGGGTTCCTAGGAGTATACACATTCACCAAGTCGGTGACTTCACTCTTGCGCTCCACCACCTTGAATGTCCTAGTCTACTTGTCTTGGAGCGCACAAGGCTCCATTGGTGCCATCACCCACACTTTTTGGCCAGGCTCAAACTCTACCAGAGTGGCATTCTGGTCATATTATTGTTTCATCTCCTCCGGGCTGGCTTCCAGGTTCAGCTGAGTGAGCTTCCTGAAGTGCTGAGTCTGGTTCCTGAAGGCCAGCATGTAGCTGAAGTCCTCCTGGGGGGTCTTACCGGGAGTTTTCTCCCAGCCCTCCTTCACCAGACTGAGAGGCCCTCTCACAGGGTGCACATACAGCAATTTGAAGGGACTGAACTCTAAGTACTTCTGCCATACCTCCCTGTAGGCAAACAACAGGCATGGTAAGAAGGCATCCCACTTACGTCTCATGGGTTCTGTAAGACCCTTTATCATGCCTTTCAGGGTTTGGTTGAATCTCTCAACCAACACATTTCCTTAGGGATGGTAGGAAGTGGTGAATTTGTATATTACACCGCACTCCTCCCATAAGGACGTCATTTACCTAGATATGAAGTTTGTATCTCAGTCAGATACCACCTTTCTGGGGAACCCCACACAGGAAAAGATCCCCATCAATGCACAGCTTACCACAGGGGCCATGATTGTCCTGAAAGGGACAGCTTCCGGGTACCGGGTGGCATGGTCCACCAAGACCAAGATATACTTGTTGCCTAAGGCTGACTTAGGTTCCAGAGGCCCCACAATATCAATGCCCACCCGCTCGAAAGGGGTGCTCACCACAGAAAAAGTCTGGAGGGGAGCTGTACGGTTCCCTCCCCTTTTGCCACTTGCCTGGCAAGTCTGGCAAGACCTACAATGAGTGCCAGTGTGCCTTCGCATTTGGGGCCAAAAGAAGTGGGTGGCAAGCCTGTTAAAGGTCTTGTCACGCCCCAAATGTCCTGCCAAAGGCATATCATGAGCTAGACCCAGTAAGAAGGTCCTGAAGCACTGGGATACCACCAGCACACGGGCTGACCCAGGTTCAGCAACCTTAAGCTCTCTGTAAAGAAGACCATTCTCCCGATAAATCCAATGTGATCCAGTCTGATCACCTGCTGCCTGGTTTGCAGCCTGCTGCTGCAAACCATCAAGGGTAGGGCACTCCATCTGGGCCTTGCAGAATTCCTCCCTGGAGGGACCCCCTTCCTGCTGCCAATGGGTCAGCTCAGGCAGGTCTCCCAGTTCGGCCACTTGCTCCATTGTAGGTGCTAGGGCATCCCACTCAAAGTCTGCCTCCTCATGGGCCGTGGGATCTTCTGGGGTGGGTTTCCTGCTCCCCTGCCCCTCCTCTTTCTGGCAGGCACCTGTGCCACTGTTTCAGGCTCCAGGTCCTCTTGATTACTCCTACTGGCTGCCATTGACCAAGTGGTCACACATGTCTATTCAGGCAGACCCAGCATCTCCAAATGAGCCTGGCGCTCCTTCTCCTTCCAAGGGGAGCTCTCCAGGTCATTTGCAAGCAGACAGTCAACAGGCATGGATGGACTCACAATGACTTTCAAAGGACCTGAGACCCCCCCACTCAAAGGGAACCTGCGCCACCTTACACAGGCGCTCAGAGTTGTCTGCAGCAACTACAGGGTGAAGTACATTGGGGATTACCTGCTCCACTGACACCTCATGGATATCACACTGGCCCCTGTCTCTCAGGGCTTCCACCCTCCTCCCATTGACGGTCACCCACTGCAGGTACTTATTAGTGTTATCCGGCAGACAGGTTTCCTGGACCATCTCCCTATCTCCTAATGAGACAAGGGTCATCACAGCTGGCTCCCCCATCACTAGGAACCAACTCCTCCCCCAGCACTACACTAACTAACCCCGGTGACGGTGCACCACTTGGGGCACTTGGGACCCCCCTGTATGTGACCCTCCTGACCACATGCATAACACTTGCGGGGACCCTGGTTGTCCGGCCTACCCCTAGGGGTCAGAAGTGGTTTAGAAGACCGCACATCTCAATCCACACAGTATAGGGAATATATACAAAAATAGTTTTCACACATATATATGAATGGTGCTGTAATGGTACAATAGCACCCTACTACAATAGCTGCCTTAAAACCCCTAAGATGATAATTTGTCCGTCAAACAATATATGTTGAATGTTATCAATAGAGTAATCAAGTCAATGTTGGTCCAAATAATGTTTATTCAACTCGTGAGAAGGATGTCCTTAAGGTCCTTGTTGTAATATGTTTAAGCCAGTTGAGAGATCAATTTCGAAGAGTACAATTTAAAAGGTACGTTCCTGTCAAACATGTGCAGGGCACTTCTTCATTGGTCAGTAAGTGTTCATAGACATCCTTAGTATTTGAAACCATGATAAGTTTCCTAAGCAGAAAAATCCCTCAGTTGTGCATGTTCTCGGCGTCCCAGAACTCACAAGCCAGTTCCGGGGTGCAGCGAATATGCACAACTGAGGGAATTTTATTTGGACCAACATTGACTTGATTACTCTATTGATAACATTCAACATATATTGATTGACGGACAAATTATCTTCTTAGCCCTGAAGAAGTCACCTCATTGTGATGAAACACGTATTGGCTGTTTCTGTGTTGAATATACGCTACGGATCAACAAATTCTTTGACTTCTGTCCTTCATTTGAACTAACAGTGACTAAGATAACCAAGACGGTATAATTCAATTTACTGTATTTGGACTTCTTTTATTGAGTGCTTGGGTACTAAGTTCTACCCCTAGGGGGCCATGGCTTCTTACTACTGGGGGGCTGGGAATCTTTACCCTGGGAACTATTTTGGGGCCCTTTCGAGAACTCCTTTTGGTTACCCTTGCCCCCCCACTCTTCTGCTGGGGACCCTGCCCACCCTTGGCTGGGTTCCCCGCATACCCCTTGTGGACACTCGTATTTCGTCCAGCGGTCCGCCTCCTGAGCAAGTTTCCTGGGGTCCGTCGGCTTACTATCCATCAGATGCTGGTGCAGCTCTGGAACACAAAGACTACTCAAGTGCTCCCAACCAATCAGATTGTACAACCTCTGCTAATCAGTTACCTTGATGCTCTTTATCCAACCATCCAGTGCTCTACAAAAAAGGATCACACACTCCACCCAAGTGTTAGATTCAAGCTTCATAAAAAACCTAACCTTTTCCCTGTACTGCTCAGGTGCGAGCCCATACCTGAGGCATAAAGCCTCCTTCATATTGGGATAGGTGAGAGTACCCGCCTCCTCCAAAGGTGTCAGGGTGTTCCTCCCATCGGCCTGAAAGTGTTTCCACAGGCACCCTCCAATGTTTCTCAGGGACCTCATTCATATACAGTGCTGCCTCATAAGATGCAAACCAGGCATAAATATCCTCCCCTTCTGGAAATTCACCACTAGGTCTTTGGGAATGTAGACCTTACCCCCAGATTGCACTGGCTGTACGCTGCCACCATTTGCACTGGACTCTGCCTGTTTGGCCTTGATGTCCAGCTCTCATATGCTCAATTCATGTACCAAAAGCAACTTCCTTTTCATTTCCAGTTTCCTTATCTGGAGCTTCAGCTGCTCCAATTCATGATTCCTGAGCCTTTGCTTTCTTCAATTTCCTCTGGAGACAACTTTCTGTAAGACACACTCCTGCCAGCCACAGAGGCTGCTCTTCCTACAGGCAAATCATGGGACACAAAGCCCCCTTCTGGTAAATCCATATCCAGAACTGCATTCCTGCCCCCCCCACACCCCCCAGCTTCTTTGGTGTTCCACCAGTCACTCAAGGCCTTCTGGAGCTCCTCTTTTCTAGAGGCGCTCTTCATGGGGCATCCAAAGCTTTTGCAAAATTGTGTGAGTTGATCCACTTTGTATGTAAGCAACATTTCAATATCAAACTCAAATTCTGCAACATCTTCTGCTGGTTTACCATTTAGAGACATGGTGTGTGGATACTTCAAGGGTCAATCAAAAATAGAACCAGAAAACACAGTATGTGGTTGCGTAGTGGTCTGCACTAAACTAGTGATGTACACCAATCACTGTGGGTCAAGTACAAATACAAGTTCAATCCTCACCGCCGGACCACCAATGTTAGAAATGGGGGTCTCTAATTGGCAGAGGTAGGTACCTTTGCCAAAGTAGGGACCCTTGCTTCTATTCAGGGTATGGAGAATACACACTTTAGATAACCCCTACTCACCCCCTTGGTAGCTTGGCATGAGCAGGCAGGCTTATCCCAAAAGCAATGTGTTAAGTATTTGTGCTCACAACACACAGTAATACAGTGAAAACACCACAAATGGACACCACACCTGTTTAGAAAAATAAGGTATCTTTATCTAAACCAGACAAGACCAAAACAACAAAAATCCCACATACAGGTAGTAAAATATGACTTTAGAACAGTTATTTCAAAAATAGAACTTGTAGCAAACATATAGCTCCACCTGGGGCTATTACGACATTGTGACAGGCAATAATCCAAAGTACGGTGCTGACCGCGAGGTGCGTGGCATCGGGCACGGAGTCACATGGACCCCCACACAACAGTACCTTGGAATGAAGTCTTTGGACGATGCACGGCGTCGTGGAGTTGAGGCGTCGGTGCTGAGGCCGAGGCCGGCTCTCTGGCTGCCACGGGGGAGGCAAGGTGTCGTGTCCGCAAGGAGGTGCTGTGTCGAGTCTAGGACCAGAGAAGTCGGTTGCGTCGGCAGTTAGTCGTCGGTTCCAGTGAGGGGATACGAAGACAGATTCGTGGATTCACCCTCAGCGGTTATCGGCTCTGCGATAACGGGATGCAGGCACTGGCGGTGTCGGTACGAACGCTGGCATCGGGAAGGCCGATAACTGCAGGCGTCAGAAGGTGTTGAAGGGCGTTGGAGCTGCGATGCATGCAGGGCGGTGCATCGTGCACATCACGAGTGGTGCTCCTGGCCTCGGTGCAGGTTGCAGCGTCACGGCGGCATCGCTGATGGCGTCCCGGTTTGTTTTTCTTGCTTCTTTTAGGGTTCTTCCAGCTCCCAGCAGTAGGAACAACCACCAGAGGCCCAAACCTGGAACAGGCACCTCCTGGCAGGTTAGAACTCTCAGCAGTGGGATTCAGGAGAGCTGGGGGTGAAGTCTTTGTGTCCCTGAGACTTCAGGACAGGAGGCCGGCACACACAAGCCCTTGGAGATTCTTCTTCAATCAGGTTTCTCAGCAAAGTTCCAGTCTTTGTCCTTTCCTTGGCAGAAGCAGCAACGGCAGGCCAACTCGGCAAAGCACACAGCAAAGGGGCAGTACTCCTCCTCACAGCTCTCCAGCCCTTCTACTTGGCAAAGGTTCTTCTTGAGTCCAGAAGTGATCAGATTCTTTGGGGTTTAAGGTCCATTACGTATACCCCATTGTGTCTTTATTCTCTTTGTGGCAAGAGTCTCTGAGCCCAGTCTAAACCAGTTCGGTCCTCTTTGGTGCAGCATCACTACAGGAGGTGGAGACAGCATTGTGCTTATTCAGGTGTAAGAAAACTCCTCCCACCACTCTAAATGCAGCCAAGGTCTATTCAGTTCAGCTCTGAGTCACCCAGGAAAGGCAGCACACACCTCAACCTACCTTGTTGCTGTCTATAGTGAATGCACATCCCCTGTGGTTGCGATATCTCCAGCGCTAGAGGCTACAACAGGTTCCATGCTCTCCACCCGTGCCAAGAAGTGCCAAATTTCCAGTGGAGTTTAAAATCTTGCCTCACTCTTATACAAGGGGAACTTTGCACTCTAGCTGATTGGTGAGTATTTGTGTTGTTACTGACAATAAAACATTGTTATGAGCAGGGACTTTCAGTTATAAACACACATATTCCCATTGTTTATTCTTGTCTTTAAATGTAATTAAACAACTCATTTTACAGTGCAAGTTTCTAAATACATTTGTTAGAAATCCATAGCTTTAACAGGTAGCTCTGAAGAAAAGTATACAAATTGTCATTGTATTTCAGTGTCTGACACATTGCAAAGGAACCTTATTTCTTCACAGCACTAAATCAAGTATGTGCCTGTAGGAAAATTGTATGCAACGTTTAGAGGTGCTTTCAGGCAGAATGGGGTGAGGGTTCTTGAGCTCAACCATCCCTGAAAGCATCCCCGGCACCCAAGTCATGTGGGAGTTTTACTTATGCCCATTCAGCTCCATTTCACTTTGAATGATAAAGAATTGGCACAATCCTGGTAGTTACAATTCATGCACAAATGGGAATTTATTCCAATTGATTCGGTAGCGCCACAATTTCTCATGAACCAAATTTGACAGGATAAAATCTGGTTGAATTATTTGGGGAAAATACTGCACGCTTCTGAGTTTTGCTGTTGGAAACAGAGGAAAACATGCATATTGCTATGTAATTCTGCATTACAAGGTGAGTGGGGAGTTACTACAGCACCTGGTAAATACCACATCTGGCAGTATCATATTTACCAGGTGTGGAATTATCCCCCGTATTAATGGGAAATTTGGAGTAAGGCCCATGATCTGACTATACTGCATGATTAGGAATAGATTTAGAAAGGGAAGGGCGGGGAACGGTGAGAGGAGACCCCTCATTTGAAGAATTCTGTTTCTTGGGGGCAGTAGTGAATGTCGTTATTCGGTCTGGCTTGAAAGTGCAGCTGTGTTGAAGACATATTATTATCAGTTCTCTAAAATATACATTAATTGAGGTTTAGCTCAGTCCAGATCTGTAATACTCTCTCACCACAGGCTATTGGCTCTTTTGTGTATCATTCCGCCTTCTGGCAAAAGTGTTTCCAGTAAAATGCACATGAGGCTATTTCACATTTAAACATTATGCTCAGTCATCACACAGTTTGTCACATTAAATATTTATCTTCTATTTGATTTGTATGCAGTAAGCAATACATTCCAACCAACCCCCCGCCTCCCTATATTGGCATAGCCAATATGGCAGATGATGATAGTGATAATCAACATTCATGCATGAAATGCATGTAAACAGCATTGCTGATTGTCTGTGCTTTCATGCACTGGCACAATACAGCCAGACGTATTGGCTTTGGCAATGTTTTTTCCAGAGAATGAATAGCCTGTGTGGCTGTGCCTGTTGGCCTCAGTAAGTGCCACTGTCAAACATTGACTAGCAGGTGCAGGGAGAAGTTAATTGTTTGCTTCCAATAGCAGCAGGATGGAGCTAAGGATAAAAACATGCTTAGCCATGTGGATGTAAGGGTCAGCCTGAAGTTTTTCTGGAAGGTAATCCTTTTTTGACACATCTGTCTTGTGAATTATGATGCCTACAGGCTGACTCTAACGGTCAACCCTGAGCCACCAGTAGGTATACCTTTAGGGTTGCCTATTTCCCACTGCTCCAATAGACTGGGACAAAGAGTTTTGTGATAGCTTTCTAACCGGGTATGGAACAGTTGAGAATTGTGGCCAAGTTGTTACCTCTTCCTGCCGGACGTGCGTGCCACCCCCAAGAAGAATGTGCAGGTGGGAAAACGAGGACGGGCCAGGAGGAGTTGGAGCATGAGTGGTAAGAAAGAGAAAACTGTGTCCTCGCTTTGCTCCTGTCTCACACTTATGTAAGAGGGCCTACTGCAAAGATAACATAAGGAGATCTCTGAATATTGTAATGGGCCCACATGCTAGAAAAGGAACATACACACGGTTTTGGTGGGTACAACTGGCCCCTTTTATTAACAGGGTTACCTGACTGGTGATGCCTGTGTTGGATTGGTGTGGGGTGAGTCTAAGTACTGCCTCCAGTGAGGATTGCTCCATGACATGTCCAGCAGGACACTACATTCATCCCAAAATCTAAAAGAAGAAACAACAAGTCCAACATGTGGAAACAAAAAACAATAAACTGGATACCACGGGGTCCATCAGTCTCTAGAGTAACCCTGGGCGTAGTACTACGCTATGCTCACGGAGCATGCGTAGTTTGTGCTACTACGCAAATTGCACATAGCACAGTGCATAAACTGTGCTAATTGACGTAGCGTAGCAGCAAAATAATCAACACCTACAAATGCTTTGATAAAGCAATTTTACAGGCTAACAAGCATATAACCAATTCACAAAAGTGAACTTTGAGAATGAAAATATCAGGCAATGAGAGAGGTGATGATTTTGGGGTCCCCCCTAACCTAGGGGGAGGACCAAGCAGATGCCTTGAACACAAAGAGCATATCATGCTGAATGATTCAGTGGTGGTCCCTTCCTCCTAGGACCACCCCAAGCACAGTTATGGGCAAAAATACAATCCCAACCAAAGGCCCTGCAAAGCATTATGGGACTGAAATTAGCAGTGGGCAGTGAATATTATAGTGTCC
Source organism: Calotriton arnoldi (assembly GCA_963921515.1). Taxonomy (NCBI): domain Eukaryota; kingdom Metazoa; phylum Chordata; class Amphibia; order Caudata; family Salamandridae; genus Calotriton; species Calotriton arnoldi. Next base: position 1,194,198 of record CAWUFW010005895.1, read on the forward strand.
AATATCAAAATAATTCTATAAAGAGCTGCAGTTCAACTAGTCGTTACTAGATGTCCCTCACGAGTCAAATGCAAAAGCATTGAAATTATTAATACATCAAGCTGCAGTTCCACTAGTCGTTACTAGATGTCCTCACAAGTCAAATGCAAAAGCATTGAAACCCTTTCATGAAGCTTTTGCATTTGACTCGTGAGGGACATCTAGTAACGACTAGTGGAACTGCAGCTTGATGTAATAATAATTTCAATGCTTTTGCATTTGACTCGTGAGGGACATCTAGTAACGACTAGTTGAACTGCAGCTCTTTGTAGAATTATTTTGATATTGGATACTATAATATTCACTGCCCACTGCTAATCTCGTCCCATAATGCTTTGCAGGGCCTTTGGTTGGGATTGTATTTTTGCCAATAACTGTGCTTGAGGTGGTCCTAAGAGGATGGGACCCCACCGAATCGTTCAACAAGATGTGCTTTTTGTTTTCAAGGCATCTGCTTGGTTCTCTTCCTAGGTTAGGGAGGATCCGAAAATCATCACCTCTCTCACTGCTTGTTAATTTATTGTTTTCACTTTTGTGAAATGACTATATGCATTTTAGCATATAAAGACAGAGATACTTATTTTATCTTAACTTGCACTGTGGAAGATGCCGTTGGCAATTATTGCACAGTGCAGACAAGCACACAGCTACGCACTACGCAATTGTGTAGCTACGCGTAGTTCAAAGTGTACTTCGTGTAGCTACGTGTAGTGCTACTACGCAAACTACGCCCAGGGTTACTCTAGAGTCAATGAGCAGGACAGCAGTGGACGTATGGACTGATGAAGCTGGCTGCAACAGGACATCTCCATTCGCATTCATAATTTAACCTGAGTGTTGCAGGACACAAATGCTGGCTCAGAGACGTCGGGGACCTTTTGACTGCATGCTGGCTGGAGTCATGTCCCATGTGTGGAATTGGCCTACTCTGCTGATGCTCCAGATGATTCGTGGTTGGTGTCAACAGTTGAAAAACAGGGTGCCTCATGAGCGTTGTCGGAGTCCATCATAAAGCTTGCATTGGTGGTGTTGCTTGAGTCCTTGAAGACGTTCTGCAATCTGTTTAAGTCTCCACCCTTGGGCCCTATCAGCTCCTGGAATCTGTACATGGGGCAATGCCATGTCTGTCTCTCACACTTGTTAAGGGCCCTTTGGTCGGGTTGCCACAAGACTGCATTTGGTCTGTGCTGGGGCAGTGTGTGTGCCATGTCTGAGCTGCTGCAAGACCGCCGAGGAGCCACTGCCTAGTCGCTCATGCACTCGCAGGGTAGATGGGTCCTGGTCAAGACATGCTCTCGCTACTGGGATCAGGATGCAGGTGGGGTGAGCAGGTAGTAGCTTGTTGACTGATTTTTTAGGCGGTCATTGGAGATTCTTGCCTGTAGATATGACGACGGAGTTAGACTCCACTTTGGTTGCTTGATGCTCCATATGTGGTTGTGATGACGCACAAGACAGGAGCTGACATGATGGGGTTGCAAGTCGTTTGGTGAACCTGTATGACAGGTGGTGACTACTTGCCTTGATGGTCGCGGGTATTCCTTCTTGGGTCATTGACAACTTGGAGCGACGGTGGCCAGGTGCTTATGTTTTTTCTATGTGTAGACACCTTGTATCCTTCTGCCTGGATATTCTGGATTGCTGAGCCACCCGTCATAATGTGTGGATGGTTATGCTGGGACACATGGGGCAGAGATTCGGGTCACAGAAGCTTGCGGCTTACTCTCAGGTCTCCCGCTGGGCTTTGGGGCACAGACTCATTTTGTGCATGTAATGGAGCGGAAATTTCACGGTAATTTCTCAATGCAAAACATCATTACCTCTTGTTTCCCGCTCAAAGGCGATGGACCTTTGCCACCGTGTGATGACCGTAAGGAGACTTTGCATAGACATGAAAAAATCAAATGCAAATAAATACTTAAGGCAATAATGAGTGTTGTGATTAGTTTTAAAGGGTTTTATTTTCTAATCAAGTTTAAGGTTCTCTGACTCTTTATTCATTAGTCAAATATCAATCAGGTTACAGAATTGAAAATGGGAAAAAATAGAATGAATACAGAACATATTATAGATTGCTTACAAAGCACTCCATAAAGGAAGAAATCCCTATTTCTAATGGAAAATGAGGCATAAATGTCAGTCAGAACTCTTAAAGAGTTCCAAGAAAATATAATGTAAGAGTGAGTTTTGCACAGCTAAATCAATAATTAATAGTGGCAAAAATCTCCCATAAAGAGAAATAAATGCATAGGACAAATAAGTCTTTACAAAGCCAGTTAGTCAAAGCATAAAACTTAGGGTTTTAGCATCTAAATCTGCCCTCGTTCCCTCAGCTGTTTCTCTGTCTTTGCGCTGTTCATCTCTGTCTGCCTCTCTGTGTCTCCCACAGAAGCTGCCCAATGAGCCCCTCCTCCCTTCTGCAGAACTCAAGAAAAAAGCTGTGTTTTCTGCAAGCGTCCTGCTAAAATAATAAGGAAAACCCCCTACACCTCTCAGCTAGCAATCAGTATTTCTAACAAAAACACGTAACTTGGTCTTCATACTTTGTCCAATTGGAGTTTCAGAACACATCGACACCCCATGAGCTGACTGGACACGTCATCAATCAGGTGAGTTCTTGTAACACATTTGAGTCTTGTGCTAAATGACTTCATCTCCTGAAACAATTACATTTTCTCCAACAAAAAGTATTAATTATGCGGAAACAGAGAATACATATAACAATAAAGAAGAAAAATGTGTGCTTTGCAGTTTCATTCTACGTTATGAAGTGAATAAAGCATTGTCTAAACAACTGCATACTGATAAAAAGTAAGCTACAGTAATTTATAAGAAAGGTCTTTTCATGAAGAGACAGAAACGGGGAGGAAAGAGCATTCCATTCTTATCTCAAGGCCAGACAGTGAGCCTTCCAAAGCAAACTAAATCACGAGCTGTGTATTTCAGCTTTTCTTCTTCACTTTAAAATGCGTGTTAATTCAGATGCTACTTTAAAAGTTCAAAACACATTTTCTAAATTAAATGTACATTCTATAGTGAGGTCAAATCTAAACTAAACACATTCAAACAACCATGAATTAATTAATTGAGCATGGTTTTACATGATTCATTAGACTGAAAACATCTGAGCAGGCCTCATTCATTGTTTTCATGCACCAAACGTCTGCGTGCCACTTTTAAGATGCAATTTATGTCTGAAACTCAAAACAGTTTTTGTCATTTAGTAATGCCTAAATCTATAGGTGAAATTTAAGCGCCATCACATGCTTGCAGTTTACTCCTTGGTCTCTCGCTGGGCTTGGGGCAGAGACTCGGTTTGTGCATGCTTACAACTTAGTCATGGTTCTCCCGCTGTGTTGTCGCCAGGCCGTCCTTGTTTCACTTTGGTGACTTGTTCGGGTGGGTTGATGAATTCTGTCAGCAGCTCGAGTCCTCTTGAGCCTGCCTTTCAGTCCTGGTCACTCTGATCTTCACTCCTGGGCTAGGTCGGCTGTAAGGTTTCCCAGTGTGAACCGGCTGGTCACACTTACTTATCCTCTGTCACCTTGGTGCTTCATCATGCACCTTCTTCAGGGCTGGCCAATAGGGTCTCCTAGTGGTTGACTGTCTCTGTAGTTCGGCCTCGTGCGTTAGGCTCCGGCTGGGTGTTGGTCAGGGCAGTTGCTGATCTACAGTCAGGGGACATCACATGCAGCAGTGCAAGCTTCTAGGGTATGGACCTGCATGGGTAGCAACGACTGTGCTACGCAAACAAATGATGGACAGAATGCTGAATAAATCAAACATTCACCCCCAGTCAAGAGATCTGGGTTAAATCCATAATTCTTTTGCTCACCATGCCACCCCAGTTTAGACCCAGCCATATGCAAATCCGTATTGACCCTGTTCCTTATAGGAACAGTCCAACCTGAAATGCCAAGCCAGGTCTACCCTGGATCAGAAACAAGCATCCTGGGACCGGTTTCGGGGTATTGCCTCTCATCAGCCAGGCTAGCTTGTATCCAGTGTAACTGCAGCAAATGATGGACGGAATGCTGAATGATTCAAACATTCTCCCCCAGTCAAGAGATCTGGGTTAAATCCATCGTTCTTTTGCTCACCATGCCACCCCAGTTTAGACCCAGCCATATGCAAATCCGTATTTACCCTGTGCCTCATGGGAACAGCCAAGCCCGAACTGCCAAGCCAGGTCCTCCCTGGACCGGAAACAAGCATCCTGGGACCGGTTTCAGGGTATGTCACCCTTCATCAGCCAGGTTAGCTTGAATCCAGTGGCACAGTGAGCAAGGGACCCACATCTGGGCATACCCATCCCACAGAGGGCAAAAAGTGCTACGCAAACAAATGATGGACGGAATGCTGAATAAATTAAACATTCACCCCCAGTCAAGAGATCTGGGTTAAATCCATCATTATTTTGCTCACCATGTCACCCCAGTTTAGACCAAGGCATATGCAAATCAGTCTTGACCCTGTTCCAGTCCGGCCCGAACTGCCTAGCCAGGTCCACCCTGGACCGGAAACAAGCACCCTGGGACCAGTTTCGGGGTATTACCCCTCATCAGCCAAGCTAGCTTGAATCCAGTGGCACAGTGAGCAAGGGACCCAAGTCTGGGCACACCAATCCAACTTAGGGCAAAAAGTGTTACGCAAACAAATGATGGACGGAATGCTGAATAAATCAAACATTCACCCCCAGTCAAGAGATCTGGGTTAAATCCATCATTATTTTGCTCACCATGGCACCCCAGTTTAGATCCAGCCATATGGAAATCAGTCTTGGCCTTGTTCCTTATAGGAACAATCCAGCCCGAACTGCCATGCCAGGTCCTCCCTGGACTGGAAGCAAGCATCCTGGGAGTGGTTTTGGGGTATTACCCTTCATCAGCCAGGCTAGCTTGAATCCAGTGGCACAGTGGGCAAGGGACCCACGTCTGGGCATACCCATACCACTTAGGGCAAAAAGTGCTACGCAAACAAATGATGGACAGAAGCTTTCTTCAAATGCACAGTGGGCACATACAGATGGGCAGGAGAGCAAGCTTCCATGGGCCGTATTACACAGAGTGCTCCAGGAGAGCAATGGGCATGTGCACCTGCTTTGTCTGCCCCCGGGGCACTTTGGTATTAGAGTAGGGGACGTAGATGCTTGTGCGGCCCCTTCTGTCATACAGATAGCGCTGGCACACATGTAGCACCTGCACTATCCTTAGATAGCATTTCCACATTTGCATGGGGGTGTGGGGAAATCACTTTGCCACTGTGCTTGTGCCATATTATGAACTCGGGCGCATAGGTAAACATGCCTTTAGGAGGCACATTGAAAGTGCACCATACAAAAAGGTGGCACACTTTAAGTGCCCTCCTAAAGGAAGTCCTCTGGAGGGGAGGAAGGGGGTTACTCACTGCATCCACCTGAAAGGGGATTTCTCTCCTCTCTTAAAAGTGCAGGCGGGTTGCCGACTTCACAGTGAAACATGGAGCGACTTTCGAGCAGCTGCTCTGTATTTCACTTTAATGTGCTGCCACCAGGGCAGCGTGACTTCACGGCTGCCCTGGGGGCAGCACATTCATGGTAATACAGTGCACTTTCTCTGTTTGCACACTTCGCACCTATTTAAAGGTGCAACATGGCGCTAACACGGAAAGTGGCAAGTGCACCGTATATGTAATACAGCGCCTTGTATGTTGCACACTACGAGGAAGAATGGGCAAGCTAGGGTTTTGTGACACTACAGCAGCCTTTGCAGCTGTATGTTTTAATGCTTCTCAGAGTTTAGGCAAGTTGGCTTCTTGTCCCAGGAATAGTAGTAAAGAGTTTCATAAAACTGGCATCTTGGCCAAGAATTAATGTCCTCCTACATTTTGACTAGAAATCTTTAGGAGTTATTGGATAAATAAAGGCCCTGATGTCTACATCAGCACCTCAAAGTACATACAATGTCAGTAACATACAATTGTGGAGACACAAGGCCTTGAATCTTATCCTATGTCTAACTGGGTGCCAAGCTGGCATACTCGGGTTACTCGTATGATCTAAATTTGTAAACTCATGGCCCCTATATCACCATCAATGTATATAAGACATATGTGGGTCAGCATCCACTACAGTTTCACCATTAATGTGTTTTCATGGTCCAGTCTTTTTTTCCCCCCACAAAAGGTTTATTAGTTTGTAACAAATAGTGCAAGGCATCATACAAGAGGAGAGTAGTAATCTCTCCCTACAGTGCAATCTCAATCAATCCCCATAACCTCACCAAGTAAGGCAAACACAAATCAATCACAGAACCCACATCCAGCCTCAAGTAACCCTCCCATCCCACCCCAACGCCTAAAACAAAGAATATTCCTCTTGAAACCTCCCCACCTCACCCCACCCCACCCCAACAAACAAGCAAAGCTGTGCTACATTTAACTAAAGCATGTCTGGCATCATTAAGTACAGGTGTGGGGAGACTCTAGCAGCCGAGCACTCCACCTCTCTTCTGTGTGAAGATTGTTACCCTAATCTCCTAAGATCCATCGTAGATCTCTGTTTCTCATGCATTGTTCCCTCCCATAACCTCTGCACCCCCCGGGGATCCCACTGGTGTTGGCGGGTCAGGCTCATTCAAACAATCAATCAAGTTCTCCCATTCTCGTGCCACTTCAAGGTAGCCACGACCTCTCTTCGCTTCTCTGAACAGCACCCAACTCTCAAAATCCACCCACTTGTTATGTTCACCACACTATTCACAGTGGCGGCCCCCCATTAGGGCAGAGGAGCGTCGCCCCCCTGCTGCCAGTGCAGCAAAGGTGAAAAATAAAATGGTAATAAAATGAATTGCCATTTTGTTTTCACTGCTCCCAGTCTGAGTAGTGTGAGGGCAGGGCTGTTGCTGCTGGCTGGCAGCAGGGGAGTGGTGCTCACTCCAGTTTAAAGTGCACATGCCAATTTGGCTGTCTGTCTTGCGAAGGCAAGCCTGACATGCACACTTTAAACCTCTCCACCTAGCAGTCTTGGAAAGCTGGGTGGAGAGCAGGCACAGGCCCCCAGTGCCTGCTGGAGCATCGAGGCATCCCACTTCAGCCAATCCTGGCGCTGCTCTCATGCTGCTCATCTGCAGCTTGAGAACAGCGTCGGGATTTGGAGAAGGGAGTTGGCTGAGGCTCCACAAGGTGCTGTCGTGCTAACAGTATTCAAGAAGAAAACACAGAGGGCAAGTAAGCATGCGTAAGTACATGTAAAAAAAATTATTATCTTTTTGGCCCACTGACAGGCACTGTGAGAAACTGGCATTGCCTTGACCTTCAACTCCAGAGCTGTCAGTCACGGCTCGTTATAAGCAACAATCTGTTAACAAGCCATGATTGAGAGCTTTGGTATTTGAGCAGAAAGGCATTGTAATTTATTACAATGCCTGTCACTGGGTTTGGCTCTTGGTCCGCTCGACGCCCCTCCACTGTTGAGGGTGACCACCCTCCACTGGCCATTTATCCACTCTGGGGCCTATAGTCGCCTTCCAGTTCAGCATGATCTCATGCTTTGCAAGGACCATGGCCAAGTCAAAGAATTGAGTAGTAACCTTATTTTTGGACTGGCAGAGGTACCAGCCCAGCAAACTAGAGCCCAGGGAGCAGAGAATGCTACGCTGTGTAACTTCATTAAGGCAGTCCAAGATTTCCTCCAAGAATCCTGAGAGCGCAGGCCAGCCACAAAACATATGATACATTTCATCTCTGACTTCTGTACACCTAGGGCAAGTAGCCCCAGCAGTGCGGTAAAACCTGTTCACTTTGCCAGGAGTAAGATATGCCTTATGAAGAAAATAGAAATTAATTAACTTAAATTGGGCGTTCCTAGACATTTTTGGGATTTTTTCCAGAAAGTTTGCCCAGTTTGCCTCTGGGATCAGCGTCCCTAGATCACCCGCCCATTTCTTCAAGAGGCCATTCAGGGGTCAATCAATCAATCATTCAGGGGTTGGTAAAGCACAACTACTCACCAGTGAGGGTCTCAAGGAGCTGGGGGGGGCGGCTCCATTGAGTGCTGTGGTCAGCCGAAGAGCCAGGTCTTGAGGTCCTTCCTGACCTGGGGCAGTGTGGGGGCTTGCCAGAGGTGGAGGGGGAGGTCGTTCCAGGCCTTGGCTGTGAGGTAGGAGAAGGATTTTCCTCCTGTTCTGTTCTTGTAGATGCGTGGGACGGTGGCCAGAGAGAGGTCGGCTGATCGGAGGTGTCTTTGTGGTGCGTGGAAGGAGAGGCGGTTGTTCAGGTAAGTTGGTCTGGTGTTGTGAAGGGCCTTCTATGCATGGGTGAGGAGTTTGAAGGTTATTCTTCTTTCTACTGGGAGCCAGTGGAGATCGCGAAGGTGTTGGGTGATGTGGCTGCGGCGGGGGATGTTGAGGATCAGTCTGGCTGCGACGTTCTGGACAGTCTGGAGTCTGCAAAGGAGTTTCTTGCTGATTCCGGCATAGAGAGCGTTGCCATAGTCCAGTCTGCTACTGATGAGAATGTGTGTGACAGTTTTTCTGGATTCAGATGGGATCCATCTGAATGTCTTTCGAAGCATGTGGAGGATGTTGAAGCAGGTCGATGATACGGCGTTGGTCTGGCGGATCATTCTGAGTGATGAGTTTAGTACGATTCTGAGGTTTCGTGCGTGGTCCGTCGGGGTGGGGGGATTTCTGAGGGCGGGGAGCCACCAGAATTCGTCCCATGTGGAGAGGGTAGAGCCAAGGATGAGGACTTCTGTTTTCTCGGAGTTGAGTTTCAGGCAGCTGTTCTTCATCCAGGTGGCGACAGCTTTCATCCCTTCTTGGAAGTTGTGTTTGGTGATGTTGGGTTCGTGGGTGAGGGAGAGGATAAGCTGGGTGTCGTCGGCGTAAGAGACGATTTTGAGCCTGTGATTCCTGACGATAGTTGCAAGGGGGGGCATGTAGATGTTGAAGAGGGTGGGTCTGAGGGAGGAGCCCTGGGACACTCCACAGTTGGTCTCTGTCGGTTCCGAGAGGTAGGGTGGAAGTCTGACTCACTGAGTTCTGCCGGTGAGGAATGAGCAAATCCAGTCGAGGGCCTTGTTGCGGATGCTGGCATCATGTAGTCTAGTGGCTAGCATGTAGTGGGAGACGGTGTCGAAAGCAGCCGAGAGGTCCAGGAGGATGAGGGCTACCATTTTGCCCTGGTCGAGGAGGGAGCGGATGTCGTTGGTGGAGGCGAAAAAGGGCAGTCTTGGTGCTGTGGTTGCTGTGGAATCCAGATTGGGAGATATCCAGGACGTTGTTGGCTTCGATGAAGTTTGCTAGTTGTATGTTGACAGCCTTTTCGATGACTTTAGCTGCGAAAGGAAGCAGGGAGATGGGCCTGAAGTTTTTTTGGTATAAATCTGTTTTATTAAAGAAGAGGAGAATAAGCAACAGATACACAGCATGTCGCCTACAACCCTTTAGCGGGCCGGCCGCGCAATGGAGTAGACAGGGAGTAGGCAAGGGTGTGGCATCAGAAGGTTGTGCGTGAAAATTGGGTCACACAGCAAGTCGCCTACAACCCGGCCGCGTAGCATGATAATCAAAGGTGGTAGGTGCAGGCTTTTGGGTGTCTCCAAATGAGAAGAACCATAACAAACGAATGGGCTCAGGCATAAAGCAATAGGCAGGCAAAGGAAGAGGGGAAGTGCGAGGAGGGGATGAGTCCCCCAAGACTCGCAGAGTATAGAGGGTGAAAAAAAGAAAGTCAGCAAAGAGAAGAAGAGACGAAGAGAAGAAGGAGAGAAAGGGAGGGTGGGATATGGGGGGTGGGTATTGCATGGAGGATGGCCTGGTGGACGAGTTGCAGCATGTTGGCGTTGGAGTCAAGGGAGTGTGTCAAAGACAAGAGGGTGTAGTGCGTCTTCAAAAAGGCGTAAAGCCCAGAGTTTCGGGGGCTGGAAACGGGTATGTTCTATCCTACAGAAGTGGTCAATTAATGGTTGCCAAAGTTTGGTGAATTGGGTGTCTCGGGACTGTAAGCGCGCAGTAAGTAGTTCCATCGCCATGGTATGCCATAGGCGAGTGAACCAAATAGTGACTGGGGGAGTCTCCGCTTTTTTCCAATATAGGGCTATGAGTTGTTTAGCCGCACCCAGCATATGGAGACTGATATGCCAATCTCTACGTGACAGCGCGCGCAGGTTAGCAGGCTTGATACCCAAGAGAACTGTAGCTGGAGTTTCAGGCAGGGGGAAGCCAAGAACCAATTTGATGTGGCTGAGAATCTCCTTCCAGTAGGTGGCCAGAAGAATTCGAGCATCACCAGCAGAGAGGAGAAGATATAGGGAACATTTGATGTAACCTGTGAGGGGTGTAGTACCATTGGGTCATCACCTTATAGGCAGTTTCTCGCTGTGAGATACAGCGATAAACCTATGGAATGTCACACCAAAGGCGATCCCATTGTGCGGGTGTGATGTCCGTGGACAGGTCAGACTGCCATCGAGATTGATAGGGAAGTAGGGCTAACCGCGGGGGGTGTTGGAGGATGTGATAAGTACGAGAGATAAGGCCCCTAGAGTTATCAAACGAACGAACCAGCCGCTCGAAGGGGGTGAGGGCACGCGTGGCTGCCTGCGCCAGGGATTCAGCGTGTAACAAGTGTCAAAGTTGCAAGTATTGTAGTCGAGCCCCTTCGGGGAGTTGGAACTCCTGCTTACATTGTTCGAAGGTCTTGAAGATGGCCCCCAAGAAAAGGTCCTGTATCGTTCTACACCCACCGTCCAGCCATTCAGCGAAAACGGGAGGATGCAGGGCAGGTAGGAAGAGGGAATTACCAGCAATGGGAGTGTGGGGAGAGGGAAAGGTGGTGAGGCTTTTGGATACAGCTACCTTGTCCCAGACGTCAAGAACAGTCTTGGTAGGAATGGCTATGTATGCACTGCGGGAGCGAGAGGCCCAGGAGTGCCATGGTAGGTCCCATATAGAGCGCCCAGTCACCGCCCTGTCCATGTGGAACCACACCTTCTCGCTTTCCCATGCCATCCATTCAGAGATGAAGCGTAGGTGCGACGCCCAGTAGTATTCTAACAGGTTGGGGCAAGCCAGGCCTCCCCTATCCCGAGGCAACATGAGGATTTTATTAGAAAATCGCGGTCGGCGGCCCCCCCAGATAAATCTGGTGAATTCACGCTGCATGCTTTGGATCTGGTATTGTGGGATAGGGGTGGGGAGTGATTGAAATACATACAAAATTTTCGGTAAGATGGACATTTTGAGGGCATGAAGACGACCCAGCCACGAGAGAGTGAGAGGCTTCCAAATTCGCAGGTCCTCTAGCACGGACCGTCTACATTCTTGCCAGTTGGCTTGTGACCAGGTAGTAAGGGTGGGGGTCAAATTGAGCCCAAGATATCTGATGGAGTGAGGGGCCCACCTGTAGGGAACAAGCGCCTGAAGCGTCGGGAGCTCCTCTACCGGTATACTGAGGTTCAAGGCCCAAGATTTTTCATGGTTAATCTTAAGGCCCGATGCTTGCTCGAATAAACGCAAAAGATGATAAAGGGCGGGTAGGGATGTGTGCGGTTGTGATAGCGTAAGGAGAAGGTTGTCCGCGAATAGGGCTACCTTGTGTTGATGGCCGCCTAGAGGGATGCCATGTATGTCTGGCGCCTGGCGAATCATGATGGCGAGAGGCTCCACCACGAGGGCAAATAAGAGGGGGGAAAGGGGGCAGCCCTGTCATGTGCCTCTGTGTATGGAGATGAGGTTGGTGAGTTGACCATTAACCCGGACCTGAGTCGTAGGGGAGAGATAGGGAGCCATGATACGGGATACCATCAAGGGGCCGAGCCCTATTTTGCAAAGAACCGCACGGAGAAATGTCCAGTCCACTCGGTCAAACGCTTTCTCCGCGTCGAGGGATAATAGGCAGGCGGGTATATTCCAATGATGGGCTTTCCCGACAAGGTGCGCATCTCGTCGTACATTATCTGCCCCCTGTCGCTGCCGAATGAAGCCGACCTGGTCGGGATCGATCAGGCCTGGGAGATGGGGGTCCAAGCGTTTGGCTAAAACTTTAGTGTATATTTTGAGATCCGTGTTGAGAAGTGCAATAGGGCGAAAGGAGGAGCACAGCGTGGGGTCTTTGCCTGGCTTTGGAAGTAGGGCTATTTTGGCCAATCCCATGGAGGGAGAGGGACCTATCGTGTCCATGAAAGAGTTAAAAAGTCGAAGGAGATGGTGTTGAAGCTGCGGAAAAAAGACCCGATAGAAGGAAAGCGGCAATCCGTCCGGACCCGGCGAAATTCCAAGAGGGAGGTCCTTCAAAGCACCCGCAAGTTCGCTCTGAGAGAGAGGGTCCTCCAGTAGCTGCGCATGGTATGGGGTTATCGGAGTCCAAGGGCAATCGTCTAGGACAGTCTGAATCTGCTCCGGGAGGGGCGTCTCATTGGCGTACAAAGACGAATAATATGCATGGGATGCTTCAAGTTTAGCCGCCTCAGTGGTGGCTCGAGTGTCATCAGGGCGCTTAATATTGGCTATATGGGCTTTGGCCGCTCGCGCCCGCAGTCGCCGAGCTAAAACTGTGCCCACTTTATCTCCACCCTCATAGTAGCGCTGTTTGAGGGCTAATAGGGCCCGCTCAGCCTTGTTGGTGCAATGTGCGCGGAGCTGTCCTCGGAGCATGGCCAGGCGACGCTTGTGAGTAGCCCGTGGCTGATCCTGATCAAGTCTCTCAAGCGTCTTTATGTCACGGGAGAGAGTAGATTTAAACAGGCTCGACTCCCGAGCCCGGGCGCTCGCTATGGACGTGATGTGCCCGCGAATAGTAGCCTTGAAGGCATCCCAGACCACGGGGAAAGGAGTTTCAAGCAAATCATTCGTCTCAAAATAAGAGATAATGGCGGCTCTAAGTTCCGCAACATCAACTGGGTCACAGAGGATGTGAGGAGGGAGCCGCCAACGCGGCGGGCGGCCAGAATGGGTAGACAGATCCCTTATGAGAAGTTCGAGGTGCGCGTGATCAGAGATCGAGATGTCCGACATAGAGGCCGAGAGCGTCTCTCCGATTAGAGAATGTGAGACAAAGAAATAATCGATGCGCGAGTAGGAGCGATTTGTCATGTGAGTAATAAGAGTAGTCGCGCGTGTCAGGAGAATGGTAGCACCAAGCATCAATGAGGCCTAAGTCTGACAATTGTTTCTTGAGGGCGGAAGACATAGCCCTGGCCCCATGAAAGGAGCCGTCACTACGGTCCTCGTTAGCGTCCCACACCAAGTTAAAATCACCCCCTATGATGAGAGAAGAGTCCGTACACGATACTCGTTCCTGCAGCGTCTCCTGGAGATAGGAGTCTTGTGCCTGATTAGGAGCGTAAACATTACAGAGAGTTATGGTCCTATGACCAATTCGGACCGCCAATTTGAGAAACCTGCCATCTGGAGTGCGAAGAACTTTGGATGCCCCCTGTTGAATGCCAGCTCGACACAGGATTGCCACTCCATCTACTTTAGAAGGGGCAGAAGCCCAGAATTGGAGCGGAAAGCGAGGGTGAGCCATGCGGGCTACATCCGCCTTGATCAGATGGGTCTCCTGAAGGAAAATTATATCAGGATTCAGCTGTAGGAGGTAGCGCCATACCTGACGCCGCTTATTAGGGGAGTTAAGTCCCTTCACATTGAGGGACAGGAATTTCATGGATCAGTGACTTAATATCGAGGGACAAAATATCGACTTTACAAAATATAGTCGCCAAATTATCGAAAACTAGAATATTGACCACCAATACTTAATAAACAAAACACTAAAATATCGAAACCACTATATCGACTAAAATAAATATCGTTTCTAACTTTATCGAACATCAAAATATCGAAACAAAAATTATCGAAATACATTCAAATAACTAACAAAGAGCCATAATATCGACTCCCAAAATATAGACAGCCAATATTATCGTTTTTTTAATAAAATCGAATAACTAATACACAGTAAATTAAATATATCTTCAGAAAAAAATAAATTTTCACAATATAAACATATACAAAACATTTAATAAATATAAAAATCTATTTTGCAAACACATTAACACCCCAAAAATTATTTGAGCTAATATCACTTTTGTCCTAAATAAATAAATACTTAAAAATATAATGCACTAAATATATAACATTTTAATCATTATAAAACACATTTCACCAACAGAATATGGTAAAAAAAAAAAGGGTAACAACTTCTTAATTAGCGTCTTCCATATAAGGAAACAAACTGATAAAAAAATACAAAACTTGCACAACAACAAATAGAATGCTACCACTAACAAAAAGCACCAATAACATAAATGAACTAATTAATTAAACAGTATGAAAGCAAAGAAAAAGTTATGTTCATTTCCACTTCAACCCTACAAGAAAAAAGAAGAGGAAACTCTGCCAGATTGCTTCCTGATCGCAGACTTTGATTTCAAAACAAAGCTTTGAAACAGCATTAAGTAAGTAAATTAACATTTTAAATAGTGCAATACTGCTAACATTCTCCCAAATATATGTCAAATTCATAATACACTAAAATGTATTTTTATTTATTTATATCTCCTCTACAGAATTTTCCAACAGCAGCAAAAATAATCTACAACAGCTAAGAAAATAAAGTTAATCAAAAAGTAAGTATCTTAAATTGCTATTTTAAACAACACCCTAAATTTAGAAAAGAAAAACGAACTCTTTCCCAATTCCCCTACCACCTACAACAAATATATTTAAATATCTTAACATTATTTTTTCTTATATCAACAGAAACACCTTCAACATTCCGAAAATAAAAGCTTCAACACATCAAAAGAACATTTTTCTTGCCATCAAATTCAACATTGTAAGTATATTGCAAAAAATTTATATTTTAGAAACAAAATAATCGACTGTATTATATTAATTAAATTCTATATACATTTTCTTTAGCATTAAAGACACCACCATGACTGAAGGCGCACAATTCATAGAGTCCCAGAAGGGGAAAATGCTCCTATGTTATATGGGTTATGTGTATACGCAGGAAAAGCAGAAAGATTTAAAAGTGTTTTGGAAATGTAGCAAGTATTATTCTAACAAATGCTATGGAAGAGCCATAACCCACGAAACTACTGTTTTATCTGTGAAAGAGCACAACCACCCCCAAATATAACCGAAATTGAAGTTAGGGATGCTCTGGAAAATATTAAAGAAGCAAGCAGTAGTACAGACAAACCCACTAGTGAAATATTAAAGGAGCAATTACTTAGAGTACCCCAACATGCATCTGGACAATTACCATCCATAGATGCATTAAAAAAAGTTATAATTAGACAGAAAAAGAAAACGACAACTACCATGCCTGTCCCTAAAACATTCCAAGAAGTACTTATCCCACCTGAACTAAGCATTACCCATAATAACGAACCATTTATTTTCTTTGACAATAAAAGCAGTGAAAAAAGAATAATTATGTTTGCCACTGCAAATAACTTAATAAAATTACAGCAATGTGACACCTGGATGATGGATGGGACATTTAAAATATGTCCCAAACCATTTTTCCAGCTATACACAGTGCATGCTATATATCAAAATACTAATATTCCCTTCATCTATTGCTTACTCCCAAATAAAACCCAAACTACCTATCTAGAAATTCTCAACCAAATAAAAAACGAAAACACTAATTATTTTCCACAGAAAATAATCATCGATTTCGAGCAAGCAATGATTAACGCAATACTAAAAACGTACCCTCATACAGCTATCCAAGAGGGCTTCTATCATTTTAACCAGTGTCTGTGGAGACATCTCCAAAAGTCAACACTAAGGGGCCGATTCCGATCTCGCTCGGTATGCCCTCAAAGAGCCGCTCGTAGGCTTACCTTCCGAACGACATGTACCGGCAGGCGGTCCATCCGGGCAAGGAAGTACGATGCGCAAATGTGCTCAAAATCCGAACTAGTCGTATGCTCCGATCCCAGCTACAGTTCCCGTACGAGCCGGATCCGTAAACGGCGATTCGAGTCGCACGGAAGCAAATACACAGCAGTTTCCGGCAGGACAAGTACGATGCGCACTTCCTACGCGCCGAACGGGTCGCCACTTCCTGCACGTCACAGCATCCGGGAGAGCAGTATTATAGGCACGATTCGCGCTACAACACAACCCACTGCTACGCGATGGACCAACTAGCAACAGGTATGAGACGGAGCAACAATCAGCGTGTACGAGACGAACACAGCATGAATCCCATCGCGCAGGTCATCCCACTACTTTACATCTATAACCGGATCAGGAACCAACGCCTACGTCGGAGACGGTAAGTCAGACACCCACCACAGAAACAAACGACACGTACCCGCAATAATTCACACACACATAGGGATGTTGATATGCCGTACACTAGCAACAGCTCTACCATAGGGGCATGAAGCCCATCACCACCAGTACCCCCTACCCATAGGGGGCTGGATGCCTATCACTGCTACCATCCCCACTCATAGGGGGCTGGATGCCTACCACTACCAGTACCCCATACTCATAGGGGGCTGGATGCCTATCACTACAACCATCCCCACTCATAGGGGGCTGGATGCACATCACTACCAGTACCCCCATTCATAGGGGCTGGATGCCTAGCACTACCAGTACCCCCTACTCATAGGGGGCTGGATGACTACCACTACCAGTACCCCCTACTCATAGGGGGCTGGATGCCTACCACTACCAGTACCCCCTACTCCCAGGATGCTGAATGACTATCACTGCTACCATCCCCACTCATAGGGGGATGGATGCCTATCACTGCTACCATCCCCACTCATAGGGGGCTGGATGCCTACCACTACCACCAGTGCCCAGCCCATAGGGGCTGGATGCCAACCTGGACTAGCAGTAGCCACACACAGGATGGGGGATGCATAACACTACCAGCATCCACACACATAGGGTGAGTGTGTATGCAAAACACACCACCCCTACCATCATGGCAATAGTGGGTTTCCAGTGTCAAATGCCTACAACAGTGAATCTGACAGTGAACAGACAATGTACCTCCCATCGCATGTGTGACCAAAACCTGAGTGTGTGTTTCACTATTCAAGCATTACATGATCACTGTGGTAATGGGGTCTGGACCCCCACTCACCACAGTGACCAAAAGGCCAGTGTGGGGTGCGAAACCACTGCAGTCTATGCTCACTGTGGCAATGGGTTCTAAACCCCCCATCAGTACAGTGACCAAAATGCAAGTGTGGGGTTCAAAACTACACCAGTCCATGATCATTGTGGAAATGGGGTCTAAACCCCCACTCACCACAATGAGCAAAATGTGAATGTGGGGCTTAAAAGTACAGCACATTTTGCACATTGTGGTAATGGGGTCTAAACCCACACACCCCACAGTGAGCTAAAGGTGAGTGCTGTCATGAAAAAAGTTGCAACTGCCAAACAGCATGTATGATTCCTGGTCCCAAAACCACAAGCATGTGTGAGGCAAAGTAGTCGTTGTGTCCCATACAGACACAGATGTGATGAGGCAAAGATTGCTGTGCAACTAAAACACCCTCTGCCATGTGCAGACAAGCATCACCCATGGGGGCTGAGAATGCCTCCAGTGTCCAATTGGACAATGACAGAAGTGGCCATCATAATGCAAACATACATACCTGAACAAACACATACACAAACTGAGCATTGCGTGGATGCTGCAGCTGTTAGGTCACAAAGTCCCAGACCATGGCAGCTATGGGACATACCAAACATGATGAATGTGCACACTGATGAGGCAAGAGTCCCAGGGACAGTAGGGAAGAATCTCCAACCAACATCCACCCAATGGCCCACAAAACACATACCAACACAGTGCTGCAGATGCACAGACACAGCCAGCCAGACTCACACTGCATATCAAACACAACGTGTGTGTGTCAGTGTCCCCAGGCTACTACACAGCACATGAGGGGAGCAGAACTGCAATCACACAGATGTGTACACAGTGACAAACTAAGGAAACTCATTGATTCGGCACACCTTTGTGGTCAATCACACATTGTAAGATGAGTGGGATCCCAAAAGATCAATGTGACACAAGCTGGGTGGAACATCAACCAACACAGCAAGAGACACAACCACCACAGCACTACCCTCCGGGACCCCACAATGTGGTGACACTAGCATGCATAGTAATTCCCCTGTGATGACAAATGTAGATGTTGCACATACTGTGAAGCACAGTCACCTGTGCACACTGGGTCATGATTCCTGACCAACAAACTGCCATCACACAAACAGAAACCACAGGGCATGGCCTGTAATGCAAGGCCGAAATGGAGGTAGGGGCCTAGCTACAATACAACTCACATTTGGCCACTCCAAACACCACACACCTGGATCTGCACCAATGTGCATCAGTGAAGCCCACATGGACTGGTGACACTGCACATGCACCCATGACAATCCCAGGGGTGGGGGTGGGCATCTAAGGTACCCATCATTCATCACAAGTGCCCAGTCAACGACCCTCGTGAATGTCTGACACACTGCACAGTATGCGGGACATTGCCATGAGCTGAAATGTACTAGAATCATTGGGATCCCTGCCACAGTCACATACCAATTAAGAACCCAAGGAGACCCATATTGAACACATGCTGACACCTTCCAACATTGCACCACTGTACCTGAGGAGTGGGAGCAGTCACACACACATACACGTGTCACAATCACTGAAAGATACCACATAGACATAACAATATGATGGCGTAAACACAAAATGGCCTTGGGGAATCCTGAATGTGTCCCACATGCGTTTGCCCACATCCCAGGACCTCACAACAAACACACCTAGGGATGACACCCTAATGACCACTAGTTAGCCATGTACCAACAGCCAAGAAAACCCTGTCCCAAGCTGTGAGATGAACACAGGACAACTCAGCAAGCACCACAAACTGGAACATCTGTAGGGAATACAGCCTGTGTAGTAAAAAGGAATGGAAGGAAACACACACAGACATGCTCACAGAACACACACCATGGGCTCAGGCAATGTCACGGAATAACACACTGCTATGAGGTGACTCCACTCCTGTGGAAGGTCATCTGTGCCAAACGTTGTCTATGCAGGGCTCTGTCATGTCACCATAAAACTTGGTCACTGAGCCAACATTTACAACACAATGAAGGCTCTGGTCACATCAGCCTGTGTATGGGGGTGTCCCTCAAGTCATCTGCACATACTCAATACACATGTTAGCAAGTTGCACTGATGACACAGTAGACTTCCACATCATTGATGCACAAACCTGCATGTCCAGTGGAGATGGGCCCACAGTCAGGGAGATAGACAAATTTAGCAATGTTGAGCCCAACATATGTGCATGACTGCAAGCCACAAATGTCATCTGGCAAATGAAAGATGAAAATCCCTGTGCCAAATTTGGTAATCATGACACACTCAGATTGCTGCTAAGTATGAAATGGATACAGACCCCAATTGGACATATATCCCATGGGCCACATGGAGTCCATCACACCAACACTTCACTTTCCTGATCTCAACAACAGTATTACAACAGCAAATGCATGATAATACTCAACAACATCATGTACATCAAAAGCAAAACCACTAGATAACAATAAAGGCTTTATTCAGCATTTGGAACTTTTAAACTGGGAAGTCCAAAGTAAACAAAGGCCAATGGCCAGTCCATTCACATAGTCCAAACAGAGTGAAATGTGACAAATGTCACACATTGCTTGCCTGCACTGACACCGACAGGGGACATCCCCCCTTGGAGGGGCATACATATGGGCCGGCCAGGCACCGCAGGGACAGATCAGGGGATAGCAGAATGAGGCAGGGGAGGGGTGGTGGGTGCAGGAGTGTCACTGGCAACTGCAGTGGAGGTGTCTGATACAGTGGGCGCCATCACCACTGCACGGCTCAAGGCAGATGTGGTGGGTGATGGCACCAATGCAGTGGGCAGGTCAGATGTAGTGGACGGGTTCTCCACTGCAGTGCCCAAGTCAGACGGGGTGGATGTGGACTCCACTGCAGTGTCAATCTCCGAAGGAGTGGAATGGGGTGCAGATGAGGTGGCCAGGACAGAGGAGGGGGACACGGTCTCCACACCAGTGGCAGGAACAGGCTGAGCGTATGGGGTGGGGGTGGAAGTGCATGTGCCAGGGGGGGAGGGCCTGATCATTTTGGAGATGTGGTAACGGTGTGTGTGGGAACCTGGGGTAGGGTGTGGCGGGGGAACCTGTGGAGTGGTGGCCTGGGGGCTGGAGGATGGAGACTGTGTGGTGGAACTGTGTGATTTTGGTGGGGTCTTGCTCTTCCTGGTCCGGGGGGATTTGCGTATGGGGCCTCAGTGTTACTGTGCCTGGGGGAGGGTGTCCGTGTGGCAGGGGAACTCCCCTCTGTGCGTGGTGACTTCCTCTTCCCCTTGTGAGTAGGATCAGATGGATCTGTGGGGAAGAGGCCAAGGTCACAGAGGAAGAGCTTCTGGGAAGGGGGGGTTGCAGGTGAGGCAAGGGACGGGTTTTGGAGGGAGAGGCATCTGAGGACTGTGGAGTGCTCATGGATGCCTGTGTGTGTGTCTGGGCCCCATCCCCTGTGTGTGTGGTATCAGTCCCCTGAGTGTGCGTGCGCATTGGGATTTGGGCTTGCGTGACCGTATGCTGCTCGTGTCTGTGGTGGTGCTTGCCTGTGCCGGTGTGTGTGTGTGTTGGACAGGTAGGGTAGTGGGGATTGTGGATGGGGCAGAGGTAGGAGGGGTGAGGGACTGTTGGAGGAGGGACACTGCTGCTGTCAGTGAGGAGGCCATGGACTGAATGGTCCTCTGTAGGGCAGACATGTTAGATGAGATGCCCTCCATGAAGGACCCCAGTTGTGTAAACAGACTGGTGTGAGCATTGAGGACACTCAGCACCGATGTCTGCCCTACATGGAGCCGCTTAAGTAAGTCCACAGACTCCACACTCAGGGCAGCAGGGGAGACAGGGGCAGGGGGTGCGGTGCCTGGCACAAAGGAGACATGGGCCCCAACACAGGACCCTCCACGGACCTCAGGGATGGGAGCAGATGGGAGGGTGGTGATGGTGGTGGTGGTGGTGGGGACAGACTTGCTAGCTGGTGTCTGGTGGCTGCTGACACCCGCCTCCACAAGGGGGGAGTCATCCGAGCTGCTGTGTTCCTCAGCTGAGGTGGATGGTGCTGAGGTCTCCTCGGTGTGGCTCCCCTCACCCTCCGTGCCACTGGGTTCCTCCAACTCCCCGGCAGCTGACCCAATCTGGCTCTGCGGCTCCTCCTGGTCCGTGGAGCTGTCTCCTCCTGTGGCCGTAGATGTATCTGCAAACAATCATGAAAAACAGATCAACATCAGTCACCTGTATTGACCTGACACACCACAGTAAGTACAGCACATTACAGATCAAGCCTTGGCATCAGTTGCTAAACATTGCAAAAAGTGCTGACACATATTTGAACTAGCCACTTGTCGGCCTGCCACTCAACCATGCCCCTCATATCCCTCACATCCATGGAGCCATCTATGTGGTGCATGTAGGATGTAAACAATCATGTGTGCACACATGCACCACATAGACCGTTGTCCAACTTCCAAGAGTTAAGATTGAAATGTGTCACTACACACATATCCCTTCTCCTGCCAGTTACTCAGTACATGTGTCAGGGAAAGGGATGGGCAGAGACATTGCCGAGATAATGGTTCGCCACTCATCACCAGACACCATGATGGCGTCATGTCTTGATAGCCAATGTAAAAATGGGGTGCATGCATGACATCTCACAATACTGCAGGATACACCTTTGCAAGTCGTATGCCATGGCACAGCCATGTCTGGCAAATCAGTCATCACTGGCTCCTGTCACAGGGGCAGTGCATACCAAAAACAGCAGTCTGCACTGTGCCACCATCATGGATGTTTTGGGATTGCAACCTCGGTAGCTGTCAAGTGCACATGTACCCCCCCCTGCTACCCACATCATTAGGACTCTGATGCACCCACGTCATTCACATGTGACATCTGAGTAAGTGCAAACACAACTCTGTACACATGTACACATCACAGGCTGATGAGAACGATAATGAGCTGCTTGCACTTGAATGTAGAAATGACCATTGGGCACACTCAAGTCATGATACACCCATGTTTTATCCCATGTGCAGACTCAACAGCCACATCTCAGATGGCTGCACACCCCAAACTGTGTCACACTCCAGTAGCCCGAAAAGCTAGGCCAGTACACAATGACACAGAGGCAGTCACCTGAATGCACATTACACAATGGCCAACATGTTGGATGACACACAGGAGTAGGAGAGCAGAATGCTAATTATAGCCGGAGAGGGTATACCTGTCCTGGTCCCTGTGCAACATGGGATTACCCTGAACACAAGGCAGGTGGCTATGCATGTGTGACACACATGATGTACATTCTTCTGTGGCCCCAACATTGGTCTCACCTGCTGCATGGGTGTGTTGTAAATACCCCAGACACATGTGGTGAGTCAGATCAGCAGTTGGACACATATAAATGGACCACACACAGTACATGTCAGATTTCGGCAAATGTGCAACCAATTGACCCAGTCATGAAGCCCACAACAAAGTCCCTGTAGCAGATGCTGTCCCCAACTTTAACCTAAGTCAACAGCAAGGACACAGAACCCAAGTGACAGAAGTCACAGACTGAAAGGGCCACACCTGTGTATCAGATGAGGATGGGGCATAACACAATTGAGGAACATGACTCTTGTTGTAGCAGACAGACGCACTGTGGGAGTGTAACGAGCCTAAAGGAGTGCAAACAGCATGTGAGAGAAAGGTCACAGAAAAGGCTAGCACTTACCCCCTCCTTGCTGCTGTCCGGCCTTCAACTGCCCATCCAGGTCAGGGAAGACCACCGCCAGTATCCGGAGCATGTGGGGTGTCAGGTGGCGTCGTCCGCCCCTCCTGCGAGGAGGCGACAGCTTCAGCTGGACCCTTGCGATCCGCCGGGTCCAGCCACAAAGGTCCTGCCACCTCTTCTGGCAGTTGCGGATGCGGCGCCTGTAGATCCCCACAGATCGTACTGCCCGGGCGATGGTCAGCCAGATCTCCTGCTTCTCATGGGCATCAACCTGTGAGGATGACAAAGTCAGAAGAGCATCACTACACATGCAACATATTTGTGCATCACACAGTTACAAATACATGTCTCAATCACAGGGGCACAAGATGTACACAGGTAGTGCAACCATGGTAATGGACAGTTGTCCAGCAGTTACAACATGCAAACATTGCCTGGGAATGACAAACTACTCAATTTACACTCTGTCAGCACAGTACCTGTTCAGTACATGTAACTACACACTTTGGGGGTGACAGCTACTCAGTGAGCATGCTAGCCACTGGTGTACACAATGCTAGTACTGCTAGTCAGACAACATGCACAATGAGAAAGGATGTGGTTTGCACACTCACCTGCTCCCCTGGTTTCCCATACAGCTTGCTGTACTGTGGAAGGAGGCTGTCCAGCAGGGCCTGGTTCTCCTCCTCTGTGAAGGCTGGGGCCCTCTCCACAGTACGTGCCAATCTTGAAGCCAGAGGATGCAGAGACAGCAGCAGTGGTAGCAGAGATGTCAATCTGGAGCATGTAGTGCAGGCAAGTGAGCTCTCAGGGCCACACACAGCCTTATATCTGTGCTGCAGAGTCAGAATCTGTCCCATGTGTACAATGCAATAGGTCCGACATGTTTGCATCTAATGAATCTGGCCAATCCATGGAATTGCACAAGTCGTACACGCCTTCCGCATCGTTTAAAATTTCAACTTCAGAACACCATTGAAATTGCAACATTGTTGTGGTGAGCCAACTGAATTTTCGGCTCACGATTCGTACAAGTTTCGAATCCGCGTCCGTATCCATGACAGGCCATAGCCAATACGTGCACAGGGCTCGGTACCTGACTGTACAACGCGTATTTTGAAAAACAACACGCACCCGTCTCCATGATAGTCCATAGCCAAAGCGTATGCACGGCTCGGTCCCCGGGTGTACAACGTGTATTCCGAAAAACAACACGCACCCGTCTCCATGATAGTCCAGAGCCAAAGCGTATGCACGGCTCGGTCCCCGGGTGTACAACGCGTATTCCAAAAAACAACACGCACCCGTCTCCATGATAGTCCAGAGCCAAAGCGTATGCACGGCTTGGTCCCCGGGTGTACAGCGCGTATTCCGAAAAACAACACGCACCCGTCTCCATGATAGTCCAGAGCCAAAGCGTATGCACGGCTCGGTCCCCGGGTGTACAACGCGTATTCCGAAAAACAACACGCACCCGTCTCCATGATAGTCCAGAGCCAAAGCGTATGCACGGCTCGGTCCCCGGGTGTACAACGCGTATTTTGAATAACAACATGCACCCGTCTCCATGATAGTCCATAGCCAAAGCGTATGCACGGCTCGGTCCCTGGGGTGTACGACGCGTATTTTGAAAACTCACCCGCGTCTCTTCCCATTACAATCTATGGGCCAGGCATGTGCATGGATCGGTCTCGTACTGTACGATGCGTCTTTCCTGAAGTCACCCGCGTCTGCCACTGTTGGTGTCACTGGATAACGGATGCCACCCACTGTTACTTGCCAGGGACTCAGGTGCACACCTGCAACACCACAGCCTGTGACACAGTGTATCAAAAGGCATGTCAGGCTGCATTACCTGTGTGTGTATGGGGGTCTACATATGATTTATTGTGTAGCACTTTGTGGCAGCCACTCCCAGACTGTGCAAGGGTTCATGGGGACAGCTTCCTTTGTGTGTTCGTGCACATTACCACTGTAATAGACAACTGTACAGTTCAGAGCTTGAGGCATGTACACAGTTCCAGGGGGACTTTGTGTATGACATGTTACATGCACCCTGACTCTTAGGTGGGATGGTATGTGTGTCACAGGGTGTGCCAGTGCCACAATTGTGATGTACATCCACAGTCTGTGCGCATATTGTGTTTCTGATGTCTCAGATTCCATGTGCCCAATGGTAAACAGTCTCCACATCCATGTGGTTTGTGCATGCACATTGATGTTGTGTCTGTGTGTCACAGATGTCCATGTAAGTCCTGCAGAGACATCAGGGGCCACTTCCTGTGGGAGTCATGGGCGTGTAGTGGTGTGTACGTGATACGCCACATCATGCCAGTGTCCGTGTGGCAATACAAGGTCCCTGAGTATCTGCCTGTCAAGGAGCTGTGATGCAGGGAAGACATCTGTCCTCACTTGTCACTGTGGTGTGTGTTTGGTATGTGACATCAGTACAGATGTACTGTGACACAGCCCATTGAGTTGACACAGCCCAACATGGAACTTGTTGTGTACACATGTTGAGATGAGATGTGAGATGATGGGCATGTAGGTGACATATGTGTCTATACACAACAGCACACACATAAAGCACTTGTGTCTTTTTATGATGTCTCATGTGAAATTTAGCATGGTCAGTGCCACATAGGTAGGGAACTTACTATCTTCCTTTGCTCACCTATGTACTGCAGGAGACCAGCTGTCCATAGACCGTTCCCTGACCTTGCTACCATGGTTGAATGTGACTGCATCCGACGGTACCGCTTCACCAGGCCACTGATTGAGGATTTGGCGGAGCAGTTGGCCCCACATTTGCAACCTGGCCGTCCATACCCTACAGCGCTGACCCCCCAGGTGAAGGTGATGGCTGCCCTACACTTCTTTGCCACGGTACCTTTCAATACACTGTGGCGTCTGCTGGTGGGATGTCACATTCTATGTTCAGCCGTGTGCTGCGCGATGTGTTGGAGGCAATGTTAACTTTCCTGGACCTCTACATCCATTTCCCTAACCCACAACAACTCACTGACATCAAGAGTGACTTCTATGCACTGGGGAGGATGCCACATGTCATCGGCTCCATTGATGGGACACATGTGGCTTTGGTACCACCACATGCACATGAGCTGCCATACCGGAACCAGAAACATTTCCATTCAATTAATGCTCTGGTGGTGCACGATTTCCCGGTTCTGCGCACGATATGTACATCATGAGGATTAGTCGCATCCTGAGGATGATGGCACAGATGCAGAACCAGCGTGCCTGGCTTGTCGGTGTGTACTGACTGTTTGACATTGTGTGTGTTTGGCAATGTTGTTTTCCACGTTCTTTTCTAACTCAGCTAATGTGCAATTGTCTGTATGTAGGTGACTCCGGATACCCCAACATGCCGTGGTTGCTGACACCCCTCAGGAACCCTGTGACACCATCTGAGATGCGCTACAATGAGGCACATGGTCGGACCAGGAGAGTGATCGAGCGGACCTTTGGTCTCCTGAAGAGCCGCTTCCGCTGCCTGGACAAGACAGGAGGGGCCCTCCCATATGCACCTGCTAAGGTGTGCAAAATCATCATAGTCTGCTGCATGCTACACAACCTGGCAGTGAGGAAGGAGTTGCCTCTCATCCCGGATGACAATGACCAACATCCTCCACCTGTGGAGGATCCTGGCCTGGGCCACGATGCCAGTGATGATGATGATGAGGGTGATGACCGCACACAGCTCATCAACAACTTTTTCGC
Organism: Calotriton arnoldi; assembly: GCA_963921515.1. NCBI lineage: Eukaryota > Metazoa > Chordata > Amphibia > Caudata > Salamandridae > Calotriton > Calotriton arnoldi. Next base: position 1,220,820 of record CAWUFW010005895.1, read on the forward strand.
CTGAATGTGAGTATACAGGGATGTTTTGTCAATGTATTGTGTTTGCCTGATATGTGTTGGTGGTGCTCAGTTGCTGTGTGAGTGTGGCTGTGTGCTACTTGACTGGATGCGTGCAGTGATGTGTCCTTTCAGGTAGTCTGTACTCCTCAACAGTGTTGACATGATTATGTGGTTTTGTGTGGGTATCTTGTGACATGTTTCGGGCATGTGTATTGCTGTTCTATCGTGTTCTTCTGTCCTTCACAGGGTACTTTGGCTGTTTGGTCGACTCTGACCCCCGACTCCCAGAATCCAGTTCCAGGGTGGAAGTAGTCATCTAACAACAAGTGATGTGCCACACACCCCTGGACTTTAATTATTCCACACTTGGTGACTGTGTGGCCACTGTCACGTGTGATTAGCTTGCATCTGTGGTGGCATCAACATGTTTCAGATGTGTAATAAACCTGTGCTTCACTTTGGGATGTGCGTTGTCGGTCTCCACACATCCAAAATTCATTTGCATGCTGTACACTGTGGGCATCTTGCCACAGACTTTAAAGGGTGTTGTGTATATGCATCTCACTGCATTGGCTGTTCACATAAGTTAGGACGATGAGTTAGATGGGCATAGTAAGTATGTGTTGTGTTGACGTAGTGGGGTGTCTACCTCATATGTGTCACATCACCATGACTCACATGACTGTGTTTACATCGCTGTAGTAGTTCACATGCACAGACATCTTTTCACAGGTCATCCTCTCAATAACACAAACCAAGTTTCAGTCACAACAGAGGCATGTATTGTGTTATAGTGAATTTATTTATATGCATGTGTTTGTAAGTTATACGTAGGTGAAAGTGCTGTACAGTGTAATAGGAATCCAAAGCTCACAGTACAGTTGGTAGTGTTGATTGTTGAAATTTATAGAGTAAAGTCCACAGTCCTTTGGAACATTGGTCCAACTTAGACCCTCCATCACATGTGTGGGAGTTTAGCGACAGTCAACAAGGTGAACGCTTTGCACACATTGGATGATGTCTAGAACAGGTAGTCACGTCCTGGTGGGTATGCATGGAGATCTGCCTCTTACTTGTCCTTCTTCGGACGACACCTCTTCTTCTTCTCAGGGGGACCCTCAAGTTCAGGCTGCTGCGGTGCAGAGGACTCTCCGCCAGAGTCCACCTCCCTCCCTGTGGCAGTTGCTGATGTAGTGGCAACTGATGTAGTGGGCACACAGGGAGGTGTGGTAATGTAGTTGGCTATCTGGTGGAGGCATGTCAGTATGTCCCTATGCACGGCCGTGAGTTCATCAATTGTGTCCATTTTGGACTCCATCCGGGTCATGTGGGAGTCCATTCTGGCATGATGTGCAGCCTGCTGCTGTTGCATGTCCCTGAGGATCCCCACAAACTGGCCAAATCCTCCGGTGCTTTCCTGGTACGCATCGATGATGCGTCCCAACTGCAGATCGTCCTGCAGTCCAGCCCCATCTGCAGGCCGTGGCCTCACCCTGACCACCCTCACACCACCCCTGCCCACATGGGCAGGACCTGCCCTGGCAGGCACAGGCGACACTGGGCCCCTGTCTGTGTTGGCACTGGTGTTGTTGTCCGTCAGCTCCTGGGTGCCCTGTGTACCTGTGCCGTCGTTGTCCTGTTGCCTTGGTCTGGCTGTGTTGGCAGGGGTGATTGAGGTGTTTGCAGGTGGTCCAGGAGTGGTGGCCGGGTGTGCTGATGTTGCAGCTGCTGGGGCTGGGAGCGGGGCCACACCGGAGGTGCCAGGTTGTTCATCCTCGTCCGAAGAGGACATAGAGGCATCCACACCGGGGAGGTCAGGGTAATCCAGAGTCTGGGGCTGGGATTCGTCTTCTGTTCTTGCTGGGTCCCCAGCATCCCCTGTGGGTGTAAGAGACACACAATGTATGTAATGTTTCTGCACACATCAACGGTTCGCACACATCAGTTGGCATTGCACATCATGATGAGTGTATTTACATTGCATTGTCCTACATTGTCAGTGACGGGTGTCTATTTTGGTTTAGCACAATGTCATTTGATGCTTGAGCATTTTGAGGGGCACGTAGGGCTGTGTGCATGAACATCTCATTTCATGATTGTTTGACTGTACATAGCCATTGCTACTCATGTGCCCTCATGTGCCTGACACAGGTGTGTCCCTCCTCTCAACATTTGTTCTTTAACAATGACATACATGCACTTCCACTTGCAATGTGTAACACGTTTGGACGTTGTGTGCTGGCATTTGTGCTTGTATTTGTGAGTAACATTATTGTGTCTGAACAACATGGTCACAGTACGGTATGGCTGCATTCACGGTGAAGATACTATTTTGTGTTGTGTGTCCCTAGTTCACATCTCATTTCACACATTGGATGGTGTTATCCGTGGCTGATGATGTTGGGGCAGAGTTCTGTGCGTGATGATGTCATTTATGTGGTCAATGTCCTCCATGGTAAGGGGTATTCACAACGGCAGATCGCAGACTATCCCATGCTCATGAGAGGGGGCCAGAGGTTTGTGTGTTTGACTTATGCTGCTGTGAGTTGTATGCCTACTCCTGCCCAGGCCAGGTTGCTCCTTGTGTTGCAAGTGTCAATGGCAGTGAGGGGATTGTTGTGTGAGGGATGCAATCAATGCTGCATGATGTAGGAGTGGAATGCAGATCACCACAGTGCCTTGTGTAAATGACACCATGCTACGGTGTCAGCTATATTGCTGTGGCCATTCCATTCACTATCATGTGTCACCTGTGAATGGTGTATATGTGGTTTGGGGTGTGGCTTTTGGTATGTGCTATGCCTACTCCTCCCCAATTGACATAGAGGGCACACACCTTCCCAATCAGGCCAGGGGGCACACCTGCCACACTGCAGGACCAGACAGTGAGAGGATACATACAGTTGCGATGGCTGTCAGTGTGAAGGGGCTTGAGGGGGCAAGTGCATTGGTGTAACTTGCAGCCAAATCATACGTCTGGACAATGTGTCAGGCATCTTGCATGGGCATTTACTTTTTGTGTGAGTGGTCCCAAGGGGTGTATTTGTTCCTGCTGTGGAGGTGTGTTTATTTGCGGAATTGCTGGTATTTGGTGTACTTGCAGGCCCACCTTGTCCCACAGGGGCCAGCTAATCCCCCCTGTAGGATGCTTCCATTGCAGGGAGTCCAAGTTAATGTTCTGGATGTCAGGCAGTGGTGTCCTGTTGTTTGTTGGAGCACAAGTCCCAGCAGGGCCTTGTGCTCCCCACAGCAGAGCCCAGCGTCAGCCATCTGGGCAGTACTTTCCCACTCCCTGTGAGGTGAACATAGTTCAGGGTGGACTTGATGGACCATGTGTGAGGGGGTCTGGTGTCTGTGACTACAACTCCCATCATGCTTTTGGCTACACCCACCCTCCCAGCATCCCTGACCTTCCTTCCTGTGACTCTGCTTCCCTGTGAGGTGGTGTTACAGTGCTGGCAAGATGGCTGACAGTGGTGTCCTGGTGTTTGTATGAGCAGTACACCCAACAGGGCCTTGTGCTCCCCACAGCAGAGCCCAGCGTCAGCCATCTGGGCAGTACTTTCCCACTCCCTGTGAGGTGAACATAGTTCAGGGTGGACTTGATGGACCATGTGTGAGGGGGTCTGGTGTCTGTGACTACAACTCCCATCATGCTTTTGGCTACACCCACCCTCCCAGCATCCCTGACCTTCCTTCCTGTGACTCTGCTTCCCTGTGAGGTGGTGTAACAGTGCTGACAAGTTGGCTGACAGTGTTTGTTTGTGTTTAGGGCCAATGCCTTGCTGTATTTGTTGTTAGGTTTTTACATGTTATGACCTAGTTCGATATTACTCTGAGATAGCAGCTGTTGCGTTTGTGTCACTGGCATACACATCACAGATTTACATTTTTTCTGGCTTACTTTGAATTTGCTGACGCTACTTGGTTCCAATGTCCCCTTGGCAGTGATGTGTGTGTGTTGCCACACAATATTGACTAGATTGGTTGTGTACTCACCAGGCTCTGGTATTCCTGTTAATCCATGGATGCCCTCCGGTGGGAGTATGGCCCGCACGTTCTCCTCCCAGGACGTGAAGTATGTTGGTTTTGCAGGTGGGCCACTGCCAGTGTGCTGGCTCAAGGCATGGTCTCTGCCCATGAGCTTCTTGACCCTCCTGCGCACATCATAATAGCTGTTCTGGATGTCATCCTTTGTGCGCAGGCAAGGTGCTTGTGTGTTCACCTTGTCGACGATCCTCTCCCACATCTTTGTTTTCTGTGACATGGGGGTCTGTTGGACCAAGGTTCCAAATAAATGTGGCTCTAGTCGGAGTATTTCATCAACCAGGACTACCAACTCACTATCTGTGAACTTTGGATTCTTCTTTGGGGGCATGGTGCTGGGTGGTTGTGGTGGTTGATGTGTGTGTGAGGGTGTAAGTGAGGGTGAGTGGGTGTCAGTTTCTCTTGCTTGTTGTGAGTGTGTTTAGGAAGTGGTAATGGTGTGGGTGTTGTGTGGTGGGTGAGGTGTGGGTGTTGCTCAGGGTGCTGTGTAGTTGTCTCCTCAGCTGTCATGTGTTTGATAATAGCAAAGGATCATGGGAGTGGATTTGGGCCTTTATGTAGGTGGAGTTGTGGGTGTGTCTTAGTTCCATGTTTTTTATTTATTTTATTTATTGGCTTTGTCATTGCTTGTTTGGTCCTTTTTTGGTCTTTTTTCCTTAGGTTTTGGTGGGCGTGATGGAGACGTTCATTTGACCGGGACGGACGCTGCCAGTGGCTCTTGCGGGGTAATCCGAGTCTGTCACACTGACATTCTGCTGTGTTTCTTCGTTGGCGACCGAGTTGGACGCAAAGGAGTCTACTGTTTGGTAGTCACTGTTTTCTGTACGCCTCGGTCTTCCGGATTGTGCTCCATGCGAGTCGGTCTCGTTTTACACGCATTGCATCGTATTACGCGGTTCGTACAGCGCGGGTCCGTGTCGGTCGCGTCCATTCCTGATGCGTGTCGGTGGGTGCGGTTCCAGGTCCGTTTACTGGTGAATCACTGTTTCCCGTACGGTTCGGTCGTGCTGCTTGTGTTCCGTACGAGTGGGTTGTAATTCACACGCATTGCATCGTACTGCGCGGGTCGTACGGCGCCGGTACATGTCGGTCGGTCACTATTCAAGGTTTGTGTCGGTCGGTACGGTTTCCGACCCGGATCGGAATCGACCGCCAAGTGTTCAATATGCAACAGACAGTCCCTTAGCATATCAAATTAAAAAACTTGTAGCCCTAGCCTATGTGCCTGTGACTGATGTAGCAGAGCACTATAACCTGCTAATAGAGAGCCCCTACTACAAAAGAAATGAGGAGAAATTAAGCCCACTACTGGATTACTTTGAGGATACATGGGTAGGTAGACTACATAGATCAGGGCACAGAAGATTACCTAAGTTCCACATTCCGTGGTGGAATGTGTACCTTAGTACCCTAAACAAGCAAACCAAAACTAACAACGCTGTTGAAGGATGGCATAATGTCTTCCAGGCAACAACAGGCAGAGGGACACCTACACTTCACAAATTACTACAATCTATCCAAAAAGAGCAATGTTACCAACAACTTAGAATAGAACAATCCGTTACACTAATTGGACCAAAGCAAACTAAACAAACTAAAAAATGTATGAGCTTCTACAAAGTCAAGTTACACTCTTCCCAACAACTAGAGGCCTAGAATACTTATCCCTAATAGCAAAAAGCATACTTTAAATCTAAAGTAAACAGTAATTAATAAATTTTCTTCTAAAACCCAACATATACATGTATATATATTATTTTTATATTTTATAAAACATTAATAAATTGTCATATATATATTTTATAATAATATAAATATATACTGACAGCTTAATAATATTTTACAAAATATAATACGTATTGAAATATAATAAAACAACATTTCCTCCCACATAAAATATTAAAAATTACTTACAGTTGTTGTAGCTCCAAAGCTAACTTTACACATCTTCTACATCCATCCAGGTGTCGGTTTCTCCAAATTAATTTAAAATAAACCCCCCAAAAAATGCAAATATCGCCAAAAACAAATCCTCTCTCGATAAATCCAATTGGCAAATACCATAAAAAACCCCAAAAAATAGTATAGTAAAAAAACGCTCCATGAAAACGCGAAAAATTAAGAGGGTGTTAAATAAATATTAGTTTACAAAACTAATACACACCTCTTAGAACAAAAACGGCAATCTTCTCCAAAACGCAACGTCGTAAAACTAAAGTCTGTAAAAAAAAGTAAAACATACCCACCCACACACAAATACACATATACAACTGCAATATACTGTTAATAACTGTTTAAAAATAATACACATAAAGTTATAGACATATTATAGACTCTAAACACTAGGGGGCCGATTCCGATCTCGGTCGGAGGCGCACCCAACACCATTCGGTCGGGAAAAAAGCCATGCGAAAGCCTGTTTCCCGACCGATCCGTACAGCACACCGAACGAGCAAGTACGATGCGCACAACAGCAAAGAATCCGGCCGAGCCGTACTCACCCAAACCAGGTCCTGTTCTCCAACCGAGGCGAATCCGGAAACGCCGAATCGAGTCGCACGGAAGGAAAAATGCAGCCCCGTCCGGCCGGACAAGTACGATGCGCTTTCCGTACGCGCCGAACCCGTCGCTACGCACAGCACGTCAAAGCATCCGGGAGAGGCGCACATAAGCTCCGATTCGCGCCACAACACGAACCACGGCTCCGAGACGAACACGGCAGCGACGAGGACGAGGCGAAGCGACGAGGACGAGGCGAAGCGACGAGGACGAGGCGAAGCGACGAGGACGACGCGAAGCAACGAGAAGGACGAACGACATGAACCAACCATGAATCCCTTCGTCCCGATCATTCCAATATTCTACATATACTACCGGAACAGGCACGGACGCGTACGGCGCAGAAGGTAAGCCAGACACCAACCACAAAACACATACAACACGTACACGACACATCACACACACACAGATGGATGCAGAATATACTTACACCAGCAACAGCAGCACCATAGGGGCGGGATGCCCATCACCAATGCCACATATGCACACAGGGGCCTGAATGCGCACCACCACCCCTACCCAGGGGGGCAGGATGCCTACCACCACTACCACCCTTACCCAGGGGGCTGGATGCCTACCACTACTACCACCCTTACCCAGGGGGCTGGATGCCTACCACTACTAGCACCCTTAGCCAGGGGGGCTGGATGCCTACCACTACTACCACCCTTAGCCAGGGGGGCAGGATGCCTACCACTACTACCACCCTTAGCCAGGGGGGCAGGATGCCTACCACTACTACCACCCTCACCCAGGGGGGCAGGATGCCTACCACTACTACCACCCTCACCCAGGGGGGCAGGATGCCTACCACTACTACCACCCTTAGCCAGGGGGCAGGATGCCTACTACCACCCTTAGCCAGGGGGGCAGGATGCCTACCACTACTACCACCCTTAGCCAGGGGGGCAGGATGCCTACCACTACTACCACCCTCACCCAGGGGGGCAGGATGCCTACCACCACCCTTAGCCAGGGGGCTGGATGCCTACCACTACTACCACCCTTAGCCAGGGGGGCAGGATGCCTACCACCACCCTTAGCCAGGGGGCTGGATGCCTACCACTACTACCACCCTCACCCAGGGGGGCAGGATGCCTACCACCACCCTTAGCCAGGGGGCAGGATGCCTACCACTACTACCACCCTTAGCCAGGGGAGCAGGATGCCTACCACTACTACCACCCTCACCCAGGGGGGCAGGATGCCTACCACTACTACCACCCTTAGCCAGGGGGCAGGATGCCTACCACTACTACCACCCTCACCCAGGGGGGCAGGATGCCTACCACTACTACCACCCTCACCCAGGGGGGCAGGATGCCTACCACTACTACCACCCTTAGCCAGGGGGGCAGGATGCCTACCACTACTACCACCCTCACCCAGGGGGGCAGGATGCCTACCACTACTACCACCCTCACCCAGGGGGGCAGGATGCCTACCACTACTACCACCCTCAGCCAGGGGGCAGGATGCTTACCACCACCCTTAGCCAGGGGGGCAGGATGCCTACCACTACTACCACCCTCACCCAGGGGGGCAGGATGCCTACCACTACTACCACCCTCACCCAGGGGGCAGGATGCCTACCACTACTACTACCCTTAGCCAGGGGGGCAGGATGCCTACCACTACTACCACCCTCACCCAGGGGGGCAGGATGCCTACCACTACTAACACCCTCACCCAGGGGGCAGGATGCCTACCACTACTACCACCCTTAGCCAGGGGGCAGGATGCCTACCACCACCCTTAGCCAGGGGGGCAGGATGCCTACCACTACTACCACCCTCACCCAGGGGGGCAGGATGCCTACCACTACTACCACCCTTAGCCAGGGGGGCAGGATGCCTACCACTACTACCACCCTCACCCAGGGGGGCAGGATGCCTACCACCACCCTTAGCCATGGGGGGCAGGATGCCTACCACTACTACCACCCTTAGCCAGGGGGGCAGGATGCCTATCACTACTACCACCCTCACCCAGGGGGGCAGGATGCCTACCACTACTACCACCCTTAGCCAGGGGGGCAGGATGCCTACCACTACTACCACCCTCACCCAGGGGGGCAGGATGCCTACCACTACTACCACCCTCACAAAGGGGGGCAGGATGCCTACCACTACTACCACCCTTAGCCAGGGGGGCAGGATGCCTACCACCACCCTTAGCCAGGGGGGCAGGATGCCTACCACTACTACCACCCTCACCCAGGGGGGCAGGATGCCTACCACTACTACCACCCTCACCCAGGGGGGCAGGATGCCTACCACTACTACCACCCTTAGCCAGGGGGCAGGATGCCTACCACTACTACCACCCTCACCCAGGGGGCAGGATGCCTACCACTACTACCACCCTCACCCAGGGGGGCAGGATGCCTACCACTACTACCACCCTTAGCCAGGGGGCAGGATGCCTACCACCACCCTTAGCCAGGGGGCAGGATGCCTACCACTACTACCACCCTCACCCAGGGGGGCAGGATGCCTACCACTACTACCACCCTTAGCCAGGGGGCAGGATGCCTACCACTACTACCACCCTTAGCCAGGGGGGCAGGATGCCTACCACTACTACCACCCTCACCCAGGGGGGCAGGATGCCTACCACTACTACCACCCTTAGCCAGGGGGCAGGATGCCTACCACCACTACCACCCCCACCCATAGGATGGACAATGCATGACACAACCAGCACACCACAACCTAGGGAATGCAAGAAGAAGACATCCCCCAACACCATGACAAGCGTGTGTAGACTGTGTCAAATGCCTACAACACCGAACATGACTTCGAACATACAATGTGACCCCCTAGCACATGTGCCACATAAATATGTGTGTGGCACACACAACGCAAGCAGGCCATGACCATTGTGGCAATGGGGTCCAAACCCCCATCATCACAGTGACCAAAAGGCAAGTGTGGGGTCCATAGCTGCAGCACATTTTGAACATTGTGGCAATGGGGTCCAAACCCCCATCATCACAGTGACCATAAGGCAAGTGTGGGGTCCATAGCTGCAGCACATTTTGAACATTGTGGCAATGGGGTCCAAACCCCCATCATCACAGTGACCAAAAGGCAAGTGTGGGGTCCATAGCTGCAGCACATTTTGAACATTGTGGCAATGGGGTCCAAACCCCCATCATCACAGTGACCAAAAGGCAAGTGTGGGGTCCATAGCTGCAGCACATTTTGAACATTGTGGCAATGGGGTCCAAACCCCCATCATCACAGTGACCAAAAGGCAAGTGTGGGGTCCATAGCTGCAGCACATTTTGAACATTGTGGCAATGGGGTCCAAACCCCCATCATCAAAGTGACCAAAAGGTAAGTGTTGACAAAGTAAGAGGTGCAACTGCCAAACTGCATGGATGATTCCTGGTCACAGAACAACAAACACATCAGTGGCAAAGTAGTGTATGTGTCCCATTGCAACATAAATTGGGGGAGCCAAATCCTGCAGTGCAAATAAGACATAACTTTGGCCATGTGCAGACAAACAACACCCATGGGGGCTGACACCGTCAACAATCATCAATGACACAATGACAGAAGTGACCATCCGAATGCAGACCCACATATTTGCACCAATGGGCACACACATGCAGATACCCTGTGGAGACTGCAGATGTGAGGTGAACAGATACCATACCATGGCAGCAATGGGACACACAATCAACAATTAGCACCAAATGAGGGCTCCCGTCCCATCAGCCTGGTCATGGAAGTGCCAACGGAATCATCAGCACAGATCCAACACACTTGTATAGCAATGTTGCACTGACAACACAGATGAGTCCTTCCCCATTGATGCCCAAACCTGCATGTTCACTGGAGATGGCCACACGGTCAGGGAAGTAGACGAATAGAACAATGGCAGGCACAACAGATGTGCAGGGGTGGAAGCCACAGATGTGAAATTGCCAATCTAAGTAGGAAATCCCATTGCCAAATACTGAACACATGACACCCTCAGATGCTGCTATGGATGACATGGATACACCACAGGATAGGACACATTCCCCCTGGACCACATGGGTTCCTGCACAGTAACACTTCATTATCATGAGACCAAATATCACCATCACTGCAGCAAGGGCATGGTTAGCATCATCAACATCATGTACATCAGAAGCAAAAGCACTAGAGAACAGAAAGTTGCTTTATTCAGCATATGTGGCATTAAAAGTAGAAGTCCGGTAGAACATAAACAAAGGCCAATGGCCAGTCCATCAACAAAGTCACAAGTGGGTGACAGTGGCAGATGCCACCCTACACATGCCTGCACAAAACCAGGGACAATCCACTAGGAGGGGCAACCGGGGGGGTAGGCCAGGCACCGCAGGGACAGGATCAGGGCTCACCAGGAGGAAGCAGGGAAGGGGTGGTGGGTGCTGGAGAGCCACTGACAACTGCAGTGGAGGTGTCTGACATGGTGTGTGCCGGCACGACTGCAGTGGACCCTGCAGATGGAGTGGACAGGTCCGCCACTGCAGTGCCCAAGTCAGACAGGGTGGTAGTGGACTCCACTGCAGTGCCTACCACCAGGGGAGGAGAATGGGGAACAGGCAAGGTGGGCTGGACAGAGGGGGAGGACACCCTCACCACATCAGTGGCACAGACAAGCGCAGCGGGGGGTGTGGTGCCGGGAGAGCAAGTGGCAGGGGAGAAGGCCGGAGCCTCTTGGGGATGGTATATCTGTGGGTGGGGGAACCTGGGGCAGGGTGTGGTGGGGGCACCTGTGGAGTGGGGGCCTGAGGGATGGAGGAAGGAGACCTGGTGCTTGAGCTGCAGGGCGGCGGCGGGGTCTTGCTCTTACCACTCCGGGGGACTTGCGGGTGGGGGCCTCAGTCTGTCTGCGCCTGGGGGAGGGTGTCCGGGGCGAGGGGCACTCTGCTCCGTGTGGGGGCTTCCTCTTCCCCCTGGATGCTGGGGCAGCTGGATCGGAGGGGAAGAGGCCGAGGTCACTGAGGAAGAGGCGCTGGGTCTTTGGGGTTGCAGGTGAGGCAAGGGAGGGTGCTTTGGAGGGAGAGGCAACTGAGGACTGCGCAGTGCCTGTGGATGCGTGTGTGTGTACCAGGGCCCCATCGAGTCTGGTTTCAGTCCCCTGACTGTGCGTGCGTGTGCGTTTAGTTTGTGGTGTGTGTGTCTGTGTGCTGGACGTGTGTGTGCTGGTGTGTGCCTGTGCCGGTGTGTGTGTGCTTGGGACGGGTAAGGTGCTGGGGAGTGTGGATGGAGCAGAGGCAGGAGGGGTGAGGGACTGTCTGAGGAGGGACACTGCTGCCGTCAGGGAGGAGTCCATGGACCTGTTGCCCCTCTGTAGGTCAGACATGCCCGATGAGATGCCCTCCATGAACGACACCAGCTGAGTCAACAGTGCGGTGTGCGCATGGAGGACACTCAGCATGGCTGTCTGCCCTACATGGAGCTGGCGAAGGAGGTACACAGACTCCTCACTCAGGGCAGCAGGGGACACAGGGGCAGGGGGTGCAGTGCCTGGGCCAAAGGAGACACGCTCCCGAACATGGGAGCCTCCACGGACCTGGGGAATGGGAGCCGATGGGAGGGCGGTGGTGGTGCTGGTGGTGGCGGGGACAGCAACACTAGCTGGGGTGTGGTGGCTGCTGACACCCGCCTCCACAAGGGAGTCATCCTCCGAGTTGCTCTGGTCCTCAGCTGAGGTGGATGGTGCTGAGGACTCCTCGGTGTGGCTCCCTCGCCCTCCGTGCCACTGGGTCCCTCCGACCACTCCTCGGCTGCTGACCCAGTCTGGCTCTCTGGCTCCTCCTGGTCCGTGGAGCTGTCCCCTTCCGTGGCCGTGGATGTATCTGCAAACAATGGGGAAACAGACAGACATCAGTCACCTGCACCAAACGCACACACCACTGTGAGCACAGCACATTACAGAGCAAGCCCTGGCATCATTAGTTGTACATTGCTAAAAGTGCCCTAACTGAACAGGAGAAGCCAATTGTCAGTCTGATGCCAAGCATGGCACTCACATCCCACATGGCCTTGCACCCATCTGTCTGGTGTCTGTTGGATTGCAACACCCCAGTGTGGACACATGCACCAAGTACACAGTAGTTGGACAGTGCAGAGGACACGGTGTGGCATGTGGACATGCACACATCACAGCTCTTGCCACTGAGTCAGTACAGGTTTCCGGATGAAAGGGATGCCCAGAGTCAAATAGGAAATGCATGTGATGCATACCAGCGACAGACACCATGATGCACCCATGTCCTGATAGCCAGCGCCACTATGGTGTGCATGTAGCACATGTCACTCCCCTGCAGGACCACCAATAAGTTGACACATGCCATGGCAGAGGCATGACTGCTAAGTCATACATCACTGTCTCAGTGATGTATGACTTGGCAGCCAGACAACAACACTATGCACTGTGTCACAATAGTAGGTCATGGGGAATGCAAGTCCTGGAGCTGCACAAGTGCACATGTACATCCCCCACACAACACATCATCTTAACCCTCATCTGTCCAGGTCACACCTATTGGACACATGGGAGACCTGTGACACTACCCTCTGAACCTGAGCCCCTCACAATTTGCTGTGAATGGGGAACAGCTGCCTGAACGTCACATTCGCATACCCCAGTCTGCACGGGCAGCTGATCAAACACCTATGTGACACACAAGTATCGTCTCCTATGGTCACATCTCCAGGGGCATGCTGAGCCCCTACCAAGAAACACCCCAGCAGTCCTGGCAACTAATCCACAGCACACTGACACAGAGGCAGACACCTGAGGGGTCAAATCACTGTGCACAATGTGTCAGCTGATACACGGGAGTGGGAGTACAGAGTGCATTGCATGGCCTGGAGTAGGCCTGACTGTCCTGCTCCACATGAATGAGGGATGTGCCCTGGACAGTGGATAGCTGGCTATGTATGTGTGACACACGTAATCTGCACACTCCTGGGGCCCAAACATTGTTCCCACCCGCTGCATGGGCGTGTGCCACATACCCCAGGCACATGTGGTGGCTCAGCTCAGCAAGTGGACCGCATATCAAAGCAACTCGCAGATCACATGTCCAAACCCAGGCGTTGTGTGAACAATGGACCCACCCATGATGCCCACAACAGAGTTAGGGAAACAGATGCTGTCCCCCACCTTTAGTGAAGCAAACTGCAAGGACACAGTCCCAAGTGACACAATTCCCTGAATGTAAGGGCCACACCTGGGTATCAGATGAGCAGTGGGCAGTGCACAATAGGGGGACATGGCTCCTGGACAACATGACTGCTGCACTGTGGCAGTTGAACCAGGCCAGAGGAGGGCACAAAGCATGTAATACAGAGTTCACAGTGCAGTCTTTGACTCACCCCCTCCTTGCTGCTGTCTGGCCTTCAGCTGCCCATCCAGGTCTGGAAACACCACCGCCAGGATCTGGAGCATGTGGGGGTCAGGGTCCGTGTTCCGCCCCTCCTGCGAGGAGGCGACAGCTTCAGCTGGACCCGTGCAATCCTCCGGGTCCAGCCCCGAAGGTCCTGCCACCTCTTCTGGCAGTTGCGGATCCGGCGCTTGTAGACCCCCACGGACCGGACAGCCCGGACGATGTCCTTCCAGATTTCCTGCTTCTGATGGGCATTAACCTGTCAGGATGACAAAGTGAAAAGGCCATTACCACACATGCAACATATCCGTGCATGACACAGTTGTATATACATGTCTCAATCACAGGGGCACATGATGTACACAGGCAGTGCAAAGCTGACCATGGACAGTTTGCCAGACGTCACTACATGGTATCATTGCATGGGAAGTAAAACCATGTTCAAATGCACTGTCACTGCACCATACCTGTCCAGTGCAAGTCACTACACACTATGGGGGTGACAACTACTCAGTGAGCCTGCTAGCCAGTGGCGTGCAGACTCTCAGCCTTGCTAGTCACACAAAATGCACATTCAGAAAGGCAGTGCACAGAACACTCACCTGCTCCCCTGGTGTCCCATACAGCTTGCTGTACTGTGGAAGTAGGCTGTCCAGCAGGGCCTGGTTCTCTTCAAGGCTGAAGGCTGGGGCTCTCTCCACAGTACGTGCCATTGCAGGGTCCAGAGGGGCAGAGACAGCAGCAGTGCAGTGGCAGATGTCGTCCTGGAGCATGTAGTGCAGGCAAGTGAGCTCTCAGGGGAACAGCCAGCAATATATATGTGCTGGAGAGGCAGATACTGTCCCTTGTGTCCAAAGTGATAGGTCCAAGTCGTTTGCATCTTCTGAATCTGGCCAATCCATGGAATAGCAGCACCAAAACACGCCCACAGCATCCTTCAAATCTTCAACTTCATGACATACATGATTTTGCAACATTGTTGTGGGTGACCAACTGAATTTACAGCAACCGACTCGTTCGAAATTCGAAAACGCGTCCGTTGCCAGGCAAGCCCATTGTCAATGGGTGCGCACCGATCGGTCCATTGCGGTACAACGCGCACAGGGGTACAATGCGTACCACGCACACATTGAATGCAATGGGCCGGCCGGAGGCACCGATCGGTCCATTGCGGTACAACGCGCACAGGGGTACAACGCGTACCCGCACACATTGAATGCAATGGGCCGGCCGGAGGCACCGATCGGTCCATTGCAGTTCAACGCGCACAGGGGTACAACGCGTACCCGCACACATTGAATGCAATGGGCCGGCCGGAGGCACCGATCGGTCCATTGCGGTACAACGCGCACAGGGGTACAACGCGTACCGCGCACATTGAATGCAATGGGCCGGCTGGAGGCACCGATCGGTCCATTGCGGTACATACGCGCACAGGGGTACAACGCGTACCCACACACATTGAATGCAATGGGCCGGCCGGAGGCACCGATCGGTCCATTGCAGTTCAACGCGCACAGAGGTACAACGCGTACCCGCACACATTGAATGCAATGGGCCGGCCGGAGGCACCGATCGGTCCATTGCGGTACAACGCGCACAGGGGTACAACGCGTACCCGCACACATTGAATGCAATGGGCCGGCCGGAGGCACCGATCGGTCCATTGCAGTTCAACGCGACAGGGGTACAACGCGTACCCGACACATTGATTGCAATGGGCCGGCCGGAGGCACCGATCGGTCCATTGCAGTTCAACGCGCACAGGGGTACAACGCGTACCCGCACACATTGAATGCAATGGGCCGGCCGGAGGCACCGATCGGTCCATTGCAGTTCAACGCGCACAGGGGTACAACGCGTACCCGCACACATTGAATGCAATGGGCCGGCCGGAGGCACCGATCGGTCCATTGCGGTACAACGCGCACAGGGGTACAACGCGTACCCGCACACATTGAATGCAATGGGCCGGCCGGAGGCACCGATCGGTCCATTGCAGTTCAACGCGCACAGGGGTACAACGCTGTACCCGCACACATTGAATGCAATGGGCCGGCCGGAGGCATCCGATCGGTCCATTGCGGTACAACGCACACAGGGGTACAACGCGTGCACCGCACACATTGAATGCAATGGGCCGGCCGGAGGCACCGATCGGTCCATTGCGGTACAACGCGCACAGGGGTACAACGCGCACCCGCACACATTGAATGCAATGGGCCGGCCGGAGGCACCGATCGGTCCATTGCGGTACAACGCGCACAGGGGTACAATGCGTACCCGCACACATTGAATGCAATGGGCCGGCCGGAGGCACCGATCGGTCCATTGCAGTTCAACGCGCACAGGGGTACAACGCGTACCCGCACACATTGAATGCAATGGGCCGGCCGGAGGCACCGATCGGTCCATTGCGGTACAACGCGCACAGGGGTACAACGCGTACCCGCACACATTGAATGCAATGGGCCGGCCGGAGGCACCGATCGGTCCATTGCAGTTCAACGCGCACAGGGGTACAACGCGTGCACCCGCACACATTGAATGCAATGGGCCGGCCGGAGGCACCGATCGGTCCATTGCGGCTACAACGCGCACAGGGGTACAACGCTTACCCGCACACATTGATTGCAATGGGCCGGCCGGAGGCACCGATCGGTCCATTGCAGTACAACGCATCACTGTACATGTGACTGGCATATGTCAGCATGCCTGTCTCAGATGGACATATGCCATCCACAGATAGCTCCCAGGGAGTGAGGGGCACACCTACATCACAACAGCCTGTCCAAACTTTGTCATAAGGCATGTAAGGATGCATTTCCTATTGTGTGTATGTTGGTGTACATGTTGTCCTGTGGGTGTCACCTGTTGGCAGCCACCCCCAGGCTGTGCACGTGTTCATGGGGACAGGATCCTGGGTGTTACGTGTACATGACCACTGTGATGTGCAACTGTTCATATCTGTGCATGTGCCATGGTCACATTTCACAGTGGTGTATGTGTATGTCATGTCACATACCCCGTGAGTCCCATGTGGGATGGTATGTTTGAGCCAGGGTGTCCCAGTGGCACAATAGTGATGGTCCTCCACAGTCTTTGTGCATGTAGTGTTTACAATGTCTCTGATTTCATGTGCACAATGGGAGACAGTCTCCACATACACATTGTGTGTGCATGGACTCTGATGTTGTGCGTGTGTGTCACAGACGTCCATGTCTGTCCTGCCGTGGCAAGTGGGGCCACTACCTGTGGGGGTCATGGTTGTTTTGCTGTGGTGTATACATGATACTCCATGTAATGCCAGTGTCCATGTGGCATTACAGGGTCCCTGGTAATGTACCTGTCGTTGAGCTGTGGTGCCTGAGGCACATCTGTCCTCACATGTCACTGTGGGGGGTTATTGTGACACGGCAGCAGGAGATGGGAACTGTGACACGGCCTCATGATATCCAATGGGCCAACCTGGGACTAATTGATGCCACCTGTTGGACCGTGTTGACAGATGTTGGCCATGTATGTACCATACATGTCCTTCCGGTACTGCACACTTCATGTAGTTGTGCCTCATAATGATGTATGTTGGGATCTTGAGTGTGTTCAATGCCGCATATGTGGGGTGACTGACAATCTTGCTTACTTCTCCTCTGCACTGCAGGGCTCCTGCTGTCCATCGACCATTCCCAGACCTGGCAACGATGGTGGAACGGGACAGCATCCGACGGTACCGCTTCACCAGGCAGCTGATTGAGGATTTGGCAGTGCAGTTGTCCCCACATTTGCAGCCTGGCCGGCCGTATCCTACAGCGCTGACCCCCAAGGTGAAGGTGATGGCAGCCCTACACTTCTTTGCCACTGGTACCTTCCAACATACTGTGGCGACTGCTGGTGGGATGTCACAGACCATGTTGAGCCGTGTGCTCCGGGATGTTTTGGCGGCAATGTTGCTCTTCCTGAACCGGTACATCTATTTCCCTAGACTGCGACGACTCACTGACGTGAAGAGTGACTTTTATGCCCTGGGGAGGATGCCGCATGTCATTGGCTCCATTGATGGGACACATGTGGCTTTGGTACCACCACGGGCCCAGGAGCAGGCCTACAGGAACCGCAAGCACTACCACTCGGTCAATGCACTGGTGGTGTGTCTTGCAGACATGACCATCACACACGTGTGTGCCCGTTTCCCTGGTTCAGCACACGATGCCTTTGTGATGAGGAGTAGTCGCATCCCCAGGATGATGGCACAGATGCAGAACCAGCATGCCTGGCTTGTCGGTGTGTACTGACTTTGTGCCATTGTGTGTGATCTGATCTGTAGTATTCCGCCCACTTTTCCAAGTCAGCTAATGTGCACTTGTCTGTCCGTAGGTGACTCGGGATACCCCAACATGCCGTGGTTGCTGACACCCCTCAGGAACCCTGTGACACCAGCCCAGATGCGCTACAATGAGGCACATGGTCAAGACCGGAGGGTCCCTCCCATATGCCCCTGCGAAAGTGTGCAAGATTATCATCGTCTGCTGCATGCTCCACAACCTGGCAGTGCGGAAGGAGTTGCCTCTCATCCAGGATGACAATGACCAACATCCGCCACCTGTGGAGGATCCTGGCCTGGACCACGATGCCAGTGACGATGATGATGATGATGGTGATGGTGATGTCCGCACACAGCTCATCACCAACTTCTTTAGCTGAATGTGAGTATCCTGAGGTGTCATGTCAATGATGTGAGTTGGCATGATGTGTGGGTGGTGCTCTGGTGCTGTTGGAGTGTGTCCATGGGCTACTTGACTGGATGTGTGTTGCGATGTGTGGTGACAGGTGGGCTGTACTCCCCAACAGTGTTGACATGCTAACTTGGTTCTGGGTGGGTATCTTGTAACATGTATTGTGCATGAGTTTTGCTGTTCTGTCCTGTACTCCATTGCTTTTGACTGTGTGTCATTTCTGTCCTTCACAGGGTACTTTCAGATTCGTTTGGTCAACTGTGTCCACCGACGACGTGATTGCACATCCAGGCTGGTAGCTGTTGTGTCCCTACAGGTGATGTGCGCCACACCCATGGACTTCCTTCCGTCTACAGTTGTTGACTGTGTGCCCGCTGCCAGGTGGGATTACCTTGCATCTGTAGTGGTTACGGCATGTTGCAACTGTGTAAAAAACCTGTGCTTCACTTTGTGTTGTGCCTTGTCTGTGGTCTCACATTTGACTGCCATTTGCTTACTGCACCTGTTGGCTACTTGACTACAACTGGGAATGGGTGTGGTGTCTGTGCATTGCACCGTCTTCCCTGGCAACATCAGTGTAGGCAATGAGTCAGATGGCCTAGGTGTGTATGTGTTGTGTAGCCCTGGTGGTGTGTCTCCCTCATGTGTGTCACGTTGCCTGTACTCACATGCCTGTGTTGTCCTTGCTGTTGCAGTTCGCATACACAGTGTAATTTTGCAGTTCATCATCCCCATAACAGCACCCACGTTGGAATCACGACAGAGGCAAGTATGGTGTATTAGTGTGTTTATTGTGATACATTTGTGTTAATAGTGCATAGGATGGGTAGTGCTGTACATAAATCTTGCAATCCCAAGTTCCTAGGTGAATTGAAAGTCCTGGTAGACAGGATCCCCAGTATCGGGCCACAGTTGTCTGACACATTGGTCCAACTTGTACTCCCCATGCAATGTGTGGGAGTAGTGTTGCCGTCAACAGGGTGAACAGTCTGTGCACAAAGGCGGACATCCAGAACAGGTTCAGGCTTCCTGGGAGTTGCGCTTGGCCATCGGCCTCTCACTTTTCCCTCCTCGGACGACCCCTCTTCTTGGGGGGGGCCCCTCAAGTACAGGCTGCTGCGGTGCAGGGGACTCTCCGCCAGAGTCCTCCTCCCTCCCTGTGGCAGTTGCAGTTTGTTCGGCACCAGATGTTGTTGGCACACAGGGAGGTGTGGACTCGTTGCTGTTCATCTGGCGGAGGCATTGTAAAATGTCCCTGTGCACCGCCGTCATCTCATGCAGTGCATCCCACTTGGACTCCACGCGGACATGTGTGAGTCCACACGGGACATGTGTGACTCCACGTGGGACATGTGGGAGTCCAAGCGGGCATGATGGGCAGCCTGCTGCTGTTTAATGTCTCTGAGGAGCCCCACTACCTGGCTGAGGTCTCCGGTGCTGGACTGGTACGCATCAGCTATGCGTACCAGTTGTGGGTCATCATGCACACCAGCAACGTCTGCAAGCAGCGACCTCTGTCTCCCACCCCTCCCACCACCCCTGCTGACATGTGCAGTGTGTGCAGTGGCACGCACAGATAACCCTGGTCCACCTTGGGGGTTGGTGGTGGTGGTGGTGTCCATGGCCCCAGGTTGGTCCAGGGTCACTGTGCTGGTGTTGCTCCTTGTTCTGTCCATGTCGGTAGGGATGGTATTCGTGGTGACAGTCGTTGGAGGGGTGGGTGCAGGGGGTGCAGCTGGTGGTCCTGCTGGTGCTGCAGCTGGTGGTCCTGCTGGTGCTGCATGTTGACTTGCACCGGATGTGCCAGGTTGTTCTTCATCGTCCGAGGAGGACAGAGGCTGTACGACGCCAGTGAGCTCGGCATCCTCTTGAGCCTGGGACTGGGACTCCTCAGCGTCTGCTGCTGTGTCCCCATCATCACCTGTTTTTGGGAGACACAAACAATGTATGTTATGTTTCTGCAGGCATCAATGGTTGACACACTGACAGTTGTGACTGTGCCTCTGGGTGCGGGCCTGTACATTGCATTGTCCTAAGTCGTCACAGTCAGGGGTTGATATTGGTGTGGCACATTGTCCTGCATTATTTGGGCATTTCTATGTATTTTCTGGGGTGTGAACATGGTCTGCATTGGTTGTGTTTGGTTGACAGCTGGCCCTCCTTCCCACCCACCCAGCCAGTCAGTTATCCCACCATGGAACGTGCTTGCGTTGCAGGGAGTGTAAGTTGTCTCTCAGGATGTCAGTCAGTGGTGTCCTGCTGTTTGTTGGTGCACAGTTGCCAGCAGGGCCTTGTGCTCCCCACAGCAGTAGCCAGTGTCAGCCATCTTGTGAGTCCTTCTCCACTCCCTGTGATGTGAGCATGGTTCAGGGTGGTGTTGATGGGACAGTTGTGGGGGTGAGCTATGTCTGTGACTACGACTCCCATCATGCCATTGCCTCCACCCCACTTCCCAGCATTCCCATACTTACTTGCTTTTGTGTGGAGTTCAGTGTGTGTGGGTGTGAGAGCAATGGCAAGATGGCTGACAGTGGTGTCCTGCTGTTGGTTGGTGTGCAGTACCCAGCATGCCCTTGTGCTCCCCACGACACAGCAACAGTGTCAGACATCTTTGATGGGCCTTTCCACTCTCTGTGGGATGTGCATGCGTGAGTGTGAGCTTGCTGGGCCATGTGGTGGGGGATGTAGAGCTGTGACTACGACTCCCATCATGCTATTGCCTCCTCCCCCTTCCCAGCATGCCCATGCTTCCTTCCTTTTGACTCTGCTTCCCTGTGGGGTGGGCTGGCTGTGCTGACAGGATGGCTGGGAGTGTTGTCCTGGCAGTTGTTTGGCTAGAGGTCCCAAGAGTGTCCCTGTGCTTCACACAACATAACCCTGGGTGGTGGTTCTTTGTGCGATCTTGTGTTAGGATGGGGGGCATTTCCAGGTGGGTTCTGTTGAGTTTGTGTTGGGGGGTGTGAGGGGAGGTGCTTGTGACTATGGTCAGTGCTGCAAGTCCCCCTTCCCACCCAGCTAGCCAGATATCCCACCATGGAACGTGCTTGCATTGCAGGGAGTGGAAGTTGTCTCTCAGGATGTCAGTCAGTGGTGTCCTGCTGTTTGTTGGTGCACAGTTGCCAGCAGGGCCTTGTGCTCCCCACAGCAGTAGCCAGTGTCAGGCATCTTGTGAGTCCTTCTCCACTTCCTGTGATGTGAGCATGGTTCAGGGTGGTGTTGATGGGACAGTTGTGGGGGTGACCAATATCAGTGACTACGACTCCCATCATGCTATTGCCTCCACCCGCCTTCCCAGCATGCCCATGCTTCCTTCCTTTTGATTCTGCTTCCCTGTGGGGTGGGCTGGCTGTGCTGACAGGATGGCTGGGAGTGTTGTCCTGGCAGTTGTTTGGCTAGAGGTCCCAAGAGTGTCCCTGTGCTTCACACAACATAACCCTGGGTGGTGGTTCTTTGTGGGATCTTGTGTTAGGATGGGGGCATTGCATTCTACCAGGTGGGTTCTGTGGAGTTTGTGTTGGGGGGGTGTGAGGGGAGGTGCTTGTGACTATGGTCAGTGCTGCAAGTCCCCCTTCCCACCCAGCCAGCCAGATATCCCACCATGGAACGTGCTTGCATTGCAGGGAGTGTAAGTTGTCTCTCAGGATGTCAGTCAGTGGTGTCCTGCTGTTTGTTGGTGCACAGTTGCCAGCAGGGCCTTGTGCTCCCCACAGCAGTAGCCAGTGTCAGCCATCTTGTGAGTCCTTCTCC
Source organism: Calotriton arnoldi (assembly GCA_963921515.1). Taxonomy (NCBI): domain Eukaryota; kingdom Metazoa; phylum Chordata; class Amphibia; order Caudata; family Salamandridae; genus Calotriton; species Calotriton arnoldi. The sequence goes on from CAWUFW010005895.1 coordinate 1,243,284, forward strand.
ACTCCCTGTGATGTGAGCATGGTTCAGGGTGGTGTTGATGGGACAGTTGTGGGGGTGAGCTATGTCTGTGACTACGACTCCCATCATGCCATTGCCTCCACCCCACTTCCCAGCATTCCCATACTTACTTGCTTTTGTGTGGAGTTCAGTGTGTGTGGGTGTGAGAGCAATGGCAAGATGGCTGACAGTGGTGTCCTGCTGTTGGTTGGTGTGCAGTACCCAGCATGCCCTTGTGCTCCCCACGACACAGCAACAGTGTCAGACATCTTTGATGGGCCTTTCCACTCTCTGTGGGATGTGCATGCGTGAGTGTGAGCTTGCTGGGCCATGTGGTGGGGGATGTAGAGCTGTGACTACGACTCCCATCATGCTATTGCCTCCTCCCCTTCCCAGCATGCCCATGCTTCCTTCCTTTTGACTCTGCTTCCCTGTGGGGTGGGCTGGCTGTGCTGACAGGATGGCTGGGAGTGTTGTCCTGGCAGTTGTTTGGCTAGAGGTCCCAAGAGTGTCCCTGTGCTTCACACAACATAACCCAGGGTGGTGGTTCTTTGTGGGATCTTGTGTTAGGATGGGGGGCATTGCATTCTACCAGGTGGGTTCTGTGGAGTTTGTGTTGGGGGGTGTGAGGGGAGGTGCTTGTGACTATGGTCAGTGCTGCAAGTCCCCCTTCCCACCCAGCCAGCCAGATATCCCACCATGGAACGTGCTTGCATTGCAGGGAGTGGAAGTTGTCTCTCAGGATGTCAGTCAGTGGTGTCCTGCTGTTTGTTGGTGCACAGTTGCCAGCAGGGCCTTGTGCTCCCCACAGCAGTAGCCAGTGTCAGCCATCTTGTGAGTCCTTCTCCACTTCCTGTGATGTGAGCATGGTTCAGGGTGGTGTTGATGGGACAGTTGGGGGGGCAATATGTGTGACTGCGACTCCCATGATGCTATTGGCTACACTGACTTGGCCAGCATACACAGAATTCCTTCCTTTGAGTGGTCTTCACTGTGTGTTGGTGTTGTTGTGGTGGCTACATGTGTGGATGTGTTTGTTAGTTCTATTTGTGCCACTGCCTAGCTGTAGTTGTAGTTGTGTTTGTACATGTGTTGGCACAGTTGGATGTGACTTTTTGATGGCATGTGTTGTGTTTATCTGACTGACATACACATTTTGGGATGATTCTGTTCTGGTTGCTGTGTAATTGCTATGAGTGCATGGGTTGACTCTCCCTTGACAGTGATGTGTGTGTTTTGTGGCAGTATATTGTGTACATTTGTTGTGTACTCACCAGGCTCTGGGATGTCCTCTAGTCCATATACGCTCACTGGCGGAAGGATGGCCCGCACCTTCTCCTCCCAGGGCCTGAGGTATATTGGCTTGGCAGGAGGGCCACTGCCGGTGTATTGGCTGTTGATGTAGTCTTTCTTCAGCATGTCCCGTACCCTCCTGCGCACGTCATACCACCTGTTCTGGATGTCGGTCTTTGTGCGCCGACATGGTGATTGGGCGTTCACCCTGTTGATGATCCTCTCCCACATCTTGGTTTTCTGCGACATGGGGGTCTGTTGGACCAGTGTGCCAAACAGCTGTGGCTCCACCCTGAGGATCTCGTCTACCATGACTTCCAATTCACTATCTAGGAACTTGGGATTCTTCTTGGGGGCATGGTGATGGGTGGTGATGGTGGGTGATGTGTGTGTTGGTGTGCAGGTGTGGGTGTGTGAGTGTGTGTTTTGCTGGGTGTATGTGAGGTAGGTATTTGTTGGTGTGCTGATGGTGTGTGGCTTGTGTGAGGGATGAGCTGTGGGTGTGTGGTTGCTTTCTCTTGGGTGCTGGCAGTGGAATGGCATTTGCAAAGGCTCATGGTAGTGATTTGTGTCCTTTATATAGGTGGAGTTGTGGGTGTGTCTTTGTTCTCTGTCCCCACCCACCCCAGTATTTATTGGCTTGGTAATTGCTGGCCTTTTTTTGGGTGATTTTTCCTTTGTGCTGTTTGTGTATGTTGGAAACGTTCTTGTGACCGAGTCGGACCCTGTATTGGTCTCGTACGGTGTTCTCCGTTTCGTTCACGCTGTGTTTGTGCAGTTTTCTATGCTGCGTACGCGTCGGTCGCGGTGTATTGTGTTGCTTCGGCTCGGTTTTGTATGCGTGTCGGTCGTACGGCTTGTCCTCCGTCCGACTCGTTCGTGGTTTTCGCGCCTTGCATCGTACTTTGCGGTTTGGAGTTTGCGTGTACGTTTCGGTCGGATTTGTTCCGGGTGCGTGTCGGTCGGTTGGATTCGCGTGTTTTTCCGGCCGGATTGCTGTTTTCCGTGCGGCTCGGTCGGTCGACTTGGTTTCGGTACGTGTCGGTCGGATTTTTCGCGCCTTGCATCGTACTTGGCGTGTCGTGCGCCACGGGTACGTGTTGGTTGGTATTATTTCCGGATCCGAGTCGGTCGGTGCTTTTTCCGGCCCGAATCGGAATCGACCCCTAGGCCTCAAACACCAATTCTAGTCAAAACTAAAAAAATCGAACATACACCTAAAACACACCAAAAACACAACTACCTAACAGTAAATACACTATACACCACCTAACTACATCCAAATTAAAGTAATAACTAAGGGGCCCATTACGATGGCGGGCGGAGACACGACCGCGATGCCGGCGGTGGCTGTAGATGCCATTTACCGCGCACCGGCAGCGGTCCTCACGCTCGCCATATTAGCATGTCTAGACAGAGCCCATTTCCTGTCCGCTGCGGTGTGACGCCGACCGCCATCAAAGTGCGCACACCAGCGTGGCGGTGTGAGCCAATGAGCACTCACCGCCGTGCGGAATGACGTCCCGTCCGCCGAACAAATCACGATGCCGGAAAAAGGGCAGCACACCGCGGCGGAGC